>CM029403.1:13695224-16095224 GCA_017139565.1 Luffa aegyptiaca
TGAAATTGAAACTTTAACGTTTTCCATCCAAAATTTTAACGATAAGGGTATTTTTTAAAGTTCGAGGTATTTTTGAAACAAACCCCATAGTTAAAAGGTTTTTTTATTCTTTTTTTTTTTTTAAAATTTAGTGTACTATATAAATACTGTGGGAAGAATCATTGGTTAACTCTTTTGCCTTTGTGTTTTCCAATATTTTTAGAATTTTCAAAATCACTCTTCCAATAACAGACTATGAAAATTTTGAAAATGTATTTTTTAATTGGGTTGAAAACACCTTTCATCCAACTAAAAAGACATCCCAAAACCTCCCCATTGTTTGGAAATTAGCCACCAGAACAAGAAGTTGTTGATAAGGATTGTAAATTATTGATACACCTAACCCTTAATTAGCACATAAAGCATTATTATTGGGTGAATAATGATGGTCTACCAACATTACTTAGAAGTGTGTTATCAATGATAATGAAGGGCATAGAGAATGTACATTAGGTTTTGAAGTCTCTTGGAAAGCAACTGTTTAACTATGTTCAAAGAAAATGAAATTTGTCCAAATTAAAAGAGGCTTTAATATTAATTAGCTTACTAAAGGGAACTTGAAAATTTGGAAGATTATTTTAAACAACTCAAGGTCTTTTAATTTGTGATAGAACTGTAGTCTTGACAAGAAACTCCCTATATAAAATCTCTAATTTAAACTACTGTAGTGGTAATGATAAAGTAGGAAATGGAAAATGTTTATACACATATCTCATATTGGAAACTATCTTCTAAAAATAGTTATTGTACCAAACTTGTGATGATTTTTGAGTAATATCCTTGTTCTCTTGATATGAAACAAAAAATTTTATGATCTATTTTGATATTAAACTTACTCTTTGATTGTTCTATTACTATTAATGGGTAGATATCATGATCAAGGGAGATGAAAAGAGGAAGGCTTTTTATGCCTTGATTCCTTTACCTTGAGATCAAATAAGGCCTTCTTGTTCCATTTAGGCTCAAACCTAAGTTAGAAGAAAATCTAATTTATTTATTGGATATTAGTCGAGCTTTGGTGTATGATACTTATAAACTTTATACTCCCTTGCATTTTATACTCGACCATAATGACTCTTTATACCTGGAATGTAGTCTTACTTATGGAGGTTCGAGGGTTTAATTTAAAGTTCTTAATTTACTTTCCGATTTCAAATAAGAATTTTCAACCACTTTTTTTAAAATAAAGCAGGAATATAATAGTTTCTTTCCTTTACCCAAAAGGAAAAAAAAAAGAAAAGAAAGAAATACTATAATTTATTGGCAAAGTTTCAAGCCTTGAACAGGTGTACTGTAGATTACTACTAAAGGATTTATTGGCTCTATCTTTGAAGAGAAAAAAAACAAATATTTTACTTTCTTTCGTAGGTTCTAAAAACTTGTTAGAAAATCAATTTAAAAAGAAAAATTAAGACCTCATTTGATAATCATTTAGGCCCCGTTTGATAACCATTTGGTTTTTGGTTTTTGGTTTTTGAAAATTATGCTTGTTTTCTCTCAAATTCCCTACAATGGTTCTCATCTTTGTTAAGGAACCATTTGAATTTCTAGCAAAATTTCAAAAACAAAAACAAGTTTTTGGAAACTACTTTTTTTGGTTTTCAAAATTTGACTTAGTTTTTGAAAACAAGGAAGAATGTAGATACTAAAACAAAGAAACTCATAGGTAGGAATAGGTGTGTATAAGCTTAATTTTCAAAAACCAAAAACCAAAAACCAAATGGTTATCAAACGGGGCCTTAGTTTTTGAATTTTAAGTTTGTTTTTTTTATAATTTCCCTACAATAATTTTCATCTTTGTTAATTAGGTCGCATTTGAATTCTTAGTCAAATTTCAAAGACAAAAACAAGTTTTTAAAACCATTTTTTTTAGTTTTCAAAACTTTACTTGATTTTTTTAAAAACATGGGTAAGAGACTTATAACAAAACAAAGAAATCAATGGGTGGAAGTTAGTGTTTATAAGCTTAATTTTCAAAAACCAAAAACTAAAAACCAAATGATTATCAAACGAGATTGAAAAGTTTACCAAACCGAAGGAGGAGGCAAAGTTCAATCTATCCCTCTCCAAACAACTTTTTTTATTAAATAAAAAGGAAATCTTTCTTCGATTTTCTTTGACAACCGCAACAAAATGGGAAAGTAGAGAGAAAATATAGGCATATTGGAAACAAGTTTTATTAGGACATCTTTTTCAATCCAAAGTTGTCAAATTTGTGTCATGGACAAATAGCTGACATCTTTATTTAAACCTTCATTTAAGAAGCAAACTAGGAGTTTACGCATCCTTAATTCAGTTTGAGGGAAAGGGATATTAAAACAATCTTCTCCTAGTGTTCTACCCTATATATTTTGTTAATGAAGATTGAAAAGCAAATTCTTGGTAGCTCTTCAACTATAGGTTTGGCAATTGAATATCATTTTTTTTTAACAATGTTAGGTCAAAAGGTAATTGTAGTTGAAAGCTAGGTATACTTGAGATTTGAAAAGGTTTAAGGGCAAAAAACCTAAATTTTTTTTGTCAAAGCAAAAATGATTAATTTAGCCTTATTTTAATTTAATTAAGATTTCAAATATAAGTCTATCATCTGATTGGGCCAAATATTAGTTTCAAATTTTATAATGTTTACAAAAGCAATTAAAAGCATGTGCATAATGACAAATTTTTGTTGTACTTAATAATCATTGCCATTAAACCTTGAGAAAAAAAATTAACAAGTTTTCCAAATACATAAAATTGTTGCAAGTTTTTAGGATTATGAAAATCTACCATCTATTGAGTAGGAAGAGTTAACAAAGACGGGTAAAACGAGAATTTAAAAAAATTATTTAAAATATTTGAATTCTATCGTCGATAGAATTCTATCACTGATAGAGTTATCAACGATAGAATTCTATTGCTGATAGAGATCTATCATCGATAGAATCCTATTGAAGTCTATCAAAGAGAAGGAAAAAACGAAGAAGAGGGGGAAAATGCATGCTAAAAAAATGAGGGGTAAAACGGAAATCTAAAAAAAATCATTTAAAATATTTTTCATATTTGCAATTTCTTTTAAAATTTGCTATATTTGTTTTTTTCCTTATTTAATTTAACCACACATTACAATTTTAAAAAATAACCAAAAAATCACAAAATTAATTAAAAATATTTAAATTTAAAAAAACAAGCATTTTACCATTTTTAAATAAGTTCAAAAATATTATTATTAATAGTATGGATATATTAATGATATTTTACTGAATTCTATATATTTTGTTGATTTTGCATAACATATAATAAAAATGTTAATTCACCTCTTATGTTAATGTCAAACTCATTTCATATAACCCACGTGGCTTCACTTAATGAAGTTACTCAAGTTTACAAAAATGTCAAATTCATAGATATAAAAATGTCGACACATCGATAAAAATTTAGTATACCTTCACCCTAATGATCTATCTTAAAAATTTTCGGATTCCATAGTTGATTAACACAATCATATAAATCCTATACACATTCGAATCAACACAATGTCATTCCATCTCTATTTTTTAATGCATTATTAACGGTATCGCTATCATCAAACTTTGATTAATCGTTCGACAGCGAAATTGAACGAAACTTGATACATATTTTTTTAATATCCATATCTATAAACTAAGAAGCCAAAATAAATAAACAAAGAAAGCAACAGAAACAAGAATATCTTCTTCAGCAATGAAAATGGGATTCCACAAGAGAAGATATATATCATATTGAGAAGAGAGATATAAATTACCAATACCACCGCCATAGGAATCACAATATATATTCAAATTAGTAACGCCTAATAAAAACCAGACCAGCTCAGCTCAGCTCAGCTCGAACTGCCAACTTAAAATTTGAAATATATTCAAGTTGTAAAATATGGGTGGAAAATTAAAATAGAGTTAGAATCCACGTGCTAACTTAACTGTGGAAGCAGACAGGAAAGTGCTTATTCAGATCGATGAGCAAAACTCAGCACAGGAATCTCTGGAAGACGTGGGATTGGCGAGAGATCCGGCGAGCCTTTTGCTATGCAGTTTCTTCTTAATTCGCTCTCTTTTAATTCGCTGTGTTTTAATTCTCCTTTGCTCTGCCAGCTGGGTCTGGTCCATCCCAACACACAAGCCATTAAATTATGCACTCTCAAGTCATAGCATCGACATTCTACACAACCATTTTTTTAAAGTTTAAGCCATTATATTCATCTCTTTTTCCCATGCTAATTGGTTCAAGGATATGTACATAGTTATATAAAATTGACCCTAAACACTAGGTTGGTTTAATTTAAGCTTCTTTTTAATCCCTAGAGTTTTAATTTATTTTTTAAAAAAAAAGTAAAAGAAAACCCTTATACTCAAATTGGTGTAACCGATGTGAGTGGAGAGATTTGAGCTTTTGTTTTCAAGGTAGAAGTAGATGTCTTAACCTAACCAGTGAATTGCTAACATGAGCATAACTCAATTGATTTAAAGTTTGTATATCTTCAATCAAGAGACATTTAAAGTTTGAATCTCTCATCTCAAGTGGATGTTATATAAAAAAAAAAAAAAAAAAAGTAAATTCTAGCTTAGATATTCAAGAATTGAGAGAAAAAAAAAAAGAATATAGTGTGTATAGGAGTATTATTTTTCTTTACTTTCCCTCTCACGATCAACATAAACAAAAATTGACCAAAGCGAGCATAGCTCAGCGGTAATTGACATATACCCTCGATCAAGAAGTCAGAGGTTCGAATCCTCCCACCCCAATGTTGTTGAACTAAAAAAAAAAAAAGATCTAGCAGTTTTTGCTCCCTTCATTATCAACAGATAAAAATGTAGGATTTTGGCTTTGAAAATGTCAAAAACAACTCACCCAAGCAAAAATAAAATCATGCTATTATAACGCTGAATTATATACTCTTACATAATTATGCTATTATATAAGTATATATAACTAAGTGGTTAAGATATCTATTCTTTTTCTCAAGGTTGAAAACTCAAATCTCCATCTCCACATTTATGTTGTAATAAAAAACACGAAACGATATAAGTATAACTGAAATCGAGTTTATACTCACAAGAAGGAATTTAATATAATTTAGTCTCAATATAAAAATAGCATTGGACTCATTACAACTCCTACAAATAGGGTCCATCCAAGTACGACATTTGTGTATCCTTCGAGTACTTTTAAAGCACTCTTCAATATTCTCTCTTCTCTCTCTAGCTCTCTCTCAATGGCACTTGCAAATTCAGCAGTACAAGAAGTCGATGGCATGGAGAAAGCTGGTGGATATATGAAGACTTTAGCCATTGGAAGCCATGAGAATCCAAATGTAAACTTTGTGTTTCGAAACACGACTAATTACCAACTCGATCAGCAGCATCAGCAACAGCAAATGTCTCAGTCTTTGATCAACTTCAAGTGTGGGATTGAAAATCTTTTCCACAAGAACAATAATGAGTCTTTGCTGAGCTTTGAGCCACAAGGGGTTTGTCAAGACACTTACAATTGGGATCAGCAGCGTCTGATGGAAGATCCCAATTGCTTTCAAACAGCTACCAACAATTACAGCCCTGCAAAAGAGAACAAAAATGGAGATGGGTCTGTGTATGAGTGGCTTTATTCTGAACCTACTGCGGTTTCTGATGGCATTCAAGAGGCTGAACCTGCTCAGGAGATTGGAAATTATAAGCGACCCCATATGGTATTCAATCGTCTCGTTCAATTATAAGTTTGGTCTCTTGGATCTGTCTATTCAATTCGTTCTCTTCTAAATAATTTCTTT
Source organism: Luffa aegyptiaca (assembly GCA_017139565.1). Taxonomy (NCBI): domain Eukaryota; kingdom Viridiplantae; phylum Streptophyta; class Magnoliopsida; order Cucurbitales; family Cucurbitaceae; genus Luffa; species Luffa aegyptiaca. The sequence continues at coordinate 13,701,046 of CM029403.1, forward strand.
CGGTAGGTTATGAATTTTTAAATTTTTTTGTTGGTAAACAATTTAACCGTCAACGACTTATTTGACACAAAATAGAAAATTTAGAGATCTGTTGAAAACTTTTTAAAATGTAAAAATTAAAAAGGGAAATTACAATGGGTAGCAAAAAATATTAGGATATTTGCAAATCTAGCTATGATTTTTTAGGTTTGCAAACATAGCAAAATTTTAAAAATCTGATTTCCGTTTTTTTTATTATTCCAGTTTTACCCTTGTTGGTATATCAACAGGTATATTAGTAGTATATCTGATATACTTTATATTTACTGATATACGAAATATAATGTATATCAGTGAACTAATATACCAAATTTGATATACTTGAATGAATACAATGATATACCTAATATATACTTGATAGGATAAGCATAACATTTGATATACTTGATTAAATGTTGATATATCAATGATATACTTAATATGTTACTTTCTTTACTTATATTTGTTATGATTTCTTTTCTCTTTATTGAATTATGTTGTGTTATTTACATCTTTTAAAATGAAATGTCCTGTTATGAATGTTGATATACCATTGATATACCTCATTCGTTTTTTGTTTTTTTTAACTTACCTCATTTTTTTATACTAAAATAATTAATAACATTGATATACCTGATTAGGAGTAGCTAAATACATCAATGATAGACTTGTTATTAAGAAAAAAACCACTGATATATATTTTTAATTTTTGGTGTATTATGAAGGTCATGGAATGCAAAATTTGTTATAAGTATATCAATAAGATGCAATTTTAAGTATATCATTAGTGTATTAGTAGTCACTAAAAATGTAATTTAAAGTATATCATTAGTGTATCGGTAGTATATTATTAAGATGATGTATAATATATTGATGACATATTTGCCAAACATGAGCATAACTCAACTAGCATATATACACATTCAACCAAGACGTTAGAGGTTTAAATCCCCTACCACACATATTGTGTCCAAATAAAACTAATATTTCTAATTCTTTATTGATGAAGTATATCAAAGATATCTAAAAAAAGCTCATGTGTATACTTCATAAATGAAGTATATTATATTCATAAAATATACATCTGATATACTTTATATTTAGTATATCAGTTGATTGATATACCCAATATCTAGTATATCAGAACACTAAATAAATGAATGATGTACCTGATATACAGTATATCAATAACACCATTGATATACTTTTTAAAATTCCAGCGTGTTTTAGGGGTTTTTTTGACTTTTCAACTTTAATGCTTAGGCGGGCCCACGTTTTTTTGCTATATTTGCAACATTAAAAAACTGATGACATGGTTTCAAATTCCATATTATTTTTTGCTATTCTTGCAACTGCCCCAATTAAAAAGACATAATTTTCAAAGATCAAGATCCATTAAAAATTTTATACAAACACTGAGAATGACACAATTCTCAACATTTTAGACCTCATTTAATAACCAATTGAATTTTGTTTTTGAAAATTGTGCTTGTTCTTTTTCACTATTTCTTTACCATGGTTTTCATCATTCTTAAAAAACATTTGAAATTCTTAGCTAAATTCCAAAAAAAAAAAAAAAAAAAAAACCAAAAATACAATTTTTTAGTTTTCAAAACTCACATTAGATTTAGATAACATTTGTAATAAGGAAATAACAAACAAAGAAACCCATCGATGAAAGTAGTGTTTAAAAGTTTAGGCCCCGTTTGATAATCATTTGGTTTTTTAAAAAAAAAAAATTGCTTGTTTTCTTCCAATTTCTTTACCATGGTTTTCATCTTCGTTAAACACACATTTGAATTCTTAACCAAATTCTAAGAAAAAAACAAATTTTTAAAAACTACTCTTTTTTTTTTAGTTTTTAAAATCTGACTTTGTTTTTGAAACATGGAAAATGGAAGATGACAAAACAAATAAATTTATGGGCTGTAGTAGTATCTATAGGTTTAATTTTCAAAAATCAAAACCCAAAAATCGAATGGTTATCAAACCTGCTTGATTTAATTAAAAAAAAAAAAGAAAAAAAAAAGTTATCAATCCAGTTTTTGTTTTCTAAATTGGTGTCAACTAACAAAAGAAATGTTTGATTGATCGACAGGGAGAGAGCAGTGGGGGTGTTTGTAAGAAGCAATGCACAGCTACAGCTAAGAAACAGAAACCCAAATCATCAACAGCCAAGGATCCACAGAGCATTGCAGCCAAGGTTTTTTCTTTGTCTTTAAATGTTTTTGTTTTGACAACATTGGCTTGCAATTTAAGCAACAACAAGTGTAATTTTTAAGGTTCTGAAAGAATGTCTGTTTTGTTTTTGTTTCTTAGAATCGACGAGAGAGGATTAGCGAGCGGCTGAAGATACTGCAAGAATTGGTTCCCAATGGCTCCAAGGTGCTTACTGTTATCTAATATTAAAAAAAAAATGTTGATATATTGAAGGTAGAGTTTTAATTTCCATTAAAAGATTGACATTATTCTAAGCTAAATGTTTATACTATATTATTATAATATGCATAAGAACTCCAAAAAGATTAGGAAAATAAATATCATGTTGTAAAATAAGAAAAGCTTTGACTTTTTTCTTTTCCAGCTAATGAAAATTTGACCCTATTTTACTTCTAATTTGCAGGTTGATTTGGTAACCATGTTGGAGAAAGCAATTAGTTATGTCAAATTTCTTCAACTACAAGTGAAGGTACACATTTCCATTTCACTCTCTTTCCACATCTAGGGTTTCATCAGCAAAATTTTACATTTTAATTTTTTAGGTATAATCTTCAATAATGAAAATATAAGGAAACAAATTAAGGAATATCTTTTAAAATTTTACACTTGTTTGATAATCATTTGGTTTTTTATTTTTTATTTTTGAAAATTATGTTTGTTTTCTCCCAGTTTTCCTTTTCATCTTTGTTAAGGACACATTTGAATTTCTAGCCAAATTCCAAAAACAAAAACAAATTTTTGAAATAGTTTTCAAAAATTGGCTTGATTTTTTAAAACGTGGAAAGGAGATATTAGAAAAACAAAGAAACTTGTAGGTAAAAGTAGTGTTTATAAGTTTAATTTTCAAAAATAAAAAACCAAATGGTTATCAAACAGAGTTTTTAACTTTTTTTATATAGTTTTATTTAACGTATGACGACGAACTAGCTAGGGAACAATTGTTCCGTCCTTTCTTCTTTGCTCTGCCTTGATCTTTCTAGTTAAAAATTTTGAACTTCAGATCCTAGCGACCGATGAATTTTGGCCGGTTCAAGGAGGGAAAGCGCCTGATATTTCCCAAGTTAAGGAAGCCATTGATGCCATTCTTTCATCTCAAAGAGAAAGAAGCTCAAGCTCAAACAGTGAAAAGTGATGGCTTTATAGTAGATAGAATTTATGAGAAGAATTATAGTTCCCAATAATTCAAATCCATGAATGAATAAACTAGAAAATGGAAGGGAAAAAAAAAAAAGGCTAATTTGTTTTGAAAGTCAGCCATTATTGCTCCAACAACAAGATTGGGATCAGAAATTAATGCTGTTCCTTTAATTTTTTGAAGCTGGAAAAATGTTGTTCTAGCTAGTTATCAATTCAATGAAGGCCCCACTTGGAGATTTGTTAAAAGAAATTATTTTTGAAGGAGAATCTACCAGCAAATTATATGTATATCTATCTGCTGCAGAAATTACATATAGACTACTAAATGAACAAATTTAAGTCTATAATGATCTAAAGATAATTAATGCACAAGATTTGGAAGATTTAGGATCTCTTTCAATAATAATATATTAAAAGAAATAATTATTCGATACATGGTGTTCTTGTAAACATAGATCATTCTTTTCTCTTTTTTTTTTTCACAAAAATAATATATTATTGTTGGGTTTTCAAAATGTTGCTCCTGAGTTTATTTTTTATTTGGTTATTGATTTGATCCTTGGGGTTGGAAATAAACACAATTGTATCACTTCGAAGTTCATAAAGATCACATTCTTAAAGATGTTTTAATTATGAACAGAAATGCATTTGCACATTGTAATACACTAGCTATTTGAAAATTTGAAAATTTGAAAATGTGTTTTAGGATCGAGCAAGTTTAATAGTTTAACTCCCTTATACCTTCAATCTTTTTTTTTTTGATATCCGTGAGTGGTCGGGCCAGCTTTACGCGCACCTCGACTAATCTCACGGGACAACTGTCTGACCCTACTACATTTGGTTGCCAACGAAACTCGTAGGACGATATTAAATCCGAAGTAGGTGGCCACCATGGATTTACCTTCAATCTCTAAAACATACTTTGTAGTAGACAAGGTTAAAAAAGGTTAAGAGAGGTTAATTTCTTGCCCTGAATACTCTCGAGGATTGGATACACAAGGATTTGGATGTTCTTGTGAAACAATGTTACTCAATATATCGATTAATGTTGTTAAATTGCTAGTTTAAAGTCTTACGTTGAAGCTTTTAGATTGAAAACTCGATCAAATTCTTGTTGTCTCTTAAGGTTGGCTTTCAAGAAGAATTAGTGTGAGACCAGGCCACGAGCATAGTAGAACTCTTGACACGCTCTGGTTTTTTTTTTTTTTTTTTTTTTTTTTTGTTGAGTACATCAACATTTGAGAGTGGGAGGATTCGAACACCTCTTGGTCAAGAGTACATGCCAATTACCGTTGAGCTAAGCTCGCTTTGACAACTCCGGTTATGAAAAAAAGCATTTTCTAGTAAATTTTGTAATTAGTCTCCTAATGTAATTACATATGGTTTGGGATGCTTTCTTATAAATTGAGAGCCAAAGCACTTGAGATGTCCACAACATCCTCGTCCCAATCCCCATAAATTACGAAATTGTAAAATTTCGTGGGGTTTTCCAACAAAGAATTATTCCTCATTTTTTTTTCTATTTCTAATCTTAATTGAATCGAATAATTCTTTTGATAAATTTTCAATTAGTTAATTTTTCAAGTGAAATATACCTAATTTCCAATCAGATAGTTAATTATTCAATAAAAATCTTCATTTAAATAATTAATTTTTTTAAAAAGATCTCTATTTAAAACTAAATTTTTTTTTCAATCACAAAGATAAATTTCTTAAACCTCCTAATGAAAACAAAATAATATTTCATATTATTTCATATCAAATTATATAATTATCCATACATATAATTCAAATATTTAACCATATAATAAAAACATATCAAATTATCTAAATCATTAACGATGAAACTTTATATATATATATATATATATATAATAAAAATAAAATAAAATAATAGAAAAAGATAAACAAGGTAGGGAAAGGTGATGGGGAATACATTCCCGTCCTTGTTCCCATTTAGTTTGTGGAAAAAATTTCCCTGATTTCCTCTCCTATTCCTCGTCTAAACAAAGATTCCTTGTCCCATTAGGAGTGAGTCCCCTCAAAGAAAAAGGACACCTCTAAAAGCACTAGTATCATGTAGGTTCAAGAACTCAACAAATCAAAAGGAACAATTTTTTTTTTCAACTTCTGAGAAAACATATGATATTCTACACACTAGAACCAAGTCCAGGAACAAAACTATCATCTTTAAATAATCTACAATTTTTTTTTTAATTATAGTAGTGAAGATTGTCTGAATTTGCCAACAAGAGCTTAGCTCAACTGGCATAAAGTTGTACTGATAACCACATGATCTGTGGTTCGAATCCCCCTTCCCACATATTGTCAAAAAAAAAAATTGTCTGAATTTATCCAACAACATCAACCTCTTTGAACAAAACGATTTCATATTTAAAATATATAATATATACTTCTAATAAAGAAGGTTCAAAACAAAATAAGAAATAAACAGCAAATCAACAAGCTTTGCCAACAGTACAACTCAAAGAGCATGTGTTATAAGTCAAAGCAGGAACCAAGGAATCATGAGCAAGATTGAAAATGAAGATTGGAATTAAACCTGCAAAAAGCTTTATAAGATCTTCACAGCCAACCAAAGATTGCAAGATTGAGGCAACTACAAAGTAGGATATTGATAAAAGACTATCAATCAAAATGCAAACCATAAATCAAAATGGATATCACTTAAAAGATCAACATTTTGACAATGCAACAATGTTGCAAAGGGAACCCATCAGAGGAATAGTAATCATATTATTTCAGCCTTAAAATTAGAAAAGGACATTGATCTAAGGGGTAAAAATTGAACTAAAATAAGCCATTAGTGCAACTTTCAATCACATGCTCTAGAAATCCCTCTTTGTCAAGACCAAAAGACTCACCAATTGAATGAGTTTTAATGAAGCTTCATGCCATGGATTTGGATACCATTGGGACCCTATGTTGAAAGAAACCACATGTGAGAAACCATAAAAAGATTCTGAGGATGAGAAATCATCGAAGATATGAGGGATGCTAAGAATTTTTCTTTTCTTTTTTAAGAGGGATAAGATTGAGGCTGAAGCTTTATGCAACAAAATGGAATCGAAGAAGATCTAAGAGATTTTGAAATATTTTTTATTTAGAAAGAGATGCTAAGAATGTTTTCTTTTTCAGAGGGAATGCACAAAATAAAAAATAAAACAAGTAATAGTGAGCCACAACAAAGGAAGCAAGAACAAAAGAGCCCGGGCTTCACTTGTTAACAATTTAGGGTCCAGTATAATTACAAAACTCTTTGCATACGCTCTGAGAGGTATTGAACTTAGCCAAAGTCCACAACTCTCCCAAGCCTCTCAATATTCCATCTCCAGAAGTTCTTCTATCCCGCTCAACCAAATATTCCAAAAGAGCAGCAAAATAAAGGCACAGCAAAGAGCCTCCCTCTCATCTTGAAATAGAGGTCAAAAAGGAACTCCTCCATCATTGAACAACAAAATATGTGTCTCAAAGAAAAAACTGGTCCCAAATTGAATAAGCAAATCGGCAATCCCATAAGATCTGATGCAGAATCTCAAAAGTATTTTGCAGGTAACAAAACACTACTGCAACCTCAACAGTATGAATGAGTTTCATGGAATATAATCGAAGTGTTGCACTTCCCACGAATGACATGGCGAGCAAAAAACTTTACCTTCATGAGGAGCAAAGAGCACGAGGCGAGAGTCACAGAAAAAGAGAGAAGGAACTACAAGAAAACCCCTTCTTCACAAATGGAAATCTTTGTTTCCAGGACAACTGAATTAGATCAGAGTGTTGCATTTCTCCTGAACGACCTGCCAAGCAAAAAAGCCTTACCTTCTTGCGATTGTAGTCTTCCCCAATAAGGAAAACAAAAAATGGCAAGAAGGTAGAAGAAGGAATTACAAGAAAACCCCTTTGAAGGAGAGGGAGACCACAAACAGATTTCTCTGTTCTATTTCTAGGACGACAACGAAATGCATTCAAGGAAAGTGAAGCAGAGAAACCTTCTCTGTGGTACAATAGTTTCTTCTTATGTACCATGACTCCCCAGACCTCTACATGTTCACTGTGAAGACAGCAGAAACATCTTCAGAATTAGATGCACATCAGAATGCACAGCTAATCTGAGCCACATAAAGAAATGACATAGGCACCAGTCAAGAAACTAAGTAAAATTTCAGCTCTATAACCCAATGGAAAAAGATATGCAGAGGTTAGAAAGTACTGAACAAGTATTTACTTGGAGTTTAACAAGTATAGTCAGAACAGGTTATCTTGAACTTCCTTCGTACCAAATGATCATCATGCACAAATTCCTTTCTACACCAACAAAGCACCAAAGCACTTATTTATCAGTAAATCTCAACTTCATCATTAGTTCTTCATACAGAAATTCCTTTCTAACTTCAAAAAGGCTCTGTTTTAGTTTGGACAAAGTCGAATGTTTCAAAATGATTCCTCTATCAATCATCTCATAAGCATATTTGACTGCTTCTGGCAACCTCTTTTTATCCCGGAGCCCTACAATCAAGAAATTACCAATCTCTTCAAGATCAGATTCATAGTTTTTAAGCATACACTTCCATACTTTTATGGCACCATTTGGGTCTTCACTTTCAATGTAAATCCTGACTGCTGCATTACAATTAGCACGGCTTGGAATGAACTCATTTTTAATCATTTCATCAAATACACCTGAAGCCTCCCTCAATTTCCTTCCCTTTAACAAGAACTGAAATAACAAATTGTAAGTTTCCAAATTTGGGAATGCACCATAACATATCATCTCATCTAACAGCCTCCTTGCTGCATCAGTATCATTTTGATGACAACATAGAACAATCATTGAATTGTACATATGTGTATCAGGCTGAAAATTAATACTCTCTATGATTTCATTCCAAAGATACCTCCCCGCTTTGACGTCGCCATTCCTTACGCACTCATCAAGCGCAAGCTTGAAAAACTTAAATCCCGGATAGCACATCTTATCTTTTAATCTTTTGAAGAACACCAATGCCTCGCGCAGCCCATCGGGATCCTTCAGCAATACACATAAAAATGAATTATAAGCAGGGGTATTGGTCGGATCCCAACCAATTTCCTCTATCATCTCTCCAAAAGTTTGCCTGGCACAGACAATATTTCCTTCACTTTCCCACCCTTCTAATACAATGGCATAAGAATCTGGGTCAGGCCTAATTTTACCTTTAGCTATTTGCAAAAACTCATCTGCATCCTTAGTGTTTCCATCCCTACAAATAGCACTTAGAAGTGAATTCAATGCCACAACATCACGAGGACAACCATAGGTATCCATAACCTCAAATGCCATAATGGCGTCCTTAACACGATTAGCAACGATATAACTACTAAACACCGAGGCAAAAGTCGCCAAAGAAATCAACCCTTCTTTCTTCATCGATTTCATAGCATCCCACATTGGTTCAAAATATAAATTCTTACCCAACATGTCGATGATCAAATTCCAAGCATAGGGGCTGTGTTGGTCGTTGAGCTTCCTGCCGGACCACCGGAAGAATTTCACAGAGGATCCTGGAAACTTGTAAGATAATTTCAGAACCTCCTCAACATCTTCTTGACTGGCCTGAAAGCCGGTCTCTTCCAGAACCCTTTCAACGTCGATGGATGGGGAGTTGGCGATGATTTCGCACATTAATTTGATCTTAAACGGCAAATTAGGGAAATCAAGGTACGAAACGAAATGTGGGGTAGCGTTCCTTTTGGGTTCCGGCGAGGGATTGTGGAACTGCGGTTGAGAGACTGAGCTTGATCGAATGGGAGTTCGAGCAGCAGAAGGGGAAGATGAAGGTAGATGCTTCTTGCTTCGTTGGTGGCCATTGTCGGAGAGTCGTCTTTTGTTGTTCTCTCCCATGAATCTTCAGATGAGAATGTACCAAATCTTTGAAGAGTGAAGTGATGAACGACAGAGAGACCAGAATTGGAGAACAAAAGGAGTGCGATTCTCGGACCACTGTGAATCGGTGGAAAGATGTTGAATTTGGGTTTTTCTAGGGTTTTCTGGAGAGGAAAGGAACATAAACAGTAACAGGTGAGAAGTTTAAGTTAAAAGTAACCTTCCATTACAAATTCCAAAGGTTTTGTAAACGTTAAATTATCAAAAATATCCCGAACTATTGACTTAATTTCAATTATATTCATCAAAGTGAGTATAATTCAGCGATAATTGACATCCCTCAACCAAGAGGTCACTAAAGTGAGCATAGTAATTGACATATACTCTTGGCCAGGAGCTCGGGAGTTCGAATCCCCCACCTCCGATTGTTGGTATACTCAACAAAAAAAAAAAAAGTTCAATTATATTCTTAAACTTTTAAAGGGTTTTATTTTAGACCTCGAAATTTGAAGTTTATTTCAAAATGATTCTTAGAAACATTTATAAACGAAACCAAAAAAAATGCAATAGTGGAAATTATAAAAACAACATTTTGTGTGTTTTTGTATCACGATTTTACATTTGAAATTTTAAAATGCAGAATTAAAATATTTTTTTAAATAAATATAGTTGTTTTTAGTTCCATAAATATAACATTTAATGTTATAAATTTTGATTCTTTTTTAATTAAAATATGTATAATATAATGTATTATAAATTATATGATACTGTAAAATAATAATTATACAAAATTTATAACATCTAATAAATTTGTAAATTAATTAATAATAGTTCATATTCAACCTAATACTTAGTTAATAACTACAACAGTTTGTGGTTTATAAACATATTATCAAATACATTTAAATTAGGATTCATTTTATAAATATGCTATCAAACACATATCTGGAAATATGAAATAGAACTTTGTTTCTATTGAATCCATTGTTTTCACATAAATTTTAATTATATATATATAATTTAAGTTGAAATATGATTTTTAATGTCCCCGATAAAATTCAGTTGACCATTGGTAAAAAGATGTTGGTTTCTAAAACTTTATCAAAATTTGACTCCCCAAACTATATTTTTCGAATCATTTTTCGAATCCACCCCTGTCTAATATATTGGTTATTTTTTTAAATCTCGAACATGTAAAGGACCAATTAGACGCAGAATTGAAAGTTCATGGACCTATTGGACATTTATAAAATTCAAGGTCTCACAAAATTAAAAGTATACAGATCTATTAGAAATTTTTCATTGAAAAAATTTGTTTGACCATTTTAAAAAAATACAGTATATTTGTGGTCATTTATAAGTATTTCCCTTTTTTTTTAATGGTTGGCTATAGCACAAAGGAACGAAGAAGATGACTCTTGGTGCCACACTTTCATATCTGTGGTTTAAATCTAACTTCGAAAAAAAAAAAAGGTTAAAGTACCATTTTGGTCCTTATGCTTTGGGTTTCGTTCTATTTTAGTTTTTGTATTTTCAAATGTCAAATTTTAATCCATGTACTTTCACTAAAGCTTAAAAGTGATCATTACAGTTTATTGTTAACTTTTCTAAAAAATATTAGTCTCTATAAGCATTTCTTCTAAAAATTTAAGGAATATTTTCACATTGTCTTTTCTTGTATGAAAATTATTATTTTTATTAAATCAATTTGAATAAAAATTAACTTTAAAAACTTGCGGACAATTCCTTGATTCACTCACTAGAATTGATGTCAAAGTAAGTAAAGTACAATTGACATATACTCTCCTTCTTGAAGTCGAAGATTTAAATCTCCATATTCCACATTTGTTATACTAAAAAACGAGAGTATGGAATTGATGTGCTATTCTTTATCTCCTATTAGGATGTGAAGTTTTATAGATCTAACAACCTTAACTCAACTGGCATAAAGCTGTACTAATAACTACAAGATCTGTGGTTCGAATCTCCCTCCCCACATATTATCAAAAAAAAAAAACAAAAAAAAAACAACTACAGATGAGAATATGAAATTCTGCCAAAACAAAGTAGTAATTGGCATGTAGCCTCGATCAAGAGATCAGAGATTTGAATCTTCCACCCCAAATGTTGTTGAACTCAAAAAAAAAAAAAAAAAAAAAAAACTAATTTTCTTTTACTTTAAAAAAAGTTTCATGGTGCCTAGTGTGAGCATCTTGGCCATTGATTTTACCTTAATTTAATTTCATTCGTTTCATATAAATGTGCACCACAATAAATATACATATTATAGGTAAAAGTGGGACTACTCCAAATGTCAAGAGCAGACGGGGCAGCACATCATCCATAAAACCTTATTTTATCCAAAAACTTGTGCAATTTTAGCTATGATTTGGGTTATTTAAAAACCTTCGTGCTGATCATAATTTTATTTTCTATCATCACAACACAAAAGTACTAAGTGTATGTTTGGTTTAACTTTTCAAGTGTTTAATTTTGAAAAAAAAATTAGTATTTGGTAAACACTAAAAATGACTAATTAAAAAATAAGATTAAGAAATAAACTGTTTTGAGAGATACACTTGAAAGCAAATTTTTTAAAAGAGTTTTTAAGTATATAATGGGTGTGTTTGGAATACCTTTTAGTTTAAATGTTTTTTAAGAATGCGTTTTGTTTTAAACATTTTGTATAAAAAAAAATTTAGAATTTAAACACACTAGTATGTATGGTTACATTTCCTCATAAGTGTTTTTATATACAAGTTATTACTATACTCTAAAAACACTTTTTGAAAAATTTGCTTTCAAGTGTTTCTCTCAAAATGGTTTATTTCTCAATCTCATTTATTAATAAGTTATTTAGTTGTTGCCAAACACTAGATTTTTTTTCAAAATTAAACACTTGAAAAGTTAAACCAAACGCACCCAATAACTTGTGTATAAAAACATTTATAAGGAAATATAACCAAACATATGAGGTTTAAATTCTAAACAATTTTTATACAAAATGTTTAAAAAAAATGTATTTTTAAAAAACATTTAAATTAAAATGTATTCCAAACCGACCTAAAATTAATTAATACTAAGTGTGTTTGTTATTTTCAAATTATTTTTATTAAAATGAATTAATTTAAGGCCTAAAAAGCCAACATTGAAGCTTCAATTTTGTCTCTAATTTATAAGCGTTCTTCAATTAAATCTCAACCATGAACAACTATTAAAATTCTTTAATTGATTAAATATGTAACATCAAAATTTATTTATTTAGGTCCCGTTTGATAACCATTTGGTTTTTTGTTTTTGGTTTTTGAAAATTAGGCTTGTTTTCTTTAAATTTCCTCACCATGGTTTTCATTTTTGTTAAAGACATACTTGAATTCCTAACCAAATTCTAAAAACAAAAAAATTGCCTTGGTTTTTGAAAACATGGGAAGAAGGTAGGTGAAAAGCCAAAAAAACTTAGAGTTGGAGGTGGTGTTTATAAGCTTAAAAACCAAAAACAAAAAACCAAATGGTTATCAAACGGGGTCTAGGTGGTGGTAAAAACTCGATTATTGAAGAATATTAATACATAGAAAGTAAAATTGAAATGTACATAACAACATTAAAAACTAAATGTAAAAAAAATAAATAAATAATTATCTATATAGACATATACAATGAAATTGTAACACAAATTCATCCCTTTCGAATTCTCCTCCTTTGTTTGTTCGAAGTCAATGAATTCCATTCTTATCTTAAACTCTTAGCACGTAACAAGACTTCCATATTTGAGGAGGTTTCTGATTCCAACTTTTCCAAAAACTTTATTTTTCTTATGTGATTGAAGATACAATTTATACTTTTTCAAGTAAGAATTATGTAAAAAGACTTTACGCTTTTTAAATAGAAATCTTGTTCTTTGACTCGTTGTAATCAATAAAAATTGTCCATAAGCCTCCTTCATCATAGCACATTGGCTTAGGGACTTTGTCCTTCACGTGATAAGTGTAAAGGTGAAATGCTTTAAATACATCATTGTGTTTCAAGTCAATTTAGAAACAATTTAGCAAGTTGTTTGCAATTTTGAAGCACATGTAGAGTGTCCTCAGGATCTTGTGACATTGTATTTATTTGTATTTAGGTGTTTGCTTAAAAGCAATACTTAATAAGTCAGAGAATATGAGGGAATAATTGCTTGCTTATTTTCATTGGAATGGAATAGAGCTTTATACACTAAAGAGTGCATAAAAAATGAAAGATCATTTACACCAAAAATTACAGCAATTAAGGGCATAAATCAAGCTAAATAATAATGAGAAAATATTCTCTAATAATACTTAGTGTTACCTATGTTTTTTTTTTTTTTTTTTTTTTTTTTGAGTTACCTATGCTTCTTGTCAAAGTTATAGAACTTTTAATATTTATAGTTGAAAAGTTATTGACAAATATTCAACATTCAAAATCACTACTAATACTTAAAATAAGACTTGCTTTAACAATTAGTTCTTCGACTAATGATGTTTTTACTTGAAAATCGTGTATCTGTTCTATAGATTGTGTACAATTGTAACCTTGAGTTCTAAGGAGACAAATTCTCCAACCAAGACTAATTAAATCGTGAGTGATTTGCTTCATAGTTTCTAAACTATCATCTTCATTTATATCTTTTGAAGTATTTTGTGGACTCAATTTCAACTAGTTTATAACTCACTTTGTTTGTTGAAGTGTGCCTAGGCGTTGTAGTTGCTTCTAATACTTTGATTTTCAACTTTTGAGACTTCAATAACAAATAACATTGGACTCAATAGACTATAAGCAGTCAACCAGGAGACCTCAGTTAGTTGTTACTCATTCTTTATCGTTGGGATTGTTAGTTGTGCAATAGCTACAAGTTTAATTATCACTTGACTTATTGTGTGTTTGGTTACACCTCTTGAAAAAAGTTTTTTTTTTTAATTTTTTTTAATAACAAAATGAATCACTTATTGAATTAGCTTGATGCTTTATCTAAAATCTCCTTAAATTGCTTTTTATTTGTTTTTAGAATTTCTTAACACTTTTAATATAATTGGTTAAAAATGGTATCCTTGATTCCATTGATAACGAGAGTGGGCCTAAATAATTCAATCCGGATTTTTTTTCCATTTTTTAAAATTTGAACCAAATAGGAAAGTACTATCAATTTCATTTTAAAAGAAAAAAATATTTTTAGTCATCGAAAAGCACTTTGAAAATCATATGTTAAACACACTTAGCACTAAGAATGCAACAAATCCAACATTGGACGTTGTTTTTCATCTTTTAGAACTACAAGTACTATAGATTCTTAGAGGAAGTTGTTTTTAATTCATTCAACTTAATATCAATATTGAGCCTTGTGTTCAAAGGGATTACCAAAAAGTTTCTTCCATTTCCTACATTCACAATTCCCTTGTTGATATGCTTTGAAAGGATGGAACAATATCAAAATTGATTGTTGCTAGATATTGTACATTTTCAACTATTGTATTTATTTCATGAGCGACATATCTTTTCCACGTGCAAGCTACTCAGTTTCGATATAAAAAAACGTGTAGGTAAAAAATCATGTAAATTACTCTCTCAACTCATGGTTTTATATTGTTGAAGGCTACATATCATACTTATAGAAGATTAGTTTGATAAACTCTAATTAAACTATAAATAAATTCAAAATCTTACCTTCTACACTTCTTTAAAAGAAAATAAAATAGTATAAAGTTTTAGGTACATGAAACTACGAAAATAAGCCAAAGTTAGTGATGTAGATTGACATCACATCTTTAATAAAAGTGACAGTAAAATCTTACCTTCTACTATTTCTTTAATAGAAGTGATGATATAAATATAATCACTTAACCATAAACGTCCAAGAAACCATTTGAGTATTTTGGCTCATAAAAATTCAAAAGCATATAATATAATTATTTTTAGTCTAATTTAACACATATTGTGTAAAAGAAAAATCAAGAGTCATTGCAACTTGCAATTTATCCATTCCTATTTCTTTCACTTTATGGGAATGCTCTCTTTTTTAAATTTATTTATTCTTCTTAAAAAAATGGAAAAAGAAAAAAAATAGGAAAGACTATGAAAAAAAAGGGAATAAAGCAACATAAAATGATGATCATTAAAAAGAGGGGGAAAAAAAAAAAACCCTTTAGTATATACTACTCTCAAAATATGGGAAAAATCTTCATATATATGATAAATTAAATCATAAATTTTATTCCTATATAACTTATTAGTTTAGGAATAAAAAAGAGAAAAAAATGTTGTACTAAAAAAATAAAAATAAAATAAAAACCACTACCAAACCAACTAAAATCGAAAAATTTCATCAAATTGAACTTACAATTTTTTCAGTTTTATATTTTGGAAATTTGAATCAACCTCTATATAAGTATAGTTGAAACTGATCTGATCATTCAGTTTAGTTGATAGGTTCCATCAAATCTTTCATTTCAATCGATTTATTTAAAATTGAGGTTAAATAACAATTTTAATCCAAATTAAAAAAAAAAAAATAATCCCTGAAATTATTTCAATGTTATTCCTCCCTAATATAAGTCTATAGGTTTTATTTTTCAAAAAGAAAAAAGTCTATCTGTAATAGATCTTTAAATTTTCAATTTTGTGTCTTTTTTTTTTTTTTTTTTTTGAGATTTTCAATTTTGTGTCCTAATATCATCTTAAACTTTCAATTATGTGTTATCGAGGTCTATATCAAATTTATTATAGATATCCGACCTTTCAATTTTATGTCTAATAATAGGTCCATGAATTTTTAAACACACATAAAAAATTACAAAAACTTTTTTTTACTACAAATATGTGAATGTGATCAGTATTCAGATCTCTAACCTTTTGATCAAGAATATAATATCTTAACTAGTTTAATCATACTCAAATGGACAATTATAACCAGAACCTCCAGTAACACAAAATTAAAAATTCAAAAACTGATTAGACCTAATTTTTAAAGTTCAAAAACCTAACTTGTAATCTAACCCCTAGATTTGGGAGGATTTGAAATCATAATTGATTTGAAATCTTTTCACGTGTTTGGGATGAACAAAAAAGTAACGGTGATTTCAAATCGTGTTTTCTTTAACAAATTTTTCCACACCAAAATGGCCGGATTTTGCAGGATTTCAAACTTAAAAAATTATGTTTCCAATTTTACCCATAAAGATTTTTGTTTTCTTAATTTATGACTCCTACTATAGTTGACTCAACTACCAATTTGTTTTTTTTTTTTTTCCCTTTTTATGTTTTCATACACTAGTTAGAGAAGAAATCAATCAAAAAAAAAAGTTTCCTCCAAAATTATCAGGGACATAATAGTAAAATGTTATACTTTCTTTTCATTTCTTGTGAGCATCCAAACATGAGATTTTAATTTTAGTGATTTCAAATTATTTTGGTTCCAAACACAAATAGGAATTTAAAATCATTTCCATCTTTTAAAATCTTGGAATTTAAAATCATTTCCTCCAAAATTCATTCGCCAAACGAAGCATAACTCAACGTGTGGCATCCCCAATGTCCTAAGGTCCTGATAGGGAAGCCCTTGGACATTTTTTTCTTTGTATCACCGACAAAACCAAATGGGAGAAATGGGAATCTGATTCCCGTCAATGGCAGTGGGCGATGTGAATCACATGCTCCACACATTATAATATATTCCATTGAACTTGAGAATGAGTTTCATTTCAATCCTCCCCTAGTCCCACATCCAAACAATACCCTTACATTTATTATTTATTATTTATTATTTTATTAAATATCAAAAATTAAACATTAAATAGGCATCATAATCACATTAGGTAACCTTTAGGTGCCGCCATCTGCCCCCTCCATATACATACATATAAAGCCTTCATTTTCATTCTAACAATTTCTCCATATTTTGATTTTCTATTTCTATTTTCTAAAATTGACCAATCCCCTTCACAATTTTTTAGTCATTGGGTCCCACTATTTAAAAAAAAAAAAAATCATATCATGAAGTTTTAATTAATTAGAAATGTCTCTCATGCATAAATTCTTATTTGAGAAGGCAAAGGAATAAAATATTTCAAACTATATGGAAAAAGAGGTTGAAATAGTTCAACATCTTTCTATGTGGTGGGGAGATAGGTATAAGAATTAGGGTATATATATTTATAACATAGGTACATGAAGACGTGTTTATTTATTCTACATTTTTAACAATTTCTAATACGTGTTTGAATTTTTATGAGATTGTGACAATCTAATCGCGATATTTAGAAAAAAAAACAGGTTCTCGAAGTTTCCATTTGATGTACTCGAATAGATTTCTATCATTAACTTTCTCATTTAATTTTAGGTCACAAAACACGCCTTAACTTTCTTGAAATTATTTAGTTATGTAATCTTTAAATAATTCATATATATCCACTGTGTCATACAATTGTTAAACAAATGAAACTAACATTAGAAATGCGTATTAAACACAAAATTGAAAGTTTAATGACCTATTATAAACTTTTTAAAGTACAAGGACCAAATAGATATATACAACTTTAAAACTTCTACGGCCTATTACAAAGTTTTTAAGTACAAAGACTAAATTCTACTAAAAAAAAATACAAAGACTAAATACACACGATCCTCGAAATAAATACAATTGTTAAACTCGCAACCTTCCCTAAAATTTATATATACCGAGAAGTTAAGAAATTATGGGTGTGATAAATAAAATGGATAATTCCTATATTCCATGGAATATGAAATAAGTTTTCTAGTAAAAGTGTGTCCTCCATGAGAAGGGGATTCATTTTAAACATGTTGTGTTCTACTTAACATTGTCACGCTTTAGAGAATATAACATCTTTTTGGTTTGGAGCGATGTGTATGTTTATTGGTTCATTCTTAGTTAATTGACATAAATATGATATATATGTGTGCTCTTCGATCAACAACATCAGATTTAATTCAATCGAGAAATGTTAATCATAAAATTTTGTCGACATGGATAGAATATCATTAAAGGTAATAACTAAATAGGCTAAGAAAGACTAATGTATAGGCTCTTTAGATTTTGGCCAAGTCTAATTATACAAGAATAAAATTAAATAGGCTAAAGAAGTATTATTAGACTTTTTTTTCTTATTATAGCCAAAGTCTAAGCATGAAGGAGGCAGGAAGGAGGCAAATTTTTTTCCTTTTTAATTTTAGCCCAAAGTCTAAGCATGAAGGAGGCAGGAAGGAGACCATGATGTTACAAAATATTAATATGGGAATCTCACTTTTATTCCTAATATGTATTAGATTAGTTTTTTAAATTCAAGCCCTATATCTCTGTCTATAAAATTTCAGATCCTATATTTGTCTCTATATTTTCCTACTTAATAATCTTATCCTTACATATTAAAATTCTTTGTTTGATCTTCAAAACTCCATAGAAATCAACTTTTAGCCAATAATAATTGAATTCTTGTTAAATTACGAGTTTAGTTTTTGAATTTTAAAGTTTGTGTTTAATAAGTTTTCATAACCTTTAAAAAGTGTCAAATCGTCTATGAATTTTCAATTTTGTATCTACTAGGTTTTTGAACTTTAAGAGTATCTAATTAAGTATTTGAACTTTCAATTTTGTGTTTAATATAATAGATCTCTGATATATTTGAAAATTTTAAATTTTAACTAATCTATTAGACATAAAATCGATTTTTTTTTCTAATAAACCTTTTTTTTAAAACCTTGTCTAATACAATACAACTTTTTTTTTTTTGAAAAGCTAATACAATACAACCTTAAACTTTAAGTTTTGTGTCTAATAAATTCATGAACTTTTTAAAAAAATGCAAAATAAGTTAATGATCTATTAGACACAAAATTAAAGGTTAACACACAACTTTGAAGGTTCAATGATTTATTAGATATAAAATTAAAAGTTCAAGGACTTAGACTTTTTTTTTTTCGTCAAAGCAAGCATAGCTCAGCGGTAATTGGCATGTACTCTCGACCAAGATGTCAAAGGTTTGAATCCTCCCACGCCCAAAATGTTGCTAAACTCAAAAAAAAAAAAAAAAAAGGACTTAGACATTTTTTAAAAAAAATTTAAGGACCAAATAGACACAAACTTAAAAATTCTAGGACTAAACTTGTAATTCAACCTTAAATTTTCTTATTAATTTCTTTAAATAAAAAAGTATATAAGTCAATGATCTATTAGACACAAAATAGAAAATTTAGGATTTATTAGACACAAAATTAAAAGTTTTTAAGGACCTACTAGACTCACAGTTACGAAGATTCAATGATCTATTAATACAAAAATAAAATTCAACCACTTATAAGACACTTTTTAAGCCAAAGCGAGCTTAGCTCAGCGGTAATTGGCATGTATCCTCGACTATGAGGTCAGAGGTTCGAATCCCCCCACTCCCAAATGTTGATGTACTCAAAAAAAAAAAAAAAATAAGACACTTTTTAAAGTTTAAAAACCAAATAAACTTATCAAACTTTTGAATAAAAAAATACATATACCAAACGCGCCAGGGTAATTGACATGTATCCTCGACCAGGTCAGAGGTTCGAATCCCCCACCCCCAAATGTTCATGTACTAAAAAAAAAAAAAAGACTTTTTAAAATTTAAAAACCAAATAAACTTATCAAACTTTTATAAATAAACAAAATACATATACAAAACGCGCCAGGTAGGGGTCGAACCTACGACTTTCTACTTAGGAAACAGACGCTCTATCCACTGAGCTACAGGCGCAAGTTGAACACAATTCTTAAATCAACTATTTTCAAACTCGACACAACTCAATCTATCTAATCTCAAATAGTGCGCTAAACGATCCCTATCAAATACACTCTAGCGTCGTTAATGAAAAACAAACAAACCCAAAACCAAAATCCGTAAAATTCTAAAAAAAAAAAAAAACTCAAAGATCTTAGTTTGATTAGCAAAAATTGCAAACAACACAAACAAAAGCCATGTTTGATGTTTGAAGATGAAAATATTGTAGAAATAAAAAAAAAGTGATGAGGAAAAGATTGGGAAGGAGGCAAAAATCAGAACAAGGATCAAAAAGTGAGTTGATAATTTGATATTAATATACCAGACGCCAAGTGGGCTACCATCACAAGACAAGGTTGTTGGCGGTTGGAAATATATTGGCTGTTCACCAAACTACATTTCATTTTAGTTTTCTGTTATATATTATTTTTATTTTTATTTTTTCAATGGAATATTCATTATTATTTTGTTCTTCATAAAAAGCAAAAGTGTTCTGCAAAAGCCATAACCTCCCCCTCTCTCTGTTATGAAGAATCTCTCTCTCTTTGGATTTGGTTCATCATGGGTAAAAGTAAAAGTGTATCATATCATTAGTCATTAACTTGTTCCACTAATAAAGTTGTCCAATTTACTTTTGAAGATAAAAGTTGTAATGATCATCTAAGGTAATTTTGATGCAATGGAAAATTTTGGATAGAAATTGACTTAATAAAGCTTAGTTGGGGAAAGATCTAACCTTTCTTTTTTCGAAAATGAAAAAAGTGGAGTTAAAATACATTTTTGGTCCTTGAATTTTCAAAGTTGTATCTATCTGATCTATGAGTTTCAAAGAGATTATCAATTTGGAAGGTTGTGTCTACTTTATACCATTGTTTCAGTTTTATGTTTGGTAGATCTATGTTGCTAACTTTGTTAGTTTCTATTTATGTGGCTATATTATTTAAGAATCATGCAGGGAGTTGATTTAGGTAGATTTGAGTATTTGTTAGCTAAATGTTAAACTCACAAAGTTAACAACATGAACATCTTTTAGTTCAAAATGTTGGGTGAGAGATTCAAATATTTAATTCCTTTGTCGAAAATATATGTTTTAACTAGTTGAGTTGTGCTGGAAAAAAAAATGAAAGTCTAAATTATAATTTAACCAAAAGAAAAACAATATTGTGAGATCTAATTTGAAACTAAAATAAAGTCTTAACCCACATCAAACTACAGAAAATCGTGATTAAGTTACTAAACTCATGAAATTAACCATTGTTAGTTTGGGGATCCCACAAGCTTTGTGCTTTAATTGGTTGTTTATGGTTATAGTTATTCGTGTTAAATTAACCCTTCATCACTCAATCATGTCCCTTTCAATCTCTTTCTCTCTCACACGTACAAACACAGAGACAGAGGAGCCAAGAGCCGAAGCCCTCTTGTTTATTATTAAAGATAATTCCATTTTGAAGGTAAAGCAAGCGAGCTACCCCATTCATTCACCCATGTCTGCAGAAAAAATTTCAATGGGGGACCTAAACAATGGCTTTTTCATCCTCATCCCCACCTGCCACCAATCCATTCTTCCATTTCTTTAGTTAAATTCCATTGTTCTTCTTAGTGCTAGTGCCTGTCCAGTTCATATTCTCCCCCCAACATTGAAGCAAAGCCAAAGCAGGCTTCAACTCTTCCCGCTTTCTCTCTCTCTCTTTTTGCACTTTTCTTTGTGGGAATCTGTGATTTGTGTTCTTTTTTGTTTTGTTTTTTTTGGGGGGTTTTCGATTTCTGTGCTTTCTTTGAGATCTGCTTCAAAATGGGTTTCCCCCTTGGTACTTGTTCTAACCCAAGGGAGCGTCCTCTTGAGTTAGATCACCACCATTGTCACTATAATGAGCTCAAGATTAAGACCCTTTTGAGAAAAATGATTTGGGAACTTGGGTTTGCGTGTATTCTTCCTCCTGCTCGTCTTCGCCGCAAGAATCAGGGCATTCAAGATGAAGAGTACCCAAATGTGGAAGGGAAAAACAAGAATCTGGAGCACAATAAGGCTTGGTTGCTTGCGGAATCCGGTGCTTGCGGTGGGGAGTTGTTGAATGCCGATCCTCAGTCTGTTCATTCGTCTTTTCGGTTCAGTTTTTGCTCTCAGGTTGAGCTTGAAACTATGAACATCGGGTCTTCTACCGCTGCGGCGACTGTTTTGATGGTGAATTTGGACAATGGAATGATGGCTGAAGCTCTCACCAAAGAATTGAAATGGCGGAGGATTGAGTCTCTGGAAAAGAGCATTTCCCCTGTGGCTCATACTTTGATCAGATTCAGCTATCGGGAAATTCTTTCTGCAACTCGTAATTTCTCAAAAGGTACTCTCAAAATCAAAGACCCTTCTCGTTTTTAAACCAAATTTCTGTTATTTAATCTTGAACTCTTTTCAATTTTCTCAAATGTGGTAGGCAGAGTTCTGGGAAGAGGGGCATTGAGCTGTGTGTTCAGGGGGAGGGTTGGATTTTTTAGAACTGCTGTGGCAATCAAACGTTTGGACAAGGAAGATAAAGAGTCAGCAAAGGCATTCTGCAGAGAATTGATGATTGCTAGCTCTCTTCACAACCCAAATATAGTTCCTCTTGTGGGGTTTTGCATAGATCCAGAAGAGGGTTTATTTTTGGTTTATAAATATGTCTCTGGTGGAAGTTTAGAAAGACATTTGCATGGTATGATTTCTTGATCTTGGGTTCTGATTTACTTGAATTTTTGTAAGTTTTTTTGAGTTTCTAACAGCAGAACCATTTCAGAGAAGAAGAGGGGAATAAAGGGTTGCTTGTCACTTCCCTGGTCAGTGAGGTTCAAGATTGCTATTGGAATTGCTGAGGCTGTGGCATATCTTCACAATGGGACTGAAAGATGTGTGGTTCATAGAGACATTAAGCCTTCAAATATCCTTCTTTCATCCAAGAAAATGCCAAAGGTAAAAGAATTTGTTCTTTTTTATGGATATTCCTTTGGTTGTTTGATGTGCGACAAAGGAGAGAGAGATAGGATAGGGAAATAGAGAGAAACCAACCAAATCAGCAGTTACAGATAATCTAAATGATCACCTCAAGTAAGTCTAATTAACAAAAGCTAACCTTTCATTGTTCTGATTCATCAATTGTTTTCTGGTAATGATTGCTTGCAGTTATGTGATTTTGGGCTAGCAACATGGACTGCTGCTCCATCTGTGCCTTTCCTTTGCAAAACTGTCAAAGGAACATTTGGGTATGAACTCATTCTCAAGACATTCTTATGTAGGGGAAGGATCATGAGAATCTATCTCGCCTTCCGCTTTTCTGATCCTTTCGGATTTACGATTTTCAAACATTTTTGTAGCTACCTAGCTCCGGAGTATTTCCAGCATGGGAAGGTATCAGATAAAACAGATGTCTATGCTCTAGGAGTCGTGTTATTGGAACTCATAACGGGCAGGAAGCCGATCGAAGCAAGGACACATGGAGAGGAGAACCTGGTTTTATGGGTAGGTCATTATACTGCTGCAACAATTTTGTTTACTTTTGTTGGATTAATGGTTCTGCAAAGCTTTAGAATGAAAACAAAACTCATTCCATCAGCTTGTTATTGATAAATTGATAATTCCTGAGATGCTATAACTTGTCTTTGTTTTGTAAATGAATATGCTTCTGGACAAAGTCATCTAATGTAATACAACACAACAATTCTCATGCTTTCATCCCTGTGTTTTTCAGTAATCCTAAAAAGCCTGAGTTTGATATCGCTTTCATATTTCATCTAAGTTGATGTAATGTGGTTCTAATATAGAACTGCACTGCGATATCTTCATGCACACATAATTCTTGTCGAAATAACCTTCTAAAGCACAAGCGAATAGCAGTGCAGAACATTATTAGATAAGATGTTAAAAGAACTTTTATTTAACATTTCTCTGTCAGTATTACAAGTTGAACGGTCGTTGATGCGCTGCCCTTGTGTTACTGAATGTTTTGGTGCTTGCTGTGTAAATGAGTTAAAAGACCATTTTGTGTGAATGTCATACATTAACTATCATTTTGTTTCAATGTATCAAGAAAATGTCAATGTTAGAATAGAGTTATTTTCCTTATTCTCCACGAAAATCGTATTTCTTAAGCAGTGTTGCGTTGATCAGTGCACTACCTAGTATATGACAGAAGAAAGTAGTCTTCTTTTAACTGTAACAAACTTCATATTTTCCTACAGGCAAAGCCACTCCTGCAGAAAGGGAAAGGGGCAATTACGGAGCTGCTCGATCCACAGGTGACATGTACGACGAAGAATTCAGATCAAATAGTCCAAATGATCGAAGCTGCCGCTGCCTGCATTACCGGTGAAGAATCACGCAGGCCCGGGATCTTAGAGATCATTGCAATATTGAAAGGTGAAGAAAAGCCTCAGCCATCCAGATCAAAGAGGTCTGGTTTCTTGGGGCATGGATGTGTCACTGATTGTTATTCACAGTTCCAAAACACAAACAGCGAGATGACGGGTCATTTGGCATTGGCCATGTCGGGACTTCCTGAATTCGAAGAAGATGATTACCTTTTCTGTCGTTGAAACGTTACGAAAACATGGCATGACCAACTGAAATAAGGAGAGTGATTTTCCTCATTTTGATTGCTTGTAGATCTCTGTAGCTGAATCATTGACACTAGAGTATGGAGAGAGGTAAAAAGAAAAAAGAAAACAAAAGAGTGCTGAAACTGTATATAGGATCATTTTGTACAGATCTTCCATGTACTTTTCCCCATTTTCCATGGAGGAAATGTAATTAATTTTCATTTGAAATGAAATTTTAGTGTCTTTTGGAGATCTCTCTGTAACACAACTTGAAAAAGTATCAGGTGTATGATTTTGCAGTTGACAGTCAAAAAAGTATGCAGAAAGCTACAGGTTTTACACCATATGTTAGGAGTTCAAAAGTTGAGCTATATTCAGTACATGATTCTCGAACGACATTAAACTCGTGTTATATAAATTACTAACGAAGTTCGTAAGATCAAAAGTGAGCTACACGAATCTAAATTCTTATAAGACATTTTATACAATCCAAACACATTTATTTTACACATTAAAGTTTTCAAACTCAAACTCATTGCTTATTGATGAATTATTGTTAGGAAGTGGTTGGTTGAGATAGATTATTCATTGAAGTTGCAGCTTAACAACCAAAACAATATTTCCATTATGAAAAGATGTTCAAAATGGAGCCCATTTGATTTGTTTTTTGTTTGTTTGTCTGTCTTTTTTTTTCTTCATGCAGATATCAAATCAAGCACGACAAGATACATTTAAAAAAGAAAAGGAGAAAGGAACAAAAACAGAACAAGAAATCAACAAAAGACCGTATACAAACATTTAGAATATCTTTCCAACATCCTTGACTAATCCACGGTTGGCACGGGCGAAATCTGTGAACTCTTCGAACGAAATGAAACCGTCACCATCGGTGTCGATCTCGGCCATCATCCTCTGCACTTCGTCGGCGGTGACTGAGCCGAGCGTCTTCAAGGCTTCCCCGAGCTCAGATGCAGATATCTTACCGTCGCCATTGGCGTCGAAGCGCTTGAAGATGCGTTCACGTTCAGCTTGGTCTTGAGGATCATCAGCCATTATGATATTATGAAAAGGAGGCTTTGTGTGTTGAGGATTTGGAGAGTGAGAGATTGAGAGGAGGCAGAGAAGTTTGAAGAAAATGGTTAGTTATATAAAGAGCAAAGTTTGTGGAGATTAAGGTTATCCTCAAATGTCGGATTAGTGACTTTGGATGGCCAAAAGAATGTAAAACTTCCAACTGATTTTGCCAAATTTTTGGTTTTTCAACAAACAAACATTCTTTGCTATTGGAAAACTTATCTCTCTTTCTCATTTTTAAGTTTCTTTTAGATTTATCCTTAAAAAAAAAACCGTTGCAATTTTTTGGTTTGTGTAATGCATATTGAGTGGTATAATTAGTTTAATTTGTCTCAATCGAGATTTTGGTCCATTATTAGTGATGTATATTGTTGATATGCCTTATCTGGTATGGAGCACTTCAAATGACCAAGTCCAGGGGCGAAGCTAAATTATGTATAGAGATTATATATGATTTTCCGTTTTTGGACTTTTATTTTGGACCTATTATGTTAGGGTTAAGGGTGGTGTCATATATAAATCCTCTTAACTTATTTTGCCCTAATCTCTATAATCTGCATACGTTTTACTCCTCAAAATAAGATCGTTTTCTCCTCTGCCCTTAGACGTAGCTAACACACCGTTAATGAACCATGTAAATAACACACCGTTGGTGAACCACGTAAATCTAGTGTTGTTTTCTTCGCCCTTTTATTCTTATTCATTGGTTTACGGTTTCTGTCATAACATATATTCTAATTTATATTATTATTATTATTCTGTCATAACATTGTCATAACATATGTTCAAAGGTTGGGAGAATGATCCATGACCTTTGAGATGAACTTCTACGTCAAATATTAATTATGTAATTAGCAGTTGCTATAAAAAGATCAAATAAAACATCCTTCTATCCTAAACTTGCAAATTTGGTCTATATAATTTTAAAATTTTCAATTTAACCTTTATAGTTTGGATCTGGTTTCAATTTGATCTCCTGGCTTGGATTTAGTTTCAATTTAGCCCAATACTTTCAAAAGTTTCAATGTGGTTCACAAATTGTCCCATGGTTATCATATTGATTTTTTTTTCCACGTAGTACTTAAAAAAATCAGTTCATATTAGAGTTTAAAGTTTGAGTAAAACATAATTTAGGAATGACTTGTGAGATTTAATCAAACCACAAGAGATTAATAATTTGGATTGCATATGTTGTTTGGTTATATAATCTTCAGCTCCCACGAGAGTGAGGCATCGGAAGTGAGTGACATAAAGGAGTCTTACATGATTAGCTCACCCATCTCGAGATCAATGTACACCTAGACCTTAGTGATTCTCACCGACGTTGAATGTGAAACTAAACACCAAACCATAGGGGATCATATTGAAACCTGTAAAACCATAAAGCCTATAATGAAGCTAAGCCTATGAAGACTAAATTGAAACTTTTAAAATATGGGATGAAATTGAAATTTTGCCCTTGTAATTTAACATTCCATAAATTTATATCTGCAATTATCTTTTAAAAAATATCATATATTTCGAAAAAAGGGCCACTCCCAGTTTTCCTCTTACCCATGAAACTTTGGAAAAAAGCCCATTCTTAAGGCCCAAAGGCTCCATACTGCCATATCCAAGAATGAAACCATGAAAATAAATATGGAACTTTAGTATAAAGGATTTCATGTGGATTTTAGGGAATGGGTTCAACTACTACTTTATTGCTCATTCACTTGTGTTAATATCCAAATCACATGATTAGTTAATAATATTATTCTTAATTGTTATCGATATAACTCGAAATAATGAGAGTACAATGAAAAAGTTTTCAATTTAAACCTAACTAAATGGTCAAGATATCTTAATTTTTGTTAACAAGTTGTAGGTTTAAATCTTCATATCCTGTATTTATGATGTAATATTCTAATAAAAGCAATAAAAAAAATCATACCACCATAAAAAAATTTGTATAAGTCCAAAAGGCTTTTTCTTTGACATTCCTCCTTGAACTTTTTTTTTTTTTTTTTTTTTTTTTTTTTTTTTTTTTTTTTTGAGAACATTCCTCAAACTTAATTAGGGTACTTTTTTTTTGTCTTCAAATTATCTCAAGTTTGCCGTATGCATCTCAAGCTCGAGTAAATGACAATATCGCCCTTGCTATAATCCAATTGTCATTGTATCTCAGCATCTCAATAAAATTTAAGGGTTCTTTTAGAAAAAATAAAAACAATTAAAAAGATCAAGGCTACATAAATTGAAACATTTAAAATGTAAAAGGAAAATTATGTGTTATGGTCATTTGGTATAATCTTGCCAATTCTAACCTTTGTACTCAAGACACTTTGATATCTTTATCAATTAAAAAATAATCTTGAGAGCTAAACTAGGCATAATTCTATTATAATATGCGTATGGATATCTACTTTTGCCTAACCCCAACATTATCTTGAAACTCTTGGAGGACGTTTGACATGCAAATTCGACATCTTAAGTCTGAAATATTAAGCGTGTGAGTTAAGCTAGGAGGGTTTAGGTAGTCTGAGTTTAGAAAAACTGTGTGTTCGTGAGTCGATTTAGAAAGAGCTAAATCTGTATTTGTAGCGTACATATGTTTTGGAAGCTTGGGTTTGGAGTACACATTTAGAACTCTTGGTGTTTATGAAATATTAATTATATTCGATCTATGGTTAGATTTTAAATTAGTTTACATTTTTCATTTCAATATAGTTAGTTAATTTTTTTTTTAAAGAAATTCAAATATTACTAAATTCTAAATTAAAATTGTTTCTTATATTCTTACCTTGAATATGAATAATTCTTAAATTAAATAAGTTTTTAATATGGCCAAATTAAATATTATTTATCTTACTAATTTTGGTTGAGTAAGTCTGTAATTCAAATTCCACTCAATGTCAATCATTTTTCCAAAATTTTTTGTTTATGTTAATTTTGAAATCGAGATTTGGATATATATGTATATATATTCCATAATTTGAGTTATTAATTTTACTAACTAAGAAAGCAAATCAACTATATCTAATTTGTTATTCATTTTTTTAGATAACAAGTTAAAAATAAAAGCATTAATTTAGAGGTTTGATCCTAATGTAAATCAATTCGTGTTTGAATATTTGTCTCATTTAGTTCGACTCAAAAAATAGAAAACAAAAAAGCCGTCTAATTTTATTATTATTTGCAACAAATAGAAAAAGAAGAAAATAAATATTTTTAATATGATGAATTAAAAATTAAAATTATTTATTTTACTAAGTTTTGAAATAAAATATCATATTCTTTTTGTTACTTTAATTAATTTGAAATTTCTTTTTTTTTTTTAATATATACTTTAACATGCTAACTTAAAATTGAATACTAATTTTTATATTTTAATATAGTGAGTTTAAAATAAACTAATATTCTTATCTTAAAATTAATTATTGAAATTTACATATTTCTTAGCTAAATTACACGTTAAATACCTAAAGTTTAAGTTAATTTTTATTTCACCTTCGAGTTTCCAAAAACAATATTTTAGTCCTTTAAGAAAAAAAAAAAAAGTCTTCAAGTTAATTAATTGACTAACCAAAAAATTGGGAAGAGTCTCATATTAAATTAACAAAAAAAAAAAATTATTATTTTATCTTTTTAAATAATCTCGTCCCTTTTCTTTCTCCTTCCTCCTTTATTCATCTCTTATCAAATGCGTTGCCTACAATTTTTATTAAAAGGCTAAATTATAAAAAAATACCCCTGAACTATGGGGTTTGTTTAAAAAATGTCCTTGAACTTAAAAAAGTTTCAATTATACCCCTGAACTTTACAAAACGTTTAAAAATACCCTTGCAGTTAATTTTTGGATGGGAACCGTTAAAATCGTTAAAAATGCTTCGAAAATACCATTGTCTAAATCTAGTCAAGCTCTTGGGATGATGTGTTGAAAGAGAAGAAAAGCTCCTAGTGTATGAATACATGAAAAATAGGTAAAGCTTCTCATTAATTTTCATGGAAGAAGAATTTACGGTGAGAGAATGAAAAAAAAAAAAGAAGTATTTTCTAATAAGGTTATTTTTTTAAATGTTTTGAAAGTTAAAGAGTATTAATGAAACTGAAGTTTTTAATGGTTTCCATCCAAAAGTTAACGACAAGGGTATTTTTGAAACATTTTTTAAAGTTCAGGGGTGTTTTTGAAACTTTTTAAAGTTCAGGGACATTTTTGAAACAAACCTCATAGTTCAGGGGCATTTTTTATAATTTAGCCTTATTAAAATAATAATAATAATTAAAAAACTGAGTTAAAAGAAAATAAAATTACCATTATTGTATTTAAAATTAAAAATGAAATATAGAGCCCACCCCACCAAGTCCACTCCTTCCTTAGTTCTATCGTGCGTATGTTATATATAGATTTCTAATTTTCTATATTTCTTATAACCTTTGATGTGTGATATTTTACATGCATTTATGTTCACTTGCTCATAATTTAGTCCTAATACATGCATGTCATGATGTCACACATAATACTTATGCATCTCGTGTCATAACCCATGACCCTAATGTAAAAAAGAGTTCACTTATTGTTTTTAGTCTTTCTGGTGTGGTTAAATATCCTAAAACATCTTTATAATTACCAAATATTATATATCGCTTTTCTTAAATATTATCATTTTTTTCTTTAAATGTGAAAAAATATATATATCAAAATGCTTAAGTGTCAGAACTAAGAGATGTATGTAGGTAGGATAAGGAAAACTCATCTGGATGGATAGGTCTCAAATACCTTTTTATGTATAGTAATTAAATAGCCTTTTGCCTTTGGAATTAGAACGCCTCTGTCCATTTTTTTATTTTATTTTTTGAGTTATTAAACCTAAAATTGAATTCGATAATTTCAAATTCCTTGAAAAAGTAACGTAGAGTCTATCTCTTTTAGATGCATTCATTATCCCTAACATGAAAGGTATGTTATTTGATGGGTTGAAGTGACAATGATCTCTCTTTCTTTATGATGGAGTTTCCTCCAATAACATTCTTTATTAGAAAAAGGAAGAAAATCATTCCTTCAAACAAAAGAAAATTGTATACTTCATTGCAAAGACTTCTATCCTATAATAGTAACAAGGTCTCTCCTCTAAGAGATGAAATATTGCAAATGCAAGGTGAGTATTTTAGCCTCTCTCTTCAATAGGGAAGTTTTTTAGCCTTATCCTAAATATGGTTTTGCTAGAAAAGAGAAAGATGTATATTTTTATGACATAGCTTATGCAAATTGCAATAATGTCATATATTCTAATTAGCCTAATATGATTCCACATTAAAATTTTATAATGCCATATATCAAATATATTTCATTAGAATTGATTATATATTTGTTCCCAAGAGGGATAGATGAGGTTAAATTATCAAACCTTAAGCCTTAAACTCTTCCAAAAGTGCACAAAATTAGTTGGTTTGATTTTGAACTCTTCAAATTAAACACTAATAGTAAGTACTTGCAAAAGTGGTTTTGATGTAGTTTGGAAGGATTAGTATTTACCCAACTTGCTAGTAATTCTATAATAGACAAGTACTAAAAGGAAAATAAAAAGAAAAAAGAAAGTTTGTAGAGAAAGTTGAGTAAAAAAGACGTTAGCGAAAGAGTATGTAACGAGAAGTTAGTAAGAGAAAACATGCGTAATAGAGATAATTTAATTAGTGAGGTAGATTATAGGGTCTATTTGGAACACCTTCTATTTTAAGTTTTTTTTTTTTTTTTTTTTTTTTTTTTTTTTTTTTTTTAAAAAAAACAAGTATTTTCAAAAAAAAAAAAAAAACGTTTCTATATCTACATTAAAAAAAATGCTTTAAATAATAATTTTTTGTGTAATACAATATTTAAAAGTCATTCTATTAATTACAAACAAAATTTACTTTTCGTACTACATATTTTGAAGATTTTCGATTAATCACTTTAAAGTCATTTTTGGATAATCTATATTTCCAGTGTTTCTTCAAAGTGATTTTTATTTATTAGTAATTTAAAAAAAAAAAAAACAAAATTGGTCATATAAAATCATTCTAGAAGTTATACTAAATGCACTATAAATTATTAAATTTTCCAAATGTGCTTAGAGAAAAATTGATTTTGTTTTTGTTTTGTTTTTTTTTTTTTTTGGAAAAAGTTATTCTTAGAAAACTAATAATTATTTAATTAAAAGTGCTTAGTAACAAATCATTCTAATGTTTAGTTTTATACACGTACAAGTAGTTTTCAAACCGTTTCTCATTCAGGCACTTCAGTCAAAATCATTCTACAAATACTTTTAATTTTTTATACTTCCCTCCAAAAATATTTTTATGTTATTTCCAAAAGTTCTTTTGACATGCTCTGAAAATATCTCAAATATAATTTTTTTAAAAGACGCTTTTAAAGATGTAACTTAACACCACACAAATTTTGAAAACCACTCCAATTCAATCGACTAAAGCATATCTTGCTATAAAATGGTGATGTCAAATTCATCATCAATACAATTCAATCCCACTTTCTACGCGAACAATCATTCACAAACGCGCAAAAATTAACACACCCATTCCTAACCATTCCCAAGAGGATAAAAAGAAAATAGAAAAGAGAAAAAGATTTAACAAGAACTCTTTGTTAACAAGTAGAGCAACTTTTCCCTTTAAAGGAGAGAGCCAAAGTGCAAAAAAAGCTTTTTACACTCAAACTCGTGGGAAAGGGAAAAAAGGGTAATGTGAAGAAGATTAGTTGGTTGAAATTTTGAAATGCAAAAGTCTTCAATTTTAGCACTTGAAAGTGGGGAAGTAGAAAAAAAAAAAAAAAAAAAAAAAAAAAAAAAACCTTTTTTTCTTTTTTTTTTTTCCCTCTCTCTCTCTCTCTCTTTTTTTTTGGTGGACATGGAGGGGCCAATATGTCTGTTCAAACAAGAAAAAGGAAGATGCAAATTGGTAGCTCTCTAGTGGAGGGTTGTCTAAATCAATGTAATCACTTGTCAATTTTTTGACTAATTAATTACCAAAAAAAAAAAAAAAACCCATCAAAGCAATTGCTTGTGCACCTTATTTGAGGGATAATGACAGTTTATCCAATTGATTTTATAGCTTTTTTTTTTTTTTTTTCATTAAGTACTTAAAGTGAGAGAGAGAGAGAGGGAGAGCTCAAATGCTTTCTCACTAACCACTAATCAATCATTGTCATAATCTTAGGGTGTCATAGCTTCAATACAATGTTTATCATCTCCACCAATCTTATGTTGACTTTGGCCTCCCTCTCTTATAATTGGTGATGTGTAAAATTTTCCTATTTATGAAAAAGAAAAAAAAGCTTTCCCTTACTTTCGTAATGTAATTATTTTGGTATTAGTCTAGTTATAGTCTACATCTTATTATTATTTTTAGTCATGGATTACGAACTGCGTAAAAAGAAGGTAAAGTAGGAGCTTCTATTCGTTGGTGTGTAGAAAAGTTTTTTCTGTTGTTGATAATATAAAGTTGACAAATTGTTAGGATTGAAGCGTTTAACCAAATTTTCCTTGTTAAAATTTAGTTTTTTAATTGAAGAACTGGGAACATCTTGAAAGGAGAATCATCAAGGAATTCAATCATATAAATTAAAGTTGTGGCTAACTTATAAGTATACTTTGAGAGACTTTAGTCTTGATTCTCTGGTTGCAATTTTCTTCTTGCCATAATGTAAGTTGCCAAACTTTTTCTTTTAAAGAAAAAGGAAGGAAAATTGCAGTGGGTGGCAAATTGGACCAAATTAATAGCAAATATAGCACCATGTAAAAAAAATTGCAAATATAGCAAAATCTATCGGAGTCTATCTGATAGACTTCGATTATCATAATTTATCAGCGATAGACTCTGATTAATCAGAATCTATCAGTCTACTGATAGACTCCGATTATTCAAAGTCTATCAGTGTCTATCGCTAATAAACTCTAGTTAATCAAAATCTATCAGTGTCTATCAGTGATAGACACTGATAGACTTTGATTAATCGAAGTCTATCAGCGATAGACACTGA
Source organism: Luffa aegyptiaca (assembly GCA_017139565.1). Taxonomy (NCBI): domain Eukaryota; kingdom Viridiplantae; phylum Streptophyta; class Magnoliopsida; order Cucurbitales; family Cucurbitaceae; genus Luffa; species Luffa aegyptiaca. The sequence continues at coordinate 13,734,725 of CM029403.1, forward strand.
TATATTTTGAATAATCAGAGTCTATCTGATAGACACGGATAGAATCCGACAACAGCTTTTTGGTCTTGTACAATTAATTTTACTATATTTGCAATTAGTTTGAAACTGTGCTATATTTGCTATTAATTTGGTCCAATTTGCCATCTATGCAACTGCCCCTAGCCTAATGCAATTAAAAGGTGGACCTATATAAACATCAAATGCAAATTTTTTTCACTTTACTTTTTTTTTTTCACTAAAGAATAAGATACCACACTGACCCTTCAAATTCTCAACAAATGCCTTACATCTCTCAACTAATCTCTGATCTTCCACTCTATCTCTTTCATAAGCTATAGGTATGAAGAAAAAGCTAAACAACTTTAACCATTAGTGTAAACCATGGAAAACAAAAGAAGTGCTCTATCATGTCAAATAATGCTTAAAGGTGAAGGAGAGAGAGAAATTAAAAGATATTAAATTTTAGAATATTTTGTATATCATGATGTCAAAATTATGCTTTCAAGAATATATCATATATTTCTATATAATATCTATGTACGTAATGAGTATAAATGAGTACAATTTTTTAAAAACAAAAGCTCCAAAAATGAGTAAGCTTTAATCTTATTATTTGAATTAACTAGACCATTAATATTTCTATATAATATCTATGTACGTAATGAATATAAATAAGTACACTTTTTTAGTATAAAAGCTCCAAAAATGAGTAAGCTTTAATCTTATTAGTTGAATTAGTTACTAGACCAAAAGTGTGTACGAAAAAAACTTGTTCATTAATTAATTGATTTCTACCACACCTTAGTTTTGAGGGGCCATTAATTAATTTATGTACCAAAAACTCTAATATTCTCCCACCTACTTTTTTTTTTTCTTTATTGATCTATATATTGAGCCTTTCTTTTTATGAACTTTAATTTTCAACCATATAAAACCTCGTCTTAACATCTTCTTTTAGTACGGTGCATGCATCTAAATCCTTTTGTAACAAATAAAACAGCTCATATTACATATATGGTATTAATGGATACCTATAAAAGATATTTATTGTTGTTGTTTCTTGTAGAAGAGTTATTACTCTTTCGGTTGAATTTAATATATATACACATGATAAAGAGGGATATAAGAGAAAAGAACAAATTTGGTTGAATACATCTATTGAATAAATGACTTCAAGTTAATTATTAAAAAAAAAAAATCATCTATTTAAGAGATATGTGAATAAAAATTTGTAAAAAGTTAGTTTGAAATTGTTTGTTCAATAAAAAATTGAGCCTTAATTATCTAACTCAATAAAACTACATTTTCCTACAAGAAAAAGGATTCAAACAAACTTTTTTTTTTTTTTTTTTTTTTGGAAAAATACACTTTTGGTCTATGAGGTCTTGGTTAAGTTACATTTGGTCCCTAAGTTTTAAAACTCAACAAAATTACCCTCGAGGTTTGGATTTCGTTACACTTTTGGTCCTTCCGTCTAATTTTCTGTTAAACCCTAACAGTTTGCTGACGTGACACTATTATTTTAATAAAAAATCATTTTTAAATTTTTCTAAATAAAAATTAGACGGAAGATTTGAAGAAGAAGAAGGAAGAGTTGAGAGGAAGAGGATGAAGAAGAAGAATAAGAGAGAGAGAGGGAGAAATACTTTTTAAAAATAATAAAATAATAATATTTATATTATTTTAATATATTTTTATTTAGAAAATTTAAAAAATTATTTTTTTATTAAAATAATGGTGCCACGTCAGCAAACTGTTAGGGTTTAACCGAAAATTGGACGGAGAGACCAAAAGAGTAACGAAATCCAAACCTTTGGAATAATTTTGTTGAGTTTTAAAACTAAGGAACCAAAGTGTAACTTAACCCAAACCTCATGGACCAAAAGTGTATTTTTTTTTTCCTTTTTTTCAAAACAGCATATTTACATTCTAAATTATATAAAACCCTTTTCTTTGGCTTATCATCCAAAACACTCCAAGGAAAATTCTATAAGAAGGAAAGGACTGGACCGTTAACCAAGGAATGAGATGATTTTCTTCCTTTAATTTGTCTTAAATTAAAAAAAAATACATTGTTACCAAGGAAAAATTAAAAAAAGAATTAAATCATTAACAAAGGAATGAGATGATTATCTACCATAAGTATTAGACTAAAAAACATATAGTTAATAAAAAAATTAAAAATTAAAACTTTAGATCTCGTTTGATAACCATTTGGTTTTTTGTTTTTTATTTTTGAAAATTATACTTGTTTTCTCCTAATTTCCTCACCACGTTTTTCATTTTTATTCAGGACACATTTGAATTCCTAGCCAATTTTTTTTTAAAAAAAAAAAAATTTGAAAACTAATTTTTTTTTTAAAAAAATTTGCCTTGGTTTTTGAAAACATAGGAAGAAGGTAGATTAAAAAAAAAAACCAAAAATAAAAAGAGAATTTGCAGTGGGTGGCAAATAAGAATTATATAATTGCAAAAATAGCACAATGTAAAAAAATTGCAAATATAGCAAAATCTATCGGAGTATATTACTGATAGACACTGATAGACTCTGGTTAATTAGAATCTATCTAATAGACTTCAATTATCAGAGTTTATCAGCGATAGACTCTAATTAATCAGAATCTATCAGTATATTGATAGACTCCGATTATTCAAAGTCTATCAGTGTCTATCGCTTATAGACTTCGGTTAATTGAAATCTATCAGTGACTATCATTGACCGACTTTGATAGTTTGCAACTATGCTATATTTGCTATTAATTTAGTCCAATTTTCCATCTATACAACTGTCCCAAATAAAAAACTAAGACTCCGTTTGATAACCATTTCGTTTTTTGTTTTTGGTTTTTGAAAATTAAGCTTATAAATACTCCTCCTACTTATACATTTCTTTGGTTTTCTATCTACATCCTTACCATGATTTCAAAAACTAAGTCAAATTTTGAAAAAAAAAAAAAAAAAAAAAGTAGTTTTTTTTTTTTTTGAAACGAAAAAAAAAAAAAAAACTAATATCTCCTTAACAAAGATAGAAACAATAACAAAGAAATTGAGAGAAAACAAGTATAATTTTGAAAAACCAAATGGATATCAAATAGGACCTAAATGATTATCAAACGGATCCTTGATTAATTTGTCTCCTCCCAAATGTAGAATGGAAATTAGATTAAAAAATATTTTAAAAAAAATACCTTGTTTATTAAAATTTCTAACTCCTTCCCTATAATTGACTCAGGTGTTTTTGCTTCAGAGAAAAGAAAGGTGATGGAAAGAAGTAAAGAGATAAAAAAAAAAAATAGGGGGAAAAAAAAAAAGAATAAAAAGAATGGTAAGGTAATGGATTCTGACTAACAAATAAAAAAGTAGAAACTTTCTAATAACATGACTATTCCTACTTTTTACACACAAATATAAATATACCTCATTTCTGATTTCTGATTTCTGATTTCTGATTTCTGATTTCTGATCTCTTTTATTTTTGCTTTAAAATACTTTTTCTGTGGCTGAAAAGTTAGTGTAGAATGGATAATCTGATCATCACATGACAAAACCACTCAACTACCCAAAAAGAATAAAAGAAAATTGTCTCTTTAAAAAATAATAATAAAAAGAAAAATGGGGTATTAATTATTATTACTTTTTTTTTTAAAAAAAAATAATAAATAATTATTATTACTTATTAGTTGCTCTGTTATTCATCTAATGTCTTTTCAAACACCTAAGTCCCCTACCCTACTCTTCCCTTTCATTTATATCCATGTTCCCTCTCACTTTTTCCTTTTTAGGTATTCCAATTTTTCAACATGTTTTTTACTTTTTTATGCTTCATTTCCTTCTTCCACTTTATTTTAAATGGAATTCACAAGGTTTTAAACTTTGTTAACTTAATTGGTATTTTGATTACAATATGTAAATGTGTTTATCTATTGTCACCTTTTTTGTAAAAAAAAAATCATGTTTGATGGTGGGATGATTTGAACTCGCTCGTTTTTATGATGTAGTATGCAATAACATGTGTTTTGCACTCATTTTTATGATTTAGGTATATTGTGAGCCGTGAATCTTTTTTCGTTTGTTTTGACATATTGGTCATAATGAATGAATGATAGTTAAAGAAAAAAAGCCTTTGAGGAGAAAATTAGGATATAAGAAATATGTGTCATTCATAAGAAAGTATTTAATGTAGTTGCCTTAAATATGGTTAGTTTCAATTAGTAACCTTTGATTTTGTTGCTCTTTGAAGATACTTGGTCATTGAAATTGTTAAATCATGTATGAGATCGTGTGAATCTAATGAGTTGGAGAGATTAGACCAATTATAATTTACATAAGCCACACACAAGCACAATAGATACCAAATATGTACATATCGTATACTTACATAGACACCAAGGTCATGTAGTGTATTCTTGATTTTTTTTTTTTTAAAAAAAAAGTTTTTGTTTGTTTGATGCATGTATTCGTGAATTATATATGGTTCAAAGGTTGATCATTTTATAATTCTTTGACATTAATAATGAACTTTTCTCATTCAGTGTCGATTTCTCAACACACTAATCAAAAGGAGATGTTTCTACTCAAATTCAAATTATTTTAACTCGTTCATATTTGGTTTCATAAATTCAAAAAATTTTCAATTTTATGATATCTGAACTTAACCTGTTGAAGACCATGAATCAAACTTGTTCTAATCATATCATTACCAACCTTCATAATTACATAAGAGATAAACTCGATGCTTTACAAAAGGAGATTAACTTAAAGATAGCAAAAAGGTTGGACGGGTAATAATGATTTGAAAGGATGCCTAATTTTTGACATATTGTACTTATTACTTTGGCTTTAAGGTTGTTGTGAGGTTAAATTTCTAATGCCTTTATCTCCCCACTTAAATTTAATCTTTTTTTTTTAAAAAAAAAAAAAACACTTAAATTTAATCCATTCCTTAAGAGATTGGTCAAAGCAATTCAATGAAAATTTCCCACTATATAGGTCCAAATAGTAATTTTTTTTTTTTTTTTCATTTTCTTCTCTCTGAAGAATTTGGCCATGTTTACAAAGTAAATAATATATAGAGGACTAAAGTAGTCTCAGGCCAAGCCACTAATCTGACCTTCACATGACACCAACAGTGTGAATTTGTTGAAGATGGAGAAGACGTGACCTGCAAGACCAACCAGAACCATTGCACACCGGTGTGGTGTAGGCCACCTGCTCTCCGATGCCTAAGTCAAATCAAACAGTAAAAAGTGTTTTGATAGATAATTTTCCGAACCCTTTTTTGGGTGTGGGAGACCCCCATTTATATCTGTGTCTTTAGTTAGGGTTTTCTAGGCGTTCGGAGGCAATCAAGGACTGAACTGAGTGGAACCGGGACGGACAGAGGCAGCAGGGACCGAATGAAGGTAGAAGGACTCAGCCCAGACCTCTGCCCAAGGCTAAGGCCGACCATATGGGTTGGGCCAAGACCCGATCCCTCCGGCCTTGGCCCGACCCTCTGGCCTGTTCTTTTTCCGGGGCCCATTTCCTAGTTGCCTCCTTAGGCTGGTATTGCACTGTCCTTCTCAGCTCCTTGCATAGCGGGGGTGGTCCGAAATTACCTACAACAATTGATATGTGAATTTTGAGAAAGAAAAATTACGAGATTGAGACCGAGATTCTACATTTTATTCAATAAGTTGTTTGATCTATAAACAACACATCATAGTTTATTTACACTAATAGCTAGGCAATGAGTAATCGATTAAATGTCATTCAAAAAGACAAACCTCAATGCACAAGAATTTATATGAAAAAACAAGCACCATAATCGAGGTAATTACTATATGTTCTTATTTTAGAGTTGTTAAACTAATTTAAGAGAATATAACCCAAACAACCAACAATCTGAAACAAGTTGATTGAGTTAATTATTTCTATTGAGAAGCAAAGTGATGGGAATACTTTTATAAACCACAGACAATTAAATAATATGTATATGATTGTCAACATGAGCATAGCTCAACTGGCATAAAGCTTGTACTAATGATCAAGAGGTTTATGGTTCGATTCCCCCACCCCCACATGTTGTAATATATATATATATATATATATATGGACCAAAGTCGAAGTAAGAAAAATGTTGAAGGCTAGATAAGCGCTAATGGCGCGTATTAAACTATAGTTGTGAATTATAAGAAATTCAAGTTTTTCCGACGCTAAAAAAATTGCCGGGAGAAATAGGATCTTCCAACTGTTTTTAGGAACCATCAACAAAGTCAGATTTTCTGACGGTTTTTAAAAACCATCAGCAAAGTTAAGGATTTTTCGATGGTTTAGGGTTTAGGATTTAGGAGCACCGACACTACCTTATTTAGCGTCGGCAAATATAATCCCCCTTTATGTTGATGCTAATGGGGTAGCATCAGCATAGCTCTTGCGGACACTTTGCCAACAAGGATCTCCCAACGAAACTACCGATGATTTTTAATTTTTCGTCGAGAAGACCTTTTTTTTAATGATTTTTTGGCTTTTTTTGACGCTTTTATAGGATCACAAAAACTTGAAATTCTTATAGTGATGTTGGTATACTAGTATCACAATAAGTTGTTAGTCCGAACATAATTCAATGAACAAAAATATCAATTATCATCTCAAAGGTTGATGGTTCGATCTCTCATGTCCGCAATTGTTGTCACAATAAGTCATGATTCAAATTTTTTGAATTCTTTGACTTATACTCTTTCTTCGCTCTCCTTCCTATTTTTAATTTCCCTTTTAAAATTAATATAGCTTGAAAAATAAATGAAGATTCAAAGAAGTCTTTCTCTCCTTTTTTTTTTTTTTAACAACACGTGGATCGGAAAATTTGGACTTCTGACCTCTTAGTCGAAGATACAATACAAAGTTTTATATCAGTTGAACTATGTTCTTATTACCAACTTCATATATGTATATATGTTTGTAGATGGTACAAAAATAGTGTTCATGTAAGGCTATGACAATGATGAATTATTACAATCATTCAATTTATTGTAACTGAAGCATGACACATTACACCCAAAAAAGAAAAAGAAAATGAAGCATGGATCATCAATCCATGTTTCAACTGTGTGTGAGGATAATCATTTATTGTTTGGAAACCAGTATAAACTGCTTTCATCATAATTCAAATTTTCAAATATCACTTTTTTTTTGTCATTTTCATTTTGAATTTTTATTTTATTTTTATATATCTTCTTGATTCTCAAAACTATTTTTCTTGTTTCTTTTTTGTTTTTTGTCTTTGGCATCAAAATACATGAGTGTTATTTGAATTTTTATTTTAATAGAATATACTTTTAGAATTGTTTTAAACAGAAACTTCCATATTATTAATGAGACATTGAACTATTTTATTTTTTCCAACAGCCTTGAAAATTTCTCCAGCTATTAAATTATAGAAGCTAAGTCAATTGAAAACTTTTTTAGAATATAAATTATAATTATTAAATATCATTTTCAAGTGATTAAAATTCAAATCATGGCTATATTTTTGTGTTAGTTACAAACTTAAAAGCCGCCCCTATTTTGTGGTAAAAGTTTCACATGAAACTCATTTTCTGTTTTTTCTTTTTATTAAGCAGAAGATTCTCATTTACCTTATGACATTCATGTGGGATTAAAGAGCTTTGATAAAATAAAACCATATTTCAATCCAGTAACTCCACATTTTTTCAATGTGACAAATGCCACAATAGTATATTATAAGCTTTGAGACCAGTAATGGCACAAAACAGATTAAAATAACTGTAATAATTTTTATTTTCTCAAAAATTATTTTTTTAGAATATTCTTTTAAGCTACCTTATAGACTGACTAATTTTTCAAAAAAAAAATGTAGATAGTAATATTAATAAATGTTTTTTTTTCAAAAACTTTATTGTTGTATTTATTTAATCCTGAACTTTTAGCTTTTAAATTATAATAATTCTATGTATTTAGTCCTAAACTTAAAAAAATTCTAATATTATAAATTGTATATAATTTCTGTCATTGTTGATGTTGACATAACTTATTTTATTTATTGCTATTGATAAATATTGGTTGATTTTGTAGGGATTGATTTATGACAAATCAATAAAAGAAATAAATAGCAACTAAACAATCTAAGGTCATGCCCATGATTTAGGACAGACAGGTCATTTATAATTTATTTTCTACTACCTATTTGCCACAACATGCAAATCAACCTTATACTTATCAAATATCCATGTAAGAGGAAAATTTACAAATAATGAATAAAAACGACAAAGAATATTAAATACAATCTCAATTTAAATTGAGTAATTGCATAATTCAAATTATAATACAGAAAAACAATTTCCAATCAACAAATAAAATTCAAATTAAATCAAGAGGAAGGCACACATAAGAAATACTTTCATAATTTCTTCCACTTTTTAAGAATTAAGGCTCACCATATTTATTGTAAAAAGGCAAGCAACATAACCCAAAAAAAAAGAAAAAAACAACATATCGTCATTAATCCACCCTCCAAATACAAAGGCAGAAAAAAAAGATATTAAAAAAAAAAAAAAAAAAAACCCAAGAACGAACCAGGTTCACAAACTCACTCACTCACTGAGTCGACTCACTTCGACTCATCGGCAGTGAGCTGCCAAGCTGACGTGGCGATCAACGGTCGAGTGTGCCAGCCAAGCATCAAACACCCATTATTCTCCTCCACCCTGTACCCTTCGCCGCCAGCAAAGAGGGCCAAAAGCATACTAGCCTGCTTAAATGCGTTCGAACCGAGATGAACCGGGTCGAACCCAGCCGATTCCATCCGAGTTCGCCACTGAGTCAATGACTCGTGACGCTCGACTCGGTCCGTTCCTTCACAAGCCACCACATTCCATATCTGCCTCCCCAAATAAACCTCCGACAAAAACACGTCCTCATTTGCCGGTTCGAACCCGGCCGAAGACCCCTCGAGGGAATCAAACAGGTTCGAGTAATAATGCAAGGCCTCAGTAAACCGGTCGAGGAAAACCGGCCCGTTGTGGTTCGCTTCCTGTTCCACAATCGTCACAATCTTCGGCTTCGTCGTCTTTATCGATCCCAAAACCTTCTCGATCGCTCCAGGCCGAGCCAGCAATCGGTGCAGATCGAACACCGAGTTCACCGCCACCGCCTCCACCGCCGCCGGCCGAATCTCCAGAGCCGCCGGATCGAGATCCGCCAGATTACCACACACGATGTGATTGAAATCAAACTCGACTCCAATGGCCTCCGCCACCTGCGCTAACTTCCAACCGACTTGCTGCAAGGAATCGGCCGTATTATCCGGCCGCGGCGGGCCGATTCCGGTCAATCGGAAAGCTGGCGGACCTCCTGGGCGTAATGCGAGAGCCTGCATCAGCGCCGGCCATTGCATACCTTGATTGAGACTGAAATCGATAACATGAACCCTCGGCGCCGTCGCGAATGCTTCGAGAATGGCTTGATTCGCAGTGAAATGCGCGAATTTCAGATACGGACAGGTTTCGTAGAAGTGCATCTGGAGAGGATCGGAGTAGAGCCCGTCTTGAGGAGAGTAGATTCTGTAAATCCGACGAGCTAGGGCTTGGGCGAAATACGTCGCAACTTTCCTCATCGCTCCGGCTTGCGACGCCGCCAGCAATTCGATGTGCTTCACCAAGGCACCGGCGAGCTTCATATTCTCTTGCTGAACCGCCTCGGCGCAGGCCATTAGAGTGTGAACGAGTTGAATCCCTGTCTCTTGCGAGACCTCCTCGACAACCACCACTGGGCGAGACGGTTCAGAGACAATCCCGGCGGTGGTAACAACGAATGGCGGCGAGGACGAGGACGGTAACAAATTCACCGAACTCTCTCCTCCAATTTTCAATCGCTTACGAGAATTAGTTTCGATTTCCGTGGAGGAGTGTTTGGGAGGCAAAACCGCATCGCCAGGAATGGCGCTCAGATCGTACTCAGAATCGTCGTCGTACAACCGCGAAGATGTGGATTGAATCCGCGAGTGAGAAGAATTGGAATATTGAGAAGGTTGGGGGGCAGAGGCGAAATGGTTGGGGGAATGATTGAATTCAGAGAGCATATTTTGAACCCAAGCAGATAGATCAGAAGGATTGTAATGAACAGTATCAGAAGCCAGCTGAGAAATCCCATCTTCGTGAGCAGTTCCCATGACCATCTCCAACTGCTCGAGCTTCTCGGCCACATCCGCCATGTCGGACGCCCGAACCTTGTAACCCAAAACAGCAAGCAACTCATCCATCCCACCGCCGCCGTCCTGCTCCTCCTCCCACATCTTAAGCTTCCCAGACGACATTGAAGAACACTCCCCTTTGACAACCGCCCGCCCGCCGCCGCCATAGAAAGCAGCAGCAGCAGGCGTAGATCCATCATCCTCAAGCTCCCTCTTCATCTTGATAGAAACAGAAAAAAAAAAAAAAACAGAAAAATCAAAAGAGAAACATGGAAATGGAAATGGGTTTCAGAAGATTGGGGATTTCGTTTGTTCTTCTTCTCTTGTTGAACATGATAGGAAAGGGAAAAACAGTAGGGGATAAGGAACAACAGAGACCATAATAATAATAGAAGGAAGGAAGTTTGTGTGTGTGTTTGAAAATAAAATTATTAATATTTGTGTTTGTGGGAGAATGTGAAGAAATTGGGAAATGGAGGAAAGAGAAGTGTATAAAAAGGGGTGAGGAGAAGAGAAGCCGTGGCAGCACCGCAATTCCCAAAAATAAATACACTCTGAATCTGATGATATATTGCTTACAGCTCTACTATACCCAAATATCATACGTCTCAAAATTAAAAATCCAAAAATCAAAAATCAAAAAAGAAATTCATATGGCTTGTGTTTTAGGGCTTTTAAATTAATGGGAACTTGGATGGCAACTGTGGGGTCCAGCTGTGAAATGCTGTTCCCTTTGCACATTCGCCTTTCATTCTCACCCACTCTTCACTTCTCTTCCTCCTCTTCACGCGCTCTATTTTACTCTCAACTTACACTTTTTTAAATAGTTTTTTTTTTAAGTTCAACAATATTTGAAGTGAAAGGATTCGAACCTCTAACCTAGTAGCTGGTAGTCGAAGTACGTGTCAATTACCGTTGAGTTAAGCTCACTTTGGCTTTTAAATAGTATTTAGATTCTTTTACAACATTAGTCTATAAACTTTCAAGGTTGTCTTAATTTGGTTCCTGATCTTTAAAGAGTATACAATAGGTCCTTAAACTTTTACTTTTGTGTCCAATAGATACCTCAACTTTCAATTTTATGCCCATTAAGTCTTTGACCTATTCGACATTTTTTAAAATTTACAAGCCAACTATAGATAAAATTGGAAGTTTATGTCTCAGTAGACATAAAATTCAATTTTATATCTAGTAGATTGATTCATTTTAAAAAATTTATGACAATGACCTATTAGACACAAAATTGAAAGTTAGGGACTATTAAATATTTTTAAAGTTTAGAGACCTATTATACTTGTAAATTAATTTAGTTATTTGTTACTTCAAAATAACTTTTATAAGTTTGTTCATCTTTTCGAGAAATGTTTGGCCATGCCAACATTGCCACCCACATGTCTATAAAATTGAGATATCAACCGTTTAATCTTTTATCTAACTAATAAACAACTACTTTTTAAGATCCCATCTCACTATATGTTTACTATTTTAATTATTTTATAATCTTATGTCATCACTTTGTAAGTTAAAAGTTCCTTCATAGATACCAAAGTGAGCATAACTATATATGTGGTAATTGGTATGTATCTTTGTTCAAGAAATCAAAGATTCAATCCTTACATCCTAATGTTGTTGAACTCAAAAAGGATAAAAGAAGTTGGTTGATGGGTTTCAAAAATCAAGTAGTAATTATCAATTAAAATTGTTGTTTTTTAGTACATCAACAATTGGAGGTAGGGGAATCCGAACCTCTGACCTCTTGATCGAGGGTACATGTCAATTACCGCTGAACTATGCTCACTTTGGGTCAATTAAAATGGTTGTTAGTAGAGCCTTCGTAATTTTATTCTTTAATTGATATAATTTATCTTATCTTGAACATGAATAAGTTTCATTTTGAGGATTTCAGAGAATCTTGTTAGTAATTTAATATTTCTTCCATAAGTACTAATTTACAATTTGGTAAGCAAATTGTAGTTTTGTCTACGTGTTCTTTTTCTAATCACTTGAACTGTAATGTTTAAAGGCAAATGTATACCTTTCCTATGGATTTCTATGTTGTTATAGGTAATTTTGGACCACTCTAATGTACAAAGAGCTGACGAGGACAACCCGACACGAGTCCAGAAGTAGGACCGAAAAATGGACTCCAGAGACAAAACGGGCCAAAAGGTCGGGCCAAGGTCGGAGGGACCGGGCCTTTGCCCGGCCCATATGGTCGGCATGAGGCCGAGGCCAACCACTCGACCCACTTGCATGGGCCGATTCCTTCTGCCTCCGATCGGTACCTACTGCCCCTGGTCGCCCTGGATCGCCTTCGAACACCTAGAAACCCTAGAGCAGGAACAAGTATTTAAACCCTTCTTCGTGACTGAAGAAGGGATCCCGAAATTGATTCCCTGAACTCTTTCCTCTTACTTTGCTCTTTTGCTCTCCTCCTTCAGCTTTCTGACTTAAGCATCGCGGTGTGACAAGAACCACACCAGTGTGCAGGTTTACTGTTTTGTAGGTCACGTCTTCCCCCCTCTCATACAAATTTACTGTTGGTGGCACGTGAAGGTCAGATGAGTTCCTCCTATCCGATTTTGCCATCAACATATGTGTTTATTGTTTATTGCCATCATTATTTTAGCAACTTAATTGAAAACTTAAAAAATATAACTCATTATTCAAATAAACCAGTTTAATTTAAATATTATTTGCAATAAAGCATCTACAGTTTCAATCAACTTCATCAACCTCTAGCATTTTTTTTTTTTGAAAAAACATAGATTCATTAAAGAGGCATAAAGTCATTACAACCACCCTCATAAATAAGGGCATTTAACCAAGGGGGGAAGCCAGAATTCCAAAAAATACAATCTTCTTCCCGCGAGGGGAAGAGACTCTGGTCCCGCGAAACAAAAAAACTCGCAGCAAAGCGAGAGGCACAGTGGGCTACTGTATTTTGGGTTCTGGGGCAGTGTTGAAATTCGATTCTGCCCATCTCCTTGCTGAGGGAAGAAATGTCGTCTACTATGTTCTTTGTCTCCGAGAAATCTTCCATCTTCCCTTGCAAAATGTTGATCACTTCCAGGGCATCCGCTTCGACAATCAGGGGAGGACGATTTTGCTTGAAAAGATGGTTTACTTTCCTCAATCCTTCCCAAATAGCCGCAGCTTCCATGGATTTAATTTCCATCCTCCTCTCGATCTTTTTCAGGCCAGCAGCTATCGGGGATCCACTTGAATCACGGACAACCCAACTGATTCCTCATGCATTATCTTTCTCAAACCATGCGGCGTCGGAATTCATTTTCCAACAATTGGGGGGCAGTTTCGACCAATCTTCATGATTCAGGGGGTTCCCAGATTTCTCCTTCTTTTCTCGATCAGCCCAAGAGGTATTTCTCTTTAATTGCTCTGTGATTGCATCTTGAATTTGGGATGATAATCGTTTATTGTCTGGAGAGATTTGCTGGTTAATTATTTTATTCCTCGCATTCCAGATGCTCCATAACGTTATCACCACTTTGCTATGATCTTCGTTGGTTCCATTTTCTACCATCCATTGCCAATAGTCCATTGGAGTCCAATTTGCCTTGCACAAACCAAACATAATTAGAGAATTAGGGATTATGTCAAGCCAAACTCTTTTTGAGGATTTGCACTCCCAAAAGAGATGGCTGGATGTTTCTTCTTTTTTTCCACAGAGAGAGCAAGAAGAGTTTAAGTCTATCCCCCTTTTTTTAATGTTTGCTTTGTTTGGCACAATATCATTGATAATTTTCCACGCGCAAGCTTTTGCTCTTGGGATTGCTTCTGTTTTCCAAAGGCTCCTCCAAAGATTCGAAGATAGGTTCTGGTTTGATGCTGAGGCTTCATTGATGTTATTCAGGTCTTTTGCCAATCGATATGCACTCTTGACTGAAAAAAGGCCCCTTTTATCTTTCCCCCATATTATCTCATCTTTAGAATTCTTTGATCCCAAAGGGATGCTTAGAATGTCTTCCTTGTCTTGAGGATCAAAAGTATGAGATATAAGGTCTTCTCTCCACTTGTTATTCTCATCAATAATAGCACTCACTGTTTTTCCTTTGAGACTATCAGGGACAGTGCTTAGCTTGTAGTTTCCATTTCTAGGGATCCACGGGTCTTCATTTAGATGGATATAATTACCATTACCTACCTTCCATCTAAAACCCTTTTCAAAAAGATCTCTTCCCCAACAAATACTCCTCCATGTCAAGGATGGATTTTTCCCAATTGGAGCCTTTAGAAAATTACCATCCTTGAAGTATTTGCCCCTTAAAACTTTGTATAGGAGGCTGTCAGGATTTCTTAGCAATCTCCAACTTTGCTTTGCCAGCATAGCTTGGTTAAAGATTGAAATATCTCGAAATCCCATTGCTCCCTCTTCTTTGTTGTTGCACATCTTCTTCCACTTCATCTAATGGCTTTTTCTTTTTTCTCCGTGAGATCCCCACCAGAAATTCGCACAGAGTCTTTTAATCTCGTTGCTGATACCTTTTGGGAGACGGAAGCAACTCATCGTGTAAATAGGAATTGCTTGGGCAATTGCCTTAATCAAGACCTCTTTACCCCCAAGGGAGAAAAGTTTTTCCTTCCACCCTGAAAGAATCTTCCTCACTCTGTCTCTGATGGAGTTAAAAGCCTTTCTCTTGTTTCGACCTGTTTGGGATGGCATTCCTAGGTAGTGGCCTAGTTGGTCTGTTTTCTTTATTTTCAGAGATCTTTCGCAATAAGATATGATGTCGTCCTTAACGTTTTTGCTAGCCATAAAAATGGATTTGTCTCTGTTGATGGTTTGACCCGAGGCCTTTTCATAGATCTGCAGGATTCTGTTCATAGATTGGATTTCTCCTTCCTTCGCTTTAAAGAAAATCATGCTGTCATCTGCAAAAAACAAATGCGTAAGGGGAGGGCTATGTTTATTGATACTAAAACCAGTAAGATTAGAGATCGATTCTTCCCTGTTTAAAAGAGCAGTAAAACCTTCAGCACATAGCAGAAAGAGGTACGGGGAGAGAGGGTCCCCTTGTCGAAGGCCTCTGGTAGGAACCACTTTGTTTTGAGGGTAGCCATTTATTAGAATAGAATATCTCACTGATTTTATGCAATTCATAATCTTTTTTCTCCAGTCCTCATGAAATCCCATTTGAGTCATGATAGCTTCAATAAAGCCCCATTCCACCCTATCATATGCCTTGCTCATATCGAGCTTTGCCGCTATGAACCCGTCTCTACCCTGTCTTTTGTTCTTTAAAGCATGAATACTTTCGAATCCAATCAGGACATTATCAGATATCAATCTTCCCGGTACGAAAGCTGACTGATTTGGGGATATAACCGTTTTTAGCATGTTTTTCATCCTGTTGGCCAAAGCTTTTGCCACAACTTTGTAGGTGACATTGCAGAGGCTTATTGGTCTGAAGTCCTTCATGTGTTCTACATTCTCTTTCTTTGGGATGAGCGTAATGTAGGTGTGGTTTAGGGGGTCCACCACTTCCTTCGCATTTAGAATGTTCAGGGCCACCTTAGTGGTTTCTTCTCCTATTATATCCCAGTACTTTTGGAAAAACAGGGCATGAGCTCCATCAGGACCTGGAGCTTTTGTAGGGTTCATATTTTTCATAGCGATAATCACTTCCTCCTGGGTGAACGGCCTTGTCAACATTCTGTTTTGTTGTTCAGAGACTCTTGATTTTATACTGTTTGTGATCTCTTTGAACTCTTCAAGGGAAGGGCTGCTAGTTTGAAGAAGTTTATGGAAATAGCTTGCAGCCACTTTTCCCTATGTCTTCTTCTTTATCAATCCAAAGCCCGTCTTCATTGAAAATTCCTTTAATATTGTTCTTTTTCTTCCTTTGAGAGGCACGCAAGTGGAACCATTTTGTGTTCTTGTCTCCACCCCTTAGCCATTCCTCCCTAGATCGGACTCTCCAGTACAACTCTTCTTCCTCCAGGAGCTTTTCTAGATCCTTTTCAGCACAGATGAGGTTTGATATCTTTCCCTTGTTCTCCTGCTTCATAAGATCTTTTATCTCTTTTTCTTCTTTAGCAATAGCTCCATTGATAGTACCTTTGAGTCTCTCTCGGTTCCACTTACTTAAACCTTCAATGCTGTCTTGGATTTTTGTATCAAGATCTTTGCTTGATATAAGTCTGCCTTCAGTCCACTTCCTTTGGAGAATGTTTCTGCATTCCTCGAAAAGAGTTCAGGACTCTTCGAACTTTGCTTTTTTCCTTTTTTTGACCTTGCTTTCCTTTGGTTCCTCCCATACAATATCCATTATGATTGGACGATGATCGGAGCTGTGGTAACTAAGATGATCCACTTTGGTGCGCCACACCCTGTCTTGCATCTCTATATTAGTGAAAAATCTGTCTAACCTCTCCTTGACTGAGTTGGGATCTCTTTTGTTTCTTGCCCACGTGAATTGATCGCCATTGTAACCTGCATCCATGTTGCCTTGTGCAAAGTGATTCTAAATATGCAAGAAAACTCACAAACACACGTGCAAGTGCACACGATCAGCAGCAAGTGATAAGTATTTTTATATCGTTTCCACAGGGATTGATGCAACGAAAGTCACTATTTCTAAGCCTATTTTCAATGAAATTCAACGTAACCGAGGACCAAATATTTTTCATAATTAAATGCAAGAGATTAAAATGATAAACAAACTTAAAATGACAAGAACTTAAGAGAAATTCAACAAAAACAGAAAATCACACAGAGAAAGCAAGGTTCAGATTAGGGGCTGTCTACTCTCACAAGCTGTTTGCTATAGCAGAACTTTATAATTACAACTCACACAGAATTTTCTACGGGAATCTTCCAATTCTCCTCTAGTTAGGTGATTAAACTCCCATTTAACCCCTTCTTTTTAGCTCAACTGATTTAGTGCCTTAGGTGGTTATTTATCCCTAAATACCCACTCATTTTCATGACCTAGAAAGGCTAAGGTAAAGCAAAGTAATCGGTTATCAATTGTTTTCCCAAACACTCAATAACATTGCTAGAAAATGGTTGGCCAAACGAAATTCCAGCTTTAATCATGAAGAACACTTTACTTTAAGTTGCAATATATAAAATTACACTAAAACGAACAACAAGTTCAAGTTTAAGCACCCTAATCCTCACCTAAGAGGATTTAGCTCATGTTCAAGGTGAAAATAATGAAAATACAGCAGTGAACTACCATACCATTCATAATTACAACCTTAAATACAAACTAAACACTAGAAGAAGGAAGAATAAGAGAAAAAGGATGAAGAAAAGAAGCTTCCAAGGTAGATTCCAGCTTTCCCAAGCTGGAAATCCTCCTTTAGCAGCAGCCTCCTTGTCTTTTTTTTCCTCTCAATGACAGCAGCAGCTTCTAGGTTTAATTCTCTGCTGATCCCCCCTCATTTTGGGCAAAAGAAGCATTTATACTATCTCTTTGCATTGATTTCAGGGCTGATTAGACACATAAATCCACATGGACCTTCCCCAATTGGCTGAGATGGGACAAATCAGCTCACATGGCTGCCAGCTCAATTAATGAAAGCTTTCACGGATTTAGCACGTGCAGAATTTTACTTCCCAGACCTTCTGCCTTCTGATGTGGAACCAGCATGCTGCAGCAAAACCTGAGTGATCATATACCAGAAAATCAGCTTGAAAAACAGAAAGTCTGCACCAATTTCAAACAAAGCTTGGCCTACTGATATGTAAAGATGTTCAATAAAGATTGCTCAATTTCATGCACAAACCAAGGCTCAAATACATCAAAAATAGAGTCTTTTAGGCCTAAGAGAGAGCCAATAGCTCTTATTTCTAAGAGCTATCAATCCACAAGACAACATTTGTTAGTAGCTTCACAAAAAGAATTCATTTGACTATAGTTCCTCACGGCTCCTCCCTCTTTTTCTTTGTCAATCATGATTTCGTTGAAGTCACCTCCTATTACCCAAGGTAACTTGCTCATACTGCTAAGCCTTTCCAAGAGAGTCCATGACTCCACTCTTAGCCCCGTCACCGGATTTCCATAAAAACCCGTGAACCTCCACCACCCTTTGTCAGACTTTATGGTGGTGTCTATGTGGCCTTTAGAATATGACATAATAGAAAGGTCCAGGGGGTTGTTCCAGAACATTGCTAAACCACCACTTTTTCCTTGACTATCCACACTCATGCAATTATTAAAGCTCATTTTTCTTTTTAGGCTATCCATTCCTTTTGCAGTACTTTTAGTTTCCATTAAAAACACTATCTTCGGGGAATGATTGCGAATCTCATGCCGCAGAGCTTGGACCGCCCGAGAGTTCCCTCCCTTCGGACGTTCCAACACATGATTTTCATGGTGTCCGGAGCAGCCTCCGCCGATATCCCAACGGTCATGTCGAAGTAGTTTGCGCAAATTCTTTTGGACTGGTATTGCTCCTCATGTTGGTCTCTTCATGTTTCCCTGTTTTTCCTGTTTTAGTTTCTTCTCTTTCCTGTTCCGTATCAGGCTTCCCTTCTCTCGCTCTTCTTTTCCTTGACTTTCCTATTCTTCTTTCTGGTTGAGTTGTCTCTTGTGTCTGCTCTGATATTATTTGCATAGTCCTCTTGTTGACCTTGCCGTCTATATCCATGGTCTCTTCTTTTTCTTGTATTCCCAAATTTGCATCCATGTCTGGGTAATTTGACAGCCCATAGTGACCAGCTTTGATGGCTAAGTCCTTTGTCTTTGGGTTGTTTCCTATTGACCAGCATGGGCTATTTTCTGGGCTTTTTCCTTTAAACCTTTCTGCTTTACTTTTTCCTTTCTTTGAGTTTTTTACAAAGTCCCTCACGTGACTTTCCTTTCTTTTGTGGCTGGTCTGCACACCTTTTCCCCTCTTTTCCTCAACCATTTTGTCATTTTCCTCCTTTTCAACATTAGTAACCGTTTGGGTCTTCATCATTGCTTTTGGGAGTTGTGCCACCGTTCCCACAGTTCCGGCACCAATTACGTCACTTTCCGATTCTGGTCTTTCCTCCGGCGGCCTCCTATCTTCTCGGATTTCGGCCATGCTCGTCGTTCCTGTGTTTTCCGGTGGTTTATTCTGACTTCCTTCTACGCCCATGCCCTGTCTATCTGCCTCATCGTTTCTCCATCTTTTTTGGTTTATGTCTTTTTTTTGGTGCTCTCTGTTCTTTTGGCTTTTTTCATTCTCTCCTTCCTCAGAACTATTTTTGAAATTTCTGTACTCCTCTCTTGAACTTTTTCCCCATCTTCCACGACCTTCCCTGCCCCTTCCTCTCTGAAAATTTGGATAGCTTCTGCTATCAGGATTCCAAGTTTTATATATTCCTTTGCTACCCTTTGTTTCCCGCATTTCTACCCCGAAAGGTTGTTCATTTGATTTCTCAGCTCCCTCTTCGCCACACTCTTGAAAGACATGCCCTAACTTCCCGCAAAAATAACAGAAATCAGGAAGCTTTTCATACGTGATTTGAATCCACGTTTTTCCTGCCTTTGACCCTATTTTGACATTTGTTCCTCTTTTTAAAGGCTCCTCCACATTAACTTTGACCTTTACCCTTAGTGTTTCTCCTTCCATTTTTCCATTTTCATCTGATTCAGCTGCTACAAATTCTCCTATGGAGTTTCCCAGAGCTATTGCATATTTCCTGCAAAAACACACACGTGGGAGTTTATGAAAATGGATCCAAAAAGATACATGTTTAAATTCGAGTTTTTCGACACTGATACTCCCTTTTGGTTCTTCAATGATCAGTATTGCATCGTCATAAGACCATGGTCCGCCTCTTGTGATTCTCACTTTATCCTTTATCCTTCTGAAATTGCATAGGTATACATTGTTTCCAGCTTTTTCTATTTTAACCCATCCTTCTACTCCCCATATTCTAGGCATAAAGTATGAGAAAGCTTCTGGGCTTATTGCCTTTGTCGTGAGTATCTTGCATATTATCGAGCTCCTAAATTTTTTGTCCAAATCTTCGATGTCATCATCTTCCACTTCTACTATTCTCTTTCCTTCCTCAATTTTTAGTTTTTCAATTTGGCTAAGAAGATCTTCCTCCTCGTTGTCCCGAACTTTTTGTTTCCCTTTTTCCTGAGCCATATTGCTTGTCTCCGCTTCTGCTTCTTTCCTCTGGTTGTAGTTTCTTTTCCCCTGTTGGTCTTCCTTACTTTTCTGGCTTGCCTCATCTATTTCCATGAGTTTTCCTATGCTTTCCTTCTCATGGTTGGGGTCCATGAGCTTTTTCTTAACTTCTTCCTTCGTTTTGCACCCCAGGTGGTTACCTGTAGTTTTTCCAAAACAGTCTTCTTCCTTCTCCATTCCGCAAACCATCTGGTTGCCCCCTTCGTCCATAGCCGTTGTTAGTTCTCCTTCGGGAGAGAGCTTCTAACGGCTAGGACCCTCCATGACCCTTCTTCTTCTTTTTTATTTTTCCTAAAAATATCAACCTCTAGCATTTAATTGAGATTCTACAAAAGATTCATTCATTTTCAAACCTTGATTTCATTTAAGTTACCGTCTATTTCAATTAAAAAAAAAATAGTTACCATCTAGTTATTAAATATTCATCATTCTCCGTATGATATATCAATTATATCCCCATAGGCATATATAAACACATGAATTTAATTTTCAAAAAAAAAAAAAAAACACATGGATTTATTAAAAAAAAAAAATGTTTGGACTCATGATTTTAATACCAAAAAAAATCTGAGCTTATATTTATATTTAATTGGAAAAATCTCATGAGAGACTAAACCAAGATTTCAAATATCAATGTTGATGGGAATTTCCAATTTTCAATTTTATGAAACTGTCTATAGAAAATAAAAATATCTATATAATGTTAATATTGATGAATATTTTTGAAAAAATTGTAAAAAGTAAGAAATTAATAAGAAATATTTATATCAATAGAAAAGAACTTTTACCCTTTTTTGTCATTTAAAGTTTTCTTATTATCAGTATTATATTCACGTGAGGCAGATTTAGTAGATATTATTCAATATTTAATCAAATTTTCGTTATATAATAAAAATGTAGATTTACTTCTTAGACAAGTGTCAAAACACATAGAAATACAAAGGCTAAATTATAAAAAATACCTCTATGGGATTTGTTTAAAAAATGTATCTGAACTTTGAAAAGTTTAAAAAATACTCCAGTCCAGGGGTATTTTTAAAACTTTTTAAAGTTCAGAGACATTTTTGAAACAAACCCCATAGTTCAAGGATATTTTTTAGGGAAAAATGCCCTTTTGGTCCCTGAAGTTTGGGTTAAGTTACACTTTGGTCCCTGAGTTTTAAAACTCAACAAAATTACCCATTTGAGATAAGGAGCAATTTGGTCCCTGTCGTCAAGTTTGCCATTAAACCCTCACGGAATGCTGACGTGGCATATATTTTTTTATTAAAAAATTATTTTCTGATTTTTTAAAATAAAAATGTATTAAAATAATTAAAATATTATTATTATTTTATTATTTTTTCACCCTTTCTCCCTCTCTTTCTTCTTCTCCTTCATCATTATCTTATTCTTCTTCTTCAACAGCAGCACACCACCGGCTGCCGGTGCCCGGCGACCTTTTTTTTTTTTTTTTTTTTTTTTTTTTTTTTTTTTTTTCCGGCACTTTCTCTCTCTCCCCCACCACCACTCTTCTCCTTCCTCAATTTTTCGCGCGCTCTCTCTCTCTTCCTTCGGTACGTAACCTAGAGCCGTGCAAAACTCAGATCCGCCGCTGCTCGTACATAACCCAGAGCCGCCGCTGCTTGTACGTAACCCAATCCGTCGCTGCTCGTTTCTAACCCAGACCCGCCGTAAGAAGCTTCTGTCCTTGCACGCGGCGTTGAAATCGAAGGGAACGACCTGAAACGAAGGGGAAATCCCCCTCTGGGTTTCGTTCCAGATCTGAAACGAGGGGGATTTCCCCTTTGTTTCAAGCATGGATTTTTGGCCGAGAGAGAGAGAAAGATGATGAGGGAGCGAGGCAACTGGGCGTGAAGAGTGGCAGACCGACGAGGAGAAAGAAAGGAGAAGAAAGAAAGAGAGGGAGGTCCCTTCACGTCAGCAGTCCGTTAGATTTAACAGAAAAATGGATGACAGAGACCAAATTGCTCCTTATCTCAAACCTCAGGGGTAATTTTGTTGAGTTTGAAAACTCAGGGACCAAAGTGTAACTTAACCCAAACCTCAGGGACCAAAAGTGTATTTTTTCCTATTTTTTATGATTTAGCGGAATACAAAAATCTGGTTGATAATGAAAATTTAGAGTGAAGAAAGAAATAAAATATAACAATTTAGTAAAAAAGAAAAAAGGAGAAAAATGTAAGAGGAAGTGGTGTGCAGTGAGTGAGAAGTCGCGTGAGGAGAACGTGGAAATCGAGGCAGGATCCACATGTGCGAGCTGATGGGAAATAGTGAGAGGGTCAACTTCCATATTCACTTCCACTCTTGCCACGTCATTTTCCAAACGCCAATCATAGTTTACCTCAATCTCCGTGCTCTACACGCGCCTCATGCCGAAGCCCAAGCCGAAGCCTTCCCGATGCAATAAACAATTCTTTTTTTCTTTTTCTTTTCTTTTTTATATATATTATAAAAATTCAGTTTTCTTAATAAAAAATTTATTTAGTACATTGTTTTGTGGACCCCACCAGAAAATAAATAAATAAATAAAAAGAAGAAAAAGGTAGATTCAGACGTCAACATCGAATTCAGGACCATCACTCGCCGGGGACTCATCCGGAAAGTTACGCCTCAAACTCAACTTAACGCCGTTACTACTACTAACGCAAATTTATTATTACTAAACAATACGTGCAATGCACGTGAAAGGTTATTGTCTTAATTGAAAGTTAAAAAAAAAAAGTAAAAAAAAAAATTATATATATCTAATTGTAAGTTAACTTAGAATGAATATGAAATACATTACATGTGGTGAAATTTAAATTTTGAATGAAAAATATCTTTTGTTGAATTTAAATAGTAAATATTTGACATGCAATCAAAAAGTAATGAAAAAGATAAAAATGATAAAGAAAAAAAATAATGATTAAAATTAAAAAAATATATAATGTAATTGAAATTGATATTGGTAAAAGAAGAATGGCTTTGATAAACAACATCTTAGACACATCTCCACCATTTGATCATGATGTTTTACATCTACAATTTGGTTCACACCTATGTGAATGTATGCGTCAATTTGATGTTTACCAACCTCCACTTGAACAACTGTGTCTATCTAGCATAAATTGCAACTATTATATTATTCTCTCAATGGACGGCTCAACTTAAAGAGTAGCGTATTGTCAGCAAAGATTGAAGGACAAAATAGGAATTTGTTAAAATTGTAAAGGTAAAAGAGGGAAGTAAATTAAACTTTTTCCTCTATAATCTCATGAAATTAAAAAGAATTTAAATATATAAAAATGATAAAGAACACATAGATGATTAAAATTAAAATAGATAACATAAGTGGAGTAAAAATTGTAAATTGAAATCGATAAAAAGAGATGACAATAATAAGATAGTTTATTTACTTCACAGGTAATTCTTTGGTGTTCTTCGAATAAATTGATTTCTAGAAAAAAAATAAATAAATAAAAATTATTTAACAAACCGAACTTTGATTATATAGAAGAATCTCTTTATAATTATAAACAACATTTCATGCACAACTCTATGGTTTGAATCATATCTGTAGGCTGTAGGTGAATGGACATGTTGATTCAATGTGTAACCACCCCACCCAAATAATCATGTCCCTTAAGCATAAATATTCAACTATTTTCTCAATAGATACCTCAACTCGAAGAGTTGCATCCTGTCAGTAAAGATTGAAGGACAAGATAAAAATTTATTAGAATTCTACGAACAAAGGAGGGAAAAAAATATAATATTTACATCCATTTTAAGATATGATATTTTAAATAAAATTTTGATGACTTTGAACAATTTCTTAACTTTTTTTTTGGACCACATGATTTTTACGTTTTCTTTGTTCCTATATTTAGATGTACATCAGATGAAAGGAAAAAAAATACATTTTTATTTCAATTCTAAGGTTTTTTTTAATAATTAAAAATAGTTAAACAAATATATAATTTATAATAGGGAGAAAGAAAACTTATAATGTATTGAAATTCTTTAGTGTAATTTTAAATAATTAATTTCGTTGAAAATATAACTGAATCCAAATGGATACAAAATGTAAAATGTTTGAGATTTGGAAACAAGATTTGGAAACACAGAGTAATCCTTCTAAAATTATATTTTCCAGAAGGAATTTACGATTTATCAAAAAATATACTTACTGCAAGCAATTAATGTAAACTGTAAATAACATTTGATGGATATATATATATAACACTTATTCTCAAACTTCATTTTGACACAATTCAATATTTCCTTATGAAGAACATAAACTTTTAATTTCCATTCTTTTTGGAAAACTTTGAATTCTTTGATAAAAGGAGAACGTTTGCTATAATGACATGATATTTTGATAGAAAGAAATAAAAAAAATGTATGTATTGACAATCATGTTTCTTTCTTTTTATACATGGATCATATCCATATAATGCATCAATTCATATGTAGCCACCTAAGAGTCGCACCTCGTCGGCATCAGTTACACCCATACAAAGTGATACACTTGAAGAGTCGTGTCCCGTCAACAAAGGACAAAATAGGAATTTAATAAAAATGTAAGGGTAAAAGAGGAATGCAAAGATTCTCCCCTCTAAGCCCCATTTATATATACTAGTTCAAAGACACGTGCGATGCACATTAGATTTCACTGTTTTAATTGAAAATAAAAAAAGAAAGACAGTGCTTAGAAGTCTAAAACTATATATTATTTTGTTATAGGTTCATTTAGAATGAATATGAAATTTTTTTGCACGTGGTTTGAAATATTTGGAATACAATTATTTATGGTGAAAGTTAAAAAAAAAATTTACACTAATTAATGAAAAAGAAACTTCCATCAAATAAGTGAAAAAGAAATAAAAAATTTACACTAATGATAATTGCTAATTGTTAGATAAAGTAATTATTTATAAGAAAAGTCATATTATATGCATAAAAATCCATGAACACAATTGAACATGCATGTCAAAGAAAAAGTTAATCATATAACAATCACTTACGAATAGTATAAAGTCCATCAAACCACAAACACAACCAGTAAAATTAACAATAGAAAAGAAAATCTCAATATGAAATTTCATGCAACTGAAAAAAGAATATTTCATCAAAATTCTTCCATGAAGTGAATTGTACACAAAGATAAAGTGCAGTGTGTTTTGGGTAACATACACAATAGTAAAAGACAAAAATTAATTGCAATTTACAATTTTATAGTAAAGTATTTACAATTTTTACACGTTGAGAGAAACGTAATCCCATTATGAATGAAGAATGAAAAATGTAGTGCAATTTTAACTTTTAGTTTCAAACCACAATTTTTTTTTAGAGAATTGAAATTATATAACATAGTTCAATGCTTTTATACATGGGTTACATTCATACGCGAATGGATGCATCTATTGATGTATAACCACCCCACCCAATAGTCGTGTCTTGTCGATATTAATTGCACACATTTGAATGAACAGACACATACACTTGAGAGTCACATCGTCATTTGAATAGTCATGTCCTACCAGTATACATTGCAACTATTCAATATTTCTCTCAACGGACACCTCACCTCGAAAAGTCATGCCCGATCATTGAAGGACAAAATGGGAATTTATTAAAAATGTAAGGGCATAATAGGAAGGCAAAGATTCTCCCCTCTTAGCCCCTTTTATATATAGTATAGATTAAGATTATTAATTTTTGAGTTCATTATTTATCTATTTTCTAAAATCTATATCATTAATTTACTATTCAAAATATATTATTATATATTATTTCAATTTAAAATATATTTTCTAAAATCTATATCATTAATTTACTATTCAAAATATATTATTATATATTATTTCAATTTAAAATATATTATGTTATATTTATATTTTTAAAAATTAATTAAATATTTAATGTAGGGATAAATTTAGCATAATTTAGATAAATTATTATTAAAAATAGTAAAAATAATTGGAAATATGATAAAATTAGAATACACATAAAATTTTAATTATTATAATAAGATAATTAGTAAAGGTTATGATAAAGATGAATCCACCATCTATTAATAGATAAATTATAAATTGTTTTTTTAACAATATGTGAGATGGAAGATTCAAACCTTTGAGATCGAGAATACTAGTTGAGTTGTATTCATGTTAGTAGATAAGTTATAAATTTATGACTATAACATTGAATAAAATTACAGTGAGTACTATTTTAAAATTGATAAATGATTAATGAATTTATAAAGCTTTAACATCTACAATAATAATAGTTTTCAAAAGAAAAATATCTACAATAGTATTAGTATTGACTCAAGTAAAGTAATGTTTATTTGTTATCAGTTATGAGTTGTATGTTAATAAAATTTTAATATTTTATTAATTTATGTTTGAAATCGCGAGTTTGGTAATATTGATTTTTTTATTGAAAATTAAGTATTTAGTGAATAAAAAATGGTACATAATCATTCCACTCCAGAATCCAAGGACTAAGCAGGACAACCCAACACCAACACGAAAGCTTGACCAGGAAGCGAACCTCGGAGGAGAGAGCGAGTTGAAGGGATTGGGTCGTCGGCCCAATCCCATGCTCGGTCTCGGCTTTGGGCCGAGTTCTCTCCCCTCCGTTCGTTCCCTGGTGCCTCTGGCTGCCCCGGTTACACCTGGTTCAGCCCAAATCGCCTCTGAACGCCTAAAAAACCCTAGAGGAGGAACAAATATTTAAACCCTTCTTCGTGACGAAGAAGGGGATCTCGAAACTCATTCCCTGAACTCTTTCCTCTCACTTTGCTCTTTTGCTCTCCTCCTTCAGCTTTCTGACTTAAGCATTGGAGGCGGTGTGGCAAACACCACACCGGTGTGCAGGTTTATTGTTCTGCAGGCCACGTCTTCCCCCCTCTCATACAAATTTATCGTTGGTGGCACGTGAAGGTCAGGTGAGTTCCTGCCATCAACATATACATCCCCTCTCCATCTCCTCTCTTTAATAATTTCCCTCTCTTTGTGTCCAATTTTGTTCTCTCATTTCCTTCCGAATCTAAAATTCCTCTCAAGTTCATACGAAATTAGTTTATTCATGGTCACGTCCCTTCAGAAAAGAAAGATATATTTTTCAAAAGAATGTGTACAATTATCTTTCCTGCTTTCTTTAGAAAGCTTTGCTTATGATGGTTTTCTAAAATTGACTAGGTTAAATAATTGAGTTTTGAAATTTAATGATAATAATAAGAAAAGTTAGTAATATTAGTTTCAAAAAAAAAGAAAAGAAAATAAAAGTTAGTAATATTTCCACTTCTAAGTTAGCAAAAAGAGATAGATATACATTATACTCTGCTAGCAATATTCTGAACCTTTTATTATTCTTACCAAGAAGATTTTGACCATAAATATGACTTTTATAATGAGAGTTGCTTTTTGTGTATATTTGTGTATTGTTATTTATATGATAAGTTTTTAGCATCGTCGTTGTCATGGAATATCTTTATTTTTGCTTTAATAGAAGAATGTGTAATAATGTCTTAGAATCTCAACTTGTTTCTTTTTTGACATTTGTGTTGATAAGATATAGATCGAAAACTATAGTCATTGCAAAATGAGGCATAACACTCCGAGGAGAATAAGATTTTGACGAAGAAATAATAAGATTTTAATTTGGTATATAAAATAATCTTATGTCCACTCCTAACGTTATTAAGAGTTACACTCTAAAGAATAAGATTTTTGAACAACCAAAATACCAACGTTGTGAGCATAAACTAGTGTATGAAGTTTTAAAAATATTACAACAACACTTGTGAATAATTTTGAGAATGCATAAGTTTTTTATATATCGAAGTATAACCGATATATAAAGAGTGTTTATATACAAGGATTGGAGTTGAATAATCCTATTCTTCAAAATTCTATAACAAGACTAGGTCGTAGTAATTTATGAACCAAAATATTTATATTCTTGTCAAACTAGTTGCATTTGAAAATAAAATTACTATGAAACATGGAAATATTTAAAGAATTTGTTTTAAAAGAAAAAAAAAAAGTGCCTAAACTATGAAATATCAATGGGAAATTCAATGGAAAATTTCTTACATACACAAACAAAAATAGCAATGAATTTTGGTTTAGTTGGGGGAGTATATTGCTTTAATTTACCTAAATTTACAAAACAAAGCCTAAAATATTTTAGATTTAAAAAAAAAAAAAAAAAAAAAAAAAAAAAAAAAAAAAAAAAAAAAAAAAAAAAAAAAAAAAAAAGCCAATGGCCTACAAGTAGATTGAGCTCAACAAGAAAAGAAGCATGGATTCTAGATAGTGATATTGATATGGTACATTGAACAACACCTTCAAATCCCTAAAAATAAATAAATAAATAAAATTGGAAATTAACTTGGTTCCACAAATTGCATTTATTTCACGTGTGTTTAATTGTCGACTACACCAAATGTATTTGATTTCACTGCTATAAATTTGGTTCTCGTCAAAAACCCTACTTACCAAGAAATGTCTCCTTTATATTTTCTGAAATCTACAAAAAAAAAAAAACATCAATAATAGTTTTATTATGCAACATAGCTGACATGTACCCTCGATCAAGAGGTTAAAGGTTTTTTAATCTTCCTACCTTTAAATATTGTGTTAAACTTAATATATATATAGTCAATATGTATATAGTTCAACTAATTCTCTCAACTAGAAAATCAGAGGTTTAAACATTGAATCACTCTCCTTTCATATGGTTGGGTTGAACTAAAAACGACAATATAATCTTGTCCTTATATATGTAGCTTTGCAAAATTAATATAGTTAACGTCTTTTTATGTGTAGGCCAAAATAACAAACTATATAGATTGATAGAAAAGAGAAAAAATAAAATAATAACAATGAAAGATATATCTGCATAATTTTATTCCAGCACTTGAGATGTTATTATTATGAGAAATAGAGAATACAGGATAGGTTTGGGAGTCCTTTCACAAGAATGTTTAAATGAAAAAAAATTATTTTTATTAAATAACAATGCTTTTTTTTTATTATTATTATTTTATTTTTATTTTTTATAACAAGAACAATGTGCATTTTATAGTTTCGTTCTTAATATTTCAAAAACTATTTTTTGATGTAATTAAATTGTTTTTTTTAACTTAACCATTATTATTGCAGGGATTATAGCCCTAGCCACAGCGGAAACGATTAGAGAACCACACCGTTTTTTAATCACGATTAAAATACCAATACGGTTCACAAACATCAATTTTACAGCAATTAAAACAGAAAATAAACATTCTGTAAAAGGGTTACAAAACATGCTAGATCTATTAGAAATAACCCCAAAATTATACTAATAGATCCTAGTGATCAAGGGATTAAGTAAAACTTACTTTGTAGGATGATCTCGAACGGTTTCGCCTAATTCCCTTGAAATATACACCAGAAAACAGCAACCCAAATGGATCCCTTTGCTGGAAATTCTTCCAAGAATATGAACACCACCAATAGAGTAACACCGGTATCCTCACAGGTACAATGCTAGAGGTAGTTTGTGGGAACTATGAATTTCTAAGGGATTTTTGGAGAGTAGAAACAATCTCTGTGATTCTAGGAAGGAGAAAAAGCAGAGAGAGAGAGCACTTGAGAGAGAGCAATAACGTTAGAGAGGGACTAGGGATTCTTCGATAAAAAACTGAACCAATCACCCTAAAAACCCTCTCTCCCAAACGTGAATAGGTTAGTGGGGAGAATAAGTCTCCATCAGTTAAGTTAACTGATGATGATTTAAATTAATTAATTTAATTAAATTAAATCAATATTTAATTTAATAACATTTATATAAAACAATTTTATATAAATACACCACATAACCCAAAGTTTTAATATAATTCAATTAAATCAAATTAAATTAAATTTAAATTAAAACAACATATTAATTAATTCAACAATTAATTAATATTATAATTAAATATCATATATTTAACTATATCTCTCTCATATATACTATAGCATTAATGTACATCAAATGTGCATTAATTATAACCTATAGTTTTAATATGAATCCAATTCATATTTTAATTTAATATTTGTACCCCTTCGAATATTCAATTTTCCCTTAGAAATTTTCCTCAACGCCCTTAGTGAGCTACCGGTGAGACCTAATGGACCTACAGATCAGAAGCTCCAACGATATGAGATTAATTGGCTAAACTCATTAACCAAGTTAATCAATGTTCGTTAACTGTGGTTCACTCCACTATAGAACCACAGCTGCACTATTCTCACTGCAGATATATTTCTGTGTCCACGGATATCGACCATCAACAGCAAGTCAGCCCTTCACGTGTGTTCGTACCCCAGCTAGGTCAAATTACCGTTTTACCTCTGGGCTACCTCTTTATCCTTAAGTACCAGTGCTCCTCTAATGAACAACCTGTTTGAGGTCCAACCAACAAACAGAAGTCCCTCTCGTGCCATAGAGAGGGCAGGGCCCATTGTTTAAGACCCGGAGACACCACTTAAGGGAACACACCTCTACTTACCCTAGAGACGAGAAGGGAGTGAATTCCATCTTGTGTGACTATGTTCCCAGCTCTCCACTCGGTCTTATCCCCAAAATGGTAGGCTTATTGAGTCGGCGCGTGCAGGCCACTCTCACCCGTACAAATCAAAAGACAATCCCTCATGGACAGGAGTCCATAATCCACTCAGGATTAAGGCCAAGTTTCCTAGGTCATCCTAGTGAAATAGAAACCAAGCTAACTAACGGTGTTACAGTTAGTGATTAACTATTTCGCGGTCTGGTCTTTGTGCAAACTCATTGCACATGATACCCCCACTCGCATGTCAACTACACGAACGCGTTGGATCATTGCGTTTGTATCAAAATACAAAGCGGGCCGTATCCATAGTGTCACCAGGATAAGGTACCCAGCCTTATCCCTATACTACAGACCCTTTAGGCTAAATCTTGAACATTGATCCCCGTATGTCCCTACATACTAGTTCAAGCCTCATTCTATTAGCCTAGGATGTTTAGTTTATTTGATTTAGGGTTAATAAGACAAGATCACACAATACAAACATAGATAAATGAATACATTTTATTAATGTTCGGTCAAAAGTATACATTTACTATCTATGAGTTTTAGGGCATAAAACCCAACAATTATAACCCTAAATTATGTTTTTTTTTCCTATCTAAGAATGTGAATTATTATGTACGTAGTAAGACTAAGAGTATGATTAGTTGTCAATAATTGTAATAAGACTCTCGAGGAGAGGAGGACTGAAGGGATTGGGCCTGGCCCAATCCCATGGTCAGCCCAAATGTGTGGGTTGGTCGGCCTCGGTCTTGGGGCGAGGCTGATCCTTGGTCGACCCAAAAGTTTGGGCTGGGCTGAGTCCTCCCCCCTCCGCTCGGTTCCTAGTTTCTTGGGTCAGCTCGGTTCGACTTGGTTCAGTCCTAAATCGTCTCCAAACGCCTAGAAACCCTAAAGCAGGAAAATGTATATAAACATTTCTTCATCATTGAAGAGGGGATCCCGAAACAGATTTTCTGAACCCTCTCTCTTCTCTAACTCTTGCTCTCTAATTGCTTCCATCAATCTCCTTGCTGACTTAAGCATCGAAGGCAGCACCATAGGTGTGCAAGTTTCTTCTATCTTGTAGGTCACATCTTCCCCCTCTCAAACAAATTTATCGTTGGTGGCACGTGAAGGTCAGGTGAGTTCTCTTTGCTTAGATTTTGACATCAACAACTCTTATCATGGTTGATTATAGTTAATTAGATGAATTATTAATTCATATAAACGAGTAAAATTTCTATAAATAAAAAAAGTATTGATTACCAATATTAAAATTCATAGGCATATTATATTTGTAATCTTTTTTCTAAATGTTGGGTTTATAATTACTCCCAAAAAAACCTCATATTTACTGATATTTTTGGGTTAGAGTCTGATAATAATTTTAAAATTTGAATTTATTTTGTATGCATGTGAAATTGTGGATATTCAAAAGTATTTTTCAAAAGAGTAATGAAAAAAAAAAAATTGTTTAGGGCTTGTTTGGTAGGCCATCCGAATTTTGTTTTATGTTTTCAGATTCACTGAATTTAGTGAATATGCGTTTGGCATATGTGTTTTTAAAACTGTTTTCGAATTCTATGATCCAAATAGTGAAAATTCTGAAAACACCTTTTTTATGTTTTCATTGTATCCCAATTTTGAATTTCAAAATTTTAATTGCAGAATTAAATTAAAAAAAAAATAAAAACTTTAATAAATATAGTATTTCATGTTATAAACTCAATTTATTTTTGCAAAATTAAAATTTGTATAATATAATGTATTATGAATTATATGATATTGTAAAATAATAATAATAAAAAATTTATAACACATAACATGTTTATAAATTAATTAATAATATTTTATATTCAACTTAGTATTTAGTTGATAACTACAAATAATTCATCGTTTATAAATATATTATCAAACACATTTTGAACCATTATTTAAATTCAGATCCAATTTCTGAATCTGCTACCAAATACATATCTAAAAACATGAAATACAACTTTGTTTTCATTGAATCCCTTGTTTTCAAATTCCTGTTTTCATATCACCAACCAAACGGATCCTTAGAGACTAGCCACCAACTCATATAAGCACCAAATCTAGCGTATAGGCATCTTAAAACGACACCCCCTAGGTGCTACATATATTGCGGTGCTGAGGTGTTAAATTATAAACTTATACTTTAAAAAAAAATGTTAAAGTAAGTATAATAGAGCGAATTAATTGACATGTACATTTGATTAAGAGATAAAATGTTCAAATCATTTACTCCAATGTTGTTAATCTAAAAATAATAATAATAATAAATAATAACAAAATAAAATTTAAAAAAAAAATTAAATGTGTTAAGTCATAAACTTGTCCTGTTTTAGGTTGATTTTTATGGTCCAATGGATAGAAGAAAAAGTTCATAGACTAAAGGGGCAACCAGATAAATTGCCAAATAAAAATAGCTGTTTTGAAAAAGGGCCATTCGGATTTCCAATTTGATAAATGGCCAAAAGCTATTTTTAGTAAACTCTTTTGACAACAAAGTGGACAAAAATACCCCTATCCAAATCTTAATTCAGAACATAAAATAAACCAAATACACTATAAATAAGGGAGAGAATCTAGCTTCCTTACCAATTAATTCATGTAGCAAATCAATAACAGAAATTCAAACTAAAAGGAAATATAAATCTGGCAACCTAAATTTAAAACAAGAGATTTGAATTCAAAAACAGAGAGAAAAAATAGGAGGACTTAAATTTTTGATTAAACACTGTATATCCGAAAAAAAAGTAAAAAGCTTACCAGTTTTTGATTAAACACTGTATCCGCAACTAAGATTCAGTAACAATGAAGAACAACTCCAACTAAAAAATAATCACACCAAACAAAGTACGGGATGAACACCTAAAACAAAATTAGAATTAAAGTATAATCAGAAAAAAATGACAAAATTGATACCCAATTTCAAAGAAAAAAGTAGTGGCCTGCCCATGGTCATTTTTTACAACATCAAGGCAACATGAATGTTTGTCAACAAATTTTCGGACAATCCAAAGTTCAACATTCCGGAAGCTGGAACATCTAACATACCCAATCACAAAATGGTTCCTTGCACCTAACCACTATTTGTTTACTATTCGACTTCACGGTCCTAAATTGAAAGCTATGTTTTAGAGCAAATAGATACAGAACTTTCTTCACATCAAACTTTGATTGGAACACATACTTCTCTTCCAAAAGTAGGTTTGTTGCCAGTGAATCAATGTCACTGGAATCAATGAACTTAATTTTGTGTTTTTTCTGGGAGGGAATGAGAGACGAACCAGGATTTTGTTGCATACACACTGTATTTCCAGATTCAGAATGGATGAAATCCACTATGATGCTAAATTCATTGGTGGTGCTGTTGGATATGGAAAATAAGAGCCATGCAACATCTCTATCCTCGCAAAGCCTAAGAACTGAGGGTTTACCAGAAATATTACTGTACAAAGAGATACAGTTAATTTTTCCATTATTCTGAGATGAAAGCTTACTGTTTATACAATTGATAAGCTATTCGAATGAACAATCTGAATCCACGCACACTGTTGCCACCTTGAATCCAGTGTATTGATGGCAACTATCTCACACCCCATCATACCATAAAGAAAGTATAATAGAAGACATCTAGATTTCAAAAAAAATATAAAAAATTACATTAACGAACAAAAAAAATCAACGTGATTTTCAAAAAATGAGAACACACATTCAAAACATACCTATGGTCGTCCCAATGGTGTTTGATCAACCTTGTTTGGAGAGGTGATGAATCGAGAGAATTGATGCTGTAAAAATAATTTGGACAACCAACAAAGGACTATTTTCCGAGGAAACGATGAAGAGGGAGAAGTTACGCAGTGAAAACAGGTTGCAGATGGAAGAGAGAGAGAGTTGATCCTGTAACAAAAAATCCCTTGATTCATGAAATGAGACGTTATATAATTATTTTTGAAAAAAAAATAATCAGATACGGCTGCACAAATATAGGATAGACGTGGGGATGGCTGAAGGGTAAAAATGTAAGTTTGTATCGCACGAAAATAGGCTAAAAAAACCGGTTTGGCCATTTTTCATTAAAAAATACGGTTTGGCCATTTTTCGAAACTACACTGTAATTTATGGACATATCTGAGAATTTCCCTAGACTAAAAGGCTGAATTATTGGGCCAAAATAATTATTCAATTCCTTTTTTCTTGTTGTGATTTTAGAAATTATAGATGGATTTTGCTATTAATAAGAAGTTCTAGGTTTCCTTTTCTAGGGCTATTATTATGCAGCCTTTGATGTGAACTTTTTTTTTTCCTATTTTCTTTCTTCTTAATTCCTATTTAAGGTAAATAAATTATTCTTTAGTACTTTGTTGAGTTATTTTCAATTAATGCTAAAAATTGTTACCATTATGGTAAGTTCTCTATTTTATGATTAAGGAACTCCCATGATGAAGACAAGATTTAAATTTATCAAAAAGAAAAAAAAAATACAAATATGAGATCAATTCGTCACTCAATATCACAAGTGTCATTTGCCACATCATTATACCAAATAACCTAGTGTTAATATGAAGGACTGCATATATAGAATCATATAATCACAACCTAAAAACAACAAGAACCTATTACTTACTTGCCTATACTCTCTAATTTTAGAGGTTTTCATTTTGACAAGTCGTGTCTGGCTCTGACCCATCTTTTTTCACTGATGATAGCTTTATGTTTTCAAAAGCATCGAGGAAAGATTGTTGGACTATTAGGCAAGTATTGGAGGACTATGAGGCAATGTTAGGACAACCATTAACTTTGACAAGTCCGGTTTTATGGTTAGCAAAAATGTGGCCAATGAAAATGTGCCTAAACTTAGCAACATTCTAGGGGTTAAGTGTATAGATTCCCTAGATCAGTATTTGGGCAATGCCTTCCCAAATGAGCCATAATAAGACCAAAATTTTTCAAAAAGTGAAAGAGCGGGTTTGGAAAGTGGAGAAAATTCTTCTCTCTTGGGGGAAAAGAGATTCTCATTAAATCCATTGTACAAGTCATCCCTATTTACTATATAAGTTGTCTTAGGCTTCCTATAGAATTTGTGAAGAGATCAATAGATTGTGTGCACATTTCTAGTGGGGCTCCCTTAGAACAGAGGAGAAAAGTGCATTGGATGAGTTGGCAGAAGATTGTGTTAGCAAAGAGTCGGGGGGTTGGGGTTTAGAGACCTCAAGTTGTTCAATCAAACTATATTATTAACTAAGCCAAAGCTAACAAATCCTTAGGAATCCTAATAGCTTGTTAACTAGAGTTCTGAGAGGCAAATACTTTTAAAATTGAGTTACTTTTAACACCTCGATAAGAAATAACCAACCTCTCTCTTACTTGGAGAAGTATTATATGAAGGAAAGATCTCTTAAAAAAAAAAAGACTTCAAATGGAAAGTAGGAAATGATAGACACATTAAAATTGACCAAGATCTCTATGGCTCAATAGATAAGTCAATTGGTCTCCTTTGCTAAAAAAATCATTATATGGGAAAATATGTTCACAGATTTAAAAATGAGCAAGCCAACATGAGCATAGCTCAAATGACATAAGGCTTGTGCT
The DNA here is from genome assembly GCA_017139565.1 of Luffa aegyptiaca. Taxonomy (NCBI): domain Eukaryota; kingdom Viridiplantae; phylum Streptophyta; class Magnoliopsida; order Cucurbitales; family Cucurbitaceae; genus Luffa; species Luffa aegyptiaca. The sequence goes on from CM029403.1 coordinate 13,771,240, forward strand.
AATGACCGAAAGGTCTGTGGTTCGAATCAAAAGTCCAGGAGATCAAAGAGCATTTTTTTTTTTTTTTTTTTTTTTTTTGAGTACATCAACATTTGGGAGTGGGGGGATTCGAACCTCTGACCTCATGGTCGAGGGTACATGCCAATTACCGCTGAGCTAAGCTCGCTTTGGCGATCAAAGAGCATTTTGCTCCTCTTGACATTGATATCATAATCAATATGACTAGGGACAAGCCGAAAGCATGCTCTAGATTAGGGATTTATTGCAATGTGTTGCTTTAATGAGGCAAAACCTTTGCTACATCAATTCACACAGGAAAAAAAAACACAGAAACCTTCCAATTTTCCTAAGATTAATTATCTAATTCCCATTAAACCATATGTTCATGTGCATTAATTAGGTGGGTGATTATCCCTGATCTCTCCACTAGCACATTATCCTAAGAACTACTCCCAATGAAGTGAAGCTAATGTAGAGTAATCAACTCATTTTCTTCTTTGGGTTGCTTTCTTCAACCCCTTATTGATTTCTTCCTTTCCAATAACCTCTCTATTCGTCCAAAGATGGCTGCTAGGTTAAATACACCCTCATTATCCTCTCTTCATTTCAGGGCTAATTATCCCTCCTCTCTCGATTTTTATCTCAACAGTATATATCTTCTTACCAAAATGGCTATCCTAATATTCCCCCTCTTTACGATTTCAGGGCTGATTGGACTCAGCTGAGGTACAGTGACAACTTCTTATTGGCTGAGGAGAGTTGAATATTTGACTGAGAAAAAAAAAAGCCAGCTCAATTCCATCTCCTAATTATGAACTTCAAATGCTAAAATATTGCCCCATTAACTAATCTGCTACATGAATCTTTCTACAACTCTACATCACAGAATAATATGCCTAAATTAATGTTTCTACCATCCAAACATTCTTTAATTCATAACTTACTCTTTCAAAAATGTTGTTAAAGAAAGCAAAGAATTTTAAGGGACTTGCACACATAAAGATTCTAGCAATTTACCCACAAATTACAGATATTAAGCTCAAAAAATTGACAAATTAAATAACTCTTATTCTAAGTTATTAGCTGTATAGAGGTAGATGGGAGTCGATGGTTTTTCTGGACTTGGATCACAGATCATCTACAAGACTTAGAGATTGGAGGGGCTGTAATAATTTTGATATGTTTGTGGAATTACAGAAACACAATTCATATCACAAGAGAAAAAAGCATCCCAATACCAGATTTAAAAGAATATCAATTTCTACTAGGAAGAGGATTCAATCGGAAGTGCAAAGAGAGGCACAGACGATTCAGGTCAAGTGGAGCCCTCTCCCTCAGAATGAGTGGATCGGAAGATGATCACATATGCTGCTATGTTGGCTAAGCAAGGAGGGGGAGTGGGATGGATAGTTCGTGACTCTTTGGGCTCTTTGATTTGTGTTGGGTACAGCTCCATCAGTCAAAATTAGAATGTTAAATTCCTCGAAGCTTTTGCTACTATGGAGGGACTGAAAAATTTAGATTCCGTTTGATAACCATTTTGTTTTTGGTTTTTGGTTTTGAAAATTAAGCCTATAAACACTACTTTTACCCACAAGTTTCTTTGTTTTTTATGCATATCCTTCCCTTGTTTTCAAAAACCAAATCAAATTTTAAAAACTAAAAAAAGTAGTTTCCTAAAACTTGTTTTTGTTTTTAGAATTTGGTTAGGAATTCAAATGTATCCTTAACAAAAATGAAAACCATTGTAAGAAATTTGAGATGAAACAAGCATAATTTTCAAAAATCAAAAACCAAATGGTTATCAAACGGAGCCTTAGTTGTCAGAGATTTGCTTTCCCTGATTTCGCTTGCTATGGGATCGAGATTTCGTTTTCCTATTGCCCCGGTCGTGCAATGCAGTGGCACACTGTTTGGTGCATGTAGCAGCTAGGTCTTTTTCTTTTGTTCCTCATAATCAATAAGAAGTTTTTTGGGATTTTGATTATCCTAAGTGGCTCTCTTCTATCATTAAAGAGAAGTTGGTTGTACTTAATTCTGTTTTGTTTTAACGAAGTTCTTAAAAAAATGCAAAAGAAAAAAGGCATTTAACAGATAAATACTTTTTAACCCATGAGAATCTTGGACCAATTTAAAATTTAGAGGGAAAAAGAGCAAAATAGAAGACCAATCCTCACATTATCTTTTTTTCTTTTTCTTTTTGGGGGATAAAAGCCTAATTTATTCTGTTGGCAATGTAATTGGGCAAGTGATACAAAGGAGAAACCTTGGTTGGATCAAAGCAAGAAAGCTCCTCCATAGCCTTCCCCATCAACTCCTTCACACTTCTCTTGGCTCCTTCCATCCCCAATAATTTGGGATATATAGCTTTGTCACTCTCCAAATCCTTCTTTGGGGTCTTCCCCAACTCCTCTGAAGACTTTGTCAATCCCACAATGTCATCCACCACTTGACACATCACTCCAACATGCCTTCCCTATCTCCTTAACCTCTCTATCTCCCCGTCGTCGCCTCCTCCCATGATTGCCCCACAGACCGTCGACGCCTCAATCAACCTCGCCGTTTTCTGCAAGTAAATGTACTCGAGCTCGACAAGGCTCACTTCTTTACCCTCGCAATGGAGGTCTAGGAGTTGCCCTCCGAGCAACCCATCAAATCCAATTCCCGAAGCAAGCTCGATAATGGCTCTTAGAATTTTTTCAGATGAAACGTTTTGCGTTCTCTCAGCTATGTGTTGAAATGCTAGAGAGAGGAGTGAGTCTCCTGCTAGAATAGCCATTTCTTCGCCAAACACCTTTTTAAGAATATAGATAAAAGATTAAAGGTATGTTTGAGAGTGGTTTTAAAATATGTAGTTTCAGGAAAATTATTGTGGTTATAAGCACCTTGGGCTTTGTAATATACATTTGGTTCTACGATAACATTTTTAAGTATTATTTCCTTACCTTTTTCAAAAAAAAAGTATTATTTCCTTACCAATATGGTGCTTAGGTAAAAAATACACTACACATATTTTCTTGTAGAGTACTTTAAGTGATATATTGATTTTTTCTAAAAGCATTTATAAATCACTTTCGAATAATGATGGGCCAGGAGTGCTTTTGATCATGACAAAAGTGCTCAAACACGGTCAAAATTTATCGTAAACAATTAGCTTTTAAATTTTTAATTTGGATACAATAGTAGTTTAATGTAGTATTAGGACTAGAGATCCTACATTTGAACCCTTATACTGACAAAATAATCTTTTTCAATCTCGTGCTAAGTGTTAAAATTTTTGGAGGGTAAAGATTACGGATCTGCTTTGAAATGGTGATGCTCATAGCCTGTAAAACACTTCCAAAAATTTCAAAATAATATTTGATTAGAAACTAGAAAAATCTGAATACATTGAAATAAAACCTTTTTAAAGTACTTTTAGCATGTGCTCGAGTTGAAAAAGTACTTTTACTTCTAAAAACAAAACACTCTTTCAAAAATCATCCAAACAATCCTACGACTTAAACTTTTGAGTTCTTCAACAATAACAAACCTTATGACACGCAGGCTTTCCGCGACGAACATCATCATCGTCCATGCAAGGAAGATCATCAAGCATCAATGACATGGTTTGGATCATTTCAATGGCGCAAGCAACGGGCATGGCTTGAGCTTGTCTCCACCGATGAGCTCACACGACGCAAGGCAAAGAACGGGGCGAAAGCGCTTTCCAGACAACAAAAGAGAGTATCTCATGGCCTCATGGATCTGCGTAGGGTGCTGCAATGGCACTGTTTGATCCAAAGCCTCATTCACTCGCTTTATCTTGGAGCTCAAGTAGTCTTTGAATTCAAACTTAGGCAAAGAAGGATCATTGTTATTCTTCAATGAGTACTTCTCTATGTCGGTGAATACATTAAAGGCTTCAGCTTTGGCAAATGTTGTTCTTCTTTGGTTGCTTTTGAAGCCATTGTTGAGTGACCTCAAAGGATGAAATCCAAACAAAGCTTTGGCAACTGCCATTGAAGAGAAGAAATTTAGCAAAGAAAAAGTTGTGTTTTTTCTTTTTTTTTTTTTTTTTTTTGGTGGGTTGAATGGGGAAATAAAGTTTGATGATTATTTATGTTGCATAAATAATTTGGAGTTTAGTATGGGAATCTTTGTGCATTATTTGAATTTTTTTTATTATTGATCAGATGGGGAATCTTTAGTATTATATCTCAAACATGTATCGGATGGGGAATTTTTTAATATTATATATCACAAATTTTCAAATTTGATCTTGTTTTGACATGGCAATAGCATAAGTGATAGGTGACCATGTCTACTTGGATCTCTTGAATTTTGTATAGTAAAGATCAATGAATTTTTCAATTTTAATTTCAAATGTTATATTTTGGCTCTTGAATAATAATTAGTTGTTAGAATAATGGATTAACGTGATCGAAAATATCATTGATATCCATATCAATATATTAGAAAAATCAGAGTTTCAACAATGATTAAAAGGGAAAAAATCATTTTTAAAAAAAATCGGATGATATATCACTTATATTCAGGGATATTTGCCCAACCATTAGCCATGACTCAATTAATTATAGGAAAAAAAACATTTTTGGTTCTTGAAGTTTGGATTTAGTTGCATTTGGATCCCTATTTCAAGTTCGACCGTTTAATCCTAAGGGTTGGCGCAACAATTTTCTTGATATTGTTTATTCTTGCAACTATATTTCACTGCTGATACGGCTTCTTCTTCAAATTTTAGTGAGAAGTTTTCATCTACAAGTAAAATTCTCTCTTCTCCTCCCTACTCAGTCTTCGAATACATTCAGGACTTGATTGATAACGTTCTCATTTCCTGCTTCATGTTTCTATTTCTCATTTTTTTAAGAAACAAATATGTTTGATAACTCATCATGTTTTTTGTTTCTAAATTTCTAGAAACGTTTCTAGAAAATGGACAAAATTTGATAAACTAAAAAAAAAAAGTAGTTTCTCATCTATTTTTTTTCACCTTTCATGCATGTACCTATTTTCTCTCTCTCCCATCTCCTACACTCATCTTCCTCCCTTCTTCCCTCTCATTTCTCTCTCGATTTTTTTTTATCACTTCCTTATCTTTTCTTTTTCTTTTTCTTTTTCTTTTTTTCATTTTTTCACTTTTCCTTTAATTCTTTCTCGTTCTTTTACTTTTTAATCTTTTTTTTTTCTTTTCATTCATCAACCTTTAGCTATTATTTTCTATTTAAATCTCTATTATTTTTCGTCAGTTCTGGTAGGATTTTAATTTATTTTTATTAAATAAATTAATTAATAAGATGTTTCCATTTGCTCTTAATTGTCAAAGAAAAATATTTTTTTTTTGTTTTTCTGATCTTAGCATCGAGATCATTGACTAATGAGAAATACAAACATTGTTAAAGGAAAAAAATAAAAATAAATTTTATTATTCAATTCAAGAAATGTTGGGTATATATGCTCGATTGTCTAACAATAAATAAATGTCTCACTACCACAAACGAACAAAAAATATATATCAATAGTATGTTGTGCAATAAATTAAGGGGGATTTGCACAGATAGCAAAAACAGGCAAAAGTATTGCAAAAATAGCAAAAAAATAAAATTATTTGCGGAAATAGCAAAGAATACGTTAAATTACGAAAATACCCTTAGTATCTCCAATAGTCTATCAGTCCCTATTATTGATAGTTACTGATAGACTTCGATTAATCTAAATACTGATAGACTTTGATGATAAACTTTAATTAATCGGAGTCTATTAGTGATAGACACTGATAGACTTTGATTAATCGAAGTCTATCAGTGTGTATCACTGATAGACTCTGATAATTATAATCTATAAGTTTTTATCGTGTTTAATTCAAGCCTATCAGTGATAGCCACTGATAGAAAACAATTTAATTCAAGGCTATTAGTTCAGTTTAATTCAAGGCTATCAATTTTTCTCCATCAGTTTAATTTAAGTCTATCAATGATAATCACTAATAGAAAATCGTTTAATTCGAGGTTATCAGTTTCTATCACTGATAGAAATCAATTCAGTTCAAGACTATTAGTTTCTATCACTGATAGAAACCAATTTAATTGAAGTTTATCAGTTTCTATCAAAAATCAATTTAATTGAAGTTTATTGACTTGTATATCACTGATAGAAATTAGTTTAATTCAAATCTATCATTTTCTATCGAGGATAGAAATCAGTTAATTGAAGTCTATCAGTTTCTATCCCTGATAGAAATAAGTTAATTATCAATTAATTGAAGTATACCAATGATTGCTCCTGATAGAAATCAATTTAATTGAAATCTATCAGTAAAGTACTTTCCATTGCAATTCATCTCGGTAATTAGAAACTCATCCAAAATTATTATACTACAATCATAAATTGAACAAAAAATGTAAGTCTCTCGTGGTAATTAGAACATAAAATCCAAAAATAACCATTACGAACAAGCAACTCTTAATCAACAATATAATTTTTAAAGCCTAGCACACAAGCTCTGTGACCACCACCATAAAATTGCTATTCTTGTATTCTTTGTATTTCATTATCTATCAATTATAGTCCGTGATAGACTTGGATCAGTGATAGTCAGTGATATACTTTGATATACCGGAGTATATAAATGATATACTTTGATATACCTATACAAACACTCACCAAAATTGTTATTTTTGTATTCTTGGCATTCTTGAATTAAAAAGAAGGCCAACAAGAGCTTAGCTCAATTGGCATAAAGTTGTACTGATAACCACAAGGTTTGTGGTTCGAATCCCCCTCCACACATATCATATTATCAAAAAATAAATAAATAAATAAAAAGAAGAAGAAACAATCATAACAATACCTCAACAACAAAACAATGGAAAAAAAAGCATATTAATCACACTAGAACTCCAACCTCATAAATGCACAGAAAATACAAAATTAAAAAAAATATAAATAAATGGTGCGAGGGAAGAAAGAAAAAGAGAAATGGTGGTGCGAGGAAAATAAAAAGAAAAGGAAGAAATGGTTCGAGCGAAGTAAGCAATTACTCTACAATATTTCAAAAAACAATAAGGGTAAAACGGGAATTATCAAAATGTATTCTAATTTTTTGCCATATTTGCAATTCTTTTTACCTTGTGCTAAATTTGCTATTATATATAATTAATTTGTCACCTAGTGCAATTACTATAAATTAATGATATTGAAAATTTATAAAGTTTGTTAGAGAATTAACAAAATTAGTATAATTCAACTAATTCGTGAAAGCCAAAATTGGTTGGAGTGAGAGGGGACATTGCAAAATCAAATTTGAACCATATTTGAAGGGTAAAATTTATTATTATTTTTTTATTTTGTTTTGGGCTGAATAAATATAATAGTTTTATATTTATTTTAATGTATGTTATATATATATTTTATATTATATATACTACACTATCAAATGGGCCCTGAATATTTCTCACACTATTGTTTCGTCGACGTTAAAGACATTCATTTATATAATATATATATATTTTTTGACAATATGGGGTGGGAGGATTCAATTGAGCTACGCTCTTGTTGGCATTCATTTATATAATGTAATATTATGTCTTTTCATATTTTTAACCTTTCAAAATGAACCAAGTTAAATGTGTTGGAAATATTACATATTATTTATTATACGTAGTTTGTAACTTAAATATACCTTTTCCATTTTTTAGGAAATTAAATATAGGAAAAAATACACTTTTAGTCCCTAAGATTTGGGTTAGGTTTCATTTTGATCCTTGAGTTTTCAAACTCGACAATTTAGCCTTTGAGGTTTGAATTTTGCTTCATTTTGATCTCTTCATCAAATTTTCTGTTAATAACTAATGGAATGCTGACCTGACACTGATTTTTATTTAAAAATTATTTTTAAAATTTTTAAAATAAAAATATATTAAAATAATGAAAATATTATTAATTTTATATATTTTTTCTTCTCTCTTCTTCTTACTCCTCCTCCTTCTTCTTTAACTTCAACTTCTTCAATCACCCACCACCAAACTAGCCACCACTGCGTGACAATTTTGTTTCTTTCTCTTTTCTTCTCTTCTTTCTTCCCCTTTCTCTACATCTTTTTTTTTTTAATAGAAAAGAAGAGGGAAAAGAAAAGAAAAGAGGAAAAAAAAAAAAAAAGAAAATTTGTCGCCAGCGAGTGGCGGTTGCCGACTGGTTTGGTGGTGGGTGGTTGAAGAAGTTGAAGTTGAAGTTGAAGTTGAAGAAGAATGAGGAGGAGGAGGAAGAAGATGGAAGAAGGAGAAGAAGAAGAGAGAAGAAGAAATATAAAAATAATAATAATAATAATAATAATATTTTCATTATTTTAATATATTTTTATTTTAAAAAAAAATAAAATAATTTTTTTAATAAAAAAAATCAGTGCCACGCATTTCGTTAGTTATTAACAGAAAATTTGACAGATGGGCCAAAATGAAACAAAATTCAAACCTCAAGGGTTAAATTGTCAAGTTTGAAAACTCAAAAACCAAAATAAAACCTAACCCAAACCTCAGGGACTAAAAGTGTATTTTTCCCTTAAATATACCTTTACATTTTTCAATTGGATTGGAATTTGGATTTTATTAATTTTATCTTTAATTATAATTTAAAATTTACAAATAAAAATTAAATTAAATCAAAAAATTTATGTTTCCCTCATCCCGATCTGTCTTTCTCCATTCCCAAAGTTATTTAAAAACTCCTTTTCCAAAGTTACGTTATTCAATAAAAATTATCATAAATTAAAAATTTGGGGACAAAGTAGGTATATATGAAAGAGTTTTTTTTTTTTTTTTTAATTTCAAAAAAAGAAAGGTTTTTTTTTTTATTTTTTTTTATTTTTAATTTAGAATTCGAACCAAATACATGCGAATTACTATTGATTATACTCATTTGGGTAGGTATATACGAAGTTTATCCTATCCTTGTGTTGGTTTGCTAAGATGAGGCTCCCATGTATGGAAAGACAAATTGGCAACAAAAATGATCTATACTTTCACTCTTTTTGGTTCTTTTGTTGTCATTCCAATTATTCCTTTTTTTTTAATTAAAAATTTTCTTTTTCTTCAAAATAACTGTTTTGAAATTACTTTTTAAGAAAATGGGTTTGTTCAATTTTGTATTAATTAAAGATCAATTGAAAAAAAGGCCAATCAACTAGGATCCTTCAACAGTCAAAGTGAGTGCAACTCAGCAATAATTGACATATAGTCTCAACTAAGAGGTCAGAGATTCGAATCCTCCCACCTCAAATGTTGTTGAACTAAAAAAAAAAAGAACTAGAATTCCTCAGCTAGCAACACAAACCCATTTTTGTTTTTCCTTTCAATTTTCGGCAAGTTTGTGCAAGATTTTCACAATATGGGGGTGGGGGATTTGAACCACAGACCTCGTGGTTATCAGTATAACTTTATGCCAGTTGAGCAATGCTCTTGTTGGCTACAAGTTTCATTTGAAGATATAATATTTATTCTTTATATATATATATAGAGCTCGTCGTTTCATTTGAAACTAAAATGTAGATATATAATATTGTTTATGCTCTTTGTGCTTTCCTTTTTTGTAATGGAAAAGTAATATTAGAATATCGGTATACATTCTTACTTCATGTGTGAGTATATAAGTATATGAAATAGTATATTGAAAGTACTCGATCAATTCCATGTATATGCATTAAAAACATGCCACCATATACCATCCAAATTTTGTGCAAAATTATGTATGTAGAAAGAAGTGTGCAAAATGAGGAAGAGTGTGTCTGCCCGAAGAAAAGTTTGTGAAATAAAGTGTATAAAGAGTAATTAGAGAAATAAAGTATATGTCACAACAGATCGAACTACAGTGTTTAACAAAAGACGCTTGAAGAAGCACCAAATTTCCTTTAGTAATTCTGAAAAACAAATAGAAGACCAATCCTCACTGTGTCCTTTTTTTTTGGGGAAAGCCTAATTGATTCTGTTGGCAATGTAATTGGGCAAGTGATACAAAGGAGAAGCCTTGGTTGGATCAAAGCAAGAAAGCTCCTCCATGGCCTTCCCCATCAACTCTTCCACACTTCTCTTGGCTCCTTCCATCCCCAATAATTTTGGATATATAGCTTTGTCACACTCCAAATCCTTTTTTGGGGTCTTTCCCAACTCCTCTGAAGACTTTGTCAATCCCACAATGTCATCCACCACTTGAAACATCACTCCAACATGTCTTCCATATCTCCTCAACCTTTCTATCTCCCCGTCATCGCCTCCTCCCATGATTGCCCCACAGACCATCGATGCCTCAATCAACCTCGCCGTTTTCTGCAAGTAAATGTACTCGAGCTTAGCAAGGCTCACTTCTTTACCCTCGCAATGGAGATCTAGGAGTTGTCCCCCAAGCAACCCATCAAATCCGGTTCCTGAAGCAAGCTCGATAATCGCTCTTAGAATTCGTTCAAATGAAACGTTTTGCGTTCTCTCAGCTATGTGTTGAAATGCTAGAGAGAGGAGTGAGCCTCCCGCTAGAATAGCCATTTCTTCGCCAAACACCTTTTTAAGAATAAAATTAAAATATTAAATGAATGTTTGAGGGTGACTTTAAAATATGTACAGAGCTTCACCAAAACACTACATATTTATGATTATAAGCACTTTGACTTTATAGTAGGCATTTGGTTCTACCATCTTCAAAACATTGTAAAGTATTTCCTCAACAATATTATGCTTAGGTAAATATTAATACATTTCAAGTGTTTCTGGTAGAGTACAAAGTGAGATTGATTTTTGTGAAAGCATTTATAATTCACTTCTAAAAATGATAATTTATGGAAGAGTGTTTTTCGATATGACAAAAGTGTTTAAATATGGTCAAAATTTATCATAAACCATTATCAAGTTTGTGGATACAATAGTAGTAGTTAAATGTAGTATTAGGGTTAGAGATCCTACGTTTTGAACCCTCGTAATATCATTTATTCTCCAACTAATACTGACAAATCATCTTTTCCTATCACGTGTTAAGTGTTAAAATCTTTGGAGGGTAAATTAGAGATGAGCTTTGAAATGGTATGAAAAATCGTAACCTATACTAGGGGTGTTAAAAAATAGACCGAAACCAATCCGACCGACCGATCGATCCAAAAAGAAAAAAGAAAAAACCAACCGAACAATCGATAATCAATCTTTTTTTTTCTTTTTTTTTTTAAAAAAAAAAGAACTATGTATGGCACTGCCTAGTGCCTACATAGTACACTACAGTGCATATGCATGGTCTTTTCAATCTTCAAGGTCACATCTATCAAAGAAAATCATCATTGCTTTTTTTTTATTTGATTTATTTCCTCTTTCCCCCCTCTTTTCCCTTCGCCTTTTCTCTCCTTTCTAATTCCTTTCTTTTCCTCTCTCTCTTTTCTTTTTTTTAAGAATACTTTCTCTCTCTTCTCTTTTACGAAATTTCTTTCCCTCTCTTTATCTCTTCCCTCTCTTCTAATTTTTTCCCTATCTTTCTCTCCTCCTCACCATCGACTCGACGACATTACCGATCTTTCTTCCCACCGTCGACGTCAATGACTTGATTTCTCAACGTATACGATTCGATTTCTCTTTGTCTCCATCTTTTCTCTTCTCTTTCCTGATCTCTCTTTCTCTCTCTTCTCTTTCCCTCTTCTCCTTTCTCTCTTTTCTTTTTTTTCTTCCCCTCTTTTTTCCTTGTTGAATATTCGACTGAGAATCCCAAGCACAAGTATATACAGAAATCAACAAGGATGAAAGAACAAAGTATATGAGAAAGGAAGAGAATGACACGATGAATTATAGTGGTTCGACCTGATGTTTACATCCACTTTTCAACAGCTCGAGAAAGGGGATTTTATTTATCAATGAACACCAGAACACCGAGAGAACACACAAGAGTAGTGTTTTTCACTCATACAATAGTTTTTCACATACTCTGTTACTTAAGAAAAACAAAGTAACAAGAAGTCCTTTTGTTACATGGGTAGCTGGACTTCCAATCTATTATTAAGCAACTAATAACGTACACATGGCAGTTTATTGAACTTCCCTTTTTTCTCGACTGTCAAAATAACTCCAAGAACAAGTCTATATCACCCATGATCAAGTTTTAGAAGCTCACAAAGATATTCAAACTTGCTTCTGGTTAGAGTTGTTGTCATCATATCTGCTGGATTGTGAGTAGTATCTATTTTGGATAGCTTTACAGCACCCTCTTGAACCGTTTCCCTCACATAGTGGAATCTTACATCGATATGCTTGGTTCTGTCATGGAAGGAGGATTGGGAATCCGGATTCGGCCCTTAACGGCCCCGGCATTCCCCTACGACCTAGCCATGTTACCATACTCATCTTAAACTACTTTCAAGAGTGAAGACTGTCCCCACAAACCAACACGGGGTCCTTTTAGCATGCTTTGTCCTCACTCACATGCTTCCTAGGAAAATTCCCAGGAGGTCACCCAACATAGAACTTCTCCAAGCTAAGCACGCTTAACTTCAAAGTTCCTATGATTGAGCCACCGAAAAGGAAGGTGCACCTTGTTGGTATAGGTAGTATCTATCAATTCTTTTAAGCTTATCTTGACTATACTTTCATGTCCTCAGGATCCCTCTCATTTGGATGTGGCCTCGGTTCATTCATGTACCCCTCCTAACTCGGGTGTTACAGAACACATACTCTATTAACAAACGTCTCTTGTCCAGGTCGGATGCTTAATCTGAATCAACAAAACCGACTATAGCTTCAACATTTGAGTCTGACTTGGTGTACAATAGGCCTCTTTCTGTAGTTCCCTTTAGATACCTAGCAATCCATTTGGTAGCTTCCCAATGTGGTCTCCTCGAATTGCTCATGTAACGGCTTACAACACTCATGCCGTGTGCTAAATCCGGTCGGCTAGAAACCATTCCATACATGAGACTACCTACTAGGTTTGCATATGGAACTGACTTCATGTCTTCCATCTCATTTGGATTCGAAGGGGATTGTTTGGAGGATAGTTTAAAGTGTTGTGCAAGAGGAGTTGAGACTGATTTTTCACTTTCCATATGAAACCGTTTAACTATCCTCTCAAGGTATTCTCCTTGAGAAATCAGTAAAGTGCCATTTGGTCTATCTCTCACAAGGTTCATACCAAGTATCTTCTTTGTCGTTCCCAAGTCTTTCATTTCAAAGTTTCTTCTCAAAGCTTCCTTCAATCTCTTAATCTCAACATTATCAATAGAAGCTATTAAAATATCATCTACATACAGTAACCCGAGAATATATCCAGCAACAGAGAAGTTTTTCTTGTAAACGCAGCTATCAAATGCACTTTTATGGTATCCTTCACTTAAAATAAAAGAATCAAACCTCTTGTTCCATTGTCTTGGGGATTGCTTCAATCCATAGATGGATTTTTGAAGATGGCACACTAGATTCTCCCCTCTAGCTTCAACAAAACCAAGTGGCTGCTTCATGTAGATGACTTCTTCGAGGTTACCATATAAAAAAGCAGTGGTAACATCCATTTGGTCCAGCTCAAGGTCAAACTGAACAACTAAAGAGAGAAGAATTCTGATTGAAGTGTGTCGTACGACTGGAGAAAAAACTTATGTATAATCAATACCCTCTACTTGTGTAAAACCCTTTGCCACCAACTGTGCTTTGAATCGAGGAGGATCAAAGGCTTTCAAGCCAGACTCAACTTGAAAACCCATTTACAGTCCACTACTTTATGCCTTTCAGGTTTCTGTACAAGATTCCAAGTTTTATTTGTGTGTAGTGATTCCAACTCAGAGTTCATAATAGCCAACCACAAATCACTATGTTCAGACTTAATTGCTTGATTATAAGTGTTTGGTTTTGCTCCAAATTTTTCCATATAGCAGTTGAAAGTGTAACCAACAAAGTCCATTTCATACCTTGTTGAAGGTCTGCTTACACGCCTTTGCTTGTCCCTTATAAGTTGGTCGTAATCAGTGAGTTCACTTTGCTCTTGGTCAGAGGATTGAGTTTCAGCTTGTGTGTTAATTTCATCTATTTCAACATGATAAGAGTCATAGGGTTCAACTGTATCAGTTTCATTGTGTCCTCGGTTCTCAGCATTGTTAGTCAAAGGCTAAAATTTAATTTCAAATTTGTCTTTATCTGCATCTTTTCCACTATCTTTTGTACTATTTTCTTTCCAAGGCATTAGGCTTTCATCAAAAGTAATGTCTCTGCTGATAAAACATTTATTCTCCCCTGGTTCAAGTGACCAAAGCTTGTAGGCTTTGACACCTTGTGGATAGCCCAAGAATATACACTTCTTAGCTCGAGGCTGCAATTTATCCTACCTAGTGTGTGCGTACGCTGCACAACCGAATACACGAAGGTGCTTAAAATTGGGAGGATGTCCAGACCATACCTCTTGACGTGTTTTAAAATTCAAAGCAGTGGAGGGACTTCTGTTTATCAGGTACAATGTTGTATTTACTGCCTCTCCCCAAAAAGTTCTTGGAAGCTTGGAGTTTGAAAGCATACATTTCACCTTTTCGAGTATAGTCCTATTAAACCTTTCAACAAAATCATTTTGTTGAGGATTTCCATCTGCTGTCAAGTGTCTATTGATTCTAGATATTTTCCACAAGTTGTTGAACTTTTCATTCAGAAATTCCAGCCCATTATCTGTTCGAAGATACTTAATTTTCCTGTTAGTTCTATTTTCAATCATGGTCTTCCACTCAACAAACCGATCAAAACACTTCATCTTTAGTTCTTAACATGTATACCCATACTTTTCTAGAGAAATCATCAATAAAGGTCAAAAAATACCTTGTTCCACCATGTGTAGCTATTCTAGATGGCCCCCAAAGATCTGAATGGATATAATCTAGGCGATTTTCAGTTGTATGGGATGCTGGTTTAAAGCTTTTCTTCGAGGCCTGTCTCAAGATGCAGTGTTCACAGAAGGAAATTTCTACTGGTTTAATCTTCCCAATTAAACCCTGTTTAAACAGACAGTTCAAGCCTTTCGGACTGATATGGGCGAGTCTCTTGTGCCGAAGAGTGGTCTCAGATGTTGTTTTCTCACTTACAACATTTAACTCCCCTGTAATTGTTTTTCCTTGCAAAATATAAAGCCCATCTTGCAGCTTCCCAGTCAGTTTCAAGGACTTATCCTTGTACACTTTTAGAGTTCCACTCCCAGATTTGTAATGGTAATTAGCTTTGTCCAAAGTGTCCAAGGAGATAAGATTCTTCTTTAGGTCAGGTACATATCTTATTGCCTTCAATACTTTTATGGAGCCATCATCAAGTTTCAACTTTATCACTCCAATTCCTTTAACAATGTACTGCTGGTTATTTCCCATATAAACTCTTCCTCCTTCTATCTCATTTAACTCAGAGAAGAAATTATTCCTCCAGGAAGTCATATGAAATGTACAACCCGAGTCCATAACCCATTCTTCAAGATGCTCATTCTCAATAACCATAAGAACTTCGACAGATTCATATCCATCAAGTATATTTGCTGAGCTTTTATTCTCTTTGTTTGCCTGCTTATTTAGCTTTCTTTTGATTTGCGAGCAGTCCCACTTAAAATGACCCTCTCTGTGGCAATAATTACATTTGTTATTATTGTTATCCACATATTTTCCAGCTTGCTGGCTTCCTTTTTGTTGTCTGTCTCGTCCTTTATTTTGGGAGTTATGTTGCCTATGCTGAGAACTTGTTCCCTTATTCGGGTGTGAACTTCTATGTTTATCTTTAGCAAAGTAGACCTATGATGATTTCTTCTCAATTTTCAATTCAAGTTCTCTCATCCTCAAAGAATCGAGAACCAAATCCAGTCACCTTATCACTCCCATATTTCATTGCTGATTTAACTTCCTTAAAGGGTTCTGGTAAGGAATTCAACAAGATTACTGCTTGATCATCTAACTTAACTTTTTCCCCCAAGTTGGCTAATTCAGTGCAAATGATATTAAAATCATCTAAGTTTTCCTCAAGACTCTTTGACGGGTCCATTTTATATCCAAAGAGTTGTTCTTTTAGGTACATCTTATTCGTCAGAGTTTTTGGCATGTATAATTCCTCTAATTTCGTCCACAATTCAGTTACCTTTTTTTTATCTTACTAACTCTTCTAAGTACATTATCGGATACATGCAAAATTATGGAACTATATGCAATATCAACCATTTCTTCCTTTTTAGCTTCAATTACAGAGTCAGGTAACGTACCAGGATCAATCAAAGCTTTTGCAACCTTTTGCTGGATAAGGATTACTTTCATCTTCTTCCTCCAAAGCCCAAAATCACCTTTGCCATCAAACCGCTCTAACTCAATTTTCGTGGACATTTGGTGATTCGAAAAAAGCCCTAGAAAGCTTCACAAAACTGGCGAAAGATTCTTTTCAGTCAAGATCTTGTGCGTGAATCAATATCTTCTTTGAAGAATACAAAGAACGCTAAAATAAGTCAAGTAGAGATCGAAAAGTTCAAGAATCCTGAAGACGAAGGCTCTTATACCAATTGTTGAACTATTCGACTGAGAATCCCAAGCACAAGTATATACAGAAATCAACAAGCATGAAAGAACGAAGTATATGAGAAAGGAAGAGAATGACATGATGAATTATAGTGGTTCGACCTAATGTCTAGGTCCACCACTTTTCAACAACCTGAGAGAGAGGATTTTATTTATCAATGAACACCCAGAGAAACACAAATCTCCACAATGGTATGATATTGTCCACTTTGGACATAAACCCTCATAGCTTTACTTTTGGATACACCCAAAAGGCCTCATACCAACGGAGATACTTGTCTTCCCTTATAAACACATGATCATCCTCTTATCTAGCCAACACTCCTCCTTACTGTGCTTCCAAGTTCGAGAACAAAATCACATCTCCTTCATTAGAAGCCTAAAATCCAACAAAACCGACCGACCAACCGTGTAGTTGTTCGTCAGTCAGTTTCAAAAAATAAAACACGTCAAAACTTTCCATCACTACCGACCGACTAAAACCAATAGGTAAATTTTTTGCAACAGTTTTTGTCCAAAACCGACTCTGACCGTCCGACGAACAACCCTAACCTATATTACACTTCCAAAAATTTCAAAAGGATATTGGTTAGAAACTATAAAAAAAAAATAAAAAAAATAAATAAATAATAAAAAATAAAAAATCTAAAAACACTGAAATAAAACTTTTAAAGTACTTTTTCAGCGAGTGCTTATTGAAATATTAATTTTACTTCTAAACAAGAAACTTTTTTTTTAGAAGAGAAAGATTGTTTTTCAAAAATCATCCAAAAACATATTTTAAATTGATCTTCACCTTCCGACCTAAACTTTTGAGTTCCAATAACAATAACAAACCTTATGGCACGCAGGCTTCCCGCGACGAACATCATCGTCGTCCATGCAAGGAAGATCATCAAGCATCAACGCCATGGTCTTGATCATCTCAACGGCGCAAGCAACAGGCATGGCTTGAGCTTCATCTCCACCGACGAGTTCGCACGATGCAAGGCAAAGAACGGGACAAAAGCGCTTTCCAGGCAACAAAAGAGAGTATCTCATGGCCTCATGGATCTGCGTAGGGTGCTGCAATGGCACTGTTTGATTCAAAGCCTCATTGACTCGCTTTATCTTGGAGCTCAAGTAGTCTTTGAATTCAAATTTTGGCAAAGAAGAAGGATCATTGTTATTCTTCAATGAGTACTTCTCTATGTCGGTGAATACATTAAAGGCTTCAGCTTTGGCAAATGTTGTTCTTCTTTGGTTGCTTTTGAAGCCATTGTTGAGTGACCTCAAAGGATGAAATCCAAACAAAGCTTTGGCAACTGCCATAGAAGAGAAGAAATTTAGCAAAGAAAAAGTTGTGTTTTTTCTTCTTTTTTTTTGGTGGGTTGAATGGGGAAATAAAGTTTGATGATTATTTATGTTGCATATAATTTGGAGTTTAGTATGGGAATCTTTGTGCATTATTTGAATTTTTTTTATTATTGATCAGATGGGGAATCTTTAGTATTATATATCACACATGTATCGGATGGGGAATTTTTTTTAATATTATATATCACACATTTTCAAGTTTGATCTTGTTTTGACATGACAATTGACAATAGCATGTGGATCTCTGGAATTTTGTTATAAGATCAATGAATTTTTCAATTTTAATTTCAAATGTTATATTTTGGTTCTTGAATAATAATTAGTCTTTTTGTAAATAATGGGTTGACGTGATCGAAAATATCATTGATATTCCATATCAATAGATTAGAAAAATCAGAGTTTTGACCATGATTAAAAGGAAAAAAAGAAATCATTTTCAAAAAAATCGGATGATATATCATATATATACAACTATATTTGGTCGATCATTAGCCATGAATTAATTAATTAAGGAAAAAAAAATACATTTTTAGTCCTTGAGGTTTGGGTTCAGGTTGCATTTGGGTCCCTATTTCAAACTCGACATTTTAATCCTGAGTTTCATGATAGCAACAAATACTTATTATTTCCTCCTAATTTGTTTATCTCGTTCAATTCCTTGTGAAAGATGTTTTAAAATGAGTATAATTTGTATGTAGACCTAAAATATGAGTTCGGGGCCAATTCGGAAAAAAAAATCGGACGAAAAACGAAGTAAAATGACTAAAATGCCCTTGGTCAACTTTTGGTCAACATTCGGGGCATGGAATAAATGAACCAAAAGCAATGGCGTCAAGACACTATGAACCCAACTCCTCAAATAATGCTACAAAGCTGAGGGGGTAGCGTCAGTGTCTTGACTCTATCACAAGTCCTGGACTGCGTTTTTCCAGAACGCACGTGATTTTTGGCTATCTCCATCTAGAGTGTCTCGACTGTAGTATAAATGTTTAATTTCCAAATTAGGGTAGCGTCTTTTGATCAATTTTGGATTCAGCCGAAAATTTACCTAGTTTTCAGTGTATTCTTCAGTTTTACCTTGTAATTTAGAGTTTTTAGAGTAGTTAGTATGGTGGATCGAGGCCGAGAGCGAGGTTCGGCTATGCCAATGGTGGGCTAAGTTCATCAATCATGTAATCGGGACTCAAGAATATAAGTTTGGTTTTTATTAATGAAATTTATGTGCTTAATTGCTTGATTATGTGTTTATGTGATCTTAGCTCTGTGCCTACAAATTTAGTAATCTTAAGAGAAATTGACAACCTCGAACGTGGCTTGCTAAATTTTTTGCTAATAAAAAGTAGTAAATATAGGAGTGCATTGTGGCATGATTCACACGTGACCTAGGGCTAGGAGATTTAATTATTGTGATGTAGGTCTAATCCCTCTAATTGCATGCATGGTTAATTTGGCTAGTTCCCAATGTGGTTTAGATTAGTTAATTGACCAATTTGCTAGTTTAAACTAGAATCAAGCTAAGTGTGTTGGTTTGTCTGTAATAATGGAACACGGCTCTCTGGCTATTCTAAGAGTACGTCGGGCTTAAGCACGTGATTAAGACTTTTAGTCAATTGATGATTTAATGTAACCAAACTGAATCTCGAGAGTTGCAATTACATGATTCTAAGGTTAGATTCACCTCCCTTTTATTTTCCTGCGTTTTTAATTTTTGGCATTTAATAACTGTTTTTATATGCTTTTATCCAAAATTCCCCCATTGTCCTCCGAACAGAAAAGAAATTAGAAATTCACTTGCATAGATTTCTTGTGTTCGACCCGATCACTACTACTGCAAAGTATAGGTCAGTGTCAGTGATTATAAATTATTTAAATAGAGACTTCGTCAATCTCTACTTTTAGATCGACGCAACAATTTTCTTCATATTTTTTATTCTTGCAGTGATTTTGATGGTGCTTCTTCTTCAAACTTTAGTTGGTAGTTTTCATCCACAAGTAAAAAACTTTCAATTTTGCCACAAACTCTCTTCTCCTCTAACACTCAGACAAAGAAGGGTTGATAAGGACGATCGCTAGACTCAACAATGAATATCAAGGGAGAAGAAGTACGAACCTGGACCTTCACCTCCTAGAGAACCAAGCGAGTCATACCCATTGGAAGCCGCCGGCCAATCACCATTGGAAAATCAATTCGGATGCTTCGTGGTGCGAGAAATCAGGCAGGGGCGGAATGGGTTGGATTGTGCGTGACTCGAATGGGTCTTTGATAGGAGCTGGGTGTAAACAAATTAATCACAAATGGGCGATTAAAATCCTAGAAGCTAGGGCCATTTTCGAAGGTCTGAGTTCTTACCTGTCTTCGGTCGCCAATGAGTGCAGTTTCTTTCCCCCGTTGGAGGTCGAGACCGATGCAAGCGAAGTGATAAAGGCTATTAACCGAGAGGAGGAAAACCAGTCGGAGCTCTCTCTTCTAATAGATGCGATTGATGATTTATTACCGGCTGCAAATGTCTGCTCCTTCTCCAAATGTTCAAGATTGGAGAACAAAATTGTCCATGATTTAGCACGCGCATCCGTTAAGCAGAGATAAAGGCTATGCATGATATTGGTACTCTTAAGTCCCACCTTAACGCTGTTTTCAAGCTTAAGGATTTGGGCTCATTGAAATACTTCTTGGGATTAGAACGGGCTAGATCTTCTAAAGGCATTGCTTTGTCTCAACGCAACTACACTCTTCAGTTGCTTGAGGACACGGGTTTTTTGACATCCAAGCCGAGTGCTCTTCCCTTGGATCCTAATCTGAAGTTATACTCTGACAAAGGAGACTTATTAACCGATCCTTCTTCATATCGAAGACTGATTGGTCGGCTTTTGTACCTTACCATATCCCGCCTAGACATCACATTTGCAGTGCATAAATTGAGCCAGTATAATGCCAAACCTCGAGTTCCTCATCTATCCGCTGCTCACTCTTTATTACGGTACTTGAAAGGAACACCTGGACAGGGTATTTTCTTGCCCATCTCTTCCTCTTTTTGCTTGAAAGCTTTCACGGATGCTGACTGGGCATCATGCCTTGACACTCGCAAATCTACCTCTGGTTTTTGCATCTTCCTCAGTGATTCTCTTGTCTCTTGGAAGGCCAAAAAGCAGACTACAGTGTCTCGGTCATCTGCTGAGGCTGAATATCGCGCACTAGCCGCTACTACCAGTGAGCTCGTGTGGTTACAACAGCTTTTGAAGGACCTTCAAGTGCCGCTCATCAAACCTGCTTTGATGTTTTGTGACAATACTTCAGCTATACATATTGCCTCAAATCCGATATTCCATGAGAGAACGAAACATATCGAATTAGATTGTCACTTTGTTCGTGATAAAATCACAAGTGGAGATGTCAAACTGCTTCCCATTCGATCCCAACTTCAACTGGCTGATATATTCACAAAGGCTTTGCCTCTGTCTACTTTTTCCACGTTGTTGTCCAAGATGGGAGTTATGAATATCCTAAGCCCATCTTGAGGGGGAGTATTAATATTTATTATTTCAGTTATTTTTGTTGTAAGTTCTTGTTATTCTGGTAATCTCCACTTGTATCTTTGGCTATATATTCAGCCTTTCATTATCAATAAAGTAAGAAAGGTTTATTTACCTTGCACTGTAATATGGCGATTTTTCAGTTTCTTTTGGGCGCAATGTGTTCCTCTTGTTGGGCTGTAATTATTTTGGCAGGGAAGATATTTTCCCTCTTTGGATCTCTTCCATTTTTCAAGAAGAGACGGTTGTACCAAACTTTTCTTAATTTTAATGCATTCTCTTTTATCAAAAAAAAAAAAAAAAAAACACTCAGTCGTCGAGTACGTTGAGTTTCCCACACTCTATTGTTTCTTCAACATATAGACACTTATTTATATAATGTTATATTATGTCTTTTCATGTTTTTAATCATTTTAGGGGAAAAAAAATCATTTTTTGCATGATCTACAAGCTCCATCTGATTTTTTTTTTTTTTTTTTTTTTGAGCTCGCTTCATTTGAAACTAAAGTAGATATAATATTCTTTATGCTCTTTGTGCTTTCCTTTTTTTAATGGAAAAGTACCATTAGAATATCGGTGTATATTCTTACTTCATGTGTGAATATATAAGAATTATATGAAATAGTGTCGAAAGTACTCAATCTTATTCCACACGTATAAGCAATAAAAACTTGGTCATCAATCCATCCAAAGTTTGTTCAATTCCAGCTCCTAAATATGAACTTCAAAGGCTAAAATATTGCCCCGATTAACTACTCTGCTACATGATTCTTTCTACAACTCTACATCACAGCTACCCATCCAAACATTCTTTAATTCATAACTTACTCTTTCAAAGATGATGTTAAAGAAAGCAAAGAATTTTAAGGGAATTACACACAAAGATTCTAGCTCAAAAAATTGACAAATTAATCACTCTTAATTCTAAGTTATTAGCTGTGTAGAGGTAGATGGGAGCCGATGGTTTTTTGGAATTGGATCACAGATCATCTACAAAGACTTATTGATTGGAGGGACTTTAATAATTTTATGGTGTTTGTGGAATTACAAAAACACAATTCATATCACAGGAGAAAAAGGGCATCCCAATACCCCAGATTTAAAGGATTAAAATCAATTTCTATTAGGAAGAGGATTCAATCGGGTGAGCAAAGAGAGGCAGACGATTCAGGCCAAGTGGAACTCTCTCCCTCAGAATGAGTGGAAGATGAACACATAGCGACTAGGTTGGCTAAGCAAGAAGCAGAGGAGTGGGATGCATAGTTCGTGACTCTTTAGACTCTTTGATTTGTATTGGGTACTGTTCCATATCATTCGAAATTGGAATGTTAAATTCCTCGAAGCGCTTGGCTATTATGGAGGGACTGAGAAATTTAAGGCCCGTTTGGTAACGTTCTCGTTTCTTGTTTCTTGTTTCCAATTTTATTAAGAAATCTAAACATTTAATAACTATGTATGTTTCTTGTTTCTCATTTTTTAAAAACACTCCCAAAATTTGAATAGAACTTTTGGGAACAACTAAAACTAGTTTCTCCTTTTTTGTTGTTTCCAATTTTTTCCAAACATGAATAAGAATATAGGTTTATTATTATTGAATGTATAGGTGTTAGGGTCATGAAATTCTATTTTTCTTTATTAAAAATGAAGAAACAGAAACAAGAAACGAAAACGTTACCAAACGGGCCCTTAAGTTGTCAGAGATTTGCTTACCCTGATTTCGCTTGCTTTGGGATCGATTTCATTTTCCTATTGCCCCCGATCGTGTGATGTAGTGTGGCACACTGCTTGGTGCATGTATAGCAGCGAGGTCTTTTTCTTTTGTTCCTTATAATCAATCTTCCAACATGGAAGCTGAAGAAGTTTTTTGGGATTTTGATTACCCTAGGTGACTCTCCTCTATCAATAATGAGGAGTTGGTTGTACTTAGTACTATTAAGTTTTTGTCTTGTGTGTGGAGACAAAATTGAAGACCCCACTTGGTGTGCAAAGAAGAAGCTCACAAACTTGGTGTGCAAGGAAGAAGCTTCATCAAACTTGGTGTGCAAGGAACCTAACCACCTTGATGCACAAGGAAGCTTAGAATGAGCCTTGGGCATTAAGACTCATTGCACATATATGTGTGTGTTTGTCTCTCAAACCAATGAGCAAGAGAAAACATGTAGTCTTTCTTTGTTGTTTATCCTAAGTTACCAGATTGTGGTACTTGAAAGTCCATAGCTATTGTTGGGCTATTGAGGGTTAGTTTGTGACTTGAGTGAAAGAAAACGTGCACGTGTGGTTTTTTTCTTCGTTGTTTATCCCAAAGCTACCGGATTGTGGTACTTGGAAGTCAATAGTTATTGTTGGGCTATTGAGGGTCAGTTTGTGACTTGAGAGCAAGAAAAAGGTTGTGGCATTTTCTTCCTTGTAATGTGGGAGAGAGAGAAAAAAGTGTTTCTCTTCTCTGCAGGTTGAGGATCTTTCATTTGTTGTTTATCCCAAGTTATCGGTTTATGATACTTGGAAGTCAATAGCTATTGTTGGGCTATTGAGGGTCAGTTTGTGACGTTATTTTGAAGGCTTCTTGTAATCTCCCAACTTCTAGTAGAACCTGCAGTTGCAGAAGACGAGACATAGTCCCGAGCTTGGGGCGAACCAGTATAACTTTCGATGTCGTTCTCTTTTTCCCTATCTTTTTATTATTGTTCGTGACTATTATTATCGGCCTTTTTGGCTTAACCTGTGGAAGAGGAGCTAACTATAATATTATTGATCGTTGTCATAATATTATATTACTGTTGTGATTCTACATTTTTTCTCCCAACAAGTACATGTTTGGGAGTGATTTTGAAATTGTTAAAACCACTTTTGTCATGTTCAAAATCATCCTGAAACATACTCTTAATCATTGAAAATTAATTTGATGTTTGGTTTTTCGCTTTTAAACACGATTTTCATATTATCAAATTGATTTTGAATTATTAAAGGCATGTTTCGAAATAATTTTGAATATGACAAAAGTGATTTTAACCATTTCAAAATCACTCTCAAACATATCCTTAATTTTGTTATGTTTTAATGAAGTCCGTCTTTAAAAAAAAAAAAATTTTAAACTTTATTTTTCATTTAACTACTAAATAGATCCCAAGATAATACTTTTTAACCATGAGAATCTTGGACCAATTTAAAATTTAGAGGGAAAAAAAAACAAATAGAAGAGAAAGACCAATCCTCACATTTTGGCCAACATGAGCACAGCTCAACTGACATAAGATTTGTACTAATGACAGAAACATATGTGTGGTTCGAATCTCCACCTCCACATGTTGTCAAAAAAAATCCTCACATTGTCCTTTTTTCGTTTTGGGATAAAAGCCTAATTTATTCCATTGGCAATGTAATTGGGCAAGTGAAACAAGGGAGAAGCCTTGGTTGGATCAAAGCAAGAAAGCTCCTCCATAGCCTTCCCCATCAACTCCTTCACACTTCTCTTGGCTCCTTCCATCCCCAATAATTTGGGATATATAGCTTTGTCACTCTCCAAATCCTTCTTTGGGGTCTTCCCCAACTCCTCTAAAGACTTTGTCAATCCCATAATGTCATCCACCACTTGACACATCACTCCAACATGCCTTCCATATCTCCTTAGCCTCTCTATCTTCTCGTCGTCGCCTCCTCCCATGATTGCCCCACAGACCGTCGAGGCCTCAATCAACCTCGCCGTTTTCTGCAAGTAGATGTACTCGAGCTCAACAAGGCTCACTTCTTTACCCTCGCAATGGAGGTCTAGGAGTTGCCCTCCGAGCAACCCATCAAATCCAGTTCCTAAAGCAAGCTCAATAATGGCTCTTAGAACTTGGTTGGGTGAAACGTTTTGCCTTCTCTCAGCTATGTGTTGAAATGCTAGAGAGAGGAGTGAGCCTCCTCCTAGAATAGCCATTTCTTCGCCAAACACCTTTTTAAGAATATAAATAAAAGATTAAATATATGTTTGAGAGTGGTCTTAAAATATATAATTTCAATATAATTATTGTGATTATAAGCACCTTGGCTTTATAGTAAACATTTGGTTCTACGATCTTAAAAAACATTATTTTTAAGTATTTCCTTAACAATATTTTGCTTAGATCAAAAATACACCATATGTGTTTTCTGGTAGAGTACTTTAAGTGAGATTGGTTTTTCTAAAAGCATTTATAAATCACTTTTGAAAAATGATCATTTATGGAAGAGTGCTTTTTGTCATGACAAAAGTGCTAAAACATGGTCAAAATTTATCACAAACCATTAGCAAGTTTTTGGATACAATGGTAGTTTAATGTAAGTATTAGAGCTAGAGATGCTACGTGGTTGAACCCTTTAAAAATATCATTTATTCTCCCACTAATACTGACATAAATCATATTTTCCTATCATGTGTTAAGTGCTCAAATTTTTGGAGGGTAAATTAGAGATGAGCTTTGAAATGGTATGAAAAATTATAGTAATCTTTACTACACTTCCAAAAATTTCAAAATAATATTCGGTTAGAAACTAAAAAAAATCTAAAAACACATAAATAAAACCTTAAAGAGTACTTTTTCAGCTAGTGCTTAATGAAAAAGTACTTTTACTTCTAAAAAAGAATATAATTATCTTTTTTTTTTCTACGAAGACTAAGAAAGAAACATTCTTTTTCAAAAATCATCAAAAAAATATTTTAAATTTACATCATCTGCAGACTTAAACTTTTGAGTTCAACGATAACAAACCTTATGACACGTAGGCTTCCCACGACGAACGTCATCATCGTCCATGCAAGGAAGATCATCAAGCATCAACGACATGGTATGGATCATTTCAATGGCGCAAGCAACGGGCATGGCTTGAGCTTCATCTCCACCGACGAGTGCGCACGACGCAAGGCAAAGAATGGGACGAAAGCGCTTTCCGGGTAACAAAAGAGAGTATCTCATGGCCTCATGCATCTGCGTAGGGTGCTGCAATGGCACTGTTTGATCCAAAGCCTCATTGACTCGCTTTATCTTGGAACTCAAGTAGTCTTTGAATTCAAACTCAGGCAAAGAATGATCATTCTCATTCTTCAATGAGTACTTCTCTATGTTTGTGAATACATTAAAGGCTTCAACTTTGGCAAATGTTGTTTTTCTTTGGTTGCTTTTGAAGCCATTGTTGAGTGGCTTCAAAGGATGAAATCCAAACAAAGCTTTGGCAACTGCCATTGAAGAAAGAAATTTAGCAAAGGAAAGGTTGAGTTTTTTTTTTTTTTTTTTGGTGGGTTGGATGGGGAAAGTTTGGTGATTATTTATGTTGCATACAAATTGGATTTTGGTATGGGAATCTTTGTGCATTATTTGAATTTTGTTTTATTATTGTACATCACACATGTTTCAAATGGGTAATTATTTTTGTTTTGACCTGGCAATAGAAGTGATAGTGACCATGTCTACTTGGATCTCTTGAATTTTGTAGTAAGATTCATGATTTTTTCAAGTTTAATTTCAAAGGCTGACAATGCCTACGTTGAATTTCTCACTCTAATGTTTCGTCATCGTATAGACACTCGTTTATATAATGTTATATCATGTCTTTTCATATTTTTAACCTTTCAAAATGAATTAAGTTTTCAAATGTGTTTGAAAATTACATAGTATTGATTTTACAGAGTTTGTAACTCAAATAATACCTTTACTTTTTTTTTAGGATATTTAAATATACCTTTACGTTTCTCGATTGGGTTGGAATTTGGATTTCATCAATTTTATCTTAATTATCTATATCTATCTATAATCTATTATATATATATATATATATATATATATATATAAAAAGTACGAATGTGGAAAAAACTTATTTTGGACAGTGTTATCCTTTAGTTTTCACTAAAGCTCTAATACACCCTTAATTTAATATAATAACATGACTCTTAATAAATTGTGTTATTATAGGTAAGAATTAAAATAATTTAATATTAATTAAAGGATAATCATTTTAAGGAAAATGCATGCATGTGACTTTTTGTTATATATATATAATATAATTAGTGACTTTTTGCTTTATGTCAAATTACGGTCGGTGCCTTTTCATTTTAATAATAAGTTCGTTAACTTTTTTTTTTTTTTTTTTGAGAGTGAGGAGAGAGGAAAATTTTTTAATTTTTATTTTAATATTTTAAAGTGTCATGTCAACATCTATAAAAAATTAACCGTTGGAGGGGCTTAATGGAACTATTTCCTAAATCTGGGGGACTTGATTATCCAATTTTGAAATCTCGAGACTCAATAGACACGATCTCAAATTCGAGGGACGACCAAAAAAGTTTTTTTTTCCTCGAATTAAAATAAAGATTTGCTACTATTGTTGAGATGTAATTTCCAAAAATAATTTGGAAAAACATACATTTATATCTATAATCTATAATATATATAAAAGTACGAACGTGGAAGAGTCTTTTTTTTTTTACGATATTAACTTCAACTTTTTAAAGAATACCTAATTTATCCTTATTTTTTAATTAAAAAAATACTTATTAAAATAAAGTTTTTAAAACCTTTCACTACCCACCCACATACTCACACTAAGTTACTAAATACTCATGGTTTTTTCATTTATTATCATTCTTTATCTTTATAATTATTATTTTAAAAAAAATATTCTTTAGAATTATTTTATTATTTATTAGCATTTAATTAAAACTAGTTTTTTACCACGTGCATCGCACGTTTATATATATCAAATTATGCAATTTTTTTTCTTATAACTAATAAAAGAATTTTGAGTAAAATATAAATAATAGATTAACTACCAAGAGGTCTGTGGTTCACATCCTCTATCCCCACGTGTTGTCAAAAAAAAAAAAAAAAAGATTAAGTACTAATATAATATGATATAATTTATAAGTTTATAAATAAAAATGCATAATTTTTATTAGAAAATCTAATGGACTTACCATCTAAAAAAATGTATGTCTTTCATTTTGAGCTAAATAATTTGTATCAAATATTCTCAAATATTATGTACTTTTTTTAAAAAAAATTAAGATAATATATATGAATTATTGTGATAAAAAGAGAAAGTTTAATTAACATGTCAAATTTCTTATAAAATTTGAATCCAATTAGAATATCGTAAGCTATCAAATTCAAATTAAAGTAGTCACCTTGAACATAGCTCAATTGGTTAAGGTATTCAATAATTACTTTCAATATTATAGAGAATTTGACAATAAGAAAATTGAAAATAAAGAAAAAATGAAGCTTGGTGGAAAAATTGTGGATTTTTTTTTTTTTTTTATAAAATAAATAGTCGTAAATGTTGAAAATGATACAAAATCCTTTGGAATTTTGAACTTTTGAAATTCTATTATTCATTATTTTTATCCAAAATCATTAAATTCTTGATAAATAAATGAAAGCATTTTTTTTTTTTTTTATTCTAACTTTTGTAGATTTCATATATTTATCATGTTCTTTTTAGTAGTGTATATATTTATTATGGTTGATAATCAATTATTTATTATTGATAATTATTCTAACAATTAACCATTTATATTTAAGTTAGGGAAAGAGATTTTATGGAGATAGTGGGAGAGATTTTAGGAAGGTGGTGGTGAGAGATGGAAGTGAAAAAATTATTAGAATTATTTTAATAGTTTTGTGGTTATGGTTCATTTTCTTATCTTTCTTCATTTCTATCTTTTTCAAGGAAAAACAAATATTTGTTAGGGAAGATAATGAAAGAAAATTATGTTTTTTATTAATCAACCAAAGAAATATAATAACACATAATGGAGACACTCATCTTCCATTATGGTAGAAAAAGTAAAGTTAATGTTGTAAATAAAATGTTTCTTGTGAAAACATTTTATATTTATTTAAGTTTAAATAACACATTTTGTCGATTTCCATTTCTTTAATTAGTTAACATTTAGGGAAAAAAAACTCAGGGACAAAGTGGTTCAAAATGTTTTCCAAACATAATTCATTTTGAATAAAAAAATTATATTCTAGTAAGAAAATTCTAACAAAATTAACTTGTGTTTTAATTAATTTAGAATTACTTTATCGAAAAATAAATATGATTAGATAAAAATATTAATTTTAAAATTACTTTATCTATATGGAGGCAAACTTTTTACATTATAGCTTTTCACATTCTATTTATTCAATCTCTATGGGTGTATTTAATTTTTTTTTTTTTTTTTGAGGAATATGGGTGTATTTAAATTGCATTATCTCATGCCACTTTCTTAATGAACTTTAGGTTACATTTTTATTGTTTTTAATATATCAATTAAAAAATATATAGTTTTTTTTTTAATTGCTTGGAGAATGAAATGACAAAACTTTTTGTATTTCAATTCTTCAAATTTCATACAAATTATTGTTGATAGATAATTTTTTTATTATTGATAATTAATTAATTTATTGTTTATAGTTAATTAAAAAATTTATGAAGCATTTGATGACATCATTATTTTCTCGACAAAATAAAAGAACCATAAGCTTATAATTGATAGATAAGTTTTTTTTTCCAACAAATATTTTAAATAAAAATAACAATACACTAACTTATAGAATGACAATAAAAAATAATCGGTAACAAAAAAAAAATCAAGATCTTAATTATACACTAATTTCTTCAAATAGATTTTGCTTACTTGACAATGATATACAAATACTCTTAATCAACCTTCTCCATAAAGAAAGGAAGAAAGAAAGAAAGAAGAAGAAGAAGAAAAAAAAACTCTTAATCAACTTCATCGAAGTTAATTTGCAAACTTGAAAGCTTGGGGTCTAGGATAGATACGACGACTCATGCATCCCTTGCAACTTGAACACCAACATCTTGAGATGTTTTGAAGATTGAAGAGTCTTTGAGAACAATGCATTGAGAGAACAACAATATAGAAAGAATAAAACTCTAGGATTTGGTGAAAAATGGTGAAGAAAACTCATTTTTATAGTAGTAGAATGTGAGAAGTTACAAAACTTTTTGAATTCTATAACATTTAAAATTTCATTTTGAATTAAATTATATAAAAAATCTTTAAAGTCGTAGAAAAACCTTGTACATTCCAACCTTTGAGATTCTATGCACTTATTATTGATAATTGATTATTAATTAATAAATTTATATTTATAATTAATTATAAATGGCATATTTGTAAATTAGTAAGTTGAAGAAGGGACAAAAGTGTCCAAAAATGTTTTTCCAACATTCTCACTTTTTAATATAGTATAGATATAAAATCCAATGAACATCAATTGCTATAGTCCTTATTAATTTTTTTTTAAATTAATAAAATAATTATTAAAGAATTTTTTTATTGCCACACCGCCACATATCCAACCCACGTGAACTCTATTGTCTTTTTTTAGTTGTTTTAATATTCATTATCATTTAATTAACATATATGTATGTGAGATATAAGAGTTAGAATATGAAAAGTTTTGTCGCTTTATTTTTATAAATTAATTCTAAAAATTTTTGAGTTTATCTTTAATTATATTTAATAATGAAATTCAAGAGTTTTATAACTATTTATGTTCTATGACTACACATAGCACTCTTCAATATTTTTTCACAAACATTTGAGTTTCTATTCTCCTTTGGTTTGCATTCTTCTTCTTCTTCGAATGAAGGTTTTCTTTTTCTTCTTTTATTCATTGCTATATTGATTTTCCTTATAATTTTTTTTTTCAATTTCTTAATCTAACCTTCATCTTTAGTTTGTCTTTTGATGCGCGCAATGTTGATACTTTGCAATTTTAAAAAAAGACTTGAAGATATGCAAATAAGAGAGTTATAAATGAGAGTTATTTCAAAAAAAAAAAAAAAAAAGAAGAAGAAGTAGAAGAAGAGAGTTATAAATGATATATTGTCAATTAAACTACTCAAATGAAAATATGTTTTAACTGGTAGATATTCTCTCCTTACATATGTATTTTAGTTTTAGTTTATAATTATTTTATAATAATTAAAATTATTATCAAGTTTATATAGAATAAGAACTTTTTGTTATTAAAAAAAAAAAGAATAAGAACTCTTTGAATTTAGTTTGCAATATATGATTATATTAATGATTTTCTCCTTAAAACCATACAATTACCTTTATTTTTATTATTTTTTAATAAATATTTTTTTTTTTAAGAAACAATTTTTAATAAATATTACATCTTATATCGTAAGTATTAAATAAAAAAATAAACTTAAATATATATATATATATATATATATATATATATATATATATATATATATATATATATATATATATATATATATATATATATATATTAGAACACATTTTGTTTAAAATAAATAAGATTTCAATTTAATAACTTTTATGATTAAAAAGAAAAATTGATTTAGGTTCTTATACTATCTTTTATCTTTAAAAAAAAAAAAAAAAAAAAAAAAAAAAAAAACTATTTCGTAATGATATAATTATTAATCATAAAAAACTAAGATACATTAAAATAAATTTTGTTTTTTTTTTTTTTTTGAAGAAAAAATAAATTTTGTTTTATCCAACATTAAAATAATTTAGTTTAGCTTAAGTTAAATTATATACTGATAATAATTATCAATCCTACGTCATTTTAAAATTATAGTATTAAATACTATATTATATTATAGAAATTTTTTTCGACTGATTTTCATTTTTCTACGTAATACCCAAATTATCTTTAAATTACTTTTTTTCCATTTTTTTTCATCATAAACTTCTCACACCCCACATATAGAGTGGAAGAATAAAGTTTGAGTAATAATTAATGGTTAGTTATTTAATTAGTTTTTATTTAATAATCTATAT
Source organism: Luffa aegyptiaca (assembly GCA_017139565.1). Lineage (NCBI taxonomy): Eukaryota > Viridiplantae > Streptophyta > Magnoliopsida > Cucurbitales > Cucurbitaceae > Luffa > Luffa aegyptiaca. Next base: position 13,803,447 of record CM029403.1, read on the forward strand.
CTATAATCTAAAATCTGCCAACATGAGCATAGCTCGACTGACATAAGGTTTGTACTATAACTGAAAGGTTTGTGGTTTGAATCTCTCCATCTCCACATATTGTCAAAAAAAAAAATCTATAATCTATAATCTATATAAAAACTGTTAATGAGGAGAAACTTTAGGTCTACAATTTGTCCTTGAAATTTTCTTATATTACTAATTTTGCCCTCACAATTTAATATTTTCCTCCTTCAAGTAATGCTTACACGTTATTGCCCCTTTACCTTTCATCTCTCTCTTCAATTGTGTGTTTCCTTTTTCAATGTTAATCTTTCATCTTTCCAAATGGATTTAATTTAGAAAAAATACTTGGCTACATATACTGGTATTTGAGATCTCCCTACATATTACCATTAAAATGTTGACAACTAAGAGAGATAAAAAGAGTTGGAGGTGGAATAGAAAGAGTCTTTTGCTTGGAAATGAAAAGGCTCACCTCTACATTTATATAGATCACCAAGCACAAGAACGTTATCGACATACTCCATTACTAAGACCTCTCGGTGTTGTAGAAGACTGTAGTTTCTTTTGTGGAATGGTGGCAAATGGTCAAGGGAGATGAGATATGATCAAGAAGAAAGAAATTAAAAGTGGCGACGACGGTTGGAGCTAATAGTGAGTGAGAGTGTCAACTGCTTGAATCATCCTTGAATTATTATATTTTTTTTTTTACAATATGTGGGGTGGGGGATTCGAACCACAAACCTCGTGGTCATTAGTATCGGTTGAGCTATGCCCTTGTTGGTGAAGCATCCTTGAATTATGTTGAGTTTTTTTCTTTTTTTTCAATTCCTCTTTCAATGCTCAAGTGTAGACTGTGATTTGATTAATTCCATTCTAACCACATTAGATTAGTTTAACTGTTTCCTTAATATATGTATTTTGAATGATTTAAATTATAAAACTATCAATGAGTTATAGAATGGATATAGCAGAAAGTTTTGTTGGCTAATTTACTATCTTGTATGTTGTTTACTTTTATATTCATAGAAATCATGTTCCAAGCAAGGATGGACCAACAACCATCTTATTTACATTGTACTAATATGGGATTCTTGCAAATACACAACACTACCAACAACCACTACCCTTTCTTCTTCCCTCTCCTTATTTTTTAGCATGAATTTATCCATATTTGTTTATTCACTTTTATTCAACATCCAAAATTAATCAAAACTTTTCACTTCACATATATCCACAATGGTATGATATTGTCCACTTTAGACATAAGTCCTCATGACTTTGCTTTTAGTTCCACCCGAAATGCCTCATACCAATGGAGAAACTTGTCCTCACTTATATACTCATGATCATCCCTTTGTCTAGCCAATGTGGGACTTTGGTCGCACTCCCGACAACTAGATCCCTCCACTAGCAACACAAACCATTTTTCGTTTTTTTTTTTTTCCTTTTCTTTTTTCTCTTTCCACTCTAGAAAGTGAGAAAATTAAGAATGTGTTTTGCCAAACATGATTAAGCATAGCTCAATTGACATAAAGTTTGTACCGATGACCAAGAAGTCTGTGATTCAAATACCTCTACCTCCCCCATGTTGTCAAAAAGAAATTAAGAATGTGTTTTTTCTTTCCATTTTCGACATGATATTTTTTTCCCTTAATTGTATATAAGATACAAATCACCTTTATATATATCTAGCAATAATGGAATTTTAAAAATTTGGTTAACTATAGTTTGCATGACTCCAAGCTTCATTTGAAAGTACCATTAGAATAACCGTATATATTCTTACTTTGTGTGTGTATATAAGAATTATAATGAAATAGTGTTGAAAGTACTCGATCAATTCCACATATATGCATCAAAAACATGCTATCAATCCATCCAATTTTTGTGCAAAATTATGTGCGTAGAAAGAAGCCTGCAAAATGAGTAGTGAGTCTACCGAAGAAAAGTTTGTGAGACAAAAATTGCATAGAGAATAATTTCCATTACTAATTAAAAAAAAAAAACATTTCAAGTGTCTTTGACTTTTTTAAAAAATATTTATTGATGTAAATATAACCTTTCGCGGTATAGCCAACAAGAGCACATAATGTGTGTGTTTTTGACTAAGAGGTCATAGGTTCGAATCTCTCATCTCCAAATGTTGTTGAAAAAAAAAATCGAGGTAGGTAGGAAATGCATTTAACATTTAAAACTACGTTTCTTTTTTGCCATATACTTTAGAAGAAACTCAAGAACATATCCTTAACCTTAGAATTTATATATTGGTCTATTTCAATTGGTTGACCTAACATAATGTGGTGCTCCTTATTAACCAAATAATTTTAACAATTATTCACTTGTAGCATACCATATCTCAATGGAGTGGCATAATTTTTCTAGTGTATGTATGTTTCCATAGTGATAGTGTTTTTTCCAAAATCAAACTTTGTTGTTCAGCATCTTGGACTAGTCATCCTTTAGAAGGGATTGTTAAAAGATCGTCAATTCCTAATAAAATGGATGTAGCAATATCATGCAGTAAGAACTCAGGAACATATCCTTAATCTTATAATTTATACATTGTGTCTATTTCAATTGGTTGACATTACATAATGTGACGCCCTTGTTAACTAAATAATTTTGTAGACAAAGGATCCTCTGATGTGACTGCTTTTGAAGTCCAGTAGGAGTGAACTTGTGAATTGCAACATGAATGGGAATGTAAAAGTGCGGCAGAGGGGAGAATAGATTGAAAGTGCTTTCCACGTCCATATCACTTTCAACCTTCCAAGACAGAAAACGGATGAGATGAGAGACAAAGTTAAGCCCATCAGTTCATAGAAAGATAAAAGGTTAGATTATGAATTGATTCAATTTTGTCTCTAGTCTCCATGAGATAGACTTAGTTCCAATTTGGCCTCTAAAGTTTGATCTTAAGACGTTGTGTAAACAAACCACTCATAGATTGTTCCTTCTAAACGTAAGAAAAATGTTTTCTTTGTCTCTCATTTCTTTTCCGAATAAATTAAAGAATCTAATGGGTTGAATTCATCCTTGGCTACTATGAAACATATTGGTCTTGTGTTGTAGAAGGACTTTTTCTATTATGTTTTAAGTTGAAGGTAAGGGTCTATTTCAATAAAGGTTTAGAACTCAAACCTTTATCCAAGAGGAAGTATATGAGCTTGTTAAAGCTAAGAAGCATCTTAGAGTATTCCATTCCATTTTCTAATCGAATCCAGACTTGGTTCAACCTAGAAAACCTCGATACAAGCCCTCTATATAAAGTCCATAGTCAGGTCATTCCAAGGAAAATATTTGGCACTGGCAGAGGCTATAACAAACAAACCAAGTAGTTATCACTTCTAAAGTTTCAGTATAAGTATTGATTGTTCAGAATGGAAATTAGGAGGAATTTCAAGCACTCAACCACAAAGGAGAGACCTATTATTCAACAGAGCAAGAGTGTGTATTATTCTTTCCTCCAAAGTGGAGCTCTTCTTCCTCTGTATCTTCCCATCAACTTCAATCCTGAAAGTCTTGCTGTCTACCAAATGTGATCTTTTGCCTAATAACTCAGGACCTCATAAGAAATGGAGCTCAAAACTCAAAGAAAACTAACTGAAAACTCACCATAGAGGCCAAAAGAGAAATTCCTCATCGACGAAAGAGAGAAGCAACATGTCGTTAAATCCAACAACTGTCTAAGACTTCATGATCCATTTATATACCAACTAAGAAAGCAGAATAGTAGCCTCAGGAATTAGCACAAACAGCCAATAGAAAGCATGACCACTGTTTTCTTGAAGATAAAGTTCCATTTGAATTGACCCCTCTCTCGTATCATATAAGGCCTACGCTAAACCACGAGATCAAAATGTATTTCTAACTACTGAATTTAAATTCTGAGTTCTTTCAAAGTAAAATTAGGCAAACAAATAAACAAAAGGCACCAGTAATTACCTTTTTCGAATGAGTAGCTTCTTCGAACGTAAATTACTCATACCAGAGAAGAGATTCATATCAAGGTGTCAGTTCCATATAAAACAAAACCTGCACATGCTTGAAAAGAATTAATCTTCTATCCCATCATTTCATTATACAGTTCTAGAGCTTTTGCTCTATTACCCGACTTCAAGTAGAACAAGGTTAACGTTTGATATATAGATACACTTGGTGCTAGAGAACTATCTTTCATAATCTTGAAATACTTCTCTGCTTCCTCCAATTTCCCACATTGACAAAAGCTCCCAATGAGTTCCAAGAAAACTGACACTCCAGGAGACAATAATCTAGATTCCATTTCATAATAAAGCTTAAGAATTTCTTGAATTTCACCCTTTTTCCTAAATCCTATGATTAGATTGGTGTAAGTGGTTTCATCAGGTAAAAACCCTTTATCTAACAAAATGGTTAACATTTCATTGGCCTTTTTCACATCTCCTTTCTCACAAATCTTAGCTATTGCCACATTGAAAGCTGAACAACTGGGAAGAAACCCTCTTTCTAACATTTTCTCACACATTCTCAAGCTTTCTTCTGCATGTCCTGCTGTAGCACACCCTTCAATGAGAATATTGAAGGTTTCAGGATATGGCTTCGAACCCATGTTTTCCATCTCTTGCATCAAGCAATGAGCTTCCTCAATCTTTCCCTCTCTACAATGGGCACCAATGAACAAGGTATAAATGAAAGAATTTGCCTGAAACCCTCTTTTAGACATTTCTTCAAACACTTCCAATGCAGAAGTTATATTCCCAATTTTTACTTTAGCATAAACAATCAGTGAATAAGCAATGTCATCAAGAACCATATCTTTCTGCAACATTCTCTTCAACAACATTACACTATCTTCAACTCTCCCCTCTTCCAAAATCCTGTAAATCAAACAAGCATTGACCATCAAAGGAGGAGAGCAACGACTGCCATGGATTCTACTCAACATATCAGAAATTTCTTGCAATTTGCCTTCCTTACACAACGAATTGATCATGATTCTAACAGTAATTGCATTTGGGTAAACTCTATTCCTAATCATTTGCTCATAAATCTTCCAAACCTTATGATACTCATCAGATTTTTCCACAACATGAATCAAAGTGTTGAAACTTATCAGACTCAACGAGAACCCACGTTCCTTCAAATGGGAGCACATACTCAAAGCAAAATCAATCAATCTCAATTTAGCACAAGTCTGAATCAATAAATCGAACACAAATGGGGATGAAGCAGTCACCTCATAAGTATTCAATAGCGAATCTACAACAGAGAAATTACCCTCATTTTTCTTCAAAATAGACTCGAGCAAAGCTCGAGCATCGATTACCAGCCGCGCTTTCACCAAAATATGGATCATAATACCGTAAGATTGAAACCCATGATTGAAATTCCTCCTCTTGGCCGACCAGTGGAAGAACCCCAGAGCGCGTTTGGCATCAACGGGCTGCTGGAATTTGAGCAAGATCTTTTGGACCAAGAAATCGTTTAGTTCGAGCATCTGGAATTTTCGAGTGAGAGTGTCCCAGCTTTCGCGTCTTGTGAATGAATCGCATATTGAATTGACAGTTGCATCATCGTTAGTAAGTTCATCTGCAACTGCAATTGAGTTGAGATTTCGTATGAATGAGCAGAGGGAAATTTTGGATGATGAGAGAAGAAATGGTGGCAGTTTTTGGCGAAGTAATGACATTATTTTAGAGAAATTGAAGAAACTGAAGAACATTTATGGAGATTTTTACGAGCCAATCCATAGAACTTTGGGAAATTGTCAAAAATAACCCCATTCAGTTTTGGGTTTTCAAAATTGACCCACTGTTTGAAAACTTGTTTTTTTTAACCTGCTGATGTCACACCTTTTTGTGCAATTACTAACATACCCTTCCATCTAAGAGGTCAAAAAAACAAACAAAAAAACTCATTCTCAAAACCAATAATCTCATTCGGCTTCCAGTATCCGTAAAAACCCATTCCCAAAAATCTGGGTTTACTTCTTCGACTTCCAGCAACTCCGGCGGCTCCTTCCGACGGCTTCTTTGTGTTGAAATACGTTGGAGTTTGATTCAAGCTTGAGGAAGAACGAGTTTTCAAACAACAATTTTGAGAAAAATGGGTTTTTCTTTCCAAAAGATTTTGAAAAAAATGGGTACTTATAATCATTGATTGAAGCTTCTCCATCCATCAAAATGACTCTAAAATATATATAAAAGTATTGATTTCCATATAAAAAAAAAAAAGAAAAGAAAGATGAACCTTACAAAAAAAAGTAAACCCAGAAAACGAAAGAAAAAAAGAGGAAGAAGAAAAAAAAAAAAAAAAAAAAGAATGGGGGCTTACTGCCTTTTGTCCCGGTCACGTTCCTGGCCGGTAAACAAAATTTACAAAAAAAAAAAAAAAAAAAAAAAAAAAAAAATTGTGTTCAAAATTTCTTTAACTAAATTTGGATCGAAATTTCTTAATTTGTTGGTTTGTTCGCCAAAAAATTTTTTTGTTGAATTTTTCTTTCTTTCTTTTTTCATATTATTTTTCCCCTTTTTTTCCTACTTCTTTTTCCTTCTTTTTTTGCCCAATATTTTGCAAGAAAGTGTTTTTGAAATTTCTTGGTTAAATTTTCTTGCAAAAAATGAATGAATGTCTAAAGAAGAAAGAAAGAAACATCAAATGAAGAAAAAAAAAACAAAAAAATATCTTATGGGTTAAGAAGAATCCCCAAATGAAAACAAACCCATGGCTACTAAATAATGGAAAATCTTGTGTTTGTGTTTGGACAATTAGAGAAATGTAGAAAATAGGAGAATAGTGAGAACTTTGTGATTAATTTACAAAGAAGATTTTCTTCTTTTTTTTTTTTTTTTAAAAAAAAACCTTCTGGAAAATTTCTTGGTCCCGACCAAATCCCGGTCGGGATTCATAATTTCCCGATCGGTATTCATACTTTTTTTTTCCAGATTTTTGTAAAAATATCTTATACAAATTCATTGTTATCTATAACATGTAAAATCATCCTCAATTGTACTTCAAAAAAAACGTTGACGTTATGAAAATTTTGAAGTGGGTCTATTCGTGTGTTTGATTTCACGTGTTTGATTTTATTTTTTAAAAATACTTTGTGCGTCAAATGGTGTGTTGATGTTTGGAATTAATTAGTTGGGTTGGTTAGTTGAAAATTTTAATTCCTAACATTAATGAAAATTGGGGAAGGATAAAAATGACTTTTCACATCGTGGGTCCCACTAAAAAGTAGCTAGTTTTATATAAAATAGGTTAAAAAAATAAGTTTTTAGAAACTAGGTCAATTTTGAAAACCCAAAACTCATATGGATTAATTTTGACAATTTCTCTATAACTTTCTGAGAAACAATCTCTTCTCAGTCAAAGATCGATTTCCAAATTACAATTTACAACTTACAAAAAAGTTATCTATTTTCACTTGAAAATGCTAAATTTCGGTTTTGTGCTATACTTTTCCCCCTTTTTCTTGGTAAATTTAAATAGATATGTGTTAGGTTAAATTCAGACCCGATAAATAGTCCCTATCATCTATCCTTCCATTGAAATTCAAGAAATAATTTTAAATAATTTCTTATGATTTGAAATCCGAAAATTAGATTTAAATTATTTATCTTATTCAAGATTTGAAATAAATATTTTGTGTTTTGGATGCTAGCGGAAAAAAGAAAAGAACTTTTTAAAAAAATATATTAATATAAACTATTTTTTAAACACATTAACAAATATTAATATAAACTTTTAATCTTCACTTATTAGTGGAAAATTAAAATATGACAAGGTTACATAAGTAATTTATCTTTAATTATGACCATTTTAGTGAGGAAAATGAAATTGTTTTGTAAAATACAATTTTGGTCTTGGGTTATGTTCCATTTTAGTATTTACTTTCAAATGTCTAATTTTAGTCTTTGCATACTTTCAATAAAACTTAAAATTGATCTCTACCATAAGTTCTAATTTTCATCAAAATTGGTAAAATAATAATAATAATAATTTTCATGCAAGAAAAGACATAATGTGAAAACATTTTTAAAATTTATAAAAAGAAGGCTAATAGAGACTAAATTTTTTAAGAAAAAAGAACAATAAACTCTCTCCGATGACCAATTTTAAGCTTTAAAACCCAAAGTACAATGACTAAAATGGTATTTGTAAAACTCGATTTGAAATCACTTTTGAATTCAAAATATTTTTTTTCATGGGATGACAAACTTTAGAATTTATTTGATTCTAAAACTTTGATAGATGTTGCAATTTGTACCTGGGTTCAATTTACACTAAATTGCCCACTCATTTTAATTAAAAAAAAAAAGATGTAAAAGACTTCAAAAAAAAAACACTAATTAATGAAATTAATTTTTACCTTTGATTAATGCACAAAATTGACTACTAAATAACTCTTCCAAGACTTAAAAAATTTCAACAAAAATCAGCTCTTAATGTCTTTTTTCTTTTTTTTTTTCTCTCCCTGTGTTTTCCTTTTAATCCTAACAATAATTTCATGTACTTTTTTGAAGTTTAAGATGAAGATGACACATTTATCCAAGTTTAAGATAAAATTTGATACAGTTTGTCGAACGTAGGATAAAAGTTAATATTCAGGGTCGTTTGGTTTGAGGTTTAGTTTAAGATGTTTGGGAATAGGATGCTAGGAAATAAGATGCCTGAGAAGAATCAAAGATAATGTATTTGGTTATGCATGATAATGAAATCAGATGTCTGGAAATAAACAATGTCTGTGTTTAGGGTTGCATGAGAATACTATTAGAATTGCAAACAAATAAATAAATAAATAAATAAATATTGTTGTTTGGTTCTTGTCATTACTTTCAACTATTTTATTACATTAGTTAATTTTAAATAATTAATTATTGTTAGTTAATTTATCTTTATTAAGTAAAATTATTAAAATAATTTTAAGCCATTAGTCTTTAATTTAACTTTCATTAATTAGCAATTTATTATATTATAAATAATAAACCTTAATTTTTAGGTGGTTGATTTTATTTAGCAATCAATCTTAATAATTATCTTCAAAATATGTATTTAATAAAATTATACAAACTTTTATTTGTAATTAATTAATTAATAAAATATTCCAATTGAAAGAATATTGATCAATATTATTGTTGAGTGAGAAATTTCGGCCAATCACAAATTGCCACGTCATTAATTTGAATTAATGATGAAATAAATTTGGGACCAATTACAAATTTACATGTGTCCCTAAATTAAATTAATAGACATTAAAATTCGGCAAATCAAACAATGCCACTTGTCTATTATTGATCTATCAAATGACATAAACCGAGTCCAATCAAATTATGCCACGTGGCAATTGGACCCGGGACTAATGTGACCCGATATCATTGAAGAAATTGGGCTAAATTAAAATAATCCAATTTTATTAAAAAAATGAGTTGGATTAAAACCCAAATATAGCCTAAGCCCAAAGGTTGGGCCCAAGCCCAAGCCCATATGAGGTCCATCAAACTCTATAAATAGAGGAGGCCACCATTCATTTTGGGCATTCAGACAGAGTCAGAGAAGCCAGAGCCCAGAGCATTCTCCTAAGGTCCAGAGTCTTCAGAAGTCAGAGAGTCCAGAGAATTCAGAAGACTCAAGATTCAGAATTCGACCATCTCAAGACTCAGAAGATCCAACGACTGGAAGACTCCAAAGAATCAACCGTTTCTTCATCAAGATACAAGTTGAAGATTCAACCTTCCTTCGTCTGAGATCAAGCTCGCCAGCCCTCAGACCAGACTCTACATTTTGAGAGAAAGCATCAGAGGATAAATATTAGAGACTGTAACACTTCTACATACAAAATCAATAAAATCAAGTTCATTTCCACGAATTAAATTTCCTTTGTCGAAATCTCGTGTGAACAAATTGGCACGCCCGGTGGGACCGTCTCTACCTCTCATCTCTTTTTCTCGCAAAGAAATCATGACTTCCGAAGAAGCTTCTTCAAAGATCGCTGCTTCAAGCAACTCCTATGTGGGGCCAATTACTCGCAGTCGCTCCAAGGAAACCCAACATGAAGACAGCCAAACTCCTGTCATTGCAAACAAGATGCTGAGACGCATGACAGAATCTGCTCAACTTGAAATCGCCACTGCAGAAGATCTGATGCTTGGCAAATTCATCTCTTCTTCTCAGAAACCAAACGAAACATCCAGTCCTGATGTGATGTCTGTTATGATGACTGATGCTGGAACTAGTGAAGAACGAATGGCTGAAGTTGAGAAGAAAATCAGCATGTTACTGAAGATGGTCGAAGAGAAAGACCAAGAAATCGCCTCTCTCAGGAACCAGATGGAAAGTCGGGATGTTGCTGAATTGAGTCATACCCCTGCCATCAAAGATAAAGGAAAGATTATTGCACAAGATCAGTCACAACATTCCGCTTCTATTGCTTCACTGTCCGTCCAGCAGCTCCAGGATATGATCATGAATTCCATCAGAGCTCAATATGGTGGACCGACTCAGAACTCTCTCTTGTATTCCAAGCCATATACCAAGAGAATCGACAATCTGAGAATGCCTCATGGATACCAGCCACCGAAGTTTCAACAATTTGACGGGAAGGGCAATCCCAAACAGCACGTTGCTCATTTCGTCGAGACATGTGAAAACGCTGGTACTAGAGGAGACCTACTAGTCAGGCAGTTCGTACGAACACTTAAGGGGAATGCTTTCGACTGGTATATCGACCTTGAGCCTGAGACTATCAATAGTTGGGAACAACTTGAGAAGGAGTTCCTCAACCGCTTCTACAGCACAAGACGAACCGTTAGTATGACGGAGCTCACCAGCGCTAAACAACGGAAAGGTGAACCAGTTGTTGACTACATCAACCGTTGGAGAGCTTTGAGTTTAGATTACAAGGACTAAATCACCGAATTGTCTGCTGTTGAAATGTGCACCCAAGGCATGCATTGGGGACTCCTTTATATCCTGCAAGGAATAAAGCCCCGCACTTTCGAGGAGTTGGCAACCCGCGCTCATGACATGGAATTGAGCATTGCTACTAGAGGGAACAAAGATTCTATTGTCCCCGATGGCAGGAAAGAAAAGAAAGAAGTTAAGAATACTGAGAAAGCTACCAAAAGCACTACAAAAGAGTCAATGGTAGTCAATGCAGCTCCTTTCAAGTTTTCTTCGAAAGGAAAAGAAAAGAAGATAGAGAAACAACAAGAGGGAGGTGAGAGGCGTCGTCTGACCTTGAAAGAAAGGCAAGAGAAAGTTTACCCTTTTCCAGATTCTGACATTTCAGATATGTTAGAACAACTCCTGGAAAAACGACTTATTGAACTACCAGAATGCAAGCGACCAGAAGAGATGGGGAGAGTTAATGACCCCAACTACTGCAAATATCACCTAGTCATCAGCCACCCGGTGGAAAAGTGCTTCGTTCTGAAGGAGCTAATTTTGAAGTTAGCTAAAGAAAAGAAGATTGAGTTAGATCTTGATGAGGTAGCTCAATCAAATCATGCGACGATAGCAACAAATCTGAACAACCGAGTAGCTCCAAGCCCGGTTCATGATTCAATAGCAAGTTTGATCCAGTTCGGGACATTAGAGCCGATTGTTATTTGGCTTCAGCAAGAATCTGCAAGATACATCTTCCAAGACCAACTTGAGTCTGTTGAAAATGAAGACGAAGGATGGACTTTGGTAACTCGTCGAAAGAAGCAAAAGAAACATTCCGTTCAAAGAGAGCCTCACATGTTCCATAACTACAGAAGAAAGAACATGTCACAAAAGCAGAAGAGAAAGATCAAAGGTTCAAGAAAGCCTAAACTAGTTGTCGAAGAGAATCAAGATTTTGTTCTGTCTCGACATCCGGTAACCCTTAAAGATTTCTTCCCAAAGAACTTTCTTAATGATGATCATGAGGACATCCCTGAGATAGTCGCATGTCATGCTGTCAATACACTTGAAGAAGGCGATTCTTCCTCAAGTCCATCTCAGGTGATGACAGGGCCAAAAGATTCACCTTCATTTACAATAGATGATTTGTTGTCACTTCCTCAAGCAACCAAAGATGCTATTGTTGAAACATTGAAAGGTTCTAACGTTTCAGACGTTCCAGACTTGCAAGAACACAGATGTGCCTCATGTTGTATGTCCATTAGCTTCACAGATGAAGACTTGATGTTGGGATCGAAGCCTCATAATAGGCCATTGTTCGTCTCGGGATATATTCGAGAGCAAAAAGTTGGTCGAATTCTCATCGACGATGGATCTGCGGGGAATATAATGCCTAAGTCAACCATGACACAGATAGGAATTTCAATAAATGAACTATCAAATAGTAGGTTGGTTATTCAAGGCTTCAACCAAGGCGGCCAACGAGCAATCGGTATGATCCGTTTGGAGCTTGTTATTGGAGATTTAAAGGCCAACACTTTATTCCATATCATAGATTTCAAGACCACTTACAAGTTATTGTTAGGTCGTCCTTGGATTCATGGAAATGGAGTAATATCTTCTACACTTCATCAGTGTTTCAAGTTCTATCAAGACGGTGTCAAGAAAGTTGAAGCCGACACTAATCCATTCTCAGAGGCAGAATCTCACTTTGCATATGCAAAGTTTTATATGCAGAATGATAAAGCAGGAGAGATCATCCCAGGTGAGATTCCTCTGATTGAAAGTCAGAAAGTAGAGCATCCAAAGAATGCGAAGAAGGAGTCAATCGAAGAAGTAGATGCTTGTGAAGTTCAATCAAAGGAAGCATCCGCTCACCCTGCAAAATCGAAAGCTCCAAAGGAAGAGGCATCGTCGAACGTCCCTATATTGCGCTACGTTCTTTTATCTCGACGCAAGAAAGGGGAACCACCATTCACAGAATGTTCAGAAATTTTGAAGGTTGGTGATGTGGAGATTCTAAAAGAAAATCTCACCACACCTCTGACAGCAATTACCAAGCAAGAGATTCAGGAATCAAAGACTGATCGTACCAAAGTAACTTTGCTGGAAAGACGAACGAAGGCTGGATTTGACCCAAATGCATACAAACTCCTAGAAAAGGCAGGATACGACTTTACAACTCATACTGAGTTTAAAAGTCTAAAAATCTTTGATGGGAGATCTGAGCTTTCTCCGACACTGAAGAAGCTCCAAAAAGAAGGTTATGTCATACCATCCTCGAGAGCCGGACTAGGGTACAATCCCCCAAAGCCAGTTCGTATAACCAGAAAATGGAAAGTTGCAGATGCACATCACATAACGATAGAAGAGATGAACGATCCAGAAGATAAAAAGAACGATGATAGCAAGAAAATCTCTGTCTTCGATCACATTAAAGCGCCGACTACTCGTCTTTCAGTTCATCAGCAGCTGAAATATTCATCTTCGGAAAAGGAAGGTCAGAGAAAAACTTCTGCTCCTGTCCGACGTTCAGTGTTTCATCGTTTGAGTGTGTCTACATCAAAGAAAGTAGTGTTGGGTTTTATGCCCTAAAACTCGTAGATAATGAATGTAAACAAATTTTATACTTGTATTTAATAAAGTGTTATTTAGTTTCTGCAATAAAATGTTATTGTTAAATATTGCACTATTTGACCCAAATCCAATAAACTAAGATCCAAGGTTGTTTATGTAACTTGAACTAGTATGTGGGGACATACGGGGATCGATGTTCAAGTAACAACCTAAAAGGTCTATAGTATAGGGATAAGGCTGGGTACCTTATCCTGGTGACACTATGGATACGGCCCGCTTTGTATTATGATACAAACGCTATGATCCAACACGTTCATGTAGTTGACATGCGAGTGGGGGTATCCTATGCAATGAGTTTGCATAAGACCGGACCGCGAAATAGTTAACCACTAACTGTAACACCGTTAATTGGCTTGGTTTCTATTTCACTAGGATGACCTAGACAACTCAGTCTCAATCCTGAGTGGATTATGGACTCCTGTTCACGAGGAGTTGTCCTTTGATTTGTATGGGTGAGAGTGGCCAGCACGCCGACTCAATAAGCCTACCATTTGTGGGACAATACCGAGTGGGGAGCTGGGAACATAATCACACAAGATGGAATTCACTCCTTCCCGACTCTAGGGTAAGTAGAGGTGTGTTCTCTTAAGTGGTGTCTCCGGGACTTGAACAATGGGCCCAACCCTCTCTATGGCACGAGAGGGACTTCTGTTTGTTGGTTGGACCTCAAACAGGTTGTTCATTAGAGGAGCACTGGGGCCTTAAGGACAAAGATGTAAACCAGGGGTAAAACGGTAATTTAACCCAGCTGGGATACGAACACACGTGAAGGACTGACTTGTAGTATTGGTCGATATCCGTGGACACAGAAATATTCTGCAGTGAGAAGAGTGCAGCTGAGGGTCTTTAGTGGAATGACCCACAGTTAACGAATGGAGACTAACTTGGTTAATGAGTTTAAGCCGATTAGTCTCGTATCGTTGGAGCTTCTGATCTGTAGGTCCATTAGGTCCCATTGGTAGCTCGTAAAAAGACTTGAAGCAAACATATATAAATTGTAAATTGAAAGTGTTCAATTTATTTGGGGAATCGTATAATGTATATTGATGCATTATCATATAAAGTTTATGAAACTTTATAATATAATTTTTGAATTAATTTCAAAAATTAATTCTTGAGAGAAAATATTTGAAAGAGTTCAAATAAATTTAATATGAATTGGATTCATATTAATTTTAATTTTAATAAAATCCCTAAGATTAAATATGTGATATTTAATTGGGTAATTAATTAATTATGGAATTAATTAATTATTAAAATTAGATATTTTTGTTGGGTTTTATGTCCTAAAACTCGTAGATAGTGAATGTTAACGAATTATATACTTGTATCAATAAAGTGTTATTGAGGTTTATGCAATAAAGTGTTATTGTCCTTTTAAGTCTAAAATTGCACAATATAACCCAAATCCAATAAACTAAGATCCAAGGTTGTTTTCATGTAACTTGAACTAGTATGTGGGGACATACGGGGATCAGTGTTCAAGTAACAACCTAAAAGGTCTATAGTACAGGGATAAGGCTGGGTACCTTATCCTGGTAACACTATGTGATACGACCCGCTTTGTATTCGATACAGATGTATTGATCCAATGTGTCCATGTAGGAGACATGCGAGCGGGGGTATCCTATGCAATGAGTTTGCATAAGACCGGACCACAAAATAGTAAACCACTAGATGTAACACCGTTAACTAGTTAGGTTACTGTTTCAATAGGATGACCTAGGTAACTCAGTCTTAATCCTGAGTGTGTCATGAACTCCTTCTCACGAGGGATTGTCCTTTGATTAGTACGGGTGAGAGTGGCCTGCACGTCGACTCAATAAGCCTACCTTCTTGGGGAGGAGACCGAGTGGGGGGCTGGGGACATGACAACACAAGATGGAATTCACTCATTCCCACTTCTAGGAGAAGTAGATGAGTGTTCCCTTAAGTGGTGACTCCGGGTCTTGAACAAAGGGATCCCGCCCTCTCATTGGCCCGAGAGGGACTTTCTGTTTAATGGTTGGACCATAAACAGGTTGTTCATTAGAGGAGCACTGGTACTTAAGGAGCCAGAGGTAACTCAGGGGTAAAACGGTAATTTGACCCAACTGAAGTTACGAACACCCGTGAAGGATTGAGTTACCGTTATTGGTCAATATCCGTGGACGCAGAAATATTCTACAGTGAGAAGAGTGCAACTGTGGGTCTTTAGTGGAGTGACCCACAGTTAATGAATATTGGTTAACTCGATTAATGAGTTTAGTCAGTTAACCTCATATCATTGGAGCTTCTGATCTGTAGGTCCATTAGGTCCCCCTGCTAGCTCGTAAAGAGTAATTGGGAACAATTTATCTTGAAAGAATTTGAATAGTTCAAATTCAATATGGGAATCAAGTTAATTGTATAAGATACAATTAATATAATGTATGGTGATACATTATAATATAAAGTTTACTTTGTGATTAAACTTTATTAAATTGAGAGAATTATATATTTGAAAGAGTTCAAATATATAACTAATTAAATATGTGATGTTTAATTAGTGAATAAATTAATTAAATGTGAATTAATTAATTATTCATTTAGTTTAAATTAAATGTGATTTAATTAAACTATATATTATATGAGAGATTTAATTAGAATATGATTCTAATATGTAATTAATTAAATATGTGATATTTAATTAATCACAATAATTAATTAATTTTGAATTAATTAATTGTTCAATTTAATTTAGTTAAATGCGATTTAATTAAATTAATGACTATAGATTAATTTTAATGTGAATATGATTCATATTAAAACTATAGGTTATAAGAGAGATGCACATTTGAATATGATTCAAATGTATGATTAATTAAATATGTGATATTTAATTGGTCAAAGATTAATTAATTATGAATTAATTAATTGTTTAGTTTAATTAATTTAATTAAATGCGATTTAATTAAACTTAATTAAAACTATATATTAAGTGAGAGATGTGCATTTAATATGATTTAATGCCCATGTAATTAAATATTAGATATTAATTACATTATTAATTAATTAAATTGTTAATTAATTATTATATTAATTAAAATGCTTTCTCTCTCACAAAACTATACGTATGAGGGGTCATTGAATGTCTCTCTAATTCTGCATAATGATCGGTCTCTCACAAGATCTCTCTCTCATCAATTCTCTCTCAACAAGAAAACAGAGAGAAATTCTTCTCTGTTTTTCCATCCCAAATTCGGAATTCAGAGATCCCACAATCTCGTTCCTGATCTCAGAGGATAGCGGGGAAATCTCATGGTGGTGTCTAAAACATCGTTGGTGATTTCGCTTTTAGTCCCTGCAAATAAAGAAGGCGTTCTTGATCGTTCTGAGTCAACAACGTCGGTAAGTTTGCTTAACCTTAAATTGTAGAATTATGAATTCGTTATTTGCCAATGTATTCGGTATTTTGTTAAACGAAATTAAATTGTGAACGGTCCAATTGCTTCCGCTGTAACGGAATTAGGAATTCCAATCCTACAGTTGAGATAATAGATTTGAACTTATTCCTAGACCTTTTCCTATTAGGAAAAGGTCTTGGCCTTTACCTATATATAGGACCCCTGGGGTGGGGTGAAAGGCATCCCATTGTCTCTCCTTCTCTCAGAGATCTCTCCCAAAAGACTCTCACAAGTCTCCTGCTTCAATAAGTCTTAGAGATATACTGGTGTAGCCGATTGGTGGTGTTCGCACAAGAGGGTTGCTGCGTTTTCAATCTTATTGGTAAGAAAAGGCGAATTGATCAAGGCTTTCTATAAAAGTAAGTTTTCTATGAAATCCTTGATCACTAGGATCAATCTAGTTGATTTTTTAGCATGTTTATAGCCTATGTACAGCAATTTAAATAGAGATTTATTGCTGTAATATTTTGCAAATTGTATTGGTATTTCAATTAGAATCTAAGACTCTGAGTAGGTTCGGTAATACTTTCCGCTGCGTGGGGCTTTTATCCCTTCAAGCGCATCACTGTAGGCAAGTCTAGTGACTACCTCTGCAGGCTACTCAGATCACCCAATAAAATGGGGACTGGTCTAGCAGGAGCGCATCACTGTAGGCAAGTCTAGTGACTACCCCTACAGGCTACTCAGATCACCCAATAAAATGGGGACTGGTCTAGCAGGAGCGCATCACTGTAGGCAAGTCTGGTGACTACCCCTGCAGGCTACTCAGATCACCCGATAAAATGGGGACTGGTCTAGCAGTAGTGCATCACTGTAGACAAATTTGGTGACTACCCCTGCAGGCTACTCAGATCACCCAATAAAATGGGGACTGATCTAGCAGGAGCGCATCACTGTAGGCAAGTCTGGTGACTACCTCTGCAGGCTACTCAGATCACCCAATAAAATGGGGACTGGTCTAGCAGGAGTGCATCACTGTAGGCAAATTTGGTGACTACCCCTGCAGGCTACTCAGATCACCCAATAAAAAGGGGACTGGTCTAGCAGGAGTGCATCACTGTAGGCAAATCTGGTGACTACCCCTACATGCTACTCAGGTCACCCAATAAAATGAGGACTTGTCTAGCAGGAGCGCATCACTGAAGGCAAAGTCTGGTGACTACCCCTGCAGGCTACTCAGATCACCCAATAAAATGGGGACTGGTCTAACAGGAGTGCATCACTGTAGGCAAATCTGGTGACTACCCCTGCAGGCTACTCAGATCACCCAATAAAATGGGGACTGGTCTAGCAGGAGTGCATCACTGTAGGCAAATTTGGTGACTACCCCTGCAGGCTACTCAGATCACCCAATCAAATGGAGAACGATCTAGCAGGAGTGAATCACTGTAGGCAAGTCTGGTGACTACCCCTGCAGGCTACTCAGATCACCCAATAAAATGGGGACTGGTCTAGCAGGAGTGCATCACTGTAGGCAAATTTGGTGATTATCCCTGCAGGCTACTCAGATCACCCAATAAAATGGGAACTGGTCTAGCAGAAGTGAAATCACTGCAAGTAAATTTGGTGACGACTGTGGCACGATACTTACACATTCAAGCAAGAAAGAAGCAAATTGCAATAATATATGTGCAAAAAAAAAAAAAAAAAAAAAGTAGGAGACAAAAATATCTATGGCGCAATCAAAGCAGTTCATATGTGCGATATTCAATAAGACACCGATAGAATACATGCAATAATAAAGTTTGAATATGTATATACCTTCCAAATGGTGGACAAAGATTAATGTTGTGCCCCAAGAGATCATCAAATAACTTTGTTAGCTCTAAATCCTACAAAGAGAGGAAGGTGATTAGCGGCGAAAAAAAAAAAGGCATGCAAAGAAAGGAAAAAAAAAAAAGGTATACAACCTGCGAAAAAAAATAGAACCATCATATATGTGCGGAATCAAGCAAAACATACATGCGCGAGGAACAGCGGCTAAAGGCATTTAATATATATATATAAAGTGTCATATTGGACTTTCAACAAAAGTCGTCAAAGCCCAAATTTTGATATATACAACAATATGATGGTAGGATCTTAACGTAAGGATGAAGTACAGTGCCAAAAAAAAAAGTTTCATGGTAAAAGGAAGTTATAAACGGCAGCATGAACCATCATCTATATATATATAAACAGCAGAATAAAGAAATTGACACGAAACGGCACGCGACAAAGTATGCATATACAGTGTGTGTGTGGCGGCAAAGTTATAGTAAATAATAATAAAAAAAAAAGGCGGCGGAAAGGAAAAAAAAATACGTTTTGATAATAATCGGCGGTACATGAGCATGAGCATGAGGTTTATCATATACATATACACAGAAGATCGTAAAAGGAAAAAAAGAGACGGCGGACGTAAATGAGGATGAGGGTTAATATACATATACACAGAAGATTGTAAAAGAAAAAAAGAGACGGCATAAGGTTTTGTGTGAATACATATATATGAAAGTAAAATTAAAAAAAAAAGACTGAATTTGTGCATTTGCTGCACATTGTTTGTTTTTTTTTTTTTTTTTTTTTAAGGAGAAATACGTTTTTCTTGTAGCACTTAACATATGCACAGAAGAAGAGAGTTGGTGAAACTTGTGGTTGGAGTTCTTGTGTATCATAGGATGCAGACGGCCACAACAAAAAAAAAAAAATATTTAAAAAAAAAAAAAAAAAAAAAAAAAAAAAAAAAAAAAAACGATTGAGCTTACGGCAATGTTCCATGAAAAAAAATCCAAGATTGTTTTTTTTTTACTTACCCGCGACAAGACAAAGAGGCACAAATGGAGATTTTCGCTCAAACTCAAGACCTACACAAAGAAGAAAATACATGAGCATTTGAAGTCAAATGAAAGAAAGAAAAGAGAAATTAAAGAGGAGAGAATTTTTCTTACCTAGACCTCTTGCTTGAATGGCTTTGTGTCTTGACCTATGCAACTTATTCAATTTATAAGGGAGAAATTAGGTCAAACACATAAGGGAAAGTTGATTCTTGGCCAAGAAAATTTTCGCCTAATCAAATATGGCAATGAATTTCCTACAATTGCTATTTAGGTAAAAAAAAATTGCCTACAAATTACATGAATCAAGAGAGAAATTTTGGCCTAAGAAAATTGACAAGCCAAGAAACCTCCAATTCTTGTTCAAAGTACCTATCTACCTCCAAATTCATGTCCAAGGTAGAGGAAAAAAAAATTGTCACAATTTTGGGCTAAAAGTAATTTTCCAATTAAAAAAAAAAGTATTGGAAATCAAAATTTAAAATTTGGCCAAAATTAATGTTGGTAGCAAAAACGAAATTATTTGGAGTTATAAGTTAATATTCTGATTAATTTCGCCTATCGACACAAATTAAAGTTATGACTAAACATCATATATTTTTCCTCACAAACCATGCTTTTCAAAATCCATGCACACATATAGGTGCATAAATTTCGAAAAGGGGGCATTTGTTGAGTGAGAAATTTCGGCCAATCACAAATTGCCACGTCATTAATTTGAATTAATGATGAAATAAATTTGGGACCAATTACAAATTTACATGTGTCCCTAAATTAAATTAATAGACATTAAAATTCGGCAAATCAAACAATGCCACTTGTCTATTATTGATCTATCAAATGACATAAACCGAGTCCAATCAAATTATGCCACGTGGCAATTGGACCCGGGACTAATGTGACCCGATATCATTGAAGAAATTGGGCTAAATTAAAATAATCCAATTTTATTAAAAAATGAGTTGGATTAAAGCCCAAATATAGCCTAAGCCCAAAGGTTGGGCCCAAGCCCAAGCCCATATGAGGTCCATCAAGCTCTATAAATAGAGGAGACCACCATTTATTTTGGGCATTCAGACAGAGTCAGAGAAGCCAGAGCCCAGAGCATTCTCCCAAGGTCCAGAGTCTTCAGAAGTCAGAGAGTCCAGAGAATTCAGAAGACTCAAGATTCAGAATTCGACCATCTCAAGACTCAGAAGATCCAACAACTGGAAGACTCCAAAGAATCAACCGTTTCTTCATCAAGATACAAGTTGAAGATTCAACCTTCCTCCGTCTGAGATCAAGCTCGCCAGCCCTCAGACCAGACTCTACATTTTGAGAGAAAGCATCAGAGGATAAATATTAGAGACTGTAACACTTCTACATACAAAATCAATAAAATCAAGTTCATTTCCACGAATTAAATTTCCTTTGTCGAAATCTCGTGTGAACAATTATATTTCAAAAATTGAATACAATCAATTATCTTCCTCATAATTTCATGTTCATAGTAGACAATACAAATTTGAAAAACAAAAAAAGAAAAGGAAAGGATGGAGGGAAGAAAAACAGAAAGAAAGAAAGAAGAAAAAAAAAAAAAAAAAAGGAAAATAGAGGAGAAAGAAAAGAAAAAAAATGAAGGGAAGAAAAATAAGGAAAAAAAGGAAGAAGAAGAGGAAAGGAAAGAAATAACAATGACTGGAAAAAAAGGGAAAAAAAGAATGATGAAATAAAATAAAAAAAATAATAAATAATAATAATAATAATAAAAAAGAGGAAGGAAAATACAGGAGAAAGAAAAGAAAAAAGTGGAGGGAAGAAGAAGAAGAGGCAAGAAAAGACATAACAATGACCGGGAAAAAAAGGGGGAAATGATGAAATAAAATAAAAACAAAAAAAAAAAAAGGAAGGAAAAGACATAAGAAAGAAAAGAAAAGGATGGAGGGAAGAAAAACAGAAAAAAGAAAAAAAAAAAAAAGATGCAGGGAAAAACAAAAGAAATATGGAAAAAATGTTAAAAGAATAAGAAGATGAGAATAAGAAAGAAAAACATGAAAAAAAAATAAATAAGGAAAAGACAGAAGAAAACGAAGAAAAAAAAAACCGTACCTAGAGAGGAAAAGAGAAAACCCACCGTTTTAAATGAGTATAACAAACCTTTCCATGTGCTTATCAAAGGATGTCTTAAATTGAAACCTTGAAACAAACATGGGCTTTAAAAGCCTAAGTACATTCCTTATTAAAAAAAAAAAAAAAAAAAAAAAAAAAAAAAAAAAAGTACATTCCCTCCTTTAAAAATCGTCAACCAAAATGGATCCTAAATAGTTATAAATATCCTTTATTTTTAATATATATATATATATATATTACTCATATTATTGAGATTGAAAGTTCAAATATATAACTGTCACATTTATTGTACCAAAAATAGAAAAATAAATAAAGAGTGAGAAAATAGAGGACAACTTTCTTATAGGTCAAATTGTAGATTTGAAAAATAAGAAGTTTATAGTTAGCATCTTATGTTGTTTAAGTAAAGCTAACACGCAAGTCTAACGTTTGATGGCAAATTAAAAGAGAAAACTAGTAAAATCAATCTGTACATGGCTCATAATTAGTTTTTACCTTATATTCTTGACCTAAAGGTTAAATGTTTGAATTCTTAACCTACATACTATTGAATTCAAAAAAATTAAAAAAAAAAATAGTAGAGCATTTATTATTGCATAAATAAGCCATGTATACCTCCAATAGTTGTACATGTCTCAGGTGTTCTACAACCAAATGTTGACGATGATGATCTTTTTTTTTTTTTTTTTTTTTTTTTGTGAAAAGAATGATGATGATCTCTTGATAAGATAGGAAGTGGTAAATACAACTTCTCTTTTAGATATTCTTTACAACCCAAAATTTGACAAAAGAGCATCTTGTTTTCTCAAGAATATCCATACATTTTATTCTCTCCGCAACCTCATTTTGTCATAGCTTTTTGGTTGTCAAATGTCAATTATCTTGTTATACCATCACGTTTTTGCTATTATATCCCTAATCGAATTTTCTGACAAAACACATCAGTTATTATTTAATTCAACTCTCAATTTAAGTAGTTGTAATTTCATCATAAATCTTTCTTATCAAACTAAAAGATTTTTTTAGACCTAGCACATGTTTAATCTTAATAAGTATCCTTTTCAAATTATCATAGTGTGTGAAACTTATTTATCCAATGCCTATAACTTGACATTTATGATCGTTACCTAAAATCACATTCCCATAACTTCCAAGCTTATTGTTTGTTAGTAAAATAGCAATGGCCTCTATTTTGTGGTAGTGCTTTCCTTGTTCTATTCTTATCCTTGGATTTTACTTTTTGTTGTTTTGAGGACAAATTCTTTTGAGGTATCCTTTGTGGTAAAGAAAACACTTTTTAAACTTTTGCTTCTTGACTTTGAACTTGACTTTCTTCTCTTGTTACTATTCTCTCTCTTACCCCTTTTAAATTTCCAAGTTTCAATTCTGAAGTTCTAGATCTTAGGATGTGTTTGGATTAAAAGTTTTTTTTTAAAAAAAAAAATCTAGGGTGTTTGGAAACCAAAAAAAAAAATATCACTTTTTAGATAATCAAATCGATTTAAAATCATTTTTAAAGAATCACTTTAAAGTTACTTTGTCCAAAATTAAAATCACTTTTAGCACTCATTTATGGTAATTTAGCATTTGAAGAATCGCTTTTAGATATAAAGCAATCAAAGTTTGAGATTAAAATCACATTTAAGAAAATGTAACTGTTGTAAGGATGTTGTATTGTTTGCCATGTGTAGCTCCACGAGGAAAGAGTACTCGCAAGCCAAGATAAATTAGGATTAGCCCCGAGGTGCGGCAAGAGTCATCCCAATACCTCAACCCATTTAATTACCTACCAATACCTCAACCTGGTAATTTAATTACCTACCAATACCGCAACCTCATTTTGTCATAGCTTATTAGCAAGTTTTTCTATTGCATAATCAAGAGACTTTTGTTTTCATCCTCAATTGACTTAAATTCCTTTCGATTGAAGAGTTTACCTTTCTCAGGTGTGATCGAAACCCCCCGGCTCCCCCCTCCGATCGTGGTGGAGTCCGATGCAACTACAGTTGTTCGCCTGATTAATGAAGAGGACGAAGACTTGTCCGAAATTTCCTTTTTGATGGAGGAACTCAACAAGGTGAAGAAACCTTTTGAAGATTTATCTTTCGTTTTCTGCCCCAGAGATGAAAACTTGGCCGCTGACTCTTTGGCGCGCACGGCGATCTCCCCCCCTTCTCTTTCTGTTTTGGTTACCTTTTCCAATAGGGAAGAGGAAGAGGGCTTTTGGAGTGGGCACCCCCCCCCCCCATCACTTTTTAGATAATCAAATCGATTTAAAATCATTTTTAAAGAATCACTTTAAAGTTACTTTGTCCAAAATTAAAATCACTTTTAGCACTCATTTATGGTAATTTAGCATTTGAAGAATCGCTTTTAGATATAAAGCAATCAAAGTTTGAGATTAAAATCACATTTAAGAAAATGTAACTGTTGTAAGGATGTTGTATTGTTTGCCATGTGTAGCTCCACGAGGAAAGAGTACTCGCAAGCCAAGATAAATTAGGATTAGCCCCGAGGTGCGGCAAGAGTCATCCCAATACCTCAACCCATTTAATTACCTACCAATACCTCAACCTGGTAATTTAATTACCTACCAATACCGCAACCTCATTTTGTCATAGCTTATTAGCAAGTTTTTCTATTGCATAATCAAGAGACTTTTGTTTTCATCCTCAATTGACTTAAATTCCTTTCGATTGAAGAGTTTACCTTTCTCAGGTGTGATCGAAACCCCCCGGCTCCCCCCTCCGATCGTGGTGGAGTCCGATGCAACTACAGTTGTTCGCCTGATTAATGAAGAGGACGAAGACTTGTCCGAAATTTCCTTTTTGATGGAGGAACTCAACAAGGTGAAGAAACCTTTTGAAGATTTATCTTTCGTTTTCTGCCCCAGAGATGAAAACTTGGCCGCTGACTCTTTGGCGCGCACGGCGATCTCCCCCCCTTCTCTTTCTGTTTTGGTTACCTTTTCCAATAGGGAAGAGGAAGAGGGCTTTTGGAGTGGGCACCCCCCCCCCCCCCCGTATTGTATTAAAAGCCTCTTAAAAGGGGTTGGTGTAACTGTTTTTTTATCTCTTTAATGAAGTTTATATCTTTCAAAAAAAAATTGACTTAAATTCCTTTCGACACTATATCTTTTTACTTCAAAATATGGTTTATCATTCCTTTTAACAATGTTTGTTATTTCATTTAACCTATTATAACCCAACAAATCTTATCCAATGCAATGTGATCGTGATATATATATGTTGGGTTTAATGTCCTATAAACTCGTAGTTTGTAAATCATTAAACATATTCTATTTCCAATAAAGACGTTATTGAGGTTATTCAGTAAAAGATGTTATTGAATATGTAAATTGCGAATGATTAACCTAAATCCAATAAACTAAGATCCTTGACTATAAAATGAATACTCGAACTATATGTAGGGACATATCGTAGGATCAAGTTCAAGTTTATAGTCAAAATAGTCTATAGTATAAGGATACGGTTGGGTGCCTTATCCTGGTGACACTATGGACGCGGCCCACTTTGTATTAAGTACAAACGATGAGATCCTAAATCGTTCATGTGGTGACATGCGAGTGGGGGCGTCCTATGCAATGAGTTTGCATAAGACTGGACCACGAAATAAGTCACTTTCTCTTTATAACGCCGTTTACTGAAGAAACTGACTATTTCTCATAGATGACCTAGGTAACTCGTTCTTAATCCTGAGCTATCTATGAACTCCTGTTTATGAGAGATTATCCTTTGATCTGCATGGGTGAGAGTGGCCAGCATCGCCGACTCGACAAGCCTACCATTTTGGGGATAAGATCGAATAGATAGCTGGGGACATAGTTTCGCAAGACGGAATTCACTCCTACCCATTTTAGGGATAGCAGAGAGGTTGTTCTCTTAAGTACTAACTCCAGGACTTGAACAAGGGGCCCCACCCTCTCGTTGGATCGAGAGGAACTTAGGTTTGATGGTTGGACCGCAAACTGATTGTTCATTAGAGGATTAGTGGAACTTAAGGAACAAGAAGTACTATAGGGGTGTAACGGTTATTTGACCTAGCTATAGCTACGAACAACCTGTGAAGGAACGACTTACTGAACATGGTTAAATCAAGTGGACGGAAATATATCTATAGTGAGGGGAGTGCAACTATCGGGCTATAGTGGAGTGTCCCGATAGTTAACGAATGTTGGCTAGCTTAGATAATGAGATTAGTCGGTTAGCCTTGAATCGTTGGAGCCCATGATCTATAGGTCCATTAGGTCCCTCTACTAGCTCATATCGGATTAAAGCCTAGAACATATTGATAGGAATTTTTGAATCGTTCAAAAACGGGAAATAGGGTTTTTATCGTAAGACGTGTTCGACACAATGATTTAATTATGAATTAAATTAGGAATTGAGAGATGAGGTATTTGAAAGTGTTTTAAATACCATATATATGTATTAGGAATCATATATAATTCATGACATTAGGTGATAAAGATTGATTGGATCAATCATATCATAATTACTTGGAAATGTCCCAATTAATTGCCTAGAAATCAATTTCAATTTTGAATTGAAATTGAAATGAATTGCAAGCTGAAAATTTACAATTAGGATACAATTCATAATGGATTTAGTGGCATTTCCACTCTTGCATGATGATGCATAGTGGAAAACAACACAACCATGCACTAGATGCATGTGTTGTGAAGTAGACACCTAGAATCCACTTTGAGTTGCATCTTGGCCATGTGGCTAAGTGTCATGAAGCTTGTCTTTGCATGGGAGATGTCTATAAAAGGGGCTTGAATTAGATTCAAGAAGGGCAAGCTTTCATTTAGTGTTATGCTGCAAATTTTCTCCCTCAAATTCTCTCTCATTTCATCTCCTTCCAAAAGCTTGTACCATCAAGCATTCCCTTCTATCTTTCTTCTATAGACTCCCACAAGTCTTTCTAGGCCCAAGAGAATAGTAGGGAAGACTCTAGAGGTTGTCCAAGGAGCATAGGAGAGGCAAACACCACAAGGAGTTCCACATAAGTGAGCTACAAAGGTTGGTGTTCTCTCAACTCTATATTCTGTCTTTTATAGAACATGCATGCTTTAGGAGCAAAATTGAATGTCTTAAGTGCTTCCGATCTTCAATTGCTTCCGCATGTGTTATATGAACACCTTCAATATAATCATGATTCTAGATTTTTTCTTGGCCCACCCACTAATTCAATTTGGACAAATCTATTTCATTGTTAAAAGGAAAAAACTTAGTTGCATATACCGGTATGTAAGGAACCGGTATGTAGGGATCTTCCTACATAACACCATTAAAATCTTGATAACTAGGAGAGATAAAAAAAAGTTTTCTCATTTTCTTCCTTCCTCTTTCTTAGTTGTCAAGATTTTAATGGGGTATGTAGGGAGATCACTCCATACCGGTATGCAGCCAAGTTTTGTTTTTATTAAAATCAACCTCTAAATAAGCTAGACATTACTTAGTTTCTCTAACTATAAGCTAGACATTATTTTTATTTTTATTTTTTTTTAGAAAAAACTAGACATTACTTAGTTTCTCTAACTAATTTAAAAAAAAACATAGTGAAGTAATTGCTTACAATGAAGTATATAAATGTAAGTTAACTTGATCATAATAGTTAACTACTAAAGTATTATTAGTAACTTTTTTTTATCAGTTAAAAAATTTAAACTTCCACTTCTATATTTGTAACTCTATATATATTTGGTTGAGAAAAGTAGAAAATTTTTGTAACTTTTTCTCCATGTTAATGCTCAAACCGCCAATCATATATTTGTAATATGCAATATAATATATTTTGGAGAATTAAATACACTATTTTTACATTAGACTTAGTCAGATGTGACAATTTCATCCTAAACTTTCAATTTAATCTTCAAATTGAATTTTTTTAGTACTTCAAATTAGACCTTAAACTTAATTAATTGTTGTCATCTTTACCTTTATTCAAAATTTCAAGTTTAAGGTAATTTTTTTTTTTAGAAAAGTGATACTTTATACGTAATACGTTTAACGTAAATTGCAAGTTCAGGATAAAAATTGATAAACTCTTTCAAATTTAGGAATAAATTCCCATTTTTTTCTATTCTTTTGAAAAGTATAATAATATTTGTAACTTTTCTTATAAATTGAAATGTTTGAAACTTCACTTAGATGTTTGTAATACTATAGGAAAAAACTTGCATGCATACCGGTATGTAGGAATCTCCCTACATACCACCATTAAAACATTGACAACTAAGAGAGATAACAAAAAAATCTCATTTTCTTCCTTCCTCTTTCTTACTTGTCAAGATTTTAATGGGGTATGTAGAAAGATCCTTACATACCGGTATGCAGGCAAGTTTTGTTCAATACTATATCCTTTTATTAGGGAAAAAAAAATATAGTAGTTGTATAAATAAATAACATTTAATTAAATTTTAATTGACAAAAGAAGGAGAGTTAAAGGAGGATTTTTTTTTTTTTTTGGAAAAATAATTTAAAGGAGGAAAGTTATTTCTCAAAGAAAAAAAAAAGTTATTTCAGCCCATAATTCAAAGATATGATGATTAAGACATTGCGAGCCAAAAAAAACGTGGAAGTAATCAGTAACCGAAGGAAATAAACGGATAATTTTCGCATCATTTAAGGAAAAACCCAAAAAAAAAAAAAAAAAAAAACTGTACGGAGATCATAAAAAAGCAATCGACCCAATTATAATTTATAAGTAGTAAAAAGAAAAGGTTAAATATTAAATATATGACCGTTGTAATGTAATATAACCAGCTGGTTTTATTATTATTTATTTTCTGTTTTTTGGCGATGTGGGGTCCACAAACAGTATGTTTTGGTTTGTTGCATAAAAGGGCCCGCTTTCCCTCCTTTTTATTGGCTCCAAGAATCTGATACAATGACTAACGGCTCTTGCACGGAGAACAAGACCAGCCACCACGTAATTGATTTTTATTTTCTGGTAAAAATAATTTTCCATTTTATTTTTTACTGCTTAAATTTGTTCACCATACTAATTTTGTTCCCAAATTTTCATCTTCAACTAGTTGGTGTAATCCTCAACAAGAGCATAGTTCAATTGACATAAAATTGTACTAGTGACCACGAGATCTGTGGTTCGATTCCCCCACTCCACATATTGTAAAAAAAAAAAAAAAACTAATTGGTGTAATTAAGCATAGCTCAACTGACATAATACGTGTACTAATAATCGAATGATCTGTGGTTCAAATTCCTCCACCCCACAAATTGTCAAAAAAAAAAAAAGTGATTTTTATTAAAATGAGTGAGTTTTGAAATCTCTCTACATATTACATTTTGTTTAAATTAACGTGCAAATGTAGAGAAAGATAGAAGACAACCACGATAACATTTTTCTAAATTTAAAGTTCGAATCCCTCTACTTTGGAGACTCATCTCATTTTAATTCTTGTCATTTCAAAAAGTTCAGATTTAGCACTTGCACTTTCTATACATATTAAAATTGATCCTTATAGTTAATTTGAAGTTATTTTTTACCAAAATTTAATGAAATAATGATAATTTTTTATTTTAAAAAGATTAGGTTCTAACAACCACATCTCAAGAAATTATATGTCAATCACCACTGAATTAAACACATTTTATACTTACCAAACTAAATTCAAACATTGAAAATACAAAGACTAAAATAGAACAAGGTGAAAGTAAAAAGTTGAAAATGATATTTTAACCCTTTCATTTTCCATTAATTGGGCGCTGCATGGCCTAGGTCAGTTTTTAACCGTCTGATGCATCTGATCTGATTAGGCATCCACGTGATAAGTGGGCCCGCGGGCCCCATCTCTCTCTCTCTTGCCCATATATTCCTTGCATCTTTTCCCACTTTTCCCCGGTTGCTTTACCTTGGTTTTAACTTGGCTTCACTCATTCTGTCCTTTCACTGATTCCTTTCTCCTCTCTCTTCCTTTTTCTTCCATTGCTGCCTTCTTTAAGCTCTGTGTGAAGGGCTAAGGAGCTGCGAGCTATGCCTTCTCAAATGGGTCTTTCATTTCTCCTCTTGATTTTCTCTCTTTTCCATCTGCAGGCCACCGCTGAAGGTGAGAAATGACGATTTCTCTGTTTGTTTTCGAGTTCTTTTGTTTTTCCCAACTCTCTCGAGTTCTTTCTACTGAATCTGAGCTTTGTCTCTGAAGGGATTTGCTTAGTTTCTTGTTGTTTTTTTAGCTGATTCCTTTCATGAGCTGTTTTTCGTTTTGTGAATGTGATGTTTGCATGAGTGTGTTGAAGTTAATTTTCATATCCGTGTGAAACATGAGGAACCCAGAAGAAAAAAGACAAAAACAAGGAAAGGGAAAACTCCTCAGTCAATGGGTTTGAATTTCTGTAGGGAAGGTGTTTAATTAAATGCCCCAGGACTGGTAGTTGGATGGGTAGTGAATAACTGCTGCTCTGTCATTAATGAAGGACTGTGGATTATGAAAATTTATCGCACTTAATTAAGCCTTTGGAGCTTTAATTGTATGTTCTGATTCAGTGTTAAGCTTAAACTAATACTAAATTCAGAATATTAAACTAATGGGTGAGGGAATAGTTAATTTTTTAAATATATTCTTTGCACCCTCTTGCTTGTAGCTTTAGAAATCGGTATGGGACCTATGCTTGGATATTATATTAAATCATCTCTAAATCTAGGAGTTTAGGCATATATTCCTAATACAGATTAATGGGTCGTCACCATTTTTTGTGATTTGTTTTTGCAGATGCATTTGTTGGTGTGAATATAGGAACTGATCTTTCGGTTATGCCTCACCCAACACAAGTGGTAGCCCTCCTGAAAGCCCAACAAATTCGACATGTTCGGTTATACGACGCGGATGGCGGGATGTTGATGGCCCTTGCAAACACAGGCATTCAGGTTATGGTAACTGTCCCCAATGAACAGCTTCTAGGGATTGGCCAATCAAACTCTACTGCAGCTAACTGGGTTAATCACAATGTCATTGCACATTATCCAGCTACTAACATCACAGCCATTTCTGTTGGCTCTGAAGTTCTAACAACTCTTCCTAATGCAGCTAAAATACTTGTCAATGCCCTGAAGTACATTCACTCTGCACTTGTTGCATCCAATCTTGACCACCAGATCAAGGTCTCTACGCCCCTTTCTTCTTCGATTATTCTCGATTCGTTCCCGCCTTCACAAGCGTTCTTCAACACATCATTGGATTCTGTTATAGTCCCCCTGCTTGGTTTCTTGCAGTCTACTAACTCCTTCCTTATGCTGAATGTGTATCCCTACTATGACTACATGCAATCTGATGGCTTTATTTTGTTGGATTATGCACTCTTAAAGCCTCTCCCTTCGAATAAAGAAGCTGTCGATTCCAACACACTTCTTCGCTACACCAATGTTTTCGATGCTATGGTTGATGCAGCTTACTTTGCTATGGCCTCTCTAAATTTCACTAACGTACCCATTGTAGTTTCAGAAACAGGCTGGCCATCAAAAGGTGGCTCAAATGAGCCAGATGCAACCTTGGATAATGCAAACACTTACAATAGCAACTTAATTAGGCATGTGCTGAACAAAACTGGAACGCCTAAACATCCAGGAATTGCTATTAGTACTTACATTTATGAGCTCTATAATGAGGACATGAAACCTGGGCCAATCTCAGAGAAGAACTGGGGATTGTTTGATGCAAATGGAAAACCTATATATATTCTGCGCTTGACAGGGTCAGGACTCGTGTTAGCGAACGATACAATGAACTCGACATACTGTGCTGCAAAAGATGGCGCTGACCCTAAGATGCTGCAGGCTGCATTAGATTGGGCATGTGGACCTGGCAGGGTGGATTGTTCAGCTTTGCTTCAAGGGCAGCCGTGCTACGAACCCGACAATGTGATGGCTCATGCAACATATGCTTTCAATTCTTATTATCATCAAATGGGGAAGGCGTCGGGATCGTGTGACTTCAATGGTGTGGCTGCAGTTACAACCACAAACCCAAGTAAGAGAATTTCCAGCAGAATTCATCGCTGTCCTTGTTTTTCTCCTGATGTTCTGCATGTATTCACAGTTAACTTGTCTTTCTCTGTTGTCTTGATGAATGCAGGTCATGGATCCTGCTCATTTTCAGGAAGGTAAAATATTGAATGTACTCTAACCTATGAATTGAAGCTTATGAATTTACATGAAGGTTTAGTATAGCATCATAGAAAAACTTAAGTTCATGTCACAAGAGGTCGTTTTCTTACCAAATGATAGAGCAAAGTCAAAAGCACTTAAAATTCTCAACGAGTGAGCATTTGTAGATTGCTTTTGACCGATTAGGAAAACGCTTTTAAAAATGCAAAACTATTTTAAAGTGATTTGTCAGTAAGCATTTCTTTAACATATCTTGTGAACCATGTCAGAAACTTTTTTTTTTCCCCAAAAGGTTGCCATTACATAAACTCAAGCTGCAATTGGGAATCATCCATTGATCTTAACTTGAGAATTTCTCATTACAGTGTTGGAAGAAATGGCACCTTGGCAAACATCACAGCCCCATCAATGAACTCCACAAATTCAGATTCTTCTGCAAGCGCTTTTGGGTATAATATTTTGAGTTGTGCAGTGATGATGGTTGGAGCCCTGCTTGGAAGCTCCATTTGGTTGTAAACAAGAAAGTGCTTTTGCAATTTTTTCTTCCTTCTTTTTTGGCTCTTTTTTTGGATGATCCATTAGTGGGGTGAGTTTATCTTGTCTCGCAGAGTGGTGATCGGGTAGTTTTAGATTGTTTCTCTTCTCTATCCCTCCATTCAATTTTGTACAAGTCAAGATGGAGTTGTGGAGAATTGAAATTGTATTAGGCTATTAGTTACTTAAACTGATGTAACATTTTTTTTATCTGCTTTGGGAATCAGAGCTTTATTATTATTCTTTGGTTAAATTATAAATTCATCTGTCATTTCAGTTTGTGTATTTTTTATTTTTAATGAAAGTATGTGTTGATTTATTTTTTAAATTTTAATTACAGTCTTAGATTTTAAATGATGATGATTGGTGGTATTGTTGATAGAATAGTTACGTGACATTCTATAAGATAATTTTTTTTAGTTTAATAACATTTGAAGGTGGAGGATTTGAATTTCTGACCTCTAGGTCAAACGGTATATGTCAATTAAAGCTATACTCACTAACCCTATAGAATAAAATTTAGATGTAGTGTGATCACATGATTAATTTGGTGGCTTTCATATAAAATAGATATTCAAATTGTTAAAAAAAAAGATATTCCATTAATTCATGAAAAATAAATTGTTTTTCTATTTTGAAAAAGAATAATTATATCTGAGAAGCTTTTCGGGTAAATAATTATGACTCATACACAACAACAATAATATTTTAGAGAAACATTATATTGTATATATGAGTTCCCCCCCCCCCCCCCTTTTTGAAATGATTAGAGTTTATGGTTTATAAAAGTCTAATTTACAATCACAAATAGTAAATCTATTAAAAAAAATTTAGCTA
Source organism: Luffa aegyptiaca (assembly GCA_017139565.1). Taxonomy (NCBI): domain Eukaryota; kingdom Viridiplantae; phylum Streptophyta; class Magnoliopsida; order Cucurbitales; family Cucurbitaceae; genus Luffa; species Luffa aegyptiaca. The sequence continues at coordinate 13,836,832 of CM029403.1, forward strand.
AAAATATAGTCATCTAGATATAGTTGAATTAGTTAAAACATTGTATTATTGATATAGACTCTCGACCAAACGATCATAGGTTCGAGTTCCCAATCATAAATGTTGTAGGTAATTTTGGACCACCCCGATATGCAAGGAGCTGAGAAGGACGATGCAATACCAGCCCAAGGAGACAACTAGGAAACGGGCTCTGAAGGAAGAATAGGCCAGAGGGTCGGGCCATAGTCGGAGGGATCAGGCCTTGGGCCAACCCATATGGTCGGCCTTGGCCTCCAATCACTCGGCCCACTTGCGTGGGCCGAGTCCTTCTGCCTCCGTATTGTCCCTACTGTCCCTGTCCGTCCCGCTTCCACTCGGTTCAGCCCTGGATCGCTTCCGAGCGCCTAGAAAACCCTAATTGAAGACATAGGTATAAATGGGGGTCTCCGACACCCGAGAAAGGGTTGGGGAAAACTAACTACAAAAATACTTTGTACTGTTGATCTGACTTAGGCATCGGAGTACACCTGCGTGCAGCGGTTCTTACTGGTCGCTTCTCCCCCGTCTTCAACAAATTCACTGGTGTCATGTCACGTGAAGGTCAGGTGGGTAACTTGGTCAGATTTTGGCATCAACATTTATTGTTGAACTAAAAAAATTTGTAAAGCAAGGGTTGACATTAATTGTTAATGTTAAAAATTAATTTATTAAAAATTTCTCAAATTATCGTTTATTTTATTTAAAAAGAAAAAAGATAATTGTTAATGTTAAAAATTAATTTACTAAGAAATTTCTCAAATTATCGTTTATTTTATTAAAAAAAAAAGGTAATTGTTAATGTTAAAAATCAATTTATTAAGAAATTTCTCAAATTATCGTTTATTGACTCGGTCAGTTTAGAATCGCGAGAAAAGTCAGGGAGAAACCCTAATTTCATCCCGCTATAAATACCTCGTCTTCGCCGATCTCAAATCAACCTTCGCCATCTACCGTCTGCTTAAGGAATTCATCATTTTCTTTGTACAATTTGTTTCATCATTCTTCGTTTTCAGTTTCTTAATCAAAATCTTCTCATGGCATCGACTATGACTCCCTCTGCTTGTTTATCCATGGCATGGGGAGTACGAAAAGATGCGAAATCGATTTCAAAACGGTACTACTTGGACAGGCATTGCCGATCTATCTAGGGTTTTTGCCATTTCTCGTTGGTTCCACAGTTTTTTCGTCTCTCAAACCCTCGCCAAACGGATCGATCGACATATCCGATCCCCATTTATTGTTTCTAATAATTTTTAATCTGGTTTTGTGAAATTTGATCTGCTCGATGATGATTGTTTTTGCTTTAACCACACCGAAGCGAGCTGAGGTTGTGTTTTGATTCTCATTCATTTAAGCTTTTGAGAAGATTTTCTTCTTGTGCTTGGTTTTCGCCTGACGACTCTCCCTTCTACGATTAGAGGAATTTTTTCAATTTTCCTCTTCTTTTAGGAGGAAGACGAAGGGAATGCCAATCGTTTGAAGCGAGTATTTTCTGGGCTTAAACGTTTTAGAATTCACCAGCTTCGAGCTTCCGCATGTGGAAAACCCTGGCCTTTTTCTGAGAGCAATTGATCGTGATTTAACTCTTTCACTCTACTGATCCATCGTCTTTCTGATCGATTAGACTGATGCCTTCCTTTTTCGAACTAGCTTTCAGAAATGCTTTGTGTTTGTCTGGAATTTTCACTTTCTGGAAAGTTACTTCTGTTTGATAAATTGTTCTGATCTACCTGCGAAGCACAATGCATTCATATCTTTTGAGAGTAACTTTTGTTTTCCATAGTCTTTGAAAATGTTAAGAAAAACTGGGAGAAACAAACTATGTTTACGATTGTCTTTTGAATTTGATTCTGTACAGAGAAGTTTGATTTATATATAAAGAACATAACAAGCCGGTTTGAATGGCAATTTTATTGATAGATTCATATTGGCTTGTAGAATTGATGGAACAAAGGAAGGATTCAAAGCAGCAGAATTCAAATGCAAAGAACATTTTAGTGTCGAAGATTCAAACTTTTTTTAATTTAACCTTGATTAATTTATGAACATGTTGTTTTTTTAAACCATTTATGAACATGTTTAATATTATAATTTTTAGTTTATTTTGTTATATGAATTTTAATTTTATCAAAAAAAATTATAATATGAAATGGTATGTTTACCAGATATTTTTTTTTCCTTCTAATGTTATTTTGAATTTTAAAATTCGAATCCACTAAAAAAATAGGTAAATCGCATAATTTAGAATAGTCTTAAAAAATACTTCTGCCCGTTTGGTAACGTTCTCGTTTCTTGTTTCTTGTTTCCAATTTTATTAAGAAATCTAAGTATTTAATAACTATGTATGTTTCTTGTTTCTCATTTTTTAGAAACACTCCCAAAATTTGTATAGAACTTTTGGGAACAACTAAAACTAGTTTCTCCTTTTTTGTTCTTGTTTCCAATTTTTTCCAAATATAAATAAGAATATAAGTTTATTATTATTGAATGTATAGGTGTTAGGGTCCTGAAATTCTATTTTTCTTTATTAAAAATGAAGAAACGGAAACAAGAAACGAGAACGTTATCAAACGGGCCCTAAATTGCAGTTTTCCTTTTGTATATGTAAACTAAATTTATATAAGTAAATACAAAAAAGAAAAAAACAATATGGAAAATGGAAAAACTAAATTGCAATATGGAGAGATTCTCAACTTCATATGAAAACTAAGAATAAAAAACATGGAAAAAAATATACTAAGAAGAGATATGGAGAATTTTTTTTAAAACACAAAAAAAAAAAAAAAAGCAAAATTCCAACAACACCCATTATTGAAAAAAAGAGCATATCATTACATTCAGTATTTAAAGAATGAAATGAAAACTAATATTTATAAAAAGTCATACTCATTAAATAAAATAAATTTAATATAATAATAATAATAACAATAAATTAAAGAAATATATAAAAAACGAAATTAGGGTGTCACGCGACAGCTCTAATTACTTGGAGTGTTTTTTTTTTCTTGCTTTTCTACTCAGAGTATATTTGGACCATAAATAAATAAATTAATTAGTTAATAATTAAAAAAAAAAAAAACCTCTCCCCTCTTAGACATGTCGTCCCCAAGCAACGTTTTCCATCTCAATTCTCAACTAACCAAACAAAATATGTATGGAGAATTGATTTCTTTTTGATATTTCATGGTTTTGAAATGGGAAGCTAATAAACTTTTTTTTTTTTTTTTTTTAAATTTAATTTTTTACTATACATGTTTTTTTTAGTTTAACAACATTTAAGAGTATAGCTATGTTCAATTTTGCCCACTCCACATAGTTGAACTTATAAAAAAAAAAAAAAAAGAAGAGAGATTAATGTTAGTAATTAGATCTGGTAAGTTTGTAAGAGTGACTATCAACTACATGACATGAGAGACGATCTTTCTTATAAAATAAAGTACACATGTGATAAAGAAAACTCTTTAATCCTTAAATAATCGATAAAGCACTTATCCATTGATGATTTATAACTTACCATCGTTATTAAAACATTCAATTCAATCAATCACATCTGGACTTTGGGAATTGTTGCAATTAAACCATGGGATGGACCTTGTTTGTTTGGTAAAAATGTAAGATACCTAATTATGTATTTGAGTCACACCATACATCTTAAGAAAAAACATAAAAGAAAAATGAAGAGCAAAAATGTCATTAAAGGATACCAAGCATCGACATCCAAAATTGATTAGATGTCTCGTATGTCATCTTAAGGTATTCATGCACTAATAAACGATGTTATGAAATTAACTATATTTATATTTTACATTTTAGATATAAAATGAACTTGTGAGTTAAATTGAACAATATACCTCAAATATATTTTTTTTTATTAAGCAATAAGTGGGGTAGAGGATGTGAACATTTGATCTTTTTATTGAAGATACATCTATTGTTAGTTTACTAAAAAAAAAACATTTGTTTAAAAATCTCAAACTCATAAATTAACTTGGACTACAAAACAACCAATAAAGTTAGTATAAACTTTAGTATAAATTTAAATTCTTTAAAGATTAATATTGAAGTTATTGATATGACACATAATATTCTCGTACAAAAATTGTATATGCCAAATATAGTTATTTAAATATTTTTAGACATTCTTATAAGAACAAAACGTTCACTATACATGCCAACAAGAAAAAAAAGTTTCGCTATACACCATCTAGTCGAAGGTCGTTTACAATGTCAAACATATATGTTCTCGATATTCCAATTATCTAGATTTTGTTTCAAAAAATATATTTTGTATAGAAAATGAATTTAATAAAAGAAATGTTTTTAAACGGAAATTAGTATTTAGTACATCTATTTAATTGAAAAATTCCAGTATTGCATTGGTGCCCCCCCAATTCGGGGAAAATTACCAGTAAGCGTATCAGAGAAGTTATACGTTCGCGCCTCGCATCAAAGAGACAAGAGAGCTCGCCGTTCAATTTCCTCACACTTCTCATAAACTCACAACGCAGAGCGCGCACCAGAAAGAGAACCCGAGCGAGCGCTGTGGACGAATTGGAAGAGACAGAGGAAAAATGCGAGGCCGAAAACACTCACAGCGACCCAAAAAATCTTCAGGTAGGGTTTCATTACTCGAGCTTTCTTCATTCTGCTGTTTAGGAGTACAGAGCTGCTAATCGTCGTTTAATTGCACATTTTGTTTGCACTAGTAACTTATACCTCCATACGACAGGAAAAGACAGACATCTTCTGAGAATGACCCTTCTGGTTCTCTGGGGTGTTTTCTGCTTGGATTTTTGGAACCCCATTAAGGACTTTTGCTTCTTCAATAAGAGGGAAACAGAGTATTCTTATATGGGAGTTACAAGGGAGAAGGGGGTATATTGTGATAAGGTCATTATTCATGAGCAAAACAAGCCAGAGGAGATTGTAAAAACTTGCTCTAATATATGATCCTCCTCCGTAAAATATCATATTTTCTCGCAAGTGATAAGACTCAAAATATTTGTCGATATTAACCATGACCGATACGACCCCCTAAAACCTCACTTAAAAGCTGTTCCGCAATATGTTGGACTTGTTGAAGTAGAATTCTACTTTCATGTTTTAATTTTAGGTTAAATTTACAAATTTTGTTCATCAATATTGAACTTTTAATTGTGATTTTAAGTAGTCGAATACAAGATCCTCCGTCTCAACAGAGTCGCAGGACTAAGTAAAAAGGACAATAGAACGCCTGTATAACACATTAACACAAGTAGATTATTTAAATGCAGTCACAGGACAATGAAAGATGGAAAATTCAAAATTCCTTGGTTAAAGAGATGTTAGAAAGTGACTCTCAACCCTGTTGCACTCAAATCTTTTTTTTAATCTTATATAACTTTGTTATTCCTCTCCTTTCATATACACCAAAAAGATCTTGAAAGGCCTATTCCATTAAATTTAGTAAAGGAATAGTATATCATTAAATGATCAACATTCTCCTCATGCGAACCATATAAGCAACATATAGTAATGACAAATGAGTTCTAGGAAATCTTTTTGAGATGTCATTAGTCAAGCATCAAGATCTTCCTATAACAAGATACAAATAAAAAACTTGGGGGCTTGTTTTGGAGATTGTTTTCAAAATGATTTTATATTTTTGTTTTCAAAATTGTTTTTAAAATTTTATGATTCGATGACTTGCAAAAGTTAATATTAAAGTACACATTGAGTCACTATCCATGGACTCTTGATTTTGGATCAAAGAACAAAGAAACTATATGTGAAATTGCATAAAGAAAAAGAGGGAAAAAAACAAAAAACTTTTAGACTTATTTATCCAAACTTCACTAAATCTCTGTTTTGGTATTAAAAAGGACTTTCTTTTTCCCGAAAGACCGTTATGTCTTTTTATTTGGAAAAATTAAGTTCACAATCTGTCATAAGGTCCATAAAACAGAAAATGATTCTGAAATTAGTTCCCAAATGAGTTCTTGAACTTCCAAGGAACTTTTGCTTGCCAAATGCTTGTACTAGATCAGAGACCAAGAATGGAGAGTACCAAATGGTTGAAAATAGATTTACAGCTTACCAAATTCTTTTACTTGAGGACTCCTTCAGTTGGCATAAATGTGTTTATTGCTGGCTAGCTCTTACAATATTGTGGAACTTTTTTGGATAGGTATAGAAGATGCTGGTGAGGCAGTACCAGATTCAGGTGTCTTTCGATAACTTATCTATTCCTTCTGTTCATTGAAATATTATTCTTACTGGATGTACCTGATCTTTTATGTTTTTGATTTTAGGAACTTTGGCCAATGTATCAAGGGTGGCTGTGGGCAAGCTTCTAAGTCGTGCTGGCGCAACTGGACGTTCCTCTTCAGGAACAAGGAAACATGCTCTGCTTCCATGTGATATGGTAAGAATGGTTTATCCAGTTGATTTATCTATGAAATATTTGTACTACAAAGTAGTGACATCTCTTTTAAATTGTAGTAAAACTTTAACTGACTATGCATGTTCAGTTTGTTAAAACAACATTTTTGAAAATTTTTCTTTTGTTTCTTTCATAGCCAAAATGTAAAGTTAGAAAAGATGTAAATTCTGCTATGGACAAGATGGTGACATTAGCGGCTGAGAGGTGCAATGAAAATGTAATAGCGAGCTGTTCAGGGGATGTTGATGTTAATGAAGCAAATATACCAAATTCTGTATCGCAAGTTTTGGAAGATTTGGATGATTCAGATTGGGAAGATGGTTCTGTTCAACCTTTGGATGGGACAGAGTCTCATCCATTGACTATTGAATTCAGTGATATGCAGCAGACCCCTGATTCTACGAGGAAGAAACCTATTCGTCAGGCTTCTGCTGCTGATAAGGTGAATTTTTCATCTTGATTGCTTTTGACATTGTATCTCATCTTACTTCAGGTTCTTTATGTGCTTAAATTTTAAGATCAATTTCGTCTTTGGCAGGAAATTGCCAAGTTGGTGCATAAGGTTCATTTGCTTTGTTTACTAGGACGGGGGAGACTAATTGACCGAGCTTGCAATGATCCTCTTATTCAGGTTTTTTGCTGTGGAGAATAACAATTATTATCTAACTCAACAATCTGCATCACTATATATACCATTGAAGAAGCTGTCACTTGTCAGCTATATTATATTATATTATAGGCTATAGATAATTTATGATGATCATAACAAATAATGGCAATGAGTAGAATGCAACGTTTTGATTAGAGGCAGCTCCCCTGGGGTGCAAAATTTAGTTTTACGATGAATTCTTAAAGGTGTGTTTGGTTGTGATGTGAAAACCGAAATTTGAAAACAATGATCAATGAAAATATAGTTGTATTTCATGTTTTTAGATATATGTTTGGTACCGGATTTAGAAATTGGATCCCAATTTAAACAATTGTCCGAAATGTCTTTTGATAATATATTTATAAATTATAAACTAGTTGTAGTTATCAACTAAATATTAAGTTGAATGTAAACTATTATTAATTAATTTATAAACATGTATATTATAAATTTTGTATAATTATTATTTTACAATATCATATAATTTATAATACATTATATTTTGCATATTTTAATTTAACAAAAATAATTGAGTTTATAACATAAAATACTATATTTATTAAAGTTTTTATCTTTTTTAATTTAGTTTTGCATGTTAAAGTTTCAAATTCAAAATCTGGATACACTGGAAACATAAAATAGTTGTTTTCAGAATTTCTTCTATTTGGATCACAAAATCTGAAAAACAGTTTTAAAAAATATGCCTAATGATATTCACTAAATTAAGTGAATCCGTAAACATAAAATAAAATCTAGATTGCCTACCAAAGAGGTCCTAATTTATTCTTCTTACTAGTTAGTTCATGGTCATATCATTTTTTTTTGTCCTGAAGACAATTAGTTTATTACTGCAGTCCGCTTTGCTTTCTCTTCTTCCAGCACACTTACTGGAGATCTCAACAGGCAAGCAACTGACAGCCAGCTCTTTAAAACCCCTGGTCACTTGGGTATGCTTTTATGCCTCTATTATACGATTTACATCAATATCTTCTCCCTATCTTGACTAACATTGAAGAGTCAAATTAATTTTCCCTAAAATGGTTCCTGTCTTGGCTTACGTAAATGAAAAGCCTGTTTCTGTTTCAAAAAAATAACAATAAATTTAAAAAACATCCACTCCCTATCTTGGCTTATATTGAGAAAACCAAGGATGGTTGGTTCAATAGTTCTTATTCACATACGATAGATTTACACCTCATAAAAAACATTTACTGGAAAATAGAAAAGGAAAATAAAAAAAATACAGCAAGCTAACTTACAGTCTAATACCATACAAACAATGAGAAACATTCAGTTCTAGTCTTTGCATCTTTTGGGCCGTATCTTAATTTCCAACACCTGCCTCAAGTAGCGTGCATTTCAAGCTTCTCCGTAATCTCATAAAGGCTTGTAGTTGATAAGTCTTCGGAAAGGATGTGTGCTAACTGATTACGAGAACAAACGTGAGGTGTCTTTACATTACCCATATCTAACTTCTCTTTTTATTAAATGTTTCTGCTTTCACATGCTTAATCCTATTGTGTTGGACTAGATTATGAACAATAACAATTTCTGCACTATTGCCACTTGCCAGAATATAGGCTCCCAAGTCGTTGAGAATAATCTATGTCCTTAGTAACTTGCTGACCTTGTTGTGGTATCCGATTCTTCCAGATCCTTGTGGTATATCATATCCATAAACATGTCTTTATTAAGTTCTCCAGTAGTCATTTTTACGTCAAACTGAAAATAGGACCAGTTATAGTGAGTGGGTAAAGATAATAAAATGCTAGAATTTCCTTGCTCTGTGTTCTGGGTTTTAGTTTGGAGATGGTAGTTTTGAGATCTCATCCGGACATCAGAAAAAGTTGCAATAGTATCCCAAATTTCTTTGGCTGTTTTTAGGAATATGTAGGATATTGAATTTTCACAATGATGCTGGCCATAGATCAAATTATCTCATGGATTGGATTTGGTTGATAGAATGTAGTTGCTGTGAGTCTGTGACATGACTAGGGAAGGAGAGACTAGGGGAGGAGCTTTGAGATTTGATTAAATTTAACTCTTCTGTATGGATGTCCATTAGTCGGACCTTTTGTAATTACTCTTTGGGGCTCATTCTTTTAGATTGAGTTTCTTTCTTGTAATTAGGTTTTGGCCTTTGGGGCCTTGGTTTGTGGGCTTGTTTCTAGCGTTTGGGACTTGTTTTCTGTATGTCCTTGTTCTCCTTTTCATTTTTCTTAATGAAAGTTTGGTTTCTTATTAAAAGAAAAAGATTGACTCTCACTGATTGTAGTTTCAGTTTCTTTTGGAGGAGGCTTGGTAAGATAGTCAAGTTTTCTTCTTGTCTTAATGGTGAGCGTAGCTCATTAAGACCATACCTACTAATTAGAAGCATCCAATTTCATGGAAGTAATCTGCAAATTTTAGTTTTTGATCGAAATAACCCTTGAAATTGAGGCAGCAGTGTTCTTGTTGGAAGATGACTACTGAATTTAAAACGTAGTTGAAGATGTGACAATGCAGGTTGTAAAAGAAAAATTGGGGGGGGGGGGGGGGGTTGAGATGCCGAGAGGTCTGACAATGCAGGTTGCGGAGAGCAAATTGAGTAACAAGCAGAAGGAAGGGTGGCAGCAGCAGCATTAGAGAAAATATCATAGCTCAGATATCATGAAAAATTAAAATGATCAGTACAATATTTTCTTCACATATATCATATATGACTCTTATGGCTCATAAAAAAGTATGAATTGAGAAATAAGTAAAGTAGGAAAGGAAGAGAAAAACTACAGCTAGCTTATTTACCTCCTAATACCATATATACAGTATACATGAGAAGTCAACCAAAAAACAATAAGGAACTTTTGGATCTATTCTTCTAAACGTATTTTGGGTTGTATTTACTTGATTTTCTTTTTCCCTTTTTGAAAGAGAAATGATCTACCAGAATATCATTGATAGTATGAAATTACAAAGATGGCCTATTCATGGTATCTACTTGATTTTCAACATATATATTTGCTTACATTGCAGTTACATAACAATTTCCACATTAGAAACCAAATGAGGTCGGAGGGTTCTATTAATTCAGCTCTAGCTCGTGCTCTTGAAACACATGAAGGGACTTCAGAGGAGGTAGATTCTTCAGTTATCTGTCTATGTAATGTTAATTTGAAACTTGTTTCTTTTTTAAAAGGAATATGAAGACATTGCAAAGATATTGGTGGTAGGTGGATACGAAAATCATTTATAACTTTCTTTTTGGAAATTAAACAGAATGCACTATTCAAATATCGAAAGGTTCCAGCAAGATTACAAAGAAAGTTGCAATACCAACTCCCTCAAGGAGAACTATAAAAAACCAAAATGAGAAACCATTACAACCAAACCAAAAGTTAATGTAGGAAGGGACCCAAAATTCTTTTTGTCATGCTCTCTTTCTTGTTCTAAGTCTCCGCTTCCTTCCTCCTCACTGATGGCTGCTTGTCTTCTATCACACCTGTTCTTCCCTACCTTGCCCCCCTGCGATTGAGTGGAATTACCCCAAATGCTCCATCTTTGATTGTAAATTTTTCTCTATAGATATGGATAAATACTACAGAGGTATCCATGCTAGACTCTCGTAAGTCGTAACAAAGGCGTAACTTTCCTCTTGCCCTAATATCCTTTTTCTTTGTTGTCGGTGCATCTTTTAATAATTACTTATGCTATTGCAGTGACAAGCATTTCAATAAATGATTTTTTTTCCTCCTCAGATTGCTGCATTGACCGTAGTGCTTTTTAGAGCTTTGGATCTAACAACCCGGTAGGCTTTCAATTTAAAAATCCTTACATACTAATTTTTTTTTGAGAAAATTATATACTAATTATTATTATCTAATTAATGGCTCTTTTTGCTCAAATCTCCGAAAATGCTATGGGCCTGCTTATAGTGATTAAGTAGTGATTTATTATTTGTTCTCCTTATCAAGTTAGAAGGCATTTAAATATCACTATCTTACGACATGCAAGTTCCTACATATTTTGCTCATGGCAATCTAGCTGTACTTTCTTTTGTGTGTTCAAGTTTGAATTTCTTGATATGCCAGGGTTGGAGCTTATACATGCTCATGCGCATGCACGTTAAATTTTTGTTTATGTATAATAAAAAACTATTTCAATGGAATATATATATATATATATATATATATATATATATATATGTAAAAAGGTGGCAGAAAGCATCAACTTGTGCAAAGGAAGTTATAGAAAGGCCTTCCAATACTGCAAAGATAAGAGTAATCATAAATAAAAATAGGCGTGGACCAACCTACACCAGGACAAAGACACAAACAATATATTCCCACAAAACAGAGAACATACGCTCTTCTCTTAAAGGATTATATTTTTTCATTCCGATCAAATAGTTCAAAGAAAAGCTTCAAAGAAATTAATCAGAAGCTTGACTTCAAATTTGAGAGGGCAATCGTCAAAGCAAATATGGAGAAGGCAACGATATTATTGTGGATAGTAATATGCAAGTTGATTGAATTACAAATGGGTTTCTTGCTTTGGAAGAAATAGTAATCAACCAAGGACAAAACTGATGATGTTGAGTTTGCTTGGGCCATGGATTTTCCATTTTCTTATTGATTAAATAGTGTCATGGCTTTAGAATGCAGTACCGTTTCCTTGTCTGTTCTCTAGGTGGATATCTTTCTGCAATCTAATTTTGGGTTGGACGATGGTTTGTTGTTCTCTGCCTTCATTATACATTTTTTTTTTTCCGTGGGTAGAATTTTGTTTCCCTGAAAAAGAAGAAGAAGAAGAAGAATGTTTTTTTTTTTTTTTTTTTTTTTTTCACTTGTAGATTTATCTGCCACTCCATGTATTTTTAAAGAATGATCTGCTAGTTTCAATATATATATTTTTTATTTTTAATGTGTTCTCCATTTTAAAGAACTTATTAATCAATAAGATCCCATATTGTTACTTTCCAGGTTTGTATCCATTTTGGATGTTGCTTCTATAAAACCAGAGGCCGAAAGATTAAAATATTTTAGCCAAGAGCCAAGCATATCATGTAGGAACATTTTCAAGAACTCAACTTTGATGGTAGATAAAGCAGAGCAGGTCGATAAAAATTCTCTTTCATCACGTTGTCTTGACAAGAAGGATAATCTCTGTAAAAGTACTTCTGGTGATAATTGTGAAAGTAATGCAATCAATTTAGCAGGCAAGAAAATTCATGTCCTTGATGAGTTGTCTCGCATCACAAGTTCCAGTTGCAACTCAAAACCTGATATCCCTGAAACCTGCCCCTCTAAGAACTCTCAGGTACAAAAGAGGAAGGGGGATATTGAGTTTGAAATGCAGTTACAAATGGCTCTTTCTGCTACAGCAGTTGAGACTACGCCAAGAAATTCTACCATCGAGCCTTCTTTGAACTTTCCTTCACCTAAAAAAATGAAAAGAATTGTTAATGAAGAATTTGCCTCTTCTTCCCATGGAATCTCCACTGCTGTTGGTTCAAGCAAAGTGGGATCTCCCTTGTATTGGGCAGAAGTATACTGCAATGCAGAGAACTTGACAGGTAAGTGGGTACACGTTGATGCTGTAAATATGGTTGTTGATGGAGAGCACAAAGTAGAGGATTTAGCTGTTGCATGCAAAACATCTTTGAGATATGTGGTTGCGTTTTCTGGGCTTGGTGCTAAAGATGTGACTCGCAGGTTTTCTTTTCTTACTCTGTCTTTTTTTCAAGATGATGATTGAACTCGATAACTGTTCTTTTTATTCTCCATTATAATTTACCTTTCGAAGTTTATTCATGTTTTCTAGCTATTACCAATTTACCTACAAAGAGGCAAGGTTAATCGAAGGGGGAAAGAGGGATGGGATTTGCTTATTTAATATTGTAACTCAGAGACTTTTTCTAGCATATGGAACATTGAATTGCATTCTTCAATTTTTATGATTAACAGGAACGAGCCAGAGAGAGAGATAATTAAAATTGGAAATCACCTGCAGTTTTTTCAAGGATGCGGTCATGCTTGGTAGTCAGGATGCCATTAGGCTTTGTTGTTAAAAGTTAGAATATGGGGTGGATGGATAAAATGGAAGTATTTCTAAGTTTACATAGTTTATTGGCTATTATTATTTAAAATTTTAAATGCTTTTAGTAACCAAATTTTATACGGAGGGAATACATGCTTATTTATATTTTCCTCATAATATTTTTCTTCTCTATTGGCTCGGACAACTTCTGTATTAATATGCAATTTACATAGCAGAGGTTGATATTTATCGCTAATGGCCATGATCATTTTAGAGAGGATCTGCAGGGGAAAATAGTTAGTTTGTAGATTCCTCATGGCAGCAAATTAACGAAATAATATTTTTGCAATTTTTGCTGCCCCTATTGTATCCTTTAAAAAGGTCCATCGAATTTCATGTATTTGTCTTTTGGGGATAAATACTCATACTAGTAACTATTACATAGCAGAGGTTGATATTCATCGCCAGTGGCCACGATCATTTTAGAGAGGATCGGGGGGAGTGGAGAGGACTTTTCCACTGTGTTGTGACATGAAAATTTTGGTTTTCTGAAGTTTGTTAGTTTAGCTTTTGAGTCTAATCATGTTGACTGCAAGAATATTCCAATATTATGAAATTAATATGTTATTTTCTAATCATCTTATATGCAGATATTGTATGAAGTGGTACAAGATAGAAAAGAAACGGATTGATACTCATTGGTGGGATAGTGTATTGGCACCATTAAGGGTGCTTGAAAGACAAGCATCGGGGGGTATTGGTCACTTGGAGAAGAGCTGCATTGATGGCATGATGCAACATGATAAAGTAAAAATGTCAGGTTTATCTGATAATTTGAAGCAGAAAAATGTAACATATGATGATAGCTTGCCGGGGAAGTCAGATCACAATGTGTCAGAAGAGCTTGACACTGACCGAAACTCTTCTTTGGGTAATCAATTTGTTGCTACAAGGGATTATCTTGAGGATATCGAATTAGAAACTCGGGCTCTCACTGAACCTCTTCCAACAAATCAGCAGGTCGAAGATATCCTTTTCAATTATGCTTGGCATGTAGATTATGAATCTTTAATATGGAAAATGCTGTTTGGATTGCAGGCCTACAAAACCCACCGTTTATATGCCCTTGAGAAATGGCTTACTAAGCATCAGACGCTTCATCCAAAGGGTCCCGTTCTGGGTTTTTGTTCTGGACATCCAGTTTACCCTAGAACATGTGTCCAAATGCTTCAGACAAAGCACAAGTGGCTGCGTGAGGGACTGCAAGTTAAATCTAATGAACTACCTGTTAAGGTTTGATTGATCTACACTTCATTTTTATATGTTCATTTTCTTATTCTTCTCCCACTATTTTAATTACATAATTTGAGGCTATTTGGTTTCAGGAGTTAAAACGTTCCATAAAGAAAAGCAAAGTTCAAGAATCTGAAACTGAGGACTTTGATCAGGGTGATTCCCAAGGAGTCATTCAACTCTATGGGAAGTGGCAATTAGAACCATTGCAATTGCCTCGTGCTATAAATGGGATTGTGCCAAAAGTGAGCTCTTTTATATATATGTACTTTTTATTATTTGTGATTCACAGTAACGATTGCAGGTACTTTGATTGGGACGCCTAGTGAACTTTGCAGATTTAAAGCCTTAAGACTTGTTAGCACTACATCCTTCTTGTGTCAACTGGTTTGCTTGTGGTGCTCAAGAGATTGGACGTGAACTTTCTTCTGACTTCTGAGATATTTCTCCTTTGTCTTTTAACAATGATATTCACCAGTAACGGTTTCAAGACAAATAATATCCAACAATAATGAATGTCAAGATTTCTTTCTTTTGGATAAGAAATAAACTTCGAGTATAGTAAATGCTTTAACTCCCAAAAGAATTATGCAATGTTCCTCTAAATCCCTGTGGTTAGTACTTTTTTATGCTACTTAGGCCATCTTCTATATCGTTAGAGAGGCGGAAACCCCCCATTCCTGCTTGTTCTTAACTGAGTTAACTCCTTATGTTGTTCTCATTATCAGAAGCTAATTAATTGTAGCATTGTAACTTTTAGAACGAGCGTGGTCAAGTGGATGTGTGGTCTGAGAAGTGCCTTCCACCAGGAACTGTGCACATCAGGTTGCCCAGGGTGTTCAATGTTGCCAAGAGGCTGGAAATTGATTATGCACCTGCCATGGTTGGCTTTGAATTTCGAAATGGTCGATCATATCCTATGTATGATGGCATTGTGGTCTGTTCTGAGTTTAAAGATGTCATACTAGAGGTTGGTATTTCCCAATATCATTTCCAAGATAATTAGGATGGTACATTTTGACGACATGCAACAATTTGTTATTTTCAACATTTTGGGAACTTATTCCTTGGACAGACTTGTATTTTTCTTTCTTGCACTTCTAAGTATACTCCTTCCATTTCTTACTTTTCAACCATCATAAGAGATAAAGACCATTCTCCCATTAGAGCTCAAATTTTATGATCATTTTCATCATGGATTATTTTTAAACTCAAATCATGTTTGATATGCAGGCATACACTGAGGAAGCAGAGAGAAGAGAGGCTGAAGAGAGAAGACAGAGAGAAAAACAAGCTATTTCAAGATGGTATCAGCTTCTTTCATCCATCTTAACTCGGCAAAGGTTGAACAGCCGTTATGGGGACAACGAGAATCCATCACAGGTGGCAGGGAGTGAGGTTCGGGGTTCCAATGAGAAGGGAAATGCAGATATTCCTTCTCGTCAGGACGATATAGAACCATCAGAACGTCAGCAGGATAATGTAAGTAGCACTAATATGGATACTCCATCTCTTATCAATCAAGAAGATCACAAGCATGTGTTCTTGTCAGAGAATCAAACATTTGATGAGAAAAGTTTGGTAGTGACAAAACGATGTCATTGTGGTTTTTCTGTTCAAGTTGAAGAATTATAACAATGTCAGTGTTTTGGTTGTATTTTTGTCTATGGTTCACTCTCAGGTAGGGTTAATGGTGTTGATATCTGTAAAATTATCAGCAGTGTAATCTTTTCAAAATATTGATAGTTAAAAATCAAAACAAAATTAGCATATATTTTGCCGTAGAATCACTTCATTTTCAACATCTCACATTATCTACCACCTATGTTATTGTTTATTAAAGGTGTATATTGAGTTTGCTTTTGAAATAAGTAATTTTAAATAATTTTAGTATTAAAAAGAAAAGGTAATTTTTGCCACATTTTTATGTTTGGTTGTACACTTAAGCAAGCATTGATGCTTTTTTGACTCATGTGGTATTACCAACTAGGTAATAAATTTTCATCAACATATCGACACATCACATGTTTGAGTTTGACATTGACAAAGGGCAAATCACCATATCCATTATGTCCAAGAAAATTGATGAAATATGACAAAAATATCAACAAAATATCACTAGCGTGAACTTAATATTAATAATAATAAAAAAAGTTTAACTTGTTTAAAAATGATAAAATTTTGTCAGATTAAATGTTTTTATGACTTTAATTTTAATAATTTTGTGTCATTTCCATTAATATTGATATTCAAAACCTTGCTATTTCCTTAGTTTTAAATTCTATATTTATGGCTCTCATTCCAAAGACTAGAAAGGCTCCTATTACTCATTTGATTGAACAGTTCTGCTGAATTGTGCTCATTTTCTACCAAAAGTCATTACTAAGATTACTATCAATCACCAAATTGAAATAAATTATGGCATAATTTTTACATTAAATCTTTGTTTACAACTTAGATTATGGGAAAAGCCACCCTTTGTCAAATCTCCCACACACAAAAGAAAGAAAAAGTGCAAAAAGAATTTTTACAAAAATGCAAGCCAAGGGCAGCTAGAATCAAGAGCTAAATTATATTAAATCATCTTCAAAGATACAAAGATTAATACTGAATATAGTGTAACAGAAAGCTCTAAATATAGAGATCTATGGATCTTTAGAATGTGAAAGCAATGAATTTCAAGGGCATTTGGGACCTCCTTGCTGAGTCTTCCAGTTATTGTAGCAAGGACAAACTTGCTTGTTGCCATAGGTTCCTGGAGGTACACACAGGCATGTTGCACAACATTTTTGGCAGAAGAACATGCACGGCTTCCTGTGCGACGTCGCCGAGCATCGATAATTGCACTTTGGCTTGCAATCTGTATCCAATAAGTACTTAGAGTGAGTTTGATACGACTTTCAAAAATAGTAAAATGTATTTTAAAACAAGATCATTCTTACTCTAAGCCTTCTCGAACGTACTAATCTTAGAAGTCATCTCAAACTTATTTAAAACCTAAAAGCACTACATTCAAAAGATATGAAATTCCAAGCACTCCCTCTTATTAAATTCAAAATCTAACTCAATTGGTTAAGACATACTCTCAATCAAAATGTCAGATATTTGAATCTCCACTCCCACGTATAGTTGATCTAAAAAAATATATTCCGAATATGCAACTTCCATTTCTTTTCTCAAAACAAAGCCAAATGGCAACAATATCATACCAAGATTCAACCCTCCCTTTTAAAAAACATATGCATTTGAAACATTACTATATATAAGTTGAAAAAACATATGCATTTGAAACATTACTATATATAAGTTGAAAGCAAGCAAGAAACATATATATCAAATTATAGATGATGATCAGTACCTGAAGGACGAAGTCTTGAAGCAGCCTGTTGAAGAAATCAAAAACCCATTATATGAAGATTAAAAAAGGACAAAAAAGATGCAAAAGATTTCATAAGATTTAAGACATATATACCTGAGTTAAATGCAGAGAGAAAGTGAGAAAGAAGAGCAGAGAGAAGAGAATGAAAAAGGAAATGTACGAACGACTGGCTGCCATTGTGTCTGTCTGTTCAAATCTCAATTCACTTGCAACTTTCAATGTTTAATACTGACTATTTATAGACAGATTTTTTTTTTGGGTTTTTTTTGGGCGTTGTTAAAGGCGGTGAATTTGGAACATTTTAATTCAGGATTAAAAAGTGAAAGCGTTGAACGCGGCGTATTTGGTGTTTTGTTTGTTTTGTTTTGTTTTTTGTTCTACGTTTTTGTCAAACTCCCTACCATGTTTCCACTATTTGATTTTGGAAAGTAAAGGGTAAAAGGCTTATAATAATCATTATCAAATATCACATCAACCTATAACTTTAATATGATTTATAAGTGTAGTGCATTCTTTGGCATGAGTTGAGAACTCAAGATTTATTGGGAAGTTATTGTTCTCTAGTTTTGGACTCTTCCAAGTCGGAGGAAGATGTTAAAGTGAGAATAGCTCAGCGGTAATTGATATGTATCCTTGACCAAGAGGTCAAAAGTTCGAATCTCTTCACTCCCAAATTTTGATATATTAAAAAAAAAAAAAAAATCGGAGGAGGATTTTTTTTTGTGGGGACTTGTTCCAAATTGGTTACTCTCTATCTCTTGAATGGAGAGTGGTTGTAGTTTGGTGGGTGTTTAATGAAATTTACTGTTTCAAAAAAAAAAAAAAAAAAATATATATATATATATATATATATATATATATATATATATGATTTATAAGTTTTTTTTAGAAGATAATATGATTTATAAGTTTAGTAAACTAACATTTCCTCATGCATGACACGAAAGGGCCAATTGATTTGAGGACTTTTGGTGCTTTGAAGAAATCTTCTCTGCTAAAAGTGTGAATGTGCTTGATTTTTTAACATAACTTAATGTAGCTTTCACCAATCATGATTTATCATATTACCTACATTCAAGAATGTGAAGTTGTGTATCTCTTAGCGAAGCAGATTCAATTCAACAACAATTGGTGCGGTAGAGAAGAAGACATAAATTGAAAAGGCTCGACCAATTTGAAAGGAAAATTAGAAATAACTAAAGTTTTTTTGAGAAGATTTTTTTTAGGTAAATTAAGATAGAATTAGAGAGAAATTCCATTTCAATAAGGTTAAGCACAAAACTTGAGTGTTTGTTTTTAAAAAATCTCTATTGTAATTAACCTAATTATGGTGAAATTTGCATTGTACATTATTTAGATTCTATGAACCACTGAATTTTTATTTTTTTGCAAATGAGAATCTCAATGCTGTCATTCTTCTATTCTTTCCTATTATATTATTTATTTTATTATCATGTTTCTTTGGAGTGAAATTTAGATACACAACCCTAAAGTTTTATCCAATAGAAAGATATATATGGGTATATTCTATAGAAATTTATTAATTGTACTCATTAAAAACTAATGATTTGAGGTAGTTAACATGTGGTTAACAAATATAAATGATACCTAGCCTTGAAAAACCTAAGATGATAAGATTGTGGTTGTCCCACATCCAATTACATTACATACCATACTCATTTATTAGAGATACAAGCTCCTAGTCATGCATGTGACAAAATAAATGTTGAAACCTAAGTATTGCTAACTGTAGGGCGACCCCATTACAAGCATATGTATATGAACATGCACATCAACATCAAATTACGTCCTATAGTGAAGGACGTAATGCTAAAGCATATGGGATCTGAGTAATAGTTTTTTGGTTAAATTATCAAAAATACCCTTGAACTATGGGGTTGGTTTCAATTATATCCTCGGACTTTTGAAAGTTTCATTTTAGCCCTCAAAGTTTGAAGTTTATTTCAAAACAACCCTTGAAGGCATTTTTTCGTTAAATTTATGAACAGAAAATGACAGGTTTGCATATGTATTGTTGCTTTTATGAACATATATGTAAAAAAAACAATAAAAACACATGCAAACACATCATTTTTCGTCCATATGTCTTTAAGGGTCATTTTGAAACAAACTTCAAACTTTGAAAGCTAAAATGAAACTTTTGAAAGTTTAGAGGTATAATGGAAATCAACTTCATAGTTCGGGATGTTTTTGATAATTTAACCTAGTTTTTTTTTAGAATACTACACTATAAATATGAAAAGCAATTCTAACTTATAAATCAAGAAAACAAACATTCCCAAGGTGGGGACATTTGTTGTTCAACTCTCACATGCACCCATGTTCCACAATTCACTTTTTCAAAGTATATCTGTTGCCTATTATTGTCTGATTTGATTGAAAGAATAAAAAAAAACAGTTGAATAGTTAACTGTTTTAGAAAGAACAAAAAATGAAGCCAATCTCTGTAAACTATTTACAATGATTAAAGAAGGATCAAGCAATTTGATCTTAAGTGCCGTTTGTTTCTTTCTAAGTTGCCATCATCATTTACCATACAGAAACTAAAACCTGGAAAATTTATGTCATGTTAGCTGTTACGCATTTCAATTCATTTTCCATGACAGAAGGAAATGACTCTAATAAGTTTCGGATGAGCCATAGCGAGTATAGCTCAGTGGTAATTGACATGTACCTTCGACCAAGAAGTCAGAGGTTTGAATCCCCTCACTCCCAAACGTTGATGTACTAAAAAAAAAGTTTCGGATGGAAAGCTGATTTTATTTATATCACTTATTTCTGATTGGTTTGGAATGGTTTTTTAAGTGTTTATAAATGAAAAAAACAATGTTTTAAAGTACTTGAAAAGTCATTCAGAACAAACCTTTCATCTTGAAAGAAAGAAAAGGGAAAAACTATAAATTAATAACTTATTCAAAGTTCAAAAGCAGAGGCATTGACTCCCTACTAAAACTGCAGCTCACTCTGCTCCTATACTCACAAAACAGACTTCCATTAAGATTTCTGTAGAGAAAAGAAAAGAGACTTATACCTGAATGGTATCAATATCATCCATCTCAGTTAATTGCTATCATCTTTGAATCATTTCAATCAACTGATCCATCCCGACCGCGACAAGCCTCGGTATGTTGCGAGTAATCAAGCTTAAGGTATAATCATATCTGACAGTTTCCTGAGATCCCAGGAGTGCAGGTTTTGGGTGAAGATCACAGCACTCACAGTCATTACAGCTGAGATAAACACCACATCCTTCAGCCACCGATGGCTTCGCGAAAAACGACTCAAGATTGCCTTGCAGTACTTGTCCGCCTCTTTTATCAATTTATCACTCGCACCCTTTCCTCCTTTTGCCAATTTTTCCTCATTCTAAATGAATACCAAACGTAACGTATTTATATTAAAGATATGTTTGGGAGTGATTTTAAGAAACAGTATTCGTCAAAAAGTATACTTATACTATGAAGCTTAGTACCTTCTGTCTAAAGCTCTGTACAGTTTTCCTTAAATGTTCAACAGTTGATCTGTTTGAGGAATGATACTTCCATTCATCACAAAGTTTTCTAAGAACAATTACACTGGCTTTGAGATTATCAAGATAAACTGCATCCTGTACATCAAAACCAAATAAAGCAAATTACAATTCTAACTGTGTAATTTATGAGGAAATCATGTATTTTTTAGGGGAGAAGAGATTCCTCACCCATTGTTTCCAACATTTTGTGTTTTGTGTCAAACACCAAACAATAATGTCACTTGCTTCCTTTGACAAATCAGGAATACCTACACAATGTTTTTCGAACATCAACCTCAAACATAAACAATTTTTCACTCACAGCATGCAAGATGAAGTCCATCTTAACATAAACATACCTTCCCTAACATCTTTGATGAGAAAGGTGAATATCTGCTGTGTTGTTTGTTTCATTGTCTCGCTTCCAGGAGAACCAGCTAAAGCAATTTCTTTCAGTATAAGGTAAACAGCTTCGAACCTTTCGGTTGCCTGAGCATACATCAATGAAGACTTAGAGTGAATTTCAAATAACTTTTAGAAGGGTGAAGTGCTATAACTTGCATGTTTGGTTAGAATCTAAAAAACACTAAAAACTAGTGTTACTTGAAGAAGTGCTTATAACAGTTCCTCATTGGGCCAAAAATATAACAAATGCTTCATGGAAAATCCACCTGAACCCTGTTTGCAGGAGCTGGAAAGGTGGCTCTCATTAACAACTCAAGAGCTGATGGAGGCACAATGTGCTCCCCTTTTCTGACGGCATCATTCAGAAGAATTTGACGAGCTTTGGGAGAACCAATGATCCTGATGTTCATCCATAAAAGAAAAATCAATGAGGAAAAAGAAAACCAGGCTATAGGATGTTATCTTAAGCATGATATAGACAGTTTCAAACCTCTCAATAAGCTGTAAAATCAAATCTCTTGATTGAGGATTATTATTTGACTTGTTTCCTAGTAATGGCAAGAGAAGATGCATACACATGTACAGCCCCACGACCAAATCACCTACAGAGGCCTTTATGTGTATATATATTAAGGGAAAATGGATAAAACTCATACATACATATATAATATACAAGAGAACTTAACACGTACACAGACCTGAGCAATCAACCAGACTGCAACTAGCAACTTATCCTGCCCCTGATATTTTGGAGGTTCCTTCATCAAAGGCAATAGCCCGAGCGCAACGTCAGGTTTTCGTTGCAGAACCATTGCTAAAACTGTAAATATAGAAACCTGAAAGAAAAGTCGTATCATCAAATCTGTATCCTTAAATATATTCAGTCACTTCTAGTATAACAAACACACTTCTCTTACAATTGTAACGTTGTTAACTAATACAAACTCCAAACCAACAGTTTGAGGATTGCATTTTTTCCCCTTTTAGTAAAGATGATTATGGATATTTCATTGCATTTTCTTTTTCGCAATAATGAAGGAACTATATTAAATCCTTGGCATTGATCTTTAACAATTGTATGCAGTTATTTCCTGTCAAAGACTCCTGAAAAGAACACAATAATCATATGGACCTCTGTAATCTTTCTTTTTCCTGTGGCTTGAAAATCCCTATCGATTTCTTCCACAAATGGAAGAGGATCAGATGATATGGCACAAGACAAACAATAACAAAAGGATGGTCTAGATCTAAGGGGGTAAACCGTATGTGAAAAATCAGAGGAAAACATGTACATATGCCCATATCTTCTATGGTTCTTCCTCTTGACATGTTAAAGTGACAAAAACTAAAGACAGAGCATACATCGAGGTTATAAAATCATCCTGTACATAGGCCTTCAAAAGAAACCCACAGATCAAAAGATGAACAATACTTGGTTGCCACAACATGGTGTATGGATCTCCCTACACACCCCATTAAAATCTTAGACAACTCAGAGAGAAAAAGATAGAAAATGAGAAATTTTTTTCTCTCCTAGATATACAGAGGGAGGTATCTACACATTGATATGTAGCTAACTATTGTCTTAAATATAGGCTTTAGATGCTTTCAAACAAATATTTTCCACCTAAAAAGTGTTTAGCACGCAAAACTCTTTTTCACTTTTGGGGGGCATCTGGCTTACAAATATAAAAAAGAATTTGATAGAAAGTTATTTGAGACTTTTGCAGGGGCTTGTTGGGTTACCTTATTCGATCCCTTTGTAGCCACTTGATCGACTGCAAGGTCAGCGAGAATACTGTCCAATAACCATAAAACAAAAGAGTGGAGTGCATCAGATGATAGCTGCCCAATCCAGTCAACTGATGCCTCGTAGACATCCTGCGGTATGTGACAGAGAGGGATCTACCACAAAGTAATACAGCCATCATTATGACTTATGGGTGATGAAAAACTAAAATCAACACAAAGAAATATTTCAAAGTACAGAAAAACTAATAGGAATGAAAGTGTCAAATCAAACTATACAATATCAAAATAGCTCCATTGAATTCATTACGATAACTAATCTCTCCATATTTCTGCAATTCATAATGATATGATAATGTTACTCTAGGCCTACGTCCTTGTGACACTTTTAGTTTTATCCGAACGGTATCATATTGATAAAGACGTTGTCTTTACTTATGGACCATCAATCTTCCTCTTTTCTAGTCAATGTGAGATATTATATGTATTTACAACAAGGTTGATGCAAGAACATTCTTGTCAGCAAAATCTTCACGACTTAATGTCTTGTAAAGGTAATAAGAATTGTTGTTTAAAAGCAACATGCTTGCAAATACCATGGTACATTATGCGGTCAATTTCTTTTCATATACAATGATGACGATCATTTTCTTTTAAAAATATAAGTTGTGTTTTGAAGATTTTTTTCTTTCAAAAGTACTTATAAAAGCTAAAATGAATGTCCTTTTTTTTTTATTTTATTTTTATTAAAAATAAGATAACTTTAAAGAATAAAAATAAAAATAATAAGAAATTAAATTAAAATGCCATAACTTTTTTTTTTTTAAAAAAAAAATATAAACCATACAGCTCATTCTAATTTTTTAGGAAACACGGGTAATTCTGTCTCTCTTTCTTTTTAAGTCTCTTTTTGACGTTTTTTTAAAGGTAATATCTAGTTTAAATTTTAAAGAAGTGCTTTAACCATTTAAATAGAAGTACATTTTTAATGATAAATTTTAGAAATAGATAAAAAAGACAGTTAGAATGTTTTTAGATAAATATTTAATCAACTTTCTTCAACACAAATTATGGGTTAAATTGACTTCTTAAACTCACTCTAAACCACTTTGGTGGGAAATTTACTTTAACTAAACTTGAGAGTTGATTGTTGTCTTTAAATATAGTATTAGAACTATTATTGAGTATCTAAGCTTGAACTCTAACATAGCTTAGCAGACAAGTCACTTATTACCATCTTATTCCTAAACTAAAAATTGAGGTGTCAATTTTGCATTGTTGTCAAGTCAATCCACACTGATCTTAATATGTTTGCAAATTAAAGATGGATTGGTTTTAACTTTTAAGACTAATACGGAAAATTTGTTAGTACTATGGTAATATCATACTCTTCCTCTGTTCACACTACAACTTTCTCTTCATAAATATATCTTAATATTGATGGACCCCACATTATTCTTTAAACGATGTTGACATGACAATCAATAAATAGAATTTTTTGGTTTCAATAAATGCTCGGATTGGCAGGAAATTTTTAATTTTAGGTATGTAGGGATCTCCCTAAAGAGAAATAGAAAATGAGAAAAAAAATTATCTCAACATTTTAACGGTGGTATGTAGGGAGATATTGGTATGTAATCAAGGTTTTTTCTTTTATGATCTCAATCAATGTTATTTCAATGCTGCATAAATAATTAAAGGAAAAACTTGGCTGCATACCCGTATGTAGAGATCTCTTTGCATACCACCATTAAAATGTTGACAACTAGGAGAGATATAATAATTTTCTCATTTTCCTCATTTTCTTATAGAGATCTTTATCTACCGATATGTAGCCAAGTTTTGTTCATAATTAAATAATAAAGAGAAGTCGGTGATTAGAACAAGAACTTACATCAACCATCTTTGTAACTGTGGACTCTTTTAATATCTTTAGCCACGGAAATTGCGCCGTTGCAACAGACGCAAACGCTCGATCAAAGTAATCGGCAAAACGCATCACCATTACATCTTGCTGCGATTCATACGAACCCTAATAACAATAAAAAGAATCGAGAATAATCATCCATTAAACCCCAAATTCAACGAACACCAAATCCCAATGATCACCGCAAGAAAGCCACCAAAATCGAAAAAAATCGATAAATTCAACCAACCGTAATCTCAGTAAGAAACACATTGAGATCATCGGCGCTGATTTTCGCCGCAGCTTCCGCCACGGTTACCTTCGGCTTCTTCCGCTTCTTACGCTTAATCTTTTTGATCTCTTCGCCGCCATTCTCAGTCGCAGCGGCGGAATCCACCGAATCGCTGATATCGTCATCGGCGCCAGTAGAACCATCAACATTCGTGTGAAGAGTTTCGGAATCAGAAGCTCCATCTGTACTCTGTTTCGAGTGCTTCTTTCTGTTCCGCTTATACGATACCAGTTTCCACTCAGAATCCTCGCCATTGCCATTACTGATGATTCCCTCCTCGGCCTCGTCCCTGTGAATCGATTCGATTGCAGCAGAGGTTTCGTCCATGTTCAACGCCTTTTTTTCTTCAACTAACGAAAACGAAAGCGAAAGAGAATTGAAGAAGATAAAGAGAAAGAAATTCGAATGAATTTCTTATCTGTTCCTAAAAACACGAAGAGAGTGTTTCGGCGTTGGCGGCGGAGAGGATTTGTTTTGATTGACGTCAACGGCGGAGAGATTACAGAGAGAGAGAGAGAGAGAGATGGTGATGGGTTCGAGTTTTAAAGCGAAAGAACTTTGAATGAAAATTGAAACGCGCACGTGGAAAATTTGCAAAAAGAACAAATCTTCCCAAGCAAGAGCATGGAAGAAAAAAAGATTTGAAAACCCAATATCTAGCCAAGTGGAGATCCAAAATTTTACAGAAATTATAGCGAATGGGTCAAATTGATCATCAAATTTCACAATTGTCCTTATCAAAATTATTATTGGTAAGTTTTTACCCATTAATTGAGATAATTCCGTTACCAAAATGCTTTGAAATAATTTTAATTTAATAATAAATTAGACTATATAAACTATTAAATATAATAATTTTGTTTTTATATTCCCAGAATCATGTTTCCCAACGATTTCTTCCCAAAAAAAATTAGGGAATTTATATGCTCACAATCATGGAAAGTATCCTCACAAATCAAATTTCCATTTTTTTCATTGACGGCTGGAAATTTTATTATCTTGTTATGCTTACATGATTCAATTTTTTTGCCCTAGTGTTTTTGACGGCTCCAATTTGTTTTCCATTTGATTATTCATAGTTCATTTCCAGTGGGTCAAATTTTTTGCCTCCCCTTCCAATTGATTTTTGTCCATTTTCCTCCACACCATAAAACAACACACAAACCATTTTTTGTCCTTTCATTTTCGTCCATTTTCGTGGTGAGTTGCGGTTCCTTCATTTTCGTATCATTTTTCCTTGTTCGATTAAAAATTTGAAATTTCTCATTTCCACTTTGGCATCATTCTTCTAAAATCGTTGATTCTGTAAAATAAGGGGCAATCCCAACATGGAATTTATTTTCAAATTTCATTATTTTGAGATTTTCAACCAAAATTTGGTGTTTTTTGAGATTTCAAATCTTTTTTTTTTTCAATTTTTTGAGATTTCAAATTGAGAAGCCGGCTACCCAAGATGGAATCTTTTTTTTAACCTGCTTTTCGATTTGGTTGATTAAAAAATACATACCGGGTATTTAAAATTCATGCCCGGTATTTAGAAATCCATACCGGGTATTTAACAAGGAGCGTAGAAGATGCAAAAAAAACCAAATCTATACGGCAAAAAAACCTAGATCTATACGCCAAAAAAAATTATCAAGGGATCGTAGAAGATGCAAAAAAACCCAGATCTATACAACAAAAAAACCCAGATCTATACAACAAAAAAACCCAGATCTATAAGAAAAAAAAATTATTGCAAATTTCAAAATCCATACCGGATATTTAAAAATTCATACCCGATATTTAGAAATCCATACCGGGTATTTAACAAGGAATCGTAGAAGATGCAAAAAAAACTCAGATCTATACGGCAAAAAAACCCAGATCTATACGACAAAAAAAAAAAAAAAAAAACCATACTAAAAAACACTATTTTCCAGTAGCCAAAAAAAAAAAAAAAAACGCATGAGCAAAAAATGGTTATTTACCTGTAGCTAAAGAACCCAGAAGCAAAAGATTGGAGGCGGCAATGGTAAAAAATTCGTGAAGAACAAATGACAGAATAGAGAAAATGGGGGAAAAAATAGGAAAGATAACCAACCTGATTTGCACGATTTTAGGAATAAAATTCAAATCTTTTCTCTTTCTTTTTTTGTTTTATATTATTTTATATATTTCAAATGCAATATACGTTTTTTCCTTTAAAATATTTTCTTTTTTCTTTTTTCTTTTTTTATTTTGAATATCAGAGGGTCAAATTTGTAAATGGGCTACAATTAATTAAAACGGGTTGGACTGAAATGATATTTTCAAGGTTTTTGGACAAAAGTGAAATATATGGACTGATTTGAGCCTATTCTTGTAGATACCCCAAAATTTTATGTTGGGATCTTAAATTCAGTGAATCCAAATTTTTTTTTTTTTTTTTGAAAAATCCAAATCTTTTTATGTCAACTACAAAATGTGTATAAAGATAATTTTAAATGTATTAATCTATATATTTGCCATAACTACTAACCTCTTGCTTAGGGAACATGTCAATTATTGCTATTGCTTTGATATTTTTTCTACCTAACCCTGCAATAAAGAGAATGCAACTTGTTTCTTCAAAAAAAAAAAAAAAAAAAAAAAAAAAAAAAAAAAAAAAATGCAACTTGAAATAATAATAAGTATATTTTTTTCCATTTAAGAGTCTCGCCCTTTTAACCTAAAATTTTGTATCCTTCACCAGTTGTGGAATATTCAAATTCCTATCTTCACATGTTATTGAATTAAAAGCCAAAGCGGGCTTAGCTCAACGGAAAAAAAAATTGTTGTTGAATTAAAAAAAAATATTTCATATTATTTCATATTTTTAGCCTAGTTATCTACTTATCTTAAACTACTTCTGAGAGTGAAAAACTGTCCCCAATTAACACGACCCTTTCACCCCAAAATCTAAGAGCCTCAAATTGAAAAGGTTGCTTAACTCCCCATCCCAAAAAGAAGAAGAAAAAAAAAAAACCCTTTTAGTGGCTGGCGTGTATGCCTCGAGAACAAACCGAAGTTACCAAACTTTCCTCTCTTTATCAACTTTCTCACCTCCTCATTTCTCTCTCCTCTTCAACCAAGCAAAACTCTTATAATTCCTCATATTGTAAAACATCAAACCTTTTAATTATCTCCCTTATCATCTTAGAAATTCAATTTTAATCATTGATAGCGATTGAGAATGATATTTTGGAGAGAGTTGACTATAAATACTTGATTGACAACTTTGCTTCAAACAAAGTTTGGAGGATGACAAATTTTAAATAAAATATCACTGTTATATGATTGTTTGGTGACATTTTCTTAGTTTCATATATTTTTTTTTTAATTTTTTGTGAGAAACAATCGTATAATACGATGAATTTTGATATTTTACAATTTTGCCTTTGTTAACAATTGTATAACATTATAAAATATTTTAGGGTCTCATCTTGAAAAGTATGCCCATCGCAATTTTGGAGTTGTTATGATTGAGTGATTTTTTAAATGGAAAAATACACTTTTAGTTCCTAAAGTTTGAATTAGGTTTCATTTTGGTCCATGAGTTTTCAAACTCGACAATTTAGCTCTTGAAATTTGCATTTCGTTTCATTTTAGTCCCTCCATAGAATTTCCCGTTAAAAACTAACAGTTTGCTGACATAACATTATTATTTTTTTATTAAAAAAATTATTTTTTAATTTTTTAAAATAAAATAATAATAAATTAATTAAAAAATATTTTTATTATTATTATTTATTTTCTTCTTCTTCATAACCCTTCAAAGAAGTCGTCGGCCACCCCCATCTCCGGTTGTCTTCTTTGCCGAGTAGAGGTGTCGCGACGGCAGCGCAGTAGCGACAGTCAGTCGACGCGAAGAGGCAATGCTTAGTAGTGGCGTCGCGACTTTCTCTGTTTCTCGCTTTTTTTTGTTCTTCCTCAAGCCAATCTCTCTCTCCCTCTTGTGTTTGTGTTTTTTCATGAGCAGGAGACTCCGTCGACACAAATTCGCGGATTCGATCGACACAATCTCTCTTTAAACCTCAGATCTGTGTGTAGTGAAGGTGGTTTTTCCATATGTGCGTAGCAGGCAGTCGACGCGCAACAACGGGTTTCAGGCCCGTTTTGCAGCAGTTTCAAGTTATGGCGAGTGTGTTTCAGGTTCAAGCGAGTGGGTTTTCAGGCGCGGGGTTCAGGTTTCGGTGAGTGGGTTTCAGGCGCAAGTTTCAGGTTCCGGCGAGTGGGTTTTCAGGCGTGTTTTGCAGCAGTTCCTTCAGCAACTCATATTCCGACATCTGGGAGGACCGTTTCGTGTAAGTTGGAGAAGGAAGGAAAGAGAAGAAGAGAAGAGAAAAAGAAAAGAAAAAAAAGTGGTCGCTGGTGGCCGGTGGTTGAGTTATGGAAGGAGGGTTTGAAGAAGGATAAATGCTTTGAAGATGAAGTGTTGTGGAGAAGATGAAGAAAGAGAAAAAGAGAAAAGAAATAATAAAAAAAATAATGCCACGTCAGTTTTTAACGGAAAATTGGATGGAGGGACTAAAATAAAACGAAATGCAAATCTCATGGGCTAAATTGTCGAGTTTGGAAACTCAGGAACCAAAATGAAACCTAACCCAAACCTCAGGGACTACAAGTATATTTTTTCCTTTTTTTTTTTAATTTATAGTTATGATAGTAAAAAAGTTGGATTTTTTTTATTAAAATTGTACTTTTTAAAACTTATTACAATAATAGGATTATTTAGAAACATATTATTACAATATTGTAGTTTTTTTTCCACGTCAATAGGTCGTCTCTTGAAGAGACGACCTAATGACGTGGCACGCCATCTGTCCAATAAATTAAAAAAAAAATAAAAAAATCAGTAGGTCGTCTCTTGAAGAGACGACCTACATTCAAATTTAAAAAAAAAAAATGCGCCGAAAATAGATCGTCTCTTGAAGAGACGATCTATTAACTCGGGTTAACGCAGGTCGTCTCTTTAAGAGACGACCTGTACACTTTTTACCATTATTTCATTTCTGGCAAGTTGGTGAGTCTCTCACCCAGTCATGTGAGAGGTCCTTGGTTCGAGCTTGGTCATTGGTTTTTTCTTTTCTTTTATTTTTTTTTCAATCGTTTTTTTTTTTCCGTTTTTCTCTCAGTTTTTTCCCTTCCCATTTCATTTTTTTTTCAAAAAATAAAATAAACGAGCCTCCTAACCTTTTTTTTCTTCTTATTTTCTTATTTTCTTTTTGTTTCCAATTGTTTTTTTTCGTTTTTCTTTCAATTTTTCAAAAAATAAAATAAACTTCGATCATTTTCTTTTTATATGTTGTTTTTTAAATGTTTTTATTTTTTGTTTCTTTTTTCAATTTAACGGTACCTATGGTTTGCTTAAATTTATATTTAATCGACGGACGACAACTAGTGGTTGGACTCGAAAAAGAAATAAGAAAAGAAATAATAAAAAAAAAACAAATAAAAAGAAAAGGATCGAAGTTTATTTTATTTTTTGAAAAACAATTGAAAGGGTAAGGGAAAAAATTGAGAGAAAAACGGAAAAAAAAAAAAACGATTGGAAACAATAAGAAAATAAGAAGAAAAAAAAGGTTAGCAGGTTTATTTTATTTTTTGAAAAAAAATAAAATGGGAAGGAAAAAAACTGAGAGAAAAACGGAAAAAAAAAAAGAAAAGAAAAAACCAAACGGAAAAAAAAAAAGAAAAGAAAAAACCAAACGGAAAAAAAAAAAAGAAAAGAAAAAACCAAACAACAAGCTCGAACCTAGGACCTCTCACATGACTGGGTGGCTCACTCACCAACTTGCCATAAATGAAATGATGGTAAAATGTGTGCAGGTTGTGTCTTAAAGAGACGACCTGCGTTAACCCAAGTTAATAGATCGTCTCTTCAAGAGACGATCTATTTTTGACGCTTTTTTTTTTTAAATTTTAATGTAGGTCGTCTCTTCAAGAGACGACCTATGATTTTTTTATTTTTTTTTTAATTTATTGGGCAGATGGCGTGCCACGTCATCAGGTCGTCTCTTCAAGAGACGACCTATTGACGTGGAAAAAAAACTACAATATTGTAATAATAAGTTTCCAAATAATCCTATTATTGTAATAAGTTTTAAAAAGTACAATTTTAATAAAAAAAGTCCTAAAAAAGTTGCCCTAACTAAAATGATTGAATTTTGCAAATTTTCATGGAATTTTGATTTAAATTACTTATCTCATTTTTATTTTTATTAACAAATCAAGATTAAAAGCTAGTAAACTATTTGTTTTATTTTTCCTTCCCGTGAAGATCAAAACAAAAAAATTAATTTCATTCAATCTCAAATTTATTCGTTCCAACCAAACATTTTGATAATGATACTTTTAATAATAATAATAATAAAAAAAAAAACACTTCATATTGGATTTAAAACTTGATTAAATTTAAATTTAAAATATATTATTTTTAATTCAACAATTGCAGTAATGGATATCGAACCATCGACTTTGATGCTTTATCTATTGAATTATACTTTCATTATCAATTTTAGTTCTAAAAGATGAACATCAAAAATGGAAGAGAACGTATTAAATTATTAGATTTCTTCTTATTATTCTTTTAGTGAGTTTAGTGTGACAATATAAAAAAGTAACCTAATTTTAGATGGCTAATTACAACGTTTAATGCTTACGCTTGTTCGTCGTTAAAATCCTTTAATGACAGACAATGCCCATCATTAAAAGCCATTTTATAGTAGTGCAACAATCAAATATGAAAATTTAGATGTGGGAAGGACATGAATTTGACAATCAAGATACCTTCGGATATCTATTTTAAGACGATATGACAGCATTTGGATTTCTTGAATTTTCTATATTTCTACGCCTTGCCCATCTAATTTACACATGTCTCTTTTTATGATCCAAACAAATTAATTTATAATTTGTGCATTTCAATGGACCTAAATTAGTTTAATTTATCTTAAGTTCTATACTTTACCTTATTCGATGCTAAGTCAAGTTGTGTCAACTAGACGTGAATATAGCATGCAAAACTTGACTTCATCTGTGGAGAGCTGATAGAATGCTATTTATCAGTATCTTAGTTAAGCTATTTCTCTGATTTTTGTCTTATAAAGTTTGTTATTAGGTAGCCTATCATATTTGTCCATCTGTTATTCTTTCTCCTATTTATGCCGTATTTGTTTCCTGTTTTGTCATCATGAACAATATTGGTAATAAAGGCAATTCTCCTTTCTTCTTCTTTTCTACTGTCGTTTATGGTATCAGAGCTATCCTACCTCATCTGAGAATCAACAGACCCCTGTCGTCACTCCTTTCTCCCTCAATACTACACCTATTGCTACCCCTGTTCAGAACCCTACTCAAAACCCATCTATTACCACCTCTATTCGTCCTCCAGCTATAACTCAGAATCGAAACAACCCTGTTAATCCTCAATTGCTCCCTCCCTTCAATCCAAATGTCTCCTCCTATCTTCCCTTCCCAACCTCCTCAGCCTCCACTCTTTCCCCAACCGAATTTCTTTTCTACTGTCGTTTAGGAGTTGACAT
Source organism: Luffa aegyptiaca (assembly GCA_017139565.1). Lineage (NCBI taxonomy): Eukaryota > Viridiplantae > Streptophyta > Magnoliopsida > Cucurbitales > Cucurbitaceae > Luffa > Luffa aegyptiaca. Next base: position 13,870,035 of record CM029403.1, read on the forward strand.
GGTCGTGAATTGTCCTATCAAAATTTTGGAGATTTTTTTTAATATATTGTGCATTAAATAATAAGTGCAAAATTGAAGTATATCAAAGATGTATCTCTACAATTTGGAGTAACCCATCTATCTTATAACTTGTGAGGTCTCCATTTATCTTTTCAATGTGGGATCCTCAACATGCCCCTTCAAGATAGTGCCTCTTTGGGTTCACCATTTTTGGATCGGATCCCAATTTCTTTTTTTGGACCGAATGCCCATTTAAGTTTGATGGGCTTTGATACCATATTAGATAACATAAGATTTCATCTCAAAACCAATTGACAATGAGTGGAGTAACCCATCTATCTTAAGGTCTCCACTTATCTTTTCAACATTTTTATGGCAAATAAAAATTTCAATCATAATGCCATTTTCTAACTTATATAGCATATATACGCATACGAATTAATGTAAATTCTTGCTAAAAATGTCAAAAATTTCACATTATGTGGCTTTTAAAATCTTGACTTGCTTAAAATATAATAAACAAAATAAAAATGGTAGAAATTTTCCATCAAAAGTGCTTGATATACGTATATTAATAATTTGATCTAATCAAACTATTTTTTTTCTCGAGAAAATTAATCAAGCTTCTAATAAAACTTATAAAAATGTCAAAGAATTCATATTATGTGGCTTTTAAAATCCTAAATTAAAGATGGTTGGCTTTCAAAAGAAATTAAAGAATTGTATTAATTAATAAACTTTTGAAGCAAAAACTGCTTGAAGGCATCGAAATGATGACAATTTGGGAATCACAAGGAAAATTCCTCAATTTAATTGCCTTGTCTCGAACAACTTTTTTTTTTTTTTTTTTTAATAATAGTAGTATAGTATAGTTTCCGCAAAAAATGTGAAGCATAGTCTCACATCGGTTAATTAGTAAAGGACACCATCTTCATTAATTAAAGGTTTTTAGAAAAAACATCGAAGTTAAAGTCAAAATCCAAATTTGACGGTGAAACATTTTTACTTCATTTAGAGATTTTTTTTTTTTGAGTTCAACAACTTGTGGAGACGGGAGATTTCAGACCGTCTGATCTCTTGGTTGAGGATTCAAATTTTTTACCTCTTGATGGCTGATATATGTCTTAACTAGTTGAGTTATGTTCAAATTGACAATAAATCGTTACTTCGATGGAAATACAAAAACCAAAAGTGTTTGGTGAGACTTTATCCAAATACAAAGACGGAATTTTTGTACAGGATGACCCTCTAAAATAGGCGAATATGAAAAATGTCTTACCTTTTCAATTCAAGGATATATGACTCTTTGCTTACGTCATCATCCTAGCAAAATTACTATTTTACTCTCTACTCTAACCTCGCTTTCTCTCCAACTCTTGCTCTCTCTCCAATCTCGCTTCTTGCTTCTCGTTCTCTCTCCAATTTCCTCCCTCCCATCTATTACTCTCTCTCCAATTTCTTGCTCTCTCTCCAATCTTGCTCTCGCTCTTAAATGCCTTAAATGAGCGTTTTCATATCAAGAGTAGAATGGTAATTTTGTTAGGATGATGACGTAAGCAAATGGGCATATATCCTTAAATTGAAAATGTAGGACATTTTTCATTTTGGCCTCTCCAAATGGGTCATCCATGCAATTGTTTCATACAAGACTCACTTATCAATTTACCATTCTTCTAATGAATTTTTTAATCGTTCATATAATATATTTAGTTTTTCTTAAAGAAATAAAACTAACAATAGACTGAAAAAGAAGTCATAGAGAAAGAAGTTTTTAGAAAATAGGCTAAAGACAAAATTAGTACAAAATTCAATTGCCTAAAAAACAAACCAAAACTTTGAAATTGCAATTACTTTTCCAAAAACAAATTGATTGGAATTACTTGTGAACTTGAAAAATGATGAGTGCTTTAAACAAAAAAGCACATAAACAAACTAGGCACAAGAGAAGAGTGGAAAAAAGTTGGAAAGTTCAATGTACTATATATATGTAGTGATTTTTAAAATGATTTTAACAAAAAATTATCATAGCAATAATGCACTAAAACAAAATTCATTGCACTTAAAATTGGAAATGAGTTGAAGAAAGCTGTGGTCCACAATGTTCTTTTTCAATAACAAAAAATGGGATTACCCCCAAAATTAGTGGTTTCAATTAGGTAAATATTGGCAATTTTTTTAATTTTGGGATTACTTTCCATAATAACACTTATCATTTTCAAACCAGAGCGAGTTCTCAATTTCAAAATTCTGCTATTAAAAAGGATGCGTCAATTTACAATACATTTTAATTTAAATGTTTTTTAAGAATGCATTTTTTTTTAAAACATTTTGTATAAAATTGTTTGGAATTTAAACACTCGTATGTTTGGTTACATTTTCTTATAAGTGTTTTTATACACAAGTTATTCTATACTTAAAAACTATTTTTAGAAAAGTTTGTTTCAAGTGTTTCTTTCAAAATGATTTATTTCTCAATCTCATTTTCTAACAAGTCATTTTTAGTGTTTGTCAAATATTAGAAATTTTTTCAAAATGATTTTTTTTTTCAAAATTAAACACTTGAAAAGTTAAACCAAACACACCCGAACTAATGATTGAATACATATTGTCGCCACGTACCTGCGACGCGGAGCGGCCGACGTCCTCGAAAAAGGGGTAAAATAATAGGAGTCGCCACCAATCTTTTTTATGGTGTGATTGGACACCAAAATAAGATAAAACCATCATTTTAAGAAAAATAATAAAAAAACGGTCTGCGAAAATCAGATTTGGGTTCGGGAGTTGTTTGTGTATGGGGAAGGTGTTAGCACCCCACAACACCCGTTAAAAACGGTGGCAAAAATTTTATCTTGAATTGAAAAATAATTTGGAAGAAAGATATTATTTAGGAAAAATGATATTTTTAAAACAATGTCTTATTTTACCCCTCATTACTCCCATATTTGAAGTAATGATCCCATAAAATAAGTGGAAATAATTCCATTTTGATTTTGCTATATTAGAATTAAAATTCTTTACCTCAAGAACATTAGAGAATTTCACCATTCCCTAATTCCATCATAGGATAACATTTCTCAAGGGAAAGATTTTTTTTTAAAACATTTTTTAATTAAATTCATTTTTTCTTGGGATCAAAATCTCGGACTCCCAAAGATCCCTCACCTTAAGAATTCTAGAAAATCGGACTTCCAAATATTTCTAGATTCCATCATAGGATTTTTTTAGAAAAATGGTCTTAAAAATCAATTTTTAAGAAAATATTATAAAACCCTTTGAAAATATTATTTTAAGGATAAGTTTTTACAAACTCAAAAGATCAAATATATTAGGAAATTAGAAAATAAGATTTTGGGGTAAGTTTAAAATTGATCAAAGGAAAGTTAAAATGGGAATTTAAAGCATAAAACAATGATAATAATAATAGTAATAGCAATAATAATAAGCACAACAAAATAATAATAATGATAATAACAATAACAACAATAGTATAATAATGCAACATTTACATATATAAGCACAATTGACCAAACTAGAATTTTAATACATGATAATGCAACACAATAATTAAGCCATGAGCAAACAAGCAAAATATGTATTCAACCATGATAAAATTTAAGAAAAACATATTGGAATCGATCTCGGACTCCCAGAGAATCGACTCCTCACCTCGGAAAAACTAGAAAATCGGACTCCCAAATATTTCTAGATTCCGTCGTCGGATATTTTTAATAAAAAAGAAGTATGGAATAAAGGTTAGAATCATAAGACATTTTACAACACAAAATGAACATTTATATGTATATTAAAAAAATAAAACATGGTCAATAAATAAAGTGCTACTCTAAATTCACACAAACATATTAAAAAAATCTAATTTGAAGTGAGAAGTAGTAAAGTTAGGATTAAAAAAATGAATAAATAAAAGAAATAATAAATAAACCAAAAACTAAAACAGCAAGTAAGAAATCTAAATTCACTGGAATAGAAAAAAACAACAAATAGAAAAAACACTAATAATACAAATAATATCAAAATAATAACATAAACGAAATTACAAAAAAGAAACAAAATAAAACAAAATAATAAAAATAAATAAAAAAAAAGGAAAGAAAATGGGCGGCAAAGTTGCCGCCCATTCTGTGGTGAAGTGACATCATTAAGAAAAAATAAATAAATAAAACTTAAACTCAGCAAACAACACACACATATACATAATATTATAATAATAATAATAATAATAATAATGAAATGAAACAGAATATATGAAAAAAGAAAATTCTCTCTCTTGTTTTTCCAACTTTTCTTTCTCTTCTCCTCTTCAGTTCATCCTCTTTCTCTCATTTCTCTGAGTTGTTTTCTTCTCTAAAAAACATATTGTCCTTTTTAGCTTCATCTTTTTTTTTTACGAAGCCACTGCATTATCGCCATTTTTGTTCTGAAAGCAAAAACTCATCTCCACCACCTAACTAAGGTAAGTTACACTCTCTTTCTTTTGATCTCTTCACATTTTTTTCACTTGCTCTTCATTTTTTAGTAAGTAAATTCATAATAGGTAAGAAAAAAGAGAGATGAGTGATAACATATAATAGATAAACAAGATTAACAACAAAAAAAAAAAAAAAAAAATGCATGTAAAGATTAGCAAGAGTTCACATTGTAAAAATAAAAAGTAAAGAACAAAATACAACAAAAGCAAACTTCAAATACCCTTACTCAACTATTGTTTTTCAGGGCGTTCGAGAGAAAGAAGAAGAAGAAGCAAAACAAAACGTTTGAGGGATGGAATCAAGAACAACAACACTAAACCCGCTTGTTGTTTGAGGTGCAGATCCTTGGACAAAAGCCCTACCAAATGCAACCTTCAACTAAACTAGGTTTTCATTGTGTTCTAGACTTTTTTTGGAGGTTGTTGGACTATTTTTTTGGGTTGAAGCTCACTGTGTAGCTTTTTTTTCTCTACCTATGGATTTCACTATGTATGTGGCTGTGTATGGACTCTTTTTTGTTCTGTCTGGTTCTTTTTTGGTTGGATGTGGTTGCCAAAATCCTCTAGGTTTTTTTTTTTTGGTAGCTATGGAATGTGGCTCTCTCTATGTTTTTTTGTGCTGAAAAGAGGGGTATAAAAAAGCCCCATTCATTACTCCATTTGTGCCATTCCTTTTACTGGCTAGTTTTCAATTTTGAAATTCATGCCAAAATGGGAGCTAATACTAAAATGGAATAGATATTTTGCCAACAACTCAAAAATTCAAAATTTTACTCTTTTGGGGGTTTTTTCTAAATTTTACTCCAACAATTTAGCAAAATATGAAAATTTAAAAAAGAAAAACTTAATGGAGATTGAATACAATTAATTAAAAATCAAACCAAATTGGCAAGCATAATTATGCATTTTAATGATTAAATTAACAAATAATTTAATAAGCCGGACAAAAATAGGTGACTACACATATTAATAAATTTATTAAAAATATGGATATCAAATCGCAAATTGGAACTGATCTAGTATAAGTGTCTTTTCATTTATCGATGATAGGTTTGACAGTGTTTTCTTCGTTATATGTCACTTGAAAATATATTATTAGTTTGGTTCTATGTGTCAATTGAAGCTTGAATGTCGTAAATCATGTAGTTTTTGTTTTAGGTTTGGTGTGACTCATGTGGACTGTATCCTTGTCTCCTACCTCTATAAGCAAAAAGAAAGAAGAAAATAATAAAATTCATTACCAAATCTATTTTAACTCTACATTTTCAATTTCATCCTAATTATGTATACTTCCAAATAGTTAAATTCATACTCATTTAAAATTTAATTAGAAAATTGTCACACAAAAATGAAAAAAATACACTTTTAGTTCATGAGGTTTGGGTTAGATTTCATTTCAGTCCCTGAGTTTTCAAACTCGACAATTTAGTCTCTGGATTTTTTTTTTTTTTTCTTTCTTCTTTTCTTCCCTTTCTCTAGATTGAGAGGGAGGAGGAACTCCGTCCCTCCTCTGTTTCGCGCCGACGACGGGAGGAGGAAGCTCCTCCTCCCTCTCCCTCTCTCTTATCCTCTCCCGTTTTCCGTCGACAACCAAACCCAGATTTTGTTGTTCGAGGAAGAAGAAACCCACTGATTTTGGTTGTTTGAGGAAGAACCCAAAAAAAAACCATAGCTTCAAATTGATATCTAGGGAAAATCCACTAATTTTAGACCGAAATGAAATGAAGGGGAACAGATCTGGAACGAAGGGGGTTTCTCCTTCGTTCCAGCTCGATTCAAAGGGGAAACCCCTTCGTTGTGTTTTTTTAAATAGTGTTGCGAGTTACCGGAGAAGAGGACAACGAGGGTGAGTTGCGTCATTTGCGAGTTGGTGAGGGAGAGTGAAAGAAAGAAGAAAGGGACGGTGAAAGAGAAGAGGAAGAAAGAAGAGAGGGACAATGAGAGAAAGAGAGACGGTGAGAGAGAAGAGAAAGAAAGAAGAGAGGGACAGTGAGGGAAAGAGAGGGACGGTGAGAGAGAACAAGATGGTGAGGGAGAGGGAAAGAAAGAACAAAAAAAAAGAGAAAAAAAATTCGGCGACGGTGGGCGGCTGCCGGTGGCGGCGAGCGGTGGTGGTCGGTGGGAGCGATGGCCGATGACGACAAAAGAGGAGGAGGAGGAGGAAGAGGAAGAAGAAGAAGAAGGGGGAGAAAGGAGAGAGAAAAATGAAATAATAAAATAATAATTTTTAAATTAATTTAATATTATTTTTATTTGAAAAATTAAAAAATATATTTTCTAAATAAAAAATAGGTGTCACGTCACTATTTTGTTAACTTTTAACGGAAAAATGGATGGAGGGACTGAAATGAAACGAAATCTAAACCTCATCTCAGGGACTAAATTGTCGAGTTTGAAAACTCAAAACTAAAAGTGTATTCCCCCAATATCAACTACCAAACACGGAAAGTTAAGTAGTAGAAATGTCCAAACTCAATTATGAAGATCTCAAAATCTAACCACAAATCAAGTAGCTAAAAAAATAATGCAAACTAGAAGATTCATCTAAAAGAACATCTAAAAGCCAACCCTAATTTTTTTTTAAAAAAAATATATATTAAAAAACAAGCCAAAAACCTTTTAAAAGAAATAAAAAATTGTCGGAATGAACACAACTTAGCTATAATTGGCATGTACTCTCGACCACTAAGTCAGAGATTCAAACTCCACCACTCCAAATGTTATTGAACTAAAAAAAAAGAAATAGGAAATCAACCAATAAGAGGTTTGAATTAAAAAAAAAAAGAAAAAAGAAAAAAGAAAACAACCACACCATAATAATAGGTCAAATGAAAAATTTTGTAATGGTTTAAAGTTTATTTTGCTTTATTTAGCAACTACGTTACGAAGTCTTATGACAAATGCACTATGATGGCATCGACATACATTACAAAACTATGATGACATTGACTTTGTATAATATTGCAAGAAGAGGGTCGTTGATGATGACGGCCTAAAAAGTTGCCCAAGCAAGAGATTCAAATCACCACTTCCTCTAAACGATGGAAGTCTATCGGCGGAGCCTGTTGAGCAGGCCCGTCGGGAGCCATGAAAATATTCAGTTGGAATGCTCGGGGGGTGGGGAACCCTCGAACATTTTGGACACTAAAAGATTTGGTGCGAGAAAAAAATCCCCAAGTTGTGTTTTTAATGGAGACGAAATCTAATCAATCTCGAATGAACTCTCTAAGGGAGACGCTTATGTTTCAAAATGTGTTTGTAGTGAATTGTACTAGACTAAGTGGTGGTTTAGCCCTGTTTTGGCATTCTTCTGTTAATCTAAATACTATTTCTTATTCTAAGGTGCATATTGATACTAACATTGAATTTCAAGGAAATTTTTTTAGATTTACAGGTATGTATGGCGAACCAAAGCAAGAAAACCGACACTTATCTTGGACGTTACTACGTCGCCTTTCTGACATACCCCATACGGCTTGGATGGTAGCTGGAGATCTAAATGCAATAACCCAAGTAAATGAAAAGGATGGAGGAGGAGACTTCGAGAGATTACAAAGCCAACATTTTGTAAATACATTAGATGACTGCGCTCTTCGAGATCTTGGTTTCAAGGGCAACCGATTCACATGGAAGAACAATCAGCCTGGAACAACCTTTATTAGGAAAAGGCTAGATCGATGTGTCGGTAATGTTGATCTCTTGAATCTTTTTCATTCTGTTACTATTAATCATCTTGGTTTTTTGTCTTCAGATCATAGAGTTATCGAGGTCGTCTTACAAGAATATGGAGCTCATTCATTCTCAAGGAAAAAAGCCCCCCATTTCAAATTTGAAGAAACATGGACTCTTTATGAGGATTGTGCCCCAATAATTCAGGCTGGTTGGGAAAAGGAAAGAGGCGATGAATCGCCTAGCAGTTTACTCACCCGAATTCGGAGCGTATCTGAGGAGCTAAAGCGGTGGGGAAGAAACAAAACGGGAAGATTCAAAACACGAATTTCTGAAACTAAAAGGAGAATTGAAGTGTTGAATGAGGGCCGATTAGAAGGAAGCACGCTAGCATTGTTAAAGCGGGAAGAGAAATGCCTAGATAATATTCTTATGGAAGAGGAAATTTACTGCAAACAACGCTCTCGAGAAGAATGGCTCAAATGGGGGGACAGAAATACAAGATGGTTCCACTCCAAAGCCACTCTTAGACGACAGAAGAACAAAATCCAGAAAATAACTGATACCGAGGGGCATTGTTTTGAAAACAGGGAAGATATTGAACGAAATTTCCTTCATTATTTTTCTGAACTTTTTAAATCCTCTCCTTTTAATGTGCAGGCAATGGATGAAATTATTCAAGCTACCACAACAAGAGTTACAGAAGAGATGAATCTTCATCTAGATCGTGCTTTTGTAGCTATGGAGGTGGAGGAAGCTTTGAAACAAATGCACCCGACCAAAGCCCCTGGACCAGACGGATTACCAGCCCTCTTCTATCAAAGATACTGGAGTATAGTAGGAGAGGCAGTGATCAACACATGTCTCCGATGCCTCAACGAGGGGGAATGCCAGATAAGCTTAATGAAACAACGATTGTACTCATACCGAAGTGGAAAAACCCGAGCACGGTGAACGATTATCGCCCTATTAGTTTATGCAATGTGTGTTATAAAATTATTGCAAAAGTGCTTGATCTAAGTCCAAGAAAAATTGTTTTGCATCTATAAAATTGGACATGAGTAAAGCATATGATAGAGTAGAGTGGATCTTTCTTAGGAAAATAATGGCAAAGATGGGTTTTAGTTCAGCTTGGATAAAGAAGATTTGCATGTGTGTTGAATCTGTATCATTTTCGATTCTTATTAATGGTACCTGTACTGAATCTTTTAAGCCCTCACGAGGGCTTAGACAGGGCGATCCGCTATCTCCTTATTTATTTCTCATGTGTGCTGAGGGACTATCTAGCCTACTAAAAAAGGCCGAGATATCTCAAAATATTTCAGGTCTTAGAATTGCCAAAACGGCACCACCTATCTCTCACCTCTTTTTTGCAGATGATAGTTTACTTTTTCTCAAAGCAAGAAAGGAGGAATTTGATGAGATGCAACGAATCCTGAAAGTATATGAAGCAGCCACTGGGCAGGTCGTTAATTTTGATAAATCAGAGATAGCTTTTGGGGCAGGAGTGGCAAATGAAGTAAAAGGTTTTTTAGCCAACATTTTAAAAGTCAAGATAGTCCAAGACCATGGAAAATATCTTGGGTGTCCGTCTTCCCTAGCTAGAAACAAGAAAGCTTCTTTGAACTACATAACATCTAAAGTTCAGAAGGTGCTGCAGGGTTGGAAAGCAAAATTATTTTCAACGGCTGGAAAGGAGGTGTTGATAAAGGCTGTAGCTCAGGCAGTTCCCACTTATACTCTTTCATGTTTCAAACTTCCTCAGGGGTGCTGCCATGACCTGAACAGGCTGATGGCTAATTTTTGGTGGGGTAGTTCTGAACAGGGGAGGAAAATTCATTGGCTGAAATGGGAAGCAATGACAAAACCGAAGGATAGAGGAGGGATGTGTTTCAGAGATATAAGACTGTTCAACCAGGCCTTGCTGGCCAAACATACCTGGAGACTATTACATAGACCGCAATCTCTAATGGCCCAAATCCTGAAAGCCAGATATTATCCTCAGGAAGATTTCCTAAAAGCAACTCTGGGATGTAGACCATCTTATGTTTGGAGGGAGATCATTTGGGGACGAGAACTAGCCATGACAGAAGGACGGTGGAGAGTTGGAAACGGAAAATCTATTGACATCTATGACGATCAGTGGATCCCGAGAACGAAAACTTTCAGGCTGCTATCTCCTCAACGACCGTTAACTGACCGTACAGTTAATAGTCTTTTGTCAGGTAGTCAATCTTGGAATATCCCGCTACTAACAGATCTTTTTGTGCAGGATGATGTGGAAAAAATTCAAGATATCCCAATTGCAGGTGATAGTCTTCCAGATACTTTCTTTTGGCATTATGACAAAACAGGAAAGTATACAGTCCGGAGTGGCTATAAACTTGCAATAGATGGATGTCATGAGGCATCTTCATCAGCGAATTCCTTTAGCTGCTCTTGGTGGAAAACATTATGGATGCTGAACATCCCTAATAAACTCAAGATCTTTGCATGGCGAGCCAGCCTGAATATCCTCCCAACCAATATGAATCTTGTCACCCGTTGAGTCCATAATGACCCCCGATGCCCAAAGTGTGGGAAAATGAATGAAACAACTGTACATGCTTTGTGGGCCTGCAAGAAGGTAAAAAAGCACTGGGCCCTTTGGAGCCCAGTGCAATCTCTTTTAAATAACCTTTTTGATGATTCTCTTGATATGTTTTGTAGGTTATAGGAAAATCTAAGCGATGGTGATATGGCAATCTTTGTGGCAACTATATGGTCCATATGGAACAACAGAAATAAATGTGTTTTTCAGGGTAACAGGATCAACTTCCAGCAGACAGATAACCCTTTAGATTGGGCATCAAGTTACATTTCAGACTATGTGGAGGCTCAAACAAAGCGTCATGGCGATCACAAGCGATCGGGAGAAACTGATATCTCCCGCCAAGTAGAGTGGATACCACCGCCTCACAACCAGTATAAATTAAATGTGGACGCGTCGTTAGCAAACGGAGAGATGGGATCAGGAATGATCATCAGAAACTCAAAGGGCGAAGCGATGGCAACTGCAGAAAATTTCAGGAGAACAAGCTGCAATGTAGAGTGGGCAGAAGCTCAGGCACTGGTAGATGGTGTGCTTCTAGCGATGGATTCACGCTTATCACCAGTTTGGGCAGAAATGGATTCCAAAATTGTTTGGAATTTACTTCATGATCAAGAACAATATCTCAACGAACTAGCCCCCTTAATTCACCAACTCAGACTTTTGGCCAAAGATCATCATATCAGGGGGTTCCTTCTAACCCCAAGGGAGGGCAATAAAGTAGCACACCAGCTAGCTACTCATGCTCGCACAGCAAAGCACTCTGAAATCTGGCTAGAAGATTGTCTTACATGGGCTCGAAGCAGCTTAGCTAAAGAAATGCAGCGAATGGACGTCCCAACCCTTTCTTACATCTCTTTGTAGTTTTTATTTGTGTTTTCCTTCTTAAAAAAAAAAAAAAAGACTTTGTATAATAAATTCGTATTGATTTGCACCCTGCACAGGTAGTTGTACCTAATTTGTGGTTTTTAATGAAATATTATTTCCAAAAAACCAAAAAAAAAAAAAAAAAAGCTATCCAAAAAGAAAAAAAAAAATCCATTGGCATTAGTGCCCATTGACATGAGTCTTACGTCTTTAATTCTTATAATAAATTCTAAACTTCATATTCATAATCAAGATTTAGAAGGCAATTTGAACTAAAAAAAGGTTTAGGCGGCAAATTTCATATTTCATTTAGTTTCTTTTTTCTTATGATTTTTTTTTTAACAACCGATGATACTAATTAAATTGATCTATGTTCTGATTGATCATGTTTCGTTTAGTTAACTAAAAATAAGGGTATTTAGATGACATGATAGGTATTGGTGGAATTTTTTTTTTTTTTTCTTCTTCGTTTAAAAAGTTGAAAAAGTAAAAATGGTATTGTTGGGAGAAAAGATGAGATTGATTTGAGTTATGGAGTTTTTTTTTTTTTTTTTTTTTTTTTTTTTTTTTTTTTTTTTTTAACCGATTAGAAATTATATTATTTTTTTTTTCTGACATGAAAAATAACATTAATTTTGTATTATTAAAAATTATATTTTATTTACTCACATTTTTCAATATTTGCCTGTCTAGTTGTTTACTTTAAAACATCATTTTTAACATTCTAACTAAAATTTGAAAACTTGAAAATGAAAAGAAAAAAAAAATGAAGCTTTATAATTGTTTTTGTTAAGATTTTAAAAGTGTCATGAAAGAAGTAGCTTTCATAAGTCTAATATTTTAAAAATAGAATACCAAAAATAAAACTGCAATAAAACAGAACCGTAATTTAGAATTTACTTTTATTATCTATACTAAAACAATAAGCTCAACAAATTTGTCTATCTAGTCAACTACTTACAATCAAGGATTAAAATGTCAATGTTGATGGAAATGTAGAAGTCTCAATTTTATGAAAATATCGATGGAAATATCGATAAAATGTCGATGTCGACGGATATTTCAGGAAAAATATTTAAAACAAAAAAAAAAAATAAATAAAATATTTAAAATAATAAATACATATTTTAGCTTTTTAAAATAAGTCAAAATACTTATTATTAATATTATCTTCATATTAGCTACATTTCATGACTATTTTCTTTATATTTTATTAATTTTTTTATGGTATAATAGAAATGTCGATTCATCTTTCATGTCGATGTCGAACCCATGAACATGTGGAAATGTCGATGGAAATATCGATGTGTCGATGGAAACTTAATACATTGCTTACAATTAAATCAATACCCTAGTTATTATATATAGGCTCATTATAACATCTAGAAGTGGATGACCATGAGTTGAACCAAAATGTTCTAAATAAGTCTCTGTTTGGTTAAACAAGTGAACATGTCTCTAGATGCAACATGTGTTCATAATCTTTATTTGACAAACATGCCCCAAAATGCAAAAAGAATCAAACCAAACATCTTAGGTCATTTGATAACCATTTGGTTTTTAAAATTAAACTTAAAGACACTAATTTCACCTATAAGTTTCTTTTGTTTTGTTATCTACGGTTTTCTTATGTTTTCAAAAACTAAGTCAAGTTTTAAAAAACTAAAAAAAAAATAATTTTCAAAAACTTGTTTTTGTTTTTGGAAATTGGTTAGGAATACAAATGTATCATTAACAAAAATGAAAGTTATTGTAAGAAAATGTGGAGAAAAGAAGTTTAATTTTCAAAAACCAAATGGTTATCAAACGGACCTTAGAAAATAAAATCCAAAAAATTAAGGCCCCATTTGATAACCATTTGGTTTTTGGTTTTTGAAAATTATGTTTAAAAACACTACATCCATCACTAAGTTTCTTGGTTTTATTATATACCCTTCTCCTCATGTTTTCAAAAACCAAGTCAAGTTTTGAAAACTAAAAAAAAAAAATAGTTTTCAAAACTTGTTTTTGTTTTTAGAATTTAGCTAGGAATTCAAATGTGTCATTCATAAACATACAAACTATGGTAAGGAAATTGATAAAAAAACAAGCTTAATTTTCAAAAACCAAAAACAAAAAACCAAATGGTTATCAAACGGGGCCAAACAATCTGTCTTAAAGAATTCAATATCTAAAATAACTATGAGGGGAGGATTTGTAATGAACTCGTGAGTCCCAATTTTATTTATCTGGTTAAATTATTTGTGTGCCAATTTAAGATTTTCAAGGTGCAAGTGAGAGATATTTGAAAACAGCTTTATGTGGAAAACTCAAACTCAAAAATAGTAATAAATCAATTAATAAATATATATATATATATATATATATATATATATATATTTTAGTCAACAACACGTAGACGAAAGATTCAAAACTTTGATTTCTTGATCGAAAATATATGTCTTAACCAGTTGAATTATGAACAGCTTCAAGATCACACCCATTATTATCACTACTCTACACCAAATTCATTTCTCACTACTAATTTAACACCCACCAATATGTGTTAAATACCTGTTAAAGTAAGGGTCCATTTGGAATATATTTTAATTTAAATGTTTTTCAAGAATGCATTTTTTAAAAAACATTTTGTATAAAAATTATTTAGAATTTAAACACTCATATGTTTGGTTGCATTTCCTCATAAGTGTTTTTATACACAAGTCACTTAAAAAGTTTTTTTTTTAAAATGTTGGTTTCAAATGTTTCTCTCAAAATGGTTTATTTATCAATCTCATTTTCTAATAAGTCATTTTTAGTAAATTTTTTCAAAATGATTTATTTTCAAAATTAAACATTTGAAAAGTTAAACCAAATACACCCTAAGTTTGAGCTCATTAGCACTTATGGAGGGGAATAATATTTTAGAAGTTTTAAACGACTATTTGGGTAATTTTTAATCAAAAGTAATTCCCCTAAAAACGTTTTAGAGTTTTTCTATTTCTAAAAATAAATTTTGACCATCTAATTGAGTACCATAAGAAATTTGAAAAATGCTTTTAAGGACTAAAACCACTTTTCAAAGTTCTACAAAACCCACCTTTAATCAATTTCTACCTTATTATTTCAGAAGGTAGCTGATCTTCTATGGTTTTTCCAACAATCATGGCTAACGATGGTTTTGAAATAATTGGAAAATAATTATAATTTAGAGAGAGAGAAAAAAAAAAAAAAAAACTATAATGGCAAGAAGTTACAACATATATATATATATATTTTTTCTTTTTCCTTTATAAAGAAGGAAGAAGTATATAGACAGCGTGGCTGAATTACGCTATACTTGAAAACAAACAAACATGAATAGCTAAGCTTTATAAACTTCAAACCCTCTACACATTACAGCTTTGAACCTTTCATGACTCTTTAGCTAAATAAAACAAGGTATAAAACCGATCATCCTGCTGTTTTCGAGTGTTTGATAAGCCAATCGATCACAACATCGATGTTTATCGAATCTTTGCAAGAGATCATGTAACAGCACACCTCCCTGTCACGAATCGATTCAAGTTCTCTGCAGGAACAAAACAAAAAGATTATCATCAAAAGTATATTTCAATATTAATTGACAGAATACGGTTACCAAATCATCGATATAATATCGGGGACTCACAGCAAATCAACCAGTGATTGCTTGGAAAGTGCTTCTGACTTGTCAATTTTGTTGCCCAGCACAAGCAGAGGAATTCCACTTAAAGAAGGTTTTGTTAAGAGCTCATGGAGCTCACTTCTTGATATGGGAACACTATCTCTATCAGCAGAATCAACTACATACCTGTCCTTGCACCCATCATACATCAGGGCAAAGGGTAAAGAAATAACAAATAGACCAAAAAAAAAAAGGTTAATACACCCATTTAGTTCTTCAACTTTAATGGCTGTGTTGTGTCTACTTGGTCTTTAAACTTTAAAAAGTTTAAATTATGCGATTGAACTTTGAATTAGATACTACGTTACTTTTTCATTACCACCATTATCTAAATAATGACGTGATTGGCTTATTGAACTAATGACTCAAGGAGGTAGACAACTAGACAAATAGAATGGCACCGGTAATAGATTAAATCCCTTTTATTGACATGGTGCCACCCTATTTTAACCACAGGGATGACATATAACAATAATGCAAAGGGTTCCTAGAATGATATTACCATTGCAGAGATCCTAAAAGAAAACTTTTTCTACATGTCAAGCTAACTATAGAACAGTGTAGCATACCGATAGCATACTAGAGATTTCTCTCAAGGGGAAGAATCCAGAACTCTCAAAAGAGTTCGAAGAGTTTTCATTCTCTCTATATTTTCGTATCAATGTGAAAAAGGTTTGAAACAAGAACCAATAGCAACCCCTGCAGCTCATATAAGTGCAGGGAATTTTCAGACAGCAGAGAGAAAATATGGATTAATTTGGGTTTGTTATCTTCGGTTTGCTTCTAACCATCAAAGGAGGTGTGAAAAACTCATACTTCCAACAAGGGCGATGTCTAGTCATCAAAAGCAAGAGATTAATAGGATAAAAGTATGTTATATATATCTAAATGCAGTCTATTTGTCTGTTTGGTGTTTAAATTTTGACAGGAGTTCTGGTATTTAAATAAAGATTAACAATCAGTCACATATTGTAAGCTAAAGTAACAAGTCCAGCTAAAATGGAGAAAGGGTTAGAGACTTGGGATATTTACACAATTGCAGTCACGCCACGGCAATATCGCTCCCACATTGTACGAAATCTCCTTTGCCCTCCAAGGTCCCAAAGTTTAATTGTTACATTGCCCTTTGTAACTTTTCGCATGTTAAATCCGACCTGGTCATTGGAATATGAAGTAAAGATCATAAGATACATTCCATTACAAGAGCATAGACAATGAATTAGATAGAAAAACATACTCACAGTTGGAATCATATCCTCACTGTAGCCCCCTGTCTGTAAAATTCGAAAATGATCAGGGAACAAAAAGGCCATTCACATACGAAAAAAAGAAAGGGTATGAAAAGTTGCATTTTCTTACAGCAATAGAATTGACAAGAGATGTCTTCCCAGCATTCTGGAGGCCTACAAGTGAAAGCTCCATTTCCTGTTTGAAGAACAGGCTGACAAACAGGCACACAAGGCTATAAAATTTGAAAGAACTTCCAAAAGTCTCAAATAGTAGCAAGAAACAGCTTCCTTCAGACGTTCAATGAAGGCAAATAAAAAACTGATATGTGATGCATTGAGGGTTTCTACATTTCTCTGAAACTTCTGTTTATTAATGAAGAACAGGTGTTTCAAGATTCTACTGAGCTAGCAAACAAAGGATCAAATTGGAGAAGACAACACTTCTGTTTCTTCATGAAGAAGTCAAAACGAGACAACCATGGTAATGGAAGCTAGATTAACACAGACTTTGCTAAGAATTGGGATTCCATCACAAAACTATGAAGGCAATAAAAGTGGCTAGAGTACTGTGAGAAGTATGAAAACAATGTATGCACATAAAACAACTTCAGGTTTTTCTTTTTTCTAATATTCATGATTGTCTGGGCTAGCTTGCGTGCATCTTGACTACTTTCATGGGATAACCACTTGACCAACAACATTTGGTTGTCAAGAAATACGTAGGATATTAAATCCTGAGTAGGTGACCACTATGGATTGAACTCATTCCCTCTAATCCCTTTATTTTCCCGATGGCCCTTATTGATCACCAGGCCAACCCATGATTTAAAACAACTTCAGGTATGAAAGCCACAAATACATAGAAGTTGGTATCAAAGGCTGAAAACAACCTAATTGTAAACATTGCATTCAATTGTTGTTGCCCTGCAACACCACGACATAGCAAATAAGATCCTAGCTTAGAACAGCCCCCTTTGACAACAGTTGTAAGAACAAAAAACTTGATTGTATTCAACACTACAACTCTAGGGGGTATCTAAGATTAGTTTCGAGCTGTATGAAGACTGAAGATAAACACTCACTGTCAGGGCCTGCTCAAGGAATGAAGGAATAGCCAGTATTTTTCATGCCTAAATCCAACCCAAGCCAAAGTGAGCATAGCTCAGCGGTAATTGGCATGTACTCTCGACCAAGAGGTCAGAGGTTCGAATCCCCTCACCCCGAATGTTGTTGTATTAAAAAAAAAAAAAAAAAAAAAAATCCAACCCAATCTCAATGAAAAAGTTAAAAGAGCTCATTAGTTGTTCTGTTATTACTTTTTATACAGTTGATAAATTTGTTAAGTATCATAACAGTTATTCTTTCTGAAATGAAAGGTCTTGAAAGTATGGCCTGTGAACCTATATAATGATGCACAAGGAATACATTTGGGTTATGAGTATGAATGAAATTCAGAATGATTCTTGAGTCGCTTCTACTTTCTTCTTTCGAGAGAGAGAGAGAAGGGGGAAAAAAGGCTAACTTACAGCAACTACATCAAAAACTCAGACCTACAAGAAATCTCAACTTCAGAGCAAACCATCTCAATGACATCCCAAACAAACAAAGATAAGTTTACGATGCGCAAGGAACCCAGTTGTCCAATTTCAACTAACAAATATATAAATCTGAACAGCTGTACATTTTCAGCTCGAAGAATTGAATCTTCAAACTTCAAATTAACATAATTCTCAATTGAAGACCAAACGAAATGTCAAACAAGAGGCCCACATTCGAATTTAAAATCAAAACGCAGCTTTCCCTACTCAGCCGACAAATTCTTCGTTGAACAAACTAATAATCATCAATCCAAAATCACAAGCAATAAACTCCTTGATTTTCTCAGCCACCAAACAAGGAGGATCAATAATAACATAAAATCCCACAACCCAAGAACAGGAAAATTTGGGGGGAAGACAAAATCGTACCTCCTGAGCCAATTGAGGATGGAATCGAAGAAACCCATCTCGGAAAATCCGAGGTAGAATGAAACTGTGAAGAATTCTTGATTACTGATCAACAAAAGAAGCTGAAAAAAATGGGAATTGTGAAAGTTTTTAGGAAGAAGAAACGTTAACAGACGAAAGAGATGAGTAATGAAGAAGAGAAAGAAACTTGAGCGACTCAATCATCGAGGCAAACCTCGAGTAAGGGCCAAAATGTTCTATCCGTGTACTGTCCGCTTGTCCCAAGCCGATGATCCAAAACAATGTACAATTTCTTAAAGAATTAAATTTTAGCAAAGGATCCAAGTGTTTGCATGTGAAGTACTTTGTATTTTGTGATGTTTAAAGTTTTAAATTCTTTTAAGTATATGATTTGGACTTGATTATTTAGTAAAATACGCCAAAATTTATGTTCATATTATGATATAAGTTTATATGTGTGTATATAAGTTGGCATACAACTATACATGTTCCATCCAATTATACTTCAACCACGTCGATGAGTGAAATGTCAAATTGAATATTATAATTGTACTAATGAACATAACTCATCCATTATCAGGGATGCATAATTGGTTCATCTGCATTATATGTCAATACAATTTCATCTTCTTAATTATTTATCATTTAATTTATTTTAGTTGGGAGAGTACCTATTAAAGTAGTGATTTGGTTGTAATTACAAACCATTTATGAAAGATTCAATGGGGGCTAGAACATTGGACTTTCTGAAGATGTCATTAATATGTTGATTATTGAACTATATTCATGTTTTTTTTTTCTTTTTAATAACATTACATCAGAAATAGAGGGTGAGAATCTGAATCTAAAACCTTTTAGATGAGATAAAGATGCCTTTACTGTTAAATTATAAGAAGATGGCAAACTAAGCTAAGATTAGAGTATAATAATTTTATTTGTGGTGTGGACAAACATATCTTGTATGTCGAAGCAAGTTAGCTCAGCGGTAATTGACATGTACCCTCGACCATGAGGTCAGAGGTTTGAATCTCTCCATCTCAAATGTTGATGTACTAAAAAGACAAACATAACTTATATTGCATGGGTGTAGGTATATTTTTTTGAATTTATATATTTTGACAACTTGATTTTTTTATATTAGAGCAATAAAATAATCAAAATCAATTAAAATATTTTATTAATTAATTTAATAGTTTTGAAGTTTTTGATATGGTCCTCTAATCATTATAGAATTGATTGTTGGAAAGAGTAACTAATCTGAAGAGTTCAAATTAATTTTAGGGGCAGTTGCATAGATGGAAAATTGGACCAAATTAATAGCAAATATAACACAGTTTCAAACTAATTGCAAATATAACAAAATTAATTGTACAAGACCAAAAAGCTGTTGTCGGATTCTATCTGTGTTCATCACTGATAGACTCTGATTATTCAAAGTATATTAGTGTCTATCGTTGATAGACTTCGATTAATCAAAGTCTATTAGTGATAGACACTGATAGACACTGATAGATTTTGATTAACCAAAATTTATTAGCGATAGACACTAATAGACTCTGAATAATCGGAGTCTATCAGTAGACTGATAGATTCTGATTAATCAGAGTCTATTTGTGATAAACTCTGATAATCGAAGTCTATCAGATAGACTCTGATAGATTTTGCTATATTTGTAATTTTTTTTTTACATGGTGCTATATTTGCTATTAATTTGGTCCAATTTGTCATCCACTGCAATTTTCCTTAATTTTAATCAAATAATAAAAACTATTTAAATATATTATTGGATCATGGAGAGGACCCAAGACAAGCCCTTATTGGGTTGGGCTAGGCATGGAAGTCATAAAAAATGGGTTTGCATAAGGGCTTTGTGTGTCCTTTCTCATGTGTTGAGAAAACTCCTCAATAAGTGGCACCATAAGTTAGGAAGAAAAATCATTTTTCTATCATCTTTCAAGGGTATCCAATCACTTGCAAGCATGAATTCAAAAAAAAAAAAAAAAAAAAATCACTTGCAAGCACGATTTAAGATGTTTTTTTGTCGAGATCTCAATTTAATAGAAATTTCGATGAAAATATCGATAACATGTCGATGTCGACGGATATTTTGGATAAATTATAAAAACAAAAATATTAAAAAAAACATTTTACACTTTTTAAATAAGCTTAAATGCCTTTTATTTATATTATATTCAAACTAGAGACATTTTATTGCTATTGTTTTATGTTTCATCAATTTTTTTCCGATATAATGAAAAATGTTGATTCACTCCTATGTCGATATTGGACTATCGACATGTGAAAATGTCGATGAAAATTTAATATTATGCTTACAAGTACATGTGTGTGTATATATACATAACTTTTGAGGTGAAACATTCATTTCTTCCTATTCCTTCCACAATGAGAAAGAAATTGATGAGAATGAAATAAGGGATGTAATTTTTTTTTTTCCTTTTTTTAGTTTAACAATATTTGGAGTTGTGGAATTTAAACTTCTAACCTCTTGGTCGAGTATACATACCAATTATAGTTTTTTTTTTTTTTTTGAAAATATAACTTCATTTATCAGAAACCTAAATGCATCGAGATATCACCTGTGGGACAGGATCTCCCACTAGAATGATAATCATCGTTAATATGAACCTTATTTAGATCTAAATATTTGTAATCGTCAATACCAATTTACAATTAAACTATTCTCACTTTGACAATAAAAAATATGTAATTGGAGTCATAATGCATGTTTTAAAACCTACCTTCTTTATTTTTCATATTTTCATTTGAAGTCCTTTTATGTTGTTTATAAATATCCCATTTAATTTCTTTCAATTATGTTGTAATGGATATTTAAAGACTTTGCTTTTTCTATTAATAGATTCTCTCCAAAGAACTAGGGTAGGTACGGTGTTGCTCGAAAATACTAGGGAAGGTATATTGCATTCATAAGACATTCATTATTACTTATTTAATTTTTCTAACAAAGATTCTAAATAAATATATAAATTTAAACATTCAAAAGAGAATTTAGCATGCTTTTTTTTAACTAATGTCAGATAGGTTATATTTATAACCATATTCATTTTCAAATTTATGAATATGTCATGTTTGAAAGCAAGGGAGAGTATCTAATATGTCATGTTTGAAAATAAGACGGTTGCATATATCTAATATCATTAAATAAAATGTTATAATAGTGAGAACTAACAAAGATAATTGCGCCAACAAGAACTTAGCTCAATTGACATAAAGTTGTTGACTTAAAAATTAGAGGTTTGAATTTCTCCCTCGTTTGAACTAAAAGAAAGAAAGATATAATTGTAAGTATTGAAAAAAAAAAAATACATATTAATGGACGATCACTACAGCCAACAAGAACATAACTCAACTGACATAAAGTTGTACTGATGGCCACAAGATTTGTGATTCAAATCCCCCACCCTACATATTGTCAAAAAAAAAAAAAAAAAAAAAAGAATGATCACTACATTACAGTCAATCAATAATCAATATCTATATATGTTATTTTGATAAAAAAAAAATGTTTTAGGTTAACTAGTGATTATGACTATTCTTATTGTTTTTTTAAGGGTTATTATTATTATATTTTAATCCTTCAATTAGACACATTAATAGCCAATTTAAAGGTCAATAGTTCAATTCCCTATTTAAAGTCAATCAATGATTATAATTTGTTTCCAAAATATTTTTTTATATGTAGATAAATCTTGTTTTAAACAAATTATTTTTATAATTATTTTATTAGAAGGTTATATAATATAAAAGTGTTCACTTTTCACATATCTAAAGTTTCATTGTTTATATTTTATTTCATTGAGTAAAAATTTATTGTGTTGAAATAAGCTGAGAGAAGTGATATGGTTGAACTTTAGAGTTGGTAAGGAAGAAATAAATATTAGCCACCGATCTAAATATTTTACTTTGTCCATATCAATTTATGAAATTTATTTAAACATATATAGTTTAAATTAATTATATTTTTTAAAATATTTTATGCGCATTTGATTACTTTTTTTTCCCATGTTTCTGACATTAAGCTTACAAACTATACTTTCACATTCTTTATTTTATCATCTACTTTTTAAAAATATTATCGTAATCTAAACCAAAGTATATAAACTAAAAAAAGTTATTTTTTCTTAAAAAAATTAATTTTGAAATATAGTTAAAAATTCAAATGTATTTATAAAAAAAGTGAAAAACGTATAAAAAGAAAAAAATAGTAAATAAGCTAGCAGAATTTTTAAAAATAGAAAATTAAAAATGAAATTATCAACTAGATCTAAATTTTCTTGATTTATTTGGAAGAAAAGGACATTATTATCTTATCTTCCTACGTGTTCTTTCGAACCTCTAATGTTTTGGTCAATGGTACATGTTATACATGATACATGTCAATTACCATTGAGCTATGTTCGCTTTGGTCCTTCCTTATCATTTTTCAAGTATTAAGGTGATTTTTTTTTTTGTATAGTCTTGGTTCCTAAAGTTTACTCTAATTTTAATTTACTCCTACTTTTTCTATTAAAATAAAATCCTCAAACTTTAATAAATTGTAAATTTAATTCTTATCATAAGAAAAGTCCTTTTTTTTTTTTTTTTTCTTGAAAAGCATAAGAAAAGTCCTTTTAATCTTACAGCTCCGATCTTTTATTCTAATCAAGTTTTTATCCCTAAACGTGCTTTTAATCTTATTTTTTATTCAATTCTGAGTGATAAAAGAAATTATATATATATACATTTTAATACACACTCACTTGTCAATGCAAGAACATAATTCAACCGGTATAAAACGTGTATCATCGACTAAAAGATTAAAAGTTCAAATCCTATCTCTATATTGTCAAAAAAAAATAATAATAATAACAATGAAAATACATGCTCACTTAAACAAGTCAATCTAAACATATCTCACTAGATAAGACGCTGGTCACCACTGATGGTTCGATCTTCCCACCCTTCGATTTTTTTAACCCAAAAAAAAAAAAAAACCTCCACCTAAAACATGAAAAAAAGAAAGAAAGAGAGAGAAATAGTATAAACCCCACATAATAAAATAATTTATTTCTCAATTGCATGACAAAATAATAATAGAACGAGTTAAATACTACACTAATACTAGAATTAAAATACTTTCCACGAGCATTCTATAATATATACTCATCCCATCATTTTAATATCACAAACTATTGATCATATCACATCGACGTCATTAATCAACACCAAAATAAATGATCTCACTTTCTCTTAAAGGCAAATTTTTTTCTCTTTTCTTTTTTAAGTTCAACCAAAACCGAGTGAGAGATTTTCTCTTTCATTTTAGAAATAGGTAACAAGTGTCTTATCTAATAGAACCTAATTCTTGTAACTAGCAATTATTTTTATATTTATCTCAATTTATCCAATAAACTTTATAAAAAAAAATTGATTCATATAAAATCTCATAATTTAGACAAAACCTACACCTTGTTAATTATAACTTAGACTTAATTAATCAGACCAATCAAAAATAATACGAGAGGCAACAAAAGGAGGAGAATAACACGAGAGATTTTGTACGTAGAAAAATCTCAAAGTTGGGATAAAAAAAAACCATGGGACCACGCCCAGAAAAATAATCCACTAGAAGATCAGCCACAAAATTACAATCTTATGAAATCAAATAAAAACAAACAAAACGAATAAGAAGAATTGTCTACAAGTTGTTCGTTGTTTGATGGTGATCTTTGAGATGGATTGTCTACAAGCTCCCCTTGTAGATTTATGTTCAAGGAACTCTCCCTTCCTTGGTTAAGGTATCAACTGACTTCTACTCCTCAAGGAACGAGCCCGATACCATGGATTAGATGATCTGAGATGGTGAATACAAAATTGCACACATAAACAAACTCTCTTTTCGAATATACGATGAAAATCCACAGACAGTAGACTTCCCCAAAAATTGTAACCAACAAGAAATCCAACCTTTAAATAGAAAGCCCTTAAGAAAATAAACATGCATAAAAAGGAAAAACCATAAACGAGAGATACAAATTCCAAAAACAGAGAAGATTTGAAGAAAATTTCCTTGAACAAAAATAATCAATGGTGATTTTCCAATCACCGTAAGCTTTCCAAAATCAAGAAAAGGAAGAGACGTTGGAGCTTTTCTGGCAGGCGAATCAATCCACAATCAAAGGAGAAACAAAAGGTTAGAAAAAATAAAGGTTAAATTATAAAAAAAAAATACCCCTGAACTATGGGGTTTGTTTCAAAAATGGCCTTGAACTTTGAAAAGTTTCAAAAATACCCCTGAACTTTGAAAAATGTTTCAAAAATACCCTTGCCGTTTATTTTTGGATGGAAACCGTTAAAGTTTCAGTTTCAAAAATACCCTTGAACTTTCAAAAAAAATTTAACAAATACCCTTATTGAAAAATGTTTCTTCTTTTTTCCTCCTCTCACGGATTTAAACGGTTTCCATCCAAAAATTAACGGCCAAAGTTCAGGGATATTTTTTAAACTTTTTGAAGTTTAGGGACATTTTTGAAACAAACCCCATAGCTCAGGGGTATTTTTTATAATTTAGCCAAAAATAAATTTACCTTAGGTTGAAAGTAGAGAAGAAAAAAACACAGTCAAGCAAAAAGAGATGAAGACTTTACCCATCTCATCAAGAGCCAAAATCTTGAGAGAAAAAGTGTGAGACAACTCATTAAAAGAAATAACAAATAAAACAATATTTGCCAAAATCAATCGGCCTAAATAAATTAATTTTAAAAAGCTATTTTAAGAAAATCTAAACCACCATATCTTCAATTTAAAAAAGTTGTTTTAACAAACTCACCTTTGGCTTTGATTTGGCAAAAACATCAGCAAGTTAGATAAAAAAACACATAACAATAAAACTCCCCACATCGTCATGAACTCTCCCATAGATGACTAATACTCTGTGGAGTTGAACCGCCAATCAGATAGCCCTTTTCTCCCCCTGTTTTGGGCACAACAAAGCTAAAGAAATATAGAAAATGCTACAATAAAGAGGAATAAGAGCAAGAAGAAAATAATAAAAATTACCCAAGCAACAAGCAAGATTGAAATTGTAAAAAGAGAACAAAGAAAAAGAAAAAGAAAAGAAGGCATTAAAAATAAACTAAACAAGCTAAATTCCCAATTCCTTACGAAGAAGCTCAAATTTTGAAAAGTCCAAACCTTTTGTGAATAAATTTGCTAGTTGGTTGTCGGTAGAAACATGATCAATATGAATTTGTTTGCTTTCAACTAGTTCACGAATAAAGTGACGACGAATATCAATGTGCTTAGTACGAGAGTGTTGCACATAATTTTTAGAAATATTTATAGCACTTGTATTATCACAATAAACAATCATAGAGTTAGTAGAAATCTCATAGTCAGTAAGCATTTGTCGCATCCATAACAATTGTGTACAACAACTACCTGCGACTATGTATTCTACTTCTGCAGTTGATAAGGAAATAGATTTTTGTTTCTTGCTATGCCAGGAAATCAAATTGTTCCCGAGATAGAAGCAATAACCACTGGTACTTTTTCTATCGTTCGCATTTCCTGCCCAATCAGCATCGCTATATCCAACTAAAGCAAAATTACTGTCTCGTGAAAAATGAATACCATAGTCAACAGTTCCACTAACATATTTAATTATCATTTTTACTGCATTCAAATGAGATTCCTTAGGCATAGATTGATACTGAGCACAAACACCCACACTATAACATAAGTCAGGTATACTTGCAGTTAAATAGAGTAAACTACCAATCATGCTTCGGTAAAGAGTATGATCAACATTTGTACCCATATCATCTTTAGTTAATTTAGTAGAGTTACTAATTGGTGTTTTCATATGTTTAACAGAATCAAGACCAAATCTTTTAACTAAGTTCTTGTCATACTTACTTTGAGTAAGGAACAAACCATTTTCATTTTGTTTTACTTGAAGACTTAGAAAGTAGGATAGTTCACCAACCATACTCATTTCAAATTCATTTTTCATTTTACGAACAAATTCTTTTACCTGAGAATCATGTGTAGTTAAAGATAATGTCATCCACATATATTTGAACAATCAAAAAACTGGAGTCATTGCTGCCAAAACAAAGTTTTATCAACACTTCCTCTTTTAAAACCATTATTCATCAAGAAAATGGTTAACCGTTCATACCAAGCTCTTGGGGCTTGTTTTAATCCATATAAAGCCTTTTTTAGTTTATACACATGATTAGGATATTTAGGATCCTCAAAACCTTTTGGTTGTTCAACATAAACTTCTTCTCCTAAAATACCATTTAGAAAAGCAGACTTAACATCCATTTGATACAATTTAATTCCTAGAGAACAAGCAATGGATAAAAAAAATCTAATGGATTCTAGTCTAGCTACAGGGACAAATGTTTCATCAAAATCAATTCCTTCAACCTGTGTATACCCTTGTGCTACAATACGAGCTTTATTTCTTACCACATTACCAGACTCATCAGTTTTATTCTTGAAAACCCATTTAGTGCCAATCACATTAGTATGGTAAGATCTAGGAACCAATTGCCACACATCATTTCTAGAAAATATTGTTCAAGTTCTTCATGCATGGCATTGACCCAAAATGTGTCTAATAAAGTTTCTTTAATATTTTTAAGCTCAATTAAAGAAGTAAAACAATATTTGCCAAAATCAATCCGCCAAAATAAACTAATTTTAAAAAGCTATTTTAAGAAAGTCTAAACCATCGGATCTTCAATTTAACCTTATCTATTAATCTATACTTAGATGAACGGTGGTGTTTTACTTTAGAGTGTGAAAGGAGAGGATGAGAACCACAGTAGAAATGGCTTAAAATTAAAGCAAAAGAATGGAGAGAAGAAATAAATGGGAGGCGAAATCTCTGAAAATGACATCACACAACTTGGTACGCGTAAATCTTCATATACTGAAGTGTTCATACATCTATCTCATTTTTCTCTTAAAGAAAATCCCAAAAATCAACACTCAAAAAGAAGAATTTAAAATTTCCCAATTCAAAATATATTATTTATTTAAAAAAAGGAAATTGCCACCTGGCTACATTAGCTAAGCCAAAGGCCAAGTCTCTCTCAATCTCAGTGCTACCTCCATATATTTCCATCTATATATATACATACAAATGTTTGTTCCATTAAGAGTTCATAATTCTACTCAACTACCTCCTTTTTCTTCTTCTTCTTCTTCTAATTTTTTCTCTCTCTAAGAAATTTAATAGAGAATTTTGAAAATGGGAAGGCAACCTTGTTGTGATAAAGTTGGGTTGAAGAAGGGGCCTTGGACTGCTGAAGAGGACAAGAAGCTCATCAACTTCATTCTCACCAATGGCCAATGCTGTTGGAGGGCTGTCCCTAAACTTGCAGGTCTCCTATCCCTTCCTCTTCTTTTGATCCACGAAACTCTCCCGATTCGGAGAAATGTTCGTTTTGGAAGACGTTGATGTCTGACTGCTTGAATTATGTTTCGGGATTTTGCAGGATTGTTGAGATGTGGGAAGAGTTGCAGGTTGAGATGGACGAATTACCTTAGGCCGGATCTCAAGAGAGGCCTCTTGTCTGAATATGAAGAGAAAATGGTCATTGATCTTCATTCTCAGCTGGGCAACAGGTCTTTTTTTTTTTTTTTTTTTTTTCTTCATCAAGATGAAATTTTTTTAATTTCTTTTTAGTTTGGGTTTTGATTAAATAAAGGAAAAAGAGAAAGAAAGAAAGATTCTGGGAAAGTTACTCAGGAATCCAGGACCCAGTCTTATCTTTCTCTTCAATTTTTTTTTTCTTCTTTTTTGGGTTTTTCTCTAGGACTTGCAGACTTCAGCCATGTGGTGTATAATCATGGAAGCATGTAGTCTTTCTTCTCAAAAGAAGGGGCAATTTTGACTTTTTGCCTTTTTAAAAAAAAATAAAAAAGAATAAATTTTTCTAACTACTCAAAAAAGTCACCCATGTACTTGAGCTTTGAAGTGGTGAGAGCCAACCTAGAGAAAAGATCAATACTTCCATGTTGATTGGACACTAGAATTTTTTTTTCACCCACTACTATATTTTGACAAACAAAAGAAAGGAAGGTTTTTTTTTTCTAAAAAAATTAAACACTTGTAAAAAAAAATAGTGGCAGACAGTAAGTTTGGTAGTATTTTCTAAACTAAATAGAATCAGATGATTAAAGCAATAATTAACTTTTTACATAAAGTTGAAGGTTCAAATTCTCATTCACTGCTATAGTGTTTTAGAAAAGAGGTTCAGATATATTACGAGACTAATTATAACTTTTTGTTGTCTTTTTTAACAGATGGTCAAAAATTGCTTCTCATCTTCCAGGAAGAACAGACAACGAGATAAAAAACCACTGGAACACCCACATAAAGAAGAAGCTAAGAAAAATGGGGATCGACCCTCAAACTCACAAGCCCATTTCCCCACCTTCCGACGACACCCATTCATCCGAAAAGGATAAAAACCACCGCAAATCTCCACAAAAGCAATCGCCGCCACCACCACCACCGGAAGAACCCGACAAAGAGGCGGTCGCGGTCGAAACCGACATGATGGACTTGATCTCCGATGAGTTCTGCACAGAAGAAGTCCCTCTAATTGAGCCACATGAAATTCTAGTTCCTTGTGCTTCTTCTTCTTCAACAACCTCAACTTCTTATTCCTCCTCTTCCTCTTCTTATTCTTCAATTTCTTCTTCAAACTCAGAATCAGCAGCCAATTTGCTTCAAGATTTGGTAAATGAGTTTCCTGAATTTGAGTGGCCAAATATTTGTGAAAATGGCAATATAATTGAGGAGCTTTGGGAAGATGACTTTGGAGCTTGGGATTTTGGGGTTAATAATTATGAAGGTGGCAGTGGCAATGATCCTTGTGTTGGCTTGGAATTCAATCCTCAACCTTGGGCTTATGGGTTGTTATGAATATAATCATCATGTGTCAAAGTTTATTTTCTATATCATATGTAATGTTTTCTATATGAGAGACTTTGGTTGTTTTTTTCTTAATGATAGATTTAATAAACATCACAATACAATTTGGGGATAACCCCACTTTGTTAATGGTATTGTATATATTCTAGTTTAATTTAAGATTCTTTTTTCATTTTTACTATAGGTTGACGGCTCGATTTCCCGACACTCTGGTATTTGAATCGTATAGTTTCAATCTATATAATAGTTTACTCCATTTCTCATTTAGTGTTTAAAGTTTAAAAAGTTTAATTTTCATCCGTTAAGTTTTAATAAATTTTAAATTCAATCTTTCTTTTCTCTTTTTTTTTTTTTTTTTGAAAAAATTTTAAATTCAATCTTTATTGTTGGAATCCTTTAATAAAACATAATGATGTGACACTTTTTCTTTTGTTTACATCTTACACATACTGAAAAAAAAAAAATTTCAAGTTAGGATTTTTTTTTTTTAAATGTTCTAACTTCATTTTTCTCCAACTATAGAGTATACATTTTAATCCTCACATCTCTTCCTCAATTTCTATGGAGGTGGCATTAATATATTTTTTATATGATCATCTACCCTATCATACATTATTAAAGTGCATTGATATGTCAATTGATAATAAAATGCTTATCATGTTAATTTTTTTTATTAAATTTTATACCGTTTAAATAATCCAGATGGCCATCAAATTAACCATCAAATAATTTTTTTTATCAATTCCCATAGAATTTTAAAGTCATAAAAAAAAATTAGCTACAAGTAAATAATTGAGATAGAAGAGTATAAGAATTTGAACTTCTCACTTAGAAATATATGTCAATTATTATCACTAAATTATGCATACTTACACACGAAAACTATACATTTTAACCTCAATTTTACTATTAATTAATTTGGATAACATGATATATATTATTAAATAAGAGAAAGATAAGTGCAGCTTCCACTTTGTAAAATAAGCTTTGAGAAATAATAAAGGATTAAATTCTATTTTCTATCCTTAAACTTTTAAGATTATTCTATCCCTCAACTTTAAAATGTCTATTTTAGTCTTTGAATTTCCAAGTTTATTTCATTTTAATCTCTAAACTTTTTAGACGACTATTTTAGTCCCTGAACTTTCAAAAATTTATTATTTTAGTCTTTACGTTTAATTTAATTTTAATAAATTAATGGCATAGTTTCGAGTAATCGTATTATATCATTAACATAAGTATGATTTCAAGTCAAATAAGTTAGAGATAGAACATTAGACAAAGTGGATTTAAGGTAGAAAAGTAACACAACAATGATCAAAATAGTTATTTTTTAAAAGTTTAGGGACTTAAAATAGACATTCTGAAAGTCTAGGGATTAAAATAGAACAAAATTGAAAGTTCAAGGACCAAAATAGACATTTTGAAAATTTAGAGACTAAAATGAGATTTAAACCAATAATAAAATATGAACAAATAGCTGCAAAACAGATAAATATCAGAAAAGAAATGAAAGGACATTATCCAATAATAATTAAATTTAAGAAATAGAAAGCAATAAAATTAACTAACTATATAATTCACCTAACCAATTTGTTATATACAAATATTACAAGTTTCATGCGAGTTGGAACCCTGTTAAATTATAGCAGATAGTGACCTTAAGGCTTTGGGGGTTTTATTTATTTATTTTTTTTTCACTTAAATATAATACACATTTTATTTCTAAAGTATTTAAAAAACGCGGGATTTTTTACATGTATATAATAAATTAATCCCACTTGAAGAAATCAACTTATTATTAATTTATTTGACTAAGTTAAGTACTTGACTTGTGAATAAAAATGCAAACTAATGATAGGAACCAATTCTTTTTTTTTTTTTTTTCAAAAAGAAAGGAAAGTTAAATAAAGCCATTGTTTTAAAAAAAATAATAATAATTGTCAGCATTGAGGATGGTGAAAGATCAAGTACAAGAAATTTCCATAGAATATTTAAATAAAATTGAATTATAAAAAGAAAATATCTCACTTGTAAATTTTAAAAGTTTTTAATTATATATCTAATTTTTTTATGGGACATATTAGTTGTAATGTCTTGTTCAAAATTTTAAAACATTAGAGGTAAAATTGAAATTAAGTACATCACCTATTGGTGTATTAAAGCATTGTATATTTTAGTTTTTATTAAAAGAAATTATACAAAATAGAAAATGGGGATGGAAAGGTCAACAAGATTTAAAGTCAAGATTTAAGAATAAAATATTGATATTAAGTTTAATTTGGAGAAAAATATTTATTTGGATAAGATGTTTAAAAGTTGAATCGAGATGAAAAAGAATTAAAAGATTAGATTATATTTTAAAGGATAATATACTCATCTTATTATCTCTCTAAGTCTTCTTTTCCAAGTTTGCAATGGCTGTAACTTACGCATGCAACTTTTAAATGAACGAGTCTTCACTTAGAAACCTAAGATTCTAAATATATGCTTGATAATTGATGTTGTTTATTTCACGAGTCGTTTAAACTTTCAATTGTCTCCATTCACACGAAAGATTCAAATTGCAAGCATACTCGTTCTCGAGATGTTTAAAATTGGACTTAGTTCATAATCTCTTACTCTGCAATATGTTGATTTAGTTACGTCCTATTGATTTTATCTAATTTAAGATTTCATGACCTTCTATGGACTATTTTTACTCGTTAAATAATCTTCAAGATATTGAGTTGTTGGGATGATCTCAATATATTAATTTTCTTGCATTATCATAATAGTAGTCTTTTTTTCAAGACTTGGTGAATGACAGATAGACAACTTTAAAAAAAATAATAAAAAAAAAATAAAAGCGCTTAATAAGCAGTAGAATTGAATGAGTGTTGTGAAATAAATTTAAAATTCAACAAATATTTAAGGACTTGTTTGGTAGACAATCCAGACTCTGTTTTATGTTTTCGGATTAACTGAATTCAATAATATGCGTTTGACAGATGTGGTTTCGAAAACTGTTTTCAGATTCTGTGGTCTAAATAGTGGAAATTCTGAAAATAATTTTTTTATATTTTCAGTGTATCCAGATTTTGAATTTGAAATTTTCAAAGAATTAAATTAAAAAATATTAAAAAAAAAAACTTTAATCAATATAGTATTTTATAAACTCAATTCATTTTTATAAAATTAAAATTTGTATAATATAATGTATTATAAATTATATGATATTGCAAAATAATAATTATACAAAATTTATAACATATAACATGTTTATAAATTAATCAAAATAGTTTATATTCAACTTAATATATTTAAATGATGACTACAAACCGTTTATGATTTTTAAATATATTATCAAACGTATTTTGAACAATTATTTAAATTGATATCTAATTTCTGAATCCTACTACCAAACACATATCTGAAAACATGAAATAGAACTCTATTTTCATTGAATCCCTTATTTTCAAAATTTTGTTTCCAGATCACCAATCAAACGCACCCTAAATGTTTTATATATATATGTATATTTGGAGAAGAAGAAGAAAATAAAGGGGTTTAATAAGTTTGTGGGGTAAGAATAATTAATAAGTTTGTGAGACTTACAATAAAATGTTGGAATATGAGTTAATAAATTTGTGGGCTCATAATCTAATGTTGGAATAGGAATTAATAAATTTGTGAATCTCATACTCTGTTATATATTTTTGGACCAAACAAGAAGTTGGATGAAGTTAGAGGAAATAGAACTATAATGAAAATTTCAAAATTCATATATATTTTTTCATGACAATCGTAAAACTTTTACGCAGGTGCCATATAAAATTTGTTTACCTTTCATGACTATTTAAACTGGTCATAAATACAATTTTCCAATAGTTATAAAATGGTCGGAAAAATAATTTTACAAGTTAATTTGTCTTAAAAGGTAGAAAAACTTTAGCCAAATTAAATATTGAATGATTGTGTTTCTTTAGTCCCTAAACTTTAAAAAGTTCTAGCTAAAGTGAGTATAACTTAGCGGTAATTGACATGTACCTTCGACTAAGAAGTCCAAAATAAATACTTTAAAAAGTTCTAATTGTCTTTAAATTTTTTGTCACTCCAACAAGTCTCTACAAATTATGCAGTTTAACACAAATTATTAGGTACTCCCGATGCAATGAGGCTCTCCCTTTAAAATCATTGGATGTATATCTTCAAATTTATATGCCTCTAATAACCGTTGGATACAAAATCAAGATACTTTTACAATTTCTCTTTCTTACATCCAACGGTGCAAAACTACTCGTCTCATTGTATCGAGAACACCTAATAATTTCTCCAGTAATTTAACACACCATTACTATCTCTTATACTTGTTTATTTTATTCGAGGTGCGCGGACATTAATAATTTGAATTGAATATGAGGATTATCAAAGATAAGCAAGCCAACTCATATCAAATGAATTACGATCGAGTCATTGTGACACCAAGGGTATGTTCGAAAATGATTTTGAAATTGTTCTTCCAAATATGCTCTAATTCAAATTTAGTTCTAAACATCCCTTTACTTTATTTTTCTATTGTTAGGGATAACGGACACTTCAAATATCTTCACAGTAGTATGATTTTGTCAACTTTGGGCACAAGCCCTCATGGTTTTACGCTTTTTGGTTTCACCAAAAAGTCTTATACCAATGAAGATAGTTGTCTTTCCCTTATATACCCAATGAATTTTCCCTTATATCTAGCTAAGGTGGGATTTTGATTGCATTCCCAACACCCATCAAGCTCAATTTCCATCTTTTGAAGTGAAAGCGATTGACGATAGCTTATCCCATCCATTTCGTTGCACAAATGGCTAAAACACCAAAAGAAGGGTTGAATTTCACATTGTTGCACTGATTTGTCTGCGTCGAGGATCCCATATTAAAAAGATGAGGAGATCACACAATCTTAACAAGATATATGGATTACTTATTTCATTGTCAATTGATTTTGTGATAGATCGCGATGTTTGTATCCTTATTAGTTGGGTAAGAATAATTAAACAAGGCATTTACTTTAGAAAAACGAAAAAAGATGTGAAAGTGATGAAATATGAAAAGAGAAGGAATTGAGTAATTAATTAGTGGTTTAATTTGTGTTGAACTTGAAAGTTGAAAGTAACTTCTTTTCTTTTTCTTTTTCTTTTTCTTTTTTGGGCAAAAGTCCGAAACAACTTATACTTAAGCATGTGGAATTCTAGTAGATAATGAAGCCAAATATTTATTTTGGGAAACAGAAGAAAAAAGAAAAAGAAATTCACCAACGTTTTTCTTCTACACTCATAGTCAATGTGAAAGCTTGGATTAACTAGAATATACCTACAAGTCTATAAAGAAATTATCATATTGTTTTTGTTTGTATTCTGGTTGACTTGGACCAGTCTCATAGCTTTATCTTGACCATTGAATAATTCAACCAAATAACAAAGAAAGAAAAAAAGATATATCTTTTCAAAAATTAAAAAATAAAAATAAAAAAAGAGAGATATATACACGTTATTGGATCATGGAATATTAATTTTATCTCAAGAATTTTTTTTTTTTAAAAAAAAAAGAATATTCACCTCAGTTTTATTAACGGACATTTTTGTTTTCATATAATTATAAATATTAAAAAAAAAAACATTAAATATCAAGATTGCAAGGGATTTTTTTTTTTTTCTTTTTTGAGAAAGTTTGCACAGAGATTTTGACAACCTTTAAGAGGTGAATGATATTTTCAACAATTAAGCTGGCTAGTTAGCCTATCAATTTAAATGCTAAAATAATGTTTGAAAAGAAAATTCAACCGGTAAAAATTAATTGTCAATCAGAGTATAGTTCACTGGCATAAAGTTGTACTCTCAACCAAAAGGTAAGAGGTTTAAATCCCCCACCCTACATGTTTTTAAAAAGAATGGTAAAAATTAATTTAGAATTTTTTTAAATAAAGATAATTTGGATATTATCGGATAAATTATTAACAATAAACAAATTAAATAATATGGGCATTATTGTAACAAGTTAATTTTATCCTTTTTTTAATTATTTAATATACGTATATAACATTACAAACATGAGGGAAGTGATTATTCAAACTCTAGGATCATTTTTTCTCTTATTTGACTATGCTCTCAAGTTGAAATAAAGCTAAGCATCTTCATATATAAAATCTAAAACTCTTAAAAAGAAGGCTAGGATCGATCTTCTCTTGTTTTAAGCTTTGTCTGGTATCTTTGTTTATTTTTTCTTTTAGAGAAATAAGTAATCCTTTGAACTACTTGAGCTATGCTTTCAACTAGTTAAATCATAATAACCACACCGAAGAAGTGAAAATGTTCAGAATCTCCACGTTTACATATTATTAGAAAAGAAGACTGTACAGATTCGTCCAAGAAACATATATATGATCCAAACAACTTCAAATTTAATCAAATGAGAGAGTTTTCAATTTTTCACCATGATATTGATACCATATCACATCATGCACAAGATCAACCACATACGCAACCACACATATGTATATTCATTACAAAAAATAAAATTGAACGACAATGAAGAGTCTAAACTTTAATATGAGAAATAAAATTTTCGAAATACAAATATCGTCTCACATCAATTAAAAAAGGGGAAGATCCAGAATAAGATCTATATTATTACGAAATCTTTAAGGTGAAAGCAAAAGCAAAGTCATGCATGTTTAGATTCAAATTATATACAATACTATATATTGTCACAGAATAACGAAAGATCTGCCTATCCTAACAAACGCTAACTTTTTCAAAGATGCATTGAATTAATTTTGGTAAGAGATAGCAATTGAAAAAGTAGGGTAGGGGAGGAAAGTTTAGTGTATATAAAAGGGTTTGAATTGAAAATATTCAAACTTCAAAGAATCCTAATTGCATACACACATACACATAGAGATTTGACATACTAATACCAACCGATTCCATGTATAATGCCCCTTCCACTTTATAATCTCTCCTTCGTCAATCTTTTCACAAACTTCCACAACTTTGAATTTATTTTGTGAAAACCAAAACCCCCCAACAAATATTCACACCTTTCACATAAAAATATCAATCCCCAAACAAAAATAATTATATACGATATACGATCAAGACAAAACTAGAAATATTTTTATCGAGGAAGAAAAGATTTATATTCTAACTTTTTATACATATAATGTTATGGATAAAAAACTCCCATTAGCCTAACGGTTCAGAATACCCGAAAGTCGTGTGCCCGGGTGGAAAAAGCGGCCCGGTACAGTCAGCGGATGGGAGCAAAAGCCCAAAATTCACCACCCTACTCTCCTCGGCCTCGACCCATTACCGAGGCCGAGGAAAGGGTCGAGGTCGAGCAGAAGAATGGGCCAAGGCCCATCGTGTGCGAGCCAGGCGTTGTGGCATTAAACCCTGAAGGAAACCCTAGCCGAGGGGGGATAAATACAACTTGAAGCGACCTGAGTAGGGAGGGAATTCCAGAATCTTCATACACACAGGTACAGCCGAGTTCTCCGATTATATTCTGTTATTTTTTTCGTCTAGAGCTAACTTAAGCATCAGAGTGTGTGTGGTGATCTATGTGCTTTGTTTGTATTGTAGGTCACGTCTTCCCCTCTTTTCAACAAATTCAATGTTGGTTGTCACGTGGCGTGGATGCAGTTCGTCTAAACAAAATTTGACCATCAACATATAGTTTTTCAATGTCAAAAATTTAGAAGGTAAATTTAAGGAAAACTACAAAAATATTTTTGAGTTTACGAGGGGTTAATGTTGGTATACGTACATACGTTTTGGTATATGAATTTTTGTTATTGTTTAATGTTGGTAGAGAGTAGACTACGGTCCTCGAAATTGCCAAAGTATTTGTGTATTGACTCATCTCTCTCAATCAAATAGCCACTTGTACCCTTTGCATGTTCATTTCCTGTATTTATATACCTTTTTCTACCCATCTAGATACCATCCTTTTACACTATAACTATATAAATTTCAACAAAAATAGAGGGAAGTTTACCTTTTTTTTTTCTTTTTTTTTTTTAATATTGTTGTCTCTATGTTTTACACGTTTCATTTATGCTTTCAAATATTGGTTTTTTTTTTTTTTTTTATCAAATCTATGCTCAATAATAATACTTCGATATCTTTTTCTATTTTCAAGTTAAATATACAGTTTAAATGCCAAAGTAAGTATATAACTCAGCGATAATTGACATATATCCGCAGTGGATCTAGAAAATATATTTTGGAGAGGTTAAATTTTGATAAACTTTTAGAAGCTAACAACATCATTCCATTACCAGTAGTCAATTCTACTTGGGAACTTTTTTTAAAAACTATTTTTAGACTCTAGAGACCTATTAAAAATCAAACTCGAATTTGAATGACCAAACATTTCACTTTTGGAACCTCATAAATCAAATATAAACTAAGTTTAAATATCTTTTTGTTGAGAGAGAATATAAACTAAGTTTAATTATCAAGATCGAAATTGTTAGTTTCTTAAATATAGAAATCAAATAATAGAAATTAACTTAAATTCGAGAGACCAAATTTAGTTTGAACGCATTGATATTATTTTGGTTAAAATATCATTTTGGTTCCTATAATTTGAGTCTCATTTTATTTAAGAGGAGTACATGCCAATTATCGTTAACCTATCCTCACTTTACCCTTTTTAATATATATTATAATAAAAATTTAGGTTGAAATATGGAAAAATAGAGTTTTTTCTTTATATTGATATCAAGAAAAATAAATAAGTTTAAGAAAATATTCAAACAAAAGGTATATTATACTACCTATCATATTTTGTAATTATATCCTAATTAGATTTAAATTATTAATGATTTATAAGATTTTTTTTTTATAATAATTTTAATTATTTATGTAAAAATAGAGTTTTTAGGTTTTGAACTCCAAAAAAAAAAAAAAAAAAAAAAGTTTTTAGGTTTAAACATGTATAAAAATAAAAATTATATATATAGATTCTAATATAAGATGGAGTTGAACTTAGGTCTTATAAGCAAACTAAAGGAGAAAAGAAAACCAATAAACCAAAGAACATTTTATAGCAAAAAAAAAAGGAACATTTTTAGTATAATATAGCTATTCATTTTCAGAAATTGATATAAGGAAAAAAAATTTAATTCACTCCTGCATATCTCCTTCGACCAAGAGGTTAAAGGGTCAATTGTAAATTAAAATAAATCTATTCTTAAATATCGTATATTTATTTTTTATCCAAAAAAATCATATATTTATTTATTTAATTTTAATACTAATAATGTTATTTTCAAGATCAACAAGGTATAGGATTCGGATTTGAGCCTTTCTGACGTTAAGAAAGAAAGTAATGTCTTAACCGATTAAATATACTTTCATAAGCAACCACAATATTAATGGAAGAATTTGATTGAAATTTTTTATATCTTAAAAGTCAAATTAAAAGATTGAAATATTAAAGAACAAATTAAAAAAAATGGCTATATACATTTTCCTATTTGTATAGTTATATTTAACCTAAAAGTCAATATGAACATAGTTCAACTAGCATAAAGTTTGCACTAACCATCAAAAGGTCTATGGTTCGATTCCTCCCACTCACTTCACATGTTGTCAAAAATATATAGATATATATATATATAACCGAAATAAAAAATAAATATTAGGTAAGGATTTTGTAACGCGTACGAATGAATCAAATAATTTTTCGTCAAAAAATGACTACCGTACGGAAAATTACATGAGAAGATTAATTTTTTTAAATTATTAATATATCATATTAATTTAATTTAATTTTTAACTATTGATTCTTTTGAGATATTTAACTCTTAACTATTACATTGTCGGTCATTTCGTAAAGATTATTATATTATCAATTCCAACCCTTCTTTTGGACAAAATTCCAACATAATTTAGTAAGTAAGATATTAAAGCTGATTATTATATTATCATTTAGTAAGTGAGATATTTATTTTTTTTTTAAGTTGAAAATTCTATTGTCCACACCTTATATGATCTAATAAAGGTTGTTACATTTGTTTAAAAAAACATATAATTTTTTATGTTTTTATAATTTAATATTCTATTAAATATGATTCAAATAAATGTTAAA
This sequence comes from Luffa aegyptiaca, assembly GCA_017139565.1. Classification (NCBI taxonomy): domain Eukaryota; kingdom Viridiplantae; phylum Streptophyta; class Magnoliopsida; order Cucurbitales; family Cucurbitaceae; genus Luffa; species Luffa aegyptiaca. The sequence continues at coordinate 13,909,628 of CM029403.1, forward strand.
AAACTAAATAAATGAGAAATAAATTTAAATAAGTTAAGTTAAATTATTCTCCCATTGTAATTTGGCACTTGTATGACATCCTATAGTTTTAAAATTTTCAATTTCAACTCTTCTACCATAGAATGATATGTTTTATATGTTTATAATGAATTCAATTATTTTATTTTTTTCAAATATATAATTTAATTGTTAATATTTTGGTTATTTTTCAATTTCATCTCTAGAGTCTTTTTTATTTTATTTTCAATTTCATTATTTATGTATTGAATGTTTAATGAAGTACTTATTATCCCCAAAGGACTTTGAAAATCATAATTTTTTAATGAGATTGTTAGTTGTAATTAGCATAGCTATTTTTCTTATTGATTTTTATTTTTCTATAATAAAAATTTATTTTAAATTGAATAAGTTTTTAGACCTATAGCTGATAATTGACATGTACCCTCAACCAAGGGTTGAGGTAGGAGGTTCTAATTCCTCCACCCCAAATATTGTTGAACTAAAAAAAAAGTTTAAAAAGAGAGAGAGAAAATTTTTCTTATCAAATAATTAAGATTAATTAAATATAATTAGATGCAGTTTAAATCACATAAATTTTTAAATAATTATAAATTAAATATAAATATGAAAATAATCTAAACAATAAGTTTACTTCAGTCATTATAATTAAATCACAATAATTAATTCATTGTTAATTTATCTAACAATTTAACTAGTTTTTCTGATTTAAAATTAAAATTTACCAAACTCTACCTCATTTCAAACCTTATTTTTCTTTAAAGTAAAATTATTCAACAATTATCTTAAAAACTACCACAATTTCAAAATATTTAGGCCCCGTTTGATAACCATTTTGTTTTTTGTTTTTTGTTTTTGAAAATCAAGCTTATACATACACCTACTTTCACCTAAGTTTCTTTGTTTTAGTATCTACCTTCTTCTTTGATTTTAAAATTTGACTTGAAATTCAAATTGATCCTTAACAAAGATAAAAGCCATCGTAGAAAATTTAAGAGAAAATTAACATAATTTTCAAAAATCAAATAGTTATGGCTTAATTTTTTTTTTTTTTTAATTATTATGACGTACTTGTACACTAATCATATAGTTTGGTATCAAATGTCGCTTTCTTTTAAACAAGTTTCGTCTGAAAAATGTCGGAATGGTCCCTTTCCATAAAAACAAATATAATTATTATATAATTCTTTCATTATAATGCGCTGTCACTTTCAGACCACATCCAAAATCCCAAAAAAAATAAAAATTAAAAAAATAAATAATAATAAAAGTCAATTTCACATTTAATATTCCAAGTGGCTTCTTCTTGAACTGACGCGTAATTGACTTTGTTCTTCTTTTTACCACTTCTCATTAATTAACTTATTCAATTCTTCCAATCATATTTCTTTTTTCTCTTTCTTACGTCATTATTACGTCTGCATTTCATATACTTATACTATTTTCTTTTTCTTTTTTCTTTTTCCTTTTGAAAATCTCACTTGATTAGTTCTTTGGCCTGCATTTTTCTTATTCTATAATGTATTCATTCAAATACTAATTTAAAACTAATTGACTGTTGTTTTTTTAATTCTGGACATTGATTTTTTCCCAAAAAAAAAAAAAAAAAAAAAAAATTTGTGGGCATTGATGCCGACAAAATTAATATTTTATTTGTTCAAAACGTAATTTAAAATGCACATTATTGCTTATTGATTTTCTTAATCATGTTTCAAGAACACGTTAGAAAATATGGTATTAAATTTGAGGAAGCTAATTTTCTTTTGGATCTCAAGAGTGACTTGAATTCTCGTTTTAAAAATATAGTCTTGTTTTAAAATTATATAGTTGAGTTTAGTTGATAATTGATATGCTACTTAATCAATCAGATTCAACATATTTAAATGAGCAATTGATTAGTATATTTGATATCAATTACATTTCAACCGGATCAACTTTACTATTTTTTGTTGAATATAATTGGCCTCTTTTGTGTACAAGGAAACGTCAAAAATCTTCGAGAAGTAGTAACGTCCATGAATTTTCAAAATTTTATTACAAATGGATGATAGAAAAATGGGACAATTAAACAAAAATAGAGTATCTCAATCTATTTCTTAAAAGAAATCGATAAATCATAACTTTAAAAAGGGAGTGTGACGCATGTACTACTCTACTCCGTCCAACCCCCACTTAGTTTTGTGTTTTTTACATCACGTTATGTCATGATCAAAGTAATTTGCATGTACCACTCTTTCTTAACCATAGGAGAAACTACATATAATTAATATTATTCAAGATCCAAAAGCGTAAATAAAAAAGTAAGTTTATAAAAACTAAATCAACATATTCACATAAGTTGATAAGTTTTTGTTTTAATTTGAAATACAATAAATATAGAGATTGAGATTTGAACCTCCGATCTCTCTCTTTTTTTTTTTGACAACATGTGGGAGTAAAGAGATTCAAACCACAGATCTTTCGGTTTATAGTATAAGTCTTATGTCAGTTGAACTATGCTCATGTTGGAAAACTCCCTATCTCGAGACATCACCAAGTTATATTTACATTATTTAATTTAATCGTTAGGAAGAAGAATTTAATATATAATATGTGGATTTAATAGACAAAATGGTCACACCTAAACATGATTAAGCAAAGGTAAGTGCGTTGCAAATTGCAATAAAGTTAAAGCCAAGCGTGAGGCTACCAACCCCCAAAGGTTATAATGCCACTTTGACTTTCTTATATTGAGTTGCCACATCTTTGTCATTCCCTTGTCACTAAGGGCATATTAGGACAAGGCATGCAAGAGATTAATTTTCATTTAATAAATATTAAGTTTTAAAATGATTAATTATATTTAATTTTTAGTCTCCTTTGCCAATACCTAGTTCACAAAATATTGGTATCGCACATCATTAGATAAAATTTGGATGACATAGCAGGAATAAATTTATGTTCTGTTCAACAAAATTTAAATGAATCTAGGTAGTTGATTGAACAAATTCAGCAATAAAATGATGATCATGTTTTATTTCTAATTTTAGTTCATTTGACCTAATCGTCCATCATAAACGTTTCACGTCAATTGTAATTAGTTATCGACGTCGTTTTCTAGGAATCTTGCAATCTGGTTTCCAATAATCGGTCGTATTGACCTAGTTATATTCGTTACTGTCGGTTTCCATAATCATTTCTTCCTTTTTTTTTAATGTTTTTATCTATGAAGGACTAATATACTGGATCATTACACTTATTTGATATACCTACAACTCGTCGTTAGATAATATTATTGTTTCATTTAAGTTTTATCTAATGGAATATTTAATTTCATGACAACATTAAAACTTATATGTGATAATATTTTTTAAAAAAATGATGGTGATCAATTATTTACAATAACAAGGCTAAAAACTCAACTATATGGAAGTTGGAAAATGTACATCTTATTAAAGAAAAAGAAAATGCGAGACAGCTTATGACAGCGAGAGGAATGAAAATATAAGTAAATTTTGAAAGGAAAAAGAAAATTATATGTCAAAATCAGACAACATTTCTTTTGTCTTTTTGAAAAATTAGACTACAATTTTATTAGGTTATTGGAAGTACACTTGTATTTGTGTGTATTGAGTATGAATTTTGAAAAATAATGGCTTGAATTTTTCAGCCAACATCATAATTACCCAATCAAAATTACTCCTATGTTTCTGAAAATATTAGGGCCCGTTTGGTAACGTTCTCGTTTCTTGTTTCTTGTTTCCAATTTTATTAAGAAATTTAAGCATTTAATAACTATGTATGTTTCTTGTTTCTCATTTTTTAGAAACACTCCCAAAATTTGTATAGAACTTTTGGGAACAACTAAAACTAGTTTCTCCTTTTTTGTTCTTGTTTCCAATTTTTTCCAAACATAAATAAGAATATAGGTTTATTATTATTGAATGTATAGGTGTTAGGGTCATGAAATTCTATTTTTCTTTATTGAAAATGAAGAAACAGAAACAAGAAACGAGAACGTTACCAAACGCTCTTCATGATTGGATTTTTTTTTCTTTTTTTTTAGGTTCCAATTTTTAAGTTTTTTGGAACTACTAGTTTAATTTTGGATAAATTTTGGCCCAATTTTCGAAATGTCAAAATTTGTATATAATAGATGATTTTTATAATTACAAAATAGCATAACTCCCTTGTTTTCTATACTAATTGAATTATATTCTATCAATATCATGTTAATAATTATAAAATCTCATTTAAATTGATCGTACATATGAATAAGTTACTATATGTTAATTTTGACTTGAAAGTATTATATCTAAATAATATTTTTTGTACTTCATAAACAAACAAAGTGATCCGTGTCATTTTGATTTGCTATGAATTAATAATTTATTAGACGAGATTGAATAATTATCATACTCCTATTTACGAAATTGTAGAACTAAATTCATTTATTTTATTTGAATTTTAATTTCTTTATGGTGGTTGAAAATCTCAAAACTGTCGTATAATTGATACCTTGCAAAATCACGAGACGGGAAATTGTTTAATGTGCACTAGATGTCAACTCTGATCGTAACAACATGAACATAGTTCAACTGGTATAAAACTTGTACTAGTGATCAGGAGATATGTGATTCAGATTCTCCTGCCCTATATCTAAAAGAAACGATATTTTGGATAAAAAAAAGATAATTCATTCATTCTTAAACATGGTTTATTATTTCATGTGATCATTAACGCAAAACGAAAATGTTTTATTTCCATATTTTTTAACATCAAGTTTCACAAATATCATTGAAAATAGAGCATGGTAGCAAAAAATCCAAACTATCAAAGAGTTTTAAAAAAAAAAAATTCATGTCGTTTTTCCTTTTGAAAATTAAACTTATAAACACTAATTCTACCTATAAGGTTTTTTTTTTTTTTTTTTTTTTTTTTTTTTTTTTTTTTTTTTTTTGCTATATACCTTATTTCCTTGTTTTCAAAAACCAAGTCAAGTTTTTAAAATTTAAAAAAAAAAAATGTACTTTTAAAAAACTTGTTTTTGTTTTTGGAATTTGTCAAAGAATTTAAATGTTTTCATTAACAAATTATGAACACCATAAGAAAAGTGGAAAAAAACCAGCATAATTTTCAAAAAAAAAAATAAAAAAATCAAATGGACCTAAGCTTTTCTATAAAGTTTATGGAAAAACCAAATATGTTGAGGATCTCATATTGAAAAGATAAGTGTAGACCTAACAATTTATAAGATAAATGAACTATTCCACTCATTATCAATTCGTTTTGAGATGGAACCTCATATTATCTAATAAAATAATGCAGTGAAAAATCTAATAGTTGTAGCCAAAGTGAGCACAACAGGTGTATAGCTATGCAGTAATTAACATGTACCCTCGACTGAGAATATGAATATAGTTGAAAACATTTATAAAAATATATTATTAGAGTTTATCATTATATTGCATGAAATGAATTTTTACTTTCCAAACATATTTGTGAAATCATACACGTTCATTGCTTAAAAATTACTTTAATACATATATTTCTTATAAAGGTTGGAAGAGAGAATCTAAAAGGCCAACCAAACTAATTTTGATTAGTTAACTGAAATTAGAACGTTCAATTTTTTACTTTGCAAAATCAACCAATAATTGGTCAAAGGATTAAGAAAATGGCCCTCTAACTAACAAACTCTATATGTATATCTCTTATCAAAAAATGAGAAAAAAAAGTATATGTATATCTATATAATATAGATCTTGCAATTTGCGAGTTAAAAAAAATTGTATTATGCAGTATTTTTCAATTTTCAAGCCCAATATAACATGTAATAATAATTTGCAATTTGCAATTTAAATTTTAGTTTTCCTTCATAAATATCTTTTTTGTAACAAGTTGCAATTTACATTTTTCAATATTTGGGGGACCAATTAATAAATTATTGTTTGCCTGTTTTTATTATTAAAAAGAGTTGGTATTTATTTTCCAAAATAGTAGCTTGCCATTCCAAAACACCTAAAACTTTGGTTTTATCTTAATTTTGACCAATAAGCAATTGGTCGATTTTACAAAAATACCAATTATTTTTAATTTTTTTAAACTTTAACTAACGGTGTTGAGGCTAGTGTTTTATTTTATTTTATTTTATTGTCCCTCCTATCCATCTTCATCAACTTTCATTGTCAAAGCGAGATTAGCTCAGCAGTAATTGGCATGTACTCTCGACCAAAAGGTTAGAGGTTCGAATTCCCTCACCTCCAAATGTTGATGTACTCAAAAAAAATATAAAATAAAATAAAATAAATAATCTTTAACTTTCATTCCTATACTTTACCCTTCAAAGATATAGAATCATTAAAATAATATATATAATTGGGATAGAACATGTCACGCATAACGTCAAATTTTTTTTTTTTTTTTTTTTTTAAAGTGCACAACTAGGCACAATGCTAAAGAAATAAGCATAGGAATCAGAACTTTTGAGCTCTTATAGTCATTCATGCATGACTTTTTTTTTTTTTATATGTTTAGAGTATCGAGCTAGCTTATGCGAACATCAATTAATCTAACGAGAAAAACTATCTAACCTTACAACATTTGGTTATTAAAAAGACTCGCATAGGATTTTATCTCAAGCGTGGATGATCACCATAGACTTGAACTTTTGAATCCATTATCAAGTCCATTTACTTTTTTTTTCACCGCCTTGGTAGTTCCCATGCATGACCCTCTTCAGGTTCATACTCACTTATTCTCATATGCTACTTCATGAGTTAAAAGATTTATTGATTTAGTCAAATGCATGTGTTTTCTGAGAGGTATCACGCATTTGGTATCGCCACCTCTTTGCATCATAAACACGATCATAAAGTCAACGTCACACAAAATTCTTATACATCGTCATCAGGCTTTGCAAACGTACCATCACGCATACTTTACATAATCAAGTCACACATTCAAAAACAAAATCATTAAATATGAGATTAATAAACTTTAAAAAACAAATAGAGCTTTAACTCATTTTTTGATACTTTAAAATAGTGATGATCAACATGATTTTCATACCAACAACCACATACAAACAAATCAAGATGTTAACTCGAAATACAAGCAAGAAACAAGCGAAATATATATTCATCATGGAGAGAGCTTATTTCCTTCCTTCCTTTTACTTATTAATTTTCAACTAATAGATACAGAGTTCATAAAAAGTATAAAATATCATCTAGAACGACTATTAAGACTCAAACTAGATAAGAAAGCACTAAGCCAACTTTCTCAAATGGCTAGTTTTTGTGCTACAAAAAAAATGTTAAAAATTTGTACCAATCTTAAATCTAATTTTTTTTAGAACATGTGGAGTGGGAGATTTGAACCTCTGACCTCTTAGTCAATAGTATTAGCTTATACCAGTTGAGCTATGGCCATGAACCTTAAATTAGGTGACTGAAGACTTGCTAGAACATCTTAATCCAACTTTACCTAAGACCATATGAGATTTTGGAAGGTGTTGCAAAATTAAAATGTTTTGATGCCCCATTTTGAGATATGTAAATATAAAGAGGGGTTCATTTTATAGTTTTGAACCCTATTTTTGGTGGATACTTTTTTTTTTTTTTTGAGTTCAACAATATTTGAGGGTAGGAAGATTCGAAACTCATTACATGCATGTCAATTATCATTGAGCTGTGTACTTACTTTGGCGAGTATTGACTTTCTCAAAAATGAGATTAAAGGGCTGTTATTCATGTAATATTTATTTACTACATTTCAGCATATTTTATGCATACAAATTTCGTAACATATTTATTTATTTTTCCTATATAAAAGGATCAGTCACGAAATACTTGGATAAACACCAATCATAGAATCACCACACAACTAAACTAGATAATCAATAACTTCTAATTCAAAACTGGATTTTTAGTGTGTGCTTTTCTCTCTCTTTTTTTTTTTTGGGGGGGGGGGGGGATAATTAGAGAAAAAATACCTTAATTATCCAAAAATTTCATAAGTAAGCTGCTCCAAAGAAAGCAAACCTCAGAGACATGAAAATTCTAAATGATTGAGGGTCCGTTTGGAATACATTTTAATTTAAATGTTTTTCAAGAATGCATTCTTAAAAAACATTTTGTATAAAAATTGTTGAAAATTTCAACACTCATATGTTTGGTTATATTTCCTCATAAGTGTTTTTATACACAAGTTATTGTATACTTCAAAACTCTTTTTCTTAAAAAAAAAAAAAAAAAAAAAAAAAAAAAAAAAAAGTTAGTTTCAAGTATTTCTCTCAAAATGGTTTATTTTTCAATCTCATTTTCTAATAAATCATTTTTAGTAGTTACCAAACACTATAAATTTTTTCAAAATGATTTTTTTTTATAATCAAACACTTGAAAAGTTAAACCAAACACACCCTAAATGATTTCCCATTTGTTTGGAAGGGTGGTTTTCACTTTTAGTCACACTTTCAGAGTTATTCTCCCTTCCTTTTACTTCAAAAAAAAAAAAATGGAGAGTTGATATTCAAAATAACTCTGCAAAAAGGTATCATAAAACTCAAATTAGTTTTAAGATTTTATATATATATATATAAATTAAAAAAAAAAAGTTTTGGAGTGATTTACATAACCTTCTTAATTAAGAACTTTTAAAGATCTTACCTCGTTGAACTATTGTGTCTCGCAAAAGAAAAGGGGGTCTTGCATCCTTTAGATTGACGACGTTGAATCAAAGAAAAAGAAAATCACTTTTTTCAATTTTCTCAAAAATTCCAAAGAAGAAATGAGAAGGAATTTTCTTGTAATTTCTTTGATACAATCAAATGGGATTTTCCTAGCTTAAATAGAGTGAAGAATTAAGTTGGCCACAATAATGAAAAGGAAATATTTTCCTTATACCAATAAGAGAATATAATGAGGTGATCATTTTATAAAGTTGGAGAAGAAACCCTAATTTAAAAGTAAAGCCCTAGAATTGACCATCATGAGAAGTCGTTTTTGGTGTTGGAGAGTTAGACTATGTTCGACATTGTTGTTAGAGACTTTCAAAAGTGAATACGAACAAGTTTTAACTGTTTTTAGTGTTTAGTAAGACTGATCGTTTAATAATATAAACAAAATTACTTATTCAATTTGGATGATTCAAAACATCTTGTTTACAACAATTTTTTAAATTAATTAGCTTCTTTAAAATTATTGGCATATTTGCTAATATGCTTTTTAAAAATCATCATTTTATATTTTCCTATCTATGGCAATAACGTGATTTGCCATCAAACTAATATTTAATTTATTTTTACTAATATATTTTGTATTTAAATGTAAATAAAAAAATCATTGCAATTGCTTTTCTTAATCTTTTTGTTAAATAATTTAACATAAATAAAAATATAATTTTCATTTTAAATGGTATAAAATGATAATTATCTTATAAAAATATTTGAACTTAAATATGAACAAAAACATATATAGTCATCATACCTAAATCACATCAAAACAATGTATACTGCAATTTCAGGTTTAAAATTAAAATTTACCAAACACTAATTTACTTTTTACTACAACTGAATTTTTTTAAAAGCATATAACTAGCCGCTATAGTAATCCCAAACTTAAACATTAATTAATCTATTCTAGATGAAATTGATTTGTGTCCAAGAAATCAAGGGCTTGCTTTGGCAGAGTAATTGCTTAGTTAATGAAGGAAAATAAAATTGGGAGTACTTGGGTGCAATCCTTTCTATTTAGGGCATGAACTTGATTCAAGACAACATAATATATAAAAAATATTAAAATTAAATTTTTTTAAAAAAACAAAAAAAAAACAAAAAAAAAAAAAAAAACAAAAAAAAACAAAAACAAAAACAAAGGATTAAACTTGCCTTGGCATGGACCTATGTAACATAATTTGTGTGCTTCAATCTTTGAAATGCCTCCTTTAAGCCAATAGCCAGACCTCTCTATTTTTCTTTTGTAAAGAAAAAAAGAATTGATACTTTTTACCTAAGATCTCAAGAATGTGGTTTACCATGTTATCTAAACTTTTTTTTTTTTTTTTTTTTTGGAAAAGAGATACTTTCATTAAGTAGGTAAGAAACATACAAGGGAAAAGCTTATTACACAAAGGCAAACTAATTTAGAGTTATTGAAGAGGCTTCATAAGTAAGAAAAACTTTGACTTGGTATATCAAAGAGTAGCTTGAGCAATGATATCCTCTCAAAGAACGAGCCTCTCATTACTAAAAAATTTGTCATTTCTTTATTCCAAATATCAAAAATTTATATTAGTCGATCAATAAAATATTGAGACAAAGAATAATCTTCTTGTCAGAAAAGGTTTGACAGAGAGAAAATCAACGCAGAAAAAGTCTACATGACTTGGCAAGACTAAAGAGCAATTTGAGAAAGCGAGAGAAGAAACCTGACCTAAAACTTAAAAGAACTATGTTAAAGAGGGTTGTTAATATTTGGCACTGTTTCCGTAATATGCCAATTGTGAATTTTTCTTTTATCGTGTAGGAATGGATTCGAGACTCGTTCAGTTGTATTAACAAAAATAGCATATCATTAAGCTATTCACCATCATCATTATTATTATTCACACCCAAGTAGGCTAAAAAACACATCTTCCAAGCAAGTAGGAATTTTATAACATTAAAATCAAAGCCATAAAAAATCATCTTAACCATATATTTGTACTTTATGCTACAATATTACAAGGTAATGACAATTGTATTTTTAATTATAGGATGACAATGTATGCGACACATCTGCTCTCATAGAGCTCTACACAAATTATTTATACGTTTGTAGGGTAGATCGTACCAACAATATCACTAAATAAAATCTTCACAATAATCTGATTAATTTATCGTATAAATTATTTATACGTTTGTATATGATATCCTTTCAAAAAAATCAAAGATTCAACAATAAGAATTAAAAATGAAGTACATTAATGTACTCTTAACTACAAAAAGTCATGAGATCACTAGCTTAAGCAAAATAATCCACTTGAAAGGCATAGAAGTCACAAACTACGCTAATTAAGCCTAAGTAAAACGACAACCACCCCAAATCTAAATGTGCATTTGGAATTCTTTCTAATTTAAGCACTTTTTTTAGGGAAAAAAAATCTATTTCTAATAAAATATTTTTTATCTTAAAGAGTGCTGTAATTTTATTTATTTATTTTCTCCAAATTCAAGGGTGATTCTATTAGTTACAAAAATATATATATATATATATATATATATATTTGTCTTACTACATATTTGGAAGATTTTTCGTTAATTCACTTTAAAGTTTTTTTTTTTTTTTTTTTTTTGAATAATCTATTTCTCAAGTGTTTCTTCATAAACAGTTTTGAAATTAATATATTGTTTTTAAGTATTTTTTATTTAGGAAAAAATGAATTTATACCCCTAAACTTGGGGAGTTGTATCAATTAAAACTCTAAACTAATTATAGTATCAATTTAATTAAACCCTAAATTTTCATGAGTGAATCAATTTAGACCTCTATTAATGATTTATAACTATTTTTACTTAATTCCATTCTAAAAGCAACTCAAAATCACCCAAATAAATTTATTCTTCTTCCAAAATCCTACCTGTATTCCTCCAATAAATTATAAGGGAAAATAGGGTAAGGATGAGAAGATGAAAAAACTACCCATATTGATTTTGTTTTAAATTTCAATGTGATGGACACCCTTGTTTACAATTAGATTAACTACTATTATAATGCTTTTAACATTATTTATCATCTACAACTAGATTTTCCTTTTTTTTTTACACACCCTCACATCGGGTTTGAACTTCTGATCTTTTAGTTAAGAATATATGTCTTAACTAATTGAATTATACTCAAGTTGGCGTCTACAACTCAAATAACTACTGATATAATGGTTTTAACATGGTCTACAACTTCATTGATTTTAGTATAATGTTTTTAACGTATGGTTTATTAATTTCACGAAGGATGTGAACATAGATATCTTAGCCATCGACATAAAAATTAGTCCACATAAATTATTGAAAGAATGGGAAAGAATATGAAGGTTCCTCGTTCTCTCTACTGAGGGGCGGTGGAAGTTGGCAGCCGGAGTGCTGAGTTTTGGCGGCATTTCTGCTGATTAGGAGCGGCTTAGTCTGCTGGTGGTGGGAAAGCTAGTGTTTTTGTTTGTGTCTGTTTTGTTGCGGTGAGTCTGAAGTAAATCAAGATGGAAGAAGACCTTGCCAAGCAACTTGCAGATCTACGTGTTACTCCTGAGGAGAAAGCTAGTGTTTTCAAACTTCAGGAACGGGAAATTGACCACTCTGAACAATTTTTGGCGAACTCGATATTGTGTAAAATCTACACAAGCAAGAAAATCAACATAGAGATTTTTCAATTGAAAATGCCAAAAAATTGGAATCAGGAGCAGACAAGTATAATCAACGTGGGATTCAATATTTTCTTATGCAGATTCAAAAATGCACGAATAAAAGGATGGGTCCTAGAGATGGGTCCATGGTTTTATGACAAGGCGATGCTATTATTCGAGGAACCAAAAGGAGACATCTGCAGCGAGGAAATGGAGTTCAGGTATGTTTCAATTTGGTCACATTTTCATAAATTACCTTATGCTTGCTTTACCAGGGCATCCGCGGAGGCTATTGGAGGATTGCTCGGGAAGGTTGAAAAAGTGGACATAGGGGACGACTCAGATCCGGATTGGGGGAGATCATTGAGGATCAAAATTCAACTCAACGTCCGGAGACCTTTGAAGCGGGGAATTTTCTTGCAATCAGAGAGCTCAGGGAGAGACAAGTGGATTCCCATTACATATGAGAAGCTCCCGGATTTTTGTTATGGCTGCGGTCGGTTGGGTCATACTATAAAAGAATGTGAGGATCAAATTAGCTCATCGGAAGAGGAGATGTTGTATGGCCCTACCCTTCGTGAACCGGCCAGATTAAAATCTGAGGAGGCTGAATTTGCTACAAGAAATATCCAAGGCCGGGGGAGAGGAAGAGGAGGGTATGGAGGACGAGGTGGGTGGCGATACGTGGACGTTGTACAGGAGGAGGCTGAAAATCAAGAACCCGACAAACTGCATCCAGAGAAGGAAGAGAGGGTGCCGCAGGTCGAAGCTCATGGGCTGCCAGTGCAGGCGGAGGAGTCTCCACCGCCGGTTGACAATCGGCACAGCACAACGGTTGAATTTTCCAAAAAGGAAAGAAGAGTGGGAATGGAAAATTCAATAAAGGCTAACGGCGAAATTTTAGGAATTTCTGAGGTAGAGACCGTTGGGGACGAAATCAACGGAGAGTTAGGAATCTCAGCTTTAAATGGGGAGAGAACAGAGGTGTGTGCCAACGATTTCCTACAATACAGCTCACAAATGGAAATTGATTCCCACCAACAAGTGGCGGAAGATAATGAGAAGGATCCCAACTCTCAGGTGTTTAAAGATTCATTGAATGATACCAATGAACCCAAATGTGGGCCCACAAAGATTGGAACAATAAAGACCAAGGGCTGGAAAAGAATACAGAGGGATAATAAAACAAATGATGTTAGTGCTGAGTACTCCACGAAGGTGCAGTCAGTAACCGGAAGCAAGCACAAGGTGGAGTTTGAGTGTGAGGGTCCGAGTAAGAAAAAAATAGTGGTTTTGAACAATGAAATGAATGCGCAATCGGTGGAGGCTGCTAGACAGCCCCGCCGGGCACAATGAAAATCCTAAGTTGGAATGTCTAGGGTTTGGGGAACCCTAGGACATTGAGATCGCTCCAGCACATAGTTCGGACGCATAGACCCCAATTGGTGTTCTTGATGGAGACCAAGCTTAGAGATAATGGTGGTGATAATGTGCGAAGACAACTACAGTTTGATTATGGTATTACAGTTCCTAGTACCGGTAATAGTGGAGGCTTGATGCTTATGTGGATGAAAGAGTCAAATGTGTCGGTCTGGTCATATTCCAAAGGCCACATAGATGCTATCATCCAGGAAAGGGGGTGGACGTGGAGATTGTTAGCTTTAGGGCTTTAATCAAACCAAGTATTTTGATGATAACAAACTCTGAATTTTTGGACTAACATTTTCAGTGTTTCAAAGTCACTATCTTGTAGAGCTCAAAACAACGACTCCAACGCCTTTCGAATCACTCAAATCGGAGCTCAAACGAAGAAGTTATGGCCAAAACAAAATTGATGGAGAAAAATCCAACGTGGCAATGACACGTGGCAGCGGCTGACGTGGCATCTGATGTGGCGCTGACGTGGCACGTAAAATGGTCAAAATTGGTGACGTGGCACTCCAACGGTCACTTTTTGCTGACGTGGCGGATGACGTGTCAAGTGACGTGGCCAACGTGGACAAATAGGAAACTGACACGTGGCGAGCTGATATTAAAAAAATAAAAAAATAAAAAAAAGGAGAATCGTTGATTGACTCGCGGGCCAACCAGAAGACAACACGTGGCGCGAATCAAAATTTCCAGCCTTTTATTCTGTAATTAAAAAAAAAAAAAATTGTCGCAGGTATTCACGCGCAGGACGCGCGCGTGCAGTGCACGCGCCTGCTATTCCTTCAGCCAAGCTCGCGCGTGCAGCGCAATTCCTCCCTGTGCGCGTGGTGTTTGCTTCGTCCGGCAGTATTTTTATTTTCAATTTTATTTTTTATTTTCCTTTTAATTTCCTGATCTATCTTTCACCCAAAATTCCTCCCAATTCAAATTTTATTTTTTCCAAAATCCATCCCAAAAATCCTTGATTTATTCTTATTATCTTCAAAATTCTCCCTTAACTCCAAACTCCTTTCCTTTTCCATCTTAAATTCAATCCCCACCATCCATCTTTAGGTTAATCTAACGGCCAAAATTCATCCCCATCGCCTATAAATTGGACTTGATTCTCCCATTCATATACACACCAAAGCTTTCAAGTCTTTAAGCTCTCAAATTCTCTCTACTCTTAAAACTCTTGTCCTCCCTGCTCCAAAATTGGCCTAGTTATATTTTTGTGAGGTTTTCTTTTTAGAGTGTTCAACTTGTGTATTTAGCCTTCAAGAGGCAATATTGTGAGGTTCTCTTTTCTTTTCTCTTTGGGAATTGTATTAAGGTGTGGGTACACCTTGGGTTGTGAGAAAAAGAAATTGGTTTGATCCTGAACCAGTTAAAAGGATCTTGGGTTTCTCTTTAGCCTAGGAAAAAGAGGGTCGTGTGTCGGTTTGGTTCTCACCCGCAAGAGGATCACTTAGTGAAATACCCAAGAAGGAGTCTTGGGGAGTGGAGTAGGCAATTTGCCGAACCACTATAAATTCCCGGTGTTTTCTCTTCCTCTCTCTCTCTTTTATTTTATGCTCTTAATTATCTCCTTGCTTTATTATCTTGATTTTTAATTTCTCTTAAAATTGCATGATTCAATTTTAGTGGGTTAGTTAAATTCAAAGCTATCTTAGTGTGCATGCTTTAGGTTTTACCTTGCTTAATTTCTTCTTGAATTAAATTTGTGTGTTAATCTTTAATTGAGCATATTTCATAGATAAAATTATTTTCAAAAATTGGTAGTCAACCCTATTCACCCCCCTCTAGTGTTGCCTTTCGATCCTACAGAGATTCACTGGCATATATGGAAATCCGGTTAGAAGTTTGCATTCTGAAACCTGGACGTTAATGAAACGGTTGGGTGATCAGCTAGATATGGCATGGGTCCTTGGAGGCGACTTTAACGAGATCATTGACAATGGAGAAAAGTATGGCGGTTTAGACAGGAATGAAGCAGACATGAGGGATTTCCGGGATGCTATTGACTACTGTGAGGTTTTCGACCCTGGCTTCAATGGACCTAAATATACATGGTGTAATAACCACGTTAATCGAGACAGGATATGGGAGAGACTCGATCGTTTTCTCATTAACCCGAGGATGAACGGATGGTGCAGTGTCTTTAAAGTATTCCATCTAGCTAGGATTGCGTCAGATCACAGACCCATTCTGGCAGAATGGAAGGAAGAACCTCCAGATTGTAGAAACCACAAGGGCATTCGTCCAAGACGATTCGAGGAGGTCTGGACAAAGTATGCAGAATGTAAAGATATTGTAAAGCACGTGTGGAGTGAGAGGTCGCGCAATACAAATACTGAAAGTAAAATTAAGGAATGTCTGAGGCAGCTGAGCCAGTGGAGCAGACAGAACTACAAAGGATCTATTCGGGGGGCTATAGCGAGAAAGGAGAAGGAAATCCAAGGGATCCTCAACTAAGGGGATTTGTGTCATTCGGCTTATCTGATCAGTAAGGAGAAGGAACTTGAGAATCTCCTTGAAGATGACGAGATTTACTGGAAGCAAAGGGCCAGAGAGGAGTGGCTAAACTGTGGCGACCGGAATACTAAATGGTTCCATATGAAGGCCAGTAACAGGAAGAAATCGAACAAGATTCGTGGCATCGTTGATTCGAATGGGGTTTGGGTAGAGGAGGAGTTAGAGATGGAAAGGGTGGCCAATAACTATTTCCAGGGGCTCTTCCAAACATCCGACCCGAATATGGAAGCGATCAGTGAAATTTTGGAAGCAACTCCTGTTTGTATTTCGGAGGACCAAAACGCGAGACTTGTGGCTCCATTTACTAGGGATGAGATTTATGGTGTAGTGAAGAATATGCATCCTACTAAAGCTCCGGGGCCAGATGAGATGCAGGCGATTTTTTACTAGAAATATTGGGACGTGGTGGGTCAGGATATTAGTGAGTTTTGCCTCCAATTTCTTAATGGGGAAAGGAACCTGGCTAGTATAAACAAGACCTATATCGTGCTGATACCAAAGGTAAAGGACCCCAAAACCATGAAGGACTTTCGCCCTATAAGTTTCTGCTTTGTGCTCTATAAAATTATCTCCAAAACGCTTGCCAACAGACTAAAACAGGTGCTAGATAGCGTTATCTCACCAAGTCAATCAGCTTTTGTTCCTGGACGACTCATCACAGATAATGCTATCCTGGGGTTTGAATGCATACATGCAGTAAAAAATAAACGGCGAGGAAAATCAGGGGTGATTGCTCTTAAGTTGGATATGAGCAAAGCTTATGACCGGGTGGAGTGGAGGTACATCAGGGAGATTATGGGGAAGATGGGGTTCAGTGGTCGGTGGATTGATCTCATTATGCGGTGTGTTGAATCGGTCAGTTTTCAGGTTCTTTTGAATGGGACTCCAGGCACTGATTTCTTACCTAGGCGAGGGCTTCGGCAAGGTGATCCTTTATCCCCTTATTTGTTCCTGATCTGCGCGGAAGGTCTTTCAAGGCTCCTCAATCAATCAGAGGCTAAGAAGAGGTTGTCAGGTTTACATATTAATAAATATTGTCCTATGCTAACTCATTTATTTTATGCAGACGATCGTCTTTTGTTTTTTAAGGCGTCTAGAAATGATTGTAATTCCATCAAGCAAATTCTTGAGATTTATGAGAAAGCATCTGGGCAAATTATTAACTATGCTAAATCTAGTTTTATGACCAGCCCTAACACTAACAATGATCTAGCCAAAGAGGTTGAGAGAATTCTGCAGGTTAAGCTCACTGATAGCATTGGGCAATACTTGGGGCTCCCGTCACAAAACGCACGCAGCAAGAAGGAGATTTTCAGCCATATTAAGAATCGTGTCTGGAAAGCCCTGCAAGGATGGAAAGGGAGTTTTTTCTCAGCAGCTGGCAGGGAGATCCTTATCAAATCAGTGGCGCAAGCCATTCCGAATTATGCAATGAGTTGTTTTAAATTCCCTCTATCCCTGTGTAATGAGCTGAATTCTATGTGTGCTAGGTTTTGGTGGAGCGCAGGAAACAAAGATAACAAGATCCATTGGCGAAGCTGGAAAAAGTTGTGCTTGAATAAAACGTTGGGTGGGATGGGTTTTAGAGATATCTCGGTCTATAATCAGGCCATGCTAGCTAAGCAGAGTTGGAGGATTATTCGGTACCCGAATAGTCTTCTAACCAGAGTGCTTAGAGGAAGATACTTCAAAACAGGCCACTTTTTGAAAGCTAGTGTAGGGAATAATCCCTCCTATGCTTGGAGAAGCATTGTTTGGGGTAGGGATCTCTTCAAAAAAGGATACAGGTGGCGTGTTGGTAATGGTATCAACGTGGATGCGGCCGTTGATCCTTGGATTCCTAAACATGGTGTTTGTACTCCAATTCTAGCTAACAGAGATGCACATCAATATTCAGTAGCCCATTTTATCAAACCTACGGGGGTGTGGGATGAGGCGTTAGTAAAGGATATGTTTCTGGAGAGTGATGCAGAAGCTATTCTTAACATCCCCCTGAGCTCAATGCATAGAGAAGATACAATTATATGGCACTATGACTCTAAAGGTTTCTTTACGGTGAAGAGTGCATACAGATTGGGGATTCATCTTCAAAGTTCCAATGCTGCATCAGGATCGTGCCTATGCCAGAAGGAAGATCTGTGGAAAGAATACTGGAAAACTCCCATCCTCCCTAAAATTAAAGTTTGTGGGTGGAGAATTTATCATGATATTCTCCCAACTCGCACAAACCTAATTAAAAAGGGGATGGAGGTGGATCATATGTGTTTGTTGTGCAGGGATAAACCAGAAACAATCCAACATCTTCTGTGGGAGTGTAAAATTACTAAAGGTATGTGGGCTAAATTTTCCCCTCTTCCTAATGTTTTCTTTCTCTCTAACAGGAAGGGATGGGCGGCTGCTGACTACTGCGAAGTGATGTGGAGAGGGGGCAGCGAAGATGCAGGGAAGGAAGGAAATTTCGCGAAAAGTACAATAGTATGTTGGCAAATATGGTCATACAGAAACACCATCCTTCATACCAATCAGAATCCAAACAAAATTAACCTCCAGCAGCAAGTTGAGAAGGCGTTGAACTTACTTACCCGAGGGGAAGGAGAGCCGACGGACAGACGCGAACCCCAGCCGCCGAGTGGAAGTGCTCCGCACGAGCCTCGTCCCTGTCTCAGATGGGTTCTTCCGCCGGCGGGCTATTGGAAGCTAAATTGCGATGGATCGTGGAATGAAGAGAAGAAAATCGGAGGAGTTGGCTGGGTCATCAGATGTTGGACAGGAAGCATCGTTACTGCAGGATTCCGAGCAATCCACAAATCGTGGCATATTAGTTGGCTTGAAGCCATTGCTGTGATGGAAGGAATACGATCGATCCCCCATGACTCTCCCAGGCTGTTTATCGAGCTTGATTCCATTCAGGTGGTAAACTTGCTTGAGGGAAAGGAGGAAGATCTCACTGACCTGGCAAAGTTCATTGATGAAGCCAGAAGTTCCCTTCCTGTGTGCCAGCCTCATTCGTTTTTTTACGTGCCTCGGCTGCAAAACCAATTGGCCCACCATCTGGCCCGTCGGGCTTGGGCCACGGACTCATCTGAAAGTTGGAGTAGGAATTTTCCCAATTGGTTGTTACATTTAAACTCTCAGGATATTGGGCCTTCGCCCATCAGTTATGGGGGCTCCTGTCCCATGGCTGGTAGCCTTTCGGGAGCTATTGCTCTTCCTTAATTGAATGTTCTCTTTCTCAAAAAAAAAAAAAAAAAAAGATATCTTAGCCATCTCGCCAAAACGAGTTTAACTCAGAGGTAATTGGCATGTACCCTCGACCATGAGGTCAGAGGTTCGAATCCCTCCACCCCCAAATATTGATCTTAAATAAATAAATAAATAAATATATATATATATATATATATATATATATATATATATATATATATATATATATATATATATATATATCGATAAGTTTTCAAAGTATATGATGAAGATTAAGTACGTATTTGAAAACGACTTTTAAATGCTTTAACAACACTTTTTTTTCACTTAAAAATACTTTTTTAAACAATTAAAAAGTCATTTCAAACGACTCTAAATCACATCAAATTGAAGTGTTATCTCCTCTCTCTAAGTTTTCATATTTGTGTGATTTTATATTTATTTCACTGTCCTTAACCAATTGTTTAGTCAACCAATAAAGAGTAACCCTTTTCTAACACACATAGGTACCCTTTATCCTATTGAACTCATAAAATTTAGCTATTTCTTATATATTGATGGTCGGGGTTTATGTCTAAATTAAAGTTGGAAAAACTTGTAGTGTTGGAAGAATATTAAACAATAGATAATTAGGTCATATATTAATGATGCGGCTTTGTCAACATAAGCATAACTTAGTAGTCATGATCACATTTTGTCAATATGAACATAGCTCAACTAGCATGAAGGTTATTGGATCCTGCAAATTAAGGAATTGAGTAAAACGTTCACTTCTCTGATTTATGTCCATGTTGGAAGATCGAGCAATGGAAGGGCGGATGCTTTAGCAAAATATGCTCTCCAAAGCACACAATCTATGTTGTGGCTATCTAATTTCCCTATCTGGCTAGTGTCAATGGGACAAAATGCCCATTGTAAATGTATTAATGTTTGTTCTTGCAATTCCTAATAAAGATCTCGTTTCTTATCACAAAAAAAAAAAAAAAAAAAAAAAAAAAAAAAAAAAAACCTAGTTTGAAGGTTATACTATTAATCAAGAAGTCATAGATTCGAATTCTCCGCCTCATTTATTGTATAAAAAAAAGTAATCAACACATTTTTGCTTTCTAAGAAATGGTAGGTTTGATCCTCTCACTCTCGTGTGATGTAATATTCTCAAAATAATAAATATAATAATAATAACAATAAAACATTTACTCAAAAAGTTTGGAATACTGTTCTATAAATAATACTACCTCTAGTTCAGCAATCAGTTAAGTATTTCTTACTAACCACTATTACGTTTTTTTACAACTAGTAGAAAAAGAGAATGCATATAAGGAGATAAGAGAGGATGGATTTTTTTTCTTTTTAAAAAAATAATTGTCAAATTTTTTGTGATAGTAAGAAGATACCCACTAACTTGTGAGTAGGTAATTACTATTTTCATTCCATGCTAGACAACGTGATAAGATAATCATTTTTCCATTAAGAGAAGGAAATTCCAAAAGGTCTCTATGAATAGAACCATCAAATGAATGACCTTCCAAGAGACTACGTTCACCGAAAAAAACTACGTGTTAATTTGTTTGTATTTGGAGACAATATGGAATATATTTCCAAGTTCATTGTTTGTATTATATATTCTAGGAGAGGAAGTTTCCCTAGATCTTCAAAACTTACATACCTAATAATTATTGATTCAATCATATAAATATATATCACAAGTCTCCCACCTCCATAAGTCAAGTCATTAACATTCTATCACACTTGGAATACTAACTTGTCCATATTACCAATTTGCCAAAGCTCACTTTTCTTTTTTCTCCATGTAGACAATTGAATATGATAATAGATTTTCACACATAAAAATTTTCTTCTTTTGTCTTTTCCAATTACTATCATCCTTATCATATATTATAAACATATGTGAATTTAAATATTTTAGAAAAATGAAAAGAGTATTACATGTCAACATAATCATTAGAAACCAATATATTTTAAAATCATATGTGTTGTCAAAGAATTGAAATGATACATAGCCACAAAAACTTTCCTTTTTTTTTTCATTGTATGAACATGTGAAAAAAGACAAAGTAAATGACATCTTAGAACCCACTTCCAAACTATCATTTCCTTCCACAGAAAAAATAAAAATAAAATTAAAATCTTCAGCTCCAAAGCACACCAAAACTCAGACAAATGGTAATGGAAAAGCAAAAGGAATTTAAAAAAAAAAAAAAAAAAAAAAAAAAAAAAAAAAAAAAATTGATCATAAAAGCCATATCTCTTGGGAAAGTTTAGAAAAAGAATTTTAAAAAAATAGAAACAAAAAAGAACCCATTTGAATTAAAGGTTGGCAGATTTCATTTGGCTTTTTTCAGTACCAAAAAGGAGACAGAAGAAGTTGGAATATCCATTGGCTTTCTCTCAAAACAACCACACACACCCATTTGAATTAAGTGTTTTATCATTGTTTGTCACCCAACTTCTTTTTTCTTCTTCTTATTCTTCAATTGGGGCGGTTGCCATTGGTCGGTCGTGCCACGTGTATTCGTTTCATTGGCGGTCATAATGGACTTTGGGACCCTATGGTGACACTTACTTTTTATTCTTCTTCTCCTCTAATGAAAAAGAAAATTAAAAAAAAAAAAAAATGGTATATCTGGGGATTTCATGATGAAATCAAGGAAATCAATTCTGAAATGAGTGAATTTTTACTATCTCAAACGACCCTATTTCTTTTTAACTTTGTATAGTTTCATGATGTTAATCAATTGTTACAATGACGTATTATTTTGTAATATGCTGTTGTCAATGTTTAGGAGTTTAATTTGAAGCCGTTGATTTTATGCATTTGCTTTGCTTAATTTACAATGCAATTATGAAACCTTTAAAATTTGAGGGAAATTACTTTTTACCTTTCTACTTGACTGAGCACATCAAATTTTAGCACATTGAATTCTAAACCTTTTTTTTTCTTGACACATGTGGATCGGGAGAGTTGAACATCTAACCTCTTGGTCGAGAGTATAAACTTTTATGTCAGTTAAGTTATACTCTTGTTGGCCATTGAACTCTAAACTTAAACATTACTAAATTGGTTGTATTTCAATTGTTTTGAATGAGTATTGGATCTTCTAGCCATGTTGGATACTTTTTTGTCGGGTTCAGGTAATTTATTCAGGTTTAAAGTTTAAATGTTGTAGGAATTGAAAAAAGAATGTTAAATTATAAGTTTGATTCGTAAACTTTCAAAATCGCGTCTAATAGAATCACTAAACTTTAAAAAGTGTCCACATATTAGTTTCTTAACCAGAGGAAAACTCAACTGGTTAATAATTACTTTTGATTAAAAAATCAGAAGTTCGTATCTTCTCACTCCCACGTGTTGTTGAACTAAAAAAAATTAATATGGTAGATTAACTTTAAAAATAATGTCTAATAAAACTGTAAACTTTTACTTTTGTGTTCAATAGTAATATATCTCTCATTTATTAGATTGTTTTCAAAATTCAAAGATTTACTAAACATTTGATTCGAGACGAAATTAACTAATTTAATTATAAAAAAAAAATTGAAATTAGATTTTTTTTTTTTTTTGGTTTTTTTTTTTTTTTTTGGATAGAGATAGAAATAGTTTTGGCATAGGTTTTTGGTCCAAGTCAAAATGAAAGTTTTTTTTTTTTTTTTTTAATTCAAAATAAAAGTGTTGATAGAGAAGAAGTTGGTCAGTGTATTTATTAAATAGAATAGAATAGAGTTGAGGCCCACAACAACTCCCAATAAAAACTTCACTTCCATGTTCATCAACGCGGTTTTTAGGGTTCCTTTTTCCACTTTCAATTACTCTCCTCCACAAACAACAATTGCAACTCTTTTAATTTATTATTGCCTTTACATTTCCACAAATATTTCTAAATTATTTGAAAATTTTGCCCTCAAATATAGTCTAACTCAACCATTCAAATGTGGAGATTTGATATGGCAACCAACTATAAAGTCTTGAGTTCAACTCATTACATAACAATCGGTTTTTAGGCCCTTAAATTTTGCGAGGTGTATCTGTTTTTATCCTCAACTTTCAATTTCATCTACTTTAAATTTATATATATGTACTTCTGTTTGAATAAATTTTTTTAAAAAAATTATCATGTGCACCCAATGAATTATAAAAACATATGTCGAAAAAAAAATGAGGCTAGAGCTTAATTTTTATTGAAATTTATGAGTTTGGAGGGATTGATTCAGTGGTTGATCTCGTAAATAATTAGGCTTAATTTTGTGTGAGGGTTGATCTTCATTAGAATTAGTATGTTTTGAGAGATTTGTACCTTCTTTTTCTTTTGAGTGAGTGAATGAATAAAGTAAATTTTGCAACATTTATCTAAATCTAATCTTCAATTTGAAGCAACATAAAGTTTAAAGTAAAAATCGATATACCTTATTAACTTCAAGAGCGAAAACATTTTTTTTCCTGGAGCATTAGTATTATTATTTCATGAGTTGAAATCCATAAATTAAAATAATATTTAAGTAAGGAAATTTGTTAAATACCTATTAGAAATATTAAACACACTCGAAACTTTTTAAGTTTCACATAAATATAAAGAAAAAAAATGGAAATAAATAAATAAAAGGGTGTTGAGCACTTTAAAAGTTTAATGATGAGGGTTGAAATTAGAAAATGTTTTCTTTTTTCCTATAATTGAAAAGAATACAATACAATTGAGAACTAGAAAAAGAAACCTTATCTTATGAAGACACAAATTGAAATGGGTTTTCTTCTACAATGTTCTTGAACAGTGTAAAGTTAAAGCATTTTGGAGGTTTTATAGGAAAAAAAAAAACAAAAAAAAGAAAAAATACATTATCCATTTCATAATCAATTGCTATCTTTTTTTTCCATTATAATGTGATAATTACTTAGAATCACTAAATTTATGACACATAATCTAATCTATACACGTATTAAACTTTAGTCTTTCACTTAATCAATTGGATTTGTCGGCAGCCTCACTTAGTTTTTTAATGCTTATTTTGGTACTTTTAGAGATTGTAATAAAAATTAAATAAATGTCTAGAAAAATAGTAATAGATATTATTACAGTGGGAGTCTATTTTATGATGTCATATATTCAATTATAGGTAGATTATTTTTTAAGCCTTTTTTTCTATTCGGGGCCAAAATTCTTATTTTAAGTGATGGAATCTAGCTTGTTTGATTGGAAATTTATAGTTTTATTTGTAAATTATAAAATATGTTTTGAAGTATAAACTATAAAATGATGAAAATGTGGGCACAAATTCGCATGAAAAGTAACTAAAATTAATTTATTCAAGTGAAAATAACTTAAATTTGATGATTGTATCTAATTTGTAATAAGGTTTGAGTTGGATAAAAGATGGAGAAAATCAGACGAGAGAATACATTGAATAGAGGAATGTGCCATGTTAGACCTCTCAAATTCAATCTCTATTGAAATCAATGTCAAACTATAAGGACTAAAATGTTCGACATCTGCTTCCAAAAAAAAAAATGTTCGACATCTGAAAAGCATGCTTGATCATAGATTTCTAAGTTGGCTACCGAAAAAGAATATGTAGTTCATTGTAAAGGTAATATCTATCATTTTATACCTACATTGTCTATCTCTCATTTCGATACAATATGATTCATTCATGTATCCTTTCATCTAAAAACCTATGGTAAGTCTAAGTCACGTAATATTGAGTATCTTTCGAAAACACTTTCTAAAATCTAAAATTTAATTAAATGCATTTTCTTGGAGAAAGCATTTGGGAGATGTTGGAAATTTTGAAAGGGTGCAAATCCCTCAAAAACTCATATAATGATTTTGTTGGGGTGGATCATGAATACTTCATACCAATTGTGGATGATTAATCAAAGTATATATTGAACCATTTTTATCACCATTATCACTAGTATGTCCTTAACATATAATTCTCTAATTGGTTCTTAATATTTTAAATTTTTTAATTTTATCTTTTAACATATTAAAATTCTCAATTAAGTTCCTCCATAAAAAATAAAAATATAAAATTAGTTAATAGAATGGTGCTATCTGTATCATTAAATTATTATTTTATTAACATATTTGAACTAATGATATATCATTTAGATCTTGGAACTTGGAAGAACTGAATCTTATTAATGGACGAGTCAAAATTTCGTAACGGATACGTCGACTTTCGTATTACATCTTTACTTATCCAAATAACTTAATAAAACAATAGTCAAAGTTAGCGTAACTCAATAGTAATTGACATATACACTCAACTAAGAGATTAAAGGTTCGAAGCCGGCCACCCAAATGTTGTTGGACTCAAAATAATAAGAATAATAATAATAAAAAAAAATTAACTATAGATCTTTTTATTTTTTGTTAACAAATTTTCTACAAAAGACCTAAATGAGAGTTTTTAACACATGAAAAGATAGAATTGAGAATTTCAAAACAGCAAAAACCAAATTAAAAATAACACACAAAAATTATGGACCATTTCTTATATTCAGCCATAATTTAAAACCAATGCAAGAGAAATTAGACTACATAATTTCATATTACAAACTCTGGTGGCAGATGATATAGGTTACTTGAGAAAATTTCATAGCAGAAGAAAATGAAAAATGTTTGATTTTAATACAAACACATGGTAAAATAACCCATCAGTCTCAGTTTTTCAATCACATAAGCATAGAATCATAAAAATCCATTAATGGAATGACAATGAAAAGGTTCCAAATTTGGACAAGAGAATTGTTTTAGAATAGGCATTTAAAATTTAAAAAGAAAATAACATAAAAGAATAGTCACTCTACCAATTATACAGCTATCATTTATGCATTATACAAATGAGAGCTAATTATTCTTCAATTCAGATTAATGAACAACAAGCTTGGATAGATTGAAATTATACTAAACTTTCACAGCAAATAAATTATGTATACAAATGGTATGAAAACACTCAACTATGAGAAAACTAACAGCAATCAGAGTTCCAGCTTAACTTGTGTGGTTTGGGAACTGCTGTATTCTGCAACATTCTTTGCAATATTTTCGAGTACTAGAGCTCCACCATCGTAACCATCCATCAATAGCTTCCCTATTTTCGATCTCCATTCTGAGATGTCCTCATTCTTTCGGTCGTGAACGACTCTGTCACGGTAGTTCAGTAGTGTACCCAAGCCACTATTCGGCATCCATCCATAGCTCGATAAAACTCCTGCCTCGCCTTCAGTCAAGTCTTCTCCAACCTTCCAAAGAGAAATGCAGACTTAACATAAAAGGGTATAAGGAAGCCATTGCATTTAGGTTCACCTTTTAAAACTCTGTATTATTTTGAAAAGCAAGGACTAACCTTAGTAAATCACAAACAACAGAGAACAGATTCATAATAGCATCCCTATGAGAATTATATTTTATAACGGTATTAGCAGTTCTAGAGAGTTAAAAAATGAAGAGAGTTTGTTATCTAATGAATTGTTTGTTCCTATCTAATGGAATGCTATTAGATCAAATAATAAAGACATTGTTGAGAAAAATAAGTGATTCCTGGATGAAATGAAAATTGAATTCATGTAACAAATGTTTCGGTAAAAAAATGTGGTCAAGAAATAGCGCTAAAGTGCAACAGTATTGACTTGGTGGTAAATGATATTCAAGAATTTTTTTTTTTTTTTTTTTTTTTTTTTTTTTTTTTTTTTTTGAGAATATATTCAGGAAAAGATTAATGCAAAACAAGTTATAGAATTAGAAGAACTCTTGATGAAATGCTGGAGTATCCAGAAACACATATACAAAAGCTTCGTATTGCAATCTAAAAAAAAACCGTTCAATTGATCAAGCTGCACAGTGAGGATGGTATCCATGAGATAGTAGAGTTCTCAACTAATATTGATCTATTTCATTATTCCAAGTGGTTATACTATTCTCTAATAAAAAAAAACGTGCTAAATGTTAGAGCATGAATGTTTTTCATCTATTGAACAAAAACAATCTTGGGGGCGTCCCAAAGCACTAAAGGTATAATTGTAAATGTACAAATCAACTTGGAAATTAATAGGCAGAAACTTCAAAGGTTAACAATTTCCGTCAAGAAAAGTGTTCTATGGAGTGTGGAATCTTTGTCATCTCTTGGGAGGTGGGGATTAAACAAAAGAGTATCCAGAGGCATCAATTCTTCAAAGGGAAAAGAAACCGGAGTCTTGTTACTTTTGTGACTTCTTCTTGAACTCTTATTTTTCAGTCTTTCTAGTAATTATCCTATTTTGATGATCATAACCCAATTAGAGGGAATGGGTTCAATCATGATGGCCACCTACTTAGGATTTAATATCCTACGGGTTCCCTAGTAATCAAATGTAGTAGAGTCAGGCGGTTGTCCCATGAGTTTAGTTGAGGTGTGCACAAGTTGGCTCGAACACTCACGGATATAAAAAATAAAAAATGATTCTAACCCAAAACAGAAGTTTTTTATATATTTCATTCCTCAATGAATTTTTTTCTTAAGAAAAACAATTTTTTTATAGGATTTTTTTTTTTTTTTTGGATAGGATTTCTTAAGCAAAGCAATAAATCGAAATAATAATAACATCATTACTAAAGTTATTACCAATAATGGTCTGTTCTCAAGCAGTGAAATTCTGCTACAACTAGTAAGCTTCATAGCAATCACCAACCGCTTTATCTGCCAGTCGATGGATAAGGAATCCACAAGCTCAAAAAAATATGTAGCATAGCCATACTCGGGACGTTCCATCACTATTCTGCACTCATATAAAGCATCATCAGTATTTAACTCAGTAATCAGTTCACAAAGATACAAATTATATTATTAAATGTACCTTTTATGTCTCTCAAATACAAAGATAAAAGACTGGAGATCCCGGCACCACCCCCATTCGACAGGCCAGCTCCGGAAATGAAGATATCTCGTCTAAAAAAGAAGATTGAACAACAAATGTAAATCATCAGAGAGGAATAAACTGTTGGACAATTACAAAGTTTAAGCAGATGTTAGAAAAGAAGAAAAGCTCTTTTATGTATATATAGATGAGACCAAAAGATCATGACAATAAGAAAATTAATAATCTGCAGTGATGAACTAAATAAAAGTGAATAGAAAAAAAAATGATACTAATGCAAAATAAATCCATAACCATCAAGGCATCAAATGGAAGAAAAAAAACTTAATACCTGCTCAATAAGTGAAACCAGACAAGCTAAGCAATAGCTTGCTCTTGAAGCTTTAGTGCATCTTATAGAGGGAAACTTCAAAAAGGAATGGCGTTGGGAGAAAAGCTGTTACCACATGGTGAAACAATGACATTAGGGTATAGATAGAGTTCTAGATGAACTGACATAAAAAACTCCCAACCATCGACCAAAACCCAGAGAACTAACTACTAGAAACCAATCAAAATTATTGAATACACGGTTGAGTTTTCAAGCACTTTCTGGTTGGTAATATCGAAGAAGTGGAATAGTTGGAGATACTTTTTTTTTTTTTTTTTGAGAAGATAGTTGGAGATACTTTTTTTTTATAATAACACCAGCTTTCATTGAGAAAAAATGAAAGAATACAAGGGCATACAAAAAAGTCAGCCCACAAAAAGACCCCCCTTTAAAGGAAGGTTCGTCAGTCCAAAATAATAGAACCTAAAGAGTAATTAAAAAAAGTCTTAGACATCGAGTCCCAAAGAGAAACATAGAATCTAGTGAGAGCCCATACATCGGAAGGACTGATCTCAAGACCTCGAAACACCCAATTGTTCCTCTCACCCCAAAGACCCCATAACACAACACACACCCCAGCTAACCATAAAAACTTCCCCTTATCGCGAAACAGTGGATGGAGGAGGAACTCCTGGATCATCTCCCTGTAGTCTCTAAAGTGTCTTGCCTGTAGCCCAAATGCGTTGTGAAACAAACCCCATATCGAACAAGCAAACTCGCAATTCCATAAAATATGGTCCAAATCTTCCTCCACCTTCCGACATAAAATACAACAAAACGGACCAACCAACGAAATCATCTTCCTCGAGAGCTTATCAATCGTATTAATTCTTCCATGGATGACTTGCCAGATAAAGAACCTAATCTTTCTCGGGATTTTTACTCTCCACAGAATAGAAAAAACCGACTCGCTAAGGGAGGAGGGATTAAGAAACCACCGAAAAAAGGGACCAACAAGAGAAACCCTCAGATGGACTAAGACTTCAAGAACGAACATCCCTTCTTCCCACCCTAAACTGACAATCCCCTATCAAAGATAAGAGATTAGTAACCTCTGTCGTTTCCCTATTGGTCAAAGATCGACGAAAACCCAACGAGGAGGACATTGAGCTCCCACTCTAATTAAGAACATCGACAATCGATCGGTTTTCATCGTGGACAAGCGATAGAGATTAGGAAATTTAGAGCAGAGGGAACTATCCCCACCCACTTGTCCGCCCAAAAATAAATATTATTACCATCCCCAACCTAAAACTTAATAGAGATAAGAATATGGAGACTTGTGTAGTTGTGTTTGGTGGTCAAGAAAACCACGAGCATAGCTCCAACTAGTCAAGAAATATTGGTTCATAGAATATGGAAACATGGTTCATAGAAACCAATATTAAATCTTAAGAAATATATATTAGTTAATTAATCAAGTAATATAAACCTCTTCCTCATGATATTAGGAATCTTGTGTAGTTGTGTTTGGTGGTCAAGAAAACCATATATTTGAGAGGTTTAAAAATCCTAGGGGAGAGGCATTCATTATCATCCAAGGATCGTCATTTATCAAGCTTGAAAAATAACGTAGGTGTAGGATACTGAAAGCTCATGGCTAGAGAAGCCTACACCACAAACACATAAAGGAAAAAACTTGAGTTTAGGACAAATAGAACATGAATTTATCAAGACATACATGAGGTTTTCATTCATGAAAGCTCGGTTTCTCATTGAAAAAATAATAAATAAATAAAATCAAGAGTTATCACTCACCTTTGTTATCACAGCTTCAAGCTCACTAAAGCTTTCTTCAGTAAATGACTCATCTAGATCATCATCACTTTCAATGTCCCCATAAAGCTTGATTTCATCAACTTGTACACCTTTGTCGACTAGTATCTGCCAATGAAACTAGAATGAATACGATCCAAAATTTGCCACAAATGAACGACACATGATATTAATACCTGGAGAAGGCCAGGAGCATCTTCTTCCAGAGCTGTTTCAATTGAATTCCTGCAAATAAATTAACATGCATAACACATTAAGAGAGAGAGACTAAAAACAAACAGGAAAAGAATAAATAGCAAATGTAAAATTCAAAGGTGTGAAGTATATACGTGGCGGTCTTTTTCCGTTTGCGTCTCCGTTTAATGTTTATTAAACTAGCAGGTTCTGAAACAATAATGCTACATCCAGGGTCAGAAGGTTTCAGATGCTTGTAATCTGTAGATGTAGAACCAAAACCCTTCTGAGATGAAAAAAACTTCATTCGATCTTGCAGTCGCATATCGTCTACCTTGTTTTCATAAGGTCCATCGGGCATGGTTGCTTCACTCTTTATTGAGAGAATGTTGCTATAGATGTTTTTCATATCCTTACCATACAAGTTACAGCCGTCAACATGATCATAAGGTTCATCCTTCACTTTTATGAAATTGAATAAATTGGCTTCAGAGACATGATCAGTCAAAAGACGTGAACCTAATTCTGTAGCCACCTTCTCCGATGAGCAGATCTTCTCAACTTTAAGTTTCATATCATTGCCTGATTCAGTTGATTTGTCCAAAGAATGATTGCTTGAGAAGTAGGATCCAGAAATAGTTGCATTAGGTGAACAAACTACTGAAAGGCTGCAAACACGAGGAGCATCACTTCCAGTTTTATCAGGCAGTCCATTTCCAATTTCCATCAGTTCTTCATTAGCAAACACAGACTTCTCCTTCTGTTTCAAGAAGCAGTGTAGAAGATCTCCTGATGGCACACTAGAACCACCCTGCACAACCCACTACCATATCAAATTACCACCAACTCTAAACAACAAAAAAGCAAATCATGAAAAATTATCACAAAACTTAATGTTTCGGAGCACTATGAAAAAGACATGGAAGGAAACATTAATGGCTTGCCAATAAAACAGCCAGGCATAAAGAAAATAAGATAGGCTGTAAAATCAATCACAAAAGTTGGAGGGCATATTATGAAGCTTTAAACCAATTTCATTGGGAAAAACAAGGATCCATAAAAAAATAATATATATATATATATATATATATATATATATATATATAAAAAAAAAAGAAGAAGAAGAAGAAGAAGAAGAAGAAGAAGAAAGAAAGAAAGAAAAGAAAAGAGAAGAAAAAAAGCATGTGATTGTCAATATTTACACAACCTGCCAATGAAGAAAAGGAGGACAGAACAAAATTACAATTTACAAGGCAGGCTTTTAAACATTTTCCTTGAACAAAACCTGTGCACTTCAACCAGATTAGTTTTTACTCATCCTTTTTTTTTTTTTTTTGTTGAAAAGAAACATCAAAAGAAAATATACTCCACCGAATACAACAAAAAGGACATGATCCATGAAACTCCCGTTGTTGAAGATTCTATTATTCTTTGGTGGCTAGTCACAAAAGCTAAGCGGAAGCTTTTCAAGATTAAGTCATAAAACTTCTTTCTCTTCTGTAAAAGGATGGCTAACTTCAAGGAAAAGGAAGAACAAACTTTTAACATTGCTGGGGAGGGCTGTGATTTCCATTAAAAGACAATGCAAAAAGAAGTGGGACCAAAGGGCATTGGCAAAGGGCAAAGTGCTGAAAATATGATCTTGAGTTTTAGCATTCTTCTTACATGAATGGCACCACTTAGCGAGAGAAAAATAAAAGGGCTCCTATTCTAAATAAGGTCATGTGTTTGCTTCCATGAGAGAGTTCCCAAAAGGAAAATTTTAACCTTCTTTGGAAATTTTGAATAATTATCTTTCCATACCAAGGAGGAAAGCAAGGGATTATCCAACCTTCCTTTGTCAATCATCTGTGAAACATTCCTTTGTTGGCCCATACGTCTCTCACAATCCATGTCAGGCCCCTCTAAATGGAACTCGATAGCTTCTTTCATTCCAACCCCATTCTTGCGTTGCCATCCCCAAAATTCTTCAAACACATGAAGGTTAAAAGAAAATCCTCTGCCTTGCTAGTCTTCTTCATGACAGTTGACCTTCCTATCTTTAGGGCCAATGCTGCCTGCCACCGCACCTTCAACTTTGACTAATTACTATATGATTGACAAAGAAGCATCTAGCAACCTCTAATTTCACATCCCAGAGTTCTACTTCAATAAATTCCACTTTCCTCTTGGTCACTATCATACAACAGAAACTAAAGTTGTCAAGGACATTGGTCTTGTGTGTGATTACACCCATGATGAATACAGTTGCAGATTTTTAGCTAAAAATTACAGAAGAACAGTGAATTACCTCACTATGTTGATTCATGAAACCCAACGCTCGCCTGCAATGGGAACAAGAAATGACATTAGATAAAGTTTAATCCTTCACAGAA
This sequence comes from Luffa aegyptiaca, assembly GCA_017139565.1. Classification (NCBI taxonomy): domain Eukaryota; kingdom Viridiplantae; phylum Streptophyta; class Magnoliopsida; order Cucurbitales; family Cucurbitaceae; genus Luffa; species Luffa aegyptiaca. The sequence goes on from CM029403.1 coordinate 13,942,713, forward strand.
ACAATATTAAAAAAAGGGTTAAAAATATTGTTTTGTGATCAACTTTGACTTGATTTCATTTTAAACTCTAAATTTTTTTTTTTTTTCAATTTTATCTTCCAACTTTAGTTAAATAGCTAAATACTACATTATTGAAGTTCTCCTTTAAATATTCTATCTGAAAAATTTTAAATCAATAGTTGTCAACTTAGTTAAAACATGAAATTATTGGGAAAAAATTATTTCACTGGCTTTATTAGTTAGATAATTTGTAATTTTACAGGTTGTTGAGAACTATGTTGTTGTGGTTATACGACATATTTTTATCCCAATTACTAAATCCTATTGGAGAAGTTAATGGTAAAGATCAATTTTAGATGACTTACTAAATTGAAATAATTGAAGGTTTAGGAACTAAAATAGAAAGAGAAAACACTATTTCAACCAAAAAAGAACAACCGAATCGTACATATCCTTGTCTATGGATGGGGGAAAAGTAGAATAGACATAAACAGTACATGGAAAGAAACAGATAACTACAGATAGAGAAAATATGATCACCAAGAAAATGTGGAACCTTGATTGCAGCATCCTTAGTCGCTCTATCAATAAAACGTGATCAAGATCTTCATTGAAGTCATCAAACATCTCATTTTTAACCATAGTTACAGCCACACCGGCAGAAGCAAAGTTATCTACACCATCTGCCAAGGTACCTGATAAGATGCTTGTAGATTCCACCTTTACCCGATCAGAAACGTCAGGTGGTGTTGGATTCCCAAATGTCATAGATATCTGGTTCTCTATATTCAATTGATCCCCCTCAATGTAGTTGTCCTCAAGATGACCTACATAAGGCCACAGGAACCATATAATAAACGATGATGAAATCAGAATATCTCAGGAACAATATAAAACAGGCCTTCAGAAATCAGAAGTATCCCCCCACCACATACCATTAGAATCGTTAATTTGTGCTTCCAGATGTTGATCTCCCAGATTTCTGGCATCGCAAGCAGATATCATAGTGGAAACATCCTGCAGCAAGGACAAGAACAAATTGAAAAATAAACAAAGAGAAATGGTTGAAATTATACTCAATGACCAGAAGCTCTTTTAATTTTAATTTAATTTAATTAATATTTTCACAAATAAAATAAGACATGTCATTAGAATTCATGTGATCATGTATAGATTTGTTTTTAATGAAAACCCATACTTACATTGAGAAAATAAAAAAGGGTATACAACTGGGAAATACAAAAAATCAGTCCAAAACAAAGGGAGCCAAGACAAAAACAAACGCAAGAGCCTCTTAAAAAAATTATTAAAACAAAAAAAAAGGTGCACCAACTAATTCAAAATTCGTATTTTGTATGAAAAAAATAGCAATGAATAATTGAAAACTCTTTGGTTACAGACACCCAGAGGAAGATGTTGAACCTAATTGAAAACCTCCCCTTCTCCACTCTAGAAATCCTTCCTGGGTGGGTGGGGGGTACTTTTCTTTTCCCTATGAAGAAGCCAATCGAAAAGGGGGAAAAAAATTTTTAAAAAAATACCTTCTTGGAACCCTAACTACAAAAAAGGACTCCAATCCAAAAAAACAAGACCAAACTCACAAGAGAGTCATTCTTTCAAGTTCACTTGAGCAGTATACTTGTAAATTAAAGTAGTGTCACGTGTCTATCAAGTCAACACAAACAAAGATAAACTCAGAAGATGGAAATAAAAACTAGCTAATTAAGGAAAAGGAGTTGCCCCTTCCAAGGATATAGAAGGCTTGCTTGATCAAGGTTAAGACAAATAGGTTTAGCCCATGGAATTCTTTTCTTTTCCCTATGAAGAAACCAAACTTCATTGAGATAAAATAAAATAAAGAATATGTGAGGGCAATAAAAATAAAAAAAGGAAAACCCTAAATAAGAGAAGCCAATAAAAACAAAAGGCAAACAAACTACACAATATATATAATAAAATTAAATTAAATTTTAAAAAAAAAAAAAAAAAAAAAAAAAAAAAAAAAAACTCCAGATTTCTCCTCTCAAGATTTCTCCGCATCTCTAAAGATCCCACTATTTTCCTCGAACCAAACATTTCATAATTGTGCAGAGAAATTAGCATGCTAAAGAACAAACCCTCTATTTCAAAGGGAAGGATGGTAAAAGACTCCATCATAGCCCTATATGATTTCTTACAAGCCATCTAAACATCAAAATCCTCCAAAAAAAAGTTGTCCCAGAACACCACAACAAACTAGCTACCCCAACATGCTCCAAAAAAGTTTGAGGCCTCCTTACATGCGTTGCACCACTGAGGCCCCAAAAGGATAGAGACGAAGTGGCCACCACCATAAGATAGGGCTCCCTACTAAACAAAATTCTTATGTGCATGACATACAAAATTATGTAATTGTAAATTCTCATTGCTACCAGAACAGTAACAGACCTATTAATCAGCACAAAACCCGAAACAAGTTGAAGTGGCATGCATATAATACCTGTAAATCACAGCATTCATCTTCTTTCTTGACAAACCTACATTTGGCCCAGAGTGAAAGTTGAGTCTTTTCCTACCCAAAACGAAATAAGTATGGAAAAAATCTATACTTCGACAGATGATACTCACGTTGATATTATTTTATTCTCATCTTCCAGTAATGGGAGCTTATTTTCCAGTAGCATCTTCTGCCTCTCCACCAACGAAAGGTGGTCGAGCTCATCAAAACTGATACTATGATTCATTCCGGTGTCTGAGCTAGTGCGTGCTACTCCATGTTCAAGTTAATACCCATAGTTTCTCATCTTTAGATAGTGAAAAACGTGCTGCAAGAATACCAAGAAGGGTTCAAGAATAAAGGGCAAATTTTGCAACAGAAGACCCAAAAATTGAAGGGGTTTGATGATGAATGAGAGATGAGAAATGAACAATTAAGCAAGCGTTCAAAAGGGTTGCCTCTAAATAGGAAGGAGAGATGAGAATTCAAGCCTACCGCCACCTGACTTTTCTCTCAATTTTGAGAGATAATAGAGGGCTCGAGCTTTAGGCAAATTACTCTATCATCAAAAACGAAAAGGAAAACCTTTATTCTGTTTCTAATTACATCTTTTTTTTACTTTACCCCTGCAAACGATGTAAAAGTTACCCAAATTCAAATAACCTAAAACGATTTCCAGTAAAGAATCTCGCCAACGCGAAAAACAAAAGCAGGCATTAGAAACGGGAATAGGCAAAATACATACCTCCTAAAAATTGACTTTCGAAGCCGGATTCTGCAAAAAGAGGACCAGTTAAACCCTAAACCAAGTTTCTTTCAGAATTCAGGAAATGGAAAAGGTTCATGTTTTTTTCAGATTACAAGTTCGTGCAATGTAAATGTTTGTATTATTTCGATAAAATCTATAATCGATAATCTCTACTGCATATAAAAACGGCTAAGACGGGAAGATATGTTAAACACTCTGCTTAATTATGTTAATTCTGTTGTTAATGTTTGATTATTTAGCTTCGAGTTTCATTCATTTAATCTAAAATCTCATCAAACCCAACTACAATCTACGACTAGAAACATGCTGAGGTAGTTCTACAATCAAAAGAACTTCTCCTTTAATTCATTAAACAAGTTCGAATTTGAGTTGTTCAGAAGAAAAACATAGATGGAGTTTGGGAGAATAACGGTAACAGAACAATAGAGTGAATAACCCGCACGGCGGTACGAGTGGGAGACAGCCGTTGGTTGCGGTACGAGCGGAGAGAGACGGCGCGATGCCGGCGGTACTAAACGGGAGAGGGGGCGGCGGGACCGCGAGGAGGGAGCCGGCGTGAAGATTGAGAGGAAGATGAGAAGGGGGAATTACTCGAAATAACCCAAAAAAAAAAGAAAACCCTTCATAAAAAATTACCTAAGGTTTAAAGTGTGTTAATTTTTTTTTTTTTTAATTACCCTTCTAGTCCCTGGCTTCTCGACGTTTGAAAATGTACCCTTTAATTTCTAATAAAGTTAAGAAATCTTACTTCTTATCTTATCTTATCTTATCTTATCTTATTTTACTACCTTAAAAAGTGGTTAAGGAGGAGAATCATTTTTAGACTATTTTACCCCTTTATCAAATCTTACATTTACAAAGCATGCCACTAATCATAAAATAACATTTAAAATATTATTTTAAAATTAAAAAAAAAAAAAAAAAAAAAAAAAAAAAAAAAAAAAAAACTACACACCAACGTACAACTAATAGTTTCTATTTTTTTTTAATTAATTATATATTTTTTGAATTGTTTTATCACTTATTATTATTTAATTTAATTACAAATACACAATTAAATTAACATTGATTATTTAACATCTTTTCACATTCTCACATTTATATATAACCTACCCATGTAGGTTTTCTTTAATTTAATAAATACCAAAGGTAAATATTTGAGAAGTTAGAATATGAAAAGTTCTATATATTTATTTCTATAATTTAATTACTAAAATTTATGAGTTTATTATAAGTATGTTTAACGGTGAAATTTCAAATGTTTTGTAACTTTTATCTCCTACAACTATAAATAGAGCTCTCTTCAACATTTATCTACAAGCATTTGAATTTTCTATGATATATATGATATGATGTGTAGGTTTGTCATTCTTCTTTTTTTTTCTTTTTTTTTTTTAAAAAGGTTTGTCTTTCTTCTTTTATTCATTGTCTTGCTTTGTCTTATAATAATTTTTGTTTTGTTTGGATTTTTTTTTTTTTTTTGAATAATTGTTTGGATTACTTTATCTAACATTTTTTTTTTTTACAATAATGTTGATCCTTTGTAAATTTGTAATTTAAGAAAAAACTTGAAGATATGTGAAAACAAAAGCTTGAAGATGATATCCTACCAATTGAAGTTAAGCGTAACTATCAAAATTTTCATTTGCCTTTCATTTCTCTCACTCCCTTTCCACTTTTTTGAAATACTTTCTTAAATTCTTCAAATTCCACTTTTTTCTCGCTCTCATTCTTCTCATTATTTTCTCTCGGACTCTTGAGAAAGTATAATCTAATAATTATTTTCTTTTTTTAATGTGAATCTTTATAATAGGAATAACTTTAATAGGAAAAATTTATCATTTATTTTGTATAAATTCTAAAAGTTTATGAGTTTATCTTTAAATTTTATTTTTTGGAAATAAATTTATCTTTAAATTTTATGAATTTGTCTTATATTATAATTAATAATGAAATTTCAAGACTTTTGAAATTCTCTATACAACCATATAAATAGCTCTCTCAACTCTTTAATACAAGGATGTGGAAAGATAGAATATTACAATTTTTGTCAATATATTCTTAAAAATTAATTGTAAAATAATTTATGAATTTATCTTTAATTATATAATAAAAATTTAAAAGTTTCAAAATTTTAATAATTGTGAACTTCATAGGTTTATAAAAGAAAAAAAAAGACTTAAAATTTTATGTTTTTTTTTTTCCTTTCTCTCTCGGTTTTCTTCTCACTGAAGCATAAAAAAGTCTAGCAAACTATTATTTCCTTTTTTTTATAAATTGTGAAATAGTGTTGTTTGAGAAATATTACTTTATAAATCATTTATTATATTGAAGTATAAATGATACAAAAGTTAGATACATGCTCAACGTTTTTAAAAAAATAATATTAATATATGGTAAAATGAAATGATAATATCATAAAATATGATAAAATAATTGGATATTCACGTGCAAAGCACGTGTTAAAAGACTAGTATGTTTAAAAGGTTTGTAAGATTAATTTAACATATAAGATGGAGCATAGTTCAACGCTAATTGGCATGTACGCTAGGAGGATAGAGGTTCGAATCTTCTATCCTGTTTCTTTCTCCTTTCCTTTACCTCCACCTTTGTTTCGACCCACCATCCACCGTTGCTCGAGCAAAACAATGGTCTTAGCTTTAGTCAACGGTGGGAATAGGTGTGAATTTTCTTTTCTACCCCTGATTAAAAAACATCAAATGCCTCAATTGTCTCCCTACTCTCAAATTCATATTCTTCTTCTATCTTCACTAGTATTTTTTCTCTATCTTTTTCTCTATCTCTGTTACATTCCACCATGACTCTCTTTTTTGTATTTTTCACCTTTTGCCCTCTCTTGTCCATCTTTTTATCCCTCTTCTCACTATAACTTAAGCACCAACGATGTAAAAGGATGAAGCGTTGAAGAAAAACATAATGTAATCCAATTTGAGGGTTAAAATGGTCGTTTATAGATGGAGGACTCGAAGTTATGACATGGTCTCAAAGTTTAAAATTATATCATTTTGATTTTTGAGGACATTCAATTTTTTTTTAGTTCATGGTACATGCTAATTACCGCTAAGCTATGCTTGTCTTGGCGAAGACATTAAAAGTTAAGATCATTTATGGTTTTGCTCAGTTTATAAGCATGGTTTCTTATTTTTTCTTGTTTATTTTATTACAACTTCGATACTACTTTGGAGGTGCTCGATTGGTTGATCTTTGGAGACTCCCCTTTCGCTCGAGTAGGCTCAAGATCATATACTGAAGAAAAGTTTTTTTTTTTTTTTTTTTTTTTTTTTTTTTTTTTTTTTTTTGTGTGTGTGTGCTCTATTTCTTCACTTTTGTATTCTCGGATCTATATATACTGCCTTGAAGAAAGAAAATATATATTTGACTTCTCACTCTGTTAACAACTTTGTGTCCTATCAAGCTTTCTGACTTGAAAGCTTTGTTTCAGTGATAAGACACCTTCTTGAAAGAAGCCCTCAATCATCGTGGAAGAAAGCTACGATAGAAGAAACAGAGGCTCTAGAAAAGAACGACACTTGAAAATCGATCACGTTGCCAAGAGACAAATGTACTGTTGGTGGTAGGTTTTAAAAAAATACGAAATCACTGTTTCTCGTAAAATCAAAACCAAACTGAATAAAACAAATTTTACGATCAATTCAATTTTTTGTTTTTGTCAGTTCAATTCAATTTTTGTATGGTTTTCAAATCATACCGAACCAACAAACAGTGAACATCCCTGGTTTACACTTACAAGAACAACATGAAAAATTATAACTATTTATAACAACTACTGTTTTTATAATAGATCTAACATTTTAAAACATTAATTTTGAGGAAAAAATAATTTTTAACCATAAACTTTTGGGGTTGTATCAATTTTAACCTTGAACTTTCAATTTCATGAAATTGAATTCTAAACTTAACAAGTTGTATCAAATTTAACCCTGAAATTTTAATTCCATCAAATTGAACCTCAAACTTATCAAATCGTATCGATTTTAACCTCAAACTTGCTTAAGTATTACAATGTATACCTTTGGTTAACTTTCTATTTGAACCACCGTACATAAATGATGATTATTTTTTGTTCTTAATTCACATTGCACCTGAATTAGTTTCTCATAAATAAAATATTGGAGAAACTTTATTTTAGATGACTCTTTCTTGTTGTCGATAACTTTAATTGTGAGAGTTTTTTCGTTGCTATTTAAGATTACGAAAACAAATAAACTTTTGAGGTTTTTTATCTTCAAATATTTGCTGTTTTTTTTTTTTATTGTTGCTAAGGACTTTGTAGGATTTTTTTTCTTCTTTATACGATTATTTTCTTGCTAATTAGAAGAATGTATAGATGTAGGAAACGAAAATAAAGAAATTTAGAGTTTTTTATTTCTCATATTTGTTGGATTTTTCCTGTTGCCAATAACCTTGTGATTTTTTTTTTTGATAACAATGAGAAGAAAAGTATGAGATATTTGATTTATTTTGGTTTTTCCAAAAAAAAAAAACTCTTACAAAACACTAACTAGGGTGCAATGTGAATTAAAACAAGGAAAAAGAAATTGTCAATTACATGTTTTTATATCAATTCAAATGAAAAGTTGACCAAAAGTCTACATTGCAACGTTTACGCAAGTTTGAGGTTCAAATTGATACAATTCATTAAGTTTAGGGTTCAATTTGTGAAATTGAAAGTTTAGAGTTAAAATTGATACAAGCTGCGAGGGTCAAAATTGATTTTTTTTCCTAATTTATCAGTAAAAAGGAAAAGGAAAAAATTAGAGGGCGAAATGAGTTGGGCCTAGCGGGCCGAGTGGGTGGACAGCTCAAGGCCGTGTCTGGACAGCTTACGTTACCACTTCATTCCCATTCACAAAGCGTCGTATGATGCGACAATAATAATAACCCAATCGTTCAAAGATTCTCGCTCTCTTTCTTTCTCTCTCTCTCACACACGTTCCATTTCGAACAAGCCCTAGCTCCCGACCTTCTCCCACGCGCACCATACCAGAACCTTCCAGATTCCCTCTCTTTCCCTTTACTTTCCATTTCTCAAATTCTCCTTCAACCTTCTTCTAGGGTTTATCTGCCTCTTGCCTTCCTCAATTCGGCTCCAGCGCTCGATTCCTCCGAGGTATGTATTCGCCCTTTTCCGTTTCTACTGCCTGCGCTTTGGCCAGATTCTTTGCTCGAGCCGTTTTTGAATTTGAGTCACTTTTGCATCGTTTGCAGAGAGAGTATCTTTTTCGGTAGCCTTCACTGCTTCAAACAATCTCTGCAGCCGCCACCGGCCTCCCGACGCTTGCAGGTGATGATTCATTTTTCTTCATACGAACTGTCTTTTTACTTCAGATATCAGATTTTCCGTTGCTTGATTTTCGTGGTGAGATTATAGGGTTTTGACTGTTTTAGTCAATTCTCTAGCTGTAGTGGGAGGTTTTTTTTTTATTTGTTTTTGGAGTTTTTGTGGATTTTATCGCGTTGGAACGCAAAGGTTCTATGATCTGATTGAGACTGAGATTGAGCTACGTAGTTTCTTCTTTACTGCTCTCTTAGCTGATCTGATCTCTAGGTTTAAGGAGGGAAATGAAGGGGGAGACTGTATGAGTTGAGTCCTAGGTTAACTTAACTCAACGAGAAAGAGATCAAATGTGCTGAATGCTGATTCTTTATCATCTATTTTATGATCATGGAGTTTCAATATTGGTCTTTTTTGTGTAATTAGCTTTGAGGCTCCTTTTGTTGTGCTGTCTTGTTGTATGTCCTCTCTCTTGATTTTGTATTCTTTCATTTTCTCTTCACGAAAGCTGAGTTCTCTTTATAAAAAGAGCTTCAGTACACATGGTATAGTTGCTGGCTTTATTTCCTTGAATTTGGTTGCGACTGTTAATTTTATCAAAATATGGATTCTTTTAGGTCTTCGGTCTTGTATACTGCCCAGTGTTATGCTTGCTAATATTTATCTCTCATATTATGAGCAGGGTTGGACTGCGCAGAGTTGAATTTGTAGTATTTTCTGAGTAAAAAGTGATACAAGTCAATGGATGACTGGGGTAATGCTATATGGTTTATATTTCACCATCATTTTTTTCCTTGGCTGATTGAATAAGCAACGAGTCTCTATTGAAAAGATATTTGTGTATGTATATATGTTGGTCATTTCATCACTAATTTCCCTCTTTTTTATTTTATATATACGTGTGTGTGTGTGTGTATAGCCTATTGTTAGTATATAAATTTAGACAACACTTGAAAACCAGGATAGAATTGATGGGCACAAGCTTAAATAATGCAGATGCAGGACTTGAATATGAAAAGGACACTACAAATAATAAGTAATAAAATGATGTATGTGTATGTTATAAAACATCCTATTTATCATGTGGTTATGGTTTGAGAGAGACTGGGAAAGACGGTGGATAGAGGTGCAAGATGTGAGAGGAAGAGTTCATATTTTATTATCCAAGCTGCGGAAGAGATGTAATTTATGACCTTACTTGAACAGGATCTATTCTACAGGTCGTACAACCGTGTCCTTGAGTTCTAAGGAAGAGATGTAATTTTGAAATGAACTTCCAAGGGGTAAATTGCCGATGGACAAGACAGTCCATAGTTGTGGATGTGGTGATACTATTTTTGAGAATTAGGTCATGTTCATTGCAAATTAACATAGCTGAACGAACGTTAGAGCTTTCAAACATTATGTATGACTATTTTATCAGTTTTTATATTTCTATATATTCTCTATTAATGTGCCCTTAGTATTCTTAATATGTCCCAAACATCTGGTGTTCAAAAAAGTCATCTGAATGAAAATATTGAAAGATCTAGATGATGTGCTGTACATCAGTTCGTGTGATTTATGGGAATTTAGACGTTCATTTTGCATAAGTGCCTGACTTTGTAAGTCCATTCAATATAGAGTGTGCGTCTTTCCAAAGGGATATGCATGCGTGATTTCTTTAATTAAAGAGTGTCCTCTATACATCTCCATTGTATTGATATTGTATTTTTTAGCTCCTAAATTTTAAGAGTTGCATTATCATGTCTATTAATATCTCAAATGACCGTGCTTCCCAAAACATGACAAATGTTTTAAAATTTAAAATTTAAATTTTTAAATAAAAATAAAAGTTTATTCTATAGACAAAATCATTAATTTTTTCTTATTCTTCTTCCTCCTTTTATTTTATTATTATTTTGTTATCATATTATTTATTTATTTTAATACTTTGGAAGAGGGAGACAATTATTGTGCCTGCCTTTTAAATAGCTTGGTCTACAGTATAGTGGAGAATGTTTTGTTGGAGCTGCAACAAATATTAAAATTACTCAGTCTGAGCGAGAGAGTCAGAAGTGTGGGGCTGACCATTCTGTCAAGTGACGAAGGAAACGGAATAAATCCTGAAGTTGTGATTAGTTTGTTGATGAACGATAAAATTCTTACTGCTTTTTCACAGCAAACTATTTGAAGATTTCTTACAAACAAACAATAAGAATTAAGTCCATTTTAATGTGACCTATTTGGAAGATTTGGTCTTTATGTCATAATTTTGGTAAAAAATTATACTATGTTATGTACAGTATATGGTAAATATCAAGTAAAGTACAAAACTAAGTAAACTTGTTTATATGATTGTATGTTATTATTTTATTTGGGAATTTTCAAACTACAGTCTTGAACATGTTTCTTGGATGTTTAATTTTGATTTTTGAGGAGAAGACTGAAGACTTGGTGTTGGTTTCTGCATTCTGTGCAAAGTTCTCAATTCTTAACCCAGCCCATTGTCCCATGACTTATTATCATCTTTCAAGATATTGGAAATATTTTGTAGTTTAATTAGCTGTTGTGCTTTGGCCTTGAGTAACTTTTTCTTAGCAATGCATTTTGAGTGGAGTCATATGTAGCAAATTTAGCAATGCATTTTTGAGTGGAGTCATATCTCTTTCTTGAGTTGCTGTATAGTTTGTTTATCTGATAGTTGAGGCATAAAAAGCCAATATATGATATAGTCATACATAGTGTTATCTTTGTTCTTGCTCTTAACTGTATGATTCTTTATTTAATCATCTAGATAGTTTTGCTTATGTATGTATGTGTTTTCTTTCAGAGGATGAGAACATTCCACCACTCAAGAAGGAGCAGCCAAAGAATAAATGGGATGATGAGGATGTGGATGACAACGATGTGAAGGAATCTTGGGAGGATGAAGATGAACCTGCACCGGTGAGAATTTATTGATTCTCTTGCAAATGATGTTCGTTTCATTTATTATTAATAATATTAAGACTTAAGATGAATAAATAAGTATTTGGGTGATTATTAATGATGTCAATGAACTATTAATGGTCTAAACTAGTCCCACGTCTTAAAAATTGTGTTGAACTTTTTATTCTAAGGTTAGCAATCATTAATGGTTGTTACAACTTTCAAAATAAAGGAATATTTAGCTATCATTAATAGTTCCCCAAACCACTTTCTTAAAATTCCTTTTGTCTTTTCTTATAAAAAAAATATAATAATAATAATAAATTTCCTAAAACTGGCAGAAATGGAAGTCTCTTTTCCTTTCTTTTGAAAGTTTTGGGAGCTCATGTAGAAACTTGTTAGGATACTACCTTCCAAGGTTGGGGTTGGTATCAGTATATGTTTTTGAGAAGATAAATGGTTTAGAGCTTGTAAACTCTAATGAAACTCAAACCCTTTAGTTTGAGTTACTTGCCTATTGCTGCCTAATGTATCTTTTTCTAATTTTTACCCTTTTTCTTCTTTTGCTTTTTGGTCTCACAGGCTCCAGTAGTTAAACCTCCTCCTGAAGCCGCCCCAAAGAAACCAGCTGCAAAAACCACTGAAAAGAAAGGGAAAACTGCTGAGGTAGAACCCGAACAGCCTCTAGATCCATTAGCCGAGAAACTTCGCCAACAGAGGTAATATTAATTTGCTTTGTTTTGTAGGAGCTTTTAGCTTAACTTATGTCTTTATGGATCTATGGAAGGAAAAAAATTGGAGCAGGAATTTTGAACTTGAAAATTTTATGAATTGTTTTATTATGCTGGGAGAATGATCCCTCCTACCAATGTTGTATCGAGAAAGTAGGACATGGGAGCGATGGTTGTGAATTTGCTTTCTACATTATCTTGTCGATTCCAGAATTTTTTTGTCGCAGAGCTCTCTCACTCGTTATTTCTCTTCTGAAAGCAGTCACCATTCCTGTTAACAAAAGAAAAAGGGGGAAAAATTTATTTGTTTTAGAGTTATCTCCACTTTCAATATTCAGGGGCGATTAAGTTTTTGGAATAAATGTTAAGTTAATTGGGGAGGAAAATTCCTCTTCTGTACTCATTCATTTTTCTTAAGAAAAGCATGTTTACCCCTAAAGGAAGAAGTTAGAAACTATTGTTTGTTCCATTCTGTCTATATTTGATGAAAGTATCATCAAACTGAACTAGATGCTTGTTTTAATAATTAATGCTTACCTCTTTGAAAAAATATTTAAGGAGAAGTTAGAAAGAACTATGAGAGATTTCTTATGGGGAGAGGTTGCATTTGATCAAGTGAAGCCTTTTCCCTGGTCGAGACCTCGTTTATGAAGGTTGGTATAGGGATTGGAGGGCTGTGAAAATATTGCCCTCCTGTGTATATGGTTATGGTGGTTTCCCTTAGAACTTCATGTCTTGGTGTACCAAGTGATTGCAAGTGAACATGGATTCCCTCAATTTTTAGGCAGGGATAATTTTTGGGTTTGGATTTGGATCTGGATCAGGGTTTTTAAGCACCTTTAGAAACCCATAGGCGGCGATGTTTTATTGTCTTTTGATTTTCTTGTTTCTTATTATCCTTTCTGCGTAAGATGGTTCTAGAGTTCCCTTTTGGATGAATGTTTATCCTTAAAATAGAACCTACAGTTTCCCTTCTTAATTCTATAGACATTTCCAAATATGCCTTGTTTTTGTCAATTATTTGGTTGAGAGGAATCACTTCGCTTTGATATGTTCATGCGATTCTTCCTTGGTCTTGAGACTAGTAATTTAGCTTCCTTCCATTCTATAATCCAATTGTCAATCTGTTTCCAGTTTGCAGCTACTCGAGTGCGGTGTGGCCTATATTGTCCCATTTGGCACCTGCACTTGCTAGTCTCTATGCATTCATTTGATTTCTTCTCATTTTCTTCTTTTGCACGTTTTTTCTCTCTATAAATTGTGTGCGCTGAAGATCTTGAACAATTTTTTTCTTTTCTTGGCTTGTAGCCCATGTGAAGATGAACACACCAAACATGATACATGTGTTTTGGCTGGAACTAGTGGCATGCTTTATTTAAGATCTTAATCACTTGCTGGGTTTTGTTTTTTTGTTTTTTTTTTTCCAAATTGTGGCAGGTTAGTGGAAGAAGCAGATTATAAGTCCACTACCGAGTTGTTTAAAAAGAGGGGTGATGAGAAGACTCTTGATAATTTCATTCCAAAATCTGAGAGTGACTTTTTGGAGTATGCAGAGCTGATTTCTCATAAACTTCGCCCCTATGAGGTTTATACAATTTACCTTTATCATGGTTTCTGTCCATCAATGTACGAGCATGGCTTATTCTCATGAGCTTCCCAAAACAATTCTTGTTGCAGAAAAGTTTCCATTATATTAATCTTCTCAAAGATGCAATTAGACTGTCGATGACTTCTTTAAAAGCAGCGGATGCGAAAGAAGTTGCCTCTTCTATCACAGCACTTGCAAATGAAAAACTAAAGGCGGAGAAGGAAGCTAATACTGGTAAAAAGAAGACGGGTAAGTATTTACATTTATGTCCATCCAACTTTTTTCTTTCCAAATTATTTCAACGTTTTAACAGACCAATGAGTGTGATGTTTGTGTATGTGAACTGTTTCATTTTTTCCTGTTCTTGTGGGAAACTTCTGCAGCTGTGAAGAAGAAGCAGCTCCATGTTGAAAAGGCAGACGATGACATGATTGTCAACTCGTATGATGATATCGATGACTACGACTTCATGTAATTGTTCTAGTTCAGCATTCTGGCCAGAGTGTCATCAGTTTTTGACCTGCGAATGGAGGTCAGATTCTTCGGCATATCTCCCCTTTTTAATACACACCAATAGATTGATTCGTGAGTGTCGTGTCTAAATAAGGTTCATGTATTAGACTTGTGTATGGCATATCATTATAAATTTTGCTCTTTTATTTCATTTTTTTTGTTCAATAGAGATGGTTCGAGTCGTCGCCTTTGAGAATGTACAAGAATGCGTGGTCATTTCAACTCAGATTGTCAAATTTTGTATGTTGTGACGATGCTTCCTTCTACCTGAATTAAATTTTCTTGCAAGAGGTCGTTGGTTCTTTAAATATTGATTGCACTTTTTAGGTTTCTAGTCTTTGGCAAACGTTTTATCCCCCCCCCCCCCCCCCCCCAAACTCATTAAAAATTTAAGGTTTTTTGGTTGGTAAAATGATCATAGAAAATTATTTGTTTTTTTAATATTATGTGGGGTGGGAGGATTCGAACCATAGATCTTGTGGTCATCGGTACAACTTTATGCTAGTTGAGCTATGCTCTTGTTGGCTCATAGAAAATTATTTGTTGTGTCACGAGCCCAAACAAACTTCAACTAATTCTCACGCTGAATGCCTCATGGGTCCATCTTGCTTGAACGCAATCACTGCATCTTATCCTGAAGGCTAAGGACTTAGAATCTTTTTTGAACACTATCTATCTTGCTCTATTGTTGTGTAAATCTACCTTTTGTGATTATAGTCTCACTTCAATGATTGCTAAATGGGCCTCTCTTCCCTTATGTAATTTCTTTTCATCAATGAAATGATGGCTACTGATTCTCATAAAAATAAATAAATAAATAAAATAATCGATCCAACGTCTCATTAAATTTGTTTTTAAGTTACAATGCAGCATTTTCAGAACTTAGAAAATTTTCCTTGGCTCTTCAGCTTTTCATCCTTGCAAGAGACGCCTAACATTTTTTAATTCAGAACTCAACGTTAAGAGCCAACATAATAAAAAGGCACCACTCTTTAGAAAGAGCAAAGGATCTGTGATCTTTTGATGGAGAACTATATCATCTTGCAAATTGATAGATCTTGGGACTTTTTACTCAAAAAAAAAAAAGATCTTGGGAGCATGACTATATTTTTAATGTTGATCTTTTTATCTATGCATGAAAGAATTTATTTTAGAATTAAAATCAAATACAATGAGTGCGAAAATGACATTGAACACAACATTTTAAGTAAGATGTGTTACAATTGTTAACCAGACAAGAATGTTTATTTAAACCACCAACAACAAAACCTCAAATGTGCACAATTTTATGAACAAGAACCAAAAAACAAGGAATATCAAAAAAGAAAAAGGAAAAATAGAGAAAAACACTAGGCAGCAAAAATTCATCGGAAAAGAAAAAAAAAATGAAAAAGCCTAAAAGAAACCCATCAGGAACCATTTAATAAGAACCGGTATTTGGCATCATAATTAAAAATCATATGGTTGTACGTTGACAATGAAGCAATAACAGAAGACAACTGCTTGGAATAATGAAAATAATAGTACAATAATTCCTCATCCTCGTGTAGTTCTTTGAAAACTAGAGACAAGAAAAGAGGTATCCCCTAATTTAGTTGCAACTAGAAAGTGGGGGGAAAATTTTAGGAGAAAGACAAAGCACTTTTGTTCAAGCACCCGTTTCCACCAAAGAAGCCCAGAGTTAGTTTTTCATCAGTCGCCCTCCACCTTATAAACTTCCACATTCACACTCGGATGCTTTCTGATCCATTCTTAGCATTTCAGCATCAGGTTCCTTTATCTGATGAACAAATGTATTCATGGAGATTGAAACCCCCAACAAGTCTTTAATGCAATGCACTTCTACTTTTTGGTTTTGTCAGAGCCTCAAGAAACCGAAACATCCAACGATCTAGCATACCTGTGATTTTAGCAGAAGAATGAACTTTTTGGTTGAAGAAAAGGTAAGACAATGACTTCAGCACTAAGACATGGGGCTTTGAGGAGTGAATATATCTTTAATATGAGTAAGAAAGTTTTGTCAAACCTGTCACAGCGAAGGTCCCGCCTAACACAGCACAAAGCCGAGTTATGAAGTGGAGAAAACTTCGCCTTTCTTCTTTGATGGTCACTGTGATTGGTGATAGATCATACAAGAAGTAAACAGCTGCACATTATTGAAAGTGATGGTGAGTTTCAACCTGGCATTCTAAGGAGTTTGAATAACTATGGTCTTGTTTGATAACCATTCGGTTTTTGGTTTTTGAAAAATAAGCTTATAATCTCTACTTCCATCTATAAGTTTATAAGTTTCTTTGTTTTGTTATCTAAAGTTTTGAAAACTAAAAAAAATAGTTTTTAAAAACTTGTTTTGCTTTTGGAAATTGACTAAGAATTCAAAGATGTTCTTAACAAAGATGAAAATAACTGTATAAAAATTTGGGAGGAAACAAACATAATTTTCAAAAACCAAAACAAAAAACAAAAAAGCAAATGGTTATCGAATGGGCCTAAATAAACATCATTTATCTATAACATAAGATAAATCAGCGTCAAAGATTATATATATAATATTTTCTGAAGCCTATTCCTCCTATAGTAAATAAACATAGAATTCCTGGCAGTAAATTAATCCATTATAAAAGAGAGGACAAAGGAAATTACGGAGTACCAAATTGCACCAACCAACCTGGCCATGATCTATCAGAGTCGGACATAGGCGAGAAATATTCAGTGACTGAAAACTGATTGGTAGGTAACACATCTTTTGAGATGTATCTATACTCAGTTGGAACAATCTGCAACGAAACGTGGAAAAACATGTAATATGGTTAAATCCAGTATCCACTAATTTGTTGTAAACCGATAATAGCTAACAAGAGAGAAAGTATGCAATCAAGGAAAGATGATTCCTATGCATGCAGTATGAGAATCCCATATTTTCAAAAAACAAAATTATCATCGAACTTCTCAGATGCCATTTAGTATGATTTCCTGATTTCACTTATTAGTCAGACTAGAATATGAGCTACACGGATAATAATATCCTTTACTTACATGGGAAAGAAATTTTAATTTCCCTTACCATGAGAGGAAGAGGGAGAAGGAGAGGTTTGGGGGGCAGGCAGAGAGCTCCTCACCACCAAGTTCGGTATGTGCAGTAATATACAGTAAATCATCTTGCAAACTATGAAATAAAAAAATTATGCACCAGATGCATCTTAAGGCGGTGCATGGATTTCTACCTTTATATAATATTTAAAGGTCCCACTTGTGTCATGTAAAATTCGAACTGTATCATCAAGAGGGTTGTGAATTCCAGGGTATTTTGGACCGAAAGATAAATCATGAATTATGTGACTGACATTCACATGTTTAGATCCTTCAAAAATCTGCAAAAAAACAACAGAAAAAGATCAAACTAATTATGGGAATGAACAGTGACAACATGCTTCACAGAAAGGCATCACAAAAAAGAGGAAGAAATAAAAGGCAAGACGTGCATAAGAACTAAACTCCCAAAGTTGTGTCAATTTCTACAAAATGAACCCATGTTAATATATACTGGAGGGAGATCAAGATCAGGGTGAAGAGACTACTTCACCAAAGAAGTTAAATAAGATGAACTAACCATTTGGGCCACAAAAATGTTTAAGCCATGAACTGAAATGTGGAAGTTCCCAGCAACCCTCTGAACATCTAGAACCCCATAAACCTGCAAAAGACATTGCACTTGTCTTTTATTTATGAACCGGCAAGTAAATAATATCCTTACAGGAATTTTGCATATGGATTACCCGACAGCCTTGTCCTTCTGCTAATGCTTGCTTAACCTTTTTGACCAAATTTTCAGCAGCTTGATCAAAGCCGTGTATATGAAGATTATCGTTCTCCTTATCATGATCTGTCAACAAATTATTTATAGATGATTTAATAACCTCCTCATTCCCAATTTAGGCTTCTTATGAAGTTGGAAACTGAGCATCTCATTAAATAGTAGAGCTTAGCATGGCCAACGTATATGATCTATATCTAGAGTGAATAGTCAAAGATTCCCAAAGTAAGATCACAAGATTCTTTTAAAAGTATAATATTTAAAATGTGGAATATGTGATTTAAAAAAAAAAAAAAAAGAAATATATGTGACAAAAATTTCAATAAATTACTTAGATGTCCATTGATATTTTAAAAAGATAATAAATGAGAAAAGATGTCTTAGCCAAATGTACTCAAGAAAAGTTGAAGGATATCTTTCTTCACTAAGACTCACAAAAGGCAACAATATACAGCTAGGGGCATCCAAGGCAATCACCTGAGTAGAAGTGCTTGACATCGAAGATTAACACACCAAGCATGACAGTCACCTAAGTAGAAGTGCTTATCATCAAGGATTGTTAGACGCACCAAGCTTGCCCTGCCTATGGCAACCGCTTGGGCTAGCATAAGAAACACAGGTCTCAAAGTTCACCTAAGTTCAAGATTGAGACAACCATTTGGCCTTACAAATTTGATATTTAGAGAAGTCATGGGATATTAACATCTCAAGGACGGGATGCAATCAATGGGCATCGATCTCATGACCTCTTTCGTTGAATCAAAGACCTCAATCAGTATATGCTCAGTCTTTAAGGAAATTTCAAGAGGCTAATTTTGGAGTTACTTAAAAAGTTAATGGGTAAATGTACATTTAGTTACTGCATTATCTTGGTGTGAATGCTACTCTCCTTTTAACAATTATTACAGCTTAAACGATCTTTTTGCCTCTTGGATGAACTTTTTGTATTGTACATAAACTTGGGGTTGGCTCTCCTCCCTGTTTTATGTAATTTTCATTCTTTCTGAAACTATGTCTCATATTAAAAAAAGATAATGATAATAAAATGAAAGAAATTCATGGGTGAGATTGGATTTCTCTTCTCAGAAGTCAGAACATCATACTTTCAAAGAAAAGGAATGAGGATTTTCCCCCTCATTGAAATAACTTACAATTGATTTAAAGATACAATTATGAAAGTAGTAAGACTTATCTTTTACTCTGATCGTTTACTGGCACTGGCAGTATATTTTATTAAAGTATCCCAGAAGAAATATAAGAAAACATAACTTTATAGACCAATGATTAAGTAGATAATAAAAAAAAGGCAGTACCATGCTTGTGATTAGCATGTTCCTTCTCCACAAGGTCAGACAGATATTCAGTGCCGATGATATGGCCATAGCTGTTAAGACGAAGCTGCAGAAAGTGACAAACTCTGAACTGATCAGCATGCATATAGATTAGGGAATCACTTCGAAACTATGATTGGAAGTACAGCAAAGAGTGTCTGTTGGGAAACATAAACGGATATGAACATGTGAATGTGAAATGTAATAATCCTTATTTGGTTGCATTTGCACAAGTTGAGTTAAGATACTGTTGTACTTGGGACTATAGATCTATGAAGATAAAATGCCAAAATGGTTATATATCTTGTAAACGCTATGATCTGCAGATATCAACTCTGAATTCTCTCTTTTCTTTCTTTTTTTTTTTTTTGGTGAGAGGAAATGAATTTTCATTGCTTTCATGATAAGGTACCACATTCTTTGGTCAATGGAGCAATAGATGCTCTCTCTTCCCCCAAATCGTTTCTTAAGTGATTATGGTAAAAGATTCTATTCTACAGAGTATTGCCATAGCAGGATACAAAACAAATCTTTTATTTATTTGTTTTCATTTTTAAGAGTTCAGTATGATGATCTTCAGGTAGTGAGGTAAAGGTGGGGGGAAAAAGGAGATCACCACCTTTTTGCATTAGATTGAAACGGAAGCTGCAGTACTGGGTGTACAATGTGATTGAGAATGTCAATCAATGCCCTATGAACCAGAAATTCTTCCGGAAATGCAAGAGGATGGATGAAGGACAATAAGAAAGCTCCCTCCAACAAAAACAAACAAAATATTGGAGGATGGATTGACAGAAGTGATGGATGTTGTTGCTCCAAAGTATAGTAGATGGTTGAGGCCTGAGGGCAAGAGTGTCAGTTTTCATCGCTCCTTTTCTCAAGGGGTGAAAAAAAATTGATGTCGATGGCAGAAGGCTTTTACTTCAGGGGAAACGTGGCAATGACATGGGAAGCTGAGTCTTTGAACAAAAAGGAAGTCAGGGTTAATTCTCAATCTAACCCCTCCCAACATAGGACATGTAGATACATGTTTTAGCACCTAAATGTCTGGCCCAGCAGAATTTTTTAGAAGTCTATGACAAAAATTCACTAATTTCCTCATCCCTAACTCTCAATCTAAGCTTATTTCCTCATCCAAGTAAAAAATTCACTCATTTGCCTGCCAAGAATAATATTTTCTACTCAGTATATGGTTATGGGCTTAAAAGAACTAAAATGTTATGGACTAATGTCGGGAAAGCATTTGTGTCACGTGGGGCAGATGGACAGAGGAATCAACACATTTTAAGGTAAACAAGTAAATCAGGAGAAAAGATTGGAACTTATAAAATATTAAGTGGCTCCTTGATGTGTTCTTCCGAAAGTAATAACAACTACCCTTCTGATGTACTTAATTCGGGCTGAGGTGCTTTCTTGTAATATTCCTAAAGGAAATTTCTTAATATTACATTAATACGTTAAATTTTCAGTAATAGAGATTTTCTACAAATCTAGGATCATTTATTAAATACATATTTATTCGGTATTTTCCTTGCATAGAATGCAAATGTAAATAGAACAGATTTCAATTTTAATTAACATACGTCCATAAAATGTATTACACAAGAGATGACATGCAACAACCACAAGTAAAAAAAATCAATTAGATGTTTCTAGGCTGACAGATAACAACTGCCTTTTTTAACAATCATTTATTTGATGTTTCCATGAGCCATACTCATCTACAACATTTGATGATGCAGAAGCAGAATGGTTTGTTACTGCCTTCACAATGATTGAATATTTAAATTTGTGTTCTCTCCAGAAATGATTATTGGACTGTGGTGCTAGTTTTTCCACTTTCTGCCAGGGGCATTGAATGAGAAATTATCTTACCTTCCATATATTTGTGTCAAGATCCACTTCATGCTTGCCTGACATATCAATTGCATCTACACTTACGACTGAAAAACAAAATAGAAAAACTGAGCATTTGAACATTTATCACTCTGAAATAATTGTAATGATATTATAAGCAAAACAATATCATGAAACCAACAGGATATGGTTAAAAAGACATTTAATACTAACCGTCACAAGGTAAAGAAGGGAAGGTCATGTTTATGTGAATGGGAAGAGTTTCTCCACGTTTCAAATCTACAGACATCTGTCATAAGCACAAGGTTAAACTGAAGAAAACATGTCCGAACTTTCAACAGTTCAAAGAACAGGAAAAAGAAAAGCTAAACATACAATGATAAAATCAAACTACTAGTTCAATAGTTTCAGAAATAACAAGATGATGTATTTGGTTGTATACCATTAAATTGGTTGCACTTGTGGATAATTAGAATTAAGAATTTATTTGTCTAAAGATACTCTAAATTCAATACCATGTTACTGGTCCTTGATACTTTTTCCAAGGAAATTTCAATTCCAAGTGCCTTTAGGATTTAAGTTACATCGAAGCCACAGCTTGGAGCCCCTTATCCCTGTTTCTTTTCACTTTAGTTGGGGACGCGGTCTGTAAATCAGTCCAGTTCTGCCTTGAGAAGGATGTCCTGAAGGGCTGGGAAATTGGGGAAAACAAAGTGGTGGTTTCGATGCTTCAATATGCTGATGATACGCTTATTTTCTGCCCAAACAACGAGTCAGACTTGGCTAGATGGAGGGACATTATTAAGCTGATTCTTGAGGGTTCAGGGCTGGTGATAAATATGGCAAAATCTTCAGTGACTGCTATTAATGTTAGCAGTGAGGATTTGTCCAACTGGGCCAAGATTTTCGAATGTCAAGCCAACTGCCAACTCTCTGCCTTTTAACGATCTTGGGTTCCAGCTTGGGGGTAACTATCACAGAAAATCCTTTTGGGATCCTTTATTGGAGAGATTTGAGAGTAAAATTGACGAGTGGAGAAAATTCCCCATATCTAAAGGGGTAAGGTCACACTCGCCCAATCGGTTCTGAATAGTCTCCCCTTGTACCAATTCTCTCTTCTCAAAGCCCCCAAATCCATAATCAAAGCCATGGAAAAAGTTATTAGAGATTTCGTTTGGAATGGTGGGCAATTCAAACCAGGTGCAATTCTTGTTAAATGGGAGTGGTCTTCTTTGCTGATTCAACAGGGGGGCTTGGGTGTAGGCTCTCTTTCGCAAAGAAATATAGCCCTTATGTCCAAGTGGCTTTGGAGGTTCTCCCAAGAGAAAAACTCGCTCTGGAGAAAGGTTATTGAAAGCATTAATGGGATATCTCAATGTGGCTGGAAAACCAATCAATAAAAGGAAAAAAAGGGAACAAAATTTGGGTAGATATAGCCGCTAATTACCCTACTTTTGATCAATGTACTAAACTCATGGTCAATAATGGTAGATGCATCAAATTCTGGGAAGATAGTTGGTGCGATGATCAACCCCTTAAATTCCTCTTCTCAGATCTTTACCTTATTTCTAATAGAAAGGAGGCAGCCATCGCGAAGTGTTGGAACACTGATTCCCAGGCTTGGGATTTGGCCTTTAGAAGGGGCCTTTTTGATAGAGAAATCAGTAGCTGGTTGGCCTTGGTGGACAAAATCAAGGAGGTGAAATTGGTTAATGACCAAAACCAGATTAGCTGGAAGCTGGAAAAAACTGGCAATTACATGGCAAAGTCTTTGTTTCAGTCCTTAATTTCTGTTTCTCCAAAATAAACCAGTCCACTAGCAGTTTGATTTGGAAGCACAAGAGCCCTAAAAAGGTGAAAGTGTTTATGTGGTCCGTTGCCTATAGAAGTATAAATACCGATGAGAAGCTGCAAAAGAAATTTAATCAGTGGACCCTATCCCCTTCTGTTTGTAGACTGTGTCACAAGGCAGTTGAAGACTTAGATCACCTATTTTTACACTGTGAGTTTGCGGGGAAAGCATGGAATTTTGTTGCAAATCTGCTGGGAATTTCGTTTTGTTTGCCAAAGAAGATTGATGATTGGTTGTTTGAAGGGCTAATGGCGTGGAATTTTAAGAGGAAAGCTAAGATCATGGCTAGTTGTGTGTTTAGAGCTACTCTTTGGCTCTTGTGGAAAGAAAGAAACGCTAGAACTTTTGAAGATAAATTCGGTAGTCTCGATTCTTTTTGTGACAATGTACAAAATACAGCGACTTGGTGAATATCCTTACATAGGAATTCTTTTTGTAATTACAACTTGTTAATGATTATTAGCGATCGGAAGGAGTTGCTAATTTAGATTCTGGGCAAGGGCTCCCTCTACCCTTTGCCCCTAGGCTGTATGCCTTTTTTGTGATTAATATATACCTTTGATGTCTCTTGTCAAAAAAAAAAAAAAAAAAAAAAAAGCCACAACTTGGAGCCCATGGTAGAAGGCAATGCATGAGCTAGCAAGGTTAAGCAAGGTCTCACACCCCTCACTGCTCAACATGCACTGACATGCATAAGCTGAATTAAGCGACAATGCACGCGAGCAGTGTCTGGACATGGGAAGGCCTCGAGTGCACATACATAAACACATCCAAGATGCTTATAGGAGTTGGTGGCAAATGAGTGCACAACTGCTAAGCAAGACAGTCGTGCATTGGCAAGAAATAAGCTAGCATTTAACACACGCATCATAGCAGGTAAATCTGCATGGCAAGGCATAAGGGGACCTTGAAGCTGTGCCAAGGATCAATATGGGTGTATGTGTATGTGGTACATTGAGAGTTGAGACTAAACATTCCTATATATGTGTTGATAAAGGTTGAAAGTGTAGTCCCAAACTAGGTATGCATTCTAGGAGAAATTTGTATGACCTGAGCACATATGCAGGAACATGATCTTCTCGCCTCAAGCTCAAGGTGGACTTGGCATTGGTTAATTAGATTTAGAGATATGAGGCCACGTCAACAAAATGGAACAGGTGGCTCTATAACGATGCTGATTCTCTCTTGAAGGTGTTTACTTTGAGCATGTATGACTGGATGGATTACAGATGGTTTGCCAAAAAGTAAAATTACAGTAGCTCAATAAGTCTAAGGAAGTTCAGAGAGCTCTTCAACCTATATATTGAAATTCGTGTTAAAAATGATTATAAAACAATTAATGAATAAGAGGTAGTCTAGGTCATTGACAGGAAAGCTAAGTGATGTGCAAAAACTCACTAAGCACCAATTTGCTTTACCTACAATAGGAGAACTGCAAAGAAGTCTATTAAGTGGAGTTACTTAAATTCACAAGGGAGTGAGTGCAATGTGACTGTGAGGTCATTTTAATGCCAGATACAAGTAGGTCTATTGGGGGAAGGGGTTTTAGATGGAAATATGTGAATAGGAAGGGTTTAGTGGTACCAGAGCTCCATCTTGCATATTCCGAAGTACAAGATAAAGAAAATTAGTATGAAGATGGTTGAATCACAACTGGGAACGGCAGAAAGTGTACCCTCATTGGGGAGATATGGTGACTCTACTAGAAGGGATGAGCCCACTACTGCATGAACAGGAGGACATATAATGAATGATCACTGAGCCAACGGTACAAGTCAACTTAGGCAAGGGAAAAACATCCATTGTGGAGCCGGCTACTCCACAATGCTTCTTCTCAACCTCTCAAATGAATCAGTAAAAATCTCGACTTACCATTCAAAATGTTTAAAGATTTTTTTCATACTTATTTCATTCTTTTCAAGACTAAACTTCTTACAGAACTTGTTTTCCAAGGGACACTGAAGAAGTTCAACAAGAGACATTTCAAGTCATTGTTACCAATCCCATTCCAAAATAATACAGCAAGAAGAGAATTTCCTCTTTCTAAAACAATACCATTTACATCAACTAATGAGAAGGTTGGAGGAAACTGAGAAGACACAATCATTTCTCACATAAGTGAAACTAACCCTTTTGTTGAAAATATTTTTTTCCTTGCTAATAATTGAAAAGCTTATATAGCAAGAAAATTTAGGAAGCTATGTTTCAAGTTTTGGATGCTCACGGGTATTTGATTGAGCCTGACAAGAGTTATATTTTCTACCTGCTATCTGATTCCACTATATAGGAGAGCTAAAGTATTATGGATCAGTGTTGTCAAAGCAATTATGAGGCATGTGGATAGAGAGGAATCTGTGCATATTCAGAGAAAAAACAAGTTAATTGGGAGAAAAAACTAGAACTTATTAAATATTATGCGGCTTCTTGGTATGTTCTTTCTAAGGAATTTAGCAACTATTATTTTAACACAATTGATTCTTCAGTGGAAGGAGAAGTTGTTATACATATAGGCTCTCAGCATAACTTAATTAAAAGTTATGACCACTGCCCTAAACACGTCAAAGTGCTAAATCTCTCATCATTGCTTTAAACATAATTGAATCTTGTCGGCATGCTTTGTCAATATTCCTTAGGATTTTTCTTTGTTGGGGTGACTTCTCGTAATACTTCTAAAGGGAGTTCCTTCACATTTTTTTCAGTAACTTATCAAATATCAACAGACAATTTGATTCTTGTTCCAAAGAAAAAAAAATGCTACACTGCTTGAAATAATAGTCCGGAGTTTCAAGTCTCCGATCATTCATTTCATCAAGTACTCTTGTATCTATCAAATAAATACAAAATCCAAAAGAAATGCGATACGGGCAGCAAAAAGAGAGAATCAAAACCTGATGAACAGTATATGTGGAGAGATAATATCTCAGTTCGTGCAAAAATAGTGTCGCCATTATGACTAATCCAATAACAGACACTGTTAACACAAACAAGAAAGATTATTAGGGAAACGAAACAGAACAACTAAGCATAATTTTTTTTTAAACAGCCAAATGGGTAGAAGAAAACTCCTCAAAGAGAACAATCAAGACGTTTGCATAATAATATGAGAACAAATTAAAGAAACACCGCTACAAATGACAAAAAGGAGATCACAATTTCTTCCCCAGGCTTAATACACACTTTGAGTTTTCCACCATAAATGACGATAAGAAGCATAAATTGTTCAAAAACGCATCGTAAAAGTAAGAACAAAAACAGAGAAGCATGGCATCATCCATTACCTAGCGCCCCAGTTTGTGTTTTCTGCAACAAGTGCTCTTCCGCTCGAGGAAACGCGTCCAGACTCTTAATCGTCTGCTTTAAACCCATCTTTACCTCCTATAATTGAAAAAACACAACGCAAAAATACGTCACGAGTTATAAACAACAAACTCTTACAAACATCTTGCATATCTAAACCGAGAAATTCCAACGACTTCCATTAACACCAAAACCAATCCCTGCCCATATAATTGAAAATTCAGAATTCGAAAAGCACCCAATACAGACATAGAAAAATTAAAAAAGACCCATAATTCGAAACACCAAAAATCCAGAACCTCAAAGATCCGTTTCGATGAATCAAAATGGAGATCGAACAATGATTTTCTCGAAAACAGCAGATTTTTGGAAAGGAAATGAATTGGAGAAGAAATCAAAGGATTGCAAGAACAAATAATAAAAAACGTAGGAATCGAAGGCGTTGTACCGAATGAGGAGGGATGAAGAATACGGTCGTTTAGATGAAGTCCAATGTGGGGAATTTTGCGCAACGAAAAAACCCAGCGTTAGACTTGAGACTTTGATTAATTTGTAAATTCCCTTTAACACATTGCCCAAAAAAAAATTAACCGTGCATTAAATGTTTTAGAATTTTATGCTCATGTTGAGCTAAGTACCCCATTTAATCCTTAATTTTTTTAGGGAAAAAAAATCATTTTTAACCCTAAACTTTGGGAGTTGTATCAATTTTAATCTTGAACTTTCAATTTCATCAAATTGAACCCTAAACTTAACAAGTTGTATCAATTTTAACCCTGAATTTTCAATTCCATCAAATTGAAACTCAAACTTATCGGATCGTATCAATTTTAACCCCAAACTTGCACAAGTGTTACAATGTATACTTTTGGTTAACTTTCTGTTTGAACCACCGTACGTAATTAATTATTTATTTATTTTTTCTTAATTCACATTGCACCTGGATTGGTTTCCTATAAATAAAATATTGAAAAAACTTTATTTTAGATGATTTTGTCTTGTTGAAAACTTTGTGAGGGCTTTTTTTTGTTGTTGTCTAAGATTATGAAAGCAAAGAAACTTTGAAAGTTTTTTATCTTCAAATATTTGCTGGTTTTTTCTTGTTGCTAAGAACTTTGTGGGATTTTTTCCTTCTTTTACTGTTTTTTTTTTGTTGCTAATTAGAAGATCAATGTACAAATGTAGGAAACAGAAATAAAGAAATTTCGAATTTTTTATTTCTCATATTTGTTGGATTTTTCTTGTTGCCAATAACTTTGTGGTTTTTTTTGGATAATAACGAGAAGAATAGCATGTGATATTTGATTTCTTAAAGAGTTTTTCTAACAAATTTCTTACAAAACACTAACTCAGATGCAATGTGAATTAAAAAAAAAAAAAGAAATTGTCAATTACATGTTTTAATGACAATTCAAATGAAAAGTTGACCAAAGATCTACTTCGCAACATTTATACAAGTTTGAGGTTCAAATTGATACAATTTGTTAAGTTTGGGGTTCAATTTGATAAAATTGATAGTTTAGGGTTAAAATTGGGTCAAAATTAATTTTTCCCTTTCTTTAAAAAAAGAAATTATCAATATGGTTCTTAACGTTGTTTGAAAACTCTCAATCACGTCATTTTTTTTTTAATTTGTCAATAAAATACTTCTTGTTTGGTTAAATTATTAAAAATACTCCCCAACTATGAGGTTAGTTCAATTATACCTCTAAACTTTCAAAAGTTTCATTTTAACCCTTGAACTTTGAAATTTGTTTCAAAACGATATTTCTAGATATTTTTCTATACATTTATGGCCGAAAAATGATGTGTTTGCATGCATTTTTATCATATTTTCCACATATGTATTCACATTTGTTCACATAAGCAAACAATACATATGTAAACACAGTCATTTTCTGTCCATTAATTTAACGGAAAAAAAAAGCCTTCAAAGGTTGTTTGTTTCAAAATTCAATGGCGACACAATTGAAACAAACTTCATAGTTCACTTAATAATTTAGGTCTCATTTGATAACCATTTGGTTATTTGTTTTTTGTTTTTGAAAATTAAGCTTTAAACACTACTCCCCTATAAGTTTCTTTGTTTTTTCATCTATCATCTTCACATGTTTTAAAAAACAAGCCAATTTTTTAAAACTAAAAAAAGTAGTTTTCAAATTTTCGTTTTTGTTTTTGAAATTTAGCTAAGAATGCAAATGTGTCCTTAATAAAGATATAACTCATTCTTAGGAAATTGGAAAAAAAAAAAAACTTAATTTTCAAAAACCAAAATCTAAAAACAAAATGGTTATCAAACCGAGTCTTAATCATCTTGTTTTATCAAACATATTTGGATATGTATAGATGTCACTTGGACATCCTACTTAAAAAAGAATAGATTTTATTGATGGAATGAAGGTTGAACAAGTTAGATTTCAACCATTTATAAAATTGATTATCAACTATGTGAATTTTGTTGATGAAAATTTACAATATCTTTTTCAACCACATACACATAAAGAAAATTAAGATAAAACTGAAACAACCATAACTCTCTTATTTGCATATTCTTCAAATCTTCCTTTAAATGGCAAAATATCAACATTGCACAAACTAAAGATGAATGCTAGCTAGCTAGATTAAGTAATCGGAAAAAAAATATATATAAAGAAAATCAATATAGCAAGACAATGAATAAATGAAGAAAAACAAACCTTCAAAAGAAGAAGAAAGCAAACCGAAGAAAAAGAGAAACTCAAGTGTGTATTTGAGAAAAAATGTTGGAGAGTGCTTTTTATATAGTCATAAAACATAAATTGTCACAAAACTCTTGAACTTCATCATCAAATTGAGTTAAAGTTAAACTCATAAATTTTTAGAATTGATTTATAAAAATAAACAGACAAAATTTTTCATATTCTAACTATTACATCTCAAATACATATATGTTAATTAAATGATAATTAATAATAAAACAACTAAAATAAATAAATAATCTATATCTATAATAATATATTAAAAAAATACAAGGATTTTTAAAAAATATTTTTAGACTAGAATATCCTTTAAATTTAAATTAATTACCTTAGCCAAAATCCGATTAGTTTTCAAACCTCACGTTTGAATCAAAATTCATATTTTAATAAATTTCAATTGAATGTTGCATATATAAAAAGTTTTATATTAATTTAGGTAAACTAGTAATTCTAAAATCTATTTTCTTTTTTAAAAAAAATCAATTTTCATTAAAATTCTGTTGAAATGATCAATAATATAATGTGATTATCAAATATTTACAATTTTTTTAAGAGAAATATTTAGATATATTTTTTTTAGTTTTATTTTTTTCTTTGTTTATCCCTAATTTAGTTTGAACTAGGTTTTTACCACGTGACGTGTAATAATTTGAGGAAAATATTATGAACTAAAATGAATTTAAAACCAATTAAGATTAGTTCTATACATTCTTATAGAAGTTTAAGCAATATATAGCTAACGATTCATATTTTAATACGTAATTATTGTCCATCAATATAATCTCTCTTTTTTTAAAAATGATTCTTATAGATATCGGTTTACCTTGGATTACTCCACCCACCACATCTATAAAATGAAATCAATATTAGTAAATAGTAGGATAATGCTAAGATAAGTAATGTATCTTTACTAACCTATCTTAGTGTTTGCTTGTTTATCATTCCTCGCGATT
Organism: Luffa aegyptiaca; assembly: GCA_017139565.1. Classification (NCBI taxonomy): domain Eukaryota; kingdom Viridiplantae; phylum Streptophyta; class Magnoliopsida; order Cucurbitales; family Cucurbitaceae; genus Luffa; species Luffa aegyptiaca. Next base: position 13,972,859 of record CM029403.1, read on the forward strand.
TCAAAATCAACCATATTTTGATTCTTTGTGCTGTATACTTCTCCTTCTAGTTCTTCTATCTCAGTCATCTGAGATAATGAGATCTCAATCCTTGCATGAACATTTTGATACCTAATATCTACTGGTTCTATATTACCGGATCATATATGATTTACCCTTTTGAAATTTTTCATTGAATTTATCAATGAGCTCATTGAACAAAGTGACCTGAACACATGCACTATGCATATAAGATATTTGTTTAAAAAAAATATGCAATTATATATGTTAAACATGGAGAAAATAACAAAACGTGTAATATATCTGATTTTGAATTGTTGGATTGAGAATTTTCACTTACAATCAATTTCATTGTCCATAACAATCAATTTCATAATTCTTATAAGATCCCCCTCTCTGGTTTTGAATTGTTGGATTGAGAATTTTCACTTACACTCCAACATTTGTCAAGAGGTTTGAGTTCTCTAATTAACATATCTAACATCTGCATTAAAAAAAAAAAAATCTAAGAAATTGTTTGAAAAAATATAATACACAAAAAAAAAAAATATGACATCAAGATTTTGAATTCAATTCAATTTTTATCCAATTAAGATTTTGAATCTCCCTTCATTTGGAATGAAATTATCATGTTTAATTTTAAATTGACAAATTTAAATTTAAAAATGTTTTTTCTAAAGGGAAAATTGAAAAAATCAAAGTCCTTCCCAATAAACACAAAATGTGAAACAAAAAATTTAAATTGAAGAAATCAAATTTTAATGAAACTTGATTTTTAAAAAATAATAAAATTGACAAAACCAAAATTTTTCCTACAAAACATTAAAAAAAAAAAAACATCTAATTGAGAAAATCAAATTTTAAGGAAACTTGATTTTAAAAAAAAAATTGAAAATTGAAAAAATCGAAATCCTCCTGTAACGCCCGAGTTAGGAGGGGTACATGAATGAACCGAGGCCACATCCAAATGAGAGGGGTCCTGAGGACATGAAAGTATGGTCAAGATAAGCTTAAAAGAATACAAGATACTACCTATACCAACAAGGTGCACCTTCTTTTCGGTGGCTCAATCATAGGAACTTTGAAGTTAAGCGTACAGATATAGTGGACATAATTTGAATTTATATTTTAGATTATTTATTTGTCTATTTATTTAAATAAATCTCATCATGAATTTCTTTTAGATTATTTATGTATCTATTTATTTAAATAAATCTCATCATTTTTTAAATCAACTTTCATTTTCAGGGAAAAAAAGAAGAAAAGAAATCAATTTTCATTAAAATTTTATTAAAATTATCAATAGTGTAGTGTGGATTAAAATTATATATGTTAAACATGGAGAAAATAACAAAACGTGTAATATATCTGATTTTGAATTGTTGGATTGAGAATTTTCACTTACAATCAATTTCATTGTCCATAACAATCAATTTCATAATTCTTATAGGATCCCCTCTCTGGTTTTGAATTGTTCGATTGAGAATTTTCACTTACACTCCAACATTTGTCAAGAGGTTTGAGTTCTCTAATTAACATATCTAACATCTGCATTAAAAAAAAAAAAATCTAAGAAATTGTTTGAAAAAATATAATACACAAAAAAAAAAAAAAATATGACATCAAGATTTTGAATTCAATTCAATTTTTATCCAATTAAGATTTTGAATCTCCCTTCATTTGGAATGAAATTATCATGTTTAATTTTAAATTGACAAATTTAAATTTAAAAATGTTTTTTCTAAAGGGAAAATTGAAAAAATCAAAGTCCTTCCCAATAGACACAAAATGTGAAACAAAAAATTTAAATTGAAGAAATCAAATTTTAATGAAACTTGATTTTTAAAAAATAATAAAATTGACAAAACCAAAATCTTTCCTACAAAACATTAAAAAAAAAAAACATCTAATTGAGAAAATCAAATTTTAAGGAAACTTGATTTTTAAAAAAAAATTGAAAATTGAAAAAATCGAAATCCTCCCGAGTTAGGAGGGGTACATGAATGAACCGAGGCCACATCCGAATGAGAGGGTCCTGAGGACATGAAAGTATGGTCAAGATAAGCTTAAAAGAATTGATAGGTACTACCTATACCAACAAGGTGCACATTCTTTTCGGTGGCTCAATCATAGGAACTTTGAAGTTAAGCATACAGATATAGTGGACATAATTTGAATTTATATTTTAGATTATTTATTTGTCTATTTATTTAAATAAACCTCATGAATTTCTTTTAGGTTATTTATGTATCTATTTATTTAAATAAATCTCATCATTTTTTAAATCAACTTTCATTTTCAGGGAAAAAAAGAAGAAAAGAAATCAATTTTCATTAAAATTTTATTAAAATTATCAATAATGTAGTGTGGATTCTCAAATCATCAATAATGGTGTGATTGTCAACATCCTCTATTTGCTATTTTGTTGTTTTTGTTTCTAATTTAGTTTGAATTAAGTTTGAATATAGTTAGCATGATTTGAATATGAATTTTTTCCCTTTTAACTTTATTAGATTATTTCTTTGTTTTTTTATTTAAATAAATCTCATCATTTTCAATTTCTGAAATGTAATATTTTCAATCTCAAAACAACGATATTGAGATAATTTGAATCAAAATTCTTAATTTTATAAATATGTGATTTGATTAAAAATAAAATCAAATTATAATTTAAATCTAAATTTTCTCTCTATATATAAATTGTACATCTTCTCCAAAGTTTTTAGGTCTAAAAGTAGTTATGATCTCCTCCAATTATTCATCTATATACGTTAGAATTATTGCAAATGTAACTTAATAGATAAATTTCATCTCCTCCAAATATTCATTTAAAAGTAGTTTTTTTTTTTTCCAAACAATTTCTTATATATTTTTATCTTATGGAAGAATTCAAAGCTTTTGTCAAAGGTTGGAAAATTAAAGTGACTGCTCTTATCTCGATCCAACAATTCAAAACCAAAAAGAGAGATCCTCCCAGAATTGTGAAATTGATTATTGTCTAACAAAGAGGTATTTTTTTTTTTTGGAAAAGGTCTGACAAAGAGGTATTACACATTTAATTTAGTTATTTTAATTTCCATGTTGAACATATATAATTTAATTTGTGTAAAACAAACATCTTAAATGCAAGGAGCATGTGTTTAAAGTTACTTTATTCAATGAACTCATTGATAAATTTAGTGAAAAACTTGAAAATGAAAAATCATATTTATATATGACGTTGACATAAAAACCTATAGATATATTTATATGGTATCAAAATGTTCATACAAGGATTGAGATTTATTTCATTATCTCAAATGACTAAAATAGAAGAAGTAGAAGTATACAACGGAAACAATCAAAATCTGGTTAATTTTAATCATTGTTGGCTTGGTGGTCATGGAAAAAAATAAAGGGCTTAAACGGTTTAATGGTCAATATGATATTCATCAATCCATGATGGCCACCTACCTAGGTTTCATGGCAATCAAATATTACAGTTGTCCCGTGAGATGAGTCGAGGTGCACGCAAGTTAATCCACAGACTCAGAGATGTCAAAAAAAAAAAAAACCTTATTAATTTTGAATTTTTATGAATAATAAACAAGTAGCTTTTTTTTTTTTTTTTTTTTTTTTTTTGAAAGGAGAAAATTTGTTAATATATATTAAGTTTATCCAAATCTAAAATAATTTTGTAGTTAAACTTTTCCTTTTTTTTTTTTTTTTGAGAGTACCTTTTCCTTTTTATTCTTTTTTTTTTTTTTTTGAAAATACCTTTTCCTTTTTTTTTTTTTGAAAAAGAAAATACCTTTTCCTTTTTATTCTTAAGAATATAGTTATAACAAAATAAATATATTCCTGTTCTATATTATATACTTTCTAAGCACATTAGTCTTAACAAATTAAATATTTTGTTTGTAATATGAAGGTCATTATATATTCATCATTTGTCACATGACAAAGCAGTATGAGGAAAAATATAATTCCGAGAAAGTTTGTGATTTAAATTTAAAACCATACATAATTTTGCAAATTTATAATTAATTATTTTTATTAAAAAAAAAAAAACAGAGAGAGAAATCACTGCTTGCAAGTGGGAAAAAAAAAAAAAAAAACTAGTATCCAAAAGTTTAAAAGTAGTATTCATTTGCATATATATCTTTATACAAAAAAAAAAAAAAAAAAAAAAATCAAATATAAAGAAGAAATTAAGAAAAAGAAAATTATAGAAATGTATATTCAAGCTCGAAACTTAGCCTAACGTTAGAAATAGGAAATTTTACTTTACAACATATAAAACTTGGAGGAACTAAGCGATCGTCTGAAAGTTCTCAACATTTTCTCTACTACCTTTTCACACTGACATTTCTGCAATATGGAAGGGTTAAATTCCTCAGTATGCAAAAACCCTAGTTTTCGATACTCGATTTTCTCAGACTTCCTCTCTCGATCTCTAGCTCTTCTTCGACAACCGTAGTGTTTAAGCTCTCGGACGAATTCGATGGATTCGAGAGACGCCACCAGCAAAAACAAGAAGAAAAGAGTCTCTTCTTCTGATGACCAAGTTCCAGAGGTTGAAGAAGGGGCAAAGAGAAGCAGCTTTCCACCTGGGTTTGTGTGTGTGTTTTTTTTTTTTTTTTAAAAAATTTTTTCCTTATCTCTCTCTTTTGATCTCTGCAGTCTGCATAACCGTTGTATGTTTGTTGCTGTATCTTTTCTCTTTCTTCCACTTGGTACTTTAGATTTTTTATTGTTTTTTTTTTCTTAATTTTTCCTATTCCAACACCCAATAGGGTTTAGTTTCTCTCTCTTCATTTCCTTTCATTTTTAATTTGCCCTATTTTTTTTTTCCCTATTTTATTTTTTGGGTTCTCTCCATTAATTCGTGGGTTTTTTTTTTTTTTTTTTTTTTTTTTCTTTTTCTAGTTCTGAAGCTGATTTTTCGTCGATCGTACTTGCCCATTTATTCTCCCAGCCGCAGCCTGATGAAATCCATCATTTGATTCAGCAAAGAGTGGTTGAACGTTTCTTTGTTGAACAATGGCCTCAAATGGAACCTTGGTTTCGCCAAGTGGTATTTTCATCATCTTTTTGATATTTTCTTTTATCGTTCTCATCTTTTCAATGTTTGTGCAAAAATTAAAACTAGGGAATAATCTAGAGAATTAATTGATCACATCTACGTCTATTGTTTTTTTAGATATGCGAGGTCACAAACAGCCTGATTAAGTCTCACGTTGACAACCTTGTGCTTGGTAAAAGGTCAGTGTTTTAATCAGCTGGAAATTATAAAACCCCAAATAACTTTTGTATTCCCTTGTTGTCTGCATTTGTGCAAATTAAGGATAATCTTGTAAACTGTTGTTGATGAGACATGTGTAAGTGTAGTGAGTGACAGTTAGAGAGAGAGAGTGAATGAGAGGGAAAACAAATTAAAGGGTGCGAGAGTGAGGAAGAAAAGAGGATCATATTTGGAGATCGAGCAGAAGGAATGGGGTTTACGATTCACGAAAAAGAGCTAGGAATGAAATCTGGAATGCTTGTGTGTATATGTAGGCTTTGTATTTGTATTTGTTAGGTAAATGACGATTGGGTTTCGTGTGCATATATGTATAAATTATATTAGATAAGTATGAAGTTTCATCTTAAAACTAATTGGCAAGGAGAGGAATAATCCATATATCTTATAAATTGTAGAGTCTCCACTTATCTTTTCAGTGTGAGATCCTCAACAGGAAATTTAGAGTTAGTCTATGTATAAGTGTAGTGAGGAAATTTAGAGTTAGTCTATGTATAAGTGTAGTGAGTGACAGTTAGAGAGAGAGTGTGAATGAAAGGGAAAACAAATTAAAGGGTGGGAGAGTGAGGAAGAAAAGAGGATCATATTTGAAGGAATGGGGTTTATGATTCACAAAAAAGAGGAATGAAATCTGGAATGCTTGTGTATATGTAGGGCTTTGTATTTGTATTTGCTAGGCAAATGACGGTTGGATTTTGTGTGCATATATGTATAAATTATATTAGATAAACATGGAGTTTCATCTCAAAACTAATTGGCAAGGAGATGAGTAATCCATATATCTTATAAATTGTGAAGTCTCCATTCATCTTTTTCATGATGTGAGATCCTTAACAGGGGAGAAGATGAGATTGGAAAATACATAAATACTAGAGCGGGAAGATCGGCCTGGAGATTACGGTTCAGCAGTCGAATTGCAGCGGAGATTTTCACAAATAACAAGATAAGGGATGAAAAGGGTGAGGCATTGAAGGTTGAATTAATTTGTGATGTTGGCAGCTCCATGGCGCCAAGTCCTTTATTGTTAAATGCCCAGATTGAGTTGTTCATCCTGGAGAATAATACAGAAAAGTTTGGTAGTAGCAACCAACGAGAAGATGAAATTTATTGGACTTTGAGTGATTTCAAGGCAAATATTTTATCTCCAAGGGATGGGAAACGACCTTTAATTATTGGTACTGATGTGAAACTTTATCTGGAAAATGGAGTTGGGTCTATGGAGAATCTGACTGTCACAGATAACTCAAGCTGGACCAAAACTAAATGCTTTCGCTTGGGAGCCAAAATCATAGACAACAACATTTTAGCTGACTTCCCAAGAATTCAAGAAGCCGTATCACAACCCTTTCAAGTCAAGGATCACCGAGGGGAAGGTATGTCTTTCTGTCCGGCCCGTCCTTTAGCATGTGTAGGTTGAAATTTAGGGGCTCCAAATTGAAAAAGTTGTTTAACAAAAAAAAATATTTTGGCGTGCATGCCCAAGGAAAAACAGAAATTGGACCAAAAATTTCAATTTCTCACCTCTTCAACCAAGAAAAACCGCTTTCAATTTCTCCTTTTGTCAATTTCCTTGTTAAATTAAATATCAAATCTTTTAATCTTCTCCCTTCCCATCTTAGAAATTCTATATTTTAGGGTATCATGCATTATTTTGAGAAATATGACAGGGTCTGTTCTCATTTGGGACAGACATGCTCTCTATAAATAAATAAGAAGCATAGAGATCTTTCTATATATCCCATTAAAATCTTGACAACAAAGAAGGAAAAAGGTAGAAAATGAGATTTTTTTTTTAATCTTTTGTCAACATTTTAACAACGGTATGTAAGGGTTCGCAGCTAAGCATTTTTCAATAAATAATACAACCTTCTTCTTTCCCTTTCTAATTTTCGTTTTTCTGTACTGATTATTCTTTGGTAATAATCTTAGTGAACAAAAAACATCACCCTCCAAGCTGGGAAGATCCCGTATGGAGACTCGAAGGCATAGGCAAAGGTGGCGTCTATCACACAAACTTATCTAACCAAGGCATCTATACTGTCGGTGACTTCTTGATCGCTCTCTGGCGAAACGCTAACCATCTCAGAATGGTACCTATAACACTACCTCCTTCCATGAGTTTCTTTGTATAGTTATCTACCTTCTTCCTATGCTTTTGTTTTAAAAAACCAAGCCAAGTTTTGAAAACCAAAATGATTGAGAATGATCGAGAGTTATCAAGTTTTATATTGTCATACATGCATAAGCAGTTACTCGGACAGAGAGTCTTAGACAGCACGTGGAACAAGATGATTGAGAATGCTCAGGAGTGTGTTGATGTTCCTAGTACTTATAATCAAAGCTCCAAGGTTACTCTCTTTTCTTTCTCTCTCCCTTTGGATGAGCTTAGTTAACTAAGTTGATCATATAATTATATGAAACAACAGACAGATTTCGTGGAAACTAATAATCAAGTCCTGCACGAGGAACCTTTCAACGATAATTTTCTAGCTGATGAGCTTCCATATTTCTGTGAAGATCAACCACGGATGTCCATGGTGAACTTTAATGGTACATAAATGGATTTTTTTCTACTACAAAACCTCTGATTTTGACGTTTGTCTAAACCTTATATAATTTTGAACGACAGATCTAGTGACACCAAATGGAGAAGCTTCAACCTCACATGAACCAGACTACACGAACACTCAATCTGGTAATACATATTATCAAGGAGTTGAACCAAGTTATTGCCCAAATCCACCTCATCCAAACATACGACCATAGTTCATACATCTCTACCGCAAGAGACATAAAAGTGAGAGACTTCTTCCTCAGAATCAATTCTCGCATTTATATATATATTATATATAAAGATAACTATAAAAACCATGTTTGATTGATGGTCTTTTAGAGCGACGTTTTCAATTAGTCTCACTTTGTTTGTTATATGGATGTTGTTTTGCATTATTATTAAACCTGTTTGATTGATGGTCTTTTTAGAACATGTTTTGGGTTATTCTCACTTTGTTTGTTATATGAATGTTATTTTGCATTATTAGACCATGCTTGTGCTTGCATATAAATATTGAATCAATGCTAGTTGATATCTCTTTGCAGAATGGGGCAATGTTCTTGATATTTTTTGCTCCACAAAGTTTAGTGTTTTTTTCCCCCATATAAATAGTAATTTTAACAATAGCAATTACTATGGATGGGATTTTTATGGGGTTAAAAAATGTGATGTAATTATAACATTAAATATGTTTGCTACTTCTGGTTATTATTTTTATTTTTTATTGGAATACTTTCATTGGTTGATATTTTGGATTCCGAATTTTAAATAAGTTACTGGCTAATGAATAAAAAGACTTGGGAGTTAAAAAAAAAAAAATTGCAGTTTGAGTAATTGATAATAAAATATTAACCAAATAAAGTAGGGCAACCATGTGAGTGTGAAACCATCACGTTTTTTAAGATAAATGGGTCTTGGCCTTGGGACGTTGGTAGAAATTGTTAATTTAATTCAATTCAATATCTAGAAATTGGGAAAGAATATGATAATTACGAAAATCGGTCTTCTTTACTTAAAAGATGTGACATTATTTATTTATATATAATATATATATATATATATATATATATATATATATATATTTGAGTTCAATAACAAGTGAGAGAATTTGAACCTCTAACCTCTCGGACTTGGACGGTAGTATATTCCAATTACATCTAAGCTATGTTCACTTTGACTTGCAGTATTTTTTATTAAGTTACAAATTTGGTAATTCCTTTATTTTGGAAAAAGTTAGAATTTAGGCCCCATTTGATAACCATTTGATTTTTGGTTTTTAGTTTTTGAAAATTAAGCTTAAAAATACTACTCCCACCATTAAATTCCTTGTTTTTGTTATATACCTTGTTTTCATGTTTTCAAAAACCAAGTCAAGTTTTGAAAACTAAAAAAACTAGTTTTCAAAAACTTGTTTTTGTTTTTGAAATTTGGCTAGGATTTCAAATGTGCCCTTAACACAGATGAAAATCATGGTAAGGAAATTCATAGAAAATAAGCTTAATTTTCAAAAACCAAAAACAAAAAATAAAATGGTTATCAAACGGGGGCTTAATTCCTCTGTTATAAAAGTTAAATTTGTCTCTGTGGTTTGATAAAAAACTTTCATGAATTACATTTAGAAGGTGTTATCAAGTCATGAGTATGAAATTCTAACTAAATTAATTTAAAAACCGAAGCTAGGGATGAAATTCTGAAATATGGTGGTTATAACAATTACACCTCTAAGACTTTCTAGTTGTAAAAATTAAATCATCACTTTTTCAAAAGTGAAAAAATTGGATCCTGAAACATTAAGGGGGTGTTTGGAGCACTGAATAGGTTATAATAACCCCCTTTATTATAACCTATTCAGTGTTTGGGACATCAACCAAAATAAATGGTGAGGTGGGTTATTTTTATTTCTGATTATTTTATCCATTCTCTACAGTAACCATCATTCAACCCACCCGATTATTCTATCCATTTTCTACAGTAACTCTCTCCTCTCTTCTTCCATGTGACTCCTTGACTTTTCCGACGACCGCCCGCCGCCGTCGGCTGGCGAAGTTTCCGGCGACTTTTCCGACGGCCGCCGACAACTTTTTCGGCGAACGCTGACGACTTTTCCGGCCACCAATTTTTTTTCCCTTTTTTTTTTCATATTTCTTCTCATTTTCATTTTGAAAAATATAAAAAATGAAAATAACGAGAAAAAAAATATCGAAGGTTTCCGAAAAAGTCGTTGACAACATCGAAGGTTAACCAACTTAAAAAAAAAAGAACATTCAAACGAAATTGTATTTACCACACTCAAGTTTATTTCAAATGATTTTATTGATAATAAAAAAAAAACTAATATGATTTTTGAACTAAACATTTACAATTTTTATTTCGGCAATACTAAAAGTTAACTAATATGATTTTTCTATACCAAATCCTATACTTTTTTGTTTTGTAAAAAAAAAAAAAAAAAAAAAAAAACATAATCCTAAATCAAAGTGAATCGTATATCCTAAAAAAAAAACTAGAAAAAGAAAACAATCTGTTTGAACCTTTGATTCAGAACCCCATGTTAAAACAGATCAGCACTCCAAACACAGACTATTTTACCCCATACTAAAATAATCTGCATCCCAAGCACAGATTATTTTATCTCAGACTAAAATAATCTGCATCCAAAACACAGATTATTATAACCCCCAGACTATTATAATCCCCAGATTATTATAACCACCAGATATTATAATCAATTCAGCGTCCCAAACAGCCCCTAAATGATAAAATTAATCCCTAATTTCATAAAACATAGTAAAATGGATCAATTTTTACGTTTATTATAGTTTTTTTTTAAACATATATTATAGCTTGAGAGTTTAATTTTACCATTGAAAATTTATGGTCCAATTTTTTCACTTTTTAAAAGTTTAAAAGTTTATAATTTTTATGCTTGAAAGTTTAGGAGTGTGTAATTATTGCAACCACCCATATATTAAAAGGTGGTTTGCGCAATTTGTCTATAATTGTTTTATAACTTTACAATTGTTTTTTTTTTTTAAGTAAAATAACATTATCTTTCTAGGATACGTTTTTTAACATTGTTTTTTTTTTTTTTTTTTTTTTTTTTAAAAAAAAAAACCTATGCTCATCTGCCCATAATTCGTAATAATTTTAATCTTCTTTTCAAATTAATCTTGAAACTAATTCTAAAAGAATCATATAAAAATAAGATAGAGAATAATTATAAAGAGAAACTTACTTTTGTTAATATTTTTAAAATGATTGTTTTTATTAAAAAAAAAAAGAAAAAAAAAAAAAACTATGCTCATCTGCCCATACTTCTTAGTATTTTTAATCTTCTTTCCAAATTAATCTTGAAATTCTAAAAGAATCATATAAAAATAAGATAGTGATTAATTATAAAGAGAAACGTATACTTTTGTTAATATTTTAAAAATAAGATTTCTTTTTTTTAAATTTTATTTTTAACTTTATAAAAATAAGATAGAGATGAAATATAGAGATGGTTACTTTTGTTAATATTATAAAAATAAGATCGAGATTGAAGAGCATATAACCATTTTCTTTAGAATATGTGGGGTGGGAGATTTGAGTCACAAACTTCTTTATTATTAGTAAAAATTTGATGTCAGTTGAACTATGTCTATGATGGCAGATAACATAACCCTACACGCTTGTTTAGTTGTATTTTAATATTCCATATGCACCTTGGGAAAATAATGTTGTTTTGAGATGTGGAGTTATTTAATTTATTTATGAAAAATCGAGGTGCGTACATAGAAATTGTAGAAGAAAATCACTCTCTCCATGAAATCGAATGTACTTTGTATATTTCATTTTTTTTTAACAACCTTCCATATTTATTTTCCACGAGATTTCAACAAAGAAATTTGATTCGTAAAATTTTGAACTTGATTTGTATTAATTTTGTGGTTCTTATACAACCTCTAATTCTTATCTCCTCTATTTTTTTTCTCTCAAATGTAAAATTCTTCTTGAAGGCTTTGCAACTTGTTCTCGAATGTAAATTTGTCTCGGGGGTTTTGTATCGTGGTTCTCAAATGTAAATTGAATTTCTTTTGAGGACTTTGCAGCTTGTTCTCGAGATTGAATTTTCAGCTTTTTGGATAGTCAATTGGTGTTTTGAGGACTCTTCTTTGGTCTTCTCTCATCTTCAAGTCTTTGATCTCCAAAGAGTCTTCAAATCTTCTAGAAGTTTTTGGAGTAGTGCGGTTCTGAATTTTCTAAATTCTTCCGACAAGTTCTCTTTTTGTGATTTTCAACTTTTAAATGTTGAAAATAGAGGAGATCTCTTCTATTTGTAGAGTTTTCGCATGGGTAGTGTGGGTTTGGGCTTAATTGGTTTTCGACATGACCCATTGGATTTGGGTTTTATTGGGCCTACGTATTGGGCCCAATTGCATGTAAAAAGCTTTTGGGACGACTAGATGAATGACAATTTTTAATTAGGCGTTTTGAAAAATGTCCATTTGATATTTTCATTTGAAAAATGACCAATTGCTATTTTTAGTAGGTTTTTTTACCACGAATCGGACGAAAATGCCCATAAACGAAATCTCTACTACCGGCCGATCTCATAGAACAATATTTATCTACGTGTTAGTGTGTATTCTCTTTAAAATATTCTTATGGATATATTTAATACACATAAGTGGACTTCAATAAAAGTTTTGAATTACTGGGCTCCGTTTGGTGACCATTTTGTTTTTTGTTTTTGGTTTTTGAAAATTAAGTCTATAAATACTATTTCCACTTATAAGTTTCTTTGTTTTGTTATCTACTTCATTTCCACGTTTTAAAAAACAACCATCTCAAGTTTTGAAAACTAAAAGAAAAATAGTATTCAAAAACTTGTTTTGTTTTTTGAATTTAGCTAAGAATCCAAATGTGTCCTCAACAAATACGAAAATCACGGTAAGAACATTAGAAAACTAGTCTAATTTTCAAAACCAAATGGTTATATCCAATGGGATCTTAAAATTCCCCGGTCCAAAAAAGTCATAGAGGCACTTATTGACTAATGTCTAAGCAATTATTTTTCTTCCTCACATATAGAATTAAACCAATTGGTTCAATAACTATAACTAAAAATCAAACCAAAACTTATTTATACTTTTTTTAATAGTTCAAACTGATTTAAACTCCTAAAAATACCACATTCATAACTTGAATGACTGCTGGTACATGTCCTAACTATAATAGCAAACAGTTATTTTATCGAGACCAACCCTAATTTTGGTTGGATGGTTTTCATCAGCTCCTTGTAATATTTAAAACAAATAAAATAAAAAATTTAGAAAATACATAATAATAATATAAATTTCACTTTAGTAAGAGGCAACTATATTGCAACCATTTTTCCTACAAAGCTAGAGAGAGAAGTGGTGAGAGCAATACTGAACATAAAACTTAGCTTGTACTAATAATTGATCTATGGTTTGGATCCCATGTTGTCAAGAAAAAAAAAAAACTCCTCTCATTAATTAAATGGTATAAATTAAAGACTTCTTTTCCATCTCTTTTATAGGAAAAATAACACATAGTTTAATTTTATAGGAAAAACACATAGTTTAATTTTATCTTCTTTCTTAGACAAGTTGTAAATTTTTGGCTAAATTATAAAAAATACCCCTGAACTATGGGGTTTGTTTCAAAAATGCCCCTGAACTTTCAAAAGTTTCAAAAATTCTCCTGAACTTTGAAAAATGTTTCAAAAATACCCTTGCCGTTAATTTTGGATGGAAACCGTTAAAGTTTGAGTTTCAAAAATACCCTTGAACTTTAAAAAAAAATTCAAAAATACCCTTATTGAAAAATGCTTCTTTTTTTTTTCCCTTCTCCCACCGTAAATTAACTCTTCTTCCAAAAATTAATGAGAAACTTTACTTATTTGTCATGTATTCATAATCTAGGAGCTTTCTTTCTCTTTCAACACATCCAAAACACTTGGCTAGATTTTCGTATCGAATCTTCAAGATGACTTTTGTTTTGTTCTTGAAATTCTACATGTGTTGGTAGTCTTTTCAATATTATTTCCTAGCTTTCTCTATATTCCTATTACGAAAAATAAATGAAACTATTGTTGTATAAGGATTCTAACAATTCTTAAATATCAATAAGAAAAAAATCATATATAAAACTTTTGTGATTGATTAATCTTATAAATTGGACCAAACTCACCATCTTATAAACATTTCTTCTTCTTATCATTAAGATACACAAACAAAGAGAGAGCAAAAAATGAAATAATATATATACATATATATGTTGTTTTCTCACACTTATTTTCTTTACGCTTTTTAAAAGAGACAACTTGATTTCAAAGTCTTTTTGTATTTGGTATTGAGTTGCACACAACCTTTATAAGCAAAGTTTTGCATTAATTTTCATGGAGAAAGAATTTATGGTGAGAGAGGAGGAAAAAAGAAGAATCATTTTTCAATAAGGGTATTTTTTAAATTTTTTTGAAAGTTCAAGGGTATTTTTGAAACTCAAACTTTAACGGTTTCCATCCAAAATTAACAGCAAGGGTATTTTTGAAACATTCTTCAAAGTTCAGGGGTATTTTTGAAACTTTTGAAAGTTCAGGGGCATTTTTGAAACAAACCCCATAGTTCAGGGGCATTTTTTTTTATAATTTAGCCTAAATTTTTTCCATCTCTTTTATAGGAAAAACACACCTTCAGAGAAAAAAGAAAAAGAAAACATATAGTTTAGGTTCCGTTTGATAACCTTTTTGTTTTTGAAATTTATGTTTGTTTTCTCCCAAATTTCTTACTATGGTTTTTATCTTTGCTAAGCACACACTTGAATTCTTAGCCAAATTTCAAAAACATGACCTCGTTTCATAACCATTTGGTTTTTGGTTTTTGATTTTCTAAAATTATACTTATTTTTTCTCCATTTCCTTACCATGGTTTTCATCTTGGTTAAGGAGACATTGAAGTTTTTAGTCAAATTCTAAAAACAAAAACAAGTTTTTGAATTTTTTTTTCTTCAAAATTTGACTTGGTTTTTTAAAACATGGGAATAGGTTCAAACCAAAGAAATTGATAAGTAGAATGAGTATTTATAAGTTTAATTTTCAAAAACAAAAAACAAAAAAACGTAATGGTTATCAATCAGGACTAATTACTTTTTTCAGTTTTAAAAACTTGACTTGGTTTTTGAAAATATGGAAAGAGGATAGATGACAAAACATGTAAACTTATGGGTGATAGTAATGTTTAATTATAGACCACTACAAGAAAAATCACATACGATAGCATTCAAAAAATGTTATCGTAAGACTACGATAGCGTTTTATGAAAAGTTGTTGTAGCCGACGTTATTGAAAGAATCGGACTTTTTATAGCGTTTTTTCACCGCTATCCAAAAGGCTATAAAAACTCTATTTTTATTGCGTTATTTTAATGTTATGGAAACTTTTTATAGCGTTAAAAAAACGCTACAAAAGGCATATCATAGCGTTTTTTGTCACGCTGTTGTAGCCGATGTTATTGAAAGCCTCTAACTTTTTATAGCGTTTTTTTCAACGCTATAAAAAAGACTATAAAAAGTCCACTATCGATTGCGTAATTCTAATGTTATGGAAAAATTTTACAGCGTTAGAAAAAGCTATAGTTGGTTTTTAATAACATTTTTTGTAGCAGTGAAATAATGTTATAAAAATATAGCATAACATTTTTAACTTGCTATGATAGACACACTAATTGACTTTTAATAGGTTTTTTTTTTTAATATATATTATATTATTTTGCTTACATTTGTACCATTTGTTTTAAATGTTATTATATTGAAAAATCAACTTAAATTAGTTTATAATGTATTTAAATAATTTTTCAAAAGTAAAAACATTATATCTATCGAAGTCGCTTGCCTTATCATTTATATACAACGAAAAATGTAAATCTTCAAATTTCTTATAAAGATACATAAAATCTTCAAATTTTTAACACACAAAATTAAGAATGTGAGAACAACTACTTCAGTATGTATGAAAGATGTTCGAACAACTACTATAATATTGAAAAATTCTAGGAGCACAAAGGAGTTAGGATCGAGAGAAAAGTAGAAAACAATAAAAGCCATATGTATTGCTTGAAATTTATAAAAACTTGTTCAAGGGAAGAAACATACAGAGAATATGAAACACCCAACATTATGCTGTGATTATAGGAATAATCAATACTTTGATTAGATAGAATGAGTTTTTCTTCTATTCAATGGAACAAAGGGAGTAAGATATTCTTGTGTGTTGATGGCCATTCAAACTTTCAAATATCCCAGAAACATATTCTCATCATCATCCATAGTCAAACTATATATATATATATGTAAAAAAAAAAAAAAAGATGTAGAAAACATCATACATGTGCTTCACCGATTTATCCCAAGTTAAATCGAACTCCAAGTCTCCACTTGTGCTCCAAGTCTCCACTTGTGCTCCAAGTCTCCACTTGTGCTTTACCTTCTGCAGTTGCATGACCCAAAAGAATTATTGCGACAAGAAATAAATTAAACTCATTGAACCACACAAACCGTTAGTTATCAAACCTTAAACTTATGAATTTTGGAAGATCAATAGTGATGCTACTTGGAAGGAGAAGGATAAGCAAGGAGGTATCGGATGGATCATCTAGCGGTGGGATGGGTCCATTGTGGCAGCGGGATGCAGATACATCTTTCGACATAGGAAGATTAGTTGGATGGAAGCTTTGGCAGCGACGAAAGCCCTTCAATCCGTTCCAGACGATTCCCCTTCGATGATCCTTGAGATGGACTCCCTTCAGGTAGTTCATTTATTGACCAGAGAAGAAGAGGATGTCACAGAATTGGGTTTGTTCGTGAGGAAGGTGAAGGATCTTTTGGATTGCCTCAGTGTGGATCGCGTTATTCATGCCCCAAGAAGATTCAATTTTATGGCCTATGCGTTGGCTCGTTGGGCTTGTGATAACAAAAAGTCTGTTTGTTGGTTTAATAACTTTCCTCTATGGTTAAGCTCTATGAATAGGGTGGATAGACTGGTGTGGAAAATCACATAAGTGGGGGCTCCTGTCCCACTATGGATTACCTATTGGATTTTGTTGTTTAACTCAATGCACTAGTTTTTTCTAAAAAAAAAAAAAAAAAAAAAAAAAAAAAAAAAAAAAAAAACCTTAAACTTATGAACATAACAACTAAACTAAACTTATCAAAGTTTAAACTTGGAAACCTAACTACACTTATCATGAACGTAAATACTAAACCTAACTACATATATTTTTATAACACTATTTTAAATAATTTTTAAAATAGTGTTATAAAAATATATTGAAATAAATCATTTAAATGTATTCCAAAAATTTAGGAATGATAAGAATCTCAAAAGTTATCATATTCTACTATTTAAAAGAGGTGGCTTATTTGAGAAATAATTTTTGGACTATTATATTATGTAAATACTAATTTACTCTTAATTCTTTTTTGGACTCTCATTTCTCATTAACTCTTAAGAAAGTATTATTCAATGATGATAAAAGTTGGAATACGAACCATTAAAATGTAAAGATGTAGAATATGGAGAACTTTGATATAATTAAAAAGTCTAGATTATTTCTAAAAATTCATAAAATTAACTTTAAAATGTATGAATTTATCCTAAATTATAATTGTTAATCAAATTTCAAAAGTTTTAAAATCTCAAAGGCGTTTTATATCTCTTTTATCTCTCTTTACTATATAAAGAGCTCTATCATATGTACTTTTCTCTTTTTTTTTTTTTTTTTCTTTTACCAGAATTTGAAATATTATATCTTCTTCTAAGTTTAGTTTAATTCCTTTTTCATTATTTTCTCCAATCTTATAATTTTTGTTGGAATGTTTGATCTAAGTTTTTTATTCTTAATTTTTTCTTTTAATGCAATGTTGTTAAGTCGTTGTAATTTTAGAACAGGTTTAATGAGACCATTTGAATATGATATGATACCATTTAATTTGAACCTCAACACATATATAATTCAAGTTAATATGTACTTCTTTTCTAATTTTTTAGTTTTTTTTTTGACAAATTTTTGGAGTGTGGGGATTCGAACCGCAGACTCCTTGGTCATTAGTTAATTTTTCAGCTTATTTTATAATTATGAAACAATTACAATAATTATGATCATGATAGATGAATGTTTTAATCCTTACAATCTTAATTTTAATTTTTAGTACGATCCTTTTTTTTTTTATTAATGAGAAATCACACTATTATTTTTGTTTTTCCATAGTCTAATTATTTTATTGAATAATGTTGCATATTTTTAGGTGAGCACTAAATAAAAACGATGACTACAATGTAAATATTCAATACTTTTATTTTTTTTCTTTAAAATAAACAAAATTTTTATGTAGTATTTTTTTTCCCTTATATACTATTTAGCACAAAAATTTGTATATTATATAATATATAATACCTTAAATCTACCTAGGTTCTTAACACTATCTTATTCAAAAGAAAAAAAAAAAAAAACAATAACATCAATGATATAAAATTAAAATACATTAAAATTCACACTATTTTTGCTAAGTTAAATTACAAAATAATATAATCGTTGTTTATGCCTAATTTTAATATTATGCACTGTAAGAAATTAGTAGTATTAATCTTAATATTTTAATCTCAAAATAAAATAAAATAAAATAAAAATATCGTTAATATGATAAAATAATTGAAAATGCTATGTGCAACGCACGTGTTAAAAGACTAGTATATATAAAAGTCTGGTATCCAAAAGTTTAAAAGTAGTATTCATTTCCATATATATATATATAAAAGTCTGGTATCCAAAAGTTTAAAAGTAGTATTCATTTCCATATATATCTTTATAAAATCAAACATAAGAAGAAATTAAGAAAAAAAAAATGTAAAAATGTACACTCGAGCTCGAACCGTAGCGTAATGAGGAAGATTAAGGCTTGCATTCCACCAGGCTAGAAGACATAATCTGTTAGCAATAGGAATCTTTAGTTTAAAACATATAAATTAACTTGGAGGGAACTGTCTTTTTGGTGGTCGTCTGAAAGTTCTCAGCAATTTATCAACTTCCTCCTCACACTGATATTTCTGCAAATATGGAAGAGTTAAATTTCTCATTTGGCAAGAACCCTAGTTTTCGATACTCGATCCTCCCAAACTTCCTCTCTCGATCTCTAACTTCTTCGGCAACCGTAGTGTTTAAGCTCAGAAGAATTCGATGGAGGATCCGAGAGGTGCCACCAGAAAAAACAAGAAGATAAGAGTTTCTTCTTCAGATGACGAAGTTCCTGAGGTTGAAGAAGAGGCAAAGAGAAGCAGCTCTTTTCCACCTAGGTTTGTGTTTTTTTTTTTTTTTTTTTTTTTTTTCTCTCTTTCTTCGACTTGGTTACTTTAGATTTTTTATTATTGTCTGTTTTTTTCCTGTTCCAACACCCAATAAGGTTTAGTTTCTCTCTCTTCATTTCCTTTCATTTTTTATTTGCCCTATTTGTTTTTGTTTTCTGCCTATTATTCCCTCTCTCTCTCTTCTTTACTTCTCTCTTTGATCTAAATCTCCATTAATTTGTGGGTATTTTACCTTTTTTTTTTTTTTTTCTTTTTTCTTTCTTTCTAGTACTGAAGCTGATTTTTCGTCCATCGTATCTGAGCATTTACATTCCCAGCTGCTGCCGGATGGAATCCTTCCTTTGATTACGAAAAGAGTAGTTGATCGTTTCCTTGTTGAACAATGGCCCAAGATAGAACCTTGGTTTCGCCAAGCGGTATTTTCATCATCACCTGTTTTGATATTTTCTTTCATCCTTCTTATCTTTTCAAGGTTTATGCAAAAATAATTATTAAAACCCACCTGATCCATTGTTTTTTAGGTACGCGAGCAAACAGATGGTCTGATTAAGTCTCACCTTGAGAACCTTGTGCTTGGTAAAAGGTCAGTCTTTTAAACCCCAAGTAACTTTTGTATTCCCCTGTTGTCCGCATCTGTGCAAATTTAAGGATAATCTTGTAAACTGTTGTTGATGTAGAGTTTGTTTTTGTTGTTCAACAATGGAGTATATATGTCAATTATCGTTGCTATGCACACTTTGACTTGTTGATGTAGAGTTAGTTAGCGTGTGACAATTACAAAAAGAGTGAATGAGAGGGACAACAAAGAGGAAATGGGGTTTTATGATTTATGAAGAGGAATGAAATCTGGCATGGTTCTGTATACGTAGGGTTTATGATTTATAAAGAGGAATGAGAGCTAACTTGCTTTTGTATATGTAGGCTTTGTATTTGTATTTGTATTTGTTAGGTAGCTGGGTGCTTTGTTTGGTCACGGTGAATTTATTTGAATGTGTGGTGCTTGTCAGATCATAAGTGAAGCAAGTAAATTAATAATGAAGAGGAAGAGAATAGATACCAAGTTGAGCCCCCTACTTGGGGTTAATATCTTCTATTTATAGTTGAAATTAGGGTTTTCCCGAGAGGGAATAGCCTAGAGATTGATTCGGGTCCAATGGACCTTTGTGGGCTTGTTACTCTTATCATTTTGATTTTCTTAGAACTAGGTCCAAATTCACTCATAATAATATGTATAAATTATATTAGATTCAATGTGAGGTTCTCAACATGTCGTGGTGCCTTTTGAGTTCACAATTCTTAGATCGATCTTTTATTTATTTTATTTTTTTGGACTGAATACCCATTTCAGTTTCATGGACTCTAATACCATATTAGATAAACATGTTTCCATCTCAAAACGAATCGATAATGAGAGAAGTAATCCATATATCTTATAAATGATGAGGTCTTGATTCATCTTTATTTCAATGTATAGGATCCTGAACAGGGAAGAAGAAGATGAGATTGGGAAAGACATAAATACTAGAGAGAGAAGACTGAGACTATATTTCAGCAGTCGAATTGCACCCGAGATTTTCAAGAATGACAAGATAAGGGACGAAAATGGTGAGACATTGAAAGTTGAAATCTGTGATGTTAGCAACTTCAACAGGCGCATTACCATCACGACGGGTCCTTTGTCAAATGCCCAAATTGAGTTCGTCATCCTCGAGGATAATACAGAAAAATTTGGTTGGAGCAGTCAACGAGAAGATGAAATTTCCTGGGCTTCGAGTGATTTTGACGACAGTGAGTTAAAACCGAGGCTTTGGATGGGAAAAGGACCTTTAATTATTGGTACTGATGTGAAACTTTATCTGGAAAATGGAGTTGGGTCTATGGAGAATCTGACTGTCACAGATAACTCAAGCTGGACCAAAACTAAATGCTTTCGCTTGGGAGCCAAAATCACAGATAAGAAGATTTTAGCTGAGTTCCCTAGAATTCAAGAAGCGGTATCACAACCCTTTCAAGTCAAGGAGGAACGAGGGAAAGGTAATATAACTCTTTTCTCTCTTTCACAATTTTTTTTTTTTTTTTAAATATAAGGACGAGGACGCGACATAGATCTCCACAATGGTATGATATTATCCACTTTGGGCGTAATCCCTCATGGTTTTGTTTTTGGATCCACCCAAAAGGCCTCATACCAATGGAGATACTTGTCCTCCCTTATATACCCATGATCATCCCCTTATCTAGTCAATGTGGAACTTTGGTCGCACTCCCAACATTAAATTCTAATTTTCTGCGTTAATTCATTTGTAATAATATTAGCTTACAAAAAGCATCCTCGTCCGAGCTGGGGAGATCCAGTATGGAGACTGGAAGGAATAGGCAAAGGTGGCGTCTACGACACAAACTTGTCGTCTACGGAAGTTGGTATCAAAACTGTGGGTGACTTCTTGAACGCTTACTGGCGAGACCCTATTGCTCTCAGAAAGGTACATATATAACACTATTTTCCCTTTAAGTTTCTTTGCAGTGTTATGTACTTTCTTCTTATGT
Organism: Luffa aegyptiaca; assembly: GCA_017139565.1. Taxonomy (NCBI): domain Eukaryota; kingdom Viridiplantae; phylum Streptophyta; class Magnoliopsida; order Cucurbitales; family Cucurbitaceae; genus Luffa; species Luffa aegyptiaca. Next base: position 13,994,606 of record CM029403.1, read on the forward strand.
TTTCAAAAACTAAGTCAAGTTTTGGAAACTAAAAAAAAAATAAAAAGGTAATTTTTCAAATGTATCCTCAACAAAGATGAAAATCATGGTAAGGAAATTGAGTGAAAACAATCATAATTTTCAAAAACCAAAAACCATATAATGATTATCAAATGGGGTTATGTAGGGCCCGTTTGGTAACGTTCTCGTTTCTTGTTTCTTGTTTCCAATTTTATTAAGAAATCTAAGCATTTAATAACTATGTATGTTTCTTGTTTCTCATTTTTTAGAAACACTCACAAAATTTGTATAGAACTTTTGGGAACAACTAAAACTAGTTTCTCTTTTTTTGTTCTTGTTTTCAATTTTTTCCAAACACATAAATAAGAATATAGGTTTATTATTATTGAATATATAGGTGTTAGGGTCATGAAATTCTATTTTTCTTTATTAAAAATGAAGAAACGGAAACAATAAATGAGAACGTTACCAAACGGGCCCGTAGTTTTCAAAAACTTATTTTTTGTTTTTTCTTTTTTGGAATTTGATTAGGAATTCGTGTGTCCTCAACAAAAGATGGGAGGAAACAACATCATAATTTTAAAAAACCAAATGGTTATCAAACGGAACCTAGAAAATCATAAATTTGTTTTTTCTCTCCTATTTGTCAGTATATTTTACCCACCTTTATGCAGCGAAGCATTGTTGTATGTTAAATAAATGATGGAGAGTTTTCAAGTCTCATTGTCATACATGCATGCAGTCGCTTGGGCAGAGGGTCTGTAACAGCACATGGGACAAGATGATTAAGAATGCCCAGGAGTGTCTGCTTACTGATGCTGATGCTCCTAGTACTTACAATCAAAGCTCTAAGGTTACTATATATATATCTGTTTTGATTTCTTTCTTTATCTCTACCTTGAATGAGCTTAAAATAAGTTGATATTATATGAAAGAACAGACAGATTTGGTACTGGAAACTAATAATCAAGTCCTGCGAGGGGATGATTCCAACGAGAATCTTCAAGTTCATGAGCAAATGAATCCAGGTGATAATAACGGGCTTCCATATTTCAGTCAAGATCAACAGGAGCCCATGGGGAACTTTAAAGGTAAATACATGGATTTTTTCTACTTCTTCCTACAAAATCTCTGATTTCGATGTTTGTGTAAACCTTATATAATTTTGAATGACAGATCCATCGACACCACATGGAGAAGCTTCAACTTCATATGGACTAGACTGTAATACATATTATCAAGGAGTTGGACCAAGTTATTGCCAAAACCCAACTCATTCAAACATATGACCAGAATTCATACATATCTACGCAGGAGATAGAGTGAGAGACTTCTTCCTCAGAATCAATTCTCACTTTTATATATATAAATAAAGATAGCTATAAAAACATGTTTGATTGATGGTCATTTTAGAGCGACATTTTCGGTTATTCTCACTTTGTTTGTTATATTTTTTCTTTTGAAGAGACACTTTCTTTGCTATATGAATGTTGTTTTGTATTATTATTGTGAAGCCTATAATCACTAGATACATTTACACCATACTTGTCCCAATTTGGCTTGTGCATGCAAATCCATTTTTTTCCCTCTACTTTAGGGACCGTTCGATAACTATTTTGTTTTTTGTTTTTTGTTTTTGTTTTTCATTTTTAAAAAACAAAGGTGTTTGATAACCACTTCTGTTTTTTGCTTTATGTTTTTTAAAAACGTTTTTGAAATTATAATCAAATTTCAAAAACCAAAAAACATAGTCTAATTTTTCTTTTGGAAAAAAAAAATCTCCAAAATTTTCTATCACTACAACTTTTCTTTATTTTTCTAATTTATCGTTATTTATTTAGCATATCTTTTACTCTTAACCTTACTTTCTCTCTAAATTTTCTCTTTTTATTTAATTTTTTTATCTAAAATTTATCGCTTTTACTCAACTTTTTTTTCTATTTTTTTCTCTAACTAATATCTTTTCTCGAGTTTAACTAATATTCTCTCTCTAAACATTTTCTTTCACCTCTCTAAATTTTCTATTGTTTAACTTTTCTCTCGTCTTTTCAAAAAAAAAAAAAATTGTTATCTCGAAAACACTTATATATGTGTCTCTAAGGGCTCGTTTGATAACGTTCTCGTTTCTCGTTTCTCGTTTCCCGTTTCTTGTTTCATGTTTCTTGTTTTTTAAGAACTAAAAACAGAAACATGTTTGATAAATATTTATGTTTCTTGTTTCTCTAAAAAAAGAAACAGAAACAGATATGTGTTTGATAACTGTTTCTTGTTTCTTGATTTTTAGTTGAAATAAAATTTGGTACATAAAATATAAAAATTATATATAACATACATTAAAATTATAGTTAGAGGTTGCCAGTGGCAGTTGGTCGGCGCAGGTTGGTGGCGGCCGGTAGTCGGAGGTCGACGGTGGCAATCGGTAGTTGGAGGTCGAAGGTGGCGGCCGGTCGGTGGCGGCCGATTAGCGGAGGTCGACGGTGACGCCAAGGAGTTAGAGGTCGACAGTGGCGGTTAGTCAGCAGAGGTCGGCAGCGACCAATAATCAGAGGTCGACGGTAGCGGCCGGTAGTTAGAGGTTGACGATGGCGGTCGGTCAACGAAGGTCGACGACGACTAGTAGTCGCAAGTTGAAGGTTGCGGATGGTAGTCGGTGGTCGACGACGGCACCTGGTAGTCAGAGGTTGACAGTAGCGGTCGACAGAGGTCGACAGTAGCAACCGGTCGGTGGAAGTCGATGGCGGCCAGTAGTTTGAGGTTAACAGTGGCGACTGGTCAGTGGAAGTCGGTCAGCGGAGGTAGATAACGATGGGTCGTTGAAGCTTGACGGCGGTCGGTAGTCGGAGCTCGACGGTAGCAGTCGGTTGCGACTGGTAATCGGAGGTCGACGAAGGTCGGCGACGACCGGTAGTAAGAGGAGGACGGTGGCGGTCGATCGGTGGAGGTCGACAACGTTCGGTCGTCGGAGGTCAACAGTAGCAGTCGGTCGTGACCGGTAGTCAGAGGTTGACAGAGGTTGGCGACGACCGGTAGTTGAAAGTGCACGGTGGCGGTCGGTTGGCAGAGGTCGACGGCGGCCGGTCGTCGGAGGTCGACGGTTGCGGTCGGTTGATGCCGATAGTCAGAGGTCGACGGAGGTCAGCGATGACCGATAGTCAGAGGTGAACAGTGGAGGTAGGTCGGTGGAGGTCGACGGTAGCGACGAAGGCCGGTAGTCGAAGGTCGACGGTGGCGATCAATCAGCAGAGGTCGACATCAACTGGTCATCGGAGGTCGACAGTAGCGGTCGGCTGCAACCGGTAGTCGGAGGTCGAAAATGTTGGCCGATCGACGGAGGTCGGCGACGACCGGTAATCGGAGGTGGACTGTAGTGGTCGATCGACGGCCAGTCGTCGAAAGTCGACGGTTACGGTCGGCCGCGGCAGGTAGTCGGAGCTCGACGATGGCGGCTGGCGACGTCCGGTAGTCAAAGGTGGACGGTGGTGTTCGGTCGTCGGAGGTCGACGGTAGTGGTCAGTCGCGGTCGATATTTGGAGGTCGACGATGACGGCTTGTCGGCGGAGGCTGGTAGTCGGAGGTCGATGGTAGCGGTCGGTTGGTGGAGGTCGACAACGGCCGGTCATTGGAGGTTGACGGTAGCGGTCTCCCGCGACTGGTAGTCGGAGGTCGACGATGGTGGCTGATCGACGGATGTCGGCGACGATCGGTAGTAGGAGGTGGGCTGTGGCGGTCGGTCGACGATATCCGGTAGTCGGAGGTCGACGATGGTGGTCGATTGATGGAGGTTGACAGCGGGCAGTCATCGGAGGTCGATGGTAGCAATCGGCTGCGATCGGTATACGAAGGTCGACGGAGGTCGGCGACGACCGGTAGTCGAAGGTCGACGGAAGTCGACGACGACCGGTAGTCAGAGGTCGATGGTGGCGGTTAGTCGGCGACGGCTGGTGGTCGAAGGTTGACGGAGGCGGTCGGTTGGCGACGGCCGATAGTCGGAGGTTGACGGTAGCAACTGGTCGGCGGCGACCAATAGTCGAAGGTCAACGATGGTGGCAGGTAGTCAGAGATCGGTGGATGTGATAAAAAAAGGAAAAAATGAAAGAAATAACATAAATAAAAAAATGAAAGAGAAAGAAATAACGAAAAAAAGAAAAAAAACTAAAAAAAAAGAAAGAGAACGAAATAACAGAAAAATATTAAAAAAAAACGAGGAACTGGTTAAAAAAATAGAGGAAGAGATAAGATTGGTGTAGGAATGGGAGGGAGAGATGGATACATGCATGAAAGATAGAAAAGAAAACAGAAACAGAATTTGAGAAACAATTTTTTGTAGTTTCTCAAATTTGACCTCTTTTTTAGAAACGTTCTAGAAATTTAGAAACAAGAAACAAATATGAGTTATCAAACAAGTCTGTTTCTTAAAAAATGAGAAACGGGAACAAGAAACAGGAAACGAGAACGTTATCAAACGAGCCCTAAATTTCTATTTCAACGTCTCTACACATTTCTCTCTCTAAAATATCTTTTCATCTTTCGAATTTTTAAAAAACTGAAAACCAAAAACAGTTATCAAACAAGGTTGGTTTTCTGTTTTTTAAAAACAAAAAACAAAAACACAGTTATCAAACATATATGGTTTTTGTTTTTAAAAAACAAAAAACCAAAAACAAAAAACTGAGGCCCCGTTTGATAACCATTTCGTTTTTTGTTTTTGAAATTTATGCTTGTTTTCTACCAATTCCCCTACCATGGTTTTCATATTTGTCAATGATACATTTGAATTCCTAGCCAAATTCTAAAAACAAAAACTACTTTTTTTTAGTTTTCAAATTTTGCTTGGTTTTTAAAAACAATGAAAGAAAGGTATTAGAAAAACAAAGAAACTTGTAGGTGGAAGTAGGATTTATAAGCTTAATTTTCAAAAACCAAAAACCAAAAACCAAATGGTTATCAAACGGCCGGAGCCTGAAATGTTATCAAACGGAGCCTTAATTGTGATGTTGGTAGTTCCATGTAGCAAGCATGCCCATAACAATCACAATTTTTTGAAAGGAAAAAAAATGTTTAGTTTTAAAAGTTAAAATTTGTCTGTGTGGTTTGATAAAGCTTTCCTAAAGAAACCTTCCTAAATTATATTTATAAGGTGTTATCAAGACATAAGTATGAAATTCCAACTAATCTTAAAAATCATAGGGATGCAATTTTAACTTTATCAAAACTAGATGGACCACCTTTATAATTTAATTTAGATTTTCACTTTCTTTAAATAATTTTGGTTAAAAATTATAAATTTGATCTTTGTGGTTTGGAGAAAGTTAGAATTTAGTATCTATTATCTAAAAAGTTAGAACATGTGGCTTGATATAAAACCTTGTACATAGTTCCTATGGTTTTGATAAAACTTCATAAATCATCCTTAATTATGATTTGAGGACAAATTCTACATTTTTAAAACCATGTATACTAAATTCTAACTTTCTCTAGGCTACTCAGAACAAATTTTGTAATTTAATCAATAGTTTTTTTAGCAAATTGTACAAACCACCTCTGAAGTATGTTGGTTATAATAATTATTACACCTCTAAACTTTCGAGTGTAAAAATTAAATCATCAAATTTTCAAAAGTAAAAAAATTGGATCCCGAAACATTGAATGATAAAATTAAACCCTCAAATTATATGCAATAAATGCAAAAATTGGATCTATTATACTTTATTCCTCTCTCATGTTTCAAAATTAGAGTAAACATTTATCATAATTTAAAAGTTTAATGTTACCAATGAAAATTTAGGGGTTCAATTTTTTCATCACTTTTAAAAGTTTAAAAATTTACTGTTTGTAGGCAATCTGAATTCTGTTTTATGTTTTCAGATTCACTGAATTAAGTGAATAGTCATTTGACATATGTGTTTTCGGATATTGTTTTCAAATTCTATGATCCAAATAGTGGAAATCCTGAAAACATTTTTTTTAATGTTTTCAGTGTATCCAGATTTTGAATTTGAAATTTTTAAATGCAAAATTAAATTAAAAAAATAAAAACTTTAATAAATATAGTATTTCATGTTATAAATTCAATTTTTTTAGAAGACAGGTTATAAATTCAATTCATTTTTGTGAAATTAAAAATTGTATAATATAATGTATTATAAATTATATGATATTGTAAAATAATAATTATACAAAATTTATAACCTATAACATGTTTATAAATTAATTAATAATAGTTTCAACTTTGTATTTAGATGGTAACTATAAATAGTTTATGGTCTATAAATATATTATCAAACACATCCTGAACCATTGTATAAATTCAGATCTAATTTCTGAAACTGCTACCAAATACATATCTGAAAATAAATATAACTCTGTTTTCATTGAATCCATTGTTTTCAAATTTTCACCAACAAAACCAGAATAATGCAACACCCCCATATTTAAAAGTGGTTTGTGCAATTTGTCTATAATTTTTTTTTTATAACTGTACCATTTTTTTAAAAGTAAAATAACATTATCTTTCTAAGATACGTTTTTTAACAGTGTTGTTTTTATTTAAAAAAAAAAAAAAAAAACTATGCTCATCTGCCCATACTTCTTAATATTTTTAATCTTCTTTTCGAATTAATCTTGAAAATCTAAAAGAATCATATAAAAATAAGATAGTGATTAATTAATTATAGAGAGAAACTTACTTTTGTTTATATTTTTAAAATAAGATTTTAAAAATTGTTGTTTTTATTTAAAAAATATGCTCATCTGCCCATACTTCTTAATATTTTTAATCTTCTTTTCAAATTAATCTTGAAGTCCTAAAAGAATCATATATAAATAAGATAGAGATTATTTATAGAGAGAACTTACACTTGTTAATATATTAAAAATAAGTTTTTATTTTTTCTAAAAAAAGTTTATAAAAATAACTAAATAAGATAGGGATGGAATAGAGAGATGGTTACTTTTGTTAATATTATAAAAATAAGATCGTGATCGGAGAGTGTATAATCTTTTTTTTCTTTATAATATTTGGAGTGGGAAATTAGAATCACAAACCTCTTGAAGATATTCTCCGACACAACGTTTTTTGCGTCGCAAAACACTTTTTATGATGGTTTTTTGACTTTTAGAGACGTTTTTTTTTTTCGTCGCAAATGGTGTTATTTGTTGTAGTGATCAGCGATGAACCTATATAGGATCCAAGGAGGCTTGAGCCCTCCTCAACTTAAAGAAGGAATATTAGTTATATTAAACACCGCAATTATTTGTGAATATATCCATATAGCCCAACGGTTCAACGATGTTCATTTGCACGTTAGTTCGACCCTTCATGTGCACGTTTTTTTTTTCTTTTGGTCACCTAGTTTTGAGAAATAGATTTAAAAATTAATTGATTAAATTATAAGCCTAGTATATGAACTTCAAAAGTTGCTATGTGTAATTCTTCTAAAAGAATCTTGAATTTAAAGATGTATTTAATTGGTTTTGAAAGTTTCAATTTTGTATATAATAGATTTTTTGTGACTTTTCAACTTGTTGCCTAATAGATCCTTAACCTATTATAATATATTTTTTTTAAAGGAATCTATTAAATATAAAATTGATAATTTATGGACTTATTAGACACAAAATTGAAAGTTGAGACTTACTAGATTATGAACCACCTATGTTCTATGTAGTTATTATTATATTTTATAAAATGATGAGTTGGTATTTGATATTGTCTATTGGATAAATATTGATTAATATTTAACTCATGTTTTTTTTTTTTTTGAGATAATATTTAACTCATGTTAAACCAACATCTTGGTTTACGAAAAATTTAAAACCAACGTCAAACATTTTGGCCCCGTTTGATAACCATTTGATTTTTGGTTTTTGGTTTTTGAAAATTAAGCCTATAAACATTACTCCCACTTACAAAATTCTTTGTTTTCCTAATACATTCTTTCCATTTTTTCAAAAACCAAGTCAATTTTTGAAAACTAAAAAAAGTAGTTTTCAAAAATCTGTTTTTGTTTTTGGATTTTCGCTAAGGAATTCAAATGTGCCCTAGGTGAAGATGAAAACCATGGTAGGAAAAATGAGAGAAAACAAGCATACTTTTCAATAACCAAAAACAAAAAACCAAATGGTTATCAAACGGGGCCTTTATTTTCCAAAGTATACCAATCTCAACTTAAATCGAACTTATAAGATTGGCTGACCGTTGAACTAAATCAACTTATTTCCCAAAAAAAAAAAAAAAAAAACCCTAAATCAACTCCATTTGATGGATATTTTTGGTTTGTGGTTGGAAAAAAGTTATTATTATTTATTTTTTTTGACAACATAGACATCGTCCATATAAGAGATTTGAACATTGCTACTAAAAGAGAGTATGTTGCATGTATTACTTTGTATAGTCTAATTGTCCACTTCTGCTAACATAAACATAATTCAACTGACATAAAACTTGTACTAATAACAAAGAAGTCTGTGTGGTTCAAATCTCACACCCCATGTATTGTCAAAAAAAAAAAAAAAAAAAAAAAGTCCACTTCTTTCTCTACCACATTTGTGAATGAAAGGTTAACAACTTATTTGAAAATATTGTAATAAGATCATGAATATATTATTCATTTTGAGAATTAGTGATACTTAAAAGTAAGATGAATTTATAGAGTAAAACGAACATTTGACCTAAATATTGTAATTACTATGAATTCATGAATGGTGGACTTATAATGATTATACACATGACTCATTTCATAATTCATAAAAATGAAATTCCAAGTTTTAATTGAACAACTTGAATGGATAATGTTGGATTTAAAAATGTATGATTGCCCTTTTTAATTTGATTGTTACCATGCTCAATCAAAGATTGGGTAACCAATGCATTCCACTTGTTGTAGGAGGATTTTGTGACCCCCTATATCCCTCATTAGGGTGATCTTATAGTTCCTATAAGTGGAGCCATAGATTTTGCTTCCTTTGTTGTTACATTTTATTAAAATTAATTAATTAGAAAGATCAATTAATTAATTTTGGATAATTGAAGTTTATTCCTAAATGCATAAAGTCTATTTAATTATCAACTTGTAAAACTAATCATGGATCATTGAATTTAAGCCTTATTTAATGAGTTGAATCTATTACATGAGAGGGAAAATTTGAAGGAAGACAAATAACTAGAGTTACACACATGACCACTTATTTAATGAGTTTCAATTTAGGTTTGTAAATGAAGACACTTCATGTGCTATGACTCCATAAGTTTTTTTCTTAAACAAAATATTTTATTATTACTTTTTTAATTCAACAACATGTAGATAGAAGAATCCAATTTTTTTACATTTGATCAATAATATATGTATTAACTAGCTCATGTTAAAAGTAAAAGATTTACATTAAAGTGTTCCGTTTAGTATATATATATATATTTTTAAAGAAGGATAAATTAAAATTGGCAAAAGAATTTCGCCTCAAAGAAAGGCCAGGCTAGATTTAGTGCAAAAAATTCTTCCCTGTTATGCTTATTTATATATAGATTAAGTTACAAGTTTAGTCCTTGAACTTTCAACGTTGTGTTAATTTGGTCCATTGACTTATCTAATAGATAATTGAACTTTTAATTTTGTGTCTAATATATCTCTGAACTTTAAAAATATCTAATAAGTGTCTGAACTTTCAAATTAAATTTGTGTACAATAAGTCCTTGGTATATACTAGATTTTAAAAAATTAACCAATCTATTAGATATAAAATTAAATTTTATGTCTATTGGAACCCTAAATTCTAATTTTGTATTTAGTATGAGTCTAATTTTTAAAAAATGTTGAATAGGTCAAAAACTTACACAAAATTGAAAGTACTCGAATGATCTATTAGACACAAAAGTAAAAGTTTAAGAACCCACATGATACTTTTCAAAGTTCAGGGACATATTAGGCACAAAATTGAAAGGTCAAAAGACCTATTTACATTTTTTGAAGTTTAAACCAAATTGGCACAATTCTCACATATATTATATATATAGTTTTATTACATGTTTAGTTTCTGAATTTTCAAGGTTGTATCAATTAAGTCTCTGAATTTTAAAAAGTTTCTAACAGGCTTCTGAACTTTCAAATTTATTTTTAATAGGTCCATGAACTTTAAAATGTCTAATAGGTCCCTGATATATAGTACAAATAAACAAATATTATATATATGGTTTTATTACATGTTTAGTCTTTGAACTTTCAAGGTTGTATCAATTAAATCCCTAAATTTTAAAAAGTTTCTAATAGGCCTCTGGATTTTCAAATTTATTTTTAATAGGTCCATGAACTTTAAAATGTCTAATTGGTCTCGATATATTTGATATTTTTTTTAAATTAACCAATCAACTATATATAAAATTAAATTTTATTTCTATTGACACTCTAAACTTTCCATTTTGTATCTGGTAGGCTTGTGAATTTTAAAAAATATTAAATCTGTTAGGGTCCGTTTGGTTGGTGATCTGAAAACAGAAATTTGAAAGCAAGGGATTTAATGAAAACAGAGTTGTATTTCATGTTTTCAAATATGTGTTTGGTAGCAGATTCAGAAATTGGATCTGAATTTAAATAATGGTTCAAAATGTGTTTGACAATATATTTATAAACGATAAATTATTTGTAGTTATCAACTAAATACTGAGTTGAATATAAAATATTATTAATTAATTTATAAAAATGTTATGTATTATAAATTTATTATTATTATTATTTTACAATATCATATAATTTATAATACATTATATTATACAAATTTTAATTTCTCAAAAATAAATTGAGTTTATAACATGAAATACTGTATTTATTAAAGTTTTTATCTTTTTTAAATTAATTCTGCATTTAAAATTTTGAAATTCGAAATCTGGATACAACGAAAACATACAAAATTTGTTTTCAGAATTTCCACTATTTGGATCACAGAATCCGAAAACAGTTTTCAGAAACACGTCTGCCAAATGCATATTCACTGAATTCAGTGAATCTGAAAACATAAAATAGGATTCGGATTGCCTACCAAACAGCCTTTAACGACTTATTAGACACAAAATTAAAAGTTGAAGAATCTAGTGAATACAAAAGTGAAAGTTTAAGGATCTGTCAGATACTTCTTAAATTTCAGGATCTATTGAAAACAAAATTGAAAGCTTGAGGATCTATTTGAAACTTTTTAAATTTTAGGGACTAAATTGACACAATACTAAAAGTTTAGTAACTAAAGATGTAATTTAACTTTGTATATGTATAAAAAGAAAATATCTCGTGTTGAATGACAAATATGGGTCGATATCATAAATGTACATGTGGCACGTGGAGTTCCATAATTTCATTTGCATTATTGCCCGTCAATCAAACACAATATCCATCGAAAAGAGGACACCCGAGTTATTGACTCAGTACACAACTTCACTACTATAATTGATTCACAAGATTCGCTGGAGCCCTTCAAAAATGGCGGAGCGGTACGACTCCGACGATCGGAATAGCACCGTGCCGGTTGGGGAAGAAGATGCAACCACTCACAAATCCAAAGGGGTGCGTAATGAGGATCAGACCGTTTACGAAACCCTCCGCCGTCTGATCGCCGAGATTTGCTTCCCCGATGAAATTAAGGGTTCTTCTTTGTTTCACCGCGTTAAGGTCTCCGTCGCCGAAAATGGGCCTGCCGTTGGACAGGCTTGCAGAAACTTTGGTCGCGATGTTCTTTCCTGGACTCGCAGGGGAAGTCCTCTTCGAGCGCTTCTTGTTGTTTCCGTGAGTAGTACTGATAGTTCCAAAATATGGTGGTTGTCTGGACTTGTTTATCGTGTTTGAGATGCTTTTCGTTCGGTAATTTATGGATTGTATGCTTTGACTGTTGGAAATTTTGATTTTATCGCTTAAAGGGTACTTTCTCTGTTGTTTTTTGGTTTCGATTGATCTGGAGGGGATTTGTTGTTAATAGGAATATATTTTCTTAGTAATGAATATTGTTTAACAACTCCTTCCCGACCTGCAGAGAGCGCTCGAGTGGTTGTGTTTTTTGACGCTTGGGGAAAATTAAAGAATTTGTTGAAGTGATTTTCCTCCTTGTGTTTTGATTCCTTTGCCACCAATAGTCTTACTTACTTTGTGTATCTATTTGTAGTTGAACCATATAAGCCTTCAGCCTTCTTTCTCAAGTGTTGTTCCTTCCTGTGGAGGGAGTTGCTTTCTCCTTCCTTGGCCCCTAAGACTGGAGTAATACTTGGGCGATTCATAAATTCCCAATTCTCTTGCGTCCCCATCCATTTTTTTTTTTTTTTTTCCGAAGATCAATTATTTTCATGGTCTCAACTCTTTGAGATAGCTCCCATGTTACTGGATGGGCAACCTTGAGAATATGTAGCCCATTTTTCTATCCATTCCATAACCACCGCAGACCTTTTTTGAATTTTTAAGACCGACTTTTCACCTTTAGATGTGAAACTATGTCCATCCAACGGATTGGCTCTTTTTTGTTGAGAAATAGAGAATTCATTAACATCTTCAAATGTACGTGACAAATGTTTGGTCTCGAGCAAGATGATTCACTTCCCCATATCAATAGGTTCCTTTTGATGTCTAGTTTCTTGTGTTTCATTGTTTTGACTTTGTTATCATGACTTCAACTATGTCTAGAGTTGGAGTGGTTTCTTTTGAGTTTGTTTTGGGGTCAGGTTCCTTTGCATTACACAGCTTTTAGAAGATTTGATTTCGATAGTAGAGTTTGGTTTCAAAGGTGGTAACATCCATGGAAAAATAACTTTCTTCGTCATGAGAGAATAATATATTCATCCCATTTGGTTTAGCGGCATAGCCTAGGAAGATATACTTAATATCCCCAGGTCAAGTTTACTTATTTTAGGAGAGTGGTTTATGGATAAAGGCAGTATAACAAAAAGTCTAAGAAGGAATATAGGATGTTAACATGCAGGACTCTCAAACTCTATCTGTTTCTCACGATCAAGGAATTCCTTTCTGATTGTGATCCTTGTAGTGCATTTTCACAATAGCTATAACTGAAGCCATTGATATGTTTTTGGTAACCGTGGGTTGGCGTGAATCCTTTGATACCACTAATTCTGTCTATTATTTTTGGGAAGTTAGATTCAGAAGAGTAATAAGATCTTCACTGATACTTTTATGGTTGGGTAAGATCCGAAGATGTGTGAGAGATTTTATATTTCTGGATTATGGAGTTCTCTCTTAAGTTCTTTTGTGATTTTGACTCTTTTTTTATTTCTGCTAATTGTCAGAGTTGTTTCCCTTTTGGCACTGTTATGGGTTGTTGATATCTCTCCTCGTCTCTTAGGATTTCTGTTGATGAAAAATTTTCTATCTAAAAAATTTATAAATTAGGAGAAATTGATTGGAATTGTTACTAACAATGTGAAGGAAAGATTCTGACTCTTGAGACTCGACTCATGGAGGGTGCAACTGTTGAAAAGATATATAACAGAAGTGAAGGGTACCGGATAGGTTTGATACTGATGAATGATATGCATATTTTGGCATTCATCCTCTGACTGCTTTGATTCTGTTTTGGATCTGTTGCAAGATTTTCATTGTAATAGTTCTCTCCCTATCGTCCACACACAAAGACAGACTGAAGTCCTTTTTATTTTCTCGCCAGCACCCCTTTAAGTTGTTACTTACATTTGGAATTGCTGCAGGTTGGGACAATTGCTCTTCTTGCATTAACGGGATTGCTCATCTTTCTGCTATTCTTTCTGGCAGCAACTCTCAATGCCATTATTATTTCTCTTCTTGTTTCCTTGGCTGCAGTTGGAGGCTTCTTGGCTCTTTTCTTTGCTTGTGTAACGGCTGTATACATCGGAGCATTAACAGTTGCGTTGTTTGTTATATCCACTGCCACAATCTCAGTAATTGTAGCAGTGGTGATCGCCACAGGTAACAATGATATCTACACTTATCTAAACTATGTTGTCAAAAAAAAAAGGAAACCTCTTATCCCACTGACAAGAATCTGTAGTTTGACATAGTTGGTCTCAGTCTCTTAAGTTAAAACATGGGCATGTAGTTTGCGGCTTTCTAGCTTTATGCTTCTGCTTTCTCTTTCGTTGAGGTTACGTCAGTACTCTACCACACAAATTGAATGTTTCCGGAATCATTTACGTGAATTTAACTTCTGTTTATCATCGAAAATGTTGTAAGCTACTGTTTGAACCCGAGGATCCAGAGAAGTTTCTCCTTCAATTAGTCAAAGGCATACACTAGTCAATGACTTTCCACTGAATTACTTCGTCTTCATGAGAGTAGACTTTGCGTCAATTGTGTGCTATGGGGGTTGCGGTACTTAAATTTCTTTCTTTGCTCTAACTTTGTGCATCTTCAAAATTCAGGTTGGATTGGGTTCGTCTGTTTGGTTTGGCTAGCAGTACGAAAAAGTTATGGTCTTGCTAAACAGTCGATGAGTGCAAGCAGTTCAGCAATTTCAGCATTTTCTTATGCTAGGCGTGCCCACAAAGACTAGGTAATATTTCAGATGAGTTAAATGAATGCTATGAGTTGGGATATGTTATTGCTTCACACGTTTTTTCCACTCCCGAGAATCACTTTTTGGAAGATCTGCTGCATATGTTGTGTTGAGTTTGAAGGCCTAGGTAGTGTAACCATAATGTGTATTTGTAATGTAAATATTTTTTTTATAAGTCTAAGTTGCAATATAATCATACAACTTTATGGGTTTCTTTATTGGTGATGAAAGTATTAACATTGAAGATAGAGCTTCAAAGAAATACATGATCGACTTCCCGATACCCTTAGATGAGCAAATATTTATGGTGAACACATATTTGGTTTATATATAGGCCAACCAAATGCCTTTTATGGTTGTAGTTTTTATCGAAAAAAGTTCAAAACCTACCTAGTAGTACGACCTATAGAACAAATCTTGTTCGAGTCTGGTGACCTATATGAACTATTTCTATTTATGTAAAACACCCCTAAATAAACATCTTGCTAGTTGCTACTTGTTGGTTTTCCAATTTGAAAGCATAATCCATATTTCAGGCACTAATTCTGACCTCAAGTTGCGCCCCATTGCAAGGACCCCAAACAAAAAATTCCTTTTGCTAAATTATAAATTTCAAGTTATATGAATGCATGTTAAAGTGAAATAGCATCATAATCTAGACTCGAGAGAATATGAACTTGGATACAGTGATAGCTTCATAATCTAAAGAAAATATGAATATGGATACAATGGGCAAAGACAAAGGAAAGACTTCTAAAATATAAGTTTCTAACTTTGAAGTTTTTAATCATTGTTAATTTTCACCTCCAAATAGGGAGAATCTTAAGACAAGAAGAGAAATAGTTAACTAGTGTACAATCGAGATTAAATTGACTGCACTTGGTTTAATAGACACACCACCAATAAATTTTAAATAACATAATAAAGTATAAATTATATGTTCTATAGAAGCATCGTCCTTGTTGCCAACATGAGCATTAGCTCAATTGGCATAAAGCTTATACTCTCGATACTCTCGACCAAGAGGTTGTAGGTTCAAATCTTCCACCCAATGTGTTGTAAAAAAGAAAGAAAGAAAAAAAGAAACATCGTCCTTGCTAGGTTTGTTTATATTTTTTTTTAGCCTACTTGAGTACATACTACTAGGACTTTGTAGTGGTTTAATTAGAGATAATGTAGCTCCTTAAAAAATGTAATCTCTCCACGAAAATTACTTTTCTAATTAAAAATTACATTGAATAATTAAATAACTATTCCAATAGACCCTATCAATCACAATGGCATATTACATCAAAAATTTGTGAGTGATCTTAAAGAATATTTTAGTAGGTAGTTTCTATAATAATAGGCAAAGGTCCCTATACTATGATCTTCTTAAAGGGAAGAAGAAAAACAAAAAATTCAACAACAAACTCCCAAGATTGTGGTTTACTTGTAGGTGGAGTAGGCATGATTGTATTTCCGATTTTATCTCAGTCATTGAATTATGTTCACAAATGTTAACTAAAAGTTAATAAACCAGTCACTGAAATTATCATCACATGTGACTAACTTGACAATGAAATAACTCTGATTGATACAGGTGAATGTATTAATAGTTTAAGCATTAAACAACGTGTTAAATAACTTAAACCTTAATAAAAACTAATCCTATTGGGACAATACAATTATAGGAGGTCATGAAAAAACACATATGATACAATGTCATCTACCTAAAAGTGCTAGAGCAAAGAAACAAGTCAATAATCATATTTAATAGTGCTTCACCATCTCAAAAGCACTTCACTAGGCACATTAACTAATTATGCCAATCTCATGCTATTATGATGCTTAATCAATAATAAGTTGCATAAAACATAATGAAGCATATGGTAAAAATATAGGGAAAAAGAAAAATTACATCATGGTAGCAGACCCACAAAATTAGTGACCTATATTTTTAGGAAAAGAACCAAAACCCTTGAAAGTAGGCTTGTGTATGGTCCTAAGAAAGTCCACAATGGGGTGATGGAGGAATTCATGATTACTAACTCATTTTGGGACCCTTTCTTCCTCCCTTATCCTCAACTGGTGGTAGCCTGAGCGCAAGTCAATCTTGGAGAATATCACTGCTCCCTGCAACTGATCAAAGAGGTCGTCTATTCTCGAAAGAGGATATCTATTCTTGATGGTTACTTTATTCAACTCTTTGTAGTCAATACACAACCGCATAGATCCATAGTTAGATGCGGTTCATCTAGTTTGATGAAATAAACATTTTCATTCATAAAATTGAAAGTCTACCCACCTCGTAGAATTTGGCTCATAGTAATTTAGATAGAGATTGTACAATTCTTTGCACATACTAATGAAGAAATGGTTTCGGGTTATCACAATTATTGCCTCAACAGAGAAATACTCTAATATGAGATAACTCTAGAAAATTTGATGAGATTCTAAGCAAACAATAATCTATAAAGTGAGGTTACTATCACACCATAAATGACACCCACAAAAATTTTAGAAAAAGACTAAGTGACAGAATGAATAGTAACCCCAAATTCATTACCGAAAGCTTAACAAATACCTAAAAGAATGGTATGCTATAAATAACAACAAATAGTAACTATAGATGTAGCCAGCCTAGTAAAATTAGACGACAAAATCATAAATATGTTTCAGAAATGTTTTTAACTAAACACCGATCATACATTCGTAATTCCATCACGAACAATGCTTAAGTAATATCTTTAGATGTTGATTGAGATGGGCAATTGAAATTCAACCAAATCTTTAACCACATGAAAATCTTCCTACATTGAGAATCAATAAATGGTGATAATTTACATATATCCCATGCTTTTTTAAAAAAAAAAAAAAAAAATCAAATTTGAAACCAATATTTCTATTTGCTTTTAATGCAAGAAATTGGAGAAAAGGACCTTGTCTTGAACACAAGTGTCAAAATTGGCACAAAATTAGGAGCTTTAGCATTCCATGAGATCTTCAGAAATCTTGAAAGAAATATGATCCCACCAAAGAGACAAATAAAGTGGCCATTTATTACACAAATTTTTCCAATCAATGAACAATCCAATCAATGGATACTCTTTGAACCGACAGGTGATTCAGGTTTTATTTACATGCTTTAAATATTAGCATTTTATAAATTTATAATCCATTCAAATTTCCAAAATTATTCAAAAATAAATTATTGAATATCCGAATGGCCTTCTGTTTATTCCTTTTAAAGGAAGAAGACAAATGGAGATTTTCTTTTTGTTTGGTGACATGACAAGAAATCGAGTATATGAAATTACAAGACAAAAAAAAAAAAAAAAAAAAAAAAAAAAAAAAAAAAAAAAAAAAATCGTAAAATTAATATTATCATAATTTAAGTTTGAAATTTCAAAGATTTTTTTAACATTACTTCACGACGAAGTTAATTTTTTTTTATATGATAGGGTCAACTTGACATCTAACTAAACTCATATGATTTAGATGTATTTTCTTATTACTATAATTTTTTTTTTCACTTCTAGCTGACATGAAATGAAACTTGATTCTGTTGGGAGCTTCGGCTCGTTCGTAATGGATTTATTTCTTCTAAAAAAAAAAAAAAAACGAAACTTGATTAGTCCTGACCATCTAAGTCTTCAAATTTCGATATTCTCTAGAGTTAGGTTTTATGTCAGAATTTAATTTGAATTGTAATTTGATCGGTTGAAAGTAAGGGTTTGCTATTTGTTTTGTTGTAGTATCTTGAGGGTTGTGGCATAACATGAGTTTCAAATGGATTCTAAATCCAACCCATCTTCTATTTAATTTATGGCTCAAGAGTGTATCCTCTTATTTCAAAAAAAAAAAAAAAAAAAGTCTATCCTCTTATCTACATATATAATCTTGTGTGCCAATTTTTGCTTTGTGGTTGTATTAGTTCTTTTGAACTATGATGAAAAGTTAATGAAATTAGGGTAGATGTAACTTTAAAATATTAGGTAGATGCTTTTTTAACTATGGTACATATATCTTATTTATCATAGTCCCTTGTACAAGTTTTCGGATGCAAACACCTTTTTTTAGCCTTTCCATAAAGGAACTTTATTATTTTGCCATTAAAGTATTTAGGTGCAAGTGTTTCCTATTTTATAGTAAGCGCAAAATTTTTCACGAGAACCTATTATTCTTGGTATGTTTTCATTGAATATATAGAATTTATATATCTTGACATGTCATCTTTAACGAAAATGTGTTTTCCATTGTCAAGATTTTATCCATTTTCAAGAAAGATATTTTAAAGAAAATTAGTAAAATGTTTCCTCTAAAAACACTTTAAATTCTTAAACATTTCTCAAATCACTCCTGATAATTAAGTCCGAAAATTTTATATAAAATGCTCTTAGTTGGTCAAATACACCTTTTGTCTGTCCTCGAAAATTTTATCCAAACACTACGAACTTTTTAAAAAGGGTAAAATACATTTTTGGTCCCTCATGTTTCAGGTTCGTTTCCAATAGGTCCCTAGGTTTCAAAATCGAACAATCAAGTCCTTACTGTTTTGAAAATAGTTCAATTTAGTCCTTCCACCGTTAATTTTTTTAACGGTGCTGACATGGCAACATTTAATAATAAAATATTATTTTTTTTCAAAATTTAATTTTTAATTAAAATAATAAAAAAATTTTAAAAAAAAGGAAAAAAAATCTTTCCTTCTCTCTCCTTCCCCCAACCCTCGATCCCGTCCCCTTCCCCTTCCCCTTCCTTCCCTTTCCCCTTCCCCTTCCATTTCCCGCCGCTAGTGAAGAAATCTCAACACATTTCCAAGTCGAAGCATCTCGTTAATCACCTTCACCAAACCAAAATTTACAGAAAAAGAAGTTTCAAGAAACAGAAGAATCAGAAGCTCCACAGAGAAAGTAAAACCAGAAATTTCTTTCAATTATTCATTACACCTTGTGTGAATTCGATTTTCTTGTAATCTTCCCAATCCAATTTCGTCTTTCCTAATCGCTTGTTGGCTCTGGCGATCTCCAAGTGTTCTTCCTGTATTTCGAACTCTGAGAAATCAGAGAATAGGAAGAAAAAGGGGAAATCGGCTTCGGAAATCTTTTCTAGTGACTTACCGTCAACTGTTGGACGGCAACCGGGCTGCTGGAGAGGAAGAAGATGGCCAGAGCTATGGCAATGGACGATGTCTCGTGGCCGGCGAACAGCAAGCTTAGTATGTACTGGTTGAGTCCGGCGTCGGCCGATACCACCGTCGGCTCTCCGAACAGGTTCGACTTGTACACTTTGCCATATCTGCATGCGAAAGATTTGATCTCCAAAACAACTAAATGAAAACAGAATAAAAAACAGAGAGTCAAGCTTTTAATGTGGGGGTTTTTACCTCTCGATGTGATTCTCCATGAAATCTCCGATGGTGGTGGCGGAGTAGGGCTGGAGATAGCCGACGGTCTCGCCGAGAAACGACCAGCCAATGTTTCCAGGCGGAAGATCGACGACATTTCTCTTCCCCTTCCCCTTCGACTTGGAAACGTGGTAAGATGAAGAAGATGAAGGCGAGGGCGAGGGCAGCGAGAAGGGCAAGGGGCAAGGGGACGGGGAGGAGATCGAGGGTTGGGGAAGGAGAGCGCAAAGATATTTTTTTTCTTTTTTCTTTTAATTTATTATTTTAATTAAAAATTAAATTTTGAAAAAAAATAATATTTTATTATTAAACGTTGCCACGTCAGCACCGTTAAAAAAAATTAACGATGGAGGGACTAAATTGAACTATTTTCGGAATAGTAGGGACTTGATTGCTCGATTTTGAAACCTAGGGACCTATTGGAAACTAACCTGAAACATGAGGGACCAAAAATGTATTTTACCCTTTTAAAAAAGTACTTATGGTTATTTTCAAGTACTTTAACTACATGTCAAACACACACTAATTATGCGAGCTCTTATAGTCCCTGTGGTATAGGCATAGTTTTAATTTTGTCCTCGTGGTTTTTAAATTTCAATTTGATCCCTATAGTTTGGTTAAATCTCATAAGTTTTCTCTAAATTGTCTTTTATCCATATTAAAATACAATTCCACCTATTTCCATCCATTTTTTTCTCAACCTTTATATCCCAATACATTCACGTAACACAATTAACTAAACAAAAGACATAAATTCTCATGTTTTCATATAAAGAAAAATATTTGCATATGGTAAATGACATAAATGATTAATTTGTGAAATTTGACTAAATCATAAAGACCAAATTAAATCTTTTAAAATCATAAGAATGGAGTTCTTAAAAATATAGAGATCAAATTGAAACTAATACACAAACCAGGAACCAATTTTGTAACTTTTTTTTTTATTTAACTTTTATTACTATTAATAGTGGTAGGTTAAATTATACAAAAAAAAAAAAAAATACTCCTAAACTTTGGGCTAATTCGTTTCAATTATGCCCATGAATTTTAAAAGGTTTGATTGTTACACTTAAACTTTGAAATTCGTCCGAAAAGTACCTATGAAATTTATTTTTGAATGGAAGAAAAGGCACAAATTAAAGTTGGATGCCAAAGAAGTTATAGAAAACTTCAAGAAGGAAAACTTTACACCTCATACATGAGACCAAACATTGATAAGTGCCAAAATATGACTTTTTTTTTTTTTTTGAACCAGTGTCAATGACTTTGTGTATATGAAAAATTGATCCCAATTAATTTTAATTTAATAATAAATAAGTAAATAGACTTAATAAAAATGAAAATAATAAATAACTAATTATTACACTGACAAATTTTTCCTAATTGCAAATTTTTAGGGGTGAAAGTTGAAATTGGAAAAAATTAAAATACAATGGTCAAACTGAGTTAATTAGTTGGAACCGTACTTGTTATTTAGTTCGATTTTTCTAAATTACAAGAGATAGATTATATTAATGGGACATTGTAAATGAGACCTCAAGAGTTCACCCTCTCCCTATGTCCACAATGGAGGAGAAGTGTAACGCCCCGAAAATTCCCAAGAGGTCACCCAACATAGAACTTCTCCAAGCCAAGCACGCTTAACTTCAAAGTTCCTATGATTGAGCCACCGAAAAGGAAGGTGCACCTTGTTGGTATAGGTAGTATCTATCAATTCTTTTAAGCTTATATTGACCATACTTTCATGTCCTCAGGATCCCTCTCATTCGGATGTGATCTCGGTTCATTCATGTACCCCTCCTAACTTCGGACGTCACAAGAAGATTTGAAAGAAAGGTTATTTTAACTGATGTATTAAATTTTCGTCGACATATCAACATTTTCATCGACATTTTGATATGTTGACATGAACGTAAAAGGTGAATCAACATTTTCATTATGCTATAAAAAAATTGATAAAATATAAACAAAATAGAAGAAGAATATAATATTAATAATAAGTATTTTAATTTATTTTTAAAATATAAAATATTTATTTTTTACTTTAACTATATATTTTTATTTTTTTTTTTGTTTTAAATAATTTATTAGAAATATCCATGAACACATTTTAGTAATATTTGAATGGATGTTTTCATAAATTTGAGACTTCGATTTTTTGGTTGACATCAACATTTTAATGCTTCAAAGTAGGAGGATATGAGAATTTAAGAGTTCATTATTATAATTAATTAATTAATTAATTTTATTTGAGTTCAATGATAGATGGGATGAGAGTTTAGTACCTTTGATCTCTTAATCAATAACACATATTTTACGTCGAATTATACTTAGTTTGACCTGTAACAACATAACATTCTTCTGTTTCAAAAAAAAAAAAAAAAATACATAACATTCTTCAATCATGAATTTATGAGAGTGTTGAATTTTTAAAGGAGAATATAGACTACAAATAAATGTTTAAAGTTTTAGGCTCCATATTGTTTGTGTGGAGATTTATGGTTCCTTTCAGCGTTGATTTTGGTGGAAGTTGAAGTGATTAAAAAAGAATCATAACCGTTTTTAGAGTTGGGTAGAACAAATTATAAATTAATTTTTATAAAAGTATTTTTTCAACTACGGTGATTTGCAAAATTTAATAATGGTAGCTTTTCAGTTTAACTTCCCTAAAAATTTAATTTGTAACTAACTATTTATCTTGTTGAGACGAGTCAATCATTTTTTTAATTTAAGTTAAATATTTTTATTTTATTATCCTATACACGATTGAATTTATTTGTTTTTATTTTTTTTTATCTAAATTGAAATAACATTTTTTTTCAATACAAGTAGCAAATTATATTTCTTCGTAAAATATAAAATTATCCTAGATATACTAAATAATCCTACGAAATTTAAAATAATTATCTTATATGTTCCAAAAAAATTATTATCTTATAATATTTTTTAAAGTACCTTATAAAACTTTGAAATTAAATATCAACATCATCTTTATTTATTGAAAAAATATAGTTAAACTGCAACAATTTAGAATATTAATTTACCAAACACCTCAACCTGTTTTTTCATTCATAAAACTAAAATTTACCAAACATTAATTTACTTCTCGATTTTCTTAAAAGTACAATTAACAACCATTATTTTAGAAGCTACCACAATTCCAAACTAAACATGTTGTGTTTGGAATGGATTAATATGGAAAAATCTTAACCACTTTTTGTCGGCTTTGGTAAATTTGATTATAAACAAATCTATTAAAATCACTTTGCCAAAACATATTTTATTCAAAAAAATCTATTCCAACTAGCTTTTAAAAATAAATTTTTATAAATTTTTCAAAAAAAAAAAATAAATTTTTATAAATATGATGCCTCTTTCCGACAAATTTTCAATTTTATATTTCAAAAAAATTAAGATTGATTTTATATAATCTAGTATTTTTGTCACACAACCAAATTATATCTCCTAATTCATCAGATGAATACAACTATATTTTTTAAAAAAATAATCAACACCAAGATATATTTAGAAAAAAAGAAAAACAACAGTTATTTCACTTATATATACTTAAGATATTATTTAGAGCAATAAAAAAATTAAATGGAAAGCACGTTACATTTTAAACCATCATTTTAAATTTATAAATCATCATTAAAAAAAAAAAAAAAAGAAAGAAAGAAAGACAAATTTTGATGTTATTTCAAAATTTGTCGTTAAATCTAAATCACAACTATATTCATTTACTTTTTCGAGTTTAAACCTAAAATTTACTAAACACCTAATTCCAATCCCTTCCTATTACAACTATTTTTTTTTTTTTTTTTAAAAAAACACAATAGTTAGAAATCATTTTAAAAACTATAACAATCTCAATCTAAGTCTTAATTTATCCAGTGGAAGCAAAAACTTTATGAAATATCGTTCGAGATTTCTTTCAGATCAACCTAAGTTGAAGAAAACAACTTTACTTTAACACACATGGATGTGTTCAAAGTTGATAATGTGGGTGGGTGGTATATTGACTCATTATTATAAGTCATATGATTTTGTACGAAATTTTGTACAACTACCTTTTTCTTTAAGATGAGGGTATAGGAAAAAGAATTATAACTACTCCTATGAATTTCCATGTTTAAGTGGTGAATTTTTTTTACAGTTTCCCGTGATTAAAAATTTGACTTTTCCACAAAAGATTTGTATTTTTTTTCTTAATTTTTTTTTGTATTTTTTGTATTTTTTTAATTTTTTTAGCCCTTTTCTTGCTTGCTTTGATAACTAATTAAAAAGAGAGATTATCCAAACTAAATAATCAATGCAAAATATCCTTAAAAAAATCAATGCAAAATCAAACAAGTGTTAAATTGATAATTTACAACCTATTGACCCTCCCTTCTAGGCCGGCTAGGTTATTAAACCATAAAAAAATATCTTTCTTTTTCTTCTCTTTCATTTTTGAATTCAACGATATGGGTTGAGAATTCAAACATATGTTGGATCCGTTTGGAATACATTTTACTTTAAATGTTTTTCAAGAATATATTTTTTACAAAACATTTTGTACAAAAACTTTTTAGAATTTAAACACTCATATGTTTGATTGCATTTCCTTAGAGGTGTTTTTATACACAAGTTATTGTATACTAAGGACTATTTTCAAAAAAGTTGGTTTCAAGTGTTTCTCTCAAAATGGTTTATTTATCAATCTCATTTTTTAATAAGTCATTTTTAGTGGTTGTCAAACACTAGAAATTTTTTCAAAATTAAACACTTGAAAAGTTAAATTACCAAACACACCCTTTACATCGGATGAATTATAACTCTTGATTATAAAAGATATTTTTCTAGCTACTACCATATATAAGTACCTTTTTAACACTTACATCGTGGATTTACCTAATTAATTAGGATCATCTTTAACATGGATTAAAAGAATAATAAGAGAATTAATCACTCATTTATGCATATTAGACCTTTGTCATATTCATAAGGTTAAATTATAAGTTTAGTCTATGAAATTTTCAGGTTTGTGTTTATTTGGTCCCTAGACTTTAAAACGTGTTTAATAGGTTCCTAAACTTTCAATTTTGTGTCTAATAAGTCATTGAAATTTATAAATGTCTAATAGGTTTCTGAACTTTTAAATTTGTGTCTAATAGGTCATCGACATATTTGAAATTTTTAAAAATTAAACAATATACTAGATATAAAATTGAATTTTATACCTATGGGACTCCAAACTTTCAATTTTGTGTCTAGTAGTAGCCTGACAACTTTAAAAAATGTCAAATAGGTCAAAAACATATATTAGACACAAATTTGAAAGTTCAGGAACCTATTGAGATACAAAAGAGTACAAGTTTAAGGACCAACTATATACTTTTTAAAGTTTAGGGACCTATTAGACACAAAATTGAAAGTTCAAGAACCTATTGAACACTTTTTAAAATTTTAGAGACCAATTAATAGACACAACCATAAAAGTTTAGTTACTAAACTTTTAATTTCACCTGTTGATAATTATATTTTTACCATTACCTTAACTCTCTCTCTTATGTGCTACAAATAGATTAAATTTGCACTAAAGTCCAAATATTTTGGTAAATTTTTCCTTAGCCTTCCAAAATGTAAGTTTAATTCTTTGAAAAAAACTAATCTTGTTGTTGGGGTAAGACCTGCAAAAATATGTCCCACGTTCACACGCACATTAATTATAGATCATACGTATATTAGCAAACTGCCAAATTCAACCATTAATTTGGTTGGGACAGTGTTTGGATTTGTTGACCACAAAGAACTCTGACAAAGGCCCTAGTGCTCTTCTTCTACTGTCATTTTCATTAATTAATTAATTAATCGGTTAAAATTCATGTCCATCACTCTCTGTCTCTCTATTTACTTCTTCCATGATTCACACTGTCTAAAAGTCAAACGAACAAAAAGAGAGACAACTTTCACTCATATATGTTGAAGATCTCACATTGAAATGATAAGTGGAGACCTCACAATAAGTTGTATGGGTTACTCTTCTCATTGTCAATTGATTTTGAGATGGAATCATATTATTTAATATGGTATCAGAGTCCATTAAATCCAAACGAGTATTTAGTTCAAGAAAAAAAAATTCAGATCCCATCCAAGAATGGTGGACCCAAAAGAGGCACCATCTTGAAGGGACATGTTGAGGATCTCACATTGAAAAGATAAGTAGAAACATCATGATAAGATGTATGAGTTACTCCTTTCATTGTCAATTAGTTTTGAGATGAAACTTATGTTATCTAATAGTATAATATTAAATATATATATATATATATATATATTAGAAAAGTTAAAAAAAAATTAAAATTCTT
The DNA here is from genome assembly GCA_017139565.1 of Luffa aegyptiaca. Lineage (NCBI taxonomy): Eukaryota > Viridiplantae > Streptophyta > Magnoliopsida > Cucurbitales > Cucurbitaceae > Luffa > Luffa aegyptiaca. Next base: position 14,020,856 of record CM029403.1, read on the forward strand.
CACCTAATTAACTTCCCTCCTTAAATTTTTAAAATGGAAATATTATACATATAAAAGAGTTAGAAGATGTGATTTTGTCACTCCCTATGATTTTTCTTTTCTAAATAATAGGCCAAATTATTTTTTGAATTGAATTATTATATACGTAAAAAGTTGGGATTTTGTCAATTCCTATTAGAATTGTTGGCTCTGTCTCTATCCATTCTTCTAAATAATTTCTTAATACTCCGACTCAAATGGTTTTTTAAAATAGGAATACAATTTATACAAAAAGTTAGAAGGTACAATTTTGTCCCTAATTTTTTTCTCCACTCTCCTTCATGAATTTTCTTCTTTTTTAAATATTATACCAAATTATTTTTTAAATTGAGATATTATATAAAATTTAAAAGGCAAAATTTCCTCCTACAAAATTTTTTGGTTCGATCCATTCTTGTGCGCTATCTGTAGTTTTCTTCAACACTCGGACCCTACATCATTCTTAAATAGTTAATCTGACGTGACCGACAATCAATAAAAGTAGTATCCCTTCAAAATTCTCCCCCAATTTATTACTTTCTCCTCTCATTCCCTCAATTCTCTCACTAACCAAAAAAAAAATCCTCAAACATCTTTGCCTTTCCCTTTATTCTCTTCTTTATTCTCTCCTCTCTTTCTCTCTCTCTTCTGCCCTATATCTGCATGTCTCTGCTGAAGAAGACCAATTAAACCATCTTCTTTCTTACACATCTTCTCTCTTCCATAAACCTTTCCTTTCTTTCACTTTCTGCAAAAACTCTTCCAAAACTAAAACCCAACTGAAATCTTCTCTTAGTATTAATGTTAGCCCTTTGTTTTTGAATGATTGGTTGCTTTTTTTTTTAAATTTTTGTTTCTTTTATCAAAAACCCTTCTTCTGTTTTTGTCTGAGGGCTTGATTAAATTAAAGATGCCCAATATTGAAAGCTTTATAAATATTGAATCTTCTTCTTCTTCTTCATCTTCTTCTTCAACCCCATTTCTTGATCTCTCTCTTCAAATTAGTCCTCCCAATAATCCAAGCAATATTAAGAGCTCTAATGGAATTGGGGTTGATAATCATAATCAATTGTTCAATCATAATTACACTGATAAATTCAATCAAATAAATAATGGGATTTGGCTTTTGGATCATAATCATCATCTTCTTCTTCCTTCTCCTTCTGATCATCATGGCTTCTTCAGGCCTATTAACGGCTTCCCAATTCATCCCAACCCTTCGTTTTTCTCTTGGAAAGACTCTAAACAAATGCCCACTTCTTCTACTTTCTCGTCCTCGTCCTCGAAGATCTCTGGCCTAACTTCGCCACCGCCGTATCTCCGGTACCAGTTGGATCCCGGCCGGTCGACGGGGGCGAGAGGACGGTGCATGAGGGCGCCGAGGATGCGGTGGACGAGCAGCCTCCATGCTCAGTTTGTTCATGCCGTTGAGCTTCTTGGCGGCCATGAAAGTAACCAAAAAAATTGAAGAAGTTTCATTGAAGCTATGTTTTTTAATTTTTCTTTTTGTCATTTCCTAAATTTGATGCTGTGTTATTGTTTCAGGAGCTACACCTAAATCAGTTCTAGAGCTCATGGATGTGAAGGATCTAACATTGGCTCATGTTAAAAGCCATTTACAGGTATTTTTTTTTTTATCGAACGCGAATTTGAATTTACATTTTTCAACCTAAAAGCTTGAGCTGATGATTTAACATAAGTTTTTGATCGAGTTTGAGTTGATCGGTGATTTAACATTTTCAACGAGATAGAAATGCTTTAATCATTAAATTTTGTTCGAGTTGACGTCATGTACAGTAAAATATTGGTATCTATCTCAGAATGCAAGGTTCCACAGCTAAATGAATGCATAATAAATGCCTGTACCTTCTCACAAACAGTAAACCCTAACTCACACAGAGAAAATGAGAGATTGTTCATCATTTTTCTGATCAATAATACACCATCATTTATCACTCAAAATTACCCAAAAACTTTTGACTGTCTTTTCAACTTCATGTTTCAAATTATGCAAGATAGCGACGAACGAACGACGGGTCAATGTCCTCCCGTTCTATTCGTCTTAGGTTAAGAAAATTATATAAAAACAACAAGATTTAAAAAAAAAAAAATTCTCCTAAATTTTCAAAATTGAATGATTATATATATGGAAATTTAAAATATATAAAATCATGATCATAAGACAACTTTCTGCATGGAAATTATTGAAATGCTTTAACATTTTTGAATCCTTAATCTCTGTCTCTCTCTCTTTATTAAGAGTACTTTCTACATGCTAATTATAATTATGCTTTAACATTTTGAATCCTTAAGCTCTCTCTCTTTGATTTTCAGCTTTAAAAGCAAAGAAAAGCAAATGAATAACTAAATATTATATCTGTATAATATTTTCCAATGACTTTTTTTAAAAAAAAAATTAATTTGCAGATGTTTCGGGCTCATAAGACAACCGACAAGCCTGCAGCTTCTCCAGGTAATTATCAGTTAGCTTAAACTTTTACCCCTTTTCTTTTTATCAGCCTTATCTTTTTTTTTTTTCGTACCCTCCATCTTTCATATATTTACCTGTTCTACTGTTTATGAGTCCTCTTTTCATTAAATTTCCATATACGAATTATATGTCCTCTATTTTTGCAAACAAGGTCCTAAGTTTTAGGACATGTACCTTGTACGTCTATTAATTATGCATTCACGGTCATCGATCTTTCCTATTTGAACTTTGGAATGAATGATTAGGGGTCCGTTTGGAATACATTTTAGTTTAATTTTTTTCAAGAATGCAATTTTTTTAAAATATTGTTTATAGGTCTGTCGGAGGGTAGCTCTGGCTCTTTAGAAGATGATATGTTATCGGTTTCGATGGGAAGTGCAACGGTAGATGGAAGCCTTCGACTCTTTTCAATTCAAGGGGATATGGGCTATGCTTCCTCCAATAGTCACATTTGCTCTATGAATTCCACAAGGTAACTTAATTATTATGTTTTCTTTGTCTATGGGATTAACCATATGTGACTAAAAAGTTGGGAAAAGAAATTTTAATGTTGATAAAATGTGAGAGTAGGTTGCCCCCATTACTCTTTAGATTTATTTTTTACTTGTTAATATGACTTAAGAGACACCGTTTGATAACCATTTGATTTTTGGTTTTTGAAAATTAATACTTATAAATACAACTTCCACCTATGAGTACTCTGTGTTTGTTTTGTTATCTATTTTTTACGAAAGTTTTCAAAATTCAAACTATGTTCTGAAAACTAAAAAAAGAAAGTAGTTTTTAAAAACTTGTTTTTATTTTTGGAATTTTACCGAGATTTTAAATGTCACTATAGGAGAGACGAAAACCATTGTAACAAAATTGTGTGAAAAACACATGCACACAATTAAAAAAAAAATAAAAAATCAAATGATTATCAAATGAGGCCTATATGAGGACGAAGAAAATTGTTGCTAGAAAAGCAAAATCTTTGAAGGCTATTGGCTCTTAATAAACACAAAGGGGTAATTTCAAACTATAATTCAGTCACAAAAGAAGATAAAGTGGGAAGAAGGTCCTTTTTAATCCTTTGCAACTTGCTTGAGCTGTTTTGTAGTTTATCATATATCATGATCTTCTTCACTTAAAGACTTTCAAAGCATTATTATTTCAAAGAGTAAAAACAAAAAGGTTTGATGGGTTTATGTTCATTAAAGGTGAAACAAAATCCAAAGAATGCTCTCTTCTGACATACAAAGAAAAGCATAGATTTTTACACCAAAAAATCAACAATTCAAAGATCTGTTTGCTTTGGTTTCTGCAAAGGATTTGCAAAGAAGAAGAAGGAAGAAGAAGAGGAAGTAAAAAAGCCTTCTTGTACCAGCTTGAATTATTTTGCTTTTCTTCTCTTTTTCTTCCATTTTGGGGTTTAATTTTGCTTTTTTCTTCAGTCTATTCTCTCTCTCTCTTCTTTTCTCCAAGATTTTCTTTTTCTTTCATCACACAAAACTTGGCTATCAAATGCCATAAAAGAAAAGTTACACAAACTGGAAAAGCAACCTAAGGCTTCTCCTTGTTCCTTTTTAGGTTAAAAATATATACTGAAAAGATTGAGTTTTGGTTTGAGTTTTGGTTTGAATTCTGTTATCTTCTTTGAACTTTTAGGCTTCTTTTATTTTGGTTTCTAAATTTTTAAACATTTTGTTTTGGTCCCCAAATTTTGTAGGGAAACATTAAATTACAAATTTACGCCCCGTTTGATAACCATTTTGTTTTTTGTTTTTGGTTTTTGAAAGTTTAGCCTATAAATACTGTTTACATTAATAAGTTTATTTGTTTTGTTCTCTACCTCCTTCTCATGTTTTGAAAACTAAAAAAAGTAGTTTCCAAAAACTTGTTTTTGTTTTTGGAATTTGACTAGGAATTCAAATCAGCCCTTAACAAAGATGAAAACAATGGTAAGAAATTTGGGAGAAAACAAGGTTAATTAATTTTCAAAAACCAAAAACCAAATGGTTATCAAACGGGATCTTAGTCTTTGAAATTTGAAATGTTCGGATTACATTTCTAAATTTTGTGTTTACTCATTAAGGCTCATTTTGATAACCATTTGAGTTTTTAAGATTAAGCCTACAAACACATTATGTTTCAAAAAAAAAAAAAAAAAGCCTACAAACACATTATTTCCATCTAGAGTTTATTTTTTTTTTTGTCTGTTTCCAAAATCCAAGCTAGATTTTGAAAAACTAAAAAGAATAGTTTTTAAAAACATGTTTTTATTTTTGGAATTTGACTTCAAATTTATAAACTAAAAATAGTAGTTTCTAAGAAGGTAAATAACAAAACAAAGAAACTTACAATGAAAAGTAGTGTTTATAAGCTTACTTTTCAAAAACCAAAAATCAAATAGGTATTAAACGGTCGAAATCATTATCAAACGAGACCTAATTAGTTATTGTCATATCTTTAACTTTGTTAGTTTAGTGCTTATGTGGCATGTGAATTTATGTTTATCAGAAATTATGTAACATGTAACTTTAGTATATCAGGTGGAGCTAGCAATTTCCTAGCAAACTATTGGAGCAGTTTATATTTATATTTTTTTTAATTAAACTTTTTAAAATTTTAGAAGTATAAGAAGAATAAGGACTAATTTAATAATTTGGCATTAATTTTTTTTCCCCATACATTTAGAAAATGCAAAGCTCTCATATTTCTTTTTATTTTTGTGAATTCCTCAGCGTTAGAGACGCTCAGCCACGGAGCAGTTGCCCTGAAATGGATGGTGGCCAATCGTCATCTTTAAAAATTCCACCAAATTCCTCACAACAAAGCGAGGTATTAATTCAAGCACAAATTTTTATAATGTTTTTATTTCTCTATGATCAATGGTTTTTGTTTTTTTTTTCGTCAATATAATTAATCCATCAATCAAATTATAATAAATTTGATTATCAAAATAATTTCTTAACACCCGACCCGACCCCCTTGTTGGGTTTAAATCTTACCTTGATTCTTGAACTTTCATGTTTTTTTTTTTTTTTTTTTGACGCGGTCTTTAAAAGATTAATGTTTTATTTTAAATTGCTGAACTTTGTAGAAAATAGATTGTAATAGTCCGTGTCATTAATTTTTTTCATAAATGATTGAGAAAGAACCTAACATGACATGTGTTTTATTTATTTATCATGATGGACATAATAGAGATGTTTATTTGAACTAGCGTTTGAAGTCACATGTCACATGTGGTAAGTTAAGCATCCAACTTCAAAATAAATATGTAAAATTATTAACACAAAAATAATGACATGATCTACAATATTTTTTGGAAAAAACTTCCCTGCATACCACCATTAAAATGTTGACAACTAGGAGAGATAAAAAAATTATCTCATTTTCTCCCTTCCTCTTTCTTAGTTGTCAAGATTTTAATGGGGAATGTAGGGATCCCTACATACCGGTATGCAGGGAAGTTTTGTTCATATTTTTTTATTATGTCATAGGAATCAAAATAATAATTCTTCTAAGTAAAGATCGAAAATGAAATATACGAATAAACTAGAAACTAAAACAAAATAAATATAGAAATTTAGGACCCTAATATGATTAATGTAAAGGTAGATATATATTTGTAACATTGCTGTTTTCTTTGTTTCAAAAAAAAAAAAAAAAAAAAACATTGCTGTTTTCTTTGGTTTAAAAACACATGTTTAGTCCCTATATTGTAACTTTTTGTAATATATTTTGGTTTGATGCCTTTTTTTAGCAACTTTTTTTCCCCTTTATATATTTATAAAGCTGTAACAATTAAGTTAGGATACTAACAATCTTGTGTGTAATCAAAGCATCCACGAATTAGCAATGTAATTAAATTATTTTTCTCAACTATAGGAGGTATTCTGCTTTATTCACTTGCCTATACTTCATGTATAAATTATTTTAGTTAAATTACAAGTTTAGTTCGTGAACTTTTAGGATTGTGTCAATTTGATTTTTGAACTTTAAAAAGTGTTAAATAGGTCTTCGAACTTTCAATTTTGTGTTCAATAGGTCCTTGAACTTTAAAATGTATCTCATAGGTCCTTAAACTTTCACTTTTGTATCCAATAGGTCCTTAAACTTTCAATTTTGTATCTAATAAATCATTGACCTATTCTACAATGTTTTAAAATTCACAGGCTTACTAGATACAAAATTGGAAGTTTAGGATCCCAATAGACATAAAATTCAATTTTGTATCTAATGATGAGATTGGTCAATTTTTAAAACCTCGAATGTGTTAGGGACCTATTAGACACAAAATTGAAAGTCACGAAACAACCTTATTTGGACATTTTTAAAGTTCCAAGGACCTACTAGACATAAAATTGAAAGTATTAGACAACTTTTTTAAAGTTCAAGAACCTAATTAATACATACAACCTTGTAAGTTTAGAGACTAAACTTGTACTAAAATCAATTATTTTTCAATAAACTTTTTAATGGAATTTCGAATTCAAGGACTGAACTATTACATTTCTAAAAAGTAGAAATAATGAATCATTACAAATAAAAGTATGAAAATTGAATCATTATAAGAACTTGTGTTTTTTTTTCTTTTTTTTTTTTTTTTTGAGAATGAAAGAAGTAGTAGTATATTTTTACATTTTTGGAGAAGTTTTAAATGCATATGCAATACTATTAAAGGAAATTTAATTGATATGTGGATTCATTCAGGGGTTGGATTCAACTGATCAGATGAGAAGCTATTCAAAAGAGTTGCATTTGGATTGTCACAACCCTAATTTAGAGATGGCTTTAGGCAGATCTGATTGGCATATGTCGTTCAAGGAGACGTCTGATTAGTGATTTCAATAAATTTTTTTTTTTCTTTCTTTTCAATCATGTATTTAAATATTATTGGGTGTCAATATCTCATTAAATTCATATAAATTGTTTAGGGTTTGGGGAGAGAGTTCATATCCATTTTGTATTAAAGTGTTTAATGACTTTTAGTTGTTCTTTAATTTTGTGTGTTTGCTTGTGATTTGTGATCTTTCAACTTTATAGTTGTAATATCAATATTTAGCTTTGTTACCAAAATTAGACTCAATTATATGCGACAGGACTAAATATGATCAATATGAACAATAGTTCAACTGACATCAAACTTGTATTAATGAACCAAGAGGTCTGTGGTTTAAATCTCTTCATCTCCACATGTCATAAAAGAAAAAAAAAAAAAAACATCATTTAGGTTTAAATCTCATTTTTGTCCCTAAAATTTTCAAGTTTGTTCTCTTTCGATCTCTAAACTTTCAAAATATTTCTGACGGGTATAATATCACAAATTTTAATATTTGAACTTGAGAAGGAATTTAAAAGTTGGGAGATGGTGTGACAAAATAGAAAGAAGACATTGACATCTTAACTTTTTCTATATAAATTTTTAACCTAAGATGAATTAAGGGGGTATTTTCCTTCCTTTTGCTTGACTCGATAAATAAATATATATAGATCAACAATTGTAAGGGTCAGGATCAAACAATTGACTTTTGAGATGTGCGTTATCTATTAAACTATACTCGAATCAATGGTAGGACTCAATACCGTACGTTTTGGTTTTGTAATATTTGCACATTCATCATTTTTCTTTCAGCTCAGAGTACAAGGAGTATATATACTATTAGGCAAGTCTTGAGCTATAGATTCTCTATTAATTTAAGTGATTTTTGTAGACCATCTTGTGATTTTCTTAAAATTTTTGAAAAAGCTTCGTATCATCTCTATCTTTTCTTTTACTTTTATCATGTGCTTGCATCAATAACTTATTAAAAGGAAAGTTTTCTTAGCTCAAATAAACAATACAAGATTAATTTATTTTTAAATTGATAAAGACAATCTATTGACCCAATACACGATTCTTTTTTTTCTATAGTTCAAATGTGGGGTGAGGATTTGAATAATCTCAAATCTTTTAGTAAAAATTACATGTCTTAACCAGTTGAGTTATATTTAGGTTTGTGGTTAGGTAAAAATTAAACTAATTATCCCTATTTTTAATTATTTCAATGAATTATATAGAAAATTAATATAATTAATCACATCATAATTACTTTTTTTTTTTTTATTGATTTTACCACGTTTAATGCTACATTTGCACTGAATCAAATATTTAAATATTCAAATGAAACACTTGCATAACTATAATTCATAACACACTCAAGATTGAAATTAATTTAAATTGTTGTCAAAGGTTTCAGACTCATTTTCATATACTATAGTCTATTTAAGTAACATTTCTTAAACTAGATCTTCTCGTATATGTACTACATACCTAGTTGAATATTAAATTTAATAACTTGTGGGAACCACTTCCTTCACTTTTGGTTGAAGGTTTGAATTCACTCTCAAATTTGTAGTCTAACAAAATTGATAGTCAACTCTAAACCACAGAGATGCATGGATGAATTGTCGATTGAAATGGGTAAAGAAAATGAATTGGAAAATGAAAGCTACCTCAAAATTTATTATTGTTTTTGTATTATTATTTAAAAAGGTATGAAGAAAAAAAAAGAGATGAAGAAAAAGATAGATGAGAAAATTGTCATGCCCTACTTAAAAAATTAAAAGCTTTGAGATATAGGGGCACCTCAAGTTTTTGAGTACTACAATCATAAATGATACCTCAATTTAGAAGACGACATGGGCCACACTAGAAACTCAACCATCAATAAGTGTTGGCTAAGACCCTATAGTACCTATATCCAATTTACTCCTTATACGACCCACATGGTCGAGCCGAGCAAGGAGAGTGGGGGACAAATTATATAGACAAATTTGTCGCATACACATTTGACATGACAACTCACAATTAGTCCAACGGTACCCTCATGACATCACGTGTTGTTCATATGACATATTTGCACGACATAGCTCAAAATGAGTGACCACTGTACATCGTATATTTCTACTCGACCATATCTAATTCAGAGATTTCTCAACCCGAACATCGTAACGATACAACCCTACCAATTTCATTAACTACTTCCGGTGCATGATAGCGTCGGGAGATGGAAAAAGATGTGCCATACATTCCAAAAAAAGAAGAAGAAAAATCCTTTTCTTAACTTTATAATTAAAATGAAAAAGGGAAAAAAGTTTGAAAGAAGAAATTATTGCTCTTGTTTAACTTTGTGCCAACGTGAGATAGAGGTGATGACTAGACGCCATGTTAGTGTGAAGACAAAGCGAATTAAACCACATGCTTCATAAAATTAGATCCACAATTCATGTCGTGGTCCAAATTGCAGATAATGAAACTTCATAAATTAAATTAAATTAAATTAAATTAAACAAAGTACCATTGAGTGATCAATAATCTAAGCAATATAATTTTTTTTAACTATAAAATATTCATAGATTTTTAAATAAGATTACGCCTTTTCTTACCCTATCTTTATATGGCTATCGATTAAGTTAAATTACAAATATGATTTTTAATTAGTATGCGAAGTTTAAAAAAGTTTAATTACATTTTTAAACTCTTAATTTTGATTCAAAAAGTTACCTATTATTAACCTCATTATTTAAATGCTAATATTGTGGATTGATTACACGAATAAGTGAAGACTTTATATGCATAGTGTGTACTAAAAAAAAGACTTTGCAAAATTAAATTTAAAGTATATGTCTCACTCACCATTAGATTTGTTAACCCATACAATTAAGTTATTTCAATTGACGTATTCTGATTACATTATGTCAAATCATTATTTAATAGTCCAATTAATTATATCAAATCAATATTTAAATAAAAATGTTAATCTTGAAAATTTATTAGAATCAAAATAAAAAATGTCTCCCATTATAATTAACACTTTATTGATACCATCATTAAAATTCAATACCTAAATTATCTTGAGGAAGAAAAAGTTAAAAATATGTATAAATTACGTATTTAAAACTTATGTCAAAATATTAAAATATTTAATTTACTAATATTAGGCAATATTTTCACATCAAATTCTTTTTTTTTTTTTTTTTTTTTTTTTTTTTTTTGACAATATGTGGGGTGGGAGATTCAAACCACGGATTTCGTGGTCATCGATACAACTTTATGTCAGTTGAGCTATGCTCTTGTTGACTTTTCACATTAAATTCTTTAGAAATTGATTGGTGAATGATTTAGTTATAAACATTGCAAAATTGAGGATGTGAGTTTGTTCTTCTAGGATATTAAAAAATAGAATTTGGCTAAAATTGGGGATCCAATATTCTTATTGTATTGCAGCAAACAAATATATATATATTGTAGCTATAATAAAATTTAAGAAAGAAGAATCTATTTACCAATTTTGTCGATGATCAAATATACCCTCTAATCAATCATTAGTTAATTTCTAATTTGTATTATCATGACTAATCATTGATTAGATTGGACTAACTACTAGCTGTAACCTAAACTATAGTCAATGAATACCTACTTAGTTGGATATAGTAATCACTAATTATGTTCATCAACAATTACATTTAGCCCTTTTCAAAAAAAAAAAAAAAAAAAAAAACAATTACATTTAGTCAAGGATTCTATCATTAGAACAAGAAAACATTTTTCTTTCCTAATAGGAGAGGAATAAAAATTTTAGCATGGAAATTTGACAATGGCTTTAACCATGTAGCTAATTCAAGGGATTTTTTTTTTTTTTTTTTTTAATTTCAATAATTCAAGAGAGTTATTTATAGAGATCTTTAGATTGTCATTGAATTTTACTAAAGCATTTATATAGACTATTTTTAAGCTATCCATATTTTGACCTAACATTATGACCCATCGTTACGTTTTCTTTTTGTTTAATAATAGTGTAGATATGATGGATCATCAAACTATCAACCTTTGGAGTGATAATTATTATTGATGTCTTAACCACAAATTAGTTATGCTCGAATTGATAACATTATATATCCATCATAAACTATCATTTTTCGTGGTACATCATAGGTCAACATGGCCAAAAATCTAGACTCAATACCTGGACTATTCATGGGTCATGTGCCGAACCCAACTATATTGAGTTCAGGTAAAAAAAAAATTCTCACTTAATTTATTACATATTATGAGATCTAATCATTTAAAATTAATTAATTAAACTTATGTGAATAATGGTCGACTTACCTGTCGATGACATTAGAATAGTTTAGATCTTATTTATTTGCATAGCACACTACAACACATGGGATTACAACATCAAGTTTTAATGGGAGCAACTTTAGGTTTGAATTATTGTAGTGTTATGAAAATAAATAAGATCTAAACTATTCTAGTGTCATCGACATAATCATTACATGAAAGTCTCGACCATTTTCACACATATTTGTGTAAGTACAATAGGGACTAAAAGTTTTTTTTGCCTATATATATATAACTTTAACTCCTTAAATGCAACCCAATCTGTTTATTAATTGTTTGATCACTAGAGTAAATCCTTTCTAGGTGTAGTGAAATGGTTATCAAATGTGGTTCAAATTTCTCAAATATATAAACACCTAAGGAAATTAGGTATCTATTTTCTTAATTTCACAATAATGAAGACTAAGAGCATGGGAAAAATAAGAGAATTGATATCCTAGCTCTCAATGCAAATCATGTTTTCAAAACAGTAGGCATTAGACAAATTATACAAGACATGGTCACACCCCTATAAATCAAATGACACAATTATATCATAAATAATAATTCATAATTTACTCAAGATTAAAATCAAGCAACATAGGGTCATTTTATAATATACTTGTCTTTCTTTTAACAAAAGAAACAAATAATAAAGGATGACACAATTCTGTTTTATGCAAACTCATTGCATATGATATAAACCTCTACTTGTATATGTCTCCACAAAAACATTTCAAACCAAATCATTTGTAATTTTTACAAAGTGAATCGTATCAATGTTGTTATTAGAGGGAGACACTCAACCTTATTTATATACGGTAGATTTTATAGATTTACTTTTTTATCATAATTTACTAAGTAGATCATTAACTACCTATTATATGTTCAAGATAAACAAATAGATTATTTTATTTACCTCATATAATAAGTATTTAAATAGAATGTTGCACTAAATATAAACAAAAATAGATTATTTTATTTGCATTTCATAAATCAAAATATTTACAAATTAGAAGGTTTTTGAAGAATTAACCCTAACACCTAAGAATTGTGAAGCCAATTCCCTCTCATGGGTATCTTTTACACCTAAATGCAAAGTACTAAAGATTTGTTCAAGGATATAAGATTAAACTATTAACTAATTAGGTAAGTCTAGTAAGACACTATGACCAGATTACGATGGGGACAGTTCTAATACTACTTGATTTACAAAGCTAAATTATACTCCAACTCTTAACACCAGAACACCTTAAGAAATGATGTTTGCACAAAGAATAAACAAAACTTGTTAAAACATGGTTCGTGCAATAAATGAGTATTTATGCACCACTATTTGTCACTTTAGATATATGTATAGTAGGGAATACACACTATACACATTAAACATGGTTCCTTTCGAAAGTGTTACCGAGGCAATGAAGTATAAAAGGATCCTAAAACTAGCTTATAACATTTGCACACATGTAAAGAAAAACTTGAAAAGTTGGAACATACTCTAAGGTTAGCCTTTTGTAAGCTATCCCAATGAGATAGGAAATGACGACCTTTTCTAATGGTCCCAAAAAGAATAAGGTATTTGTATAAAAAAAAATTGCTACAATTCTTTGAGAAGAGAATCATACAGAAGACTACAAGCCTTCAAGTGTAAGATAACGATGGGATGAGCTGGCTCCAACTAAAGCCACTAATACGTCAACAAAAGTTGTTGACGGTTCTATTACATATTAGAGAATCAAATGAATTCTGAGACAACTTGGTTAACTATTACATGACTGAAATCCAAATTGTTATGTGGCAATGACGATATTGAGGACCCATATTAACCTTCAAAGAACCAATATGAGGGAACTAACAATGATGAATGGAAAAAATCAAGAACGATCTTGAGAATAGAGTCTACGCCCTCCAAATTCATTAACAAACTAGTGGGTGTTATGGGGGTAAATGTCATAGGTTGCAAATAAATAGGTAAAAAAGAGCGTACAGATGAAATGATCCAACACTTTTTAAGGCTGAGACGGGTGCTAAAGGATCATACCCAACACGAGTGAGTAGATTATCTATGATGGAGTTATATAACAACTCAAAAAGTTCCTTAATGATCTAAAATGTGTTTCAAATATATGGATAAGTCCTATATATCACCATTTATATTATGATAAAATAGCGATGTAGTGACTATTTAAAAGACTCAAAAACCATAAAATTGGGAAACAAATATTGAGATAAGGGTATCCTATTGATACCAAAGGTAACTTTAAGTGACAACTATATTGATTTGATGTAATAAGGAACAATACTTGGTTGCATACCGATACGTAGGAATCTCCCTACATACCCCTTAAAAATCTTAACAACTAAGAATGAGAAAAAACAAATTATCTCTCCGAATTGTCAAGATTTTAATGGTGGGAACTACATACCAGGATGCAACCAATTAATATCATATAATAAATGTTGTCCAATAAGTCATTTAGAGAATAAGAATACAATACATATTCCACATTAAGAACAAATGCATAAAGTATATTGTATTAATCAAATGTCGCATCCACTCCAATTTATATACTATGTGAAAGATTATTAGAATTTACATACAAAACTCTTGTAATGTGTAAACCTCTTTATTAAATTGCAAACACAATAATCATCTATTTATTTATCTTTACTTCACTTAAATATCCACAACCAGATCAAAATATATTATTAAAAAAAAAAAAACCCCTTGAAGAGTATGTTTCATTTTTTTTGGGGGGTTAGAGAAAGAGAGAGAGAAGTGTATGAGAGAGAGGAGACCAAGACAGATAGATACCCTATAAGGAAAAGCTGGAAAACTAAAAACAAAAAACAAAACAACAAAAAGGAAGAACAGAGCTAGTGAGAGATCAGAAAAAGAGTTTTAAGTACACTGTTTACTTTCATTTGAAGTTCATACATAAATAAATCAATGGAAGAGAAAAAAAAAAAAAAAAAAAATTGAAGGAAAAAGAAAAAAAAATGAAGCTGTAAATGTAGAAGAAAAAGTTGGTTTTAAAAGAAGGATCCAATGGAAATTGATGAACAAGAATCAGAGCAAGTTGGATTCCAGCCTTTCATTTGAGTGTTGTGTGTTGTTTTTTTTTTTTTTGATAAATTGTTTTTTTTTTTTTTCTTTATTTCTGATTTTGCTTTTGTGTGTTTTCTGACAATTGTGGTCCTCCCATGACCCATCCCATGTGCTTCCCCTTCATTTCTGCCACCCCTTCCACCCTTCACTTTGCCCCATAATCCCATCTCTATCCCCTAACCTCATTATTTGGGACCTTAAAATAATCTCCTCCTCCACCTCCACCTCCACCTCCTCTTCCCTTATTCTATATCGTTCCACGTATAAATTATATACGTCGATATTTGACTGCATACCGGTAATGTATGGATCTATCTGCATGTTGACAACTAGGAAAGAGAAAGTAAGAAAATGAGAAAAAAAAAATTATCTCTCTTAATTGTCAAGATTTTAATAGTGGTATATAGGAAGATCTTTATGGAGTCAAGTATTGTCCTTAAGAAAATGTGTTTTTCTCTGTTTATGTTCTATCTAAACAAATTTGAGAGACTGCAAACTTAAACCTAGATTGATTGATTTAAGCATTATAAATCTCCATGAAAATGTTTGTTTGAGGTTTGAATTCTCACTCGTATGTATTGTTGAGCTTAAAATATATATAGTATTTATTTGAGTGATTGAAATAAAATGGTTTTGTAAATAGATTTTGAATATGCACTATGGGAATATGGTTTTTCATTCTTGAATATAAAATTTATATTTTCAATAATTGTTTTTGAGAAATTAAAATCTTTTTTAATATAAAAATTTGAACATACATCAAATAGCTAATAGAGAAATATTTTCGTCCAACTCATCCAATAATTTTTGGAAAAATTGTAAAAAGTGAGTCAGAATGTTTTTTTTTTTTTTTTTTTTTTTTTTTTTTATTTAGCAAACTGACTTTCCATGAAATAAGTTTTGTATTATTTTCTGACCATGGAAGTAAATTTACCTTTCTGTCTCCCCATTAAATAGAAGTAAATTTACTTTCTTGGATAAATAATAATAATAATAATAAAAAACTTATTTCATGAATAGAAAATGTATTAAATTTCCCTTCACATGTTGATATTACTACCAATATTTCTTTATGTCCAATGTGAATCTCCATGATATTAATAATAAGTATTTTAAAATAATTTTAAAATGTAAAATATTTATTTATTAATTTAAATATTTTTTTGAGTTTTTTTTGTTTTAAACATTTTTCTAGAAATATCCGTTCACGTCGACATTTTATCGATATTTTAATAAAATTGACATCTCGACATTTTCGTCAACATGAACATTTTAATCCAGGGATAGAAGCAAGGGTTAAAATGTCTATGTCGACGGAGATGTCGAAGTCTCAATTTTATGGAAATGTCGATGTCGATAGAAATTTTTGAAAAAATATTTAAAATAAAAAATTCAGAAAAAAATATTTAAATTAACAAATAAATGTTTTACATTTTAAAAATAATTTCAAATACTTGTTATAAATATTATCCCCACTTCAGCTACATTTTGTTATTATTTTGTTTATATTTTATCAATATAATGGAAATATCGATTCACCTTGCATGTCGATGTTGAATCCATTGACATGTGAAAATGTCGATGAAAATTTATTACATTGGATAGAAGTAAATTTACTTTATTGGATTAGGAAAAAAAAAACTTTTTTTAGTTTGTAAAAAAGGAAAAAGAAAAACTTACTTTATAGATTTGGGTTGGGAAATATTTTGGCTGATTTTCTGGTCTCTGTTCAAACAAACCAGTCCCCCTTCTTTCTTCCACCTTCTTCTCCAGCTGAGCTCCAAGCTATGCTCTAACTCTAATCCATCCACCCATTTCCCTCTCTCTTTCTCTCTCACTCTGTTTCTCTTTCTCTATGGAGAAGAAAACCCAGTTGGGATTCAGCCATTTTCTCCTCATTCATCTCTTAACCCTCTCTTCAATCTTCCTCTCTGCAAAACCCCAACAACTCAGCTCCGATGCTCCGGTAATGCTGGCTCTCAAAAAGAGCCTAAACCCTTCTGAATCCCTCGGCTGGTCCGACCCCGACCCTTGCAAATGGAATCACGTCCTCTGTTCCGACGACAATCGGGTCACTCGGATCCAAATCGGCCGCCAAAATCTCCAAGGTACGCTCCCTTCAAATCTCCAAAACCTAACTTCTCTAGAGCGGTTAGAGCTTCAATGGAACAAAATCTCTGGCCCTTTGCCGAGCTTGAGCGGATTGAGCTCTTTGCAAGTGCTTTTGCTTAGTGGGAACCAGTTCACTTCCATTCCGGACGATTTCTTCGCCGGGATGAGCTCTCTTCAGGCTGTGGAGATCGACGAAAACCCCTTCTCCGCGTGGGAGATTCCGGCGAGTCTTCGAAATGCTTCCACTCTACAGAACTTCTCGGCCAACTCTGCGAATGTTTCCGGCCGGATTCCGGAGTTTCTCTGCGGTGATGACATTCCGGGGCTGACTAATTTGCATCTTGCTTTTAATAATCTTGAAGGGGGTCTTCCTTCTAGCTTCTCCGGGTCGCAACTGGAGTCTCTGTGGGTTAATGGACAAAAGAGTGTCAATAAGCTTAGTGGGGGCATCGATGTTTTGCAGAACATGACTTCTCTGAGTGAAGTTTGGTTGCATTCGAACTCGTTTTCGGGTCCTTTGCCGGATTTTTCGAGGTTGAAGGATTTGCAGGTGTTGAGTTTGAGAGATAACAAGTTTACTGGTCCTGTTCCAAGTTCTTTGGTCAATTCTGCGTCGTTGAAAGTGGTGAATTTCACTAATAATCTGCTTCAGGGTCCAACTCCTTTGTTTAAAACAGGGGTTTCTGTGGATATGACTAATGGTTCTAACAGCTTCTGTTTGTCAGATCCTGGGGAGTGTGATTCACGAGTGAATACATTGCTTTCCATTGTGAAATTTATGGGTTATCCTCAGAGATTTGCTGAGAATTGGAAGGGAAATGACCCATGTGCTGAGTGGATTGGAATCTCTTGCAGGAATCAGAGCATAACCATCATTAACTTTCAGAAAATGGGGCTTACTGGTGTGATTTCTCCAGAGTTTGCCTCTCTTAAAGGGCTGGAAAGATTGGTTCTTGCTGATAATAACCTCACAGGCTCTATTCCTGAGGAGCTTACAACCCTTCCTTTTCTAACTGAGTTGGATGTTTCAAACAATCAGCTATCTGGTAAGATCCCAAAGTTTAGGAGTAATGTAATGATGAGCACCAATGGCAACCCTGATATTGGAAAAGAAAAGAGTGATTCTTCTTCAAATGGTGCTCCATCGTCTGGAAGTTCACCTGACACGAAGGGAGCAGGTTCGAATGGTGGTGGAAACTCAGGAGACGGGGAGAAGAAACCCAGTTCCATGATTGGAGTCATTGTGCTTTCTGTAGTTGGTGGTGTGTTTGTTCTTTTCTTGATTGGGTTGGTGGTTTTGTGTGTGTATAAAATGAAGCAGAAACGATTTAGCCAGGTGCAAAGCCCGAATGCGATGGTTATTCATCCACGCCATTCGGGTTCAGACAATGAGAGTGTAAAGATCACAGTTGCTGGATCAAGTGTTAGCGTAGGTGCAATTAGTGAAACACAATATGGTGCTAGCAGTGAGGCTGGTGATATTCAAATGGTTGAAGCAGGGAACATGGTGATTTCGATTCAGGTGTTGAAAAACGTCACCAATAATTTCAGTGAAGAGAACATTTTGGGACAGGGAGGATTTGGAACCGTCTACAAAGGAGAATTGCACGACGGGACGAAGATTGCAGTGAAGAGAATGGAGTCAGGAGTCATTAAAGGCAAGGGACTAACAGAGTTCAAGTCTGAAATCGCTGTTTTGACAAAAGTTCGGCACCGACATCTCGTCGCTCTTCTCGGATACTGCTTGGATGGAAACGAGAAGCTTCTCGTCTACGAGTATATGCCTCAAGGTACACTTAGCAGGCATCTTTTCAACTGGCCAGAAGAAGGATTGAAACCTTTGGAATGGACGAAGAGGCTGACCCTTGCATTAGATGTTGCAAGGGGTGTTGAGTATCTACATGGTTTGGCACATCAAAGCTTTATACATAGGGATTTAAAGCCTTCAAACATTCTTCTTGGAGATGATATGAGAGCTAAGGTTGCAGACTTTGGTCTTGTGCGTCTAGCACCGGAAGGTAAGGGTTCTATCGAGACGAGGATCGCTGGGACCTTCGGATATTTGGCACCAGAATATGCAGGTACTTGCCTTTGAATTTCTTCCACCAAATTTCCTTGCCTCTTGCATTCTGTCAAGATAGCTTGACTGCAATTTTTATCACATTTACGCAAAGAAATCATGCTAATATATGACTGTTTTGTGCACTGCATACATGTCAAAACACCTTGAATGTTAGATTTTAAACTTACAAAGTAAATCTTCTTCCATGGCTTAGTTAGAACTTAGAACATACTTCTTCAAGATAGCGAGTACGACTAATGTGTAGCGATAGGTAGAAAGGAAGTGAATGGCCAATGGAACAGACTTTTTTGCCTGCAAGTAGGACTCAGCATCGAAAACTACTGAAATTTATCTGCCATTGTTGTGTTTCTTCTTGAATCATCGTTTCATGGCAATGCAAATGCTTTAGACAGTACATTAAGTCAGGAAGCTTATATTTTGTGCCATGGCTTTCATACAGCCATTGGTCCTTCAAGATTCTGAGTTTCTCTATCTTGTTAGAGTTCTTTGAGCCCATGTTTGTGATGACTCGATACTAACGTACAAGTCCTGTTCTGCAGTTACCGGTCGAGTAACGACTAAAGTTGATGTATTCAGCTTCGGTGTGATTCTAATGGAGCTAATCACTGGGAGAAGGGCCCTTGATGAAAGCCAGCCTGAGGAGAGCATGCACCTTGTAACTTGGTTCCGTCGGATGCAAATCAACAAGGACACCTTCCACAAGGCCATCGATCCAACCATCGATCTTACCGAAGAAACATTTGCCAGCATCAGCACCGTTGCTGAGTTGGCGGGTCACTGTTGTGCCAGGGAGCCATATCAAAGGCCTGATATGGGTCATGCAGTCAATGTATTATCATCTCTTGTTGAGTTTTGGAAACCAACTGACCAGAACTCTGAAGATATATACGGCATTGACCTCGAGATGTCATTGCCTCAAGCTCTCAAGAAATGGCAGGCTTATGAAGGTAGAAGTCAGATGGAATCGTCTTCGTCGTCGCTTCTTCCCAGCTTTGACAACACTCAGACCAGCATACCAACACGGCCATACGGATTTGCAGAATCTTTCACATCTGCAGATGGGAGATGAAAACTATTTCTAATGTAAAAGGTCGTCTTTGGCTTTGCAAGTTATTCTCATCTACTTCTTGCAAAATAGTGTTTATATGTAATTGTTCTTGACCCTTCAATTTCCACTGATTTCTCATGTTTTTAGTATGGATGTGTATTAGTATTTTGAACCAGAAAAGATTGTGAAGAGATGGGGAAAAGGGATATTTAGATTTATCTCTTTAACTCTGACTTTTTGGGTGCCCTTTGTTAGAATTAAAAGCTCCATTCTTTTTTTTTTTTTTTTTTTTTTTGAAAAGTTAAAAGCCCCATTCTTGTTCTTTAATCACTAAGAATAATAAATGTCGAGAAATTGTCACAATGTTTGGAGTATAAGCTAAAAACATTCTTAGATACATTTCAAACATAACAAAGAAAAGTAAATTATAGAAAGAATAAGTTTTCTTTTGTTGGATTCTTTCGTTTCGTGAGAGAATCAATTTCTTCTCTTCAAACTTGTGCAATTTAAAAAACCCATCAATAAAATCACTTTCAAGTTGGGACTTTAGGTTGTCCTAGGTCAATTAAAGTCCAAATGCATGGTGACACTCGTTACTCTAAGAATGGAAACCAGCTCTCATATAAAGAGTTCAGATATTTTTTTCGAGATAAACAAAGAGTTTAGATTTGTAGTGGCCTCTATTCAAAATTTGTGGAGACTACAACGTGCACCAAGTGTTGAAAGAGTCACCTCTTCTTCATAAACGGGTTTTTTAGAAAAGTAGAAAAAAAAAAAAATGCTACATGACAAAATGTTTTTTTTTTTTTTTTTTTTTTTAATTTTAATTTTAATTATTAAATTATTATTATTATTATAATATATTATATTATATATATTCTGTTTAATAATATTTTTATATAAATATTAATTTTCATTTACTTTTCCAAATAATCATATACTTTTCTATGATTGTTTTTTTAAAAAAAAAAAAAATTAAGTTTTCATTTTTTATATAGGTCTTTAATTTACATGATTGAAGTTTGATTTTTTTTTTCTATATCATTTTTTTAAATACAAAACACTACCTTTTAAATTCAACTAATATTACGAATAGATTTTTCGAAAATTATTGTACATTAGTTTTAGAAATTTTTCGATAAAACTTTATATAGTTACAACATAATTAAATTTATGTATACATGAAAAACACAATTACATTTTAAAAACTAACAATCCTTAAACATCTTCAATTCAATTTCAAGTATAATTAATTTAAAAATTGATAACGATTCATTTTTTTTTCTGTTAAGAAGAACCATTATTGACGAGCAATTTTAGTAAACTATATGGGGCTGTTTGTTTCATGGGTTTGGATTGGATTGGATTGGATTGGAAATGGATCACCATGTTTGGAAGCCCTGGAATGAGATGGGTTTGGAATTGGTTGGATTCCAATGGGTTTGGAATGGGATTCCAGCCCATTCCCTTGTGGATGCCAACCCATTCCCTTGTCTTCCTCATTTACTCTCTCACTCTCTCTCTCCTTCATAACTCACGACTGAATAGGGCTCTATTTCTTCCTCATTTACTCTCCCTTTGTGTCTCTCTCTCCTTCATAACCCACGACTGAAATCTTCAGAATCTCTTTCTTCCTCATTTACGCGTCTCTGCAACTCCTCTCTGTCCCTTCACATCCTCCATCTTCGAGCAGCCATTTTCTCTTTCCCTCATTACGACCTTCAACGGTCTTAGTAATGGTTGTTCTTGTCGATTCCTTCTTTGCATCCCTTCTCTGAGTTGATGCATGATTCTCTGAGTTAGGGTTTCGCCCTCCACCTCTCAGATCTGAGGTATTTTCGCCGTTTTCGAATTATTTCGGCGGATTTGTGTCGGTGGCGGTGTAATCCCTCTTATTCGCTCGGATCTAAGGTATGTTTGCCATTTTTCGTGAGGTTTCTTGTCGTCTCTTCACCTCCGAATACTTCTGTCCGAGTGGCCGTCGTTTCATGGCGGATCTGCATTGTTCAGTTCGTCTGAGGGTGGTTTTTTTTTTTGTTTCTCTTTGTGTCCCAGATGCTGTCGGCGAGACACCCTATCGCCGTTTGGCTTCGACGATCTGGCCGCTTGCTGCTTCGTTATCCCCCTTCCTCTCTTTTGCCGCCCCGAAGATGGAGGACTGTCCCCCTTGCCGCTTCGAATCTCCTTTCGTCTCTTCGCCGCCTCGAAGATGGAGGACTATTCTCCATGGTCGTTGGGGCTCGCATTTTCATTCTCAGATGCTACACAATCAGTCCACCATTCGACGAGGCCCGGCAGGAGACTGGTTTGGGGATGATAAGCTTGGTAGGGAGGCCGGAACGAGTGAAAAAACAGGTTCGATTAATCGTTTTCTTAAGGCCTATGATGAGGAACCTGTTCCATGATTTTTGTATGATTCTTGTTCATACCTGAGGCCCCTGAGTACCAATACAATTCGTTTTATATTCAGTTGGATTAACGTTGATTACATTCCTAAAGCATGATGATGCGCTACTGATTATCAATTATATTGTTTTGTTTCTGGGAGTATCTTTCCACTGCACAACCGTGTTGTTGTTTTTGTTTATGATTTCGTAAACTGATGTTCAAATCTGAGGCCACCATTCCTGATTTTTTGAGATGCATAGTCCTCGAGGGAAATAGATAGACTGGTTGGAAAACCGATTTTTTGAGATGCATAGGCCTTGTTTTGGATTACTTTTGTTCCGTGACTATCGACTGGCTGGAAGTTGTGTTTTCCTTACTCCATATATCTGTTCAGTAATGACAGATCAGTGGCAATTAATTTTGTTTTTCCTTTTTTTTGTTTTATTTCATCTGTCTCGTATTTAATGTGGCACTGTTAGGTGGTTGGGTGGATTTTAGTCCTTTCAATATTTATGAAAGTGACTAGTTCCATTTATGCTATGTACTTTGGTGGTTGGGGGACTTAACTGATATGAGCTCTCATTTTCTTCCTTAAATACACAACCCACCCTCATTCACCAATCACCCTTTGCCCTTTCTGTGCAACCATCCACTGCATTCTATCCTATCCCATCTTCACTGTTCGGGTAAGCTTTCCTTCCTACTTTAGTTTGGTTCTTCTCTTTATTATGATTCCTATTCTCACAGACTTGCTGAGCCTATTTATTCCGTTTTTAATTTTTCATGTACTTCGTGAATGACATAACCGAACAATGGTGTATTTAATGTATGCTCCAAACAGTTAACTAGGAGGGATCACGTTACCGGTATGACTGTCCTTAGTTACTAAATAAAGTATGCAATATGCACTCCATGTGTGAATTGTTCTAACTAAGTTCATGTTTGCCACATGTTTAATACATTTTTCGCAGGTTCTCGATCTCCCTCTAGGCAAAAAATATACGTCTCACCGATTCACGTAAATACCTCTCTTGTCAACTTCTTTGTTTGTAATATATTTATGTTCATTATATTATGCGTTTCTTTCTTCGAAGAACGCTGTAAATAGGACATTACGTTTATATGATGCATTATTAGTTCTTTTATTTTGCTCATTTGAACTTGTTAATTTTTAAAAAGACTTATTTGATAAAATCTTTTTTTTTTCCCTTTTCTTGTTTGGTTGTTCATTTTTTCATGATATTTTCTTCATTTCGAATTTCCCATTTTTTTGTGTTGGATTTTTGGGTTCAATGTCGTAGTCACATTACTAGTGATTTTGCCGTTCACATTTCCAGTTGATTTGTCACATCATTTTTCATTTAACTAACTTAATAATAATTTTTTCTTTTTGAAAAAAAAGGAGGAAAAACAAACGTAGTAATAAAAATCAAATTTGTTAAATATTTGGAAAATTTATAAAATGAAAGACATAATTACACATTTTTGGACTGTCATAAATGACTAAAATTTATAACTATAATTATTTTCAATTTATGTCATTGAACAAAAAATTATTATTATTTACCATTGATCTCATGGAAAAATAAGACTACTTATTTTCTTAACACATGGAACCCCAAAATTAGTCTACTTATTTTCGTAACAGCACTCCATAGTAGCACACAATTATAATTATTAACAGTTTCGAAAAAAATCGGGTTATAAAATTAACAAATTCAGTCAACATACTCCTAAACCATGCATCAACTTCTAAAAAATAGCCTTTCGAAGTGAGTAACGAATTTGAAGTTGTGTGTTTTAAAAAATCTATTTTAAGACTGTTGGTGTGGTTGAAAAAATTATGTTCTACGAAATTTAACTTCTTAGTAGGGGTTTATCTATTACAAAATAATGTGCTCTAAACTGCTCGAAAACATATTTTAGCTATTAATAATTTGCTAAAACTAGTATTAGCTATTAAACAGAATATTTGATGTCTTCATTTTTTTCTTTAATAACATTATAACCATATAAACAAGTTGTTAAAAAATTGTTTCTAAACTATGAACTCAATATTACAAAATAATGTGTTCTAAAATGTCCGAAAACAGATTTCATGTTCAGTCCTATTGAATGGACACAATGTTTTTTTTTCTTTGGACGAAGTGAATAAATGAGGAAGTTATTAATGAAAATGAAATTCGTAACAAAGGAAGGATTAATAGATGGCCACATTCTATATATATATTTTCTTTTCCGACAATGAGTACAAATAATTTTAACTAAATTGAAGCAAAATACATGGAACCTCCACTTCAAAATGCAAAATTGTGTTGTGTTTTAAAAATATCATTTGTGAGTATACAAATGTATGGGTTTGTTTTTTGTGTACAACCACAATGACATTTTTAAAAAATGTGTTGCAAAATGTGACGTTTGGTGCAATCATTTTTTATTCTATGACATTATAAAAAAAGTTTTTAAAATTGCTTCTAAATTATGAACTCAATTATTTATTTCCTATGTTATTTTTTTTTTACCTAATTACTAAAACTATGTCTTCATGTTTTGATTTTTTTTTAGTACGTATGATTTAATGTAAGATTAAACTTGACATGGAACCTATAAAATTGTAGTAAAATTATTTCCTTTGAAAATCATTCACGGTGACGTAGAACTATTAGTCGAATTGTGCTATCATTTCACGATAACTTACTACTCGAACTTTAATTAAAACTTCGTAACATAGGCTTATGGGAGGGAACAAATTCTACGTCGTTTTCGTCGGGCGCATGCCCGGTGTGTACATGACGTGGTACGAATGTGCCCGCCAAGTACATGGTTTTCGTGGTGCCGTTTACCAGTCGTATGAGACGTTGGACGACGCAGAAGCAACTTATATCGCTTACACCATGGAAGTGGACAATCATTCCAGTCGTCATGGAGACCTTCACCTTCACAATAGCTATCCTAACCGTGAACTAGATAGAAATGTAGTCAGATTGTTAGCACATGTAGTGGAACATACCATGTCCTCCTCTTCATAGTAGGGTTTTTTCTTGGTGTAGCTGTCGTCATATTAGGTAGTCTGATGTAGTATGGACATTTATTTTCAGGATTGTCCGTAGAAGCTATCGAATGGATGCCCAAGATAATGAAATTCAAGAATTGATCGCAATTCTTACTATCATTTGTGCGACACAGTATCAGTTCATCGCGACAGTTCTCGGGATCTTGCACTCGGGTTATTCCTGGGAATTTCGATCCCCGACTCATGTACGACACCGAATCAGGCAACTGAACTTCTTCCGTCTTATTCACGAGGATGATTTAGCTTGTCGTGAAAATACACGCATGGATCGACGAACATTCACGATCCTGTGTACCCTTTTACGGACCACTGGTAGACTACAAGCCACTAGCTACGTCGATGTGGAGGAGATGGTTGCAATGTTCCTCCACATTGTTGCACACGACGTTAAGAATCGTGTGATCCGTCGCCAATTTGTGCGTTCGGGAGAGACCGTATCCCGACACTTCAATGCCGTACTGGATGCAGTACTTCGATTGCACTCAGTCCTATTGAAAGCACCTGAACCAGTTACCAATGCATGTACGGACGATAGGTGGAAGTGGTTTGAGGTAATGAAATGTTGTTATCTTGTCTTCCACTGGAGGACAACCTAACTTCAAGAAAATACTCGACCACTGAAACTTTATCACTCGTCTGTTAGCAGAACTGCTTAGGTGCTCTTGATGGTACACACATCAAGGTCAACGTCAGTGCGGTAGATCGCCCCAGATATCGGACGAGGAAGGGGGAGATTGCTACTAATGTACTGGCCGTTTGTTCTCAGAATGGCGAGTTCATTTTCGTGTTCCCAGGGTGGGAAGGATCTGCATCGGACTCAAGGGTACTTCGTGATGCAGTCTCACGTCCTTCGGGACTAAAGGTTCCCAGGGGCTACTACTACCTCTGTGATGCCGGATATCCTAACGCGGATGGATTCCTAGCACCATATCGTAGCACACGATACCACCTAACCGAGTGGCGAGGTGGAAACCCACCCACGACCCCGAAGGAGCTTTTCAACATGAGACATTCGTCGGCACGAAATGTCATAGAAAGAGCCTTCGGACTGTTGAAGGGTCGATGGGCAATATTGAGGGGCAAATCTTACTACCCTGTTGATGTGCAAGTGAAAACCATCACCGCTTGCTGCTACCTTCATAACCTAATAACACGGGAGATGGGACAGGATCCTTCGATGGAGGCCGCTCATACGGGGGAGCAAGATTCTAACGATATGGGAACAGAGAACATCACGTTCGTTGAATCCACCACTGCATGGAGTTCCTGGAGGGATGAATTGGCGAATCGAATGTTCGCTGAATGGAACAACAACTGAGATATGCCTCAACTTCTGCTTGTTAAATTTTTTTGT
Organism: Luffa aegyptiaca; assembly: GCA_017139565.1. Classification (NCBI taxonomy): domain Eukaryota; kingdom Viridiplantae; phylum Streptophyta; class Magnoliopsida; order Cucurbitales; family Cucurbitaceae; genus Luffa; species Luffa aegyptiaca. Next base: position 14,047,662 of record CM029403.1, read on the forward strand.
AAAACGAAACTGTAGACAGTGCCACTCTTTGTTTGTATATCGAACATGTCGTAGGAACAGTATGATGTAGATAGGTCGTAATGGGTGTACGAAAACATGTATATTTTGGAAATGTAGGTTTGAATTTTAACTGTTTATTGGAACAAATGTTCATTAAATTTTACTAGTATGGAACTTTGTAAATGTTCTTTATTCTTTATGTCATCCACCTATGGTTCTGATTATTTGCTAAACATGCAGATGGCCGCATCTGCCTCAGCTTCAAAGAAAGAAAAACACATATGGACGCCGGAGGAAGACGAAGTGCTTGTGCAGTGCCTACTGCACCTAGTCCAAGTGGGGGGATGGCGTGCAGACAATGGGACGTTTCGGGCTGGTTACCAGAATCAGATTGGAAAGATGATGAAAGAAAGACTACCAGGATGCAACATAGTCGTGAGCCCGAACATTGAATCTAGAGTGAAGACCCTAAAAAAACAGTACATGGCGATAGCTGAGATGATGGGACCGGCCTGCAGTGGATTTGGTTGGAATGATGAGAGAAAATGCATAGAGGCGGAGAAGGAGATATTCGATTTGTGGGTCGAGGTAAGCGAACAACGATCATTATTATGATATACATCTGATACGCACATCTGCGAAAAATGCATGCTAATAAAACATTTATCTTCCACCTGTAGGGACATCCACAGGCCAAGGGCCTCCGTAACCGGCCATTCCCATGGTTCAATGAGTTGGCGCTCGTTTTCGGGAAGGACAGCGCTAGAGGAGTGAGAGCCCGAACCCCAATTGAGATGACACCTGAACCAGAGCCGGTAGCCGATTTGGATGAAGACATGAACGTGGATTTTGAGGATTGCTACGTCCCAAGTCCCCCAGTTATTGATCCCACACTTGGAGAAGAATTATGTGGGACACCGACTGGTAGGACAGCTGGTGCAGGACCTTCTAGGGCAGTAAATAAGAGACGATTATCCATTGGGAACGTGGCGGAGGTACTGGAGAATGGATTCCAGATGACCGCACAACAAATCGAGAAGATTGCGCTCTGGCCGACCAAGAGGGACGAGCTCGAGAGGAGTCGGCGGAAGGAGTTATATGCGGAGCTACAATCTATTCCTGGGGTGTCTATGGAGGACGGCTTGGTGGTCGCACGGGCACTACTATCAGATGAGAGGATGTTGACTCACTTTATGGACTTCCCTCCAGAATGGAAGTTCGACTACTGTATGGAGATCCTCGGTAGGGCATCGAGACAGCCCCCGCAGCCATGATGACTCACGTTACTGTCCGAAGACATCGACCTCCAGTCCTTCTGTTGCAGAGTACTACTGCTTCTGTTGTTTTTCACTATCTGGGACCATCTATCTTTCATTTATTTTATGCTATGTGTTTGTAGTTTGTCAGAACAATCTATCTTTCATTTCATGTACGGTTTATGTTATGCAAGAATCTACGTCACTATTATCTTTCATTTCTATACCTATGCAACTAGTTCCCTTCCTTGTTTAAAATCTAGAGCAAACCGATTTCATTATACAAAACGTTTTTTTCTACTTTATCTTATAAAATTCCAATTACAATGGAAAAATGTGGTATAGGACATACATGTGTATAATTGGGAAAAAAAAGTGAAAAAACTTTTGAAATGAAAAAAAGAAATAAAAATAGCATAAAAAACAGCTCCCAATTGATCAACATTTTCAATTCCAGCACAATCCCAACCCTGCACTCCAAACACAGGCATCAGTATGATTCCAGCCCAAATCCAGTGAACCAAACACAGGCATCAGGCTGATTCCAGCCTAAATCCAGCAAACCAAACACAGGCATCTGCATTCCCAGGAATCCACATTCCAGCAAAATATTCCCATGGGCATCAGAATCCATTCCATTCCATTCCAAACCCATTCAATTCCGGCGCACCAAACGGCCCCTATAATTAATTTAGATTAGCGATTCATTGCATTGTATTATAAATCCATATATATCTATAATCTATAATCTATAATCTATAATCTATAATCTATAATATATATATATATAAATGAGTCTAAGAGAGGAGAATCTTTGCCTTCCTATTTTGCCCTTAAATTTTTAATAAATTCCTGTTTTGTCCCTCCCTTCGAATAGTTTGCTTTGTCTACCTTTTAAAATTTTATTAAAATAAAAATAAAAATTATATAATATTTATGTATTACATATTACAAAACTATTATTTTCTCATATTTTAATTTAAAAATATAATATTTCACGTGCAATGCAAGTAAGAATAAGTATTATTTTAAATGCAATAAAACAAGAAAAATTCATATACATATTTTTAAATTAATTGTATTTGAAATTGAATTGGAGATGTTGAAAAATGGTTAGTTTTTAAATGTAATTGTGTTTTATATGTATACATAAATTTAATTATGTTGTAACTATATAAAGTGTTATCGAAAAATTTCTAAAACTAATGTAGAATAGTTTTCGAAAAATCTATTCGTAACATTAGTTGAATTTAAAAGGTAGTGTTTTGTATTTAAAAAAATGATATAGAAAAAAAAAAATCAAACTTCAAATCATGTAAATTAAAGACCTATATAAAAAATGAAAACTTAATTTTTTTTTAAAAAAAAAACAATCATAGAAAAGCATATGATTATTTGGAAAAGTAAATGAAAATTAATATTTATATAAAAATATTATTAAACAGAATATATATAATATAATATATTATAATAATAATAATAATTTAATAATTAAAATTAAAATTAAAAAAAAAAAAAAAAAAACATTTTGTCGTGTAGTACTGGGGAGGGTGTCGCGTCTCTTGTAGAGACACGACACCTCAAATCTAAAAATAGTTTTGAAACCATCCTAATTGTCTAATTTTTTCTTTTTTTTTTTCTACTTTTCTAAAAAACCCTTCATAAAGGGTCCCAAACAAGACAATCTTTAATGAGGGATAACAATAGAGTAGTAGGATATGGTTGGAGATGTCTTCCTTGTCTACATAATGAATTTTAGTCCACATTCCCTTTCCCTTGCTTGAATTCAAGTAATCATAGTGGGTTTAATGATTCCTTATAGGAAAATTTTCCATTTCTTTATTCACTTTTAACTCTTCTATACTTGCAGTAAAAACAAATATATAAAATTGCTCAATTTTTTAAATAATGCTAGATTATGATGGAGTATTATTCAATCCAATTGCCCTAGATGGTCTCTATGTAAGGCTGAAGTGGGTTGGGTTGCGATTTGAGGATGCCAAGACTTGCATTGAAGTTGTGGGGATCAATATCATAAAGCCAAGATCTCACGAGGCATCAACATCTTGGATCCCTCAAAGTTAGATGAGCCTAATTCCTCAAGAGATCCAAGTGAAAGTTAAGAAAGGACAAATAATTGCAACCAAACTCTATATCCAAAAAAATCTCTCTACGCTTGACCTATTTGAGATTAGGGTATAATGGCGACTATGTCCACATGGATAGGTAGTTTTGAGAGTGTCCTTGACTACTTTTCGTGACCAACAAACCTTTCAAAGAAAGTTTATATATATCTGTCAATCTGAGCATGACTCAATTGATTAAAACATATATCTTCAACTAAGAGGTAAGAAGTTTGAATCCCCTCTTACACATGCCCCACATGTTGATGAACTAAAATACAAAGTCGATGCTATCCCATGTTCAAACATCTTGCACTGTGCACCTGCTAGTCATAGTGAATCCTAGCTTGAGTCTTTGTATGCAATATTAACTCCCAATTTACAAGCTTTCTTGATCTCCTTTTACTAGGTCACAGAAGTTACTTCCATTTCCAATGTATATGTGAGACCCCCAATTACAAAGACGTACTCAAGAAGGGGCAAAAGAGACATTGCAGCAGATTCGGTTAGTAGGGAAAAAGGGAGGGACCACCTGTAGGAATGTGCGCACTCTTATACTGAGGGAGTGAGGGATCATTGTGTGTTGTTTTTTGGCTTAGACGTGAGGTCTGAGAGGGAGAGACCAGCACTCTCGAATTGCTGGGTGTTACCTTGTTGTTTGGCTATTTTCGAGTGTTATCTCAATGCAATAACCCCTCTGCTCAGTGAAGAACTATCCTGAGGCAGAGTTGGTTCGTTTGGATCGTTCTAGTGTGCTTCCTCTCTTCTTTTTCTTGCTGTTTGGATTGTTTGTTGCAGGAAATCGGAGAAGAAACCAAACATCTTGGTATCAGAGCACGTGAAACCCTGGGGAAGACACGTAGTATGGCTCAGCGACAGCTTGAAGAAAGGTTAGAAGGAAGCGAGAAAGAAATCGCTGAGGTGAAGCAAGCGTTACTGGGATTCGGAAAGAGTTTAGAACAGATGACAATGGAAATGAAAGACAACCAGCGGGCCATCATGGCCTTGATGGCGGGGCAATCGGCAAGTAAGGAAGCATCCTCGTCGGATGTAACCTTGCAGTCCTCGCAGAAGCAAAAAAATGTGGTGGAAGCGACAGTGGACACCAACCTTACAGAGGCAGGGGAAGAACCAAATCGCGTGCAGAAAGACTTAACCAGCGGCGATCGATGTAAGTTCAAGAAGCTGGAGATGTCCGTTTTCACTGGGGAAAAACCCGATTCCTGGTTGTTTCGTGCTGAGCGTTATTTCGAGCTTCATCAGTTAACGGAAGTAGAGAAAATCACGACAGCCATTATTAGTTTCGATCATGATGTGGTCGATTGGTATCGATGGGAGATGAACCAAGAAAAAATCACGTCGTGGGATGATTTACGTAATAGGATATTCGAACGCTATAGGCCATCGCAAGAAGGTAGTCTGTATGCTCGTTTCTTGGCTGTCAAGCAAGAGGGAACTGTTGCTGAGTTCTGAAAAAGGTTTGAGATCTTGTCAGCGCCGTTACCAGAGCTGCCGGAGTCAGTCATGGAAAGCACCTTTCTCAATGGGCTAAAACCTACCGTTAAGGCAGAGGTTGCAAGTAGACAGCCCGTTGGGCTTAGAGAGACGATGAAACAGGCCCAACTGATTGAGGATTGTGATCTGGCCATCCAGTTAGCGATGGAGTAGACGGGCTTAGTGGGGTCCGTGGATCATGGGAGACCCAACACACAGGCAACTGTGAAACACGCTCAGACGAAGTCAGCCAATAAGGTTAGTGAAAGTCTTCCCTATCGCTCGGTTACTCTACCAGGGGGAGGCGGTCACAAGAGAGATGCGAACGTGAGAAGGATGACTGACGCGGAGTTCCTAGCGAAGAGGGAGAAGGGGCTCTGTTTTAAATGTGATGAGAAATACACCCCCAATCACCGTTGTAAAGGGCGAGAAACCAGAGAGTTGAGAGTCTTGTTGGTAAATGATGAAGAAGAGATCGAACTCATTCAAGAGGAGCCGGCAGAAGAAGTAGTTGAGGAAGAGGTTCAGGTTGCGCGAGTGGAAGTAGGCGACCTAGTCGAGTTGGACTTAAAATCAGTTATTGGGCTCTCCACCCCAGACACCATGAAAGTCCGCGGAAATGTGCAAGGACGAGTAGTCGTTGTGCTGATTGACTGTGGAGCAACCCACAATTTCATCTCCCAAGAATTATTTGACGAACTACAACTCCCTTTGATGACCACGAGCCATTATGGCAACGTCATGGGAAACGGCATTGCGATTAAAGGCAAGGGGGTATGCAAGTCAGTAGCCATCGACCTGGAGGAACTGTCCATAACCGAAATTTTTTTACCTCTCAAGCTGGCCGGAGTGGATGTGATCTTAGGGATGTTATGGTTGTGCACGATGGGCTTCATGGGAGTAGACTGGACAGATCTTATAATGACCTTTGTAGTCAATGGAAATAAGGTCACGATTCGAGGAGACCCGGGATTGACGCAGACTGAAGTATCACTAAAAATGTTGGCAAAGTCATGGGGTGATTCTGATCAAGGATATTTGGTTGAGCTCAGAGGATTGAATGTGACTGATTTAGAGTTCGAGGAACAGAGCTCAGGTAGAGGGATAGATGAACTTCCCCCTTCGTTCAGAGAGATGCTAGATGAGTTCAAAGATGTTTTTGAGCTTCCGGATGGATTGCCCCCTAAAAGAACTGTCGACCATCAGATAGTGTTGCACGAAGGGACTTTTCCAATTAATGTGAGACCCTACAGGTATGCCCATGTTTAGAAAAATGAAATAGAGAAGCTGGTGGGTGATATGCTGTTCTCTGGGATTATAAGGCCAAGTTCCAGTCCCTTTTCGAGCCCTGTGCTGCTGGTTAAGAAGAAGGATGGTGGTTGGCGTTTTTGTGTGGATTACAGGGCGTTGAACAATGCCACGGTGCCTGATAAATTCCCCATTCCCGTCATTGAAGAACTCTTGGATGAATTAAATGGCTCTACAGTTTACTCCAAGTTGGATCTCAAGTCGGGCTACCACCAAATCAGAATGAAGGACACGGACATCCCAAAGATAGCCTTCCGTACTCACGAAGGCCATTATGAATTTCTCGTGATGCCCTTTGGGTTGAAAAACGCCCCAACTACCTTCCAATCCCTCATGAACCAGGTATTCCGCCCTTACTTGAGGAGGTTTATACTTGTCCTTTTTTATGACATTTTAGTATACAGCCCTGATATCGATACACACCGCAAACACCTTGCGATTGTCCTGGAGACTCTAAGAGAAAACGCGTTATATGCCAACAAGAAGAAGTGTGTATTCGTGCAAGGGAAGGTCGAATATCTTGGCCACTGGGTATCTTCAAAGGGAGTGGAAGCAGACGCAGGGAAGATCAAAGCTATGTTAGAATGGCCCTTGCCAAAGTCAGTCAAAGAATTGCGTGGATTCTTGGTATCGCCGCCCCCTGACCGGTCTATTAAAAAAAGACTCCTTCTCTTGGAGTGAGGAAGCCATCATGGCGTTCGAGGTTCTGAGGCAGGCTATGGTTACATTACCAATTCTGGCACTACCTAATTTTTCCTTATCGTTCACAGTGGAAACCGATGCTTCTGGGTATGGGTTAGGCGCTCTGCTCTCACAGAAAGGTAGACCGATTACATACTTTAGTCAAGCTCTCTCGAATAAGGCCCGAATGAAATCTGTGTATGAACGCGAATTGATGGCAGTGGTCCTAGCTGTGCAGAAATGGCGTCCTTATCTCTTGCAATAGAAGTTTACGGTACTCACAGATCAAAGAGCCTTAAAACACCTCCTGGAACAGCGGGAGATCCAACCGGAGTATCAGAAATGGTTGACTAAACTTTTGGGCTACGATTTTGAGATTAGATACCACCCGGGATTATTGAACAAGGCTGCGGATGCTCTATCAAGAGTGACATATGAAGGGGAGTTACGATCCATTTCAGTACCTTCAGTGATCGATCTCTTAGTTGTGCAAGAGGAAGTGAAGCAAGACCCTGAGTTGACTAAGATCAGACAAGAGCTGTTAGAAGACCCCATTCGACATCCAAAATTCCATATTGAACACGATCAGTTGAGGTACAAGGGAAGGATGGTTATTTCTGCAAAATCCTCTCTCATCCCCACTATATTGCATACTTTCCACGATTCGGTTTTGGGAGGCCATTCAGGGTTCCTAAGAACCTACAAACGTTTGACAGGGGAGTTATATTGGAAGGGGATGAAAAACACAGTAAAGAAATATGTAGAAAGATGTAGAGTGTGCCAATAGAACAAATCTGAAGCTTTAGCTCCAGCAGGACTCCTTCAGCCACTGCCACGGCCTGAAAGGATATGGGATGATCTGACTATGGATTTCATAGAGAAACTCCCAGTTTCTAATGGGAAGGATACAGTTATGGTGGTGGTCGACAGGCTAAGTAAGTATGCACACTTTATACCCCTTCGGCACCCTTTTTCAGCTAAGGAAGTGGCTGCAACCTTCATTAAAGAAATAGTGCGCCTCCATGGCTACCCTCGCTCAATTATCTCGGACAGGGATAAAATTTTCGTGAGTCACTTTTGGAACGAACTGTTTAAGGTGCAAGGAACTCAGCTGAAAAGAAGCACCTCTTTCCATCCTCAAACAGATGGACAAATAGAAAAGGTGAACCGATGCCTAGAAACTTATTTGAGGTGCTTTTGCAACGAACAACCGAAGAAATGGGAACACTGGTTACGTGGGCAGAATTTTGGTATAACACAACTTTCCGTATCTCGATTAATACCACTCCTTTTAATGTTGTTTATGGGAGGCAGCCACCACCGATTATCTCCTATGGGGATAAAAAGACCACAAATAACACCGTGGAACAGCAGCTAATTGAGAGGGATAAGCAGTTGTTGATACTCAAGGAACATCTTAGATTGTCACAGGAACGGATGAAAAAACAAGTTGATAAACACCGCAGGGAAGTCGAGTTTGATGAAGGAGACATGGTCTACCTTAAGTTGCGGCCCTATAGACAGAAATCATTAGCTAAAAGATGTGAGAAGCTTGCTCCACGCTATTTTGGGTCGTACAAGATTTTAGAGAAAATTGGGGTTGTAGCCTATCGTTTAGACCTCCCTCCAGAGGCTTGTATCCATGATGTTATTCATGTTTCTCAATTGAAAAAGGTTGTGGGGCAACAAATTCAGGTTCAATCTTCTTTGCCTACTCTTTCTGATTCTTTTGAATGGGTGATAGAACCTGAGGAAGTGCTAGGAATAAGGTGGAATACAGAACTGGAAGAAGAGCAATGGCTCGTGAAATAGAAAAACCAGCAAGAGTGTGAAGCCACTTGGGAAGTCGTAAAAGACATCAACGCTCAATTCCCAGAATTCCACCTTGAGGACAAGGTGTATCAGACCCCCAGGGGTATTGTGAGACCCCCAATTACAAAGACGTACTCAAGAAGGGGCAAAAGAGACATTGCAGCAGATTCGGTTAGTAGGGAAAAAGGGGGGACCACCTATAGGAATGTGCGCACTCTTATACTGGGGGAGTGAGTCTGTAGGGATCATTGTGTGTTGTTTTTTGGCTTAGACGTGAGGTCTGAGAGGGAGAGACCAGCACTCTCGAATTGCTGGGTGTTACCTTGTTGTTTGGCTATTTTCGAGTGTTATCTCAATGCAATAACCCCTCTACTCAGTGAAGAACTATCCTGAGGTAGAGTTGGTTCGTTTGGATCGTTCTAGTGTGCTTCCTCTCTTCTTTTTCTTGTTGTTTGGATTGTTTGTTGCAGGAAATCGGAGAAGAAACCTAACAGTATAATTCCACAATGTACATGTACATGCTGAGTTATGTTTATGTTGACATTTTTTCACAACATAGCCTTCAAGCAACCACACCTCTTATGAACAGCTATTGCTCGATCATGCACAACTTTTCTTAACAACCAAGGTAAGATATTTGCATGCTTAGAAACACCAAATCTCCTGTAGAAGCCACTTAAAAAGATTCTGCCAACAACCTACTTTATATGTGAACAACTTGGTTCTACGACCAAATCATGACTCAACAGTGTAAATCTCGCGCCACCTACCTTTGGTGGCAACATTAACCTTCTCGAGGTATGATCCAAGAACAAGTACAATCCAACCGTTCAATATCACCCACTATTATTATTCAAGACATGTTCCTTGGAACTAACTTGAGCATCCAACTATCAATCCAGTACTAAACTGATGAGATGGTTAGTTGTCATCTCAACAAACATTCCTTTTCCTTTACAGGCTATCTGACAAGGACCAAAAGTTTTCTGCATCCACATCAAGCATGTACAAATTTGATCTAAACTTATCTTCTGCCTACGGTCAGCTCAGCTTGTTTCATCCAATGCTGAGTTGGGTTTCAGCGCACTTCCTGTTAAGCAACAATTAACGATTTGCAAGACGAATTAGTGTTAACATGAATCAATTGAGAAAGATCTGTACATCCTCAATGGTTTTGAATAAGGGAGGGAAAGAGTAGCAAATTGTGAGTTTCATTCACGAATGATTGGAAAAAAATGGGTAACATGATAATTTTTCTATCGTAAGTGCATATTTTTCAACTCAGCTGTTCACTGGGGGAGTAAAAAGGGAAAATGTCGGTTCATACGTATTTGATCCAATGGTACCGACTGAAAATGAAATTGGACATTCTTTACGGCATTATATTGCTTTGTAAATCAAATGACCCAACAAATAAAAGAAGACATTATTGGGCCATTTGATTTAACAGAAACAAATTCCTGGACTGTGCCAAAGTGGACTAGATAAGCACAGTTTGGGAACAGTTATAAGAAACTATGTTAGTTATAGAGCTTACATGACAAACAGAAGCATGAAATGATTATAGTACGTAAGGGATAGTCCTCACAACATTCTTCTTTGCATTACAAAATGATCGAAGGCTGTCTTCATCAACAGTGCCGAAGCCCGATACATGAACTCCATACTTTTCCATTCTCTTAGTATCTCGTGGAATGGGAGATTGCCAAAGTCCATCCCACCATGCTGGAGGGAGAAGAGGGGTTAAGGCACACTGGTTAGGCTGGCTAGGGCAGCTTAAAGGACCTGCAAATCTATTCCATATATGCCCCCAGCCAACCTGGTTCTTTAAACCTTCTCTTAACAAATTACTTTGGAAGCTACTCAAGAATGAGAAGTCTGAACCAGTAGAATTGTTCCCTGAGCACATTTGAAAGAATATGTTAGAAATGGTTCAACAGATGTTCCTCAAAGAAATTATTCTGTTCCTACATTATCCAACATGTAAAATGATTGAAAGAGTTTTTAACAATACCGAGATTGTCAAGATTGTGTGCTGCAGCCAGTGCCGCGATTAGCTGAGCATAGGTAGTACCTACACGCCTGTGAGCACCAGAAATAACAGCATGCTTCGCACGGGATGCAAGAAAGAAATCCACGAAGGCAACCCATCTTGGTGACGGGCCCCAGTCCTTCACTCTGAAGTCCAATTTATGGAATTCATCGTGCGTTCCAGAAATGTTTCCTCCGAAGTGTTCATAATCAAAATGAATAACCTGAAAAAAATTACAAATGAAATTAGACTGAAATTGTTTTACAAGCGTACAAAAGATCTGGGAGGCTATGACTGGTCAATTATTCCATTGAGCATGTATTCTGAAAATGGGGCTAACAACAGTTGTCCAGAAGTGACTACATTCGAAGAAATGTAATCGGACAATGAGGCAGTTACCTCTGCAAATTCACTTAAGATGGGCATGATACTTTTGACAAAATTTGGGGTATCTGATACTAAAACCAATCTAGGTTTTGAGACTGTGGCTAGATTAAGCATGGCTTTTCTGATGCACTGCAATGCGGCTTGTAAACCTCTGACAGACCTGAAATACACATGCACATTACTCAGTGAAAGCATTATCAAAGTAATTAAGATCCAGGATTCTATCAATTAAATGGAATTTTTGGAAGAAGATATTGTGGATTCAATTCTTAAGATAGTGGCAGTAGAGAGAAGGAAATAACAGTAGTTAAGAAGTAATACCAACCTATTCATAAGCATTCTCATATGCAATGAAATATCAGGATCAGCCCCACTTTTAAGGACCGAGAACACTGCTTCTTCAACATCCTTTGAAGGAGATATAAGAACTCTCATCAGCTCTCCAAATACATTAGGTCTAGATTCCAAAACCTCTGGATGTCCAAATAAATTAGAAGCAGCAACCCTCATAGCAGGATGCACATTCTTCAAGAAAAATTGAGCAGCAACAGCATCTGTTGTACCTTGGAACCTGATGGACTTCAGTCAGCATAGACAGAGTACAGATCAAATACTGATTTAATGTAAACTGAAAGTTAACCATACCATATGATAGGATGCTCCCATTCCTTCCAATTACTGCACAGAACATTTGACTGTGCAGGCTTTTCAAAATCATCAATTCGCATTATCAACTGCTTATTGAATTTCCTAACACAACCTTTAAGTCTCCACAAATGCTTGATTTCTTTCAAAGTAAACGTGATATTAGAATAAGAAATGTAGTCTCCGAAAGGAAACTTACCCCTGAAAATAAAAGTAGTAACATAAGTACTGTGAAAATAGATTTTTTTTTTAAAAAAAGAAAACATACAGAGAATAGGTCAAGTTCACGTGTATTCCATCATAATGCACGACTATAAACCTATTTGATAGATATGCAAAGTTTCTTCTGATATTTATCTGATGGTTTCTCTGAAGCTATGCCATCCATTTAATAGCATTTTAACTGAGGAAAGCTAACAAGTTTTTACATATCGTATCTGATGCACCACTAGTTTTCCTATAACTTGAAATGTCAGTGTGGAATAGGAAACATTAAATATTTCTAATGGCTCAATACATTTATAGTATTCAAAACCAATATTCAAATAGAAATAAAAAGGCTTAATATAGAACCAATATACCTGGTTTGCCCAATTATCAAGGATCTGTTGAGCATTATGCTTAAAGCTCCAGCAGTTAGAATTTTGTACATCTCATTCCCAAAGCCTGCCTCTGAAGATTTTCCCATGACAAAACCATGTTTGCAAAACTGCTCAGGAGGAAGATGTCGCACTCTTGAAGCACCTAAAATGAAAATAACCATGTGAGCTTTTACAGATCTCAAAAAGCGAACAAGTTTTCCACCATAAAATAATTGTGACAAAAGGTTTGACAGTGAAGGAAAAGCCAAAATGGTTCATCACATATATTATCCATAAAACAAATAGAAGATGACATCATTATAGAGTTCAAGAAACCAAAAGTCAAAGGATGGCAATCAAGAAGATTAGCTTTAAAATTATTGTTTGAATAATGAAGAAGAGCATAGGCTCAAGCCAGTATGCACACCATCAGACAAAGACCAGTACTAATTTTCCTATGACCTATTCTAAAGAATGAGTATATATACATGAGTTTCCTCCTTCATGTATTCTTTCATCGGGAGGTCCAACATAACTCGTAAGAGTCTAAGACTCAAGAAATTCCACTTTGAGGTCTTCACAACAGCTGCTTGGCTTCACAAAACATCCTCATGTGGAATCTATATTAAATTCAAAGGTAGCCGCCACAAATCCATTTCACTTGTTCTGCCAATCTCTTTTACTACCAAAGTGTACTTAAGAATCCAGTAAATTAACTACTAATAACTACTAACTATACTTAACAAATAAACCAAAATAGTAAACTAGCGGCAGCAATTAACTACTAAACCAAACCAACCAGCAGTTCATTTTCAATTTACTCCAACGACTATCTTCTATATTATAGACCTAACAACTTGAAGAACCATTGAGTCCTCATTCTCAGTTTTAAAGCAGCTCAAGGAGACCATTCTGCATGCACATATGGGTACCACAATGCAATCCTGATTACTTTTAACTACACAATGATCTCCAACTATCGTTCTGGGATTATTATTCCCATCGACCAAGAGGACCATTGACCTGCCAGAGAAAGACTAATAATATATTCCACCCTTCTGCTGATTTTTTCTTTTTTAATTTAATTAATAAGAAGCTGGATCTATCATTAAGCAAAAGAAACGATAAACAGCCGAGGGCTCAGGGTAGCGGAAAAGTTGGCCAAAAACCTTCTTCTGCACCAGTCTATTAGAGCGTTTTTCTTCCTATGAACTTCTAGCCAGGTGAAAAAATATTGAAACTCTTTGGGAACTTGGACCTTCCAAATTACATCTGGGAAGTCTAAGGTTATCTCTAGTTTCATCCACTGCCCTTTTTCAAATTCCAACAACTGTCCCCCGTTTACTCCCTCTATCTTCCACATTCCTCCAATTTGTTTTTACTTTCCACCATTTTCACTCATCTTTTTCTACACGAAATCACACCTTCAAAAATGCAGGGTACTATCTTCACGATGAAGGATTAATACTATGGTGACAAGTGGTAATGAGGGAAGCTAATGGGGTTGAGAGAAGATGCAAGAGTTCATGCAGACTCATAAAGTATTTTCGTAAAAGAGATGACATTCTTGATTAAACTAGTGAGGTTGGACAAAATGCAATAGTTTTTGTTCTGCAACATTTTACCCAACACCCTCAAATGATCAGTATTTTACATTCAATCGGCACTGCTAACACACACACTATGGAACATCAAACGATCATTAGAATGGCAAACAAATGGATTGTGAGCCTAATAAACCGCTCCTAGTCTAGTTATTAAATGGAAAATCAAAATCACCACTCCACCAACCTGGCCTAAAAACCAAAAGAAGAGGTGATTACCAGCAACTATTAGTCATTCATAGAACTATAAAGACGACCAACAATGGGAGGGCAGACAGTTATCAGAAAAGCACATAAGGAAATATTACCATTCAAATAAAAGTGATTTTGAATAATTGTTCTTACTCTCAGGCTTTCCTTCCAGACACCATCTTTAAAGGCCTCTCCCATCTGCTCCACCGTCGCGCAGGAGCTCCGCCTTCCCTCCATTCCACTCCGAGCCCGACTTCCTTCAATGTCGTCGGCATTACCAAACTGATCAGAGCTCGATTCAGATTCTCGAGTTTCCAGCCTCATAAGAACATTGAGCATCAAAAATCCAATTGCAGCACCGACAGCACATAGAACGACGACATATCGCACGAACGATGACGATCTCTTCCTCCTGGATCCACCATACCTCATTTTCCCGTTGCTTCACAATCTGCTGGAGATTCAAAGTAATCGAATCAGAAATGCGAATTGATGGACCTCAGTGTGAACTTTGCCTAGTTCGTGGATTCATAGTTCATATCTAATCAAGCTAGGGGTTTCCAACGGGGAAATAGGAGAAAATGAACTGATTACAAATGGGTTGATTTTTAACCCATCTCTCCATCATTGAAGATCTGTACGCTTCTTTTGATCAATTTTATCATTTAACTCTCTTAAAATTTTTTCGAATATGATCGTATTTCAACAATTTTTCTTTGTTCAACAATATTTAAGTATCAGACCTCTTTCTTCAGGATACATTAAAAAAAAAAACAAAAAAAAGGACTATTTTCATTTTGATATAGCTCAACTAGTTAAAGTTCTATAATTTTTTGTTTTTGTTTTGATAGTCCTATTTCTTAAAATATTTTTCTTTTTACGATAAATGTGAGGTAAGGTGATTTAAAAATCCAATCTAGAATGAATAGATATTATCCTCTTGAGTTATGTTTATGCTGACATTTTTTCAACGATTTTAGATTGTAATTGAATTCTATTATTTAAATTGTGAAAATTTCATAAACAATATTGATATTTTTTCAACCATTTTAAATTTACTATCAAGGACATATTAAAGAGAGTGAAAACATGAAATAAACTTTGACTTTTACTTTTAGATTACCAACCAAACTTAATAATTTTACATTTGTTTTTTTTTTGACAATATAGGAGTGAGGGGATTTGAACCATAGACCTCGTGGTTATCAGTACAACTTTATGCCAGTTGAACTATGCTTTTGTTGGCAATAATTTTACATTTGTTAGTTTAAAAATAATAATAATAATTATAATAATGGTTTTAAGTTATTTCTTACCAAATAAGAATATATTAGACAATATCAAAATAAACTAAAGAAAGAAAGGAATATATTAAACAATACCAAAATAAACATAACTTAATGGTTAATGGTTAAGAGTATCATTAATTTTACAAGTTAAAATCATTTGGTCTACATTTAAGATATAAAAGGAAAATAAGAGTATATTTGGTAACATTTTTTTGTTTGGCAAACTGTTGGTTGTTAGATGTAATTGTTTTATGGAAAAATACACTTTTGGTCGGTTTGGATTAGGTTTCATTTTGATATTTTGAAAAGAGGTTTGTATTTTATTTCATTTTAGTCTCCCCGTCCAATTTTTCTAACTAACAAAAGTCGACGTGACATTTTTTATATTAAAAAATATATTTAAAAAAAATTTAAATTAAAAATATACAAAATTAATATATATATATAATATATATATAATTGATAAAGAAAAAATAAAAACATTCTTATCTTCTTCTCTCTTCACCACCACCACCATACGCTATCGCTCGTCTGCTCCAACCGATTTTTTTTTCTTTCACTTTCTTTCTTCTACCTCTTCCTCTTCTTCTCATTCCTCCTTTTTCATCTTTTTTTTTTTTCCTCTCTGATTCTTCCTTTCTTTTCTGTTTATATTTAAAAAAAAAAAAAAGAAGAAGAAGAAGAAAATAGCTCTGAACCAAATCGGAAGGAAGGGGAACCCTCCTCGTTTCAGACTTTACTTTTTTTTTTTTTTTCTTTTTAAGAAAATAGAAAGAAAGGGAAGAAAGAGAAGAAAGAAAGGGAAGAAAGAGAAGGAGAGAAAGAAGAAAAGAGAACAAAAAAATAGGCGGCTATGGGATTAGAGTTTATGGGAGGGAAGAAAAATAGTGTGGAGGAGGAAAATGGAGTAAAAAAGAAAAGGAAAAAAATTAAAAAATATATTTTATTTTAAAATTTTAAAAAATAATAATTTTTAAATAAAAAATAGGTGCCACATGTTGATATCTAACGGAAAAATGGATGGAGTGATTAAAATGAAACGAAATCCAAACCTCAAAAATCAAAATGTCGAGTTTTATCAAACTTAGGGACCAAAATGAAACATAACTCAAACCTTAGGGACCAAAAGTATATTTTTCCTTGTTTTTATTAATTAATTTGGCAGAGGAAAAAATTAATGTAAACAAATAATCTAAGGTCTCGTTTGATAACCATTTTTGTTTGGTTTTTGGTTTTTTAAAATTAAGTTTATAACCACTACTTTCACTCACATGTTTCTTTGTTTTGTTATTTACCTCATTCTTATGTTTTAAAAAACCTAGTCAATTTTTTTTTTTAAAAAAAAAAGTATTTTTCAAAAACTTGTTTTTGTTTGTAGAATTTGACTAGGAATTCAAATGTGTCATTGACAAAGATGAAAACTATTTACAAAAAACAAGCCTGACTCTCAAAAACCAAAAACTAAATATCAAATGGTTATCAAAGGAGACCTAAAAATCAAAGATATGGACAATATTGATATAGAGAAAAACATTGCTCTTCCCCACCTCATTATAATACTTTCAATTGTAATCTAAGGATTAAGTCCCTCTACTCTTTCTTTTTTCTTTTTTTAATTCAACTAAGTCACTTTATAGAAAAGTTTTAAGGAAAGATACATAATTTTCTGCTTAAAAAAAAAAAAGAATTTTCTGTTTCAAAGAAAAATACAAAACTTCCCACCAAGAGATTTCTCTCTCCCTCTATTTTTCTTCTTTTTAAAACTCTTCTATTTCTTTATTTTCCATTTTAACTAAGATTCATTCGATTCCTTTCAAAAAAAAAAAAAAAAACTAAGATTCATTCGAGTAATAATCATAAACATAGTTCAACAGTTAAGATATCTATTTGTTAATTTAAAATGAAAGTTTCAAAATTTTCATCTCCATATTTATTGTACTATAAAATTATAAAGAATGAGTCGATCAACTCAACACAAACATTGATGTGTCACTTTCTATCTCTCTATGTTCTTTTTTTAGTTCAACAACTGTAAGATGGAAATCGAACCATCAATTATTAGAATGGTAAATAACCTTATCAGCTAAGTTATGTTCGGATTGATAATACTTTTTATTATTATTATTACAATACTTTCTATATACTTACACTAATTGACCCAACAAAAACCTAAATTTAACTGATAAATAAATACTAAAAAAACAATGTCGTGTGCAATATGGATTGGTCAACCAAGAAAAAGATTTTGCCATGTGGCTAGATTTGTGTGTGTTTCATTTCTCTCTTTTTTTTATTGTTATTATTATTTTTTAAAGTTATGTTTTTGTAAGCATATATGTGTCTAGTCTAACATAGATGCATCCCATCCTAGTTTGATTTTAATTTTTTTTTGGATAAAATATATATATTTTTTAATCCTAGAACCTTAAAACTTAATTTCTATTTGGTTTATGGTTTTTAAGTTAACATTTTTTGTTATTGAAATTTGGATTTAATTTCTATTGGATCATTTATATTTGAAAAATGACATGTTTGATTCTCGAGATTTAAATTAAATTTCTACTTAATTTTTGAAGTTTGAAATTAGTAAAATCTAGTCACAACATATATATTTTAACTATCATGTTATCATTTAAAAATTAAATTCAAATTTTAGGGACCAAAAATTTCTTTTTTTCTTTTTTTTTTTTTTTTTGAGAAAACCAAATATTTCATTTTTAAACAATCAATGACCAAATAAAAATTAAATTCAAATATTAAAGATCAAAAGTACTAATTTTCAAAAAAAAAAAATTAAAGAATTAATTTTGAAAACTTGCAGATCAAATAAAAACTAAATATAAATCTCTCAAACATCAAAAGTGTATTTTATACTATATTTTTATTTTAATTCTTGAATTTAAACAATCAATGACCAAATAGAAATTAAATTCAAATATTAAAGATCAAAAGTACTAATTTTCAAAAAAAATAATAAATTTAAAGAATTAATTTTGAAAACTTGCAGATCAAATAAAAACTAAATATAAATCTCTCAAACATCAAAAGTGTATTTTATACTACATTTTTATTTTAATTCTTGAATTTTGAATAAAATGTATTTTAGCCTTTGCTATTAATCTATTAGTAAATCGTTGAATAGAAACCATTATATAAAAAAAAATGATGTCTTTCCGTTCATTTATGTGAACAAAAATGCATGTTTAGTTTGAATTCACTTTGATAAGTTTTTAAATGATTTGTGGGCAATTAAGAATAAGGACTCTTAATAATTTTGTAAGCAAATCTTAAAGACACCAACCTTAACTAAGACGTATATTTCTCGTTTGAAGTTTGAAGTTCAAATCCCTACTTCAAATCTGTTTTTATTAATTAAAAAAACATCCGAATTGTGTCAATTTAGAACTTTTGCATGAAAAATATCTTTTCTAATAAGTTTTTGTAATATCACAATTGCACTTTTTTTTTTTTTTTTGAGTACATCAAACGATTGCACTTATCTAACCCCAATACATTAACAATATTTTAATATGCTTTAAACTTTCAAACCTGAGTCTAATAAATCATTGCCATTAACTCCGTATGTTTAACCTTTATATGACACCATCGAATGCTTAAAATCAACCAATAACATAATCTTTGAACAATACAATATTATCAATGTGAAACACAAAATTAAAAGATGAATGACTATTGCCAATTTGACCATAGCACAAGAGACAAGACACTTGTTATCATCTAAAATAATAAATGCTTCATTCTCCTCCTTAACATTTTCTTTTTAAAAATTCAACAATTAGGGCTCGTTTGATAACGTTCCTGTTTCCTGTTTCTTGTTCCTGTTTCTCATTTTTTAAGAAACAGACGTGTTTGATAACTCATCTTTGTTTCTTATTTCTAAATTTCTAGAAATGTTTCTCAAATTCTGTTTCTGTTTTTTTTTTTTCTATATTTCATGCATGTATCAATCCATCTCTTTCTCTCATTCCTACACCAATCTCTTCTCACCACCATCAACCTCTGACAACCGGTCGCCATCGTTGACCTTCGACTATCGGTCGTTGCCAACCTCCGTCAACCAGCAGCCATCGTCGACCTCTGACTACCGACCACCACCGACCGATCGCCAACGTCGACCTCGGACTACCGCCCGCCGTCGACCTCTGTTGTCTGACCCCCACCATCGACCTCCGACGACTGATCACCACCATTTACCTCTGATTACCGGCTGCCACCGACCTCCGCCGATCAGTTGCCACTGTCGACCTCCGACTACATGTCGTCGTCAACCTCCGCCGACCGGCTGCTACCGTCGACCTCCAACTATCGACCGCCGCCAACCTCTGTCGATTCATCTCCACCATCAACCTCCGACTATCGATCGCCGCCCACCTCTGCCGACCGACTGCCACCGTTGACCTACAACTACCGGTCTCTATCGACCTCCGCTGACTAACCGCCACCATCGACCTCTGACTACCGCTGCCACAGTCGACCTCCGACTATCGGCCGCCACCGTCGACCTTCGACTACTGCCCGCATTCGACAGACCGCCACCATCGACCTTCGACTACCACCGCCACCGTTAACTCCGGCGACTAATCGCCACCATTGATCTCCGACTACCGACCACCACAGTCGACCTCTGACTACCGGCCATCACCATCAACCTCCGACTACCGACCGTCGTCGACCTCCGACTACCACCCGCTACCACTGTCGACCTCTGACTACCGGTCGCTACCGTCGACCTCCGACTACTGCCCGTCGTCGACCGACCGCCACCATCGACCTCCGACTACTGCCTCTACCGCTGACCTCCAGCGACTGATTGCCACCATTGACCTCCGACTACCTGTTGTTGTCGAACTTTGATGACTGATCGCAACCATCAACCTCCGACTACCGGCGCCACTGTCGACCTCCGAATACCGCCCGCTACCGTCAACCTCTGACTACCAGCTGCCACTGACCGATCGCCACCGTCGACCTCCGACTACCGACCGCTGTCGACCTCCAGCGACTGATCGCCACCATCGACCTCCGACTACCAGTCGCCTCCGACCTTCGCTGACCGGCCACCACTATCAACCTCAAACTACAGGTCGCCGACCTTCGTTGATCGGCCGTCACTGTCGACCTCAAACTACCCGACCGCAATCGTCGACCTCCAACTACCAGCCGCCACCGTTGAATTACGACTACCGACCCCATCGACCGTCGCTGACCGGCCTCCATCGACTAATCACCACCATCAACCTCCGTCGATCGGTCGCCACGGTCGAGCTCTGGCTACCGGTTGCCACTGACCTCTACCAACCGGTCGCTGCCGACCAACCGCCACCGACAACCTCTGACTATAATTTTAATGTATATTATATATAATTTTTATTTTATATGTACCAAATTTTATTTCAACTAAAAATCAAGAAACGAGAAACATTTACCAAACACATATATGTTTCTGTTTCTTCTTTTAGAGAAACAAGAAACAGAGAAATAATTATCAAACATGTTTCCATTTTTAGTTTTTAAAAACAAGAAACAAGAAACAAGAAACGGGAAATGAGAATGTTATCAAACGAGCCCTTAAGGTCCCGTTTGATAAAACCATTTGGTTTTTGGTTTTTGAAAATTTTGCTTATTTTTTTTCCAAATTCCTTACAATAGTTTTCATCTTTGTTAAAGATCCATTTGAATTCCTAACCAAATTCCATAAACAAAAACAAGCTTTTGGAAACTTTTTTTTTTTTTTTTTGTCTAATAAACTACTTTTTATAGGAAGCTTAATTTTCAAAAACCAAAAACCAAAATAGGTATCAAACGGAGCCTAAATAAATAGAATGGTAATATGGTAATAAGTATCATATCCACTCGTCATATTCGATTTGTTTTAAAAAAATCAAAGATTGTTAAAAGCTTTTTTAAGGTACAGAATTAAATAGAAAACCTTAAAATATCAAGAATTTATCAGAAGAAAGGACTAAATAAATAGAAGTAATTTAAAATTTTGAGGCACTAAAATAGGTTGTTTTTAAAAGAAAAAAAAAAGGTTTTAATAATTTTGCAGAGGCTTTATTAGGGAAGTAGAAAGTCGGAGGGACGAGAGAAAATAACTAAATTCGTCTAAACTCCCGCTCTCTCTCCTCTCCTTCACAACGACCATTTCAAAATCCCACCACAAAGTCAAAAAAAAAGGAAGGAAAATTTTGAAGCTCAAAGAAAACAAAACACACAACAACCAAATTTCATATGAGATGGATAATTTTCTTCACAATTCGCATCTCTTTTCTTGAAACTCTCCTCCTTTTTCGTTCTTCCAACTTCCACATTCAACGACAATGGACAAGAACAACAACCAACCTGAGAATCAACAACACCTCCTTCACAAGGCCTCTAGCTTCACCGCCAAGGACGACGCCCCCGCTGATGATAATGCCACTCTCGCCGCTCCAGATCCTGCTGCTTCCCTTGCGGATGCCGACGCCGATGTGAAATCTGCCGAGAAATTATTGGAGGATCAGGATCGGGATCAGAAGGAGGAGATCAAGGAGGAGGACGAAAAGAAGGAGCAGGAGCAGGAGGAGGAAAAGAAAGAGGAGGAAAAGAAGGAGGAGGAGGAGGAGGAAAAGAAGGAGCAGGAGGCGGCCGAAGACTCCAAGGATGAACCGGATCTTCATTATAATCTCCACACCATTCTTCCAGATGTCGATCAATTCCTGCTAGCTCCTCACGGTTCTCGCGATCGAGAGGAGGATTCCGCTGTCGAGATTCCGAAGTTCATCGACAAGTTCATGGATCTCCTGGATGCGAAGATCGAGCAATACAACAGTGCGGAATCGGATGCCAAGGAGAAAGACTGTCGAGTGCCGGAGGACGAATCGTCGTTTCTGGAAGCGGTTGATCGGATATCGAAGCTGAAGAATGCAGTGCACGATATGAAATTGGAAGACAAGAATAATTCCTTGATCAATCGCATTGGAAGCACTCAACAGCAAGCAATTTCTTATTTGGAAGAAGAGTTCAGGTTCTTTCTCGAGGAATCCAGAGATGGCGATACGGATCCTGCTGCCGATACGAAAGGGAAACACGAACCGGATCGCTGTGCAGTAGCACCGGACGCTGATTCCGATCAAGTCCATTTTCCAGGTTACTCCGACGAGATCGTGAGCTATTTGAACAAAATCGCCAACCAAATGATATCCGGTGGATACGAATCGGAATGTTGCCAAGTTTACATCGTCGCCAGAAGAAACATATTCGAAGAGGCCTTGCAGAAGCTCGGATTCGAGAAACACAGCATCGATGATATCCAGAAGATGAATTGGGAAGCAATGGAGAGGGAGATCGCTACATGGACCAAAACCATCAAGCAATGCGCCACCGTTTTGTTCTCCGGCGAACGGACTCTCGCCGAATCTGTATTTTCTGCGTATCCTCCAATTTCCGCCAGTCTGTTTAGCAACCTTACTCGCGGCATTGTGATTCAACTGTTAAATTTCTCTGAAGGAGTTGCAATGACGAAACGCTCCGCCGAAAAATTGTTCAAGCTTCTTGATATGTACGAAGCTCTTCGCGATATGGTCCCAAAAATGGAAAGCTTATATCCAGAAGAATCCGCCAACGAGCTCAAAACAGAGACCACAACCGCTAGAACTCGTCTCGGCGAAGCGGCGATTTGCATATTCTGCGATCTCGAAAACTCGATCAAATCGGACACCGGAAAAACTCCGGTACCAGGCGGCGCCGTTCATCCATTGACTCGATACACCTTAAACTACTTGAAATACGCTTGCGAGTACAGAACCACACTGGAACAGATTTTCAAAGAACACTCAAAAATCGAGCGAGCCGATTCCACAAGCCGACCACATTTCGAAGGCGAACAACCACCACCGAGTTACAACCCTAGCGCTGACAATCAATCACCATTCTCCGTGGAACTGACGAAGGTGATGGAGCTCCTGGACTCAAATCTGGAAGCAAAATCAAAGCTATACAGAGACATACCACTGAGTTCAATCTTCATGATGAACAACGGCCGATACATCTTGCAGAAGATCAAGGGATCTGCAGATATTCACGAACTGGTCGGCGATGCGTGGTACAGAAAGAGATCTTCCGATCTCCGTCAGTACCACAAGAGTTACCAGAGAGAGACGTGGGGCAGATTGTTGGGTTGTTTGAACCACGAGGGACTGACGGTGCACGGGAAAGTGGTAAAGCCAGTGCTGAAGGAGAGGTTTAAGGGATTCAACGCCCTGTTCGAAGAGATTCACAAAACACAGAGCTCGTGGGTCATCAGTGACGAGCAGCTTCAATCGGAGCTCCGAGTTTCGATATCGGCGGTGATGATTCCGGCGTACAGATCATTCCTAGGGAGGTTCTCGCAGTACTTGGATCCGGGGAGACAGACAGAGAAATACATTAAGTTTCAGCCTGAAGACATAGAAACCTACATAGATGATCTATTCGATGGAAACCCAACCTCCATGGCAAGAAGGAGAACATAAAGCTCGAAGCTCTCGAAACGAATTTGAAAAAGGCAAGACTCCATTCTCTTAGACTTCTTCTTCTTCTTGTTCTATATATAAGTTTTTTCTTTTTCCTTTTTTTCTTTTTCGAAGCCCTTGCTGAGGCTAGTTTTGTCATTTCAGCTGCACTCTGCAGATTGCAATTGATGAATTGCAATTGCAGTTTTCAAACACACTTCTTCCTTGGCTTCAACTTGCTGAATCGCTGCTGCTCCCTTTTTTTTTTCTTTGAAATTATGTTACATTTTCTCCTCTCATTGTTTTTCAAACGATTGCTTGTAATTGTCAAATTAACAATGTAATTCTTTTGTTTTTTTGGCCTCCCTCCACTGTTGGCTCGACCCCCTTTAGATTTATTGTTTTCTATTTAATAGATTCTGCATTTTTGTTTTTGGATGTATCTAAATGATATTTGGTACACAAAATTCCTGTTTAATTATAGTATTCAATTCTTGTTTTTGTTCAACTATAGTTTTGATTTCTTAAAGGTGAAAAAAATGAAAATTTATTTTTTTTTCCTAGTAGATTTTTTGGATTCTCACTCTCAAAATCACATGTTTTCTAATAGGCATTCTAAAAAAGATTTGAAGCTATAAAACTATTAAAAACCTTTTAATACATGAATATATGTTTTTTATAGTTCGAAGCTTCATAATTGAAGTTTTCAACCACATTTTTTGAACGAGGTCTTATAACTCCCTTGAATGCACGAAGAAACGACGTAGAGGAGACTCAAATTGATATCAACAGAGGATTAGATTCAAATTGACCTCAACTATCTACCTTGATGATCCACTGAAACAGATCAAAACATAGTCTACTATAGTCATGAATTTCAATCGTCAAGTACATCTTTTTTTTTAAGAAGAAAATGCATAAAAAACTAAGAGAACTACAACCACCCTCATAAATAAGAGGGAAAATCCACAACGAATACCAGGAGCCCAAAAAATACGGCCCATTTATCGCGAAGGGGAACACCTCTAGTTAGAAACAAAATCATAAAAAACAAAAGAAGAAGACGACTCATCAGCCACTATAACGACGAGGCTTTCTGGGCAATGCAGTGGGCTACTGCATTGGCCTCCCTCACGCAATGACTGAAGACCACTGACTTGAGACCCGAAGACATGGAGAAGATGACCTTCATGACATTGCTCAGTTCAGAAAGGTCCTCCGAAACGACATTAATGTCGTTGATGACTTTCAAGGAGTCCAATTCCACTTCCAAATTCATCTGGTTTCTAATACGGGTATCTTTTATGCAATTAATCCCTTGTAAAATAGTTTTTCATGTCTCAATCTCAATTTTTGTACAAATGATTATTGATGTAGTTGTTTCTCGAAGCCCCACACATGGCCAAGGAAATCCCAAACACCAATTTGGCAATTTTTTTAGAATTCTCTAAAAACATTGACCCTCCAAAAAGCAAGCAAGATTGAGATGCTCCATGCATGACATGCCTAAGGAGACACATACCAGGACTGTAGGGACAAACAAAACAATATGGACTCGATCCATTGTTAAACAAAACAACATGTGTTTAACAATATGGACTCGATTCAATTGTTCCACATCATCTCTTGAGCCAACAAAAACTTTGACCTACATAATGTGACGACCATGTTGAATTAGTAGGGCCTAAAATGTCGATATACGTCACATCGTTAGTATACTAAAGTGTATATTTTCAGCGAAGTATACTTGGTTTTTATACAATCAGCCCATCTTAATTGGACTAAATCTAGTACCTTTAAATCTCATACGCTTGCATGTTTAAAAGATTTTGCAACACACAATTCCTTGCCACAGGTAATATTTCAAATTATTTTGACTTGGAATGCGAATAACCTAGATAAGTTAAATACATGTTTGAGAATGATTTTGAAATGGTTAAAATCTTTTGATGATATGAAACTCACGTTTAAAAGTATAAAATCAAACATGACATTGATTTTGAATAATTAAAGGTATATTTCGAGGTGATTTTGAACAAGACAAAAGTGATTTTAGCCATTTTAAAATCATTCCCAAACCTGCACTTAAAAAGTTCCAAATTTGATTACTTGATCAACTCACAATTAAGAAAAATTTATGAACAACCATTCTACATCAACAACACCATCCAAAGTGATAAGAACCGTCCATAAACACTAGGGGCCCGTTTGGTTTAAGGTTTTATAGATGCCTGGGAATACATGATGCCTGGGAATACTATGTCTGGGAATCAAAGATAACTGTGTTTGGTTGTGCATGGGAATGTCATCAGGATTTTAATGGGATAAACTATGTTAATTTAACAAACTAAAATTATTTAATTAATTTTTTAATAAATATCTTTAACTACAATAATTTAATATATTGTATCCATAAAAATTAATTAGATAAACATTTAATAATAATATGATTATTTATTTATTATAAGGAAATTAAAAAAAGTAATTAATTGATTATAAATAATCGATAAGTAATTAATTATAATTATTGAAAAATGAATTTTTATACTAAATTCATTTAAATGATTTTAATTCAATAATTAAATATATTTTCGATAATATTGACTAATTAATTATAATTTTAGTAAATATGTAATTACATCCCTTTTGATAAACTTGGACTAAGTATTTGTCTAAAAGTCCTAGAAAAAAATATTTGTTTTAAAAAAATGAAATTCTTGACAAATTATTATTTAATCTAATTAAATAATTTATTATATTATTTTTAATTTAGTATCCATTAGTTAATTAATTAACTATATTCAAAATAAAATTGCATATAAAAATAAAAAAGAAGAGATGGGAAAAGAGAAAACCCATGCTTTTGCAAGGGCATAGAAAACCCTTGCTTATGGGCATAAATGATGTCTGGGAATGAGTTATTTCCTGGGCCCACCACAGAAATCTTGAAACAAACAAGGGTATTAAAAACCCTTGCCCATTCCCATCTCCAAAAACCTTGTACCAAACGGGCCCTAGGGGCTTAAAAAACTAAACCAACCCAAATTGAATTCACCCCATGGTCCACTTCCAATTAAACCAAACTAAAAACTCCTTCTTAGTTCCCAAGAATTTAAGTTTAAGGGAAATTGCGCTAAATGACTACAAAAATAAAGCATTCTTGATTTTTGGCTACAGAAGTTCGGATTTTGTAGGCGTGGCTACCAAAATTTTAGGAACCGTTTCCTGGCTTTTTTTTGGACGTTTTTACCCCTGGTATATACGATTATATACAAACGCCGTTAACAGTCTTTTTTGTTGCAAACGTCCCCTTTTTGCGTGGTGGATGGATCCCTACTTACATGGGATCGGTTGGTGGTTTGTTTTGATCCTGATTTACCTATTTTTCAGGCTTAGGCTTTCTAACGGTAAAAAATTATCTTTTTCAGCGGCATGAAGCAGTCAACAGATGGATTACCCAAAAAAAAACATCAAACAATTCCATAGTTGTATGTAACAGTTCAATCTACACAGACAACAAACGTACAATATCATAGATGTATATATTAATACATACACGTTCACAGACAGACAATGGAGGGTATATAACTGTTCAAACACACGTACGTACGAGCATATATGTATATAGATGTACGAGATAGTAGTTGCACATATCAGTATATAAATGTATGAAATCATGGATGTATATACTAATACATACACGTTCACAGGCAGACAATGTACACAGGCTTGCCAATACATATATTGTAAGGTGCAGAGGGGTATATAACTCCTCTCACACACTTTCCAGAGGAGTTTGCAACAATGATGGAATAGTATTTATCAGTACATACCGCTCTGGTGGGTTCGACCTCCTCACTTTCATCCCTTTTTGTCCGTCTGTCCTTCCCTTTGGGTCTCTTCGCATCCTAGATGTTAATTAGGGAGTTTAATTCTCTAATTTGTAATTCACAAGGGGGATGATGTGGGTGATCTTTTTTACCTTTTTGTCTACCGTTTTCTTTTTCTTGCTATCTCCTTCGTCTCCGCTATCGCTTGAGGAGTAATCATCTTCAATAGAATGGTTTTCCCCCGTATCGGCGCTTGCGTCAACTTCTTCCTGTTTTTTAACACAATTACACGAGTAATTACAGCATGTTTTACACAACCTAAAGAGTAAATACAGAGTCTTACCTCCACGGGTTTAGTCTTTTTTGGTCTCTACTTACAATAGAGCGTAATATTCTCAGATTGCATGAAAGAAACAAAATCCCTAAAATCTCGGGGGAATGTATCAGTTTGTTGCTAATATAAGGGAATAGGAATGATGCCTTTACCTTAGTTTGAATTTCTGAGAAATTGTACAGTCCTCGCGCAGAAGGAGAATCGATGGAGGATGTGGGGCGAGCAGGAGTCTCGACGGCGCGGCGGAAGAAGGTCGCCGGCACGGCGGATGTGGGTCGTCGGCGCGATGCGAGAGGTAGGGATTGGTATACACTCTGTGTTGGGGGTGGAAAATTGTGGGAAATGGAGGATTAAGTCTTTCAAGGTTTTTGAGGGGAGGGAGATGAAGATGGACCGACGGGGGGTGACGCAATGCATGGTGGCGTTCTGGTGGGAGGGTGGGCGGTGATTTGACAGGTCATAATGGCAGCCTTTAAGGTCCTTTTTTTGTTAGTTGTTTCATGGGCAATTTTGTCAACATTTACTAAGTTGTTTTCTAAGGTTTTCTTATTTGCAGGTAGTATATTCTCTTATTGAGAGGACTGTGTTTTTCAATTAATGTAGTCCGAAGGTGTTTCTCTCTACTGGGAGAGGTTGAGCATTGTATTCCTTCCCCAATAAAGGTATCGACTCCTTTTTCCGGGAAACAATTTTTTTCCAGTAGTAACAATATGATACAACTTTTTCTAGATTTTGAAACTAGTTTTTGTTTCCTTAATTTTTGAATTTCAAGCTTCTAAAATTTCTCCAACTTATTTTTAGGGGTGTATTTTATCTCTTATAAAATCTGATTTTAATTTTTAACGTTAGGAACACGTTAGGCAGTTTGTTGGGGGGCATTTGTGTCTTTTACAAATAGGATTTTATTAATCAGTAAAACGTTTAGCCATCTATTTAATTTATAAACTTTTGTAGCCATTTTTCAAGCCACCTATTTATTTTTAGCCATTTTTCTTGTTGCCCCTAAGTTTAAACACTTATGGTCCGACTTTGACAGAGTTAACAATTAAAAAATTTTTGTAACCCATTAGTCGTTCTACTTCCAATTTTTTAACAATTTAGTCTTTAAAACTTTAATATCTAACAATTTAGTCCCGAACTTTAAAATTTGTAACACAATTTAGTCCCCATCGTAAAATATATTATTAAGATTTAATAGACTTTTTGACCTACATTGATTAATAACTTTATTAGGTCTATGTATGTTTATAAATTGCAAAAACTAAGTCGTTACATAGTAAAAATTAACACTTAATTTTGATTTAAATTTTCACGACATAGACTAAATTGTTACAATTTTTAAAATACATGAACTAAATCGCTACAAATTCTAAAGTACAAAGTCTAAATTATTACATATTAAAGTTCAAACACTACAAAATAAAAAATTCAGGAATTAAATCATTACAAACAAAAAGTTTATGAACTAAATTATTACTCCCATGAAAATTCAGCAACCAAAAATTTTTTTTAACCCATAATTTATATTGAATCAAACAGATATTATCATACATACTAGTTTAAAATAAATAAATGGAACCTGTTCAACGAAGTGACACTTCAATCTTTTAGAGGAAAAAAATCATTTGATATGATATTTTGAAGGATAAAAAATATTTTTCAGCTCGTTAAACACATTTATTTTACACACACCCAAAAATACAAAAAAAAAAAACAAAACAAAAAACAAAACAAAAAAAAAACAAAACAAAACAAAAAACAAAAAACCACAAAAACAAACTCACACACGGAAACAATAGCTAAAGACGGCCAATTATTTATGAGCATTTTGTGTAGATGACCCGTTTAAGAGATAGAATTGAAAAATGTCATACATTTTCAATTTAAGATTATATGTCTTTTTGCTTATGTCACCATCGTAATAAAATTACCAAACGAGGTAGAGAGCGAGATTGGAAAGAGAAAATAGAGATACAGCGAGATTGGAGAGCAAACGAGATTGAAGGAGAAATTAGAGAGAGAAAGACGAAAAGGCAAGAGATTTTAAAGAGAACGAGAGATTAAAGAGAGAAATGAGAGAGAGCCAAAAATTGGAGAGAAGGAGATTGAAGAGAGAGATTGGAAAGAGAAATTGGAGACAACAAAAAGCTAGAGAGAAAGATTAAAGTGGAGAGTAGAGTGATAATTGTACTATGCTAACACAAGTCAGAGGACATATAACCTTAAATTGAAAAAGTACCAAAAACCCATTATTTATTAAAATACAAGAACAATACATGATTGATGGCATTCTCACTCACAAACTTCTGCATTATTCATTGAGCAAACTATTGAATTCCTATTTGTTTCACATCTCAAAGCTTGCTCGTAATGTTGATGTTCCTGACCTTTGATGACCTTGGAGCTGTATCTTTTGGGACAACAATGGTGAGGAGACCATTTTCAACCTGAGCTTTGATCTGGTCTAATTTGACATTTTCAGGCAGTTTGATCTCCCTAGAAAAATCTCTCTTGCCTGTTTGTCTTTCAGCCAAATGCCAAATCGCCTCTTTCCCAAGTGGTTCCTCTTTACCACTGATTCCTTTGATGTACAGAACATTTCCCTCATCAACCTGTACTTTTATGTCATCTTTGCTGAAGCCTAAACAGATTTCAAATAGCAACAACCAATTAATCTATCAAATAGCTAACATGGGAAGAAAAAAACAAAGAGAATTTAAGAGTAGTGAACTAAATTTGTATTTTGTGAAGCGACAAAGTAATTTTTTTTTTCTATATAATATTTTATTGTTGATATCTGTGAATATTTGAACCATCTCGCATACACTTTGACTAATCTGCTAGTAATTTCTAAGAAAATACATAAGATTTTAAATAGATGGCATTTGGCCAGTGACCACTCTAGTTTTTAACTCATTTCCCCTGGACTTAGATTATTTTTTTCCCAAGTATTTTGTGTCCACCATAATTAATTTATCAACAAATCAAATGACAGTCACTTCACAAAAATACGATTCAGTCTGTCACTTTCTTACAAATTACAATTCTATTCTCCACATCTTAATCCACGGTAAGAAACTAAATGCATAAACACTCAATTAAATACTATGTTTGTCTAAATTAAACCGTGTTTAATTTTCATTATTTTCAAAAAAAAATTCATAGGCGACGATCGACTCAATTATCCAAGAAAAAAAACACTTTCCAAATCTCAAACTCATTAAACTAATTGCTTGATTTCACATCAAATTTAAAGTAGAAACAATACAACGATTCCTCAACCGAACCGAGTGAATAAGTTTCTTAAAATCACTCCGAATGAACCGAACAAGTTTAAGAATCCAAGCAGAAGGAAAGAAGCTTAGACAAGAAAAACTAATCAGACAAGAAATTCAATCCACAAAACCTAGCGAATCTCCATTCCCCAGAGACATTACATACAGGAATTTCTCATACCTCAAATCAAGGAACGTATTGCGTTAATCAGCATTCAAAGCCAAGCGAAAACAAAAAGGAGAGAGAATCCAAAAGGTACCTGGAACGTTAACCTTGAAGATATGAGCATTGGATGTTTCGAGCCAATCCAAGAGCGCAACGGCGCCGGACGGTCCTCGGAAGACGGCAGGGCTCCAGAAGAAACGCCGGAGAGGATATCCAAATAAATCATCCGCCATTGGAAGCAAGCTAAGGGATCGAAGTTTCACAAAAGGCACAGATTGAAGACTGCAGCAAAATTGTATTTATGGTCTATGGAGGGAATTGAAACTGAAAGTCTCTGGAATTTGAAATGATCTCCACAGACTTCTTCTCTTCGTCCTTATCATTTTATATGACACTGCTTTCTAGACTCTTCCTCATCGTCAAATCCCATCGTCCATCACGTGTTATCCACGTGAAATATGAGTTAAAAATTGAGGGAAAATATCAATTTTCAAACTAATCTCCATATATCGAATTTCATCATAAAAAATAATAATAATAATAATAAAATCATCAAATTACAACTTTAGACTTTAGGGGTTATAATTTTTTTTTTTTCCGACAACATGTAAGTTGGGATTTGAATCTCTAACCATTAAAGTTTTATGTTAGTTGAGTTATACTCTTATCGATCTTTAAAGATTATGATTTAGGAGTGTTGCATAATTTTTATCTTTGGATAGATTTTGATTTTAAAAACTGTAAATGAAAATAATTTTGTGTGCATTTAATGAATATAAAATTGGTCAAGTACACTTTTTTTTAAAAGTTTTCGAGTACAAAATTAATGAAACTTCAAAGAAAAATAGCATTAGACTAGGTTTCTTATTGGCATTTTTAAACTTTGAAATATTTATTCAATCATGGATCTTGTGCATTACTGATGTGTTAATTTTATACCATGTGTTGATTTTATTGAAATTTGTAAGTATGGTGAGATTTTTACTTCACATTTTTTTTTAATTAATAAGTGAAGTTAGTGCAAATTTGTTATAGGGTAAACTACAATATGTGTTTAAATTTATTGTTCACTAAGATGAAATTAAAAGTTTAGAATAGAAATTGATAAAAGTTACCAAATTCAATGATAAAATTGATTTTTTTTTCCCCTTAAATTTAAATTTTTGAGATTTTTGTTTATTATGCTCTCTTTTAGTACTTTAAAGATGTCTATTTTTATCCTCCACTTTTAACTTCTATCAAATTTAAATTTTGTTCATTCAAATTTCTCGAGTGCAAGTATTTGTTTTGGTTTCTTTACTTTTTCAAAACGACAGTTTTAGGGTCTATTTAGAGCGATTTTCTAAATTTCTAAAAAAAAAAAAAGTTTTTAAGTGGAAAAAAAATCATTTACATTCTAATACATATCCTTGGGTCTTTCTAAATTCCTAAAAAAATTAATGAAAAAAAAAAAGTGTTTTTAAGCACTTAAAAAAGTTGTTTCAGACTTCAACGTTGCAATATATTTAATAAACTTTTTGGTGTTATGGGTGAAATTACAACATGTATGATGATTACAAATAGGGTGAAAAGATCAAGACCGAGTCAAGTTTACAATAATCGACATCATCAACAATCCATGGATACTCATCAATTTGGAAAATTGTTGGAACCAATCTAAAATGAAAACCTTTATAAGAAAATGTCCGAACCTTTTAAAACCGGATTTCGTTTCATTTTTTAAGGTGTGAAATTTCTTTTGTACTCGTAGATTCAAAAACACCAAATACCTCAAATTCCCACTCATCTCTCACCTTTGTCTTCTTTTCTTTTCTCTTCTCTCTCCTCCCTCACATTCTTCTCTGTCTCCTCTTTCATTCCACCATGACTCTTTTTTTGTTCTGTTCATATTCTTCCCTCTCTTCTACATCTTCTTCTTTTTCCTATTCTCTTCCATCCCACCATGGCTGAAGCACCGATGATCCAAAAAGATGATTTTTTTTTAAGAAAAACATTATGTAATCCAAAATGGTCGTTTCTAGATGAATTAGTTAAACAAACTACCTTCCAACATGTGGATCTTGAAAAGTTACACGGAATAAAAAAAAATCATCTAATTTAGTCAAGTGAACTCCAAGTTATGGCCTTTTCAAAGTCCAAAATTAGATAATTTTTCAAAATTCCAAGACATTAAAAGTCAAGATTCTTTATAAAAATTTTGCTCCGTTTATAAACATGGTCGTAAAGAACATGAAAAAATATATGAAAATGAGTGGTCACATGGGTAAAACGGAGTTGTATAGAGGGATATATGATTAAAAAAAAAAAATAAAATACGATTGTCTAGTAAACGAACGATCTACGAGACAATCATCTATTTGACAATCATCTATTTGACAATCATATTTTGATCATATCTCCCCCGATACAACTTCGTTTTAGCTATTTGACCACTCATTTTCATACAATTTTTCATTTTCTCTACAACCATGCTTATAAATTTAGCCAAATCTCCAAACCCACTCAAATTCCTAAAAAATTGAAATACATAAATGAAGATCTAAGTTAAGTTTAGGGACAACGAAAGCATCATCCACCTTGTCTCATCCTTTTGTCCTTACAACAATAGAACATATGGTATAGTTTTTTTTTTTTTTTTTTTTGAGTACATCAACATTTGGGGGTGGGGGGATTCGAACGAACATATGGTATAGTTATAGTGAAGATAAAAATGCAAATAAATTTAAAAGAAGACCATGATTATTTGTAGACTACTTTAGGACTTTGTTGCTATTCTCCTTCACAAGGCCAAAGAAATGGCAGAGTTTCACTTTCTACAATACACCACACTACTTGGAAAAAGAGGGAGAGACTTTCCCTTTATAGCTAATTCTAGCACATGGAATTAATTTGAAGTCATACTTATAGCCCTTTAGGTTAATTAGAAGTCATACCTACTTTTTTAGACATGGGACAAAAAAAAAGTTATTATAGTTTGACAAAATAGTTCAATAATTTGCTTTTTTTTTCTTTCTTTAAAAAACATCAGGTAGAATTATATTGGTCAAGCGTCTAAAGTTCTCCAATCGTCCAACCCTTGTAAGAAAGTGATCGAAGATAATTTTCTTTTAAAAAAAAGAAAAGAAAAGATAGGAACACATAATTCAATGATAAACACCTGTCTCTTTTCTCATTCAAAATAAATAATTTAGATTTTTATCTTTGGTAAGTTTACATTGTAAACCATATTTCCTTTAATGAAAATTCAAATTCTAATATTAAGTGATGACAAATACTTTAAAAACAAAATTCTATTGAAAAATATATATTAAACATTTAAAATTTCATTATCTTTCTGGTATATTTATACAGATAATCCAATCGTATTTTTTATTTTGAGCAAACCAATATGATATAAAATCATATCTTTTAGTATTTATACTAAAAAAAATTAATATCATATATAATAGTTTATTATAGTTTAGAAATCAGTATAACTTAATTTCAAAAAAAAAAAAAAAAAAATCAGTATAACTTAATTTGAGTGTTATATATGAATGCATCTAAAATTATTTTTATATGAATTTGTAAGTCATCTAACATACAATATTGTTTTATTTTAGTATGGAGGTCTAATCTCATCACTCTATGCACGTTTGCTAACAAGCAAAGTTTGATTAAAAAAAGGTATATTAATAAATTTACCAACCAAAGTCAAATGTTGCCTCACTTAGATGCTTGTTATTTGTGATAAAAGATTTTCATATTATCTACCTAATAAAATAACAATTAATGAATATAATAAATTAATTAGCTAAAATACTCAAGGACCATTAATTTGCCCCTAAAATTGTAATTAAAAAGAAGACATGGTTAGAGAATTTGGGGAGCATTATAGAAATAGAAAGTGTTAGCCATGTTGTAAACAAAATCTTTCTACTGGATTTTTTATTTAAGTTCAATCCTAATGGATATTAAATTGCAATATTTTTCTTACTTTATACTTCATAATGCCAAATTAATTAATATTTCTTTCCAACATTGGCCCGACAAAATTCGTTAGTGTTCAGACCAACTCGCGTCCACAATTACATATTTGAATTTTTACATTTCAAGGGAAAACATTTCCTTTTATAATTTGACCTTTATTTCATTTTAATTATCACTTTGTATAAATGTTATTTTCGTCGGGATGAACTCATATCTTATTCCTCTCTCAAATGTCTGACAAATATTTGAAACTACAGTTAAAATTCTTTGTTTTTTTTGTTCCTTTTCTTTTTTTGGAAAAAATGCCCTTGAACTATGGGGTTTGTTTCAAAAATGCTCCTGAACTTTAAAAAATTTCAAAAATACCCCTGAACTTTGAAAAATGTTTAAAAAATACCCTTGTTGTTAATTTTTGGATGGAAACTATTAAAAACTTCAATTTCATTAATATTCTTTAACTTTCAAAAGATTTTAAAAAATAACCTTATTAGAAAATGCTTCTTCTTTTTTTCCTTATCCCATCGTAAATTCTTCTTCCATGAAAAGTAATGAGAAGCTTTACCTATTTTTCATATATTCATACACTAGGAGCTTTTTTTCTCTTTCAACACATCATCTCAAGAACTTGACTAGATTTTCGGCAATAGTATTTTCAAAACATTTTTAACGATCTTAACGGTCCCCATCCAAAAATTACCTGCAAGGGTATTTTTGAAACATTTTGTAAAGTTTAGGGGTATTTTTGAAACTTTTTAAAGTTTAAAGGTATTTTTGAAACAAACCCATAGTTCAAGGGTATTTTTTATAATTTAGCCTTTATTATATATCACTAACAAAAGGAAACATTTGAATAAATTTAATTACAAAAATAGACAAGATTACAAAACTTTCAAAAATACAAGCTAAAATGAAACGAAGTTTAAAACGTAACTAAGCAAAGAATATCTGCCACACAGCCAAAGTCGATAATAATACACAAACTTTTAAATTACAGAGAAAAAGAAACTAATCATAATCGACATCCGGAAAGTGAAATTTAAAAAGAAAATGTAAATCTGATGAAAAATCCATGATTATAATTTATAACAGAGACAAATCCAAAGAATCAACAAACAATTTATGTTCAATTAGTTCTATAATCTGTCAGCAGCCCTCCTTTGAATCAGCCAAGCAAACTTGCTAGATTGAAGGTGGAACCATGATTGAATCAGCTGAGTAAAATTGCTGAGAAACAGAACTGTCCACATCATAAAACTTATCGTTCCCCGCCTCTTGTTCTTTCAGTAAGATCGATTGATATATTTCATCGATTCGACTCGTCGCCTTCGCCATCGAAGGGCGACTATCCGGGTGTGGAGCTGTACACAACAAGGCAAGATGCAGAAGTTGAACCATTTCATCCAAGCCATTCTTGTATTCTAACAGCTCCTCATCAAACACTTCTGCAGTCTGCTTTTCTTCGATCTTCGAGTGCACCCATCGCGGGAGGTCTACGCCATCGTCATTGAGCATTGGAGAGTTCGGAGCCTTCCCTGATAGAAGCTCTAGCATTACCATACCAAAACTGTAAACATCTGCTTTCAGGGATACTTTTCGAGGATCAGTGACTTCAGGGGCACGGTAGGCTGCAAGATGGTTTGGAGTGGATGATTGGCTTGCAATCTGAATGAGGCCAAAGTCAGAGACACAAGCTGCGTGGGATCTGTTGAGGAGAATGTTCGAAGGCTTTATATTCCCATGGGAGGTCGGAGGTCGTCGAGAATGTAGATACGAAATTCCACGAGCGGCTGCAAGCGCAATGCCAGCCCTTGCTTCCCATTTCAATGGAGTCCTCCTGCCAGGATCTTTGTTGCCTGTACCCAAAAGACAACCATTATGCTCTAACTTAACCAGAGGCACAACAAAATACTAATGATTGAGCACATATGATTGTTCTAAACAAGTTCTTAACCAGAGACACAAAGTTGCATCAGAAAGAAAGCCAACAAAAGATAACAGGGCAAACGCAAAACCATCTAAATGGTTGTTATTACAATCACACTCTTAAACTTCCAAGTCGAGTAATTGCTCTAACCTTATGAAATCTGTAGTTATAACTCCACTAGTTTAACTTAAAAAACGTGCAAACTACTCCGGTTATCGCGGCCAAATTCTATCCTCTAAATCACAAATTACCTAAAAATTTCATCAAGGGAGTTGTTGCAATTATACCTAATGAACTAGTTGCTACTAGTTAACTGCTTTACTAACAGTGACAACAGTAGAGTGTAACTGCAATAATTTCATAATTCTAATGGGTATTTGCTCAAATAGAAGCCTAAATCTTTGCAATTTCCCTGAGATAATGAAGAAGGAAGAAACTCACCATGTAAATGCACAGATAAGCTTCCCATGGGGACATAATCACAAAGCAGAAGCTTCTCATCTCTGCCATAATAGTAAGCATTAATAGGAACTAAGTTCTGATGATTCATCATCCCCAAGCTTTCAATCTTCTCCTTGAATTCCTCCTTTGAAACTTTGACATCTTTCAACCTCTTAACCACCACAGTCATCCCCATATCCAGAGCTACCTTGTAAGTTGACCCACAAGTTCCCTTCCCCAACACCTCTGCTGATGCTTTCAACAGTTCCTCCAAATCAAAAGCACTTTCTCCTTTCCCACAGAACACTAAACTCCTCTCATTCCCAGTTCCTCCATTTCCACCACCTCCATTCTCGACCTCCGACGACAACCTCCCGGAGGTCGTTGTCTGAGCATCGCTCTGCCGATTGGTCCTGATTGTCTTTCGGCACAGAAAGATCAAAATCAGAACGATGATCAATAATGCAATTGAGCTTCCTATTACAATTCCAGCGATTGCCCCGGTTGATAATTTGTTCCCCTCGCCGTCGCAAGGGCTCAGTGGCTTCCCGCAAAGCGAGTTGCCTTCGAAGGCACTGGCTGGCTGATCGGAAAACTGTGTAGGGATTGAACCGTTGAGACGATTGAAAGAAACATTGAGGGTTTTGAGCGAGGGTATGTTGAAATCAGGAATGACTCCAGCGAGTTGATTCCCTTCCAAATTCAGAACCTCTAAGTTCGTGAGATTGTTGAATCCAGATGAAATCTGACCGACGAACTGGTTATGCGCCAAATTCAGGCGAACCAGACTCTGAATACTGAACAGAACCGGAGGAATCTCGTCGGAAAACGAGTTCCGTTGCAAGTAGAGGTTCCGGAGGGAGCGGAGGTTAGCAAAATCCGACGGAATAGAACCGGAAAGCATGTTAGAGCGAAGAGACAGGGTTTCCAGTTGAGTCAAATTTCCAAGCCCTAGAGGAAGTTGACCGACGAGTCCAACGCCGGGAAGCCGGAGTTCAGTAACCCTCCCACCGCCGCAAGTGACGCCAAGCCACAAACACGGAGTCTGATCGGAGAGGTTCCAGCGGCGAGTCCGGCTCCGACTGCCCATCGCCTTCTGAAGCGCCACCAGCGCCGCCGTGTCGGATGCAAGGTCCGCCTCTCCAGCAGGGAAGAACATCAAAACAACAAACACCGCATATGAAAAACACATCCGGAGCGGATTCCGGTGCGCCATTGCCGGCGATGAAGAAGAAAACAGAGGGTAATCCGGTCCTCTAATGTCGATTGAACAGAGGGATTAAATGGGGAAGAGGGTTTTGCAAAATCCTGATAATTCGAAGGGTTTCTGAAGTCAATAGAGGAATCAGAGAGGAGGAGAGGGCTCACCATTGTACAAAGACGTGTTGAAGTTGAAGTCGATTGGTACAACAAGGACATCGGTTGACCAAGTAAAAATGGAAAATCAGAGAAATAGACGACGAAGAAGATTCTCAGACATTTATGGGAAGCTTGACGGATTTCTTCCAAAAGTGGGGCCTTGCCGATCAAGAACATTGCCGTCCATTATATAACCTAGGGTTAGGCCAAGGAAATTAAGACAACCAAAATGTATTTTTTCGGAAAAAAAAAAAATAATAAGTCTCCAATAATGTATTGAGATCTTAGTTCTATGGAAATGTTAAATATAATTATGAATAAGATAGCGATGAAAATGGGAGTTGATAGTAAAATCACAATGGAGTAGAGCTCAAATGGAAGTTAAAAGTTTAGTCTCTTTAACTTTAGGGTTGTTGTTGTGAATTTTAAAAAATGTTCTACGACTCTCGATTTTGTATCGAATAGGTTTTTGAACTTGAAAATGTTTAATAATTTTTCAACCATCAATTTTGTATCTAATGGATCATAGGCCTATTAGACGTTTTTTTTTTTTTAATTTAAAGAATGTAGTAGATGTAAACTTAAAAGTCTAGGGTTCTATTAAAAATAAATTTTATATTTACATTTAATACATCACTTATATTTTTGAAATGTTTGAATATGTTAAAGACCAATTAAACACAAAATGGAAAGTTCAAGACTAAATCGATAGGAACATGAAAGTTTGGAAAGTTTGGAGAATAAACTTGTAATTTAACTATAAAATATTATAGAATTCAAGAAATTTGTACACATTATTCATCAATATAGACCACGTGGTTTTAAAAGATTCAATTTGATAGTTTTTCTTGTCTGGTTAAACCTTACCAATCATCTTTAAATCGTCTTTTTTTTTTCTATAGTTTTGTTAAACTCACAAATGATTCCTAAACTGTCTTTTATTCCCATGATAATTCACATATTTTTCCAACCTTTTACTCAACCCTAGGTCTTTGATACAATAGACGAAGATAATAGCCAAATAAAAAACATCAGTTCGTAGTCATATAAAAATTTGTGTAAGTATATTTAATACAAAAACAACATAGATTATTTGTCCTTTAATTTATAAAAATATCGACATGTTGATGGGTACATAATTTATTTACTGTGGTGTCATCAGGTCCTTTTAAATAGATTTCAGATAAAGTAAATTTTTAGTAGTTTTACAAAATTCATGATATATATATATATATTAGAAAACACATGATTAACCTTCAACAACATGTCAGGTATAAATTCGAACCTTTAACCTTTTGATCGAGAATATAATGTCTTAACCAATTGAATTATGTTCACATTT
This sequence comes from Luffa aegyptiaca, assembly GCA_017139565.1. Classification (NCBI taxonomy): domain Eukaryota; kingdom Viridiplantae; phylum Streptophyta; class Magnoliopsida; order Cucurbitales; family Cucurbitaceae; genus Luffa; species Luffa aegyptiaca. The sequence goes on from CM029403.1 coordinate 14,088,198, forward strand.
ACCATAATATATCCTATATTTTTATGAAGTTCGATGTTAAAATTTTCATTGTCAAACGCACCCTCACCATTTGATTTTATTATATGAACCAACAATAAAAAGGGTAAAATAATGCTACAATCATTTTCAATTATTTGGAATTCCTTCAAAGTATGAAATCACAAGACATACACAATTACCTCACTTGAACATACTTAATAGTCATGTAGCAATACTTCTATTTAATGAGTCGTAAATTTGAATATGATCCATGTAGTATATTCAAAACAACACATATATATAAGTACTACAAACATGAAAATATTGTCATTTCAATGATAACATTATCAATTCCATCTCAATAGGTTGAATTCATCTAATAATGCTTCAAACTTATTTTTGTTGGAAGCAATTGAGTTGAGTGTTTGGGATGCAATTCCAACATCTACTACTCATTATATGAAAACTTGGCTCTCTTGGAATTGTTAAAGGTCTTTTTGACCTGTAAAAAAAAAAGATTTATTTTCATGAAATATTGTAAAGTAAATGGAAATGCATGTTATCTTCAAAATAATATAGGAAAGGGAAAAATACCTTTTTAGTCCTTGAGTTTTGAGGAATATGTGCATTTGGTCCCTGAGTTTTCAAAACAAACCTTTTTAGTTCCTGAGTTTTGATAAATATGTTTAAAAAGTCCCTGAGTTTTCAAAATAGACATTTTTAGACCCTGAGTTTTGAGAAATAAAATAATATTAGAGACATTTTAAACCTATTTTTCAAAACTCAGGGACTAAAAAAGTCCATTATGAAAACTTAGGGAGCTTTTAAACTTATTTCTCAAAATTCAGGGACTAAAAAGGTCTATTTTGAAAAATCAGGGACCAAACGCACATATTCCTCAAAACTCAAAGACCAAAATTGTAATTTTTCCTATAGGAAAATACTTTGCTACATATCGGTATGTAGGGATCTCCCTACCTATCAGTATTAAAATGTTCAATTAGGAGAGATAAAAAAGTTTTCTTATTTTTTCCCATTCTATTTCTTAGTTGTGAGTATGTAGGGAGATCCTTGCATACCGATATACAACCAAGTATTGTTCAATAATATATTGTGTGGATATATGAAACCTTTCTAATACCAAATACTAATATCAAGGCATTGTCTTTTTTTTTTCTTTTATCAAATCAAAATTCATAATATCTACCATAATATTTTTCATTTCAATATTGGTATAGATGAAAAATCATTTTTCTAAATATTAAAATCCACAAAGTGGAAATTATTCAAACCTATCATTAATAAACAACGTAAAAAGTTAAACATTATTACTGCTCTAGGTCTCGAGCAAAGTACAAAGATAAAATATATATATATATATATATATATATATATATATATATATATATATATATATAATAATAATAATAATAATAATAACAACATTTTATTTGAAAAAAAAATCATTGATATTAGAAACACTAGGAAAGGAAAAAAAAAATACATGAAACGCACATTTTTTCTTAAAAAACAAGATTTAAAAATTTCCAACTAGACAAAATCTCTGCATAATTATTTTTAAATATGGTTCATAAAATCTCTTTTAATTATATGAACTAAAATTATTTGAAAGAAAAAATGTAATTAACAAACTCAAATAATAATAACAATAATAATTGGAAATATAATTGGATACCTTTGAGGAGAGAAGGGTTTGTCAAAGAAAGGCATTAGCTGAGCTTTGGGAATCATTTCTTTTCTTAGCAAGCGAATCTCTTCCTCTTCTATCATCTATTCCATTTTCAATCAATGAAATGTCTTAAATACCCTTCAAATATATATTGCAATTAAAAAAAAAATTCCAAAAACAACCTTCTGCAACTTCTCTTCTTGTTTCTTCTGCTGTTCTATCACAAATAACTTTGTTGCTACCTGAAAATTACCAATTTACCACTTAACAACACAATTACTCACTAATTAAAATACCTATATCTTTTTTTTTTTTTTTAGGGTAAGTTTGATTTACACACCCACACATTTGAAAGGCATATATTAGCATTTGAACAAGTAAATTTTACAAGCCAACGAGAGTCTAGCTTCATCAACTAAGAGGTCAGAGATTTGAATCTTCATCACACATAAAAACAAACAGGCCCATTGTATTTGTAAGGGACGAGGACACGACACAGATCTCCACAATGGTATGATATTGTCCACTTTGGGCGTAAGCCCTCATGACTTTGCTTTTGGTTCACCCCAAAAGGTCTCATACTCATGGAGATAGTTGTCATTCCTTATATATCCATGATCTTCCCTTTATCTAGGCAATGTGGGACTTTGGTCACAATCCCAACAGTATTAACTATTAATTAAGTTTATAGGCTTTGTTAAACTTTTTTTTGGGACAAATAAAGAAGACACATAAAGTATAGTAGTTACCGAATAGTTGAACATGGCACGTTCGATGGCCCTTTGTTCGGTGTGCAATTTGAAATCATGTGGCCTTGTGTTTTCTTTGATAACAACCTAATTCATATGATCCAAATTCAACAAAATTGTGAAGAGTTAATTCCAAATCTTAGAGACCAGAAGAAAAATTAAAATACTCCTATCATGTTTATACTATTTGATTTTAGATGATATGCAGATGAATTTTTCATTATATATTAATGAAAATGATAGTCTCCCTAAATAATTTTTTAATTGAAAAAAAGATAATTTACCTTGGATTTTTGGCAAAACCTCTCTTTGATATCACCTTCAGTCTAATGGGATCAAAATAAAGATGTTTCATTAGAAAGTTCTTTAATTGAAGATGTAAAATTTGAATTTCTTTTAAGAAAACAAAAAGAATCCATCATGCAAAAGAGAAAAAAGGAACTTTAAAAACGAGTAAGCGATAAGGGGTTAGAGGTTTAAATCCCTCCACTCTAAACGTTGTTGAACTAACAAAGTAACTTTAAACTCAATAATAAAACCAAGTTGAAACTATCACTGTTTACCAAATTGGTCCTTCAACAATGAAAATTATTGATATTGTTTTATCAATGTTGAAAAGAATTAACATAACACCAACAATGAAGGACTAATTTTAAAATATATTAAAAGTACATGAACTAACATTGAACATTTGAAAGTAGAAAGACTAAAATGGAACAAAACTCAAAAGTAACAATGAGAACTAATTTTAAGATAGAAGTACATGGACCAAAATTAAATATTTAAAAAATACAGAAACTAAAATGAAACCAAACTCGAACCAAAATAAAATGAAAGAAGCGAATATCAACAACCTTTGACTCCATTTTTAATATGAGAATTCTATATAATGAGAGGAAGAAGAAGAGGAAGAAAATTGAATGAGATAGCTAGCAAGGGAAGTGAAGTGGAATTTATATATAATAATGGCTTAAAGAAGGGAAAAAGGAAAAAGCAAAAAAGCAAAAAAAAGTGAAAATGTGTAGGTTGTAATATCACCACCATGGTGAAGAAAATTGCTAGCTCTCATATATTACAAATTTACAACAACCCTTCTTGATTAAACCTCCCTCTCATACAAATTTTTGTTTGTCTTTATGTACTTTCATGTCTCTCTACCAACAATTTCAATTGAATTTTGTTTGAACTATGTATCTTTTTCCTTTTTTCAATTAAAGGTAATTACAAATGTGATATTTTCCAAAATTTTAGTTTTTTTTTTAAATAATTATTGATCATTCATTATTTCATTTTTTGAAACTATTAGAGTCAAGTTATCAACATGCTTTAGTTTTTTGTGATATAATTCTAAATTAATCGAGTCTTGATTTCATTTTTTAGTTTTCTATTTTTGAAATTTATGCTGGTTTCCTTATTGTTTATTTATTATGGTTGTTATCTTTTTCTCAAAGAAACATTTGAATTCTTAAGTTAAATTCAAAAAAACAAAAACAAATTTGTAAAGTCCCGTTTGATAACCATTCGGTTTTTTTTATAAAATTAAGTTTATAAACGTTACTTTCACCTATAAGTTTATTTGTTTTGTTATCTATCTTCTTCATATTTTCAAAAATCAAGTCAAATTTTAAAAACTAAAAAAAGCAGTTTCGATTTTTTTTTTGTTTTTTGTTTTTTTGGGAAAAATAAACTTTTAGTCTTTGGGTTAGGTTTCATTTTGATCCTTGAGTTTATCATTTAGCCTTTGAGGTTTAGTTTTAGTTTCATTTTGGTCCATCCATCAATGTTTTCGTTAATAATTAACAGAATGTTGACGTGGCAAATTTTTTTTATTAAAAAATTATTTTTTAAGTTTTTTAAAATATAAATATAATAAAATAATAAAAATAGGGAAAAATACACTTTTGGTCTCTGAGGTTTGGGTTAAGTTACACTTTGGTCCCTCAGTTTTCAAACTCAACAAAAATACCCCTGGGGTTTGAGATAAGGAGCACTTTGGTCCCTGTCGTCCATTTTTCTGTTAAATCCCTAACGGCGGCTGACGTGACACTATTATTTTAATAATTTTTTTTTAATTTTTTAAATAAAAATATATTAAAATAATACAATATTATTGTTTTTTTTAATTATTTTTTATTCTTTCTCCCTCTCTCTTATTCTTCTCTTCTTCCCTTCTTCATCTTCAACCTTACTTCTTCCCTTCTTCATCTTCAACCTTACTTCTTCCCTTCTTCTTCAGCATGTGGCCGGCGGCCAGCGACCACCGCTCGTCGGCGGCCAGGAGGGAGGTCCTGTGGAGTGATTTTATTCGTGTTACTCTTTGGATTTCTCCCTTTCGACGACAGTAATCTCGCGGCGATGTACAAGAAAATCCACCGGCTGGATTTTCAAATCCCCAATTGGATTTCGAAGCCGGTCTGGTTCCTAATTTATCACCTCCTCGATCTGAATCTGAAAACGAGGATGAGCATTGAGGCGCTAATGCAAAACCCTTGGTTCAAGAAATCGCCGCAACAGAAACAGAGTAACGAGAGTCTGTTGCAATCGTTGAGGGATTATCGATTGGGGAAGGAGAGGGGAATTGGGGAAATGAATGCGTTCGATGTCGTCGGGGTTAGATCTATTTGGGCTGTTTGAGAGGGCGGAGAGGAGGTTCACGGCGAGGGCAACGGTGAAGGAGGTGGAAGAGAGGGTGAGGGAGATTGGCGGGGAGTTGGGGTATGAGATGGAGGAGGCGACGGCGAAGGGAGGGGCGATCGAAATGGTGAAGGAGGTGGAAGAGAGGGGTTTGGAAGGTAAGCTTGAAGGATTTGCAGTTCCATGGTAGAGGAAGTGTAGTCTGTGAATGAATGTGTGATTAAGTTGAATCAGAATTCAGGCATGATTCAGATCCGAAACGGGCTCCCTTCCTCCTCGATTTTCTTCGATTTTCCGGCGAAGCTCAGTTAAAAAAAAAAATTTGAGAAAATGAGAAAAAGAAGAAGAAGAAAAGATGAAAGAAGAAAAAAAAAAAACAAAAAATTAGCCAGCAGCGGCTGGCTGCCGGCTGCCGGCTGCCGGCGACATGCTGAAGAAGAAGAGAAGAAGAAAAGGTTGAAAATGAAGAGAATGGTTGAAGGAGGAAAAGAATAAGAGATAGAGAAAAAATAAAAATAAAAATATTTTTATTATTTTAATATATTTTTATTTTTAAAAAAATTAAAAAATAATTTTTTTATTAAAATAATAGTGCCACGTCAACAGTCCGTTAGATTTAACGGCAAAATGGATGGCAGGGACCAAATTGCTCCTTATCTCAAACCTCAGGGGTATTTTTGTTGAGTTTGAAAACTCAGGGACCAAAGTGTAACTTAACCCAAACCTCAGGGACCAAAAGTGTATTTTTCCCATAAAAATATTATTATTTTATACTCTTTTTATTTGTTTCCCGCCTCTCTCTTCTTCTTCTTCTTCACCATCACTACCACCTTGTCGGTGGCTGGCGAATTTTTTTCCTTCTATTTCTTTCTTCTTTTCTTCCTATTTCTCTTCACTTTTAAAAAAAAAAAATAGAAAAGACGGAAGGGAGGAGGGACCTTCCTCCTCCTCCGTTTCCAGGTTCCAGTGCAGCCAACAAATCTACGACGACGTCTCGTGGACAGATCGACGACGACGACAACAGCTTCCCTAGGCTCGACGACAACTTAGTTCTGACGCACGACAACATTCTTGTGCTGACAGGCTCAACGACAACGTTGGGTATCAATTTTCCAGATCTGGAAACAGGAAAAAATGAGAAGGGAAAAGGGAAGAAGAAATGAAAAAGGGAAAGGGAAAAAGAGGAAAAGAGAATAAAGAAGAAGAAGTTGTTGTTGTGAGGAGAGGGAGGGGAAGAAGAGTGAGAAAGAGAGAGAGGGAAAAAGTTAGGAGAAGAAAATAAGAAAGGCAAGAGAAAAAGGGAAAAATAAAATTGTCGGCGACGGCCGACAAGCGGTTGTCGGCGGTGGCAAACGACTGCCAGCGACAATGATGGCTGTAAGGTTGGATTAGGGATTGAATGGTGGAGAAGGTAGATTGGGAGAAGATGGATGAAGAAAAAGAAAAGAAAAAAAGAAAAGAAAAAAAAATATATATATATATATATTTTAAAAAAAATTAATAAAAATATATGTTTTTAATTAAAATTAATGTCACGTCAGCAATCTGTTATTGTTTAACAGAAAAGTTGGCAGAAAAACTAAAAGTGTAACGAAATCCAAACCTTAAAGGCTAAATTGTCGAGTTTGAAAACTTATGGACCAAAATGAAACCTAACCCAAACCTCAGGGACCAAAAATGTATATTTTTTTATTATTTGGCTAAGTATTCAAATGTGTCATTAACAAAGATGAAGATGATTGTAAAGAAAATTGGAAGAAAACAAGCAAGATTTTCAAAAACCAAATGCAACAAACGAATCCTAAAAATTATGATCCTATTTGAATACTATTTGGTTTTTGAAATTTAAGCCTACAAACACTACTTCTACCTAAACTTTCTTTGTTTTCTTGTCTACCTTTTAAACATGTTTACAAAATGGAAGCCAAATTTTGAATTTTTTTTTTTTTTTGTGAAAAAGTCTTTTAAAACTTTTTAAAACTTATGTGTTTGTTTTTTGAAATCTTGCTAAGAATTCTATTGTTTCTTCAAAAGAAAGTGAAAATCATGGTAAATAAATGACAAGAAAACAAACACAATTTCCAAAAATTGGAAACTAAAACGAAATTGTTATCTAATAAGACCTACTTTTTTAGTTTTCAAAACTTTGCTTGATTGTTTAAAACATTGGAAGAAAGGTACTAGTGTTTAATTATAAGTTTAATTTTTAAAAATTTTTAAAAAAGCTAAAACAAAAAACTCAAATGGTTATCCAAAGGAGTCTTAAATGTTGATTAACTATAATCATATCCATAATCGATAACCTATATATTAATAGACTATAATTGTTGATACCGAATTTCGTATCGCCAGGTCAACAGTAAATTTGTATTGGAGGGAAACAATCGTGTGCCTGAAACAAAAGGAAACTGAGCACCGGTGCGGTGCTAAGCCACACACACTCTGACGCTCAAGTTAAAACATGGTTAAGAGCTTAGACTGTAGTAAACAAGTGGGTATTTTTTGACGTACCTTTTCCTTTTTCAGGACGTTCTATTTATAGTATTGAGTAGAATAGTGAAACGTCTGACACTTATGTCTCCGATAATCCTGTCTTGATTCTCGAATCTCTTTAATTGTCGTTTGCGAATATGTAACCATCGTTGGACTTGGTCAACCATAAGGGTCGTTGACCTTGACCCTTAGCTTATCCGTACTTAGACGTTTAACCTTTGACCCTTCGATGGTTGTGGTTCGTTTAGTCCTTCTAAGGAGTGAGAGTCTAATCCTCATAGCCCTTTGGTCGACCCTACCCTCAACAATAATCATAAAAAATTCACTAACTAAAATTTAGATTTTTTTAATACTTACCTACAAGTTTTTTTAGTTTCTGATTTTGTTTGATTTTATCTCAATCAATAGATCTAGTATTGTTACTCATAAAACATTTCTTTAAGCCACAAAATGGGTTTGGGTATATGGTAGCTTAAATATGCCAACATGAGCACAACTCAGTGGTAATTGGCATGTACCCTCGACCAAGAGATCAGAGGTTCGAATCCCCTCACCCCCAAATGTTGATGTACTAAAAAAAAAAACTAAATTAGAAAAATGTTCATAAAATAACTAATAAACTATACAAGATTTTTTTATATTTTTTTTATTTTATAGTTCAACAACAATGTGATGTGAGGATTTTGAACATCTGACCTTTCTGGTTAAGTAAATAATATCTTAATCAATTGAGCTATATTTAAGTCGATATACAAAGTTCAACCTACCCAACATATAAAAAAATCAAGTCATATAAAATCCAAATCCAACTATAAATAAAAATGTAGAAAGCTAATCATAAAATCAAGTAAAAATAACATTCAAATTAAGCTTAACAAGAAATTGTCTAACTCCAACTAAAAAGCACCCAATCCACTACAAAATATTCATAATCAATTAACTTGATAGTATTTTGATGTCAACACAATGAATGCTTAATTGGTCAAGACATCACTTACTTTCTTATCAAAATCAAGGATCGAAAATTAGAATTTTCTTAGGTTCAATTTTACTCAACTAAAGGTTTAACATTAGAAATTGGACTTATGGAGATAAATAAAATTTAAATATTTCCCCCTAAATTTACACATAATTAGGGTTTGATTGCATTTTGGATAAAGGTTAGGGTTTTGGCATTTTATTATTAGAGTCAACCGCACGTCAATATGGTTGGTTAGCGTCCGAGACTCCGTACTTTAACAACCAATCAAATGACATTCTATCTTTTTTCACAGTTTCACTTATTTATTTATTTTTACCAATTAAACCAATTATTTAGATTTCTTATAATTCAAGAACACTTTTTTTCTTCTTTTTTTTTTTTCCCTTTACCTTCTGGGAATTGTGGAAATTAGCATTTTTCTTATAGTAGGGTAAAATTGTAGTTAGAAAGTGTTTGCAAAAGTTGGAATTTTGTGGATTGAATAGTTGTGTTCGTTGATTCGTGTTAACTTTCTATAGAAATTCTATAAACTCTTGTCTTGTTTGTAGGTGTGATATTATCTATTTTATGCTTAGTTCATTTCGTGAGAATGTATAGTATATTTTTATAGTAATATTTATAAAATTTTAAACTTAGTTAACTATTAAGAATATAAAAATATGCAACATTCTTCAATTTTATGCCCGACGTTTTAAAACTCTTTAATTTGTTTTTTCCTTCCACAAAAACTAGGGGTGTAAGGAACCAAACCGAACCGGACCGGTTCGGTTCGGTTACAAGTTAAATGTTGACCAAACCGAACCGATGGGTTCTATTCGATTCCCTTCTTTGCCCAAACCCATATATATATATATATATATATCGCATACGCGTTTGATTCAGATTAGGGTTTCATTTTCGTTCATCTTCAAAGCCTTCCGTCGCTGATGTTGTTCGTCTTCTTCTTCTAAAGCCTTCGTTCGTCTTCAAGAGCTTTCGCCGCCGCGACGAATATAAAACGACGACTGCCCTAATATTTTTTAGTTTGATTTCAATCTCATTTCTCTGTACTTGTCCCTCTCTTTCTCTCTGTCCGGGTGTCAGATTCAAGCTTCTCATGTGCATAATACCGCCATTGGAGCACCATGACTCACGTTCTCATCACGTTGGTCTCCATTTTTCAACGACCATTTCTAACTCTCCATACTCAGTTTTGCAGGTTCTTTTCCCTCGCTCGCCATTGATTCTCTGCTTTCTCCTCTTCCGACTGGTACGATTGAAGCTTTCATCTCTAATTTCTTCGATTTATGCCCTCATTGATGATGATAACCTCTTCCTCCTCCTAATTTCAGTAGTTCCTTGCCTCCGGGCCCAGATTCCAATTTTGGATGGGCCTCATTTTGGCCCACGATCTTTTGTCAAGCTTCATTTAAGTCGCCGCCGCGGTCTTCATCTTCGTCTTCTTTGTCGCATGGTTTAAGTCCCCTTTTTGGTTAATCAAATGATTTAGGGCTTCGGTTGTTTTTGTGTTTCCCTTGATCCTGACTGTATGATTGAAAGATTTTGTAATTTTCTTGGAGGTGGTTGTTCTGTTTGTTGACTACAATTACATAAATTGTTCTTCATTCACTATGAGAAGATTGTGGGATTGTTGAAGCGTGAAGTTTATGGGTCTAATTTGCCTCTGTTTTGATTCTTTTTTTTGTGTTTCCCCCCTTTTTTTTTCCTCAAGAGATATTTCTGCTTGAGTGTTATCAGGGTTTTTTTTTTTTCTTTCTCTTGCTTGATCATTTGGTATCATTAACATTTGTTTTGGCTCCATAATAATGTGGAAAAGGAAAGAATTTGAGAGTAATTCCAGGAAAAAAAGACTCGACCAGTTTCTGGTCGCGCTGAACCGGGTCGAGTCAGGTTGGGTTGGTTTGCCCGTACAACCGACCCGACCAAATAATCATTTACTCTTTTCAATTTAACATATGATTATATGATACTTCACTTCTCACACATACCGTCTTTATATTCTACACTTTTAGTCTTCATGATGAACAAGAGAGAGAAAAATGAGATATGAAGTGTTAATGTGATAATATCTTATCGGGATGAGTTTTTTTTTTTTTTTTTTGAGTTCTTATTGGGATGAGTTTTACTTTCGATAGAGCTGATTATATATATCGAATAATTGAGAAGTAGCTAATTATGATATCTCACAAATAAATTAAAACTTTTAAATATAAAACTAACATATTTCTACCGTAACAAGTATTGACTTGTTTTTAGTTCCACTATATGTATGGGAGAAGGGGATGATGTGGGCATTTGAATTTTTAAGGTCTCGTTTGATAACCATTTCGTTTTTGTTTTTAGTTTTTGAAAATTAAGCCTACAAACACTACTTTTACTCACAAGTTTCTTTGTTTTGTTATCTACATCTTTTTTTTTCTTTCAAAAACCAAGTCAAATTTTGAAAACTAAAAAAAGTAATTTTCAAAAACTTGTTTTTGTTTTTAGGATTTGACTAAAAATTCAAATGTATCATTAGCAAAAATGAAAACCATTGTAAGGAAATTGGGAGGCAAAATTTTCAAAAACCAAATGGTTATCAAACGAGACTTAACCTTTTGGGAGGGTATAACGTCTTTATCTAATTAAATTACATTTAGGTTAAAAAAGAACCATAGACTCTATTGTAACTTAGGGTGTGTTTGGTTTAACTTTTCAAGTGTTTAATTTTGAAAATAAATCATTTTGAAAAAAATTCTAGTGTTTGGCAACTACTAAAAATGACTTATTAGAAAATGAGATTGATAAATAAACCATTTTGAGAGAAACACTTGAAACCAACTTTTTTAAAAAGATTTTTAAGTATACAATAACTTGTGTATAAAAAAACACTTATGACCAAATGCAATCAAACATATGAGTGTTTAAATTCTAAACAATTTTTATACAAAATGTTTTTTAAAAAATGTATTCTTCAAAAACATTTAAATTAAAATGTATTCCAAACGGACCCTTAAAAAGTTCTAAGTAAATTATGAGTTTGGTGAATTTCAACATCTTGCTTGGAGTATTTTTAAGAATTTCACCATTCATATTAGGTTGCGCCAACATTTGGCAATATATGAAGCAAGTTTAAAGGAGTCAAATACGGGTCCGTTTGGAATACTTTCTAGTTTAAACACGTTTGGAAAAAAATATTTTCAATGAAATGTTATTATCTCTTACATTTTTTTCAAAAGTACTTTAAATAATATATTTGTTTGATTGTACTATATTCAAAAGTGATTTTATTAATTATAGATTTGTTTTTATTTTTTTATTGCATATTTTGAGGATTTTTAATTAATCATTTTTGGACAATTCCTCTCTAATCTATCAAGTGTTTATTCAAAAAGAGTTTTTAAATTGATTCATTTTTTTGAAGCACTTTTTATTTATTAAGATATATATATTTTTTTTAAAAATAAAAAAAAAACCACATTTCATCCCATAAAATCACTCTATACTAAACATAAAATTATTTATTTTTCCAATCCTTTTTACAGAAGACTTGACTTTGTTAAATAGCCATTCTTTTTCACAAGTGATTCCAAACACACTAATAAAGTAATTTGAAAAAAAACTTTTACAAAAATAGTTTGAAGTAAAAAGCAACAAAATTGTGCATAACCTAGGAGGTCATTTTGTTTTATATATATATTTTTTCATTTACTAAAAAAAAATATATATATATATATAGAGAAATTTGAATCTAGACTTTTGAGGAGCTACTCAATCGAATTTATATTGAAACATGGAAGTTAACCTTTCATCATCCCAACTTTTTTGTGTATACTCTCGATGTGAATTTTCATCGCTATATTATTCTTTTTATGTGAATGTTTAGTATATTGTAAGGAAAGTGAGATTTTTTTTATACATCAATCACCAAATTTTCTCAACTTTAACTTGGCCTTCTTTATCTACCTATTTTTTTTTTTCTTTTCTTACAAAAAAACTCTTAATCTCTTTAGCAAAAAAAGCCCAAATAACAAACAAAATCCTGAAAACTTAAACTAGTAGAGCAACATAGTTTATCAACAATGTGATATTATAATTTTGAGTAGAATCTTTCAAATTTTTTTTTTTTTTTTTTTGAGTAGAAAGCATTTTTGACCAAACAAAAGTACTTTAACATTTCTAAAAACATCACGTCCATCACATAAAACTTACAATAAAAACAAAAACATATCCCTACTACATGTCCAAAAATTTCCACATCAAAAAACTTTTCAAAGTGGAGCAATAATAAATTGGATACATACTTCCAACCAAGAGGTTAAAGATAAACTCTAAAAAGTGGAGCGATAATAAGTTGGGCTGGGCTATTGATTAGAAAGGCCCAATCCATAAATTCTGTATAGGCCCAAGACAAACGCATAAGGCCCAACAGTCCGAATATGCGCCGAAGATTCGTCTAAATCTAAAATTCTAAATACAACAAAGTTATCTTTAAAGAAGAACCCGAAACCCAATCATCTTCACTGACCGTCGCCGGTTGGGAGCATCGTTATAAAAGCCCTAACGAGCGTCTTCAAAGTCCTTTCCTTCGGTTCGTACGGCAAGATTTCCTCTCTTTGCCGTCTTTCCCTTTTCCGTTCGACTTCAGACAATTTTAACTTCAGGTTAGGGCTTTTCTCTTCCCGCTCTCTCCACAGTTCCGCTGCTTGATTTCATTTCCCGCCGGTATGTGTTTCTTGCGATTGGGTTTTGCATCTTTTGGGTTTATCGTTTTGGAGATTGTCAATCGAATTTTGAATCCGGGTACTTCGAAGATTGTTTATATCTGGGGTCAAGTAGGCTTGGTCCATAGAATTGAAGGAACTTTAGCAATTGGCTTCGTGATGGGGATTTCTATTTTCAAGCTTTCGCCTCTTCCTACTTTTTTTTTTATTTATTTTTTTTTTAATTTTTACTTTGATTATTAATTTGGTAATCCGACGGTGCATTGTACTCATAGTCGTTTGAAATCCTGCACTTATCATCTTAGATTGGTTTTTAGCCTTGTGGCATCATTGTTTTACTTCTTCTTTAGTCGTTTAAAGATTTGAAACTCCTTTTTTTGGTTATGATTTTACTAAATACTGGGCCAGGAGGTGGATTGTTGTTGAAAGATTCAGTGTTGCCGTACAGTCGGGAACTTGTCTTGGGAGTGTGTGCCTGTGGAGGCAAATTCAATTACTTAAGTTGTTGAAATTGAACATGGGAATATTGTAGCGGAAGTAGAAGGCTTTTCTGCTTTATAATCTTATAGCTGCTTGTAATATGGAGAACCTAAAAGTCAAAACAAGAAAGTGAATGAAGGAAGCCCATCAGTTCAATGTCACTTGTGGAAATGAGACATATTCTTTTGTAGGTGTCTTTCGTTGTTGGTTCCTTCTTTAGAATCTTTTTGTATGCAGACTATGTACGGTTCTTATATGCTATCAGATGAGAGTGACTGCAATTTGTGTTTTTCTTCACCAGACCATTTTTAGACTTGCTGTTAAAAGTATCATTTTATTATCTTTTAATTTCTGAATTTGTAATGTAGTTGTATATTCTTGTCCCTGCAGGTAGATGTCTAGTTGATAACCCATAAATGGAGATAAAGACTTGCGGGAAGCCAATTGATTCTTTGCTGGAGAAGGTTCTATGTATGAATATTCTGTCTTCTGATTACTTTAAGGAGCTTTATCGTTTGAAGACATACCATGAAGTGGTCGATGAAATTTATAACCAAGTTGATCATGTCGAGCCATGGATGACTGGGAACTGCCGTGGTCCTTCAACAGCATTCTGCCTTCTGTACAAGTTTTTCACCATGAAGCTTACGGTGAAGCAAATGCATGGGCTGTTAAAGCACGAGGATTCTCCTTACATCAGAGCGGTAGGTAGAATCCTTTTGACCTTTAATTATCATATTTTATAACAAATTGACATAATATATTGTTGGTATCATTTATGTCATGTTACCATTAACTGTTGTTTATACTCGCTTTGTGGATTTCATATTACTTATTTTTTTTTTTGGTAAATAGTATAATGGAAATGACCATTGCCCTTCACCGCCCCTTTTTTCTTTCTTTTTTCCTCTTCTTATTCTTTCTTCTCCTTCATTCCTTCTTCTCCTTCTTCTTCTCTTTCCTCTTCCTCCTTTTCTTCTCTTCTTTCACGTTTAGAAGAAACAAAAAAATATATAATGGACATGACAGCTTGCTCTATCGATTTTAAAAGAATTAATATTCTCCAATGTTGCATGTACTTTTACGATCTTTGTTGTGATTTGAAAAAAATATTAATATATTATATGTAGTTTGGAACTTTGATTAATAATGTACAAGTTGGATCAAATACAGCTGTTATTATTATTATTTTTATTATAACAAATCAAACTTTCATTAAGAAATATGTAAGGATGTACAAGGACATACAAAAAACAAGCCCCACCAATGAAAAGACCCTAAAAAACTAACTACAAGAAGGGGTCCCAATCCAGAAGAATGAGCCTCAACATGTAATTACATAAGGCTGGATTAGCAGACGCCCAGATCAAATATAGCTGTTGTAAATAGTTTAGTTTAATATGGTAATTTAGTTTATGTCACTGTAATGAGGATGGTCAGAGGTAGATTTTGAAGTGTATTCTTGAAGGTTTCTGTTTCCTGTAGCATGTAATTTTCTTGTGGGCATCTTAGAGCATAATTAAATTCTTTATCTTCTCAACATATTTACATTAAATGCATTTCGGCAAGATCTTTGTTGATAGTAGGTAGTGATCCATGGATCATTGAAGAATCTGCATTGCTATTTGTTTTTGTTTTGTTATTTTTTTTTTTGGTTATCTCTCAACTTTGGAGTGGTTAATGAATAAACATCTTATTTTTGTAGGAATTATGTCATTGTCACCTAGAAAAGACTACTATGCTAAACTAGTTTGCAGTTTGAAAATAGATTGGAGACTAGCTCTTGGTATATTGATACGTTTAGGTTGCTCTCTTTCTAAGTCCTACCTTTATTCCATCTTTTCAATTTTGTCCTTTATGGTCTGATGGTTCTGTTGTACAGAAACCAAATTGGTTCTGGACATAAACATGGCTCTTTATCTCTCTCCCTATATAGAAGGGAAAAACAGTCACTTGGCTGAAAATTTTCTTCTGCCATCAAGAATTCCCCAATTCCCTGTTAAGAAGATTACTAGAGAAGCTTTCCAACTATCACTAAACAGAATAATTACAAGATCTGAGCCAAAAAGCTTGATCCTTAACTATGAAATAAATCAAGTAATTATTTTCATGAGGTTTTCTACATTTTCCTTAAAATTTTTTGTAGGTTTTCTTAGAGAAGTGTCATTAACCGTCTGTATTATGCTGATTCTGTACTAAAATAGTCGAGTGTTGAGTAGTATTATGATGGGTCTAATTAAAAAATTAAGTTTCCTAAGTAGAAAAGCATTTTCAAGAAATGAAAAATTAATTATTTGAAAGAACAGCATCAAACATAAAATCTGAACTGCTGCTAAAATAATACTGAATGAAAATAGTATTTATGGAATGACTTACTATTAATCGAAGTTAACCCTAAGTTCGTGAAAATGATCAAGATCACTTTTTAAAGTGGTCAAAATCACCAATGCATATGCCCTGAGAGCTATTGTTTATCATGAATTTTAGAATGATGAAATTCCGTATGCAATAAGTTAGAATGGTTGACTACTTTTAAATTTCCACTTGAACAATTTCAACTTTTACTGTGAGAAGAAAAGTTCCTCTTTTTGGCTTGCAATCGTACTGCAGTCAGGCTCCCGTTCTCATTCAAATACACAATTTAAGCAAGTCTTCAATTAGGAACACAGGTCTCCTCTCTCTTTCTCTCTCTCTCAAAATTATTGTTCTGAGTTGATGATGTTTGTGCTTTTATTCGGATTGCGATTTATGAATGGACTTTATTGGGAATGTTGGTGAGAATTCCCCGACTGGAGTAGTGATTATTTAACACCCCCCTCCCCCCCTCCCCCCATCACCACAAACACCACCATTTTCATGTTTTATTAGTGACTTTCTTATGGACGGAAAAGATGATATCAGAAATTCTTTTTGAAATCTTCTCTTACGCTTGTCTTTGGCCCTTTATGCTAGTTCCTGCAGATTATTGTATTTCTTTAGTTTTTAAAAACTGTCTGATTCATGCATATGCTTGGTAACATTCTTGCCTTGCTCACCAGATGTTATGAACAAAGGATGAGCCTTGTCACTTTGGGTAGCTGTGTCCTTTCTCACACTATAAATTAATAGTGCCTTTGGTTTGCTTTGCAGTTATCTAAGGTTTGAGGTGACCTTTTTTTTTTTTTTAAAGATACTGAGATTATTTCAATCTGTTGGGTTTAATTATCTGTATTTAATATTCATTGATTACAAATCGGTTTTTGTATGCCTATTGCATCTTCTTTCCATTTAATATTCTTAAGAAGGTCAAATTACATAAAAGAAATTAATGTGGTTACTTATATTCTTGCATGCCTCCTTTTCTTGATAATTTTCCTTCTTATCTTATAATATATGATGCCCTTAGTTGTCCGATGTTTTAGAAGCTATGGTCTAGCTGTATTATATAGATTTGGTTCTGCAATGATTTGATGTTATTTCTTAAATTAAAATTTCCAGATTGGATTCCTCTACTTGAGATACGTTGCAGATCCAAAGACTCTCTGGAATTGGTTTGAACCTTATGTCAAAGATGAAGAGGTATGTGATGCATATAGATGCTTGATTTTTTATTATTTATTTTTTTTTTTTATATCATTATGAGGAAAAGCAATACAGTTAGCATCCATGTGTTTGGCTTAGAATTTCCTTTAATGTGCCGTAAGTTATTTTCCGTCCTTTGTATCATTGTTTTCTGCTGCCTTCAGTGTAATTTTGTTGATAATTGATTAAGCATAGACCTATTTTCAATATTATTGAAAGTTCATATATGCTTGTGAAGCATGGTAGGTGATCAAATTTGAATTTGAGGCTGTTGATACTTTCTAATCCAGTAATTACTATGTGTTCTTTTAATTGATTTTGTACTGCAACCCCTCCTTTTGGAATGCGTTTATGTAACCCCCTCCTTTTGGAGGAAGGACACCTTGTCCCTTTGTCTGTTAGGCAATTTTGGCTGGATTGGTGGTGCTTTCTGTATGACGCGTTATCTCTTTCTTATCAAAGAAGAGAAAAAAAAGGATTTCCTACCGCAAGTCTAAGAAGTAGGAAAAGGAAAATTCCATTTGCTATAATAGCTCACAACATTCTGCCCCACTTGCATAGTAAACAACACATGCCCTAGTTGAATTCAGATCTTGTTCCTTCAATAGTGGAAGAGAGCACAAATACTGGGACTCCTTTCTTTTACTCCTCAGTAATTATTCAAATGGATCACTTTGTTTGTAGTAAAAGAAAGAGAAGTCGTTGACAGACATAGGACCTAGTTTTGTATTCTATTTTTCATTATGCTTGAGATCATTATAACATGTAGATGTGAAAGGTATATTTTTTTCGAAGCTGGAATTGTGATCTAACACCCACACGATAGGTTATGCTCTAAGGAAATTCAAAACTAGTATTAAAGCTTTTCCTAATTTAAAGATGGT
The DNA here is from genome assembly GCA_017139565.1 of Luffa aegyptiaca. Taxonomy (NCBI): domain Eukaryota; kingdom Viridiplantae; phylum Streptophyta; class Magnoliopsida; order Cucurbitales; family Cucurbitaceae; genus Luffa; species Luffa aegyptiaca. Next base: position 14,106,353 of record CM029403.1, read on the forward strand.
CTATGTTTCCTCACAAAGCACACTTATTTTTTTTTTTTTTTATAGAAAAACCATCTTTCATTGAGAATAAATGAAAGAATACGAGGGCATACAAAAGCACACTTATTATTATTGTAGGCAATTACCGGGATGAGTTTTATTGGTCTCTTATTGGCGTTGATTCTTTTAAGATTGAGAGACTAAATTAATATTTGATATCTTCTTGGGCACTTTTGGTTTTGAACGAAGATTAGTGAATAAACCAGAGGGTTAAGCTTCCACCCTCCTTTTGAATTTATTTCTTTTCTTGGATTGGACAAAAATCTCCAAGAAATTCAAGAAGTTCAAGAAGATAAGAACACTAACCATCTGGTTACCTCCCTTGTGGAGCTGACTCCTAAATTTCAGATACCAAAGACAATTTTGGAAATTCAATATTCTCTTCGTGGGAATATATGTTGCATGTTTAAGAGGTTTGTGATCCCATCTTTTGGTCGGGCTAATTTCTTTCCACTCTTACTAATAAAACTGGCTCCAAGAGAGAAATGTTTGGCTCCCAAGTCCCAAAATTGGTGGGGACGACCAAGAGATTAAAGTCCCATCCTGTATGAAGAAGGATGTTATTGGTCAAGCTGTGTATATTATACTGTTATCCTGAAGATGGAAGGAGATATTTGGATGAAGTCTGCATGTGTAAAACAGGTTATCTTGATTTCGTATGTATCCCAGTGCCCATGATGCCAATTTTGCAGAGAGCTTTGACAGGAACACTGGTGCTTGGTCTTTTGGTTTCATATGGAACTTCAATGAAAAAGATAAAAGTTAATACCGGAAATTCAATTCAAACAAGACTCTTACAATGGCTTTTTATCCATTTAAGTGTGTATTACAATGGCAACTTATTGCTTTTCTATGTCTGATTGTATCTTAGGCATTTTTTTGAAGATATGGAAAGAGAAAAATAGATGGATTTCAAGGATAGGAATGGTATGGGTTAAGTGAGATTTGGAAGTACCCATTATTTGTCGTCTCCTTTTGGGCCTTTCCAGTGCACACCCTTTTCTGTGCCTATATTCTTTTATTGTTTATTCCAACAGTTTGGGGCTTTTGCTTTTAACCTCTATACGATCAAGCTTTTTTCAGAGGGTTTCTGGTCCGTCCATTTGTTATTTTGTAGTCTGCTTTTCCCATTCGAACAAACAACAGACAAAAAGGACTACTTCCTTAAAATTCCATGATGTTTTGCATGTTTTCATTTTTAATGGATTTAATTTAATAAGAACCTATTTTCAAAAAAAAAATAAATTAATAAGAACCTAAAGCTATAAATTGCAATAAAGGAACTAACAGATTTAATGTGTTTCAGGAATTTTCACCAGGATCCCATGGGCGAATGACTACAATGGGTGTTTATGTCCGTGATTTGCTCCTTGGACAGGTCAGGTTATATATCGACATCTCTCTTTAAATATCATGTTTCTTGGTTTCTTACCAAAACAAAAAAAATCATGTTTTTTGGTTAAATCTTTCTTTTTCTGTTTAAACTTCATTGCGTCAAAAACTTAATAAATTGTGTGTGTATATACAGTTGGTATGTGAATCTTGTGCAACCTGCTGTTGACATTTCTCTAGTGTTTAACCATGTGATGGAAGCACTGCGTTGTTGGAGCTTTTCTTTTTTCTTTTTTGGGAACTGATAATCCTGCATAAGCTCTCTCAATGCAGTTTCCGGATGTTACATTATCATGGTTGGAAGATGTTAAGAATTATATATATATAGAGAGAGAGAGAGAGTATAATAGAGTCAACGACTTTCATTAAGAGTTGAGGAGGTGCAAAAAAGTTCAGGAAAAGAACCACAACATAACGACAGTAGACCCCTCCCTCATTTAAGTTATTAGGAAACTCTTTTTTGACATTAAAATATCTTATAGTTCGTTATCATGGTGATTTGAAGCCATGTTCTCTGTTTTAGAAGGTGCTTCTGAGCTTTGAAGGCAATGCACATCCAAGGTGAAGTTGACTTCACAATTGTGCCTTTGGTCTCTCTCTCTCTCTCTTCTAATGTTCCCAATATTTTCTTAACGTTCCTTGTATAACCTTTTCTTTTAGTTCTATTTCCCACTAGAGCTGCCCCTTCATGAACTTTTAGAATCGTGATATGGAAAAAGTGTTGGCTTAGATCTAACTATTCATTTTTCTCACTTTATTTCAAGGTCCAAATCACGAATGAAAAATTTGCTAGGAGTGTTCTTGAAGTAAAGTAAATTTATCATTTGGATTCAATTATCTCTCTTATAGTGTATGGTGAAAAGAGATGAATCAAGTGTATATGATGAATAAAATAAAACATGAGAACTGGGTTTTACTTTTATCACATTGTTGTTATCTAAAACGTGTGATTATTTATTATTATTTTTTTTTTGAGAAAGAAACAAAGAACTTAATTCACAAAAGCCACAACAAAATACAGCCAAAGGGTCGAGGGATAAGGCATCCCTCCTCCAAAAGAAACTACACAAAAGCCTTCCAATGAAGGATAATCATGGCAGCAGAGTAATTACAAAAATTCCTCTCTAAAACGTGCGACTATTGACTTCACTAAATTGATGATTGAGGGCATGAATTGGAGACAGCCCTCAAAACCCTCTCTTTGTTCAGCCTATAGCTGCACAACTATTTGAGAATAGAAGGAAAGAACTGAAATGTTGTGTTTTAATGCTTTATCTGTAGAAAGCTGATGCAAATCTTGATATCTATGTATGGGTTTGCATTTGGACAAGTGAGGGGAATGATCATTAAGCTTTTACTTGTGTCCTTTCAGCTTTTAATCGGCAATAAGTGTGTTTCTTATGTTGTCTGTTGATATTTAAGTGATTGCTATTGTGTTGGCCAACAGGGTGGAATGATAATTATGCTAAATGTTTAAACTGGCACATTACCACATATCTGTTGTTTTTTTTCACTATATTGTTGTTGTTGTTGTTATTATTTTAAATCCTTGTCTTTGTAGTTAAAAGTACCCACATTATGTTTGTTCATTGCAGTACTACTTCGATACCCTTTTCCCTCGTATTCCAGTTCCTGTCTTGCGGCAAGTTGTAACTAATCTTGAAAAGTTGAAGCTGCCCAGCAAACATTCAGGTGTGACAGGGGAAACCCATCGAATGGGGTCTGAAGACACGGCACGGCGGCCACCTTCTGTAAAAGCTTCACTTTCAGTTTCCTTTGGACAACGAGCCCCACATCGTGCCTCAACTAGGGACTCATCCCCAGTTCGTCGTACACTACCACCATCAGCTAATGACAGAGATAACAGTGATGATCTTCGAAGATCTCCAAGCAGTCGCCGTAGTCAAAGTCGTGAACATCCAGATAACAGGGAGAGGAGCAGGGATAGAGACTACGACAGGGAGAGGAGCAGGGATAGAGATCATGACAGGGACAGGGGAAGGGATAGGGACCGAGATCGAGATCGTGATCGGGACAGAGAAAAGTATAGAGATCGGGAGAGGGACCGAGATAGAGATAGAGAACGAGAGAAAGCTAGGGATAGGGATAGGGATAGGGAGAGAGAGCGGGACAGAGAACGAAGTTATGATTATGATCGAAGGACTCATTATGCTGATAGAGATAGTAGAAGGGACTATGAAAGGGGTAGCCGTGATGGTGGTGCCAGACATTATCGAAGGAGTCGAAGCCGAAGTAGGAGCAGGAGCAGAAGTCGAAGTTTACAAACAGGGAACGGCCACCATGAGCGAGAGCCAAGTCCTGTAAGAGGTGGGACTACAGAGAAGCCATCTATCATATCGAGCAATCTGGCAAAACTTAAAGATATCTATGGTGATGTGAGCGAGCAGAAAGGGGATTCAAGCCGAGAAAGACTTAATATAAGGGATAGTAGTGGTGAAGAAGTGATTAGACTTGGTGGTTCCTGGAAATAGTGAGTGATGATGCTCTAATACAAGAACTCCACTGTATTCAATACCATGTTATCTTTATTTAGAAGACAGATTTAGTTTCTATTGGAAAAAGGGAAGAAAAATCATGTACTTGTCACTTGAGTTTATAGTATTCATCATCTCCCAATCTATCTCCTCAGTTGAATGCCCAGACTTGGGCAAAATGTAATACATGCAACCATGTTGGCTGTGTATTAGATTGAATTGACTTGATTACTGCTTGCTTTATGTTGAATGGACAAGGAAGGGAAGTCAATAGAACTTCTGTATCACTGGACTAATCACTTTGTTTGAAAGCTTATTCCTTCTGAAAAACTGTATTCTCATCCTCTGAATTCTTTTGCATTGTTGTTTAAATAGGCCAACTGGCAATTTGGTTGATAAAATCTTGTGGCTTCCCCCCATTTTGTCAGTTCTCTATTGAGGAACTTTATGTGGCAATGCTAATTTGTGTGATTTAGAATATAGTATGGGAGTAAAATGCCTCTATAATGTTATAATTTGATGAAATTTGTCCAACTACAGAGATTAATAAAAGCGAACTGTTTCCTAAAATCTACTCTACTTCTCAACACTTCTCGTCACTTCCATAATTTTTAACTGTCATCGGGTTTAGTTAGTTACATGTATATAGAAAATTTTAGGTTAAAAAAACACTTTTGGTTCCTATACTTTCATAAAAGTAACAATTTAGTCTCTGCTTGTTTGTAATGATTTAAGTCTTTTAACTTTTAATTTTGTAACAATTTAGTTATTGAACTTTAATATGTAACAATTTAGTCTCTATGCTTTAAAATTTGTAACAATTTAGTCCTGTTATAAAAAAATTCATCGAAATTAAGTGTAACTTTTGGAATGACTTCATCTTTGTAGTTTACAAATATTGGTCCCAATCAAGTTATCAATCATTGGGTAAGAAATTCCTTTAAATCTTAATAATAATCTTCACGATAAAGACTAAGTCATATTAGTTCAAGACTAAATCGTTACAAATTAAAATTTAGGGACTAAATTGTTGCCCTTATCAAACTTAGGAGATCAAAGGTGTTTTTTAACCTTAGAAAAGGAAATTTAGAAGAAGAAAGAACAGACATTCCTGTGTTGGCTGTGGAAAATTTGTCATGGAAAAAGAAACTAGTGCCTTCAAGAACCTTCTGCCATTGTTATAAATCCAAAGCCCACCTCCCAAGACACTCAACAGAAAGATATCAAAAAACATGGAGAAGAATCACAATCGCAGAGTTGGAGTAGCCATGGATTACTCTGCAACAAGCAAATCAGCTTTGAAATGGGCTGCACATAGTCTTCTTAGCCATGGAGATCACTTAGTTTTGATCCATGTTGAGCCTCCCAATTCTGATACTCCAAGAAAGCTCCTCTTCCAAGACACTGGCTCACGTACCCTTTTTTTTTTCCCCCTCCTTTCTTCTCAAATCTCTTCCATTTCATGCTTCTTTTAATGAACCATTTTATCTTGGTTCAAATGTTTTTGCAGCTTTGATTCCTCTTGAGGAATTCAGAGAGATTAAGTTGGAGAAACAGTATGGACTGAGTAATGATGCTGAGGTTCTTGATATTCTTGACAACTTGGCTACAACCAAAGGGGTCTCTCTCTTTTTCTCTTACTGTTTATCTGTTGTTTGTTTGATGAGATTGGTTTTTGTTGATGGGGTTTGAGAATGAAGCAGGCAAAAGTCGTGGCTAAGGTTTATTGGGGTGATCCAAGGGAGAAGTTGTGTGAGGCTGTGGAGGATCTTAAGCTTGATTCTCTTGTCCTTGGAAGCAGGGGTTTAGGCCCTATCAAAAGGTAAAATTCTTGTAAGACAAAGACTTAATTATCAACACATTCTTTCTTGAGTTGATTAGAACCACAAGTAAAACAGAACATAAACCAATATGGAATAAAGAAAATATTACTTTGCACTTAGGAAAAGATGGGTTAAGACAAATATGATATTATCCATTTTGAATTAAGTTCAGCTTTTGCTTTTGATTTCACTTTAAGTCTTTCGTTCTGAAATAATATTCCTATTGTATTAGCTTGTTTTAATGTCATAACTAATTTAAATTTTAACAATCCAACACAATCTCAACCCTGTAAAACTCCCTTCAAATTGAACAAGAAGAATATTTCACCAAATTTTGAGATTAACATTAAGAGGTGCCAAAATGTTGCATAAATACAGGGTATTGCTTGGGAGTGTGAGCAACTACGTGGTGAAAAATGCTTCATGTTCAGTTACTGTTGTGAAGGGGACCCCATCGCCAAGCTTCAAATCTTAACTCTTTAGTCGAATTTTCAAAATCACTTTTCGACATGACAAACGTGATTTTGGTCATTCCAAAATCACTTGTCCTAAATCCATTTGCAGTCCTTGAAAAAAAAACATGAACAGTGAAAATGTGTGAAATCAAGCCGCAGCTTCTTCGTTATTTGTGAATAGTTTAGTATAAGCAAAGCAATTATTTGGTGTTTTTGGGTTTTCTGAGTCTTTTTGTGAAACAGTTGGCCTGCAAAAAATTATTGAATGTTTATTGATTTTGTGTTGATTTAGTTGGACATTTTGATATATGGAATCAAATAAAAGAGGCTGTGGTTGTTGGTGTACATAATTCAAACCATTTGGCAAACTTTTTGCTCTAAAGTTGATCATATGTATACTCATTGTCCTATATCTAATCATTAACTTGTAAGTCTTCAACTTAAAGAAGTATAATATACATTTTGAAAGCCAAAGCCTTACTTCTCTTTTTCTCTAATCTCTATCACTTGTTAATACATAAATTAAACAGCCTTACTCAACCTTACGATTTTTGGACTTGGTTTGGAATGAAAATTCAGGTTGAGTTGAAAATATCCCTGACTCAACTTAGTCCTATGAGAACACATTGGTTGAAGACAGATTAAAATTTTAAATTAAGACAAAACCCTTGTTAGAGGAAGAGAGATTTTTGTAGAGGATGAGTTTGTTAGAGATAAAAAGAAGGAGATTTTTCTAGACAGGGCCGTCCTTTAGTATGTGTGGGTTGTGACTCATTATAGGGCTCCAAAATTCAGGGTCCCAAATTAAAAAAGTTCTTAACAAAAAAAATCTTTTGACAGAAGGTAGGCAAAAATTTTCAATTTCTCACTTCTTCATTTCTCTCTCATCGTCAAGAAAAACTCTTCCAAATCATTCTTTTGTCAATTCTCATGCTAAGTTAGACATAAAACTTTTTAATCTAGTTCGAAGGATGACACTTTTTAAATAAAATATCACTATCATATAGTTGTTTGGTGACATTTTCTTAGTTTTATATATTTTGTTTTTTTTTTTTAAAAAAAACAATCGTATAATACAATGAATTTTGATATTTTAAAATTTTGTGCTACAAAATATTTTAGGGTCAGGCCCTATCTCATTTGGGACGGGCCTGTTTCTAGAATGAAGTATGATAGAGAGAGAGTCATTTCTTAAGATGAGAGCTTGATATAGAAACTTCCCTATCATTTGATGAATTTTTTTTTTCTCACAGTAACACAAGACTTGATTCTACTACTAGTATAAATAGGAGAGTTTAATTTTTCACCATTAAAATTTCGTTCATGTGTAATAATAATTGTTATGTCTAAGATGATTTCTAGGAGTTGATAAGAATAAAATCGAAATAGAACAAAAAGACTATTGGAAAGAACACATGTATGATCAATTAGGCTTAATCGTTCAAAATATAAATTAACCTCAAAACAAGGATGACAAGTTTGTACTTGAACAGGAAAGAGGAGTTATGCTGAAAAGAAACAACTTTAACAATGAAGAAAAATAAGCAAAAACACTAAACAAACAAACACTCTCGTTCCCAAATACAAGCTCATCCGTACGTTCTCAATTGAAACATACATATATAAATCAAAGACATATAATCCTCTGCCTTCCAACTCTAACAAACTCCATTAGTCTTCTTCTTTTCCATCACAAACTTCTTCCAAGCAGTTGTGATCTCCCTCTGCGTCTCGAGTGCGCTCTTCTTCGGGTTGTGCTGTGCCTCTTCTCTAGCCACCATTGTCTTCATATCGGCCTTCGACGGGAGGCTGTCAAGCTCGTGCAGCACTTTCTCAATATCTGCCACCAGACGCTCAGCAAGTGTGCGTGAGAAATCTTCTCGGATCACCACTCTTAGGACTGTAATGTGTTGTGCATCTGGAGGCATGGTGTAAGCTGGCACAATCCAGCCGAATCTCCTCAGCATTTCTGAGACTTCAAACTCTGTGTGGCGAGTGTTGTCTTTCAAGGAGAAGGCCACTAGTGGAACTCCATCGTCCTTTGACACAATGTTGAAGCGCCCTGTCTTTTCGAGTCCTTCCTTGAGGACGATCATGTTTTCTTTGCAGTTTTCCATCACGTTTTGGTATCCCTGGTGAATAAAAATGGTACCTACTTTGTTAGATTGATGAGTGATTTTGTTCTTCTTTATGAAACTGTTGTATTCCTATCATCACATTGGTTTTGGAATCTGTTGAGGATCCCACATTGAAAAGATTAGTGGAAACCTCACAATTTAGGTTTTGAGATGGAAGCCCATGTTATCTAATAGAATCCTATTTTCGTCTATAAATGCTTATGTTTAATCTGTTTTGATTGATAAGCTTTCAAGTATGTATGATTAAGGAACATGTTTTGTCTATATAACCCATTGGTGTCTAATAGGTTATAAGTGTTGAGTACCTAAGTGCAATTAGTTTTTGACAAGGACTGAACTAGTCCCACAGAATCTTCCAAAGTTGAGAGACTAAAACGAAACATTCAAAAGTTCAAGCATTAAGGTAAAATAAAGATGATGTGAATTCAAGCTCTGAAATATGATTTAAACCGATAAAAGATTATGAAATAAGATGATAAATAGGAATGTTACCTCATAACCCAAGCGGATCAATTGGTAGTACTGAGCAATGACTTGGCTAGAACCTGCAATTAATACAAACTCAACTTCAGCTTCAAAGTCATCTTTAGAAGAAAAGGGTCATGTTGAACCGAGATTAGAATTAAATGCAGTGTGTACCTTTGGAGAAATTGAGGGTGAAAGTGGGCTGGTCAGCTCCAAGATAGTTGATATGGAAGATGAGTTCATCAGGCAAGTCTTCCTTGTTCCTCCAGATGACCCAACCAATTCCAGCATAAACAAGCCCATACTTGTGCCCACTCACATTAATACTCTTTACAAGGGGCAGCCTAAAGTCCCACTCAAGATCAGGGTAAATGAATGGGGCAATAAACCCTCCACTCGCAGCATCAACATGAATAGGAGTGTCCCATCTGTTTAAAGTTTATGCTCAATTTCATGTTTGATTTCATTTCATGCAACTAAAGAGGAAGAGAAAGAGAGAGGAAATTGTACCCAGTTTCCTTGTTCTTTTCGACCAAGAGATCATTTAAGCGCTTTACATCTTCGAATTCTCCATTGAGAGTGGAACCCAAGATGGCTGCAACACAGATGGTGTTCTCGTCAACCAATTCCACAGCTTTCTCTGGATCCATCACATAGTAACCTTCCCTCAATTTCACTTCCTTCAGTTCTACCTCAAAGTACCTTGCAAATTTCTCCCAGCATACCTTTATATTTTTGTTTAGGACAACAACGTTAGCAAATCATTGCTGAAAATTATTCATAAAACAAAGGGTAATTGATATAGGCTTCAGATGTTTGGAAATATCCTCTCTAAGATAACGTTTAAGCTCCGTATAAAAAATTTAATAACTTAAAACTCTTATTTTCTTTCTAAGATTGTCTTGGAGTGGACGAGAACAATATTTAGTTGGTCACTGGTGGATAGGAATCTTCCTACCATGTGGAGAACAAAAAAAATTAAAACTTTTTTTTAACTCTCTTTGTTAGTTGTCAAAAATTCAATGGTACCACCTATCGACATCTAGCCAAAGTCCTGAAGACAAAGCCTCTCCAAAATTAGATGAGGTGAGCTATGAGCCTAATTTAAAGAGTGGGACCCACAATACTCCAGAGAAAGCTGAGTTATGAGCATAATTCAAAAGGGGTTATTTGAACATTTTGGTGAGGATTTTAAGAACATGGTCCAAAACTAAAAAAAAACAATAACCAAATGGGAGATGATCAATGAATTAATTGATCGATGTTAATTACATAATTCGAAATGAGAATGTATATAGAGAGATGTGATATGAAGATACCTGGACATTAGCTCCAGTGACAATGTTGGGCTTGTCATAGGGCAAGCCTTCAGCCTTCCTTCTGTTCTGCCACTTTCTCTTGAAAGCCAAACCAGCCAACATTATGGCCTCCGACGATCCCACCGTTCCAACTCCCACCGCCGTCTCAGACTCACCCAATGGGGCATTGAACAAGTGAGCTATCATGTTCACACATCGGTTCTGCATCCATCACAAGCACAACAACCATTTATTACTTCACCACTTCAACAAAATAGCTAGCAAATAATAACACTATACTAATTGACAATGTTAATGTTTTCTTCAGAGATATTTCGTTTGAATCAAAGTGGAAATTTGAACCGTGACTTATAAATACTGTTACTAATACATTGATTAGTAAGGTTTTTAATTGTCGAGGAAGTTCACTAAGTATTCCATGTATGAATTTTTCATAAGTTTTTTTTTTTTTTTTTGGTATGGAAACTGATTGAGTCAAGTGATTGTATTAAAAGCATAGTTACATGTCATTTTCAATTGGAGACATGAGGGCCAATAATTTAGAGAGTTGGTTGTAGAAATAGTCTTATTGAAGTGTAAAATTAAAGAAATATAGTTGACTCAACTATACAAAAACAATTTATGTGATTGAATGATTAGTATATTAACTAAATTCAGTCATAATTTGAATCCATATAAAATAATAAATAATGTTATGCTGACTCAACAAGAGTATAGGCATAAGTAATGTATTTATGACCAAGAGGTCAAAGTTTGAATCCTCACTTCTAAATGTTTCATAAAAAACAAAACCCATTACAAATTTTCAATAATATTTTGACTTACCAAATATAAGAATACTATCGTTCACATGTGTTCTTTATTGTGTTATGTAGTAACAAACTACTACGTACATATGCATGAATGTGAATTGTTTATTTTTATTATTATTATTATTTATTTTTTAAAAGAGTGAATTGTTTATTTAAATAAGTTAAAACAATAAATTAAAACCAAATCAAGCGAACAAGAATAAAAAATATATATCTAACTTAAAATGTACTTTCAAACAAATTTCAATTTATTTGGATGTGACCTGTCCTACTAGTAACCTAATATTGCATATCTACAACCATGTGATGTTTGTTTTCTTCTAAAAAAAAGATCATGTGATATTTGACAAAGTAAAAACAACAATAATTTTGGAATTACAGCAGTACATTCGAGTCTCTGATGAGTAGTTTATCTGATAGTTATAGAACTCATAAAAGCAGTTGATCATAAAAACATGTAATACCTTTTTTAAGATTAAAACGGAATTCAGAAAAAGATTTTGAAAAGCAAAATTTTTTTAGTCATTTGTAAAAGCGGCATTAGTTTAGTTAGCTCTTTGTTTCTCAAAAATATACTTCTGAAATCTTACTTAAAATTTAAAAAACATAAATAAACATTTTGAAAACTACTAAACATTTCAAAGAAGTGTTCATACTCAATAATTAAAATTTTATGATATTTCATTTCTTTAAATAAATAAAAGAATATTATTTTAGAAAAAACTGGACATTTACAAAACAAACAAATCAAAATATTGTTTGAGAATGCAATAGTCCATGAAATCATGATGTGAGTGGAATGAGGAGAGAGAAAAAGGGGAGACAGGATGGATGATTGATGTGGTGGGTTTTTTTTTTTTTTTTTTACAATTGTTTTACAGCATAGTTACTACTTCGGTAACTATTAAATGAATAATTAAAAGTTATTTTGTTTTATTCTACCCCTTTCTTTTTAGGGAAGAAAAAAAAAGGTATGGGTAAATAGGAAGGAAAAAGTGGAAAAATTTAAGTCACATGATGCAAAATATCTGCACTTAAGACTATAGTTTTCCATGGAATGTGACCCAATATGGTTGGGTTCTCCACATTGGCATTAGTCATTATCGCTAAACCAGGTTCACTTCGACCTTTATTTTTTTTTCCATCTTCATTATCGAACTTATCTTGAAATTTAGATTTCAGCGATGTTAAAAAGATTTGACAATTGTCCTTTTTGTTAAATTACTTTCTTTCATCATCATACCTAAACATCTAAAAAGTTAAAAAAAAAAAAAAAGTGAAACAAAAAAGAGAGGAGGAATAATGACAAAAAGGAAAAGTGAAATCAAACCATGATGGATGAGATGACATGTACGACCAAAAATTTTTATAAGAAAGCAAAAGATTTTACATTTGAGCTCTATATCAGTTATATTATGATCATTCGATTTTAAAAATTTATTGAGATAGAAAATTTGAAAATTTTAGTCTCTTCGTATAATCTTTTGAGTCAAAGATAAATTAAGAGGTCGTTGTCTCCTCCTCCCTTTCTCACTTTGTCACTACGAACATGGTCATTCGAATAAGTAGCGATAGAGGTAGAATTTAGGAGGACAAAATTGTAATATTAAGTTGCCTCACAATAGTATAAGGGCACTATTAGAAAGTTGGATGCAAGCATGCCATTTTCACAAATAGATAAGGAAATGGGCCATTTGTCTGCCAAGAAACTATTAATGCTTTGCCCCTTTCTATATGGACAATGGATTCCATAGTCCCTTAAATCTCGGCAATTATTGTGGCCAATTCATTGAAATCAAGTCAAGAGATTTATTTTAGGCACTTCGGTAACGACTCTTTAGTTTCGTTCAAATTGAAAACTATAAATTCCACTACCTAAAAGTCAAAATTCTACGGAGAGAGTTGGAGATATATTTTTTTTTTCCAATAATACTATTAATGATTTTTTTCTCCAAAGAAACAAGATTTTTTTTTTTTTTTTTTTTTTTTTTTTTGAGAAAACCAAAGAAACAAGAATGTTATTACCTTAATTAATTTTTATATAAACGTATATAAAAAACCAACAAATTAAGGGGAAAAAGCTCAAGATCATTTGAAGTGTAGATTAAAAAAAAGAAAAGAGTTATATATATATATATAAATTTGATTCCATAATTTAGAATTTAGTCTTTATAATTTTAAAATTAGAACTGTGTCCTTATAATTTAATAAAACCTCATCAAATAGTTATTTCCTTTAGAAACTACTTGGAGTGGTTAGAAGCCACTTAGGATGGAGTATGATAGCTATACTCATTCTGCAAGTGGCTTCTTACATTAATGAGATTTTATCCAACTATAAGGATAAAATTATAATTTTTAAACTATATAGACTAAATTCTAATTTTTTTTTCAAAGGATAGGGATCAATTTTTTATTTATTTATTTATTTATTTTGGTCTTTTCTAGGGAGGATATCACCTCAAGGAAGTGTGAATCTCTCCCAGTTGGAAAGTTGACATATTTGCAACTTGTTTGGAAAAATAATTTTTCCCTTTTCCTCCAAAACATCAGTTAAAATTGGCTCATTAAAGAAACTTAAAATAACTTTTCAAAAAAAAAAAACTTTTAATTACTTAATTATTATTCTTTTGAAAAACTGAATTTATTTCTTTCAGAACCATAGGTTTGTGGGGATATGGACAATAATATCATCTCAAACCGCGTCTTACTTACTTTTTCATCTCTCTGCATTCAAACTTACTGCCAAAGTCAATGGGGAAAAAGATAAATGCAAGACCAAGACCCAAAATTTTACACTTCTAAACCAAGGAATTGTGACGGAATGAGACGTCCAATAAGCCTTGCACGCAATTCCTTCACTTTCTTTCAAAAAAAAAAAAAAAAAAACTCCTTCACTTGGACCCACCATCTACCAATTATCTTCAGACGTGAGTAAAAACAAACAATTCATTTTAAATAAATAAATCAAATTCATAGTCCCCACTGGCCACCATCAATCTCTTCATATTTTATTTTTTACCTAAATGTTATAATAGCCAAACTATAGACTAAAAGTACATTACCGACCAAGAATTCAATTTATAATCCCTAAACTTTTGAGTTTATATGGTTAAAAAAAATTGGAAGATTTTAATTAGTAATTGTTTCAATTTATACTCAACTTTAATCAAATTAGACTATAGGTTAGGATTCCATTTTATAGCCATTAATGTATAAGACTTCTTTGAATGCAATATTAAAAAGAAATGGGGAGATAAACACAATCTCTTTGAATATTGTTCTTTTCAAAAAAAAAAAAAAAAAAAAAAATCTCTTTGAATATTGTTTGATAATTTATTTGTTCATTTAAATTGTTCATATAATTAGAAATACTACTGTCCAGTACTACACGAATTATTTATAGATTCAAAGAATTTGACTTTTGGGGTACAGAGATTTTTAGTTACTTATTTTATTATTATTTTAGAAAAAGACAAGTTGCAGCCCTTTTTTTATTCTGCCTTTATTTTCATCAACCCTTAACTCAGCCAATATAAGTTCAATTTTAATATATTCAGATTTAAATTATTTATTGTTATTTTTTAGGGAAAAATATTTTATTGTTAAAAATTATAAATATCTCATATATGTCTAACATTAATATTTATTTTTAAAATTTAGGAGGGGTCAACTTGAGTATATTTCACCTCATTAACATATATATTTTAGACAAAAAAAAAAAAAAATTAGAGTTTCAAATCTCATCCCATATGTTATTGAACTAAAAACAAAACTTTGTGTCTTTGTCCAAGATTTTTTCTTTTAATAATCCTATCAAAATATTATATATGAATTTATAAATATAAATCTCATGAATCAAAATTATAATCCATCATATGAAAACATAAACACATTCAACTCATTTCTTTGAATATTTAAATCTAAAAAAAAAAAAAAGTTTAAGCGATCCAATTATATTATTACCAAACCAACTAGACTTATTGATTATAAAACTTTGTTAAACCAACTTTATGTTTTAGAAATATTTAATGAAACTCCCTTTTTTGACAAGAGGACCAAGTCATTTTTCTAAATTTTCTAGAAAAAAAAAAAGGATCTAGTCACTTTTATTTATTTATTTTTAAATAAAGTCACTTTTAAAATTCAACTATAATTTTTCTAATTTTTTAATCTCGAGATCGTATAACTCCGCCATGACCGAAGCTACAATTCGCAATTCAGGAGAATTTCCAGAGGCAAATCGTTCATGGAGAGAAACGATAGAACGAATCGATCTAGTCTTTCGATTAAGGAAGGCTAATAGAGAGAGAGAGAGAGAAAAGTACCTGGAGCTCTGTAGTGACAGGATACTCATCCATATCCACATAGTTCTTGTTAATGGCAGCCATTATGAGTTTGTCGCACTCAGGCTCCATCCAAGTGGTGACGAAGGAGGCCAAATTCAGCCTAGGATTTCCATCGAGCATGAGTTCATCGTTGATGATCTGGAACGCGGCCTCCTTAGGGATCGAATTTTCCGGCATTTTGAATCTGCAACAAACAGAACATAATTGAAATCGATCCAGAGAAAAATCAAAGAAACAGAATCACCAAAAACGCAAATCACAGACAGCATAGCAAGTTAGCAACTCCGCCAATCAATTTCGAGATCTAATCAAAAAGAGAAACGAAAACAACGAACGAACGATCGAAGAATCGATCTGATCCGCGACGGATCAAATGAATTACCTCGGGAGAGAGGTTCGCACATATCGAGAAGCGAAGGTGGAGTGGACGGAGACATCTGTCTGAGAAGCAGTCTTGGACAGAACCATAGTGGATCGAGATCGGAAAAAGAAGAAGAAAGTTGCAGAGAGAAGAATGAGAAGATCAATGGAGGTGGATGAAGAAGAAGGGGGCTTAAATAGAGTGATTTTGGTCAGCCTTGGAAGGCTGGGGACCTCACAAAATGGAAATCCGAAGGTTACTTCGGGCACTGGCGGTTCTTTGTGTGGTCCCTTTTCTTTTCTTTTTTTCTTTTAATTAAGAGAAATTAAATCTTGGAAAATAAAACAAGATGGAGCTTATTGTATATTGCCAAATTTACAAATATCTTCTCACATTAATTATGGATCTTTGGAATATTGTAATTTTTTTTTTATAAACTTTGGAATATTGTAATTATATGTTATTAGACTTATCAAATTGTCATATACTATTATTCTCTCGATTTTGTGTATTTTATAGGATGATTGGACTTTATTGTCAAAAAAAAAAAAAAAAAAATCTAAAAAAAAAAAAAAGAAAAAAAGAAAAAAAAGAAAGATGATTGGACTTTATTATTGTTTTATAAATATTTGAAAGGTCGGAAATTTGAGTATTGAGTAAGACTATTCAAATTGGAACCTAAGAAACTTCCGGCCTGTTTGGTAGGTGATCTGAATACAGAAATTTGAAAACAAGGGATTCAATGAAAACAGAGTTGTATTTCATGTTTTCGGATATGTGTTTGGTAGCAGATTTAGAAATTGGATTCCAATTTCAAAAATTGTTCAAAATGTGTTTGATAATATATTTATAAACCATAAACTATTTGTAGTTATCAACTAAATATTAAGTTTGTCTAAAAAAAAACTAAATATTAAGTTGAATATAAACTATTATTAATTAATTTATAAACATTTTATATGTTATAAATTTTGCATAATTATTATTCTATAATATCATATAATTTATAATACATTATATTATACAAATTTTAATTTCACAAAAATGAATTGAGTTTATAACATGAAATACTCTATTTATTAAAGTTTTTATCTTTTTTTTAATTTAATTCTACATTTAAAATTTTCAAATTCAAAATCTGGATACACTGAAAACATAAAAAAAATTGTTTTCAGAATTTCTACTATTTGGATCACAGAATTCAAAAACAGATTTCAAAAACACATCTGCCAAACACATATTCACTAAATTCAGTGAATCTGAAAACATAAAATAGAATCCAGATTGCCTACCAAACAACCTCCTTTCTTGACCATATTTTTTTTTAGACAAAGATTAGATATAACCCAACCAACAAAATGTGTGGTCCAAAACTAAGCAGGCAACCAAACAATTTTATCTACTTCAGCTAGCTTCTCAATTCTCGATCCTCTTAACTCCAAGCCAGCTACTAGTTTTACTCCGGACTAGCTCGTTTTCAACTCGAATCGGTCCCAAGCTTATAATTTAGGCTCGCAACAACATCACCATCAAAATAAACATTTTGCACGTAAAATTCAACGAGGTTAAGCAATTCAGAAGGAGATAAATATATACAAACTTGCTCTATCAAATCACCCCCACCCTAAATCTTGCTCGTCCCCGAGCAAGCCTAAACCTTTATAATAAGGATAGTAGAGATTAAACGCCGAGATTTTCATGCTCAAATCCCTACACCCCGTATGCTAAGTCTTTTGCCTAAGAGAGGCTACTACAAGCTAACAAAATATGAGACAACTCAAGACTTTTCCAAGAATATTCTCCCGTGTGTGTGTGTTTAGCCTATCCTAGAGCAGCCCCTATTGGCCTAGGAATGATTTATAAGCCCCTCCACCTATCTTCCCCCTACACTGGAACTAAAGCCTCGCTTAAAAGGCTAAAAGGCCAAATTAGGATGCTATCTCAATATTTGTTTGTCCTAAACTAGGGAACTGTATTTAGGGTCCGTTTGGAATACATTTTAATTTAAATGTTTTTCAAGAATACATTTTTTAAAAAACATTTTGTATAGAAATTGTTTAAAATTTAAACACTCATAGGTTTGGTTACACTTCTTCACAAGTGTTTTTGTACACAAGTTATTGTATACTTAAAAACTCTTTTTAGAAAAGTTGGTTTCAAGTGTTTCTCTCAAAATGGTTTATTTCTCAATCTCATTTTCTAACAAGTCATTTTTAGTGGTTGTCAAACATTATAAATTTTTTCAAAATGAATTTTTTGCAAAATTAAACACTTGAAAAGTTATACCAAACACACCCTTAGTTTTCTACAACTACAATGTTTTGAAGAATATTACAATAAGAATTTCCACAAACACACTTCAAAATGATTCTCAATATTTTCACTACGACAAAAATATTCATAATCGCTCTTCAAAGTTCTCTCAAGGTACCACAACAATGGCTACCTCAACTCTTTGATGTATTTCTCTTTCTTAGTCATCATACTTTTCTCTCATCACTTTTTATATTTAAAACAAAGGGGAAAACATCATTTGAACCGGAGAAAAACTCTAGGATGTGTTGGCTGCATGAACTAGCATCATGACCCTATTCCGATGCTCCCAAAAATGCCTTCTACTTCAAGTTGTTGTGTCATGGCTCGTAGGATAGCACCATACCACCTTGAGAAGTAACCTTGCTTCATGGACTAGTGTTACAAATTTTTAAGAACAATATACTTTGGCTGCATATTGCATTCTACATATCCCATTAAAATCTTGACAACTAAGAAAGAGAAAGGGAGAAAATGATATATATATATCCTTGTTGTCAACATTTTAATGGTGTAGTATCAAGTAATCTTCCTACATATCGGTATGCAACCAAGTATTTTCCAATCTTTAACTCTGTCTTCAACTGCATATGCACATTTGTTCCTTCTCTCCATTTCCTTCCATTGTACAAACAAAAACTTTAATCTCATTCTTTAACACATTCTCCAATTTTAAAAAATTACGACGAAGCCAAGGAATTTATTAACAAAGATTGAGCTTCTCAATAAAAAAAAAATCCATATATATATTTTTTTAATTTCAATTGTGTCAAGTAAAAAGATAAGTTAAATAGTAATAAATGTATTTAAAAATATGCATGTTTAACATCAAAATCGAAAGAATAATATGTTATTTTATAAATTTAAATAATTAAATTGATGAAAGTACTAATACATCCTAATATATAAATAAAAAATGTTAATGAACATATATAGATAATTGAACATTAGCGGTCCATATAAAGGTAAGGAATAAGACCAAATAATTTTAATGATATTGTATAACATTGAGGGTTAAGATAAAGTAAATTAATATATGCAGATAGATGCCATTCTTAATCTTGTTTCACATTGTCATTAATTTACAAATAACATTTTAATAATAGAATAAAATAAGATTTTAATTAAAAATATACTTTAACCTTGAACTTTTATGAGTGTGAACTCTCAGGATGCAAAATAATTTTAAATTGGAGAATAGGGAATATGCCAAGAACGTGTCTAAAGCCAAAGAACCATTTCCTTTATTAAAATCTCCCCTATTTTTTAAATTAAAGAAATTTAATATTTTGATCCATGATATGAATCATTCTATCTACTTCATTTATTATTATTATTATTATTATTACTACTACTATTATTATTATTTTAAAGACGTGAGCTGTTTCACTTTATATACATTTTGTATCAGAACTATTACAAGCAAAAATAACTTAATTTTATCAATTTTTTACATAATTTATGAAATAAAATTATCAAATTGACCAAAATATTTTTTTTTTTAAAAAAAAACCAATACATTAAATATTGTGTAGCTTAATCATACAAAAGTTGACAATTTTCTTTTTGATCTCTATTCTAATTAGGAGGGCAAATATTTTTTCATTATTTTGAAGTAGAACAACGTGTGGATTGGAGTAGGGAAGTACTGGGGAAGAAGAAAAATTAAGTATAATTAGTCAAGTAATTAACATACAATTAAGGGTTTTTTTTTTTTTTTTTTGAATCAGAATATGACTATTATTAAAAAGAACAAGTATGTAAAAGATTACAATTGCAATGAGTATGAGTACTCATCAAAGCCACCCGTTGGGGAACATTATCTAACCAAACACTAGAAGTACGTTTGGCTAACGCTTTCCTAGCTAGGTAATCAGCTCGCACATTAGTCTCCCTATCAGTGAGCAAAATTCAGCTCCTGAAAGGAAATCTGCATCCTTCGAATCTGAAGAACCCAATGATGAACATCAGACGTTAATTACATCTCACCTCGAATCATCTTCACAACTACTAAAGAGTCCGAAAAAACTGTAGCAGCAGATACATCCTTACGTTGCAATAATTTTATACCATGAATTATAAATTGTAGAATCAAATTTTTTTAATCATCGTAATTATAAGCTAAGTTAATTTTAACTTCACAAATGTTAATTATTGACCCTAACATTGTTTTGACTAGTCAATACATTTAGTAATATCTTGTTTGGATACCTACTCTTGTATTTGAATTGCTATATTTTCTAAAAGAAAATTACAATAATTAAAAATTTTAATTTCATCAGATTGAATCTTAAATTTAAGTAAGTGACTGAATTAATCAAGTTAGAAAATTGCCTAAAAACTAAGTAATAAATCATCCAAAATCTAGCTAATAAGATGTTTGAAATCTAGCTTAAAACTCTCAGAATCTAATTCGATTAAAATTAAACAGTTAAAAGGCGCTCTCCACTAACCGATACAAAACTATCTATAATTAATTCAAAATATTTTCTAGAAACATCGATACAATTAATAGAGAAAACAACTTTTTTTCCTTCTATAATATTAGATTATATATAAGAAAGAAAAAAAAATATTTTAGTCTAAGCTATATTTGAGTCGTGAACGTTGAATTCTTGATGATTCAAATTTAAAATTCAATTCAATAAAATTAAAATTTATAATTTATAATTTAAAATCCACAGTCAAAAAATGGATGCTTCTCTTGTCAAAAAAAAAAAAAAAAAATGGATGCTTCCCTGATTTCCTTTTCCAACTCCCCACTCCCCACTCCCCTCAACTATTGTTCTATTTGGGGAAATGCCATTTATTTAATCAAAACATCAATAATATTAAATACTTTTCAACCTTAAATAATTAGCTTATACATTAAAAAAAAAAGTTTTTTCTGACATTTTTTTAAAAAAAAATTAGTTAGGTGTAGGAAAATAAATAAATAAATAAACAACATTTGAGCACGTTGTTTGAAAAATATGTAAATAATAATTAGATAGAATAGGAAAAAAAAAAAGTAGTAAAAGAAGATGATGAATTATTGTGTAAGGGATTGGATATTTGCCTGTCCAAATATTAAAGTAGACAGTGGCCATGTCAGAGGATGAGATTCCTTCTCATTTGGACAAATTCCTACTCATTATTTTAAATTTTATGGAAAAAATATACTTTTGGTGAGGTTTGGATTAAGTTACACTGTGGTCCATAAGTTTTAAAACTCAACAAAATTACCCCAGGTTTGAGATAAGGAGCAATTTGGTCCCTGCCGTCCAGTTTGCGGTTAAACCACGGAATGCTGAAGTGGCACATATTTTTTTATTAAAAAAATTATTTTCTGATTTTTTAAAATAAAAATGTATTAAAATAATTAAAATATTATTATTTTATTATTATTTTTTGACCCTTTCTCCCTCTCTTTCTTCTTCTCCTTTATCATTATCTTATTCTTCTTCTTCAACAGCAGCACACCACCGGCTGCCGGTGGCCGGCGACTTTTTTTTTTTCTCTTTTTTTTTCTCCTCGTTTTCCGACACTTTCTCTCCCTTCCTCTCTCTCCCCCACCGCCACTCTTCTCCTTTCTCAATTTTCCAGCGCGCGCTCTCTCTCTTCTTTTGATTTTCCTCTCTCCCTCCATGCTGACGTGCGTTTTCGCCGGAATAAAAAAAGCTTTGTCCTCGCTGCTCGTACGTAACCCAGCTCTGTCCTCGCTGCTCGTGCGAAACTCAGATCCACTGCTGCTCGTATGTAACCCAGAGCCGCCGCTGCTTGTACGTAACCCAATCTGCCGCTGCTCGTTTGTAACCCAGACCCGCCGTAAGAAGCTTCTGTCCTCGCACGCGCCGCTGAAATCGAAAGGAACGACCGAAACGAAGGGGAAATCCCCCTCGTTTCAGATCTGGAACGAAACTCCAAATCTGAAACGAGGGGGATTTCCATTTCGTTTTAGGCATGGATTTTTGGCCGCGAGAGAGAGAAAGATGATGAGGGCAGGAGGCAACTGGGCGTGAAGAGTGGCAGACCGACGAGGAGAAAGAAAGGAGAAGAAAGAAAGAGAGGGAGGTCCCTTCGCCGAAAAATTGACTCCCCTCCTTTTTCGATTTCCGGCAAGCTTTTTTTTTTAAAAAAAGAAAAGATGGTTGAAGAAGAAGAAAGAGAGAGAGGGGAGAAAGAATAAAAATAAATAATAAAATAATAATATTTTTTATTATTTTAATATATTTTTATTTAAAAATTTTAAAAATTAATTTTTTTTAATTAAAATAATAGTGTTACACGTCAGCAGTCCGTTAGATTTAACAACAAAATGGATGACAGTGACCAAAATTGCTCCTTATCTCAAACGTCATGGGTAATTATGTTGAGTTTGAAAACTCAGGGACCAAAGTGTAACTTAACCCAAACCTCATGGACCAAAAGTGTATTTTTCCCAAATTTTAGACATTATTTTCTAATTTTGAAAACAATAAAAATAAATATTTAGTTTTGATCTGTCCCTTTTGTTCATCAATATCTTTATTGGACAAAAAAGGGGTGGTTTTTGGTTCAATTATTATTTCTTTTACTTTTTCATAATTTAAATTGATCGACATTCTAACCTGATGAATTTTTTTTAAAATATTCTAATTAGAACTACATCATTCTAACCTGATCGACAAAAGTAATGATTAATCATCGAATAAGTCAACCTCAACTTTCTCATGGTTGATAATTCAAATTTTCATTTGTATTATGACTACGTATATTAAATGGTTCGAATCTGATACGGCCGGTGTGTTGAAGACCTTCAACAACGAAGAAGACGACCTCGTGGAAATCTTGTTTCTAGTCGAGAAAATTCATCATTTGTCAACCTCCTTCAAAAAATCACTTTTGATTTTTGCTCTAGAGCTTGTAGTTTATTCCCTCTTAAATGAGACAATTGTACCAAACTTTCCTAAACTTATATGAAGTATGTTTTTTTTAAAAAAAAAAGTAAATTAAATGGTTTGGAATTTTTTTAGATGATTATCAACTTGGTTATTAATTTTTTAAAAACTCTCAATTTACTCTTAACATGTTAAAAACTCTCGATTGGGTCCTTTGGTAAAACAAAAATTGTTAAAATTTGTTAGAAAAAGTTAAGGGTATTTATCATGAAACCCAACTAGCTTGTCAAGAATTTTTTTTTTAAAATGAAAAAAAAAAAAAAAAAAAATCTAATTCGTCCATCTACAAAAATCCATTTCTTTCCTGAGTCATAAGTACATGTTCAAATATACTAATAAAATGATAATTTAATGAAACATCAACTATACTAATTATTTTTAATATACTAAGAATAAAATTTGTCAAAATAAGCATAGTTCAACTATAATTGGCATATGTTGGCATCTACTTTTGATCTAGAGGTCCAAAGTTTAAATATTTCCATCCAAAATATTGCTGAACTAAAACATATATATAATAACTAAAAATAAAATTGTGAATTTCAAAAAGGCAAATTAATAAAATTAGAATTATCCAAAGGATTAAGTACATTGGATATATATATATATAGCCCTAGTATTTTTTAAAATAAGCCATTGTATAAAAAAAAATAGTTAAGAAATAGGGAAAAATACATTTTTGGTCCCTGAGTTTTGAGGAATAGGTGTATTTGATTCATGAGTTTTCAAGTTAAAATATAGCTTTTTACTCTCTGAGTTTTGAGAAGTAAGTTTATGTCAGTTGAGCTATGTTCTTGTTGACAACAAATATAGTATTTCATGTTATAAACTCAATTCATTTTTGTGAAATTAAAATTTGTATAATATAATGTATTATAAATTATATGATATTGTAAAATAATAATTATACAAAATCTATAACATAAATATGTTTATAAATTAATTAATAATAGTTTATATTCAACTTAATATTATTAATTGATAATTACAAATAGTTTGTGGTTTATAAATATATTATCAAACACATTTAAAACAATTTTTTAAATTGGGATTCTGCTACCAAACATATATCTGGAAACATAAAATAAAGCTATGTTTTCATTGAATCCCTTGTTTTCAAATTTTTGTTTTAGATCACCAACCAAACGCACCCTAATATTTGGGGGTTGAATTTTCGTGTTTTTTTTTTTTTTTTTTTTTGACAATAATTGAATTTTCGTGTTTGTTTTATAGGAATGCTTATGGAAAAATTAATTAAAATTATTATATTTAATTATACTAGATAGTAATTAGCTAGAATGTAATTAATGAGTAACTTCTCTCTCCAATCTTCCATTTATTTTCTAGAGAGGAAAATCTCATCTCCAAGAATTAATAAAATCTCATTGTTCATGGTATATTTTTATTTTGGATAGTAGTTACTATCCAAAATATGTGAAACAAAAATGATCTAATAGATCAAGTCTACCGTCAATTTATCATATCAATAGGTCAAGTCTATGACTCATTTGGTATTAAGTCTAACGTCAATTCATAGACCACTTTCATATTGATAATTAAAACAAAAAAATGTATGTAAGTGATATTTGACTTTATTTTCTATCAATAATTGTTTGCAAGGTTAATTTCGTAATAGATCTATATCGTTGTATCAATATTAAGATAAAAATGGATATATAGGTGATATTTTATTTTGTTTTCTATCAACAATTTTTTGCTTGGGTTTTTATAGACATTCTCAAGTCTTTTTTTTTTTTTTGAAAAATATAGACATTCTCAAGTCTATTACTAATCTAAGTCCATCAAACTATGAGTGAAAGACATATATCATTAACCGACATGAAAATGGTCTATCACAAATTGATATATCTATTGTTTAAAAAAAAAAAAAAACAAATAGATATCTATCAAATAATATTATTCTATAAAAATTATTTATCGGTGATATAATATAAAAAATAACGTACAAGTAATCATTTTTTTTTACAACAACATACAAGTAATCTATGCGAGTAAAAAAGAAATTAAATTTTACATAAAATTATCTACACTTGCGTTTGTTTATTTGTTTTTTTTTTTTTTTCCTCCTAAATTACCATATTTGCAAACATTTCAAAATTTTGGAATGTGAATTCTCACCCATTAAAATTTGCCCTCCCAAACTGTTTAAAAACTTCTTGTATATATCCAAAAGGATATTCTAATGTTCCAATGTATAAATCCCATATATGTAACTTTCGTGTATTAATTTTCCTTTCCCTACCTACTAAACAAAATCCGATAATTATTCAAATATCATGAGATATTTATTTATGGTTTGATCGGCGGAATTTATGGCTTTGGGACAATTTGATGTTGAAATATTTTCTTTTAGAAAATCACTTTTAATTTTATTTGAGAAAATACTTTTCTTTAATCCAATTTCATGTGTGACTGTTAAGTGTTTGATAGAGAAATTTTAGTTGATTATTTCAATTATGTTCTATAAAATTTAATAAGAAGACTTATCATTTGCAATAATAATGGAAACATTTTTTAAAAAGTTTTAGCTAACTCAGTTGTGAACACTTATAAAATTAAGTAATTTTGTGGCAAAGTTAATCGTCAAATTTTATAAATTTTTTTTTTTTAAATAAAGTAAGTATTATTATGTCACATGGGCAAACGAAACTTGGTTATTTTCGACCAACAAGACCATCCAACTTGGAAATGAAAAAACCCAAGACTCACCTCCTTTTATCACTCTAGCTCTTTCAGCAATATTATCAGCTACTAAATTACAAATTCTAGGATATAGGAAAAATTAATAACTCTAAATGAAGGATGGGAGCCCAAATTGATTCTGATACCGATTCCACTTCGCCCCAATATTGTGTCTTCTTCGAAATAAGGTTTATAGCCAATAAGCAGTCAGATTCCACCAATAATTAAATTCTCAAATCCCAGCAAAACTGCCAAGTTAACACCTTCTAATATTGCCTTCAATTCCGCAATAGGAGCCGAGAATTCAACATCAAAATAAGAGGTTGCCCTGATCTGAATCCCTAAAAATAAGGCCAGTCCCCATCGAAGAATGATTAGATCCCCAAGCTGCATCAACATTTAATTTCCAGAAACCTATTGGAGGAGAAACCCATCGATCAGTCGATTGCTCAAAATTTGAATGAACCATAGAAGTAGTAGGTCTGGACTCTCTCGAATTTGCTTTTTGAAAGGATTTCTGTTGGCTTTGCTGGGAGGCTCACGTAGTTTGTTACGTCAGCTCCAAAAGGATAAGTTGCGTTGGAATTGATAAAGTTCCGTGGAGTTCATAATTGCATAAAAGGAGGAGAAGTAGTGCCTGCGGCACGTCAAGGCACTTCTTCGACGATTCCCGTCCGCCTAGCCTGTCGGCCCGCTTTGAAGAATTCATGGGCCAGCAAGCACTACTAACCAAGTCAAGCCTAGTTTTTGTCGATAGGCACTGGTAGCTTGCTTCCAAGCCTTGCCAACTATAATAAATAGTTGTGGCAACGACCCCTTTATCCTCTCACTCGTCTTAGAGTTTTCAATTATTACAATATCAAGAGATATTTATTTATTGTTTTGTTGGAGGAATTTATGATTGTAGTCCAATTTCATGTTGACCTTTTCTTTTAAAACTATTTGTTAGTTTGTATGAGAAAATATCAATGAGTGCAGTTGTGTATTGAATAAGGTCAAAATGAGCATAGCTAAGTGGTAATTGGTATACCCTCGATGAGTAAGAATCCTCCTCCCAAATGTTATTGAATTCAAAAGAAAAAAAAGTGTGTTGAACAAATCTTATTTTACTTCGGTGTATTGTTAACTTTTCTTAAAAAAAAATCTTTATAACCTTACAATTTTGGAAACATCACATTGCGTCTTTTCTTGCATCAATTATTATTATTATTCTTTAACCAATTTCGATAAAAATTAACTTCAAACTTAACAATAAAGAATTAATTTCAAGATTCCATAAAAAAACATATTCACTTTGTCTTTTTTCATGAAAATTATTATTATTATTATTTAACTAATGGAAGGTTGAAGATTAAATTTTAACACTTTATAAAAACTTAAATAAAATTAAAGTTAAAACTAGATAGACCAAAAATAGTATTTTAACTCATGTATATATTTTTATATATAGTTAATAAATGTATAGAATTTTTTGAAAACCATGCTAGAATATACTTGAAAGAAATCTTACCTATCCTTTCAAATAATTTTCAAAATTAAAAATAATGGAAAATAACTTTAATTAAAAACTAATAATCTATCAAATTTGTAAATTAAACTTAAGAGTAAAATAATTGGAAATGTAATGAATTGAGTCTTTTATCCCTAACTTATGTCTAGCTATATGAATTTAGTCAAATTTTTTTTTTAAAAAAAAGGGTCAGTTTAGTATGAACGCTAGTATTGACTTATGCAAAATTATCAAGGAATGACCTACTATTAAATGTAGTGATCTATTGTTATCAAAAAATAAATAAATAAATAAATACAGTGATCTATCATTGTCTCACAAAAGTTTCGTTGTGTTTAGATCACATCAAGTTTTTTTTTTCCTTTTTTAATGTTATGAAGTCTTCGCAGACTAAACTCCTCAAGAAATTTACTTTCCTGGTAAAGGACATTATAATTAAGTTCCCAATAATTACTGTCCTAATATTTTTGTTTTCATACGCGAGGGAGAACAAATGATTTTTTAGCCTGATAAATGGATTTTGTTGATGCATGAATCCAACATAGGTGAATTTGCACAATCTTAATGAAGAAAAATGGATGAGGCTATCTGCAAAACAAAAATGAGCGCCAGTTAACCACACACGCTTCAATGCTTAAATCAGCTAGAGTTTTTGGAGTTGTAGTAAAAGTCAGGGTTCTTTTTAGGCATATACGTTAAAGGTGCACCCCTATTCCCTAATTATGAAGTTAATTAGAGTTTCAAAGTAGAATGTGTAGGCAAAATCTTGGGACCTATTTGGTCTGTCCTGGTCGGGTCAACCTAGGCTAGAATACCAGCTCTAGATTAGACTCAGGTCACATTAGAGACTAGTTAGCTAAGACCCATCGTCCGATTTAGGCCTTCGCTTGACTCACCTAGAATAGGTTCCACAACCTTGATTTTACCCATAACAAATGTTTTTTATTTGATGTTGAGAATTTTCATGCATATTTATTGACAAAGAGATCGGATGATATAAATCTTGTTTGCAAAGGTTATTTCGTCCTAATTCAAGTTTATTTTTGGCACCTTTAGATACTTAATGTATTTTCATGACTAATTTACTCTAAAAATCTTGCAAGGATGAGATAGAGACAATTTCTAACCATATTTTGCTTAATGTGCCTAATTTAGTGTAAAATCTTGCTAGAATTCATAAACAAGTGTCTAATAATTTATGAAAATTTCGATTTTATGTTTAATAAGTTTATGACATATTCATTACTCATTAATTCTCTCTTGCCTTTTTCTTTTCTAACATATCTAGACTTTAGGTTCGGTGTGATAATACTTATTTTTTTTTTATGATTTTATAAATGAAAATTTATACAAAATTCTAAATTAATAATGATCTTAAAATTTTATTTACATTGTCAACAAAAATATCATCTTGAATTCAAGATCCAATTGAATAAAGAGTTGTTGCTTAATTAGTTTATTATTTTTTAATTGATATGATACTTGTAGAAAATCCTCATCTTGATTCAACAAATCCATAAGACTTTTTATACAAGTGGAACAACCAAGTTGGAATTTATGAAAATTTGAAAGCTAAAAAAGGCTTTTTATACATTACAAAAAGTGCAACAACCAATACTTGGAATTTATGAAAACCAAAAAGGTAAAAAGTTAAGGCTAAGTTCAAAATCTAGAAAAAAAAATTAAAGAGTAAAAAAGAAACACCCCTTTTTATTAATAATAATAATAATAATAATAATAATAATAATAAAAATAAAAATAAAATAAAAATAAAAATTAAAAAAAAAAAAAAAAAACTCTTTTAGTGGGGCATTTTCTTTCTTCCCATGCTTTTGCCCCCACATTAGTAGGGAATAGACAAATAATGGATATTTCTCTTCCCATGTGCATTTAGAAAAATTCTCAAAAAGATTTATCACATGTGTCCTATTTGTAAATTTTGAAAGAAATTATATTAGGGGTACTATTTTATTATTATTATTTTTAATATCATAGATTAAACAAAATATATAAAAGTTTTAGTTATTTTATTGTTTAAAATTTCTTTCAATCATCAAATGATTTTCTTTAATTCATCAATCAGATGACAAGAAATGAGATATAACTTCTTTCATAAAAGAAAATGTAAATAAAAAGAAAAAAATATATCACACTAAAAAAACAAGTATAAACCTAGTTGAAATTTACAATGTACATTAAAAGAAATATATATTGTTTTTTAGTTGTCCATCAATAGTTATGAATTTACAATTAAAAAAGTTATGGGTATAAAAGATAATATTCCTTCAACATGCCAATTTGTCGAGTAGAAGTGTGAAGGTTGAGTGGACAAACAAGTCGAATCGACCAAGCTCGATCAGCTCGACACATTTCAATCTAGTACTAGCATAAGTATGAGAGAATGGTGAATACAACACCAACATATACTGAGATTATGCATCAACAACTAAAATAATTTTTTTAAAGAAAAATTCAAAAATCTAAAAAGAACGTTCAAAACTCAAAATCAAAATTAAAGACAAAAATAAGACTCCCTACCTTTCTATTTAATTCCATCTCCTACCTATATTTAATTTATATGCAAGATGCAAAGATTCCAATTGTTGTGCCATATATAACCATCTTGTCTTATTTAATAAACATTTTGGACTAGGAATAACACATGTTAGACCCCTATTGGGGAATGAATATATAAAAGCATGCACAATTTGACTTATTCTATTTGACCTTTTTACAAAGAATATTCTTCTATTTTATTTTTCAACTTTAAAAAGGGCTATTTTAGCCCCAACTACAAGTTTATTCTATTTTGATTCTTGAATTTTCAGAATAACTAAGGACCTAAAATTTAAAAAAGAAAATAACCATTTTAATTCTTGTTAATGTTTTTTTTTTTTTTTTTAAAAATTTCTTGTTATTTATTTTAGGAAAAGTTAAGTTTTAAGGGAGAGATACATTTGGTCTCTAAATTTTCAAAATGTAACATTTTAGTCTTCGAATTTTGAGAAATAAGTTTAAAAGTCCCTTGACATTAATTTAGTAATGAATGTTAATTTGAAAAATTAAAAATGATAAACTAAAAAAAAAAAAAAATCATATCTCCTCTTCCGCTCCTCTCTCTTCTTTCCCTCACCCCTACTTCGACCACTGGCCACCGGCAACTGGAGCTTCGTTGCTGATAACTGAAAACCGACAGTTCGTCGGTGATCTGAGCTCAAGTAACTGGTCACTAGGGGCCCGTTTGGTAACGTTATCGTTTCTTGTTTCTTGTTTCCAATTTTATTAAGAAATCTAAGCATTTACTAACTATGTATGTTTCTTGTTTCTCATTTTTTAGAAACACTTCCAAAATTTGTATAGAACTTTTGGGAACAACTAAAACTAGTTTCTCCTTTTTTGTTCTTGTTTCCAATTTTTTCCAAACATAAATAAGAATATAGGTTTATTATTATTGAATGTATAGGTGTTAGGGTCATGAAATTCTATTTTTCTTTATTAAAAATGAAGAAACGGAAACAAAAAACGAGAACGTTACCAAACGGGCCCTAGAAGTTCGTCAAAGGGTCCCAGATCAGTCTTGACGATCAGAGCTCTATCCAACGATATGGCAACCAAAGATTCACCTGAGGAGCAGCAGTCGATGACTGGAGGGTGGGGTTTTTATTATTTATTATTTTAATTATAATAAATTATTATTTTAGTCATTTTTATTTTTTAATTTTCTATCAAATATTAAAAATTTTCTAAATTAATGATGGGACCTTTTAAACCTATTTTTCAAAACTTGGGTATTAAAAATGTACATTTTGAAACTTCAGGGACGGGTGCGCCTATTTTTTAAAATTCAGGGACTAAAAGGGTCTTTTTTTACTTTATTTTATTTGTTTATTTGATACTTTAATAGATAGATTCATATAAGTCAATTAAGATGGGCGTTGGATCGATAGATTGAAAGTAAACTAATAATTGCAGAGACAAAAATGAAATAAAGGTTAACAAAAAAAAAAAAAAAAAAAGGATTTAAAGAATATATATATGTTTGTATGATGGAGGTGGGCATCTTGAAAGCGATTAATGTCATTAATGGAACCGGTTGTTCCTTTTGGATTAAGTTTGATGGATAATCATTATTAATTATTATAATTAGAAGTGGGTTCAAATTCAAATTTTAATAATCATGTCGGCTTAGTTGAACTCCACCTTACAAATTTTTTAACCTCGGTTAAAAATCACTTTTGGTCCCTAAACTTTTATGAAAGTAACAATTTGGTCCTTGAACTTTGATTTGTAACGATTTAGTCCATGTACGTGTACTTTCAATTTCGTAACAATTTAGTCTCATAACTTTAATAAGTAACAATTTAGTCCTTGTACTTTCAAATTTGTAACAATTTAATCCTTGTTGAAAAAAAAAATCATCAAAATCAAATGTCTATTTTTAGTATTTAATGATTAAACTTTGTAGTTTATAAACATATTGGGTCCCAAATTAGTTTATTAATCTATCTAGGTAAAAATTTTCATTAAGTATTTACATTAATTTTTCACGATAGGGACTAAATCGTTACAAATTTAAAAGTACAGGAACTAAATTGTTACTTATTAAAGTTTAGGGACTAAACTATTACAAAATTGAAAGTATAAGGACTAAATCGTTGCAAAATGAAAGTACAATGACTAAATTGTTACAAATCAAAGTTCAAGGACTAAATTGTTACTTTTATGAAAGTTTAGGGACAAAAAGTGATTTTTGTGTCACTTTAAAAGTGTCTAAAAGGTCTCTAAACTTTAAAAATATTTATAGGTCCCCAAACTTTCAACTTTGTGTCTTATAAGACCCTCGCATATTGAGATTTTTAAAAATTAATCAATCTACTAGATATAAAATTGAATTTTATGTCTATTGAAACCCTAAACTTCCAATTTTGAATCTAGTAAGCTTATAATTTTTTTAAAATGTTGAATAGGTCAATAACTTTTTGGACGCAAAATTGGAAGTTGAGAGATCCATTGGATCGCAAAAATGAAAGTTTAAGGACTTATTGGATATTTTTTAAAAGTTCATGGACGTATTGGACATAAAATTGAAAGTTCAAGAACTTATTTGAAACTTTTTAAAGTTCAGAGATCAAATTGACACAAAATCCTGAAAGTTTAGGGACTAACCTTGTAATTGAACCTTTTTTTAAATCAGCTTTGCAATTTTATAATTATAATTTTTGGGAAAGTTGTTTCATTCTAATAATGTAACTTTTTTGAAATAATAATAATAACTGATGATCCTACCATTAACTACATTTGATTATTATCATTGAAAAATTTTTAATATAATTTAATCACTTGATGCCTTAAAAAAGGAAAGGTAGAGCTGTAGGTTCACATGCCTTGATAGTTAAATTCTTCTTTTATTGTTCAATAATTATATTCTTGATATGTTAGGTTTGGATGCATCCATGGGATCAAACAAAATAATAATGAAAAGGAATTCTTATGAGAAAATAGTGACATTTGTTTGGCATTAGAATAAATTATTGAATTATTAATAAAATCAGTTGTCTGGTTTGGTTTAGAAATGGAATGAAGGTTAATTATACTAGTAATAAACTGATAAAAGATAAATAAAAATAAAAATAAAAATTACAACAAAAAGTAGACTTTGTTGTACCTTATTACAAGATAAATACATCTCATGAATCACTAAATCCAAGTTGAGTTAAATTATATCTTTTTTTTATCCATTTATTATTAAAAGCTTTATTGATGATCTAATATTAGAACTTATTAAGACTATTCTTTCTCAATGAATGCTAACTAGAAACTCGTGGTTAGTATTATCATCAAGGAGACTCAACAAGCTCGACCTTTATTGGTTGGTCACAATCTATATTCTTAAATCACCTCATTAGGGTGAATTCCACTTGGAGCCCTTATTAGACTGCCTCGTTAACCTATGAAGACTTGGAAAATATCAATCCAAGTATTTGAAGAAAGAAACTTTTTTTTAGTTGACAGGAACGGAGGATTAAACCATCAATCTTTGAGAGGGTAATTAGTATCTTATCTCTCTTAAGAAAAGGGAAAAAAATATAGTACCTTCTCTATTTGGTTATACTCTAATTGACAAAGACACTCTTTTTTTAGTTCATTTACAGAAAAAAAAAATTAAATTATTAACTTTTAAAATAATAATTGACATCTTATCTCTTCGAACTATGTTCTGATGGGAGAGAGCGCAAAGTTTTTTTTTCCCTTAAAAAAAATGGCATCTTAGACCAACTTTACATTTTTAGAGGACTACAACTTCCATGTTGCTCCATAAGAGCTAAAGGACCTTACAGATCACTGTCTTCCAAAATTATTATAATCTTCGCATTTGCCTCAAAGCTCCTCTCTCAACTAATTCACCATAGTCACAACTCATGATCATAGTTTTAAATATTGAAATCTCACTTCTATGAAAATATCAACAAAAATATCAAAAAAAAAATGTCAATGTTAATTTATATTTTTTAGTTTTTTAAAAAAAGAAAAAATTATACAACTAAAAAAGATTGGATAAAAGAATAGTTAAATTAACAAGAAAATATTTCACATTTTTTTTATAAAATTTCTTATTATTAATATTATGTCTATATTTTATTGATATTTTCTTATATTTCATTAAAATAATAATAATAATAAATTGTTATGCTAGAATGGAAATGTCAATAAATTTGTCGATGTCCAATCTATAATTTTAAAAACTCAGGTCATACTTGAATTATAGGAACAACTAAATTTGTCTACGACAACGACACAACTCGACACACCGAGCAACATCTTAGACAGCTTAAAGATGCCTCCCTAGGACTCTTTAGAGACTTCGCCTGTCGCGTAGTCGATCAAACAAGCTACTCTCATGTCATCTACCTCAACAATGTCCTCAACATAATCAAAAGGACTAGAGAGTAAATCAGACTAAGGGAACACGAGCTTTATGAAACTTTTGAGTCAAGCACAGGAACTTACCTCTCATCATGTTGAGTGGAGATTGAGTGAAGATCCTCTTTGCTTTCTTCACATGTCTACCAAGGTCAAAAGGAACAATTAGAAAAAAATTATGTTAGTGCTGAGGGAAATATCTAATCTACTCTCACTTTCTTCTTCCACTCACTTTTTTTCTCAGACTAAATTCAAGTTCAAGCTTTGAGCATTGTCCCTCTAAATGGTATTCTCTAAATATTTGGCATGAGTTGACTTGGGTGACAGTGGCATCAAGGACATGAATCACCAGCCTCACAAAGCTCGAAATAGGTAATCCGAACGAGCTACAAGTTGAAGGTAATGTCGATGTCACAACTCGACTTGTCCTCTTCTTGGGAAGTCTTACTGCAACACCAGTCACCTAAGCGAAGAAACAAAGGCACAGCAAACAGAATCCTCTCCCAATTCAATATTAATGCACTCAACGCCTTATTTCAGCAACAGGCTCAACACACAGGAACAGCACATGCCTTTTTTTTTTTTTTTGGAAAAATGGAACAGCACATGCCTTTAATAGTGCCTTCATACTACAGCAACTCAGTAGTGTGGGAGACAACTTATAGTAAGCCCCCTTTCGAAATCAGAAACTTTCCATTGGCAAATACTCAGGAAAGCTGATTTCGAGCCTCTTATGGGGGAAGGATTAGAAAGGACCTGGAATAATAACTAGTTCAGATATTCAACCGGGGGGGGGGGGATGTGAAGAATTCGATGACGGTTAGAGAGAAATTGAGAATGACATAAAGCTCCTATTCTTTCCCTTGTATACAAGCAAAGCTTGTGAGCGAGTAAAATATAACAGATTTATTTTCCAGCAAAGTGAAACTCAGAAAACCATGATGATTAATAATTGCAGCTCATGAAACTGAAAAGTACTTATTCTATTTTCCAGCAAAGTGTAGCAATAGATTATAACAACTGAAGCTTAAGCTGTCCACATTTGTGCAATAATTGACGTTAAAGCATTTCTCAAACACAGAACACAACAGTAACCTCATCGCTCCCAACAACAGATCCGACATTGTTCCCATTTCCGTTAGTTTGTTGCCTCTTTGATTCATTTAACGGTATCTCAGCAGTCAGTCTTCATATTCTAGCCTGCAAGGACAAAGTTCTAGTGAGTCGGAATCACCACAGAAAACAAAACAAGTGAAATGAAAAAGGAATGTGTATTTTTGTAATACTTTTTTGACACAAAATTGTCAAACGGCTAAAGAAAACCAACGAAAAAACTCCCAGCAAGTAACCATATGTCCTGAAAGTCTCAAGTGCCCAATAACACTCCCCATGATTTCTAAAAGAGAAATTACCAAGATGGTGATGGAAAATTAGTATTTAATAATATTTTATTTTGTCACTCCTTTTCTCCTTCCTCTGCAGGGTGGGTGATGAAGACTTGGGATAAACTAAGAAGATTCCAGTAGCCAATCTCCTGTAAATTCTTTCTCACTCTCTCTTGTGACCAATATATTATTATTCCCAATCATTTGGCCTGTATATTACTCTGTTGGGTTCCCCCACTCAATTTCCACCACATGAAACCACCACCTAAGTTAGATATACTGACCTACACATATTAGGGAGAGACCAACAATCCGCAACAGAGAACAATTTTGAATTAGAGATAGCACAAAGGTTAGAAAAGAGCACCTTAAAAGTCTCCTGGTTGGACCAATTATCTTACCAGAATCCTAACTTTTCCCCACTTCCCAACTTACTGGACGAAAACTCTGCACTAGCTGACTAGAAATCAAAAGGCAATGAAACAGTAGTTACTTTGTACAAAACAAAAAGAAATCAAATGGCTTCACAATGGCCTGAGCAAACCCAAGGAATCCTTCATAATTGTGGATTGATTTGATCAGCATCCATTAAAGGAATTATATAGTGCAGATAGCAATATATAACTCGAGATATTTCTCCATATTTGGTTAACGAATCTTTGATTTTGATTTTACCCTGTATTTTATCATAGATTGATGGTCTAAATCAGAATTAGATTTAAGTTCACAGAATTTTAGAGGAAAATCGGGAACTCATGATCTAAACATTTGCTTCTGCCATTACGTTCTATTTTCCAAAGCACAATTTTTTAATAAAATGCAGGCACACTCTCCATATAACAGGTTCTCTTCCCTAGCTCCCCGACTGAGATGGTTTACTTTGTGCAAATAAGCAAATCCCAATGCACATTTTTCACAAATGCTCCTTGCATATAAGTTTTGGTCCTAGAAAGCTCCATCCTTCAACTGGCATGTAGCACTACCTTACAGGTTAAACAACATCCTCTCCTCCTCCAATTGGCATCCACCCATTGAAAAAGGAAAAAGGGAAAAAGAAGATCCTTCAGTTCGATTTCATACTTAATAGAACTTTCTTTTGGCAACTTTGGCTTCAGAGAAACAATAGAATATTCAACAAATATAGTAAAGTCCCTTGATAGTTTCCTCGATACTATTTCTTTTGTGGCTCTCTCTTAGTCTAAATTTTATGCTCTCTTCAACAACAAAAGTTCAAATGATTTTGTGTCAACTGAAATAATTTTTTGAAAACTTCCTTGATTTAGGACTTGACTTTCCTCCCCTATGTAATTTCATATCATCTTGGAAGAGATCCAAATAATTTTGTGCGGGCTAAAAATTCCTAGTTCATATTTTATAGCCTATGGAGAGAAAAGGATGACAGTATTATATTGAATAGAACTCTTGATGCTACAAATTTTTTCTTTTGATGGATGATGCTAAGAATGGGTGTGTACACCTTTTCTTGAGACTTAAATATCTAACTTGACATTTCTTATTCAACGATTGATGGTAGGATATATGCAACAAGAAGAAATGGGGGATCATCATCATGCTTCAGCTAGTCACCCACCTAGCATGTGTCCTACACCTTAAAACAGTTTCTCAGAGTATGCCAATGTAATAAGAGGGTTTCTAAGTCCACAAAAAAAGGAGTAGGATCTTAAATCAGGATGGAGTGAACATCTCAAATTCAATTACAATTACGAAGCATGTCACCTAATTTTCAACAAATTCCATCACAACAGTTCTTCTTCATAGCCAAATTTATCCTCGAGAGAAATTAACCGGTCTCTCATAATTGAAACACAACAATTTCAATAGAAAAATAAAAATTTAAGGACCAAGAAAACCAATCGGCATAGATAAAATCTCAAGATAGATTGTCTTTACAAACTTATTTACCGAAATAACAAAATGGTGGTGCAATTGCCTAGCAAATGAAAAGGACATGGGGTGCCTTGGAAGAAAGGATGGTAAAAGAAACAATTATTTTCAACCTCAAGTTGCTAGCCTAGCGGACTTAATAGTAAACAGCCAAATGCATTAATAACAATCCTCCCACAAGACTGGTTATCAAGGAAAGAAGAGGAATGAGCAAGACGTTCTTGAAACCTTTAACAATTATTGAACATTTAAAATACCACTATGCCTTGATAAGAAGTCTGGCTTTTAGTTCCTCGGCCACAGCATCAATGAACTCTTCAGTATTCAGATAATGGTCTCGAGAAAGCCTGCACCAAACATGGGAATAATGTTACAAAGAAAAAATTTTCAATCTCAAAGGCTTAGTTGTGGGAAGAGGCTATTAATTACTTATGAAAATGGAACTTACTTGGATCCATGAATGATAAGAGCAAGATCCTTGGTCATCTTCCCAGATTCCACAGTATTAATACAAGCTGCTTCTAGTTTCTCGGTGAAATCTAAGAGACTGGCATTGTCATCTAGTTTTGCCCTTTAAAAACAGTGATAAATTAGTTAAAATTAAAATATTCCTTTGACCATAAAATGTTTAAGGGACCCAAGAGATATTAATCAAGAGATATCTACCTGTGAGCAAGGCCACGGGACCAAGCAAAGATGGACGCTATACTGTTTGTGCTGGTTTCACCTCCTTTTTGATGAACCCTAAAATGCCGTGTGACAGTACCATGAGCTGCTTCTGCTTCAATTGTCTTTCCATCAGGGCAAACCTAAATCCAAAGTGCAGACATACTTCAAATTTCAACAAGGATACACATTAATGTTGAAGTCTTATTTGAAATAGTAATCTTTATAAATTTCAGAACCAGAAAATTGGGTGATTTAATAGCTATATGTATTTCAATGTTAAAAATGCATATCTACATAACACAAGTTGTAGCACATTAGAAATCACTGTTTTGGTCAAAGCCAGCAAGAATGCAAATATTTTTCTTCAAATATTTTCAAGGCTTTTTTTTTTGGGATGAATAACCAAACTTTCATTGAGAAAATTTGAAAGAATACAAAGGCAAACAAAAATTCAAGTCTACAAAAAGGGAGTCGAACTATAAAAAGTGACTCCAATCAAGTAAAATAAGATCCAAAAGGCATAAAATGATACTAAAGATTACTTTTTCATGAAGACAAGTAAAGCGAACAAATGTAATTGTTGGGTCTCTCTCTCTTTCTTTTTAGAAGCCTCCCCATATTTAGATATCAATGAAGTTCAAAGAGATTAAAAAAATATATAAAAATCAAACTCAATCTGCTTATTGCTGGACTTGCAGATTGTAAATAGGTATTAGTAATAATGTAATGAAGACCTGAATGGAACATACCAATACAGAAGTCATCAACCCAAGAGATCCAAATCCTAAAACCAAATAGATAAAGTTAGAAATTAAATGGAGAAAATACAAGCCAAGTATAAAATTTTGAGTAATTTCCCTATATCAAGAAAGCAACCACATAAATGAAATTTTAAAAACAACAGGCATGGTGCAGAAGGCACGCTCAGATCTTCACAAACCTTGAGCTAAGAAATCACTCTGGACATCTCCATCATAGTTCTTGCATGCCCAGACATAACCTCCTTCACTCTTAAGTGCATAAGCCACCATATCATCAATGAGACGGTGTTCATACCTTTTAGAACAAGAATAATTAGTTGAACAGCTCAAACTGGGAATAGCTTAAAAAACATTTATCCAGACATTATTAAAAGCTATTCACCATATGCCAGCAGCCTCAAACTTTGATTTCCACTGGGATTCATAGACTTCTTGGAATATATCCTTGAATCTTCATTCAACACATGAAAAAAATGAAAGAAAATTATTGGCACAAGGATAGCAAAGAAAAAGTTACCATAAAAATTACATATAACAATCCACATACAAAATAGCAAATCAAAGAGTATACCTTCCATCGTATTTCTTTAGAATAGTATTTTTTGTGCTAAGGTAAAGAGGCCATTTCTTCTCATAAGCAGTGTTCATTGATGCATCAGCAAAGGAGCGAATTGACTACAAGGAAGCATCACATTGAAAAGTTAATTTGAGAAACTAGTTGAAACTTGAAAGGGGTTAAGAATATTTTCTTAAGTTCTAAACTAACCCATGAGTATACTATAACAAACCTCGTCAGTGTTATACATGGATAACGCTACTCCTCCAGCACCAGTAAAATTGAAAACTTCTATCTCTTGCGTCTCTTGCCCCTCTGGAACAGTCAGCATGTTAGGAAGCTTTTAAATAAAAGCAATTCAAGATTCATTAAACAAGAGATATGATTTGGGGGTCTCAAATACCAAAAACCAATTTCAATTTTCCAGGTCCTTTGATAACTGTATCAGTAGCTCTGTATTGATCACCAAAAGCATGTCTTCCAATGCAGATAGGCTTCGTCCAACCTGAGAACAACCACAATCAGTACAATTTTCTAACATAATTATGAAAGCAATATGAACAGCAATTACCTGGTACAAGGCGAGGAACATTTTTGCAAAGAATTGGTTCTCTGAAGACAGTACCTGCAGAAGATGCCAATAGGTGAGCCTGAAAGTAAAACGACAGGTCGAGCCTGACAAAAGCTATTCTGAGATAAAAATTCTCTCTTCACTGTCAAATAATTACAAACAATTTTAAAATATATAGAAATACAGCGGACTGTGACAAGAAACACCAATAATATATTTTCAAATCTTCTTTGGTTTTAATCAATATAAATGATACAGATAAAGAAAATATTTTTAAACTTGTCATTAGTCTTTAAAGCTTTTTCAAATAACTTTGACAAACCGTGATATAAATTACATATGGCGAGTGCTCTGACCAT
This sequence comes from Luffa aegyptiaca, assembly GCA_017139565.1. Classification (NCBI taxonomy): domain Eukaryota; kingdom Viridiplantae; phylum Streptophyta; class Magnoliopsida; order Cucurbitales; family Cucurbitaceae; genus Luffa; species Luffa aegyptiaca. The sequence goes on from CM029403.1 coordinate 14,146,572, forward strand.
TCAGAATATTCCTGATTGTTCCATTTGGACTTTTCCACATACTCTTCAAGCCAAATTCCTTAACACGTGCTTCATCTGTTGATCATCATTGTTACAATATAAGCTCTCCAGGGTCTCTTTAAAATATAGCAATGTAAAAATCACAAAAGCCCAAGATAAGCTGTTATACTTATATCGGATGCTCTTTTCAATTAAGTAAAACAATTGATACCTGGAGTAATTGTTGCACATTTGATTGCTACATTGTACCTACAACAAAGAGTATAGCCAAATAGAATAGGGTCGTGGTTAGAACACTCTGAATTCCAATATGAATAAGGAACTCAAAAAAAAAAATAGTGTAAATAAAGTCCACTATAATTTCTCTTCAAACAAGTTCTTCAAGATCGAGTAGCTTGTAAGTCCAATTAGATGCATCAGATACTTCAATCAAAAGGACTTCAAATAATTATCGCTGTAACACCAAATAAAAATTGGGAATACATACTTTAAAGTAGCTTCTGCACTTTCAATTGTAACTTTATCATCTGTGGCATCACGGTGTGGAAGGCCAAGGTCAAAATACTTGATGTCCAATTCCAAAAAGGGGAAAATAAGCTGCAAACAAGACAAGAAAAATATAAGCCAGATTGCTTGCAATTAAAATGCAAATATATACATAAAGAGTGAACAATACCTTCTTCTTGATTGATTCCCAAATAACTCGAGTCATTTCATCTCCTGTACAAAGGATCCCAAGAGACATTATGAAGAGAAGGAAAAATAAAAAAGAGAAGCAATGCAGAGGAGAGGAAAATCAAATCTTCCAGTTCCTGCAAATCCAAAGAAACTTCTAGGACAAACTCTACTATTCCACATCTGAACAACTGATGCACAATTCACACATTACATTTCAAAACAAAATAAACAAAAAAAAATATAATAGTAATTATCATGGGCGGAATTTTATTGATTCTAACAATCGTTAAATTATTACTGAAATGTGACTGCAGTAGTCGGACCAGGGTAGTAGTGTCATAAACATTATACAATAATAAAAGTAAAATACTAGACTTTTCACTCGACAAAACAAATAAATGGCACTGAGTGAACCAAGTACATCATGCAACAAAGTTATTTATGGTTATGATGATAGATCCAAAGGTCACTTCCACTAGATTTGTTTCAGCTTACAACAACATAAGATGTTTAGCGGAGAAGAACAAAAGAACACCGATCCATCTGAATGACCAAACAGGGGAAAAAAAGTTCTACAACTTCCCATTTGACGTAGAACAGAGGTAGCTAACCATCAACAAAGAAAATAAAACAAAAAATATTCATTTCTTAAAAACTACACCACCAAGGGAAAAGAAATAAAGCTTGAGGCTTGGTCTCATAGATCAGGAGAAATAGACCAACAACATAATCACTTGATTCACTTCCACCAGAGCACAACACAACAAATCAAGCGTACTCACAGATGCAAGAAGCACCTATCCACACACTAAAACAAAACATCATGATCTAATAAATTACACACCGTCCTTCACAGATCTAACAGCAAAAAGAACAAACACAAACTCCCTCCTAAGTCCAAACATATGGAAAACAAAAATCCCCAATCCCAATGATATTTAGCAATCCAACAGCAATAATTTCATAAGACAAATGGATCTCGAGACGAAAAATGGAGAAACATGAACATATTGCATTAGAAGGAGCTTGAATGAAATCAAGGTATACGGAGGTCTCACCGTCCATCTCAACGATGGGGTTGGTAACCTTGATCTTCTGAAAAGCCATGATCAGTGACCTCCCTCTCTCAAGACGAAGTAATCACAGAGAAATAGAAAATGGAGAACGCAAAGAGAAGGGAAAAAATCGAAGAAACAAAAAATGGCGAAAATGGAGAGCTGCAGTAGGTGGAAGAAAGCCGCCGTACGCGGCGCCCTTTTTATACTTAAAATAGAGAACTTTTCTCTGAAACTATCTCCTTTTTTTCATGTATTACCCTTTAGTCCGCCTTTTATTTACTCATTTGCCATGTGTTAGTTCAAACTAAAAATATTGTCTTTTTGCTTCTTATTTTTTATTTTTATTTTTCTTTAAATACTTTAGTATCCGGGCCAACTTGCTCACACTTTGAGTACACAAAGTGTCTCGATTATGAGGTCAGAGGTTCGAGTAGTTGTTGTTGAACTAAAAAAACGAATCAACTCTTCGCACAGGCCTATTTGAAATTGATTTTTGTGTTTGGTAAAATTGATTTTCGAATGAATAAGTAAAATCTTCCTTCATAAAATATATTCCCTATAGTTTTTAAAAGTAGATTCTTATGGTATTAGATGCCTATTTTTAACAAGTTTTAAATTTTTAATTTTATCCTTAAAGAAATTAAGATGTAACGAGCGATCGGCATCTTTTTCACATAACTAAATTCTATCCGCTAAATTGATAAACAAAATTTGAACCCAAAACAATAAAATTACAATTTGTTATAATTCTTTTAGTACTTTGCAAATAATTTAGAGCAAACAACGTAAATTTAAATCAAGAGGATATAACATTTTAAACAATTATTAAAAAAATAGTAAGTATAAAAAAATAGGCAACATTATAGCTAAATTAAGATAATGTAGTATTATGTACCAAACACCGAAATCTATTTTTCCAAGTTTAAAGTCAAAATTTATCAACTAGCAGTTTACACTTTACTATATATTACAATTTATGTTTGTAAAATCATGTTGTTGACAATTATTTTTAAAGTTACAACAATTTCAAACTAAATCACATTTTGGTGTAAGAGAAACTAATGAGATATTGAAATTGTCCCTTCTTTTTGGTAAAATAATTGTTAAGTTCTAAGTTTAGTCTTCCAATTGTGGGTTCTAATGAGTTCATTAACTTTTAAAAGGATTCCTAATGAATCTACAATCTTTAACAGTGTAACTAATAGTTAGGTCTAGCCCACAAAAATATAGCTCAATTGGCATAAAGCTTATACTCTTGACTAAGAAGGTCAAAGATTCAAATCCCCTGTATTGTAAAAAAAAAAAAAAAAAAAAAAGCTCTCTTGAACTTTTAATATTATGTTTAATAAATGTCTTAACTTTAAAAAGTGACTACTAAGTCCATAAACTTCAATTTTGCATCTTATAGATCTCAGGCCTAGATTTTTTAAAATTACGAAGATTTATTTGACATGAAATTAAAATCCATAAATTAAACACACTTTAAAATGCAAGGATCTATGACACTTTTAAAAATTCTATGATCTATCACACATACCTTTAGAGTCCCAACTTATAATTTAATCTAAAATAAATCATTTCTAATAACACAATTTATGTTGTGGTATATTACATTATTTATTTTCATGTATACCTTTTTGGAGAAATCAGATTTCTCTCATCATAATTGCACTTACCAAAAACCAAACCATTTCAGAGAAATTCCTATCACTTTGGTGCAACCTTGCCTTATAGACACAATAATTTATAGAAAGTTTAGTTTGATTGATTGACAAAGTGTCCATCGCCTTCTTGTCGACAATCATCATCACATTCACCATAATGACGATTAAAAAGTTCTTTCATGAACATATTTAAAGATGTCCGACATCAATGTCTCCCTATAAATTGTAAGTTTGATTTTCTTTTTTTAATTTATATTATAATATTTTTTAAAAATTAGCTACAAATTCATTAAAAACCCTTTAAAGAAAATTGACACGATAATCTTTTTTTTTTTTTTTGAGTACATCAACATTTGGGGTGGGGGATTCGAACCTCTGACCTCATGGTCAAGGGTATATGCCAATTACCGCTGAGCTAAACTCGCTTTGGCACTGACACGATAATCTTGTTATCTTATATTAAGAAACAAAATTAAAATATAAAATCCAGATAGGAATAATAGGAGCAATCTTCAACTTAGAAAGAAAAAAAAGTTGGCACAATCTTGAAGTTCTTCAATATAAGAACTCGATCCACAATTTTAAAATGTAAAAATCTAAATTTTTATTTAACCTAGTAGGAAAGTAAGAATTAAGTAATAATATATATTTGTTTAAAAAAAAAAGTAATAATATATATTGAATTTCGTGGAGTTAAGTTATATTATGATGTGAGGCATAGAATGTTTTAAAATTGTATTTGTATCATTTCTTTTTCTTAAAAAAAGAAAGAAAGAAAGAAAAGATATTTGTGCCACATTATTAATTAAAAGAAAAGTGCTTGTTATTTTGTAGTAAGAAACAAATCAATGTCTGTTATGAAAAAAATAAAAAATATACAATGCTGGACTGGAATTGTCGTAATTCGTAAAGACAACGTAATTATATTTTAATCTTAAAATAAAATCATAATTATATTTTATGGTGCCGTGTTGTTGACGTGCCTTTATTTATTTTTTAAGTGTGAAATTTATTTCATTTGCGTCCTTAAATTTCGTTTTTTTTTTTTTGACTACCGTCCTTAAATTTCTTTCAAAATTACAAATTCTCTCAAAATTTAGTCATTTATTTTGTTGATCTCACCCCAAACAAAAAAATAATAATTGTTATAGATAATTTTGGACTACCATGGTGTACAAGGAGCTGACGAGGACAACCGGGCGGAGAGAGGACCAGGAGACGACCTAGAGGAAGTCCGGACCAACGGGTCGGGACATACGGTAGGCCTCGACCCAAGGCCGAGGCCGACCACTCGGCCCGCTTGCCCGGGCCGAGTCCGTTTGCCTCCGCTCGGTCCCTCCTACTTCTAGCCGTCCCAGTTCCGCCTGGTTTGTCCCGAAATGCCTCCGAATTCCTAAAAACCCTAGGAGCATGAGCAGGTATTTATACCCCTCTTCGCCGCTAAAGGAGGGGACCCGAACTCTCTATTCTCGACTCTCTTTCTCTTGCTCTCTAGCTCTCCCTTCCGTTTTCTGACTTAAGCATCGGAGGCGGTGTGGCTAGCACCACACCGGTGTGCAGGTTTTCTCTTTTGCAGGTCACGTCTTCCCCCGCTCTCAAACAAATTCACTGTCGATTATCACGTGGAGTGAATGTAATTTACCTAGCGAAATTTGATCATCAACAATAATAATAATAATAAAATTATTCATTTCTTTCAAGATTAAAATTATTTGCGTCATAAAATTATTGTATTTATTTTTATTTGTTTTTAACTCTTCATTCTTGATTTTTTTTTTCTTTTTTGTTTATCAGTGAGCCCTGCATATGATTCATTTATTTTTAAATTAATTTTTCAAAGATATTTTAACTCAACAACAAATTTATTATGTATCCAAAAAAAAAAACAAATTTATTATAGGATTCGCTCTTCTTCTTTTAAATACTATTTTTTCCTGAAGTTTCAATTTCAAATTACGTGATGTTTTGTACTAAAAAAAAATAAAAAAGAATTACATGATTTTATTTTTGTTCCCTATTAAATACCTAAAAGATGTTTGTAAAGTTATGTTTAAAAGGAATTATTATTATTGAGTTCCAATACACCGACTTCATTTTTTTTAAAATTAATATTTGTTACTCATATTTTTGTTGCTGATCTTTATGATTGATTTCATTAAGCTAAATGTTATTTAGAACAACTAATTAAAATAACTTGAAATAAACTATTAACCAAATATCTTTAGTTATTTTTGGATGGCCAAAATTTACTACTAGACTTCAATCATCTACGACACATGCAAAAGGCTTTAGCTCTCATTCCCAACTCACAACACATAGCATAGTGTTTGTTAAAGAACCTTTGACTTGTCTAGAAGTTTGATAAAAAGTTTATGTGGCAAGTGTGAGATCAATCCCATTTGATTACTGTTGGAGGTCAATTTTGTACATGCAAAAACGTTTACACAACTAATAGACAAGACGACTTTAATAGCAAGTCTAATTCTAATGACAAAAAAGCTCTCCACTCAAACACTATTTTTCCACCAGCGAAGGATCTTATCCTATTTGGAAAGAATAATCTAGGGTTGATATACATCTCTAGCTTTTGTTTGGACTAATCATTAACAACTCTTTTCGAGAGAGGAAGGTAAATAGAAAAATATTACTAAAAAGACCTCATGGCCTAGGTATGCACACCTCCCTTTGCCTCTAGGCTCTAGCTAACTTGTGCATTCTCCTCCTCTTTCTCGCTCTGTCTCATAAAAGACTGTGCCCTAACTTTTCCATTAATATCATTCTCATTTTTATATGTATTCAATATTGAAATGAAGTTCTTTTCTCGTATCATTCTCATTTTTCCCCTCCCAAACTCCATTTTTTAGTTAAAACGAGCTAACTCAATAATAATTGACATGTATCATCGACTAAGAGATCATAAGTAAACGAAAAAAAAAAAAATCATTTTCTCTGAGTATCTCCATCCATCTCTCATCAATTTCTTTTTTTTTTCCTTGTCTCTAATGTGCATGCACTTCACATTCTCTCTCTCACATGCAAGACTACCACACATTAACTTTCCCTCTCACATGCAATATCCTTCTCTTTTTTAACTTATACAAAAATACTTTCTTTCTCCCCTTCTTTGATTGTGTAACGGCTATTGTATCATACATTGATTGCGTATCATATTCTTAACTAACCAATGGATCTATAGGTTATACTACTTTAAAAATGACAACTTTTTCAAGTCTATATCCAATCGATACAATCGGGTTATCGTTGTTGGTTCAACATCTCTAACACTAACTGGCTCTAACCAACAACTTTCACCTGCACTAATATAACCCCTTAACTCTCACACACATTGGCTATTTGAGTCTTGTGTCGAGATGGATGACATATCGACGTGTGGTTGTCAAGTTAAATATCGGTGAAGGCCTCAACATTTAATTAGGAGTAAGATGAATCATGTACATAAGGTGAAATATTTTTCTAAGATGAAAAAAATGCTTTTTTTTTTAAAATCATGTTAAATCAGTATTGAACCCAACAATTTAAATTGATAGATTAAAGTAAATTTAATTTTATATCCATTACTTTTTTCAGCATTACTTTAATAAAATGATATTGGTTTTAATTTCAAACCATTTCCAAATCATCTCACATTTTAAATGTAATAATATGCTAACAGTTTTTTTCACTCATCACATTCACATTTTATTCATAGGACTACTCTTTTTAAGATGACATATTTGGTATGGTACAAAAGGGAAGTTAAAAAGAGAAATGATAACAAATTATAGAGTTTTAAAAGCTAAGAATTTCCTTAGTTCCATTTTAGGGATTAATAATGTGGATAATTTTGGTAAATATCTCGATGTGCCTTCTGTTCTAACTAGAAACAAATCTAGAGACTTTAATTACATCTTAGACAGGATATGGAAATCTGTTCAAGGATGGAAAAATTCTTTTTTCTCTATAACTGGCAAAGAAACCCTCATTAAAAGTATCGGTCAAGCAATTCCTTCTTTTGCCATGAGTGTCTTTAGATTCCCTAAAAACCTCTGTGACAATATAACTAGGAGTTTTGCTAGGTTTTGGTGGGGTTCTAATCCAAATAAGAAGAAGTTACATTGGTTTAAATGGGAGTCTTTATGTCTTCCAAAAAGTCTTGGGGGTCTTAATTTTAGGGATATTGAGCGGTTTAACGAAGCTCTTATTGCTAAGCAAGTGTGGAGAATTTTATTAAATCCTAACTCATTAGTCTCAAAGTTTCTTAAGAGTTTTTATTTTCCCAATTCTAATATACTGGAGGCTGTTGTAGGAAGATACCTTTCATATTTGTGGAAAAGTTTAATTTGGGGAAGAGAGCTTCTTATTAAAGGTCTTAGATATAGGATAGGGAATGGGGAGAATACTCTTATGTTTAATGATCCTTGGTTACCAAAGGAATCCACTTTTAAACCTATTTGTATCAACACTTCTATGATGAATGCTAAGGTCTCTGATGTTATCTCTGTTTCGGGTGAGTGGGACTTAGATAAGATTAAGGAATCAGTAATGAATTTTGATTATGAGACAATAAGAAGTATCCCCATTCATAAAAATCTTAGAGATAAGTTGATATGGCACTATGACAGAACTGGGAAATATTCTGTAAAGAGTTGGCTATAAACTTTTCCTTAAAGATAAAATTGATGTGATTACTTCCAGCTCCTCACCTATGAATAAAGTTTGGACTAGATTATGGAATCTCAAAATTTCCACAAAAATTAAACACCTCTGCTGGAAAGCTCTAAAGGGATCCCTTCCAAACAATTTCAATTTACAGAACAAAGGGATTAATTTATCGAATATCTGCCCTATGTCTGATTTACATTCAGAAAATACAGATCATTGTCTGTTTACTTGTTTTCGGGCTATAAATATTTGGCAACTAACCTTTAATAATGTTTTCTTGGAGGAGGATTTCAACGGCAGCTTCATCGATAGGTGGATTAAGCTTGATGCGACCTTATCCAAGGAAGATCTTGAGCTGGTTGCAATCACTTGTTGGGCGATTTAGTGTGATAGAAACAAATTGGCTCATGGAGAAGCAATCTCTCCCGAATACATTAAAAGCAGATGGATAAAGCAGTACCTTCAGTCTTTTAGAGAAGCAAATTACCGAAATGGTTCTAATCAATCGTCTGTTAGGTCCCGCCATCCACGATCGAATAACTCTGCTTCTTGGTCTCCTCCGCCCGAAGGTTTCTGGAAGCTTAATACAAATGCCGCTTGCCAATCTTCGATCCCAATATCAGGCCTTGGTCTAATTTGTAGGAACGAGAAAGGAGATTTAATGGCTGCTTCAGCTTGCTCTTTCGACTTTTGCATGGACCCCCTTAGGGCTGAAATCAGAGCCATCTTCGAAGGAATGAAAGTTGCCTCGTCTTTGGGTTGTTCGATGTTGAAGGTGGAATCAGATTGCCAAATGGCTATCAATTTTATCAATAAAAGATCTGCTGTGTGGGATGATGTGGAAGTTCGAAAATCTGGGATTTAGCTCCAGTTTTTAGAAGCATTGAATTCTCTTTTATTCCTAGGAGCTGTAATAAAATGGCTGATTCTCTAGCCAAATTTGTGAAATGTTCAAATGCCAATATCTTGTGGGTTGGTTAATACCGAGAATGGCTTTATCATGTAGTCCAGATGGACCATTCTCATTTTGCCCAAGTGACGTAAATAAATTTTGTATTTTGTTTAAAAAAAAAGCTATAAATACAAAGGTAACATAAATGTAGCTGTTTTAATTTTTTTTTTTTTTTGTTAATTCTATTTTGGTTACTTTTTTGTTATCGTTCAAAATGTCCATTTGGATCTTTGAACTTTTAGATTTACTTTATTTTGGCTCAACTTTCAAAATGTTTACTATTTTAAGTCTCTTTAGAAAAATAATTATTTTGGTTCTAACCTTTATTTTTATATTTTTAAAAAATCAGTAATGCGGCTTGAGTATGCATATTAACTTATTAGTATGTGAACATGTATTCAAACTACATATATTGAAGACCTAGCCAATATTAAGATAGCAAATATTACAAAACAATATTCCAAGAACAAAAAAAAAAGTTACTTTTTAAATGTTTGAAGACTGAATTAGACATTTTGAAAGTTGAAAAACCAAAATGATTATTTTTTAGAGTTCATCAACCAATTTAAATAGGATTTAAATCTGTTTTTCTACCCATATAATTATTTAATCATTTACTCAATAAATTATTGAACTTCCAACCAATACAATATGACATTGAATTATTATATCATAAATATTATTAGTTATTATATTAATTGTCTGACATGCATCCATTAGTATTATCTTAATGAATTATGTCAAAAAAAAAAAGTATTATCTTAATGAATTATGAAACATAATTCAATGCTTCTCGCAAACAAGATTTATTGGATACATTCATTAAATTATTGTAATTAAATCTCATAATCTTTTGTTATAATAGAGACAAAAGTGGTGTGGATATTATTTTCAGTTGCTTTTATAATTTAAAAAAAAAAAGGTAATAATCAAAGTTGTAGTTGTCAAAGAGTTCACAATAAAAAGGAAATTAGATAGCCAATTTACTAATCTAATTGACCAGGTCATATAACAACAAGGTTAAAGTCTACCAAAAAAAAAACAATAAGAATATATATAGATATATATGGATATATTTATAGATAGATAGTGTTATATGTATATTATTACTATAGAGTATATGTGAGTTCATTGAGGTCAACCTTTTTTTTTCTTCGGTCAAAAATGACGAGCGAGTCAACGGTCATAATTTTCCTACTCCAAAGAGAAAAAGTCTTTCCCTTTCTAACTAGTCATGGGCGAGAAGAGATTTAAATGACACCATTGTTTGTAATCACGTGCTATTCGAAAAAAATTCTAATACGACGAGTATGATATAATGACTACTTTTTCCACCAATTAATTTGACATATCATTAAATAATATGTTTTTTTTAAAGGTTATGTTATGTTATTTCATGAATCTCATACCTTTTTTAAATGTCGTTGACATTGACGAACAATGAATGAAGATATATAAAATATAAATTTTTCCTCATCTTATAATCCTCTAAAACTATAGGGTCTCATAGTACATCTCCTGAATTTGTCATTGGTTGAGACCTACAAAATGAATGCATTTCTAAATTTGTTAAAATTAAATTGAATTATATTTTTTCAGTCAACTAAAATGATTCGAATTGGGTCAATTTTTTTAAATTCCAACTTGTACAATTAATCATTAGGCTTCCGCACACACCCATAAAAGAGAAATTAATCAATACATAAGATTGACAATCTTGACCCACCATTAGATGTACAAAAGAGAAACTAATTAAATGTTCTTTTGATCGAGCATCTAAAAATGAGAATGATACAATATCAACTCTTTTTTTTCGCTATCATAATAGCAAAAATGGCTCATCGCAACAGATAGGGGCAGAGAATCTCATCGTTGTCTCGATCGTGCCATTGAAGGCATTTGAAAGGTGAGTTTTGCCATTTCCATAAATTCAAAAAACATAATGGCTACATTTAAATTCCGAAGTTGGCCCCTATAAAAGGAGAAATAAATTTGATGGATATTATCGAGAGAGAGAGAGAGAGAGAGAGAGAGAGAGAGAGAGAGAGAGAGAGAGAGAGAGAGAGAGAGAGAGAGAGAGAGAGAGAGAGAGAGAGAGAGAGAGAGAGAGAGAGAGAGAGAGAGAGAGAGAGAGAGAGAGAGAGAGAGAGAGAGAGAGAGAGAGAGAGAGAGAGAGAAAAAAAAAAAAAAAAAAGTTGTATGAAAGCAAAAGGCAATTTTGGTTGTTAGCCGCCAGAAGGGTAAAACGGTCATTAAAGCAGGTAAAAGTCAACATCAACGGCCAACCGGGCCAACTGTCAGAAAGAAAATATCTAAAATCAGAAGGAAGTCATTTGTTTATAAAAATATTTGATGGTGACAATGACATCTCAATCCCAACACTTTATACGAAATTTCAAATCAGAAATTTTATTTAATCACGTAAGTTTTTTTTTTTTTTTTCTTTTTCTTTTTTGAAGATTTATTAAATTTTGTTCTTACGAAATTAGAAAGCTTTCTAGAATCATGGCCTTTTTTTTTTTCTTTTACCATTTTAAAATTGTGATTATCTTGTAATTTGTGGATAATATCCTACTTATTTGGAAATCTAGGTGGATTATAAAATGTTTTTTCAACTTGACACTTTCGATTTATTTAATTAAAAGAAATCTGATGCAGATTTTTTTTTTTTTAATTTTCATTTTTTAAACTGTTCCAATTTAACCCTTAATTTTTTTTTTCTAAAATTAAAATATGTAATTTTTAATAAAAATATCATTTATTATATAAATACTATATTATAACTTCTTTAAGAAAAAAATTCTAAATGTTTCTATATATATCTTCATCTCCTAAACACTAACATTATCTTTTTTTTTTTTTTTTTTTGTTTGTTTATAACATGTGGGGTGGGAGATTCGAACCTGGTTGAGTTATGCTCTTTTTGACAAACATGAACATTATTTATGTCAACAATAATGCAAATAGAAACTATTTTTTTACTTTTCAATTTTGTAAAAATGTACGCACTCAACCTCCTATGATTTTTTTTTTTTCTAGCTTTAACATCGTATTGTTTAAGAATTACATGACATGCTGATTTGAAAAGCCTAACAATGGAACTCTATAAACACAACCATGTTTGTTATGAACCGAATATATATACTTTAACTTAAAATTGTATTTGTTTTTGAGTATTCACAATTTTCTTAGGGTCGGTTTTGGAATACATTCTAAATTAAATGTTTTTTAAGATTGCATTTTTTAAAAAACATTTTGTATAAAAAATGTTTAGAATTTAAATACTTATATGTTTGGTTGCATTTCCTCATGGGTGTTTTTATACACAAGTTATTGTATACTAAAGACTCTTTTTTAAAAAGTTGGTTTCAAGTGTTTCTCTCAAAATGGTTTATTTATCAATCTCATTTTCTAATAAGTCATTTTTATTGGTTGCCAAACACTAGAAATTTTTTCAAAATGAATTTTTTTTTCAAAATTAAACACTTGAAAAGTTAAACCAAACACACCCTTAGTTTAAAAGAAAAAACACTTTATAAAAATTGAAGAACAAAAAAGTGAAGGAAAATATTCCGTTGCATCTCGTTTAATTGTCAATATTTTAATGGAGTATGTAGAGAGCTACACACGGTTATGAAGCCAAATATTGTTCAAAAGTAAATACACATAACTTTTAAATGAGAAAAAATATTAAAAGAAAGTGGTTATGAAACATATGTTAAAATATTTAGGCAGTTGTTGTAGTGGAGGACTTTGGTGAAAAATGGGAATAGAAAAATAGAGTGAGAAAGTGAGTGGGGGATGTTGTAGAAATTAAAGAAGGGAACCAAATGACAAGGCCAAATGGGTTTGTTGGGTTGGATCATGGGATGCATCATCTACACCTACAATTCTAACCAAACACTACTTTGGTTGGTTGATCCATCGCTACGGATTTTTCGAAATTAATTTTTAGGTTATAACGTCATTTTGGTTTCAGTATTTTGGAATTCAATCCATTTTAATTCATATACTTTCATCTTAAAATTAGTCTTTACTGTTAGTTTGTAGTTTTTGTTTTTCTCCTTCTTCTTCTTTTAGCTTTCCTTCTATAAAATTTTAAAACATACTTTTCTTTAATGGAAATTATCATAAACTACCACGGGGTATTGTATACCCAAATCCAACAAAAATGGAAGAAAAAATAAAAGAAGAAAGAAAAGATCGCATACCCAAATTGAGCTTAGTTATAGTATTTATTATGAATGTACCCTCAAACTTCAACTTCCCCTAATTTATAAAGTTGTTATAATGTAATTAACTCTATTGTTTACTAAGTTGGTTCAAAATAAAGCAAATTCAAAAGTTAAAAATCTACACAAAAAAAGAATGAAATTACTAATTATTCACTCCCTACCTCTAGGTAGATTGTGAATCCATTGCATAGCACTCAACTCTTTTAGGAACCTTGATAGATAGGAAGCTCAACCCATCGACCAAAACCAAAGAAGGTTTGATTTTTAAGACCTTTCAGAACCAAGGTGTTCGATTTGGTCATTGATTTTGGCCAAAACCGAACCAAACCATACACACCCCTAACTATTATAATGAACAAAATAGTAAGGCTTGCAAAAGTGATGTTAATTTGTTCTTTGATGCAAGTGATTGAATAACAAATCTATTTTCTTGTCTGTCACTGAGGATGTACCTTATCCTAATTAGTCTGATCACAGCAACCATAGAATGAGAACTTGAAGTATTTGAAATTTGGTTTCCCTTTAGAGATTACCATCCAAATGCATGGAGATTTGTTCATTTATAGTGTCATTACAACAGTAAATACTGTCAAAGAATGCAGTTTCAAACCTTCCAAAACTTAATAACGGAATCATAACACCCTAGGGAGCGTTTCGGTGGTAAAGGCTTGGGTGTTTAGAGATACTCTTCACAGTTCGGTTTTAAAAAGTAGACAACAAAACAAATAAACTTATCAAACGGGGTTAATCCTTTAACCTGGTCTTCTATTGCTTGCTTGAATGGACAAGCTTCTCTAGAGATTAATGAGGGAGCCAAGAGCTTCTCTCCACACGTCAAAGTTGAAAACTTTAATAACTTAACCTTGTCTCCTATTGCTTACTCGAGTGGATAAAGCTTTCTCAGAGATTAATGAGAGTGAGCCATGAGTATAATACAAGAAGTGGGACCACGACACCCCTATTATAAATAAAAGAAATAAATAAAAAGAATTCGGCATTAGAGAAAAAAAAAAAAAAACTATTGTCAAATAATCATTTGGCAAAACGCAAGAAGCTAATGCAAGAATCATCTTAGGAAAGTCATTGATAACACCCAGTTATACACACAGATAAGTTAGTTCTCATAAGATCATAAAAGAATAAAGAGAAAAGGCAGATAAGCAGACCTATCAGTGTAAATTCTTTCACCCGATTCGCCATCAAGGATATCGAGTCTCAGTTTCTCTCAGATAAGTGCTTGTCCAGAATTGCCTTAGCCAGATTACTGAAGCTCGTACTCTCAGCCACTGCATATCTCTTGATGACATCTACAACTTCTGGTTTCATAATCTCTTCCTTGTTTGATGCATTGCAGAGGTAATATAGAGCGCCAAGTGCATAATTTACCTGAAAAGCGTTATTTGTATTTACCACATGAGTGAATCCATTTCCATTGTTACTGAATTCTACACATGTTCTGTGCACTAATGATTCGACAACGCACAAAAGGAAGCTAACTCAATGTTTCACCTTAAATTCAAATAAATTTGATGCTTCATTCGATTAAAACCGACCAGAATATCAATCATTGATTCAATCACAGGGGATATCTATTTGACAAAATGGTAAAAATGATCCATCTATTAGATGATTTAGTAGAGAAATTAGTAGATCCTTTAGGAAAATGAGAGATATTACTAGATCAAAATCGAAGAACTCTTATCATTTTTCATAAGTCAGGCTTCCAAATATTAGCAATAGCAACAATAGCAACAATAAAAGGGATTGCTTTCTTTAGAACTCAAGGACAGTTGTACAACCTATAATACGGATCCTGTTCAAGTAAGGTTGTAAAAGGGATTGCTTTCTCTTCAAAAGATAAGAACATCGTGAAAGCCAACAAAGGAAAATACATTGAAATTCAATATTCAATAAAAAGAAAGAAAAGAAAGCTAAATCATGTTCTTAATTTTCATAAAGAAAGGACGATCAAAAAATGATCTTCATACAATAGGCACCTAATTATTTTGGTCACAAGATTCTCAACTTACAGTGTTTCTTACAGGGCTTGATAAGCATTCAATGATGAGGGGAATTCCACCACACTGATTTATAATAGAAGCATTAGCAGGATCTGCAAGAAATAAGAATAACAGTAAGATCTGCCAGTGGTCAGCTACCATCCCATTAACAGAGCAAACAGCTCCCACATCTAAATCAAATGAGTTTTAAATTATGAAACAACCCAAGGTTCAAATTCCAAATCGCACCAACACAAGAATTGCAGATCCCTCCAATACCAAATTCAATAAGCTTCTCATTTGGCTCTGTCATGCAGTCCAAGAAAAGTTCTAGAACATTTAGCTGCACACAAAATTACAGTTTTCAGTGAAATAATTTCAGAAAAGGGGAAAAGAAGACAAACATCTCTAGAGCAGCACTGAAACAAAGCATACAATACCAAAAGTAGACATTTAATACCTGGCGTAAGAAGGCATAATTGTAAGGATCATAAGCAAAATTTGCCAAATTTGCAACAACTCTTTCTTTCGTTTCTGTGAGTTCAAGAGGACCAATGCAAACTATTAGCTTTTTGAGTTTCACAAAAGAAATTTAACATTTTGGAAATTGAAAAAGTTTCAACAATGCTCAAATGGATCTTCTAAATTGTTTTGATATGGTTTTCTTTGGTTCTGGAGCATTTGGATTTTTAAACATATTTTCTTCATTCTACTTGATGAAAAACTGCTGCCATTATTTTTCGAAAAGAAATGTGATAGAATGGGAATCATTAATGTTTTTGTGTAATTTTGATTCTCATCCTTAGTATCAAAGACTTCATTTGCTACTTATAACTTATCCTTCCAAGGTGAAAGAAAGATCACAATCAAATTCGGAAAGATAGTTATTAAGATAGATAGTATTAAGATAACCGAGGAGAAAACACACACAGACTGCACAATAAACAACGTTTCAATGAACCTATTCCTAAGGCTCATATCAGAAAGAAAAATAATTATATTTTCACTTCTAATAATTTCTACTAAAAATTTTCCATTCAGGAGAAACCTACCTTGACTAGATGAGATCTGAAATTCATTCACTAACTCCTGAAAATCGAAAACACCAAAAAAGAACATCAAAAACCAAATTTACAACAAATTAGAACAAATCAGCCAAAGAACAATAATTAAACTCCATGTTTTAGCTTCAATCAAAGATAACAAATACTGATCAATAAGTTCCACCCTCCAGGAAACGATGCAGAGAAATTTTCAGTTAATTGACATTCTCTCAGACAACAAAAGCAAATGGAAGGTACCTGGAGGTACTGAGGCCTAGGAGTTCCATATCTTCCCGTTCGCTCCGCTTGCCTCTGATCGTTAGTGAACATAGCCGTCGAGGATGCAGTAACTTACCATGAAACCTTCACAATTGAAGACATAAACAGAGAAACGTAAGACCATTTTGGGATTTCATTCGAGCTTAGTGGTAATTTAAAAACCTAGCAACCATTAAACAAAAATCGTTCCTAACCAAAGGTAAGGTTCCGAATCAAAAAACCAGACAACATAAGAGACCCAAAAATCGAATCAATACAGCAAAACAGATATCGTGCGGGAGAGCATGAATAAATGAGAGAGGCAGCCATGATCAAGAAATAGGGAGAAACAGAGGCCTCCGATTGATCAATTCAAGGACAAACGAAAAAGAAATCAAACAGAAAATCTATAAAATCCAGACCTAGTTCATCAAATTTGCGTCCAGAGTGTAAAAATTGACCAGGTATCTTAAGGTTAAAATTAAAGGGAATTCAAGTAAATAGAATAGAGGGCATTATTGTAATTTCGAAAGTCTCCTTCTCCTAGGGCTGCATTATTATATCTTAATAGGCATTTACATAGCATATTATAATTAAACAAGTAAGCACACAACATACTAACACGCAACAAACAGACTCTTCAAGTAGAATTCTACTTACTAATTGATCTAAAGCACTCCTGAACGAATCTAACAAGAACTTGAAATAAGAAGGATAAAGTTTCAAGGCTAACTCCACCCCCAAACCTTAATCAACACCAAAGAGGTGTTTAGGCGAAATGTTCTTACCTAAAAACAACTTTAAAGAGCTAGCTCGAACACCCCAAATTAGTCTGAAACTAGAACAAAGAGCTTCTAAGAGTAAAAGAATGTTCTAAAGCACTAACAAGGAGTTCGAAAGGGTCTAAGATGAAGTTCACCACCTAAAACCCAAAATGACTAACCCTTGCTGAAACGTGTTCGAGTGAGTTCGAGTTGATTCGAACCTGCACAAAAGGGGACTTCCAAGAATTAAAAGCTTATCTAAAACACTCCAATTGAGTTTGAAAGCATTTAAACTACTTTAAAACACCCTAAACGAGTTCAAATGGAACTAAAGAATGACATTACCTACTAAGCTTCACCAAAGGACTTGAATCGTTGCTTGGAAGTGTTCGAAGGTGTTTTGAATTGATTCCAAACTACAAACAAAGTATACCCAAGGTTAAAGACAACTCAAAGTACTTTGATCGAATTCAAAAGGATCTAAAAGGAACTTTACTACCTTAAACTTGACTTGGGTCTTGGCTAAAAGTAATCAAATGAGTCCGAACCTACAACAAATATTCTCCCAAGGTTAAAAGAATAAGCTAAATTACTCTAAACAACTTTGACGGGGCCTAAAGAGCAATGAAGCTTACCGCCTCCCAACAGTCTGAGAAGCTTGTTGGAAATTGATTAAAAAAGCCTGCAAATTTTGAGTCGTTAGAAAGAGGGTAATTCATATCAATGCTATTCGGGATATGGGTAATCTGATTTAAAGCCGAATGGATTGTGCGTAGAAGTTAAATCTTATCAAAAATGGGAGAATCGAACAGGTTGCTTGCTGACTGCACAAGTTGGGCGCATGGGAGAGGGATTCAAATCGTGGGTCTGTTGGTCACTGTTGTTCGTCGCTGGAAAACGCCTACCAATCGTGAGCTCGTCAACGTGTGGGTTTGACAAGGGGGCGTGTGTCGATTGAGGTTCACCCACGCCACAACTAGGGGCAATCGGCAGTGTTGCTTGGAGGAGAGAATATCGACAAGGGAGAGAGAGAGAAAGCGACTTGGGTGTGAGGAAGAAATGAGGGAGGAGTTTGGTAGGAAGAAGGCTGCTTGCGACTCGTCGAAACACCGCTAGAGAAGTAGAAGAGTGATGGACAGCTGGGGAAAATCGGGGGGGTTGCGCACGCACAGCCGAACAAGGTAGAGGGGAGGAAGATGGTAAAGTTTTTTTTAATAGACTTCGTTTAAGCAATAGCGAACTACTCAAAACTACCCTCATAAAGGCGCGGGTAGAGCCAAGAAGGAAACTTAGGAGACCAAAAAGAAAGAAGCCTTATTTCCCGCAAAGGGGACAACTCTTGGCAAACAAAAAATTCATGATTACAAGCGAGGTTTGCGACACAGTGGGTTGCTGAGTTCACTTCTCTCCTACCATGGTTGAATATAACTGTAATGCCCCAGATTTTTATCATCTACTAACTTAGTGACATTACTAACTTATGACAAAACTAACCAAGTGCTCCGAAAATTTCGGCAGCATAACAACTTACACAAGACGAAAACAAAATTTGGAAATACGTGCTAACACAAGAATAACATTTCTATAACATTTCCATACCACCCAATTTACTACAACACAGCAAAAGCTCCACATAAACAAGCGAGTTAGGTCTCGCAATATTATTAATCAAATTAAATAGAGTATCCACAACCACTAATAGAACCAACCAATAAACTCAACTAAACTAATTACAATTTAACAACAAATAGAACCAACAAGACCAATACTCCTACGAATTGTTCTATGTCTAACAACCAAAAACCTAAGAGCAATCGAAACAAGAATGCTCAAATAAAATCTACCCTATTACAATGGAAGAAAGGTAAAATGGTGACTAAACCCGTGGAATCAATCCTCGTGAGTCTCCTCGTCTGCATCACTGGGCTCATAGTACTCGGGTTCACTTGCATAATCTAAAATGTTGGGGGAAAAGAAGGGAGGGGGTCAATACAACTGCGGTACTGGTAAGCAGACCCTACCTGAGAAGCCATCAAACAACAACCAAACAAACAACATGCTTTCAAAGCAATAAACCAAACATGTTTTTATAACGTAATGACAACATGAATCCACACATCATGTTATGCACTCCCACATGGTTTTCGTGTCATGCCTGCACACTCACACATGATTTGCGCGCCACGCTCTGCACTCACATCTCAACACGTGATTTCTGTGTTACGCCCCACAAAACTCTCCAAGACTGACCCTTCGAGTTGCTCCGACCCCTGACCATTTATACCCAGGGCCTCGACACTTCTCTATGGAGCTCGGCATTCGACCCTTGACCATTTATATTTAAGGCCTCAAGACTCATCACACCGAACCTTGACCATTTATACCCAAAGTCTCGATACTCCTCTTTATCTAACATTGGCATATTGACCCTCGACCATTAATACCTGAGGCCTCGACATCCAATAGTGATATATCAGCCCCCGACCATTTATACCTGAGACCCTGATAATCACTTTACTTTCCTCAAAACAATATCAGTCCTCGACCATTTATAACTGAGGCCCTAATATCTTAGTCACACATTCTTTCATCACAATGCTAATCCTCTTTAAACCAATGGTGACATGCCACCTTTCGACCATTTGTACCCAAGGTGTACTGACATTCACCCATCTTTTCTTTCTTTCACATTTTAGGTCCCTTACCTCTTTTCTCACACTATTAGAATGCATATGCCCTGCAACATGCTTCTACACTCATGTACTATGCCCACCAAGCATATACATACAACAACATGCTCTCACCTCATGCTTATTTCACAAACTCATAACAAAACCAGCATGCTTCGCAAACAATCATCGCAAGACAATAGTTCGTACATTTCAGAGAATTATATATATATATACAGAGAAGCAAGAAGCAAGAGAACAATTATAAAGCGAGTTAACATACAACGTGCATCATGCAATCAAACAAACTCTATCAGTTCAGAACTACTTACCAATTGCACTCCTAAGATAACCCAAGAGATCCTAAACCAATCTAGGCAAGCCCCTAACAGCAAGGATGACATAAAAAGATCAGAATGAGCTTAACCACCCTATCTAAACCTCAAAGATAGGTAGGGAAGAATTTCTTACCAACCAACTTGGCCTTAAGCCTGCAGGCTAGCTTGACAACTCGGAATGAGTTTCAATTCCTAAAACAGGAACATTTGAGCATTGAGAACTAGCCTAAGGCTGAAAAGCACAATTAGGAGGGTCCAAGTAAAACTTACCACCTAGCTTCACCAAAGCTAACTTGATCTTTGTTTGGAAGTATTTGAAAGTGTTTGAGTTGAATCGAACTACAAATAAGCAAGACCCAAGAGTTAGCAACATCACAAGGATCTAAAAGGAACTTACACCTTGAACTTACCATAGGAAACTTGGGTCCTAGCTGAAAAGTGTCTGACAGAGTTCGAATAGAGTTTCCAAGGATTCAAAACCGATCTAACATACTCTAAAACACTCTAAATAAAACAAGAAAGAGCTAAGTATGTGAAGAGTTGCTGAAACTCACCGAAAAGGGTCTGAATCCTTGCTGAAACGTGTTTGAAAAGATTCGAATTCACAAACCCGAACTCCTTAGGCTATGGGTAGTCTAATTTAAGACCTTGCGAGCTATGGTATTCGCTGAACACCATCTTTGAGATCAAACGCTCACTAGACAGCAACCGAATACACAAATTTCAGAGACGATAACGAATGGGTAATCCATATTTGAATTCGAATAAGCATGGATCATGATTCAGAGCAAATTCGGAGTCCAAACAAACATGGGTAAACCGAAACAGAGTACGTTTTGGTTGACACCGAAATCTTACCGAAAACGCTGCAAAGACGAAGACTCAGGCTGAAACTCGCGGATTGAAACAAAGGAAGGTGAAAAACCCACCAAATGCTACTGCTCGCCGCTGAAATTTCCGATCTGCCGTGGGTTTCACGCCGACGTGCTCGTCGCCGGAGAAGAGGATCGAGAATGGCGAGAACCTGAGACCCACAAGCTGGTTCGCGGAAAAACAAGCAAGAGAGAGAGAGAGCTTGAACGATCGTAGGTGGCCGGCCGGCGAACTAGAGGAAGCGAGGGACGAAGAGGGTGCTTGCCGGCAAAGGAGAAATCGAGAGGGAGAGGAATGAGCGCCGGCGAGAATGAAAATCACGGGGGTCTGCGAGGGAGAAGGGGAAAGTTTTTTTTTCCTTCTCTCTCAATTTCTTTTCTTTAAACCCCAATTCTAGCAAAGAGAAGCTTTAAATTCCCAAATCATTCTCATCATCAAAACTAATTCAAATTAAACTTCTAAAAAGATTTGGGAAAGAAAATAATCTAATTGATTTGGATTTTGGGACTTTCGAAATTTGAAATAAATGTCCAATATGAAACCTCGAAATTAAGGATTTAATTAAAAATCTCTTTTCCCCTAAATTATAGAAATTTAATTTATCGACCCACGACTAAGCTTCAACAAATCCCAAAATGATTTGATTTCGAAACACGGGACATTACACTAACAGCCTTCACGGCAGAGGGCGATCTAGTGATGGTGTCGATGATCGACTTCACCTCAAAGAGATCTTCGACTTCTTCATTCAAAGCCCTGACAATTTTCGGAGTGTCTGGTTCAATTTCAAGCGGGATTTTCTTCTGAACGCAGGTATCGAGAATCATTTTCAGCCCTTCTCATATTGCATTCCTTCCAACACTTTCACATACCACTTTCGGTTTATTTTCTTCATACCAGTGCAAATCAAGGATCCGCTCGAGCCATGCACAATCCAACTGAGTCCCCCAATTCCTCTATCTTTGTTCCAGGCGACATTAGAATTTAACTTCCAAAAAGGAGGTTTCGGCTTCTCCCACAAAGCTTGACTCGTGTGGCTCCTAGGTCTGCTCTCGTGATTGCTCTTGAGGTAAAAAGATTCCCAATCTTTGATGTTTTCTTCTGTGGATTTAATGAGAATGTTTGTTGCTGGGTATTTGTTTTCTGCTAAGATTCTATTTTTGTAGTTCCAAATGCTCCACATAACAATAGATCCCTTTGCCAAGTCTTCCTTGTTCCAATTATCCACCATCTAGCTGCAATAGTCCTTCATAGACCACTATTTCCTACATGAATTAAGCAAATTAAGTGAGGAAGGGATTAGATTTAACCAAACTTGTTTCAGGAGTTTACATTCCCGAATTAGGTGGGGTCCACTTTCTTTTTGCAAAAGGGACAAAAGGGGTTCAAATCTATCCCCTTTTTTAAGGATATTAGATTTGCTTGGAATTATGTCATTGACAATCTTCCAAGCACAAACTTTGGTCCTAGGAAGCACTCTTGAATTCCAAATGTTCTTCCAAAAGGTGGATGATTTGTTGATGTCCGAGTGCGAGGCTTCTTCATTGTAGGTGTAGTTGATGCATCCCATGATCCAACCCAACAAACCCTTTTGGCCTTGTCATTTGGTTCCCTTCTTTAATTTCTACAACATCCCCCACTCACTTTCTCCCTCTATTTTTCTATTCCCATTTTTCACCAAAGTCCTCCACTGCAACAACTGCCTAAATATTTTAACATATGTTTCATAACCACTTTCTTTTAATATTTTTTCTCATTTAAAAGTTATGTGTATTTACTTTTGAACAATATTTGGCTTCATAACCGTGTGTAGCTCTCTACATACTCCATTAAAATATTGACAATTAAACGAGATGCAACGGAATATTTTCCTTTACTTTTTTGGTTTAACTTTTCAAGTGTTTAATTTTGAAAAAAATTCATTTTGAAAAAATTTCTAGTGTTTGGCAACCAATAAAAATGACTTATTAGAAAATGAGATTGATAAATAAACCATTTTGAGAGAAACACTTGAAACCAACTTTTTTAAAAAGAGTCTTTAGTATGCAATAACTTGTGTATAAAAACACCCATGAGGAAATGCAACCAAACATATGAGTGTTTAAATTCTAAACATTTTTTATACAAAATGTTTTTTAAAAAATGCAATCTTAAAAAACATTTAATTTAGAATGTATTCCAAACCGACCCTAAGAAAATTGTGAATACTCAAAAACAAATACAATTTTAAGTTAAAGTATATATATTCGGTTCATAACAAACATGGTTGTGTTTATAGAGTTCCATTGTTGAAATTTCTGAAATTTCTGCCCCTCATGCCGATTCCAACAACAGTAACAACCAAACAAGCAAAACTCAGATAAGTTTCAATAGTCAAGGGAAACCAGTCTACATCTCTAAAGCAAAAAAAGTCAAAGCATCTCCAAAACAAGAAAATCAGTAAGAATTCTCATCAGCACCCATAATATGTAAAATATGTTAATGAAATCATTAGAGATTTCTGTTAATGAAATCATTCTGTTAATGACTCATTTTTACTAAAATATGTAAACTCTCCATTAGAGATTTCTGGTGCAATCCAAAGAATTTTCAGCACAGGTTAAAAAAAAAGTGTGTTCTTTCTTAAAAAAATGTGAGTGTTCTCAACCCAAGTGTCGAACAGTCCATATCAACTTGGCCCATCTTGTGAGGGGGGAAACATCTCATTCTCCTCTCAGTACCGTGTACTTCGCTGTTAAGAATCACGACCTTTCATTCTTCTCTATTCATTCATTTGAATCCGTTTCTTAGTTTCTATATTAAAACCTCCCAAATGCAACATGCAATTCAGAAAGAGGGATTCTCACACTCTTAGATTCTGAATCAACCGAACCAAATTTCCCCCTCTTCTCCAAGCGGAGGGTTGCATCTTCCCAACGCAACCCCACAAGAGAAAACACATAAAAAATACAGAGCAAGTTTGAAAAAGGGTCTGGACTACAGGCGCCTTGCTTCTCAGTTTTCCAAACAAGGTTTGTTCGAAAAGAAGAAACCCCAAAAACTTAAACACAGAAAAGAAGAAAAGAAGAAACCAGACAGCAAGCATAAAATCCAACACAGAAAAGAAGAAACCCCAAAATCCAACACCCACGGCAAGAACAGAGAAGAAACCCCATAGCAAGCTCCCAATACAGAAAAAATTGTGAAATCCTTACCCGAAAGTAAGCTCCGACAGCGACGAGACATAAACCAGATAGCAAGTTCCGACGGCGGCAAAAACCCAAACAGAAAAATTACCCGATAACAAGCTCCAGCGGCGGCGGCGATGGCGAATAAAACCAGACGGCAAGCGAAACCCAGAGAACACTACAGACGGCGGCTCCGACGACGACAAGCACGGGCAAAGAAGATGCGAGGACAAGCACGGAGAAACTGATGGAGCTGAAGAGGCGAACTGCGAGGAGAGAAGAGGCGACTAAGCGACTAAGCGGAATGGAACCCTAAGCGATTGGAACTACGAATGGAACCTAAGCGATTAAGCGGAACTGCGTGTGCGTATAAGCTGCTCGGTTCGGGTAAAGATTATGCGAGGACCGAACCGACGGTTCGGTTCGGTTCGGTCAGAAATAAAATAAAAACCGAACCGGTTCGGTTCGGGTCGGGTATTTACACCCCTTTTTTAATTTATTCTTTCTTTGCGATGTTAGAGATAAATGAGTGTATATGCTATAATTTTCCTATTGTCAGATGTCAAGAGAGAATAATATAAGAACCTCATAATTAGAGTACGCAATTGTGGCGCTAATCTAAGAACTCTAATAGTCAAATTAGTGATGCGAGACTTATAATGAGTAAGATTTTTTTTTTTATGAAGTTAAGTGAAGAGTGTAAATACCTTATGGTAGCATTCAACATTCCTCAAATAGTTCTAGATTGAACCTTGGGGTTTAATTTTGTGATGTTAGAAGCTAGAGATTGTGATTATGAGGCACATGTGTACCCTTAGCTTCCTCTCAATCAGGCCCGTCGATCATAAAAAGTGATCCATAACTTTCAAAATTGTATATAAAAATCAATTGTGACCAATAATTAAGTCTCAAATAGACTACACAATAAAAAATAGGGGTTTCGATGTTCAAATGGCAACATTTGACCAAACAAGGTATATGTAGTTGAAGTAACAAAAAAATGATGTCAAAATAATCTAAATATGAAAGTTCAAATCCATTAGAAATCTTTAACTCTCTTAACATAAAGGATTCAATTTTGTGCAAAAATGTAAGAAGTCTAAAGTATTTTCCTAAAAATTTCAGTTGCAAGTAAAATTGTTACGTTGGATATTCTTCCATGATCATTAAAGGGTTGAAAAATGGTTACAAAATATTCTTATAAATTTTTAAAAATGTAAGAAGTAAAATATTATCAAACTTGATTCAAAATAGTGTATATCAATTTATAATGTTGTTTTTTTCACACATTTAATTATCTTTTAAAATGTCTCCTTGGCCTTTTTTTTCCTGCTAGACAACTTTACGTTAAAAATAAGTTAGGTTAAATTAATTATATATGTTTTATCATATAATTTACTTTTTTTTGTATTAGTTTTTTTTTTTATTAAAAAAAGGAAACTTCATTAATAAGAAGAAGAGGATACACCAACTACATTTAATAGGCAAGAAAATATCCTATCAGGGATACATGCATCCCTAACGCGAACTCCTTCCCCTAAACCAGGAAAAGACACGCGAACTCCTTCCCCTAAACCAGGAAAAGACAAACGTCCAAAAAAATCCACAAAATCACAGGTAACAACCGCCTCACATGCCAGATTGTGTGCTTCCATGCTTTTCTTCCTCGAGCATTTGCGAAACAAAACGACGTTCGCGCCAGAACACAAGCCTTCGATTTCGTTAACGATCAGAGAGAGGTCCGACAATTCCTCCGAATTGCAATTGATGACCCTGATTACTTTGCTTGCGTCGAACTCTTCTACAAGAGGTGGTTTGAATCTGACCATGGAGAAGTCATGAGTTTTCATGTATTCTTTCCGGCCTTCGCAGATCGCCTTCGTTTTTGTGTTAGTTCTATGCCTGTATTATTTGTTATAAATAAACTCATTTCAATTTTTTTTTAGTTAAATCTTACCATAGTTTTACAGTGCTAGATTTAATTTCAAAAAGTTTTAGAATATAAGAAATTATAAAATTCATGTCAATTTGACGGATGGTACAAGTAACATGTCCAATAAAACAAAAGTTTTAGTCAAAATTGATATTGGTTACCAACTATGATGATGAGATTTAACCAAAATACAATAGTAAATAAGACTTTTGAAATATTAAAGTCAAAGTACATATGTAACAAAGTAAATGTAATTTTATCAATAAGTTTTAGATTAAAAGTTCAAATTTTCACCTCACTTTTATAATACGTTCATTTTAGTTACATCATTCAAATTTTAAACTTTTGTTTTTTAAGCGTCATATGTTCTGTTTTTTTTTTTTTTTAAATTAAGCTTGTTTTCTCAACGTACATTTCTTTAGTAAGTTTTTTCATATCTTATCTTACTATTCTAAAAAGTAATATAACATGTAATTACAAGTAATTCAACCTTTTGATTTCCTAATCGAGGGATCATTTTTTTACTATTGTGTCCAAGTTCTTATTATATATTACCTAAATTATCTATACTTCAAATTTTAAAAAAATATTAATTAAATTAAATACTATCTCCCATCTCTCCCAAATTCTAGTCGACCTTTTGGAGCTCAAGGTTATTTCGGAAGCCATCATCGGTATGGCCCCAAGAAATCTCCTTCAAGCAATGTCCTTGATCTTAGAATGGGGTGACTCACTCCATTGCTCGTGAAGACGTTTTTCGCAATTTGATTCCGAATTTTTTTTGGCTTGGGTCAAGAGACTCCTTCCATACTGGAAGGTGGAACCAGGGGCAGATCCACGTGGGCATTTTAGATTTTATATATATGTATATACTATGTTAGTTTTATTTATAAAAGTTGAAGTTTGGTTTAGTGGTTGGGGGGCACACATGCAGTTTGCTTCTGCGCTCAATTCCAGTGTTCTAAGCATTTAATTTTACTTTTTCTATAATAAAAAAAAAATCTTGTATATTTCAAGTTTCATTCTTTGCTTGAATCTTTATTTGGATGTTTCCAAATGGTTAATTTTGTAATTGATATTATATAATATATCAAAACATTTAAAATTATATTTATATGAAGGTTAAATTACAAAGTTTAGTCCATGAAGTTTAAAATTTATCTCTATTAGGTCCTTAAACTTTCAATTCTATGTCTAATTAAGTCATTGAACTTTAAAATAATGTCTAACAAATCTATAAACTTTCAATTTTGTATCTAATAGGTCGTATATATTAAAAAAAATAATTTAATTATTATATTTAACATAAAATTTAACTTGGTATCTAATTAAACCTTAAACATTCACATTTGTAACTAATAAATACATTAATTTAAAAAAATTGAATAGGTTACTTATTAGACAAAAGATTAAATTCTCAAAGATAATATTTGATTTTTTAAGAATTTGAATATGTCAAAAACCTATTGGATCGATATTAGATAAAACTAGAAATTTAAGAACCTATTAGACATTTTTTTTAAGTTCAAGAACCTATATAGACAAAAATCTAAAATTCCAAGGACTTAACTTATAATTTAATCGAATGTGAACTTGTGCCCCCCTTCCATCAAGTCCTGGATCCGCCACTGTGGATGTCGTTTTTGGTCATCTGTTTTCCCTTCTTATCTGTCCTCATTTATTAAGGAGGAAGTTAGCATATCTAACTCTATTGTTTAGGGTGTGTTTGGTTTAACTTTTCAATTGCTTAATTTAAAAAAAAAAAAAAAATCATTTTGAAAAAAATTTTAGTGTTTGGCAACCACTAAAAATAATTTATTAAAAATAAGATTGAGAAATAAACCATTTTGAGAGAAACACTGCAAAACCTACGATCCCATAGAAAGACATCACAATCCCCCGTGGGAAAAAAAATTATTTGCTGAGATGGAAATAAAGATATCAAATCCCTACCAAGATAACTGGAAGTTCCAACCAATAAAAACTATTTTTTTAAAAGAGTTTTTAAGTA
The DNA here is from genome assembly GCA_017139565.1 of Luffa aegyptiaca. Taxonomy (NCBI): domain Eukaryota; kingdom Viridiplantae; phylum Streptophyta; class Magnoliopsida; order Cucurbitales; family Cucurbitaceae; genus Luffa; species Luffa aegyptiaca. The sequence goes on from CM029403.1 coordinate 14,174,877, forward strand.
TATAATAACTTGGGTATAAAAACCCTTATTAGAAAATATAACCAAACATATAAGTGTTTAAATTCTAAACAATTTTTATACAAAGTGTTTAGAAGAAAATGCATTCTTGAAAAACACTTGAACTAAAATGTAATCCAAACGGGCTTTTAGTTTGGTTGTTTATGAAGTGCTTATTTAAAATAAAAATAAAAATTTTAAAAAAAATCTTATTTCTTAAGTTTCATTTCTCCACCCCCCACTCTCACGAAAATTTTCACCAAATTTCACACTCTCCCTCTTCCCCATTCAAATTCATCTTTTTTTTTTTAGTACACCATTCAAATTCATCTATCTCAATTTTTCATTATTTCTCTCTCATTGACAATTGTGAAATTATTATTAATAATAAAAAAACAATTGGAAAAAACCATTAGAATTTGAACGCAAGAGAGGTTTTTCTTAGTTCAACGAATAGAGGGCGAGCTATTTGAATCTATGACTTTTTTAATCAAGGATACAAGTTTTATGTCAATTAAGCTATGTTTGTGTTAACAAAACGCAAAAAGTTAGAGTCGAAGAACTTTACTATGAAAAATCTTATTTTCTAAAAATTTATGAATTTATTTTTTATTATTATTGATGTTGAAACATCAAAAAATTTTATAATCTCCTATAACTATATAAAGAGCTCTCTCGTACTTTTTTCTTTTTTTACATCTTGTAAGTAAGAAAACCATCCCATAGATATTCATAAAAAGAAAAGATACTTTGAAATTTATACAAAATTGTACCTAATGTTAATGACCATCATATCACAAGATAGTGGAAGAAGAATATCCAATCCAAAAGTGAGAGAAAGAAAGGAAGAGAAAAATCTAACACCTCACAATTAAAAATAAAAAATAAAAAAAGGAAAAAAGGGAGCTCGAAAGTTCCAAATTCCAATTAAAGACGCCACGTGTCGCTTACCAGTGCTGAAAAACCGCCACTCTAATATCCGCCTTTTGTTCCACGCAACGGTCGTTGTTGGAAATTTTTGTGGTTCTAATTTTTTTTCTCCGCCATTTGAAAAAATAAAAATAATTTTTTATTTAAAAAAAAAGCTCCAGCCAATGAGAAGAGAGTTGCGCGAAGACATCCACAAGGGCGCGATGCTATTGGTGTAGGAGTGTACACGTGGTAAAGTGGACAACGGAAAGTGACGTGGCCAAAAAGCGCATTTGAGATAATTTAGGGACAGCCTCAAATCCACCTGACATGTCGTTTTAAAATTTTAATAAATAAATAAATGACGGAATTTGCATTTTTTTTTTTTTTTAAATTTAATATTTCCTTGCCTCATCCATAACTCCTGGCCTACCTTCTCCGCCTCTCTGTTCGAATATTACAGGCCCTTGACGGAGATATTTCTTTTTTTTTTTTTTTTTTCTTTTTATTTTATTTATGGTTAGCAAGTCGACTTTTCAAATATCATTTTTCCTTCAATTTATTTTTGGATAATATCTTTTTACTTCTTTTTTTTCTACAATTGTTCATTTTATATTAATTTCTATGGCATTTTCATTTACTGGTGGAAAAAGTTGAACTAGATTTGTTTGGTTGGTTTTGAGTTATACTGTTGATTAGATTAATCTTCTAAAATGTTGATGCCAAAATCCAGACAAAAGACTCACATGACCTTTATGTGACACCAACAGTGAATTTGTAGAAGCTGGGAAAGACGTGACCTGCAAAACCAGCAAAAACTACACACCTACGTGGTGTTTTCCACACCCATTCTGATGCTTAAGTCAGCCAAATAGAAAGTTAAGAGTGACAAGAATTAAGATTTCGAACCATTCTCCAGACGTGAAGAATGATATTTATACCTAGGTTAGCATCGTAGGGTTTTTAGGCGTGGGAAGACGATTCGGGTTGAACCAAGTTGAACCGAGGCAGCCAAAGGACTCCAGGGACCAAGCGGAGGGGAGGAGACTCGGCCCACACAAGCGGGCCGAGGGTCGGCCTTGGCCGACCACGGGCCTCGGCCTCGGCCTTTCGATCTTGGCCGACCACGGGCCTCGGCCTCGGCCTTTCGATCTTGGCCCAACCCTACAACCTATTTCCCCTCTGGAGTCCATTTCCTGGTCGTGTCTTCGGTTTCATGTCGTGTTGTCCTCGTCTGTTCCTTGAATTTCGGAATGGTCCAGAATCACCTATAACATAAAGTATAAAATGAAAATGATGGTTTGGATGAGTTTTGTGACGGGGTTTGGTTGGTTGACATTAGCTTTGTAAGTCAATTGGTTAATTTTAAAAATTTTGATTGTAGTATTGTCTTTAAAATATATGTTTTTTAAAAATCAATATATCAATTTTGTTAAAGATTAATACTGTTTGAACTAATTTTAGTTTTAAATTCATTTAAAAATAGAAGATGAAAGTAGTATGTATAGTAAGTAGGAACTAAAGATTTGACGGAATCAATTGAACCAAGTCTTAATTGTTTTGAACTAATACAAACTGGTCACGTAGTTCAATTTTCTATAGAAAAATAACCAAACAATTCAGTTTGGGAATTTGTTTTTAAGTTTTGATATTTTTGTTTTTTACGTCGATTTCAGCAACAAAAAATATTTAAAACGTCTTACGTCTCTATATGAGAAGTGAGGAAAATAAGTATAAATAATATCTTCACCGATACAAAGTTTTTTGGATGAAAATTAAAAGTGAAACATAGTAGACTTTAAGCCAAAGTAAATACTAATATGATATATGAACAGGGATAGGCATTATTTTGTAACTATATAAGTTCGAATATAAAATTTTTCAAAATCAAATAAATTACCTTGTTGATTTTTTTTATAACAAATTCATTTCTATTTATAAAAATAAAATTTTGAAAATTATTTTTGTTAGATTGAGAAACTCACTATAGCTTTAATATAAAAAATCATAATAAAAAAAAATTATATTCTACGATAAAAAAAACTAAAAAACAAAACAACACATCAATTTAATTGAAATTTACAAAAAAATAATCGATGGAAGGTCAATTTTTTAAATAAAAAAAAATCAAACAAAATTTATTTGGACAAGATTTTTTTGGTTTCCCTTTATGGATTTGATGGATTTACAAAAAAAAAAAAAAAGAAAAAAAAAAGCTGTCCACGTCCAGATTCAATTGATTTGGCTTTTTAATTATGACATTATGTATTTTTCATCTAAAATTAAAAATTCATAAATATCGTCACAATCTTCTATATAATGAAATTATTTAAAAAAAAAATCTTCTATATAATGAACTAATAATTAAACAAAAAAATCCTTCAGGTAGTTACTTAATCCAATAATAATCTTCATTAATGTAAACATAAGACAAATTAATAGATTTTTGTTTGGTGACAAAAAAAAAAAAAAAAAAAAAAAAAGAAAAGATTTTTGTTTTATGGATATTTTTAATTAGATTTTAAGAAAAAGGTTGGAAGTGGTGACGTCAGAAATAGGTTAGAAGCTATCCCAATGTAAAAGGGGTTGGCCAACAGAAGATAATAGAAGGATTGCCACGTGTCATCTAGCTAAACTTCGGACGTGAGCCACAAGTTTTGTTTGGTTTTTTATTCCACTTTTCTAGTTTTCTCGTCTTTTCAATTTTAAAAATTAAGAAAAATACTTGGCTCGACACACTAATACTTATCTATTAACTGCCATTGAATTTTTGACAACTAAAAATAAAAAAAAAATAAAAATCAATTTTTTCCTTTTACATTTCTATCTCTTGATTGTCAAAAATTTAGATCTCGTTTGATAACAATATGATTTTTGAAAATTATGTTTGTTTTTTCATAAATTTCCTATCCTGACTTTCATCATTGTCAAGGTTCCATTTGAATTCATAGCCAAATTCTAACAACAAAAACAAGTTTTTGATTTTTTTTTTCAAAATTGAACTTGGTTTTTTAAAACAAGGAAGAAGATTGATACTAAAACACATACACTTATAGGTGAAAGTAGGTGTGTATAAGCTTAATTTCAAAAACCAAAAACCAAATGATTATCAAACGGAGCCTTAATGTTAGGATAGAAGATTTTTGACTCGTCGATAGACAACTACAATATTGTTCTTAGATTCAACACTGATATATGTTATTCTTGATTTTTTTAAATAGAAATAATAAACTTATTTAAAATTGCAACTTAAACACAATTCAAATGATGTAACATAATATTATTGAAAAAAAAACTTATGTTATGAGTTATAACTACAAATTTCTTTGAAAAAAAAATTACTATATTGTGATAGTACGAATACTATTCTCATTTACTATTGGAATAATAATTGCTTTTTAAGAATTATGTGATGTAATGTTAAATGATATTAGAGAATTATTTATAAAAGAAAATCTCTAATTTGAATAGAAGTGACAAATAATTCAAAAGGTTGATACTTGAGCTATGTTCTTGTTGGCAATGTAATATTATCATCGATAAATTACAATCATTTTTAAACCTTACGAAAGATTATCAGTGTCTCAAGAAGCACACAACTATACTTCAATCAATTACTAATTTATATATGTTCTAATTTTAATTCCATTTTATTTTAAAAAAAATTAATTTAATTTACAATTTTTTTTTTCTCGTGGCTATTTTTTAATATTTATCCACAATATTTGAAAAAAAAAGAAAGAAAAAAGGAAGAAAAAGCGAATATGTGGTAGCGACTTTTAATGGCTCTTCACCGGAAGCCAAAGTTCTCAGTCGCCTTGCTCCCGAACTACATCATCATTTCTCTTCCTTCTTCTTCCTTCACAGGTTTTCTTCAACTCCTCATTTCTCTCAATTCCATCTCCATTTTCTCTCTCTCTCTCTCTCCATCTTCTTCACATAATTGCCTTCTGGTTCACGACGCCGAAGTTTCGAGTTCTTCCTTTCGAGTTTTGGTTCGGAATTAGCACGGAACAGACTGGTTTTTCTGGTCGATCGGAGTTCAATCTCTACTTCTACGTTTTTCCAGCGTCTCTTTTCTGTTCTGTTTATTGTTTCCGGTGTAATTTGTTCTTCAAGTTGTTGTGTTCATTCGTAGCAGGGCGATTGATCTGGTTTGTTTGCTCTCTGCGTAATCAGGAGGTTTTTGATGTTAAGAATGAAGTTATTCTTCGTAATTTTGTTTTCTTTTCCTTCTTTGAAATTGAGTAATTAGTTCTTCTTCCGTCGCTCTTGTACGGACGAGATCGTTCTTTGTTTCTGTGAAGTCTACTGGCGCGAATCTGATTCGCGTTGTTTTTCTAAGCTTGAAGCCCTAGAGATTGATTCAGTGCCTGATCACTCGATTTTAGGGGTTTTGAAGAATTCGACCTCGATAATTTGGTTTATAGTCAGAGTTGAATTAGGATTGTTAACGCGCGTGGAAGTGGAACTAAATCAGTTTGATATCAAGCTGTTGAATGCAAACCGTCGAAAATATGACTATTTAGGTGTTGTTTATTTGGACTATTGAAAAGTACAGAGGATTTCTTGGTTACTGTAAATTGAACGGCAATCAACTTCGTGGAGACGAGTAGACAGGGGTGTTTGGCTCCGTAAAAGCAGAGGAAAATTTGCACGGCGAGAGTATCCATGGGTGCTGCAAACATGCAATCACAAGTATGAATGTTCCATTTTTTTTTTTCTCCTCCTCTGCTCTCACCTTTACAAACGTAATTTGGACCAACAATTCCTTTGGTCCGTTTTTGTGGCTTGAAAGCGTTCAGATCTTGTTAATTATTGGTATGAGAATCGAGAAATAATAGGGAGAACGTGTTTTATTTTTCTTTTTCCTTCTGCCCATGTGATGTATTAGATGAGTTTTGGTCAATATTGAAATTCGTAGTTATGTTTAGTCAGGCTAAAGTTTGGCCTTCTAAAATTACTCTTGAAAAGTTTTCCGAATATCTCTGCGAAATGTTAGACCTTGTTAGTTTGCTGATTGGTTCGATTTACTATGACAGATGTAATTCAGACATATCCCGACTGATCACAATTTCAGCTAGTCTTCTGTATTTCTGTTTGCTTCTTTTTCTCCTTGTTTTTCGTTTTAGAGTTTGTACTTGTCACGAAACTGGTACTGGGTAGATATTTTCCCTCTGGGTTAAGAAATATATACAGGGCATCAGAGGAGAGTGAAGAAAACATAAAGTTTTACCTTATCTCCTCACCATTTTTTCAGTTCTTATCGTTTGTATTGGTTCTTATGATCATATCCTTTGCACCTTTTTTTGAATAATTCTGGGAATTTTAACATGGTAAGAATCCATTCTGGCTTGAGTTCAAGTAATATATTTTCAATACCAGAGCCTTTTACTTTGTTTTGGGAAAGAATCAATATCTTAACCAGAATTTTGTGTGGAAAGTGATATTCTCGATGTCTCTTGAGGTGTGGTTTTTTCTTCTAATGCAAAAGAATGAGAATAAACCTTTGTTAATTTGTTTTCTGATTGCTTATTACTGTAGAATACTGGTGGAGGCCTCTGTTCTGACAACATTAGTTCAGCTGTTTATGAATCAACTGTGACTGATCAACACTCTTCAGCAAATGTCCAATTGAAGGACCATTTTTCAAGCGAGAAGGAATTTTCTCCCAAGGTTTTACTTTCATTGCCCAATTTCTCTGTTTTAGAATTTTGGTGTGTTGACATTTCAAGCTTTTTTTCTCAAGCTTTTTTTCTTTTTAATTAACTTTACCCTATGTTTCTCATTGGTTAGGTAAGGAAACCCTACACAATCACAAAACAAAGAGAAAGATGGAAAGAGGAAGAGCATGAAAAGTTTATTGAAGCTTTGAAGCTGTTTGGTCGTGATTGGCGACAAATAGAAGGTATAGTTGAACAAAAAGAGCATAATGGTACATAATCAAACAGAGGACATAGAATCTTTCTTGCAATTTTTTTTCATTCTCTTAAATTAATTTCTCTCTTCCCCTGCCCCTAAGCTGTATTTCCTCTGTTCTTGCTTAATGCATATATGTTTCTTATCAAAAGAATTTTTTTTTCCTGACAGAGCATGTGGGCACGAAGACTGCAGTTCAGATTCGTAGCCATGCTCAGAAGTTCTTCTCCAAGGTCTAATGCTCTTATTCCAGTACCCATTATCTACCCTAATATACATATTCGGATTTATGAATGTAAGTAAGTGTTAAGAATAACAAGGCGTGCAAACAATCCTTGAAGGATCAATGCTTGTCCTTCAAGATCTTCCGACTTCTCATTGTTTTCTTATTGCCTTAGGTCTCACGTAATTCAAACGGGTGTAGCACAACTTCAATAGGATGCATCGAGATTCCTCCTCCGCGTCCGAAACGAAAACCAGCACATCCATATCCCCGTAAAGAAGTACCTCATGTTCACAAGGTACCCTCTATTTCAGAACAGACAAGGTCTTTGTCCCCACAGCTTTCAGAAAAAGAATGCCAGTCTCCAACATCAACGGTTGTAGCAGCAAGCGGTTCAGATGCGGCAATTTTCGCCAATTCAAGGATTCATCATGACAGTGCATCTCCAGATTCATCTATTCCATCCACAGAACCAAACTCATCAATATTGGACAATGAATCTCCAACAGCAACCCCAGGGACAGAAAATTCAATCCCCCATGAGAAAATTTCAAAGGTGCAGTTTCTCTTTGTCTCCCTTCTGATAGCTATCTTATTCATTAGCTTGTGGAAATTACTTAAATCCCTATTGATGCAACTAAAAGCTCTGTTATTTTGGATGACAGAACCTGGATTTATTTCCAAAGGATGATGTGCATGAAAAAGATGTATCTACAAAAGAAGCATCAATCCAGAGTCTTAAGCTCTTTGGAAGAACTGTACTAATTACAGAACCCCACAAACAAACTCCAACGGTAGAGACCTGTGCGTCCGAGGCTAACCGTAAACAGGGGGAAAACTATAAGCAAACATCACCATGGAACTCCAAGGTCATGGAATCTTCTATGGGAAACACAGAGGGCACCTGGAATCATGGAGCTTTCTATTTCATACAACTCAACAACTGCGACTCAAATCATGACCCCGGTTCTGCAGCCCCGATATCGTGGTGGAGTTCTTATGGCAGTTACCCACTTTCTTTTGTACAATGCTTCAAACAAGCAGATGCAAATTCGAATCCAGAAGTTGATGATAAGGAAACTCACAAGGATCAATCGTGGTGTGGATCGAACACCGGATCGGTACACAGCGAGGAAAACGGTGACAAATGTGGAGAAAATGATATACAAAGCTACAGACTATTTCCCAATAGGGATGGAGATTCAGTTTCAAAAGACGAGTTGATTGGAAAAGCATTGTCTTCTGAACTAATAAGTAGCCATGAAAAGAACACCAAAGGGTTTGTGCCTTACAAAAGATGCATGGCAGAGAGAGCTACACAACCCCATACAATCACAGATGCAGAGAGGGAAGAGAAGAGGATTCGGCTTTGCTTATAGATTCAAATTGAATTTTGTACAGGCATAATGGAGCTAAAGGGGCTTGGTGAATATAATCTCAGGTTTATAAAAAGATGGAAAGAATCTGAAAACCACCACATTCCCAGCCTTGGCTTGTTAAGGTTTTGCTTCTATTTAACAATGTCCTTTTACATTGCCTTCCTTTGTTCATTATAAAAATCATGTCCCTTCTTGTTACCTAAATAATTTTATCACTTTTTGTAACTGTAAATTCTCACTTCTTTGTCTAAGACCTTTACGTGGAAACCGAACATTCCATTCACTTCTTTGAAGAGATTAAAAGTTCGTTTTGTGTTTTTGTCTCTTCTCTCTTATTTTTGACCTTTTGATATTGTTCGGTGCGGGATCGACTATACTATGCATAATGTTAAGAACAGGAAGATTCGTGCCAACATGAGTATAACAAAATGGCTACACACATATATAAAAGAAATTACAGGAAGCTTAATTTTCTCTAAGAATGATTTACTTTTATTAAAAAGTCATAGGTTCATAATAATAATAAAAAGACAACATTCAAATGTTTCACAAAATAAAAATAAAATATTAAACTTAGGCTTCCCGTGGTGGCATATAAAATAAATAAATAAATAAGGACCAGGACTTCTTCTTCATGCTAGTCCTGTGTTTCTTTGTTTAATATTGAAACAACGTAACCAAAAAAAAAAAAAAAAGCACTTATAATCCATATAATAAAAATGAAAAGGGTAAAATACCTTTTTAGTCCTTCATGTTTCGAGTCAGTTTTCAATAGGTTCCTAGGTTTCAAAATTAAACAATCAAGTTCCTACTGTATAAAAAATGTTTCTATTGAGTCCCTAGACCGTTAATTTTTTTAACGGTGCTGACATGGCGGTAACGGTGCTAACGTGGCATATTTAAAAATATTAAAATATTAATTTTTGAATTAAAATAATAATAAACTAAAATAAAATTAGAAATAAATTTAAAAAATGTTGTAGGACACGTAGGATAGAAAGGTTGAGAAAATAACAAAAATACCATTACCCAAAAAGTGGGAGTCCACACTTGTATGCTTTGCAGCTTGCAAACTACTCATTCCAGCTAGGATTCAGCTTGGGGTCAAGTTGACCCTTGTCCATATATCCAAGAGGTCAAGTTACCAAGCAAAACATGTTTATGGGGAAAGTTTCAAACAATCACCCCATATCAAAACACATTTTCTCAAATCACTGCAATAAAGACAAATAGTTTGAAGATATTGAGTAAATTTTCCTAATGTGGAGAGTTCGACTGATCTTTAACATCATGATAGAAGAAGAAAGTTCGAGAGTTGATGAACAAGAGAATTTCCACATTACATCTTTAACATTGTTGGAATTACTCGTTTAGTCTTGCGGTGCACTTACTCGCCTATAATGATAGCAAAATAGGATACCCCAAATTGACTTAAGATTGAACCTCCTCACAGCTCGCATTGGAAAAGAGAAGGAAAAAGAATGAATAGTTTACCAGTCTAATGAGAGGAGAATGTCTTATCTTGTGAAAGAAATTAAATCTCAAAGCAAATGCAGATAGAATTGTAGGAGAAAGAACTAAGCATTAAAGTTACCGACTACTAACTTAATCATCAACGACTATAAATTGAAGCATATTGACATCTTCATCTATATTGATTATTTACTCCTTCATTATAACATTTTTTTTTTCTAAAAAAAATATACCACAAGATTCAAATCTATAATATCCTAGAAGAAGTAGTGATATAATTTTAATCACTATAGTATGCCATATCGGCGTAACATAGTACAAAACTATTTCACGGTCCTTGATAGCAACATTAACACTATACTCTCTTTATGCTTCAAAAATCACTTTTAAGCTTAAAATTGAATCGAGTTTATGAAACTTTTGAGGAGCCAATCAAGTAATAACACTTCATAACATAAAGTACACCTTCTCTCATTACTTTCTTTTTCTCCATTACTTTTTTTTTTTTTTTTTTTTTTTGAGAGAAAATCAATATCACAAGTCACAACCAAGCATTGAAAAAAAAAAAAAAAAGTCACAACCAAGCATTTTTCAAGGGTCCCATATTTAAATTTTCAAACAGTTGGGAATGATAGGGCCATTCACCATTGCCCCTTAACCGACAACGAGCCATCACTTTCTTTTTTCTTTATCTACTGTCTCAATACTCACTTTTTTTTTTCTTCCTAATATTAGATGAAGTTTTTAAGATAAAATTGATAAATCTTATCGTATCATTTAAAATTTACACATGTCAATGTCTTAATTATTAGTTTAAGTGCTATATTATCTTTAACTTCAAAAAAAAAAAAAAAAAAAAAAGTGCTATATTATCTTTTTGATTGGTTAAACCATGGTTGGTTTGCTTAAAAAAAGAGGTAAAAGATGACGTGTGTGTTTGAGGGTTTGAGGTGAAACTAATAAAAGTTTTAAGAACTAAGATAGAATTTACATGTAAATTTAAGAACAATTATTCAACAATTCTTCTCTCTTGACTGGTCAGTAGGAATTTATATATATATATATATATATATATATATATATATATATATATATATATTTGAAAGAAAAGTAAAAACACAATTTTTTTTTCATCTTTATTGTTATAGGTAATTTTGGACCACTATGATGCACAAGGAGCTGACGAGGACAACTGGATAGAGATAAGATCGGGAAACCAACCCAGAGGAAGACCAGACCAAAGGGTCGGGCCAACTTGGCCCGACCATTCGACCCGCTTGCCCCGGCCGAGCTCGGTCGCCTCCGTTTGGTCCCTGCTGCCTCCGGCAGCCCCGGTTCCATCTGGTTTGTCCCGAAACACCTCCGAATTCCTAAAAACCCCAGGAGCATGAGCAGGTATTTAAATCCCTCTTTGTCACTGAAGAAGGGATCCCGAACTCTACTCTCTACTCTCTCCTCTTGCTCTCCTCCTTCCGTTTTCTGACTTAAGCATCGGAGGCGGTGTGGCAAGCACCACACCGGTGTGCAGGTCTTCTGTCTTGCAGGCCACGTCTTCCCCTCTCTCAAACAAATTCACCGTTGGTGGCACGTGAAGGTCAGGTGAGTTTCTCTCGACCAAATTTGACCATCAACATCTAACATCTGTTTCTATAATTCTCTTTCCTATTGGTCACAAATTTAATAATGATCAATAATAGATTCTTGTTAAATGTGGTGACTAGTTAGTTGATATGCATTATCCTAAACTTCATTCTAAGTGAGTGAAGGATCGTTGAAGCTAAAAAACTTTCAAAATTTTAAGACTATCAATATTTTAGTAAATGATGTGGAGAGAGAGGATCCCATGCATAGCTAAACAAAAGGGATAAGGAGAAGATGTGATTGTGTCGATCACGTTAAAAAGATTGTTGAAAGAGAACCTGACCACCTATTTCACATTCAACAAGGTTTTAAGGTGAAGTTGTGCTTCATTCAACTGGCGTTTGGATAAAAAGGTATAGATATGTACTTTTAACTTGTAAACTTAGACATTTCAAAAAAAAAAAAAGACTCCTAAACTTAGGAAAATTGAACTAATCACATATGTGAATTTTGAGTTATGATTTCTGTTTTAATCATGGTGTAATTTTTAGTTTCATATTTTAGAATTGCTAGGATTTAATTATTTGGTTGTTAAGTTTGCATTTTGTTAACCTAAAAAAACTTCAAATTTTGTCAATTGTATTAGAAGTAGTTAGTTTTCGACTTTTAGTCATAAACTAATAGACATAAATTAGTTCTAGATATAAAAAAAAAAAAAGTCTAAATAGGCAAGTAAATAGTTATTGATCGAAAACAAAACCAAATATCACTTACATCACCTTTTTTTTATTCTGTTAATATAGTATATCAATGATAAACCTAATAGAAAAACGAATATGCAAACAATTATTGATAGAAAATAAAACCAATGTCACTTATATATATATATATATCTTTATTTATTTATTGATAATTAGATTGATATGGTATATCAATGATAGACATAATAACAAATGAAAATGAAAAAAAAAAATCATAGATAGAAAATGAAAGTCAAGTACCACATTTTTCCTATTTTTAATACTTTGATAAGATATCAATGGATAGACTTAGTAGAAAATGAGTGATAGACCTAATAGTAAATAAGTGATATTCGTTTATCATCATGTCAGCAGACTAGTATATATATAAATCATTGATAGATGTTTATCAGTGATAGGGACTTTGAGTCTATCAGTGACATACGTAAATGATCGATAGACGTTTATTAGTGATGTACAAGAGTAAGAGGGAAATTACTTAAAATATGTAAATAGGTGTGTATAAAATATTAAAAAGTTGCTATATTTTCAAATCCACAATATTATTCTATGTTTACAATTAATTTAATTGGACTTACTTTTCTATGTGCATCTAAATACCCTTACTAACTTCCTTTATAAGATTTAGTAAAACCTATATTAACACGTATTTTCACATGGTTAGCTATATTAGAATTTAGTGCAGCATAAAAAGTATAACAAAATAGGTAGATTTGTTCAATCCATGGTGGCCCTACCTAGTATATTTAATGTCCTATGAGTTTCCTTGGCAACCAAATGTAGTTGGGTCAGGCGGTTGTCTCATGAGATTAGTCGAGGTGCGCGTAAACTGGCCCGGACACTCACAAATATAAAAAAAAAAAAACAAAAAAAACAAAATAGGTAGATTTTTCTTAGTGAAAAAGTAAGATTTTTCTAAAAACCAAATGTAACTAAATCCAAATTATAAGGACTAAACTGAAATTTCTAAAGAAATCCAAATTTGTAATTTAAGGTTATTAGAAACAATACAACCTTATATATATGTTTTGAAAAGACTAAATTATAAAAAAAAAATATTCTTGAACTATGAGGTTTGTTTAAAAAATACCTAACTTTAAAAAGTTTCAAAAATATCCTTGAACTTTAAAAAGTGTTAAAAAATACTCTTATTCTTAAGTTTTGGATGGAAAATGTTGAAGTTTAAGTTCCATTGATATCCTTGAACTTAAAAAAAAAAAAAAAAAACCTTATTGGAAAACACTTTTTCTTTTTTCTTCCTTTTTTTTTTTGTAATTATTCCTCTATGAAAATTAATGCAAAAATTTGCTTATAAAAACTATGCGGAACACAATACCAAATGAAATAGAGTTCAAAATCAAGTTTTCTCTTTTTTAAAAGTGTAAAGAAGACAAGTTGGAGAAAAACATATATTTTTTCCTTTTTTTTTTTTTTCTCTCTCTCTTTTAGTGTATGTTAGTGATAAGTAGAAGTGTTGGAAGACTGCAAAGTTTACCAGATTAATTAATAAAAAGTTTTATAACAATTTTGTTTATATTAACATTTAAGAAATGTTAGAACGATATTTTCATTTATTTTTTCCAAAATGAATAGAGAGAAAACTAATGAATAGTGGCTGATGATGAAATAACATTGAAAAGACTATCAACAAAATTAAGTCAAGGAGAGAGAATTCCAAAACTAAGCAAAAGTCATTTTGAAGCTTCAACACGAGAATCTAGTCAAACTCTTGACATGATGTGTTGAAAGAAAAGAAAAACTCATAAAGTAAAGTTTCTCACTAACTTTTATGGAGGAAGAATTTGTGGAAGGAATAAGAAGAAAGAATAACTGTTTTTCACGAGAGTATTTTTGATTTTTTTTTAAAGTTCAAAGGTATAAATGAAACTAAAATTTAACTTTTTCCATCCAGGATATTTTTAGACATTTTTTAAAATTCAAGAATATTTTTGATTTAGCCTGAAATAAACTATTCGAATGAATTTAAATGATTTCTATCTTTAGTTCACAAAAGAAAAAAAAAAAAAAAGGTTTTTCTTTTCCCCTCGATTCCATAACCGACATGACGAGATAAGCATTTGGAGACCCAACCCCACAATAAAAATACATAAATAAATATATATTTTTTAAAAAAATACATAAATAAATATTTTTTTTTTTAAAAATACATAAATAAATATATTCTATGCGGAACCAACCAAACTATTCACTCCAATTAATTTTCCTTTTTTTTTTTTTTTTTTTTACTTTACTTTATAATTATTTATTTTAACAGTAATATAAATTAACGCCGATTTCAAAAATAGTAATTCCATATTTGTTTTCTTCCCCACTTTGCCCCTCGCTCTCTCTGCGGAGAGATGTCGCCATCTCTTCCACTTCACTTCCTCTTCACAGTTGCAGCAGCTCTCACTTCTCCAGTAGCCTCCCATTTCTCTTCTTCCGCCTCCTCCCCCTCGCCGGACTCTGCGCCGTCGCTCTCCGACTGGAGATCTGCTCGGGCCACCTACTACGCCGCCTCCGATCCTCGCGATGCGGTCGGCGGAGCCTGTGGATATGGCGATTTAGTCAAGGCAGGTTATGGCATGGCGACGGTGGGTCTCAGCGAGGCGCTCTTCGAACGCGGCCAGATCTGCGGCGCCTGCTTTCAGCTCCGGTGTGTGGAGGATCTCCGGTGGTGTATTCCTGGCACCTCTATTATCGTTACGGTTACTAATTTCTGTGCGCCTAATTATGGCTTCACGGCTGAGGGTGGAGGCCATTGTAACCCTCCTAATAAGCATTTTGTGCTCCCTATTGAAGCGTTTGAGAAGATCGCTATCTGGAAGGCGGGAAACATGCCTGTTCAGTATCGGAGGTATGTGTTCAGTGCCTTCTTTCTTGCGTCTTCTTTGTCTTTCTTTTGGATGATCTGATTGGGGATTGAAATCGGGAAAACTTTGAGATCTGTGCTTGAATTTTACTCGGTTGTTAGCTATTGAAATTGGCTTTATATATCTTTATCTTTTATGTATTATTTTTAAATTTCAATATATAACTTTGCTGAGCCGTAAACATAGTGAATTTGTTTATTATACGATGTTATGTTTGATCGAAATTTCTAATTTATCTGATTCTGTTGCCATATGTATACATTGTGACTGTGGATTCCTTCAGCTATAAATTAGGTGCAATTAGTTAGACTTTCAATCATCCATGCAGTAGAAAATTATGATAGAATTTAAATGAGGTTTCTATAGAAAGCAAATTTTGCACTTTACAGGTTTAAATTGATATCATTTATTTCACTGAAAATAGTTAGTTACATCAGAATTAATGTATATTTTAAGACACGGTTAACCTTCGCTAAATAATGCCTAATTAACGAGTAAAGGTCAAAACAGCAAACCTTCCTCAACATAATCGTATCTGAATTATTTATGATGTTATCAATAGTCAATACTAAAATAAATGAATTTTCACAATGTAATGGTTCTGCTCCTTCGGGGACATCCAACAATGTGATAGTTCTAAATTAAAAAGAAAAATACAAGCTTGATAAATACTGACTTTTTTATTAGTTGGAGGATTTAATTACTTCGAGGCCGCATGATTTTGCTCTTCAAGGTCTCATACCAATGAAGATAGTTCTCCTTACTTCTATACCTGTGATCTTCATCGCTTCTTGCCAATGTGAGACTTTGTTCACATTCCCAATAGTGGTGATAATAATCTTCAACTAGTTTGTTTGAAACTTCAAGTTGGATATTAAATAACAATGGATGAGAACTCTAGTGATTTTATGTTTGATAGTTTCCTTTAGAAACTTTAAGATGTATGATAATTGCATGGTTGTATTTTAAGAAGCACAAACACTTTAGTTTGGTTAGCGTGTCCATGTTCGACACGTGTCAGACACTTGGACACTCTGAAACTTGTTGGACACGTATCAGACACTTGTTACTTGTTAGCACAATTGATATATGACAAACACTAGTTGTAGGTTCATTTTGAACCCTTGTTAGGTATACTAAATAGACACAATGCTTAAATGACAAAAATAATAAATTTTAAGAGTGAAATATTTTAAATTCATTTTTTCAAGCATACAAATGCATAAACCTATTGATTTTGAAGTTCCTTCTTGTATAAAAACGATATATTTAAAAAATTTATATTTTTCTAAATGTGTCCGTGTCCTAGATTTTAATAAAATGACGTGTCACTGTGTCCGTGTTGTGTTGTATCCGTGACTCGTGCCCGTATCTGTGCTTCTTAGGTTGTATTTTTCATTTTTCTCTGGATGAAAATTTTGTTTCTTGATTAAAAATATTTATGTTAAAAAATGAATGGCTTCATGGTTTAGTGGTTGGATTCCTTGTAATGAAAGAATCTCCTTCTTAGTAATAAATGTTCCTTTCAGTTGTTGACAGTCTATGGAACCTCACATCCCTAACAAGAAGGTGTACTGTTATTCTTGTTAAATTTCTGAGAGAACTGTGACATTTATATTACAATAGTAAAGACATTTGAGTTATATAGATAAAAAGGAATAAAAAAAACAAAGGCATGACAAAAATGAAGGGGAGGTGAATTATATATATGTATGTATATATTTGAGTTCAACAAATGTAGAGTTGGAGGATTCAGACCTCCGATCTCAAGGGGAAAGAAGTGGTGCCTTATCTGCTAAACTATGCTCATGTTAGCCCGAGGTGAAAGATAATACTTGAAAATTTTATATTGATGTCTGATGGTGATGCATGTCTGGCATGTATATTTCTACTGTTCCCATGTAGAGAAGTGTGAAAGGTGAACATAGACCAATTAAAAATCTTACCAGGATGTGGTCTTAATATTTTTCTCTTCGGTTAGATTCATTTTAGAGTTGTGGGAGATGCAAACTGCAGGAAGGAATTGCTTGAGCAAGAAGAATAAGAAAGAACTGAATTTGTGAGATTCAATCTGGGGAAGGTAGGAGCTTGTTGTATGAAAGGGTTGTGAAGAAACAGATTTCGACTTTTTTATAACCCTGAAAGGATTCCTATGAAGTTTCTTAATTCTGTGGAGCCTTAAAGAGTCTTTGCTGGATGAAATCTTGCAACCCTGATGGACTAATTGTTGGGAGTGCGACCAAAGTCTCACATTGGCTAGATAAGGGGAAGATCATGGGTATATAAGGGAGGACAAATATCTCCATTAGTATGAGGCCTTTTGGGCAAAGCCATGAGGGTTATGCCCAAAGTGGACAATATCAAACCATTGTGGAGATATGTGGGTGTCTGGTAGTCCCTTACACTAATAAGTTTTTGTCATGGGTTTGTATAAGATTCTTGCTAAGGTCCTCTTGGAAATATGTAAAAGGTGCTTTCCTCTAAAATTTGTAAAAACCTGCCTTGAGTGAGATTCTGCATCTGTTATAAGTTGTAGGCTTGTAGCTAATGAGTTGGTGGATGAGAAAAGGATGGGTAATTAAAATTACACTAGAGGAAGCATATGATTGGGTTAATTTGGATTTTGTTCAGTCTGTTCTTAGAGGTAGAAAAGATTTTGACTTGGAGTAGCTGGGCAAAAAACTGCATTAGTATGCCAACTTTTCCCATTTTCCTGAATGGAAGACCTCGTGAGAGAATAAAAGCTTCAAGGGGTGCTAGGCAAAGGGATATTTTCCATCTTTCTTTGAGTTTGTTTTCAATGCTTTGAGTTGATTTCTTGAGAGAGGCACTAGGCTGGTTGGACGATTTCACAATCAGAAGGATAGTATTCATGGATTGGAGTAGCTGAGCAAAAAGCTGTTAGTATGCCAACTTTCCCCCTTTTTTGAATGGAAGATCTTTTGACGTGAGAGAATAAAAGCTTCAAAGGGTATGCAAAGAGATATTTTCCATATTTCTTTGTGTTTGTTTTCAATGCTTTGAGTTGATTTGTTAGGCTGGTTGGACGATTTCACTATCAGAAAGGATAGTATTCATGGCTTCAGTTGGGAAATGATGCTGTACTTTTTATTGAAGCTAATGAGATTAAGCATCATAATTGCATCACATTATTAATACTTCTTATAAGACTTCTAGATTTAGAATGAACTTATTGAAATCAGTTTGGTGGTCCTATATGTGTGCTTTCGTGTATGCTGACACATTCCATGTCTTTGTTCTATTGGGCTAAGAGTAAGGCAACAAAGATAGAGGAGCTCAATAGACTTTCTTTGTGGATGGACTGAACAGCATAGGTAGTCACCTAGTGAATCCATATATCGTTTCCTTCCCCTTAAAAGATTGTTTGATTTAGAAACTTGAGAAAAAGGAAGTTGGTTTTAAATGGATTTGGTGCTTCCCCAAAAAGACTAATTCTCTTTGTGGATCATTGTCAGAATGTATGGTAAAGACTGTTTGGAGCACTTCTACCTTGGAAAGCTAGCAGAAGCAGAAACCCCTTGTTTTTCTTTTTCACTATTAAGTACCAGTACGGCAGTACTCGATCGATTCTTTCTCTGATTTTAAAGTTGGTACAGGTAATTCAGTTAGATATCCGGGAAACCCTTGGATTGACAGTTTTTCACTTGCACCTGTGCTTCGTACTTCGGCTCTTTGTAATTCCAAGACAAAATGGTACATCGCTGCTGGAATGGAATAGACGACGTTGGAACCTGAACATTTGCAGTGCCCTTAGAGATTTGCGTAGGAAGAGATTCTAGCTAATACTGGAATCTCGTTGTAGACCCTTGCATGAGAGTTAATACTAGCGATCAAGTTAAAAAAAAACAAAAAAAGCTTACCTTTATGAAGATCTCGCTCAATTTATGCATAATATTCAAAAGAATGGGTGATAATCAGAATCACTTTTTTCTGCATTGTAGCTGAATGTTGACTGTGTTGAGATAAGATTCTCTCTATTTTCCATTTGAGTGGTGCCGGCCTTTCACTATTCAGATCTTTTGGACCACCTCTTTGTGGCCATGTTCAAAAGGGAAGCTAAAGTTCTATTCAAAATTCCATGGTAGCTACATCTGAAATATGGAAGGAAAGAAAGTAATAGAATTTTCTCCAACATCCTTGGAACTTCTGATGAGGTTCTTGACTTAGTGAAATTGATGACTTCTTTGTGTACTCTTTTCAAAGTTCTTTCTAATAGTACTTTTTTTTGCTTTGTGCCAATGGGAGTAGCTTCTTTGTAAACTCCTTGGAGAATGCCATATGTTCTTGAAAAAGATTGCATTAAAATTATGGGACTATACAAAATGTGGTTCAGCCCCCAACTGCCTTGGTATCCATCTTTCTAAACCAGTGAGTCTTAACCTTTGTTGATCCGGCTTCTGCAGGATCAAATGCCGAAAGGAGGGGGGTATTCGATACACGATTTCTGGGTACGGCATCTACCTCTCAGTGTTGATAAGTAACGTTGCAGGCGCTGGAGATGTCAGTGCTGTAAAGATCAAGGGTGCGAGAACCGGTTGGCTTCCAATGGGTCGAAATTGGGGGCAAAACTGGCACATTAACGCTGATTTGAACAATCAGGCCCTTTCCTTCGAAGTCACTAGCAGTGATGGAGTAACAATTACGTCCTACAATGTTGCTCCAAAGGATTGGAACTTTGGGCAAACTTTTGAAGGCAAGCAATTTGAATCTTGAAAATTTTCCACTGTTGTAATTTTTGTCTGTAAAAGTTTTAAATTAGTTTTCATCCTCTCCATTAGCCATATACAAAAGGGTTTGTAAGGGTTTTTTTTTTGTGCTTAATTTATTTTCTTTTTTCTTAGCCGAAGGGTAATAGATTTTGATTTTCATTTCTTCATCAAGTGTACAAGAACAGTGCTCTTCTTAATGAGGTTTTTGGATGGTATTTGTGAAGGCCAAGCAGACGACAATTTGATCTAGTTAAGGATACCTTTATACATTATATTCTTTATATTTTAATCTTAACCAGTTATTAGAAAATCCTTGCTCATGCTGCCTTTGTCAGGCTATTTTAGAAAACCCGAAAATTTAAAAATGTCTATTTTAGTCCAACTTTTAAAATATATATTCGTTTTGGTTCTTATCTTAACATATATTGTAGCTTCAAGTTATTGAAGATCCTACACTGAAAATGTGAGGAGATCTCACAATCTTTATAAGATACATATCCAGACGAGTATTCGATCCAAGAATAGTGAACCCAAAGACAATTGGTTTGAGATGGAACTTGAATTTATTGAAAATATCGCAAACCAAAATATCGCAAACCAAAATAGAACCGATCTCAATTAAACAAAAGAGAATTTCAACATTATACCACACATTGTGAAACCCAATTCTTTGGAAGCATTAATACAAATAAAACAAAAAGGCCAAGTCATTGGTGATTATAGTTTTGTCATTGGTGATTATAGTTTCTTTCATTGACTTTGTAAAACTATGCATATATAATTCCTTGTTGGGCCGTCCCTAGACACTCTCCATTATATCAATTACTCCAATGCTTTTGTAACAAAGTTTTGGTTTTTATATATTATATAGTCTCAAATGAAAATCATAATCACAATTATATAAAAAAAAAATTAAAAATTAAAAATCAGTTTTGGTCCCTAAACTTTACATGGAAGTAACAATTTAATCCCTAAACTTGGATTTGTAACAATTTAGTTCCCGTATACTTTCAATTTTGTAACAATTTAAATAGTAATCTTTGAATTTATAGTATGTAATAATTTAGTCTTTGTACTTTATAATTTCTAATGATTTAGTCCTTATCATGAAAATTATTGTTAAGATTCAATGAGATTTCTTACATTGGTAGATAAATAAACTAATTTGGGACAACCCAATATGTTTATAAGCTACAAAGTCTAAAATATTAATAATAAAAATCAACTTTTAACTTTGATGATTTTTTTTACAGTAGGGATTACATTATTACACAAATTTGAAAATACAAGGACTAAATTGTTACATACTAAAGTTCAAAGACTATATTGTTACAAATTTGAAAGTATAAGGACTAAATTGTTACAAAATAAAGTTCAAAGATTATTGTTACTTTAAAACGTCTTTTAGTAAAAAAAAAAAAAAACAAAAGAAAGAAAAACCAAATCAAAAGAATTAAAAACCAACCACATTGTTCAAAATCTTCATCTCTATATAAACATTTTCATCTCTTCCTTCTCAATCTACAAGTAGCCAAAGAGCTAAACCAAAGAGAAAGCAAAAAAAGAAGAGGAGCCTTTTTAGAGAGGGAGAAAAGGAAAAAACTTGGAGATGTCTAAAGAGGAGGTAATAATTTTGGACTGTTCACTCAGCCCATTTTGCAATAGGGTTAAGATTGCTTTGAATGAGAAGGGAGTGAGTTATGAGAGTAGAGAAGAGGACTTGTTTGGTTGGAAAGGTGGGAAAAGTGAGTTGTTGCTCAAATCTAACCCCATTTACAAGAAAGTGCCTGTTCTCTTGCATAATGGTAAGCCATTGAATGAAAGCTCCATCATTGTCAACTATATTGAGGAGACTTGGCCTTCTTCTTCCCCTCTTCTTCCTTCTTCGTCCTATGAAAGAGCTCAAGCTCGGTTCTGGATTGACTATATCGATAAAAAGGTTTGTTTTCTTTGTAATATCTAGTCGAAGCCTACTCTAAATGCCAACTTGAACATAGCTCAGTTAGTTAAACATATACCTTTAACTAAATGGTCAAAACTTTGAATCTCCACCCCCTTATATTGTTGTACTAAAAAAATAAACCTAATACTTTAATATCCAATAGTCTGAGCTTAATTTTGGAATTAGTGACAATTCAACGTCAATCTCTACCCGCATTTATATTTCATGTATTTCACACTAAAAAATTACAATTTTTTTTTGCAAATATATATCTTTTGGTAAGGTATTTGAGGTGGGTGGCAAGATTTGGAGGAGCAATGGGGAAGAACAAGAGGCAGCCAAGAAGGAGTTGATAGAGATTTTGAAGCAATTGGAGGAAGCTTTAGAGGAGAAAGATTTCTTTGGAGGTGAAAGCTTTGGGATTGTGGATGTGATTGCAATTCCATTCACAAGTTGGTTCTATGCTTATGAGAAGGTTGGGAACTTCAAAGTGGAAGAACATTGCCCAAAATTCTCAGCTTGGGAAAAGAGGTGTTTGCTAAAGGAGACAGTTGCCAGTGTCATCCCAAGCCCTGAGAAGGTCTATGGATTTGTCATCTCCATGAGAAAGAAATTAGGGCTTGAATAGAAACATTATGGTGTGTTTTCTTCCATGATTGTTATTTTCAATTTCAATGGTGTTTTCTTTCTTTGTGTGAAAGAAAGTGGTGGTGGGTTTCAAGAATAATTGGATTGTGAAGCTTTTAGTTTGATTGTGTGTTGGGTGTAATTTTGACCATTAATAGTTTGGATGAATGGAGTTTGAATTGTTGTGAAACTTAAATTGTAATAATCTTTTTTTTGGTAATTTAAATCTTGGTTTTGTCTAATTAACTATAGTTATTAATATTATATGATGGTTTATAGATAGAATTGATTGCTGATTAAAAATTATAATCCTTTTTGAATATTTCGATTTTTGCTTATAATTATAAGGAGAAATTTAAAGAGAGAAGAAAAAAAGATGACCCTAATCAATACATTCATTGAATCCTTGAATCTTTAGATTAGGGTAGTCCTAGATGTGGTATATACTTTAAAAACACATCGAAGACACAAATAATTTATCTAACTGTTACCTTATTTAAGTAACTAGTTTTAACCATTAGTACAACAATTCAAACTATTAAGGCCAACAAAGAGCATAGCCAAGAGGTCATGAGTTATCAAATCCCTCACCTTCAAATGTTGTTGAACTAAAAAAAAAAAAAAAAAATCAAACTATTACGATAGATAATTTATTCACAATAAATTTGGAAATGAGAGGTTGCAACTGCATTATTAGTCAAAAAACAACTAACTAGCTCGATCGCATATGCATATTAAACTTGATTGAAAGTGAGATGAGACATTGAAGGTTGCAAATAGAGAGTGTGATTGAAAGTTTACCTATATGAAAATAAAGAGATATTGGACACACAATGCATTAACCATAGCATTGATTGTGACTTTGCTAGAATATGTTTGGCAAGTTTATGTGTGTTGTGAGAGGTTATAGTAACATTGCTATACCATAGGTTAGGTGAACATTATAGTCAAATGCAATGAGCAAAATTAGCATAGAATGGCATGCTATTGTTTGCTTCATGTGACCTCATCAAATCTTATACCTTTTCTAAGTGTCTACGCTATGAACCACTTCTCCTTTAGTTAGCTACATTTCACTTAGGCTAAGTGGCTCCTCATAAAGCTACAATCTACTTGAATTTTGTGGCTTCTTATTTCACTTGGTTTGGCTAACATCCATCTAGTGACATCTAATTTCAGCTAATTGGATTACAACGAACACATCTAATTGCTCATTGTCTAATTTAGTCGGGTTAGCCCACAATAGGTAATTCTGGTTCTACTTAGTTAAACTACGATCCACTTCAAACAGGTGACTTTTATTTTCACACTTGATTTGGACTATGACTTACCTATTCACTTCTTATCTCATTTTCTTGGACCCTACACCCATTGACACGCTTCTAGGCTCACCCACTAACTTAAGCATGAAGTACCTACATCTATAATGGACATAATGATATATTTCTTGTTTGGTCTGATTGATCTATGTTTGACACATATAAGCAAATTATTTTTTATTTAAAATTTCTTAACCCTAACCATGACATAAACAATTTTGATTTTTTCTTTAAAAAATTAATGACTAGCATATAGTTCACTTTTCTATCATCGTAATTGACAAAGATTCATCTTTTTCCATAATCATTTTATAATGGGTTGCAAGAAGGTTTCCTTTCCCCTAAGGTTCCTAAATTTATTGATTAAATATTATGGGAATAATAATAATAATAAAAAGAAAAGGGAGCTACAATGTGGATTTCTTTCGGTGGTAGCACCAAGGAGTTTGCCATAATTTTAATTTTTAATTAATGAATATCTTTTTGGGCTATTTATATATAACACACAAAAATATTCCAAACTTCTTCTCGATACCTTTTTCACAAAAAATAATAATTTATTCTTCAATTTGGTGACAGATAATTAATAATTAACCTAGTTGTCATTTTTAATTTAATGTTGAAGAATATGTATAAAAAAGTTGGTTAAATTATAAGTTTAGTCATAAACTTTTAAGATCGTCTTCTATTCGGTCTTTGAACTTTAAAAATGTTTAATAGATTCTCGAACTTTCTTGATTTTTCAATTTTGTGTCTCTTTGGATCCCAATTTTTTTTATTGGACCGAATACCCGTTTGGGTTTCATGGGCTCTGATACCATATTAAATAACATGGGCTTCCATCTCAAAACCAATTGGCAATGAGTGGAGTAGCTCATCTATCTTATGAATTGGGAGGTCTCCACTAATCTTTTCAATGTGGGATCCTCAACAGATACAAAATTGAAAGCTTAAGATTCTATTAAACATACCATTCAATTTATTATATTCAATAGATATAATATATGATTATTCTTGGTTGATAGACCTACGAGATAGACAACATCTTCGAAGTTGATTATCGATCCTATGACAAGTGTTAGGACAACAAACATCCTTCGAATTAAGTTGATTAGATAAGAGAATCGTTAGAACAATATATCATTCATATATTTTTACAATGGCTATGATATTAATTTTTCACTTTAAAGTATAACCCCCGATAGCTAATAGCTTTGCTTTTGGTTTCATTCATAGAGATAATCGATCTTTACTCATACACTCACGATCTTCTCCTCGTCTAGTCGATAATGTAGGACTTTATTCACATTTCCAACAAGAAGATTTTATACATACTAAAGATTAGATGACGAAGTAACCTACTTGAAATGACGTTAAATGTTCCTTCGTTCTGAGGAAAAACACGAGATTGGAATATCATAACCAATAGTAATTTGTATAAAAAAAAATTAAGGTATATGTGAATTGAAGGGTTATATGATGTTCGTATTATATACGTATAGTATATTATTATTATGATTGCGTCTGTATGTTGTTGGAAACATGAGCAAGTTATGTATATGTAATGCGTAGCTTTTGCTCAAACTAAAGATGCGATTTTTAGCCACAAAGTTTAAATTTGAAGGGAGTGTTTTCATAATTTGTATTTTTAAATTTGCTCTATTTCTTTTTGTTTTTTTTTTTTTATTTATTATAAGTTTAGTATTATTTTCATTCACACCAACCCTAGGTGTGCCTAGATTCTCTGTCTTCCAACAAAAAAAAAAGTCTCATTGAGCTCAAATTTAGACCACCATAACAATTTTAAAGTCTTTTCTTTTTCTTTTTCTTCACAAAATATTGAAAAGAGGATAATAGATCAAATATGAAGCTCCAAGCATCTAAAGTATTAGATCATTGAACTTGATCTTGACCAAGAAACTATTTATCTAAATTACACTTCTAATTTTGATTTGGATTAACAGTTTAAATCACTAAACAATCGAAAGTTTAAGTTGATAGGTTACTTTAACACTCTCTCTCACGTGTGGACTTGAAAATTTGTAGAGAATGGGGTTTGAGTACAAAACCTCTTACTCTGACGCCATGTTAAATCACCCAATGAACCCAAAAGTTTAAAGTGAAGATGGGTTACAATAAATTTAATAATCATATATCAATACTCCATCCTTACTTGTGTGGGTTTGAAAATTTGTAGAAGACCCAACAAGTGGAAATTAATATTAATTGAGAAGGAAATGACATTAACGAAAATAAAATGATAGTAGTATTGGTCCTTTCTCTCCTTGCAATGCCCCCTTTCATTCTTTCAAATGATTTTCTAAACTAGGCATCTTCTCTTATTAGGTTCTCTAACGTGCATTTGTGTTTATCTTGCACACCTTAATGGTAAGGGACTATACGTCTGTTTGTCTAAGAAGAGTCGTTTAGACCTAAGAATAGGGACCCGGTCACCTTTAGAACCATTAAACCTTGAAACCCAATATTTTAATATGTTGAAGGGGACAAAACAATTGCAAAGGGATCTAGTGTCCCTTTTTGTGTTGTGTTGAGAACTATATTATTTCTTACACCTCAAATATACCAAGTTAGGGACACAAACCTATGAAAAAAAACTTTTGGGTTTAGGCCATTACTAGCCGCAATAAGTATAGAAGGCCAATATTGAAGCAACTAGTTAAATGATTTGTGGTAAAGCAAGGGAAAAAAGTGATTCCAAAATTCTCTCAAGCGTTTATTGGACCAAATCATATAAAAAAAAATCAATTATATATGAGATTTTCTTACAAGTATGATAAGCCAACATTTCTAGGGATCCCTTTATCCTATGAATTGAAAGAGAGTAAGATATTATGAAAATAAAATCCTTTAGCTCACCATGGGAAATAGTATTTCAATAAGGAAAAGTAGCTAACACATAAATACTCTTTTCTCGAACAACTACCATTTATCTAATTAACATGTCATGTCACTTTTCAACATTTTAAACGAAGACACTGACTACAATGATTTGTTGAAATAAAAAACAAAAATTCACCAATGTTTTTTTTTTTTTTTTTTTTTTTTCTTCATGAAGTAAATAGACACAACTATCAAATTTGAAGTAAATTAATGATTTTACATCAATTCAACTTAAGATTTACTTAATGAATTAAGTTTTGGTTGATTTTTAAAGCATGCTCATTGAAATAACGTGACTTTGGTCTTATATCATTCTTTTTTGGTTAAAATACCATTTTGGTGCATGTCTGTACTTTAGGTTTTGTTCCATCTTAGTCCTCGTACTTTCAAATGTCTAATTTTAATCCATGTACTTTCAATAAAGCCTAAAACTATCCCTACCATAAGTTTGAAGTTATTTATTTGTTTTTTTTTTAAATTTTTTTAATTGAAAATGGTTAAATAATAATAATAATTTTCATACGAGAAAAAAAAAATCTAATGTGAACATATTTCTAAAATTTATAGAAGGAAGGCTAATGGAGACTTATTTTTTTTTGTAAAAAAAACTTAACTCTTGGTAAGTAAGTAAGAGACTAAAATGGAACAAAATCCAAAGTATAAGGACAAAAAATAACCTATAGTTTTATATCAATAAATATATATGAGAGAAACTAAAAATGGTGGATTTGAAGTTGGGATGAGGCAATTACTACCTTGAATAATTTTTCCATCCATTATTGTTCAATCCCCAACTTTTCACTTCGTATGTTTGTCTATATATATATATATATATATATATATTAATGTTTTCATTACTCATTTTACATGAGAACGTCAATTTTTCAATCCAAGCATAATTCAATCAATTAAGGAATCTATAACCTCCCAGTTAGTCAAGCGTTTAAATTCCAACATCACGTTTTCATAAAAACAAAAACAAAAACAAAAAAACTTCCATAAGTATAATTATTGCACAAAAGAATGAATTAAAAGAAAGAGAAGAGAAGAAAAGAAAAGAAAAAAAAAAAAAAGAAAGAAAAGAAAGAGATGAAGGAAGAAGACATAGACATAAAGTGAGGAAAAGCACCAAAAGGTTGATTGATGAAAAGGAAAAGCATTGATTTTGATTGGGAGAATTTGGAACATTTCCATTTCCCAACCAAAACTAACTTATCACCTACACATTTTCCTCTTCCGCCACGTGGCATTTCTTCACGTGGACAAAGCTGGCCCCACATGCCCCCCCTTGTGGGCTCCACTTTTTCTCTTTTTTTTTTTTTCCTCATTTCCTATTCCTCGCCGATCTTTTGTCCCTCGCGTTCTTATTCTTCGCAATTTTTGTTTTAAATTAATCGTTAATTTTTTTTTTGACAATATAGGATGAAGAGGATTCGAACCACAAACCTATCGATTATTAGTACAATTTTATGTCATGAGCTATGTTCATGTTGGCAAATTAATCGCTAATTTGATCTCATGATTTAGCTTTTATATTTAACATAATTCATCAACCTTTGAAGATAGCTTTTATTTGGTATTTCAACCTTACCTTATCTAATACATTTCTGAATTTTAAAATGTATTTAATAGGTTGTTAAATTTTCAATTTTGTGTCTAATTGATTATTGAACTAATCTATCCATATTTTTTTAAAATTCATGGACCTATTAAAATTTAAAGCTTAGAGTTCCATTAAACATAAAATTCAATTTTGTTTCTAATAAATAAGTTAATTTATAATTTTTTTAATACGTCAATGACCTATTCAAATTTGAAAGTGCAAGAACCTATAAAATATTTTTCAGGTTCAAAAAACTATTAGATTCAAAATTGGAAGTTCAAGAAACTTAATAGATACTTTTTAACGTCTCGACATCTTTTAAACACAAACTTGACAATTCGAAGACTAAATTTGTATTTCAACCTAGTTTTAAATTTAGTTGATATGATTTTAAAAGTTTTAATTTATTATCAAACATGAATATATACTAGTTATATATTATCAACCAAAAGGTCAGATGTTCAAATCTTCACCTCACAATTCATGTACATATTGTTGAACTTAAAAGAAAAAATAATAATCATGCATTTCCTCTTTTCGTGACAAGGAGTTGTTTACTATTTTGGCAATAGTTCACTAAAATTAGGGGAAATAGTGTGGGTAAAAAAAAAAAAAAGTTAAAAGGACCATTTGTAAAGTTAGATTTTTAGTTCAATAATTACGGAAATAATGATCAAATCATCGTCATTCGGAATGGTGGCTAGTGTCTTATCCATTTAACTATGCTTCGAATTGTCATAATAAAAACTATTGATTACCGAGAGTTTTTGCTCTTATCCAGGACGGACGACTCCTCTTCTCCGGAGTATACCCGCCTGCCTAACAGAGCCCAACCACGGATCTCCTCCATGACTATTAAGGCTCACAACTTCGTTGTGAGACACTCGAGGATTCTACCCGACATGGCTACTCCCTGGACATGGCTCTGATACCACTTGTAAGGGACAACGGACACGACACATATCTCCACAATGGTATGATATTGTCCACTTTGGGCATAACCCTCATGGCTTTGCTTTTGGTTCACCCCAAAATGCCTCATACCAATGGAGAACTTGTCCTTCCCTTATATACCCATGGTCTTCCCCTTGTCTAGCTAATGTGGGACTTTGGTCGCATTCTCCCACAATCCTCTCCTCGAACAAAGTACCACCAAACCTCCCCTCAAATCGTCATTTTTATCCGTCCAACACTCCTATACCAAGGAGTTTTTATAGAGCCTAACGACGGATCTCCAACATGACTACGTTTTTCAAGGCTCACAAATTCTTTGTTCGGCACACGAGGATTCTACCCGACACGGCTACGCCTGGGGCATCAATATTCTAAATTGAATTTAATTAAGCAAATAGTAGATATTGATAAATTGAAAACAATTCTAACACAAGTTATATGGATTAAATTGAAATTAGTCCAACAAATATGGGATTATACTTTTTTTTTTTTCCATACGTAACATCAATTTCATGATGATTTTTGTATATTGTTTGACGACTCATTGGAAGTTCCAAAAGAGTATTTAGGGTTTTTTTAATGCAGAATATGGTAATAATATTTTTCAAATATATAATTCCACTTAACTATATCAATTAATTTTATGAAGAAAAAAAACATTAAACAGAATAAGAAAAACTATAAATTTCGAAGATAAGCATAAGCATGCCATTAAATTTATCAATTTAAATTGCAAGGATAATATTTTGTAAAACGAATTATCATGAGTCGAAAGATCACCCTATCCACTCAACTATTTTTTTTTTCAAAATAAGCATAATTCAACCGTAATTGACATGAACCCATCAGTAAAAAAAACCAGAGATTCGAATTCCTCATCGACAATGTTGTTGAACTAAAAAAAACATCTATTTTTTTTTTCTTTTGAAGTTTGAGGTTTAAATCTTCACTCTCGTATTTGATAAAGATATCTCTCTATATATGTGTTTTACAATGTCCTTAATTTTTTTTAGTTCAAAATATACTTTTATGTCAATCGAGCTATACTCGTGTTGAACTAACCACTAAAAGTACTAATATTCTAGTAAATTGAACTAAAAGTGAGTACTATCACACTAAAAACTATAAACCTCTAGGGATAGTAAAAAAGAAAATGAGATAGAAGAAATAATAAGGGAACTCATGAATTAATGGTGTTTTTAAGAAGAATGCTCTCTTTGTACCGTGTGAGAAGCCACAACTATTATGGACAAATTATTTAATGAGACCGTCACAATGTGGTTGTTGGCTACTTCATTAAAATCCTCGGATGTAAATCTCAAAAATTTATCTATCCCTAACAATAATTAGATACAAAATCAATGTACTTTTACAATTTTTCTCTCATACATCCAACGATGCAAAAGTGTCGGCCTCATTATATTGTCTCAAACAATTTTTTTTTTATTTTTTTTTTTGCTTCTTAAAAAAGAAAAAACAAAAACAAAAAGGTTTGCAGTAGCTTAAATTAAAGCTTTAAAGTAAATAGAATTTGTATGGATTAAATTAAACTTCCACATGGCTGCTTATGCGTATGATTGACTAAACAAAAACATATGGCCTCTCCTCGAGCTGTGTGGCCAACACCAATAATACAACGTGATCTTACTCTTTTACACACTGTTATATGTTTGCTTTTGCAGTCAAAAACATATATATTAATTTCAATATTAATAATTTCACAAACTTGTCTTTTTATTTCCCTCCCAATTTCTTGTACTTTTTTTTTATAAAAAATAATTCTACATGCATTTTTTATTTTTTCACAAGAAAATGTTACAAAGGATGGGGAGGATGGTAGATTTTCTAAGGACTAACGAAGTCGCTATTTTCTCTAAATACGACACTCGAAAATTCAAGTTGTTCAGAACTCTTACTTCGAACTTTTTTGCTTCTCTCTTTTGACGAGGCAACATATACTTCTTATTTAGGAATCGTGCTCTCATAATTTAAGGATTTAGATTACGATTTTCTATTGGATTTATCTAGACAAAATATTGATGAATCCAATTCAAACCTAAATTTCAATACTTGTGCGCCACAATGTGAAGATGTTATATTTTTCTTGTAATGAAGTTCTTTCTGTTGGGAGTGCGACCAAAGTCCCACATCGGCTAGATAAGGGGATGACCATGGGTTTATAAGGGAGGACAGCTATCTCCACTGGTATGAGGCCTTTTGGTGTGAACCAAAAGCAAAGCCATGAGGGTTATGCCCAAAGTGGACAATATCATACCATTGTGGAGATATGTGTAGTGTCCCGTAATCCCTTACATGTGGTATCAGAGCCATACCCCAAACATAGCCGTGTCGGATAAAATCCTCAGGTACCGAACAAAGAAGTTGTGAGCCTAAGTAGTCATGGGGAAATCCGTTGTTGAGCTCTGGGCAGGCAGTATACTCCGGAGGAAAGGAGTTGTGTCTTGGATGAGAGTTAAAGGGAGGCTCGGTGGTACTTTGTTCGAGGGGAGGATTGTTGGGAGTGCGACCAAAGTCCCACATAGGCTAGATAAGGGGATGATCATGGGTTTATAAGGGAGGACAGCTATCTCCACTGGTATGAGGCCTTTTGGAGTGAACCAAAAGCAAAGCCATGAGGGTTATGCCCAAAGTGGACAATATCATACCATTGTGGAGATATGTGTAGTGTCCCGTAATCCCTTACACTTTCATGCACATTATCTCTACTTTTTCTTTAGCATTGTGGCGTCAACCTTGTATTGTAGGAGAGTGGCTCGCATGAACTTCTTTTAGGCTCATTCTAAGCTTTTGTTTTAGGTTCTAGTTTGAGTTTCATTGACCCTATTTGAGGACCTCCAGGATCCAATGATAATTATTTATGTCCTGTTTGATAATCATTTGGTTTTTTTATTTTTGAAAATTAAGCTTGTTTTCTCTCAATTTTCTAAGAATGGTTTACATCTTTGTTAAGGACACACATTTGCATTCATAGTCAAATTCTAAAAACAAAAACAAGTTTTTGAAAACTATTTTTTTTAGTTTTTAAAACTAGGGTTGGTTTTTGAAAACATGAAAAGAAGATAGATAACAACACAAAGAAACTTATAGATAAAAGTTATGTTTTTGTAGGCTTAATTTTTAAATACCAAAAACAAAAAACCAAATAGTTATCAAATATGGGGTTTTACTCAATGAGTTTTTCTCGTCTATTGTTAAGTGTTGATGGATATATATTGTGTAGCATTTATCAAGTGGAATGATATTGATCTAATATGGCAATATAATAGGGATACTTTAAATTTCCCTATAAAGTTATTTAAATTTCAAATAAGTTTTAAAGAAAGAAAAACACTATGTTTTTAAAATGAAAGAAAAACACTATTTAGTAGTATATATATATATTTGAAACGTATTTAGTAGTATATATATTAAAGTTAGTATATACTTCTCATTTTTTATATATTTATAAAATGACATACAATCAAAGTTAATATTGATGAAGTTCATATTGCACCATAAACTTCACAGATTGACATTTTATATTTCTTTGTGTAAATTTATATTATTTTCAATACAAAAGCTTCATTGAATTAATTCCAATTCAAGTTGTATAACGTTATGCACTTCAAATGTATTAAATTACACGGGGTTCCATCTCAAAACCAATTGACAATGAGTGGGGTGCCTTTTTTGGATTCACCATTCTTGGATCGGATTCCATTTTATGTGGGATCTTCAACAAAATGTTGTAGAATCTGAATTAGAATTCTTAAACACACTCTATAAATAAAATTAATCAAGGGATATATGTAACCTTAGAAATTAAAAAAAAAAAATCTTAAAAGTCAAAAAGTGATTAATCAATTAACTTATAAAGTCTAGCTTGCTAGATTAAAATTTGAAGTTTGTTACCAATTATGGTAGTTAGTTATGTCCTAAAAAATATGTTACTGTCTATATTACACTAACTTAACTTCAAAGAACTTCCTAAATGATATTCATATTCTATCCAAAAACAGAAAGAAAAAAAAAACATATTACTGTATGTGGTCAAAAGAAAAATGAAAAAAACAAAAAAGCTGGCGATTTTTGGGATAATAAAATAGATCGGGAGAGATAAAGAAATTAAAAGTGAGCCATGTGAAAGGGACATAATTCGTTCTCCAACAACAGTGGGTTTAGTTAATTAAGGTTGTTTGTTTTGTTTGTTATTGTTGTTCCTTGTACAACACAAATCAACAAAACAAAAAAACACCATGTGAATCCGAATCCAAGAAAGGACAAGTACGAAGCATGGGATAATTTCCATACACACACTCATTCAAATTTTGATTTAATTTATATTCCAAAATAATTCAATAAACTAATCAAAAGTAGCTAAAGCCAAACAATAATATACCTTTTTCTTTTTCTTTCTTTTTGTTTGCATCTTAACAGAACCCCTTCATATCCAATCCCAAACTCCCTCCTTCTTTCTCCCTCTTCCTCTCAAACTCTCTCATTTTTTCATCTCCAAAGGTTTCTCTCTCTCTCTCTCTCTTTCTTTCTTTCTATACTTTTTCTTTTTCAAGATATCAGTGCTGACCCATATGATATTTATGTGTGTTTGTGTTTGTGTCTGTGTTTTTTAGGGTTTTGGAGGTGATTCATTTTGTGGGGCTGGTCTCAGTGTTTTTTGTTTGAGGCCTGTCCTTTTGTTTTTGCTAATAAAACCATCCCATGGCTCCTGTTTCATTGCCTCCTGGCTTCCGATTCCATCCGACCGATGAAGAACTCGTCGCGTACTACCTCAAACGCAAGATCAACGGCCGGGAGATCGAGCTCGAGATCATCCCCGAAGTTGATCTCTACAAATGCGAGCCATGGGATTTGCCAGGTATTCGTGAGCTCTATCACTCTTTTGATCTCTCTCTTCTTTCCCCTTTCTGTCTTTTGACGTTTTGCGTGGAGGAGAGGTTTTGAATATAGGAGTAGAGACAATATCTCTATTAGTACGAGATATTTTGAGTAGAATTCATGAACTAAAAATCATGTAGGCTAAGTTCAAAATTGGACAATCAAACCAGTTATTAAACCTAAACAAATACGATGATGTTGTTTTTGAGTTTTCAGGTGGATACCTTTTTTTTCCAATAGATCAAAGAGTTAAACTACTCTAAAATTAGGAAGTGTGGCAAGAAAAAGAAGAAAGCTTTCCCTATACCATCAAATTTACTCCATGAAAGACTACATCTTTTCTTCTTCTTCTTTCTTTGGGATTTTAATTATTAGTTAAAAGAGAGAATATATAAAAAATAGAAATGAAGGGTAAGGTAAAGAATTACAATGCTTTTTTATTGGTGAATTTTGTTTGTGGTGAGGGATTAGCTTTATTAAAGAAAAGTGTTTTCTCTCTCTCTCTCTATTTGCCCTTTATTTATGCAGCTTCCTATTGAGACAAATATTTCCTTAAACAGTCAAGTCAAAAAGAAAGCTACAAACAAACCATGGGTTACAGAAAAGAATCAATCGCTTCAAAGCTTCAAATCCAATGCTTTGAAAATTTTTCATGCATTCTAAATTTCAATATAAAAACATGCAAATGAATTAGGTTTTTTTTTTTTTTTTAAAAAAAATTATTATTACAGGAAAGTCATTGCTTCCAAGCAAGGATCTTGAATGGTACTTCTTCAGCCCTCGAGATAGAAAGTATCCAAATGGATCAAGAACCAATAGAGCAACCAAAGCTGGATATTGGAAAGCCACAGGCAAAGATAGAAAAGTGAATTCCCAAGCAAGAGCTGTGGGGATGAAGAAAACCCTAGTTTACTACCGCGGCCGAGCCCCGCACGGTGCTCGCACCGATTGGGTCATGCACGAATACCGTCTCGATGATCGGGAATGTGAAGTCGCTTCTTCTGGCTTGCAGGTATGTACCCACTAAATTTTATCTACCATAATCTATCAGTTTAAGCTCGAAAGTTTTTGACAGAGATTTGACGGATTATTTTTGACTTGTGATTCAGGATGCGTATGCGCTTTGTCGTGTGTTCAAGAAGAGCGCGACGATAGCACCGAAAATAGAAGATAATCAGCAGTATTGCAACATAACATCATCTTCTAATCAGTTCATTAACAGTGATCAATCTTCTGAACTTTACTCTGAAGGAAGATGTGAAGAACAACCAGAGAGTTCAAATTATTTAATGCCATTTGATGGGTTTCAATCTCATATGGTTAATAAGGATTCTTCATTGGAGATGTTTGGTGGAAGAAGAGAAGGAAAATGGTCTCAGTTCTTATCTCAAGAAGCCTTTAACTCAGCCCCTTCAATATTCCCAAGTTATGCAAATATTCCATACCCTCCTTCCAAGGTGAGCATTGATTTAGCTCAAAGTTTCCTTCTTCTTTTTTTTTTTTTTTTTTTTTTTTAAAAAAAACCCATCAATGGTTCAAATTTTATTTCATTCAAACATTAAACTTTATTTCCATTTATTTAGTTAATATCCTTCAAAAGATTTTTAGCTTAGTGTAGGTGATCCAGATTTGTGTGTTTGCATTAAGATCCTCTCCTTTTTACTAAATTTTTGAGGTTTTTGTTAATATATATATATACAAACTAAATATTTCCAACCTTATGATCAATTTTTTTTTATAGTTTAGTGGTATATAATTTAATATGATTTTAGGATAGGATATATGTTGAGTTCGAATCCGTGCAAAATCAATTTTAATTTTTCTCTAAAATATTGATGGCTTTCTAATTGGGTTTCGCGAATCAAATTAATATTTAAGCTTTGCTTAGTAGTAGCTTTCGTACGCGGTTGAGATTTTTTTTTGGTTATTCGATATCGCGTGTTGGCTCGAATGGTGTATTATTGGTACTTAAACTTTTGTTACACATGATTGATGATATTCCCTTCATGGAATATGGTTTGTTCTTGCAGGTGGACATAGCATTAGAATGTGCAAGGTTACAACACCGTTTCACTTTGCCACCATTAGAGGTGGAGGACTTCCCCAACTCCAGCTACTCCGATCACTTCAAAACGCCGCAACCGATGGATCCCACCATGCTCGGTGGTGCGACCGAGGCATCGACCGACATATTGCAGGAGATTCTTTCAGTGGCTCAGGCCTCTCAAGAGCTTGCCAACCAATCTTGTGCAGTTGATGCAACAACATGGGATGGAGGGCTTGCCAATGTTTATGCTTGTTCTAACGATGACTTCACTTTCATGGCTGCCAAAGATGGCTTTCAAGATTGGAACTCGGCTGCACGATTTGATGTCGAGAGCTCGTGGGAGGATCCGTATTCTAAGTGTATAGAGGTTGGCGATCTCGGTGATGATATTGCGGTAGAGAACTTGAGATGGGTCGGAATGTCTAATAAAGCTCTCGACAAGGTATACACATTTACATTTTTATGATTTTGAATATGTTTTAGTTAGTTTATTCATATGTGTTTCGGTTTAAAATATTTAAAAGTTTGCGAAGAAAATAAAATAAACATGAAAGTTCTATGACGAAAAATAGCATTTAAATCTATTTTTATATATATTAGGGTTATTTGTTGGTATGTATTAGATATCAAATTTGTGAAGCTATTAATTAAAAACACATTTTAAAAAACAGCTTTATGTTATTAAACCAAAACAATATTTGTAAAAAAAATTGTTTGGATAACCCATTTAATTTTAAAATGTTTTTTCTTTTCTTTTTTATTTTTCTCTCCATGTATTCTCACCAATGATCTATTTTTCATAAAAATGAAACTATTATTCCTTCTCAAATCAAATCTTAGATTTATAGTTTCATTGTTTTCATGATTTAAATACTTTTTTCACATCATGAAAATTTATCAAACCTTAACATTATATACATTTAAATATGTATTGGACAGAATTGCATGGAAGATTCCAAGCTAGTTCCCATAGAGAACATTTCAAGCTTCCAAATAGAAGATCATCAAAACCAGCTTCAAGGTAACATACAATACACATAATTAAATTAATCTCTTTCATCGTTGAGAATATGAATAAAAGATCGAAACTATCGCCAGTAACATGTAATAAATTTTAATAAGTTTTTGGGTTTAGTGGTAGTTTAACTTCAATAACCATTTTTAAAGAAACTCCGATTGCCCTCAGATCAAGATCAAACCATTGGCAGTAGCCAAATGAACGATTTCTCGCTCGCATTCATAAACGAAGACGACGACCCGAATCACAAAAACTTCGACATGGAAGGATCGGGCAACTCCATGGCCAACTATTCAAGCTCCCCGAGCTTCGAGGTCGTCGAGGAAATCAAAGTCAACCATGGCCTCTTCATCTCAACAAGACAAGTGGCTGAGACCTTCTTCCACCAAACAATGCCTTCAGAGACAGTCAAAGTCCAGAGCTTGAACTCTTTCATGGCACCAAATTTCATTAGCATCCATGAAACAAAACCTCAAAAGACAGGATCTTTCTTCACTGGGTCATCTCTGAAGAAGCCATGGATCAATAACTTGCAAAGGAAAATTGTTTCAATTCTTGAACTTCTGTTGATCTTCACAGTGTATTCTGAAGAAGAAGAAGAAGAAATTGGTAATGGTGGTGAAGGTGAAAAATTGTTAAGAGAAGATGATGAAGAATGCAAATCAAAAGGGAAAGGAGGAGCTTTGAACATGATTTTGAAGAAGACAGGGATTTTCTTTAGCATTGCTTCTTTGGCTCTTTGTACCATTTGGGCAAATTATAATTGATTTTTTCTACTTTTGTTTTGTATTTTTTTTTTTTTAACAATCTTTCTGTGACTTAAAGTTTACAGTTATACACAAATAATAATAATTAATATATATATGTTGTAAGTGGGGAGGGCAGAACTTAGCTTTTCTCTCAACATTTTAATGCAGATCGATATTTTCTATATTTTTGATATCTTGTATTTGTCAATCATATATATGGAAAGGATAATACACTATATATAATATGTTTGTAAACTTTCAACTAATAACATATATATATATATATAATATCGGTTGATTTGATACAATATAATAGACAGGTGGTCGGACAAAATAAAGTGATATATCAACTTGTTGAAGTAATACTCTGTTTTGTCTGATGGTCTATTTTCATTTACCATTTTCCTGTTAAGTTGTGTTAAGTTGCCTCAAAACATCTAATTATGCACTTGACAATAAGTATGTCATTTTCATTATTTAATTAATGATTTTTATGGCATTGTGGTAAGGATTATGGGTAATAAAAAGTTTTTTTTTTAAATTTTTTTTATGTAATTCAAACCCTGAAAAGTTTAGGAACTAAGGCTCCGTTTGATAACCATTTCGTTTTTTGTTTTTGGTTTTTGAAAATTTAGCTTATAAACACTCTTTTCATCCATGCATTTCTTTGGGTTGTTATCTACATTCTTCTCATGTTTTAAAAAACCAAGTCAATTTTTGAAAAAAAAAAAAAATAGTTTTCAAAAACTAGTTTTTGTTTTTAGAATTTGACAAAGAACTCTAATGTCTCTTTAACAAAAATGAAAACCATGGTGAGGAAATTGAGAGAAAATAAGCATAATTTTGAAAAACCAAATGGTTATCAAACGAGACCTTTAACACAATTATCAAAATCATAAAATATAGTAAAAAAAAATTAAACTTGCGAACTATATTGACACAAACATCAAAGTCAATGACTAAATTAATAATTTAAAAGTATGTGAGATCTAAGATTTAATTGACATTATTTAATTTCAAAAAGTTTAGTTACAATTTAGCCATGGATTATATTTGTGTAGTACTAAACTTTAAATTTTTTGAATCAATCCAAATATGATCCAACTTTGAAATGTTATTTTATCAAGTTGTTCATTTCTTTGTTTTCATCTATTTTTCACTTCATGTTAAATCAGTTAATCATTTGGTTAATTTGGCATACTATTTCATCAATAATATCTCATCTTCATTTCTTACAATTTGTGGATATATAGTATATTTTATTGCTTTTTAGTCACGTGTGTCGCTTTAGCCATACACCAATTGTAATTATTGGGTAATGACTATAATGTATGATATAAAATAATTCCTCTTATCTCATCTCTTTCAATCTCATTTATGACGTGTACTTCTTTATAGATACGAGACATAGTTTGATATCCATGTAGGTACTCTATAAATTAGTCGCTAACACAAAAATCATTAGTAGTCTAAAACATGATTTCACGAAGTTGAAAATGATTACTTAGAACTATCGTTAGTCCATAACCCTTTCAACTCTTCAATCAAGAGTTTGGTGAAAATATTTCAATCACAATCTCTTTACTAAGAAACCTTGGTCTAAGGTATAAGGAATAGGTTCTTGCCTAGGAATAAGTTCTATCCTTTGGGCAAGGATAGGAAAAAGTGGGATTCTTTCTAAGATGACAAGTTATATATAAGGAATAAGCTTATAATTACTACTTAATTATTATCACATGTGTTAAAGGGATTGCTAATCATGTTTTCCCAAATAGATTAAGGCTTAGGTCCCATTTGGGATTTTGCTTTTGCAAGAGTAAAAACTAATTATGGGGAGAATCTTAAACATTTAGTAGGCTATTCGATAAGATAACTCTTTTGAAGTTTTAATATTCATTGTGTCTGGTATTGAATAAAGACTGGATAATTATCTTATCAATATCTGAAATTGATGATGAAATTTTCTTAGTGCATGAATGATTTATAAATTTATCCATAACCAATTTTTTATTTACTCAAATGTGCAAAATCGAGTAGCTTTTTGAATTCAGCTTTCCTAAAAATCTATCCTATTCTCTAATTGTTTATAAATTTTAATTTATCTTTTTTTTTCTTTTTCACATGAGTCTATTCTCTCTTATATCTACAAAATTTTGATTGCTTAATTTTTTATAATAATTATTTTTCTTAAACTTTTATCAAATAAGTTAGATTAAACAAAATTACTTGCAATCTAAATCACACATCAATGTTTAAATAATTATCTTATAATAAATTAAAAATTAAATATCAATATAAAAATAATTGAAATAATATGTCTACTTTAGTCATTACAAAATCGAATTTTATCAAACATTATTTTTTACTTCATTTCATAGCTGATTTTTCTAAAAATATAGTTGCCAATAATTATTTTAAAAGTTATTTCAATCAAACTAAGTCTTAGTTTGGCTTTGCTTTTAAAATATAATTGTTGTCAAATATGCTCCAAAAGAACTCAAACTATAACATGAAGTAAATAAGTGTTTTGGTGTTGTAAAAAAAAATAATAATAAGTGTTTGGTAAATTTTAATCTTAAATGTGGAAAAATAGAATGAAATAGAAATTTGTAAGAGTTGATTATTAGAAGAAGCATCAAATTTGGAAAGTTAATCTGAAAAGCTATAATAAACTTGATTTTACAAACCTTCTTTACATTGATTTATAATCAATTTTATCAACATATTTTTCTTTTATGTCGCTTCATTTTAGAAGTAATAAATTTTTTTCAATGTTGTAAAACCTTATGATAAATATTTACTTTATGCCAAAAGTCTCCACATACAATGCGAACAAACTTTTTCTAAAATAAAATACCTTCATATTAGCAAGTTCAAATCTTAGACCTAACTTCTATAATTTCCTCTCAACTTTGTAATATGAACAAACACCCAAAAAAAAAAAAAAAAAAAACTTTGTAATATGAACCAAAACACCTCACCAAAAAAAAAAAAGTTGCAATACCAGTCAAAGCGAGCATAGTTCAGCGGTAATTGACATGTATCATCGACCAAGAGGTCAGAGATTCGAATCTCCCCACTCCCCAATGTTGATGTACTCGGAGGAAAAAAAAAAACTAGTTGCAATACCATATCAAATAATTTAATATTACTCAAATTGTTATAAACTTTAAAAATTTACGAAAACTTGACTAAAAAACTTCAAGAGGAAAATCATGTACAACTAAGATGTAATTGATTTCATACTTCACTCATCAGCCTTTTAAATGAATTCATATTTTGTTATTTTTGTCTACTTGTGTTTCGTTAAAAGTCATTTGAGATATTGAATGAAAACGGTTGTCACACTAAACGTAGAGGGTAATTGACATGTACCATTTAAGAAGAGGTCTGAGGTTTGAATCCTCTACCCCAAATGTTGATTGAACTTAAAAAAATAAAATAAAATAAAATAAAATAAAATAAAATAAAATAAAAAAATAAAAATTAAATGCCAATGTTGATAGAAATGTCAAGTTCTCAATTTAATGAAAATGTCAATGGAAATATATCCATGACATGTCAATGTGGATATTTCTGAAGAAAAATATGTGAATATAAAAAAAACAAAAATCATTAAAATCTTACTATATATAAGGGGCTTAAGGAGGAGAATATTTGCTTTCCTCTTTTGCCCTTGTAATTTTAATAAATGTCCATTTTGCCCTTCTATATTTGTTAAAGAGACACAACTCTTTGAGTTAAAGTGTCCTTCAATCTTTGCTGATAAGACGTGACTGTTCAAGCAGAGTTAGTTACATATCGCATCCATTGAGGATTAAAATTAAAAATATATCTTACAATAAAAAGGGGTCATTAGTCATGTCTTTCCAAAAAGCATATTAACTTTTGAGTTTTCTACATATTTTTTTACGGAGGAGAATCTTTACTTTCCTCTTTTGCCCTTATAGTTTTAATAAATGTCCATTTTACCCTTCTATATTTGTTAAAGAGACACAACTCTTTGAGTTAAAGTGTCCTTCAATCTTTGCTGATGAGACGTGACTGTTCAAGTAGAGTTAGTTACACATCAGATGCATCCATTCGAGGATTAAAATTAAAAATATATCTTACAATAAAAAGGGGTCATTAGTCATGTCTTTCCAAAAAGCATATTAACTTTTGAGTTTTCTACATATTTTTTTACTCTAATTTCATCACTATTTTGATATGTATAGATTTTTTGTATCAAAATCTATATAAAACAAAAAAAAATGCATAAAACACCAATAAAATATAGCGATTGTTACCATTGCTATCCTAAATTTTAATAAACTTTTTTTTGGTATCAATATATTAATGGTCTAATTATTATGCAATTACGTTTTTTCTTTTTTCTTTTTTCTTAAATTTATAACTTTTTCCTTGCAATCTTTGTACCATTCCTTTAAAGTCCTATGTAATTTATATTTACCTATTTGGAGAAAGTTCTTCAAGAAAATGTATAGGAGCTATGTTTAAATTGTCGAAGTAGTAATGGGAGAACAGGGAAACACATT
This sequence comes from Luffa aegyptiaca, assembly GCA_017139565.1. Classification (NCBI taxonomy): domain Eukaryota; kingdom Viridiplantae; phylum Streptophyta; class Magnoliopsida; order Cucurbitales; family Cucurbitaceae; genus Luffa; species Luffa aegyptiaca. The sequence continues at coordinate 14,217,316 of CM029403.1, forward strand.
TTGATATCATGATTTCCATTAATTAAGTCCACCTAATGGCACAAAATGATATCCATTCAAGTTCGAAAGGAAACAAATTTCGTGTTATGTTATGTTGTGCGATGACGTTAAACAAAACACAAGGACAAATTGTTCTGAATATTAGAAAATATATTTCTAAATATGTAATTTCACATTAACAACTTTTTTCAATGTCAATACAAAAATTCTTATCAAATCACTTGAAGATCAAAATTTGTCATCCAAACATACAAAAAAATGTTATTTTCAAAGAGGTTATACTTTATTAAATACTTTAGTTTTTTTTAAAAAAAAAAATCAACTTATATAATTCTTATGAAATATATTTCTTTCTTTCTTTTTCTCCAGAATACAATCTCGAAGCCCACCGGTGAATTATCCATGAGATAATAAACTATTTTTATGATGCCACTTTTTATGTTTTATCAAATTTAGTTTACAACTATTATATGTATTTTAATTTTAATTATATATCTTTTATTATTTTTTCTACCTCTTACATTATAGTTTAATGTCAAATATTTACTATTTGAACTAGATGAAAAATATATTTATTCAAAAGTTAACTTTCACCGTAAAAAAATATATTTCAAAGATTTCAAACCACATGCAAAATATTTGATATTTATTATTGTAAATGAACATAGAACAATATAATATATAGTTTTAGACTTCTAGGCACCATTTTTTTTTTTTTAATTTTCAATCTAAAAAGTGAAATTTAACGTGCATCGCACGTGTTTTTAAACTAGTATATTTAAATTAAAAAAAATAAGCATTTCATCCTTTTTAAATAAGTTTAAATTTCTTATTATAAATTATTAGATCCACACATTGATGATATTTTCTTGATTTTTTGTTAAATCGTGTTCGTTTTTTCTATAATATAACAGAAATGTTGATTCACTCCTCATGTCGATGTTAACCCATGGACATATGGAAATGTTGATGGGAATATCTAACAGAAATTTAAAACCCATCTGTATATATGTTTTTACAAATAAGTTCATAACTTTGAATAATCCTAGCGTTTTTAGTTGAATATGGTTTTAAGTGAAACGAGCTCATAGATTTTCAGAGTTTAGCGTCAAATATCATTGTGATATGGATAATACATTCTCGTTTTATAACTATTTGATTTTTTAAATTTAAGCTTATAAGCACTACTTCCACCTATAAATTTTTTGTTTTGTTATATACATTCTTTCCCTTTTCATTATTTTCAAAAACCAAAAACCAAAAACCAAATGATTATCGGACAGAGCTTAAGAATCTTCATTTGTATTCTACTCAAAGGTACTAATACTAAAATGAAAACAAACTACAAATTGCAATGCATATAGTTGAAGTACATAAGAAATATCATAAAGCTTTATTCAATTTCAAACCCATTGAAATTATTCTCTTCTTCAATAAGGGAAAAGGGATACACTCCAATCATAACATAAATATGACTGCTTGAGATTACATATTATGTAGAAAGGCAACACTCTTGGAAAAAAAACTTTTCTTGCTTAGACCTTTTTATGCTCCAAGAAACCTGAAGGTAACATAATTAAAATCTTTTGAGTTTATTTCATAACATACAAATGTAAAGTTCAAAGTTGATGATCCAATCTGAAACTGATTTTCTTACTTTTGAATCCGAGATTGCGTGCGCTTCGAGCTGCAAAATGTTTTAAAAAAATTACAGATTAGTGTTCTTCATCCATTTGAAGTTGTAACAATATATATATATGTATCTATGTGTAGATGTACTGTAAAATGTTGTTGGTGTTACATACTTTTGTACTGGCTGTGGATTTTCAGGCTGCGGATTTTCGTCGACGGTGATCGGCACGGTCTTCACCTGAGAAGCCAATGAAAAATATTGTAACTTAGAGAAGGATGAAAAGGGGTTATATATCTTTAGAATCATATGAAAATTGCAGCTGAAACATACCAAATTCTTGAAAAGCAGATTGTAGAACATTTGGATGTATCTTTGCTTAGCCTGCTTTTGGTCCTTGTTCAATTGCCTCCAAAAAGTGTAAGTGCTTCCCATGTTAAGCACTTTGTTTGCATAGATTTTCCAAGTGTAGCTGCCAAATAGAATATCATTAGAGTTTTGTGTATCAAGTTCAAGAATGTGATATAACTTGGAAAGGATTTTTGGTTCTTGTGACTACCATTCGTTGATACGTTGCAGACTGCCGTTCGAAATGTCGTTCCAGTAGGCCTGATTGTTCTTGCACTTTTCGAAGAAATCGGCGATTTTCTTGCTCGATTCGTCGCCGTTGTTGGGATCGATATGGAAGCCTGAGATCCCATCAACTATGATCTCAGCTGGACCCCCTTGGTTTGTTGCAAAGGTTGGTAAACCACTATTCATTGCCTCAATGACTGTGAGGCCAAAAGCTTCATACAGAGCAGGCTGCACAAAGGCTCCTTTCGTGTCGGCGATGCAGCGGTAGAGTTCTCCGTTACGACGACGATCGGTCTGTGCTGCTATCCACCTGATGTGGCCTTTGAGTTGGTATTTGTCAATCAATTCATGCATCTTTCTTATCTCTGCCATTTCTTCTCTGTCCTTTGATTTGGAAGGATCAAAAAATCCCCCAACCACAACAAGATTCACCAAATTTTTCAGCTTCTCATTCTTCCCGAACCACTCGACCAACCCGGTGATGTTCTTGACGACATCGAACCGCGCCATCGAAAAGATGATCGGCTTCTTCCTATCTGCTAGATATCCTCTGTTTGATGAAAAAACAGAACAATGCTCTGTAACCTCACACACACAAATGATTCATATTGCAAAATTACAAAACATGGCAAGCATGCATATCTATAGAAAGACTCACATATGCTCATCATTCTCAACTTTACTGAACAGAAGTTCCTCAATGGCAGGTCGAAACGACGCGAATCGTTCTTTCGCCGTGTAAGGAAAATAGACCGACTGGTCGGCCCCCGGTGATGCAATGTTGAACTTAGGATCAAACACATTGATGCCCGAAACGACTCGGCACAGCCCCGGAAGCGTAAATGCCTCATGGCTTTCATATTGGCCTGGCTTCTCCTTGCTGAAACCATGAATTGTTTCAATCAGAACGTCTTAACCACTAAACTATGCTCAAATCATTAGTACTACGAAAACTTAAAGTTGAAACCAAACTTTTTTCAACTTTATTGTTCGATTTTTTTTTCTAACCTTCCTGCAATCTCCTGGAATGTGCTTGCAATGACAAAATCAGTGGCATTCATAGCAAGAATGTCAGCAGTAAATTGGCATGAGAAGTGATACTTAGAGTCCAATTCCTTCCATTTAAGATCTGAATCTTCATACTTAGTCTTCTCCAAGGCATGTGCAATAGTTCCCTGGTTTTAATTTACATATTGAGTTAGTAAACTTTGTGTTAAAAATAAAATCAGTTTGTTAAGACATAATTAAGAGAGTATGAAGAATTTAATACTTGGGTTATTCCTAATTTGCTTGCCATGAGGGATGCCACCAAATTCCCATCTGTGTAGTTTCCAATGATTAAATCTGGCTTTGCTTCCATGAGATCTAATATTTTGGTTGTGGCATCCTATATTATAAATGAGACCGGTGTGTCAGGTTTAACTTTTCAAGTGTTTAATTTTGAAAAAATGTATAGTGTCTGACAACCACTAAAAATGACTTATTAGAAAATGAGATTGAGAAATAAATCATTTTGAGATAAACACTCGAAACCAACTTCTTTAAAAAGAGTTTTGAAGTATATATAACTTGGGTATAAAAACACATATGAGGAAATGTAATCAAACAAATGAGTGTTTAAATTCTAAACAATTTTTATATACAAAATGTTTTTTAAAAAATGCATTATTAAAAAACATTTAAATTAAAATGTATTATTCCAAATGGACCCATAATCTAGATCAAAATTATGTTTTGAACGTACCTGTGCAAATCTCTCGAGATAAGGATAAACGTCGAAACGAGAAACCCAACGACGAAGGACACCCTTGTCGGTCTTAAAGGGCACCCTAACAATCTTGGAGTAATTAGTCCCAAGTACAGGTTCTATTTCTTGGTTGCACTTAGTCCCCTTGGCATCTGGAATAAGTCGTGTTATCTGCATATTTATTAAGAACATATAGTACATAAGATTAAATCTTATCGAGTTAAAATCGTAGGTTTAACGGTGATTTAACATAGTATCAAAGTAGATATGTCTCAGATTCAAAGTCTGAGAATCTATCGCCGTGTTTTTTAATTTTTTTTTTTTTTTGTTAGTTTTTTTATCAAATAACTTACAATAATAATTTGAGGCTTGAAATTGAGGCCTTGTTGCTTAATTCTGAGGAGTAGTTCTTCCTCCATAGCTTTAACTTGATCAAGAATATATACAACCTAAATAAAACCACAAAAAAGTTACCCATATTGTTGATATAAGCAAAGAATGAAATATGAATAAGAATATATAAGCCCTTTTTCCTTTATACTTTTTTTTTGTCTACTTTCCCATTTCTTATAAAAAAAAAGGAAAACAAATCAAATCAATCTCTTCTTAAAACGATATTCTTTTTAACTTCTTTGTAACATGTCTCATTCATACGAATAGTCACATCTGATTCCCAGATAACTTTAGCAAACAATATCAAAGAAATATCATTCGTATTCTCATTTGATTTCTTCCCGATCGATGAAAACCCGTACCTGGCCCCCGGTATCGGGCAAACCAAGAACATCAGCTTGGCCAAAGTATCCATGAGGAGACAAAATGACAACATTGAAAATGGTGGGAAGCCTGCTGAAGAACTTCTCCATTTGGATTGGATCATAGGCTTGGAATATTTCAGACAAACATCTCATGGTTTCCTTTACTCTTCCTGCACAATCTCCCCATCCTCCCTCAAAACCCCATTGCTTGAATCTGATTCCATAAAAATTGGAAGTATTAAATCAAGTTGTTAACTATATTTTTTAATTTTTAATACTCTCCTTGAAGGGCTCAAATAATAATTTAATACTCTCTCTCACGTGTAGGCTTAAATATTAATTTGACCTATGAAGCTAAACACATGAATTATTAATATACATCGACCAAAGAGAAAATAACATTACAGGAATTTAAACCCAGAAATTTCCTACTCCGATACCAAGTTGAATCGTCGATAGACATAAAAGTTTTGAAGGTGATATATACATTCTGAACACTTTTGCCTCGATGTGGTTAATATCAGTTATAAAGAAAACGACTCGACGAGAATTCAAACTTGTAACTCTTTACTGTGAAACGATGTTCACTACTCTGCTACATATATTTAATCTTTTATATATATTTTAAACCAAAAAAAATTAGGATTACTCACTTGAGATGGAAATCTTCATAAGGGGTGTCTGGAGGAAGTGCAGAGAGGAAAATATCAGCAAGAATCAGTGCCATTTGAAGCTTGGAAGCTGTGTTCAGAGTCTCATTTAACATAAGTTTCTGTGACAAAATTAACTTCACAGTCAGAGAGAAAGAAAAGGCAACAGAAGCCCCACATAAAGTGTAAAGCAATATGTTTGTTTTTGGGTCCATTTGAAAACAATGTTATAAAGGTGAATTTCAAAAAAAAAGTTTTTTAACCATAGCCAAAATTTAAAACATAGAGAATTGAATATACTGAAGGCTGATCTAAGCCTAACTCAACTGATTGAAACATATGTCCTCGATCCAAAGATCAGAGGTACATAAATTCCCACTGGCCTCCACCTGTTGAACTGGAAAAAAAAAAACGAACCTCTCGTTTATATATATATTCGTACCTCTCCTTGATACTCAAGGGATAACAAGTAATCCACAAGGGGTTGTGCATTCTCCAATTTGCCACTTAGCTTTGAAGTGAGGAACTTTGTAGTGTAACTAAGGCCTTCTCCAATTGAAGAGGGAATGGTTAATTGAGGAGTTGTGAATTCAATTGCTCCAAAATCCACTTCCAATGCATTTTCATCACTTGCCCTACAAATATATGATCCATTGTTTTTAGAATTCTAATTGGACTTTAAAAACAAAATAACTATATTAAAAAAATAGTAATAACAAGCATATAATAATTATACCACTCTTCATCATAAATTATCTCCTTTAATTTGAGAAATTCGGTTGAAGTGAGAGATTTGACTGAGAGATCCAGAGAGCTAACTTTCACAAATTCCCAACATCCTGGTTGCGGTCTTAGGGCAAACGCAACATATGGAGGAATCACGATCGCCACCTACATATTACGATAACGCAGGTTATTAAACATAGCTCGGCTTTCATGAATTATATAATTTCAACCAAGAGGTCAGAGGTTTAAATCTCCCATATATTTTTTTTTAAGTAGAAGAGGGTGTTTGCCATTTGCTTATGGGTCCTTTACCCTTGCTTAAGCCTTATTCCACATAGAAAAGTTTGAAATAATATAGCTACAAATAGTAAGGCCACATTAAAGAACTCAAGAGAGAGAGAGAGAGAGAGAGAGAAAAAAAAAAAAAAAAAAAAAAGGCCTTTTCTTTTTACTATTTGAGAAATTGAAAACCAAAAGTTAAAAATAAAGGTTACATAGAAAGAAAATGTTAGAAAAAGACATGAAAGTAAATTAGATAGTGACACATAAGCTAGAGACATGTTTGAGACTGAAAAACTATATATATGTACGTATGTGTGCACGTGTTGTGGGCGCAATGAAGATTAAAAAAAAAAGATATGTTAGTGAGGAAAAATGAATAAACGAGAAGGTCGTCATGACCTAATAACCCTCCCGCAAATGTTCGAAATAAAAATTTTAAATTCTCATTCATACATCCAATGACGACAGTAGTACAAAATCACCAGCCACATCGAGAGAGAGAAAAGATTAGAAGAACCTGAGTGGAATTCAACATATGACCAAGGACACCCTCCATAACCCTACTCCTCTCCATCCTATCATCAATAACCTCCTCCATTTCCTCCATCAATTGCTTGACCTTCAAGCTCCTATTGCCCTTCTCCACAAACTTCCCAAAGCATCTCTTCATATAATTATGGCTTTGCTTCAATGCCTCAGGCATCCCTTCAGCAATCAACTCAGACTTGTTACCATTCACCATTGAAGCCATACAGATTTGCTTATCTCTCACAAAAACAAACAACAACAATATTCAATATGCAATAAGAATTCAACTCAAAGAAGCATTTATAGAGAGCCCAAATGGCTTTGGCCAAAAGGGTTGTTTTTGAATTGAATATGGCTTGGTTTTGGTTTGCCAATATAATGGCGTAGAGGGTTTGTGATTCTCTGTTTAGGGTGTGGAAATGGGGCCAAAAAGAAGAAGGGATTTTTGCATTTTTGGGTTGAAGACAAGGAGAAAGAACATTCTTGGAAAAAGGGAAAAGAATTTTTGTGGGTGAAAAGATGAGATTCTTCAAACTTGAAAAAAAAAATTAAAATTGTTACTCAATTTCAATTGGAAATTGCCAAGTGTTTGGCAATATTATTGGCTTTTCCCTCTTACTCACGCAAGTATGAGAAATAATGGTTTGGTTTTGTGATTCTTTTCTTGTAATGAGTAATCACTCACCCAATTTGATTTGAACAACTGTCTTTTTTCTTCTTGCATTTGCCTAATTTTATCAACTACGACTGTGTGTCTTTCTTTGAGTGGCTGTAATTTTAGATGGAAAGCTTGAAGAATCATTCTATTTTTAATTATAAAAACCAAGAAAATTTGACGAATCTTTGACTTTTGATTGAGGTTATAATGACTTAACCAATTGAGTTATGATTAGATCGGTTAGAACTCTGACATTACAGTACTGATGTTTATAAAATAATTATATAGATGTTAAAAATGTTCTAAGTAACTATTGAATTAAAACCTCGAATGTGAATGGTACTAAGAATGATGATGTTAAAAGAGATATGCTTGAAAGAGAACTTTTAGAGAGAATATGAATTATAGGTAGAAATTAATCATAACTATATATTGTTCGGAATGTCATGCTCAATTTATTCTTAATTAGTGTTTTCCAAAAATTAATTAAAGTACTTTTTTTCTTGACAATACGTGGGTGGTGGAAGATTTGAAACTCTAACATCTTGGTCGATGATACAAGTCAGCATATGAATATAGTTCGTCTACACTTAAGACATCATGAAATCAATATAGATTGAAAGTTCAAACTTTCGGTTCGTTCCATAATTATACTATATTTTTATTAAAAAAAATGTGCTTAAAGGAAAACAAAAAATGTTTTGATGACTTAGAAGTTTCAAAACATACTTCTTTCAAAAGTTATCTCAAGTTCTTTCTCAATATCATATGAAATGTTGTTATTGACTTAATTAAGATATAATGCAATAACCTTTCTACATTACTTTTCTTTTGTTTTTCTCTCCTTTTTTTTTCTCTCCTAAAGAACACACCTAAGGTAGTTAAAGCTTATTATTCTTTATTCCATGATTTAGTGCCCTTGGTAAGCTTACTATTCTTTATTCCATGATTTAGTGTCCTTCACCAAACCAAGAATGGTATTCCCATCAAATGGTTGAAAGCAAAGGAACCTTTCAATCATCAAACCCACCAAAAGACATTCACATCTACTTAAACTCTTCACCTGTTAAAAAAATTGGAATTTAAATTAGTCTTTTCCTCTCTCTAGATGTAGAGAGAGTTTAAAAAAAAAAAAGATGGAGAGAGAGATTTTTCTTTTTTTTTTTTTTTTTTTTTGAGCTCAACAACATTTAGGGCCCGTTTGGTACAAGGTTTTTGGAGATGGGAATGGGCAAGGGTTTCTAATACCCTTGTTTGTTTCAAGATTTCTGTGGTGGGCTCAGGAAATAACGCATTCCCAGGCATCATTTATGCCCATAAGGAAGGGTTTTCTATGCCCTTGCAAAAGCATGGGTTTTCTCTTTTCCCATCTCTTCTTTTTTATTTTTATATGCAATTTTATTTTGAATATAGTTAATTAATTAACTAATAGATACTAAATTAAAAATAATATAATAAATTATTTAATTAGATTAAATAATAATTTGTCAAGAATTTCATTTTTTTTAAACAAATACTTTTTTCTAGGACTTTTTAAACAAATACTTAGTCCAAGTTTATTAAAGGGATGTAATTACATATTTACTAAAATTATAATTAACTAGTCAATATTATCGAAAATATATTTAATTATTGAATTAAAATCATTTAAATGAATTTAGTATAAAAATTCATTTTTCAATAATTATAATTAATTACTTATCGATTATTTATAATCAATTAATTACTTTTTTAAATTTCCTTATAATAAATAAATAATCATATTATTATTAAATATTTATCTAATTAATTTTTATGGATACAATATATTAAATTATTGTAGTTAAAGTCATTTATTAAAAAATTAATTAAATAATTTTAGTTTGTTAAATTAACATAGTTTATCCCATTAAAATCATTTCATGATTATTATTTCATTAATTTTTATTAATAGTTTGAATTAATTTTGATTATTTTATTGATTAATTTATTAAAATTACATAAAGTTTACCTGATTAATTCTAAAAAATAAATACAGACATAATTTGTTCTCATAAAATCCTGATGACATTCCCATGCACAACCAAACACAGTTATCTTTGATTCCCAGCAATCTTATTCCCAGGCATAGTATTCTCAGGCATCATGTATTCCCAGGCATCTATAAAACCTTAAACCAAACGGGCCCTTAGGGATGGGGTATTCAAACCTCTAACCTCTTGGTCAAAGGTACATACCAATCGTCTTTTAGTATGTGTGGCTTGTGATCTATCCCAGGGCTCCAAAATTAACTTTAATGGCTAACGTGTGTGCCTGGAAACAAATAGAAGTTGATCAAACTTTTCTCTCTTATCAATTCCTCACCTTTTCAACCAAGAAAAACTATTCTAATTCCTCCTTTTGTCAATTTCCATGCTAAATTAAACATCAAACCTTTTAATTTACTCTCTTATCATCTAAGAAATTCAATTGTAATCAATTATCCCTAAAAAAAACCACCAAATTTATGGGGTTTAACGAGAGAAAAAAAAAAAAAAAAAACTTATTTATGCTCATTCTAGTTTCAATCTTTCTTTAATTATACTAAACTCAAATAATCTAAAAGCCAACAAAGAAGATTCCTACCCACTACTAACTATTTGTGTGACAGTTGCATCCGCAAAAAGAAGCTTTTCCAAATTGAAGTTGTTGAACACCTATATGCGCTCTACATAATGTCACATAAAAGGCTTAATGAGTTAGTATTGATAGCGACTGAGAATGATATTTTGAAGAGAATTGACTATAAAAAGTTGATTGACTATTTTGGTTCAAAGAAAGTTTGGAGGATGACACATTTTCTTAGTTTCATATATTCTGTTTTCTTTTTTTGTAAGAACAATCGTATAATACGATGAATTTTTATGTTTTACAATTTTGTATGTTATAAAATAATTTAGGGCCTCATTTTGAAAAATATCATAGGGCCCCATCTCATTTGGGATGGACCTGATACTAATTACCGTTGAGTTATGCTCATTTTAGCATGCATAGAGAGATAGATTGAAAAGTTAAACTTAACCCTTAAAATTATTTCTCATGGTGAATTGGAGTTTGACATATATTTTATAGTAATGAAAAGTATTTTTAGTTAAATGAAAAAACTATATAAATTTTTTTTTATGATATATATAGGAAAATTGCAGTGGGTGGCAAATTGGACCAAATTAATAGCAAATATAGCACCATGTAAAAAAAATTGCAAATATAGCAAAATCTATCGGAGTCTATCTGATAGACTTCGATTATCAGAGTTTATCAGCGATAGACTCTGATTAATTAGAATCTATCAGTCTACTGATAGACTCCGATTATTCAGAGTCTATCAGTGTCTATCAGTGTCTATCGCTGATAAACTCTGGTTAATCAAAATCTATCAGTGTCTATCACTGATATACTTTGATTAATCAAAGTCTATCAGCGATAGACACTGATATACTTTGAATAATCAGAGTCTATCAGTGATAGACACGGACAGAATCCAACAACAGCTTTTTGGTCTTGTACAATTAATTTTACTATATTTGCAATTAGTTTGAAACTGTGCTATATTTGCTATTAATTTGGTCCAATTTGCCATCTATGCAACTGCCCCATATATATATATATATATATATATATATAAGAACACTTAGTATTTATGGAAGCAAATTATTTGAACAATGTCTCTTTCAAATGAAGAGAATAATAATTTTCAAAGTGATTGTGAAATTTTTTTAGTACTACACAACAAACACACATAGTTAGAATGTTGTACTAGTCTTCTTCTTTTAACCAATCTCTTTTTTATCTATATATGTATCCCACTTATATTATAATTTGAAATCATTCTTTTTATGTTCGTCTCCTCCTATTATACTTACTCAATAAAGGCATATTTAGAGTGATTTTGGAATAATCAGAATCACTTTTGTCATACCTAAAATCATTGAAAATGACAAGACAAGTGATTTTGGCATTCCAAAATCACTTTCAAACATGTCTTAAGTTTAAGTTTTTTCCTTTTTTGAGTTTAACAACATTTATAGTAGGAGATTCGAACTTCTGACCTCTTGATAGATGATACATGCTAATTACCGTTGAGTTTTGCTCACTTTAGTTGTTGTTATTATTATTATTATTATTTTTTTTTTGAGATGGCACTTTAGTTATTATAAGAGAACACTTAGTATTTATGGATTCGTTAAAGTGCTTACTTGATATTGAGTTGAATCCAAAGAAAGTAGGCTCTTTTGAATCAACTTAATTAATTAAATATCTAAAGGTTTTGATTATTTTGGTTTGAAGCTGAACCCTGTTTTTTTAATTTATAAAAAAAAAAAGAAAAAAATCAAAAACAATGTGCTAGGAATAAAAATAAATACCTACAATTTTTTAGGGTATTATTAATTTAACTTTGATAATCAAAATAACTAGGAGTAAATAGATGCATTCAATTAATACTTTTGTGGGAAAGATATTATTGTTTTTAAGTTAATTCCAACATCAATATCTATGAGTAGTTGAGTTAATCTCACACTTCTATTAGTAACATTTTGTGATTCAAAAGTAAATATTTGTAAAAATTAACCAAACAAAAAGAAAATATTATGATTTAACATACTTGTTTTTAGTTTAAAGAAACAAAATAATGATGATGAAAATGAGCTCAAAATAGTGAATGGAAAGGAGGAAAAATGTAGAGTAATTGCCGTGGGTGGCAAATTAATTATCTATAATAGCAAATTTAGCACCAAGTAAAAAGAATTGTAAATATGTCAAAAAAATTAGAATATTCCCATTTTACCCTTCTCTTTCTCTCCCTTCCCATTTACCCTTTCTTCCCTCATTTCTAGTGTATACGATTTTTTTTTTTTTTTTTTTTTTGCATTTATGCCTCATTTCTTGTGTATACGATTTCTTCTTCTTCTTTTTTTTCTTTTTTCTTTTTTTTTTTTTTGCTTTCTTTTTCTTTTTTTTTTTTTTTTTTTTTTTTTTTGCGCATTTATGAGCTGTTATGATTTCTTTTTTTTTTTCTTTTTTTATAATGAGCTATTACGATTTCTTTTTTTCCCTCTGTTTTTCGAACCAGAGACCTTGTGGTTATCAGTACAACTTTATGCCAAATGAGCTAAGCTCTTGTTAGCCTTCTTTTTAATTCAAGAATGTCAATAATACAAAAATAGCAATTTTGGTGAGTGTTTGGTATAGGTATATCAAAGTATATCACTGATATACTCCGGTTAATCGTAGTCTATCACTGACTATCACTGGTCGAAGTCTATCAGGGTTATAATTGATAGATAATGAAATACAAAGAATACAAGAATAGCAATTTTATGGTGGTGGTCACGGAGCTTGTGTGCTAGTGTTTAAAAATTATATTGTTGATTGAGAGTCACTTGTTCGTAATGGTTATTTTTGGATTTTATGTTCTAATTACCACAAGAGACTTAAATTTTTTGTTCAATTTATGACTGTAGTATAATAATTTTGGATGAGTTTCTAATTACCGAGATGATTGCAATGCAAAATACTTTACTGATAGATTTCAATTAAATTGATTTCTATCAGTAACAATCATTGGTAGACTTCAATTAATTGATAATTAACTGATTTATATCCTAGATAGAAACTGATAGACTTCAATTAACTGATTTCTATCCTCGAAAGAAAATGATAGATTTGAATTAAACTAATTTCCATCAGTGATACAAGTCAATAGACTTTAATTAAATTGATTTCTGATAGAAACTGATGAACTTCAATTAAATTGGTTTTTATCAGTGATAGAAACTAATAGTCTTGAATTAAATTGATTTCTATCAATGACAGAAACTGATAATCTTGAATTAAACGGTTTTTTATTAGTGATTATCACTGATAGACTTAAATTAAACTGATGGATAGAAACTGATAGCCTTGAATTAAACTAAACTAATAACCTTGAATTAAATTGTTTTCTATCAGCGGCTATCACTGATAGGCTTGAATTAAACACGATAAAAACTTATAGATTATGATCATCAAAGTCTATCAGTGATACACACTGATAGACTTCGATTAATCAAAGTATATCAGTGTCTATCACTAATAGACTCCGATTAATTGAAACTTATCATCAAAGTCTATCAGTATTTATCATTGATAGACTCTGATTAATCGAAGTCTATCAGTGACTATCAATAATAGGGACTGATAGACTATTGGAGATACTAAGGGTTTTTTCGTAACTTAACGTATTTTTTGCTATTTCCGTAAATAATTTTATTTTTTTGCTATTTTTGCAATTATTTTGCCGGTTTTTGCTATCTGTGCAAAGCCCCCAAAAATGTAATTTGAAAAGGAAGTATTCTCTAGAAGATAATGGTTTTGTGGCAATTTGGGTTGCCAACTATGGTGATTGATGGAGGATGAAAGGAGAAAAAAAGGAATGGGTAAGATGCAAGGTTCAAAGTGTTTGATACATTTTCATGTACTTCAATATTCTAGTTTTAAGAATAAAAATTTGAAAAGATAATACAAATCCAACATAAATGTAGCTACAAATTTAGCATGGATTGATACAACATATTAAAACATACTTAAATTAAAGTCTATCAACATCTAGGTTTATCAGCCGCTTTTTGTTTTACTTCAACAATATTTGGAGGTGGCCAACAAGAGCATGACTCAACTGGCATAAAGTTTGTGACCCAACTAAGAGGTCAGAGGTTCAATCCCCCACCCCCTACCTATTGTCAAAAAAAAAAAAAAAAAAAACATTTGGAGGTGAGAAGATTCGAACATACTTTGGCTTATCAACCGTTATTACCATATAGTTAATTATCCATTATGTAAACTAACAATATCTAATACTAATAAATTTTTTTTTTTAATATATATGTATATTTGAAATAATTTTTATATGAATATATATTATTTAAGATTATTTTGAAAAATGAAGATACCCCTCCAATCTTTTCTTATAATGAAATTATCATTTTACTAATGACTAAATCTCTTTGTTTTATTATGATTTAAATAAAAGAGTGACAGTTCAAACCTACCATTTATGTCAGTATCTCTGACTAATTAATTTGTGCTCAAATTAACCGTCATAACTTCTTTAAAAAAAATTACTTTTCAAAAAAAAAAAAAATAGCTTCTTAAAAATTTGTCAACCAAAGCATAGCTAAACTGGCATAAAGTTGTACTGATGACCACAAAGTCTGTGGTTCGAATCTCCCATCCCACATATTGTCAAAAAAAAAATCTTAAAAATTTATTGTACAATCAAGTTTTTTTTTTTTTTTTGAAAAATGAACGAAGTATATTCTATGGTATGTACCTAAAGGTATGGAGATATAAGAAAATATGATTATAAAGTTTAGACAAAGAGAACCTAAGAGATGTGACAAAAAGAAAAAAATGATAAAAAAGACACATTTCAAAAGCTCACGTGGCACCTGGTTGGGTGGATCTAATAAATTTTCATCTAGTTAAGGACAAAAGAGAGCGAATAAACTTATATATACTTTTTTTTTTAGTTCAACAACATTTGAAGACGAAGGGATTCAAACCTTTGACTGGTTAGTCAAAATCACATGCCAATTAGAGTTATACTCACTTTAGCGCCTATATATATCTTCAAAAATTTTAGTTTCCCTTTCCAAAATTTTATATTAATTTTATGTTTTCATCTCCATATTTTTTAAACATTCTATTTGAATGATAAATCATTTTTTTTTTTTTTTTTGAGTTCAACAACATTTGAAGGTTGAGAGTTTCGAACCTCTGGCCTCTTGATCGATGGCACATACCAATTATCGCTGAGCTATGCTCATTTTGGCAAATCATTTTGGTTTTAAATGTTCAATTTTTGTATCACACATTTTAATATTTCTGAATCGTGCAAGACTAAAGAACATAATTCGAATTTTAAATATGTAACTTTTTTTTTTAAGTTTAGTGACTAAGTAGGTTGATGCAATATTTCAAAGTTCAAAGATAAAAATTGTGGCTTTTGGATACGAATTTACACTTGTGGCTTTTCTTTTTTGAAATTCTTAAACTTTGGAATTTGATCCTAAGGGAATTTGGAAAATATAAAAGTTCTATGAGATTATGGGTGGGTGAGAAGATCCAAAGTGAGAAAATGAAATCAAAGGACGACCTGAATTGTAAAGAGAAAATGATAGAGGATGAAAAAGAAAAAAGGTCAAAAAGTTCTAGTGGCAAAGAAGAGAGTAGGTATCTAGCTGATAAGGGCAAAAAATAAAAATAAGTCAATAAATTAGAAAAATGAAAATGTTATTGAAATTCATTCCAAAAGTAAAATATATGTTCAACCAATCGAATATGAGTATATAATTAAGTAGATAAGATACTTATTACCATCTCAGAAGTCAATGATTTGATCTCCATCATCGTGGCAACTTATTATTATCTATGTTACTTATTTAAATTATAAACAATGATTACGTCACTCATTAGTTATGTAAATCATTTTTTTTAGTTCAACAACGGGTGGAAGATTTGAACCTCTAACCTCTTGGTCGAAGATACATGTCAATTACCACTGAGCTATGCTCGCTTTTGACAGTTAGGTAAATCAATTAGTACTCAAGACAATCAAAGATTTGTGGGTTTTTATGCTATATTTTTTAATTTTTCAAGCAAATTATAACTATAATTATTTTTATAAAATATATGAAAAAATATTTTAGAAAATGGAGCTATACCATCAAACTTCACTATCTCTTATCAATGATCCTAGAACCAAACAAATACATTGGACAAGAGATTCTTAGAGAAAGGAATGGAATCACAAGAGGAGACTACACCATTTGGAATTAGAATTATTTGATATCGAAAAGGTGTCTCATTCTGTAACAAACTAGGTGTGTAAATGGTCAATTCGAGCTTAACTCATTCAATAAGACACTAATTATCATTCGAAAGGTCGATGATTTGCTCCTCAACTCTAAATAAATAATTTAAGATTATCTTTTTTTATTTTGAGTTTGTTCTTTCATGTTATTACATACGAAGGGAATGGGAAGAAAAGAATACGACAGAAAAAAAATGACAAAGATGATAATAATAGGGGCAGTTGCAAGAATAGCAAAAAATAATATGGAATTTGCAACCATGTCATCAGTTTTTTAATGTTGCAAATATAGCAAAAAAATGTGGGTCCGCCTAAACATTAAAGTTGAAAAGTCAAAAAAACCCCTAAAACACGCTGGAAGTTTAAAAAGTATATCAATGGTGTTATTGATATACTGTATATCAGGTACATCATTCATTTATTTAGTGTACTGATATACTAGATATTGGGTATATCAATCAACTGATATACTAAATATATAGTATATCAGATGTATATTTTGTGAATATAATATACTTCATTTATGAAGTATACACATGAACTTTCATTAGTTTAGATATCTTTGATATACTTCATCAATAAAGAATTAGATATATTAGCTTTATTTTGGGACAATATGTGTGGTAGGAGATTTAAACCTCTAACCTTTTGGTTGAATGTGTATATCTTATGCTAGTTGAGCTATGCTCATGTTGGCAAATATGACATCAATATATTATACATCATCTTAATAATATACTACTGATACAATATCGATATACTTTAAATTACATTTTTAGTGAGTACTAATACACTAATGATATACTTAAAATTGCATCTTATTGATATACTTATAAAAAATTTTGCATTCCACGACCTTCATAATACACCAACAATTAAAAATATATATCAGTGATTTTTTTCAATAACAAGTCTATCATTGATGTATTTAGCTACTCATAATCAGGTATATCAATGTTATTAATTATTTGAGTAGTATAAAAATGAGATAAGTTCAAAAAGAAAAAAAAAAAAAAAGGTATATCAATGGTATATCAACATTTATAACAGGTATAGAAGACAAACATTTCATTTAAAAGATGTAAATAACACAACATAATTCAATAAAAAGAAAATAAAACATAACAAATATAAGTAAAGAAAGTAACATATCAAGTATATCATTGATATATCAACATTTAATCAGGTATATCAAATGTTATGCTTATCAAATCAAGTATATATTAGGTATATCATTGTATTCATTCGAGTATATCAAATTTGGTATATCAGTTAACTGATATACTTTATATTTCGTATATTAGTAAATATAAAGTATATCAGATATACTACATATATACCTGTTGATATACCAAGGGTAAAACTGGAATAATAAAAAAAACGGAAATCAGATTTTTAAAATTTTGCTATGTTTGCAAATCTAAAAAATCATAGCTACATTTGCAAATATCCTAATATTTTTTGCTACCCATTGCAATTTCCCATAATAATATAATGGAGAATGAAAAGCAAGATAATATTCTTGTTTAAAAAACCAACTATATTCTTGGTGCTAGTGTAAGTCCAAATTTATAAATCACCAGATATTTTGGAGTATGCTCAATCTTCAAATTGTTAGTTTATGAGAAATGATGATCCAATGTCTATAGACTTTGTGTCACCAATGTTTCTCTTTCAAGATTTTCATCTAAAAAACTTACTCGTTTTACAATGTTCGCTTGTGCTATTGCACACATATATGTGTTAATGGTATAGCTCATTCTGGACCCAAGTAGTCTAGGGAAAGTTTGAGAGCATGATAGCAAATCATGGAGTAAAATTATGTTGACATACCGCTATGTCGAAGGGTTCGATATATTTGGAGGGAAAAAGATCGTTTTTCCCCTAATATCGACGAAATCCTCGAAATTTCGCCGAAATTTTCTATATTTCGATGAAATCTCACTGATTTGATATATATATATATATATCAAATAGGTGTTTAACACAATGGCAGAGAATCCAGAATTTTATGTTAGGAGGGCACAAATCTGTTTTTTAACTATAGTCTTAAATGCACTACTAATGCATAATGTAGGTTTTTATACATAATATTCAAATGTTTAAATTACAAACTTAGTCCTTGAACTTTCAAAAGTATCTAATAAGTCATTGATATCTTTCAATTTTGTGTCTAATAGGTCCCTAAACTTAAAAAATGGGCTAATATGTCTTTAAATTTTCAATTTTGTGTCTATTACGCCCCTAAATTTTAAATTTTGTGTCTAGGTTCTTGACCTATTCAACATTTTTTAAAATTAACAGACCTAATAGACGCAAAGTTAAAAGTTTAAGGTCCAATTAAACATAAATTTCAAATTTATATCTAATGCATCAACTAATTTTTAAAAATTTCGAATATGTCAAAGGCTTATTGGATACAAAATTGAAATTTCGAGAATCTATTAGACATTTTTAAACTCCAATGCCCTATTAGACACAAATTTGAAAATTTAGAGATTAAGACATTTTTTAAAGTCTAGAGAACAAATTGGACAGAACCTGAAAGTTCATTAAACTTGTAATTAAACCTATTTAAATTAAGTAATATTAAATATCAAACTATATAAAAAAAAAGTTAGTTTGATATTAGTTTGTTAAATAAAAAATATACTGAAATTATTTATATAAATATATCATAAATGAAATTAAAATTGAAATATTTAGTATTTTTTTAGTGTAAAATGAGGCTCCTTTAATTGCATTATAATCTTTATGTAATTAAAATTAAAAAAAAAAATAGTTTACTAAAGAAAACTATTAAATTAAAAAAATGAATTAAAGTTTTAAAATAAAAACAGATATATCAACATTTTTTAAAAAAAAAATACTGCATTCATTAAACAGAAACCGGTACAACTGCCTCTTCTTGTAATAAAGAGGATACACACATGGGAAAGCATTCCCACCAAAAAATAGACTCATCGCCCCTTACAACAGAATCGATCCCAAAATTGAACCCACCACCATCGTGGGTTATCGAAGGCAACTTCGTGAGCAAGGAGGTGAGCGTACAATTCTCCTTGGGAAAGCGGTGCTTGAACATTGTACTACCCAACTTCGGAGCCAAAGCGGCTATGGCTTCCAAAATATTTTTTATTTTTGAGAGATCCTCCGCCTTCCCATTGATGCATTAGATCACTTGCAGCGCATCGAATTCAATAACCAGGCATGTGCCTCTCTTGGTCCCTTAATTGATCCGTCCCAACAATTAGCATCCCATGCGCTCGCACTTCTAATGTTGATGTGACATGACAGGCGACCCTTCTTTCTTTTTATTTTATTAATTTTTTATTTTATTTATATCTTTTATGAGATTTATCTTTTATCTTGTAATTGTAGTTTTAGATTCTATGTGTTTTTTTCTTTAGTTTTTTTTTATTATTCCTTTTTAATTATTTTTTATGTATAAAATTTCATTGATTTAGTTTTCTTATTTTCTTTTAAAATTACTTTTTGTGTATAAGATTTCGTAATAAAGTTATAATGGTTGAAAATTTGTAATGAATGAAATGGGTTCTTACATTAGATTTTATAAATTGATTACCTTGATTGTTTTTAATATTAAGGGCAAAATGCACTTTTGGTCCCCGAGGTTTGGAATTCATGTCTATTTGGTCCCTGAAGTTTTCAAAGATACACTTTAGTCCTCCAAGTTTGTAAAACTATTCTAAATGGTCCTTGATTTAACTTTAATCTAATGGAATGATGACTGAACCGTTATGTGCTGACATGGATAAGATGACGGCTATTTTATTTGATGACTAGGCACATAAATTAAAAAAGTAATTAAAAAAACTAAACTCGAAGGTTAAAAATTAAAATTATTTTAAACAAATAAGATATAAAAAAATCACTTTACCTCCTAGCCCTAATCTATCGACGACTTCTTCTCCCACAATCAACGATTTGCCATTTGCCATTTGCCATCCCTGTCCTGTAGCCGACGACGCCCTAGCCATCTTAGCAATCTGTCGGCGACGCCCCAGCTGCCATCGCAATCCTCTGATGACCCCTCAGTTGCGGTCGTCTGTATCAAGATGATTGAATCAAAGGATACTGAGGGACTATTTAAGTTTGATAATTTGCATATCAAATTAATACAGACAAACAACAAAATTAAGTTTGATAAGTTTGCGATTGTGCGATATTTTGATTAGTTTGTGATTTTTCAATTTTGAAAAGTTGGATAAGTTTGCGATTTTTCCATGTTTTATTTGCTGATAGATTAGAAAATTTGTCATGCCTTTGAGCGAAGGCTATGGAGTGTGTTACGCGTTGGTGGATGTCGATGGCAAGCTGGGAACTACGACAATGACTGAGGCATCGCCGGCAGATTGCGACTGCAGTTGGAGCGTTGCCGGTGGGCTGCGAAGGTTTCTGGACAGGTGGAAGGATAGCAAGCGGTTGATTGTAGAAGAAGGATTAGGGCACATAGGAGGTGAAGAGATTTTCTTTAATATCTCAGTATGTTTTAAACCATTTTAACATTTATTCAATATTATTTTAGTTTTTCTAATTAATTTTTCAGTTTATGTGCCTAGTCATCAAATAAAATAGTAATGTCATCTCATCATGTCATAACATAACGGTCCAGTCAGCATTCCGTTAGATCAAAGTTAAGACAGGGACCAAACCTGGAGGACTAAAATGTATCTTTTAAAACTTCAGAGACCAAATAAACATAAACCTCAAACGTCGGGGACCAAAAGTGCATTTTGCCCTAATATTAATATTATTCCTATATTTATGTGTTTAATATTTTTAATCACTTTACCAAGGGATCACGAATTAATTGTTTAAATCAAAATTTAAATACATTATTGAAGTAATTCTTAGATCTAAACATTTAGGTCTCGTTTGATAACCATTTGTTTTTTGTTTTTGAAAATTAAGCCAACAAACACAACTTCAATAATCACTTTAATTGTTTTTTGTTTTTGATAACCATCTATTTCTTTCCATGTTTTCAAAAATCAACTCAAGTTTTGAAAACTTAAAAAAAGTAGTTTTCAAAATTTTGTTTTTGTTTTTGGAATTTGGCTAAGAATGTAAATGTGTCCTTCAAAGATGTAAACCATTCTAAGAAAACTGAGAGAAAACAAGCAAAATTTTCAAAAACCAAATAGTTATTAAACTGCCCTTAGAAATTTTTTAGAAGTTATAAAAAGAAGAAAACCTAATATCTTTTTTTTTTTTAGAATAAAACACTTTCATTAATCACTGAGCAATTGCTCTCATATGAGAGCTAATCATGGGACAGGCACCCCATTATTGCTAGAAACATCACCAATTTCCAAATTATTTAACAATAAAAACCACGTTGGGAAATTTACACACCAACTCTCAGAAGAATTCGTGGACCAGGCCTTTCGGACCAAATGGTGGGCCATCTGATTTTGGCTCCTGGGAATATGACTGATCGATTGTATTGAATGCCCTGATAGAAGTCTTTTTGCTTCATCAATGAATAATGAAAGTTCTGTGATATCCTCCTCTTTCCCCAGCAACAAATTTACCACCTGAATAAAGTCAAGCTCGATAAACAGCTTTGGAGAATCTTGAGGAATCAATTTCACTCCTTCCACCACAGCAAGGGCCTCTAACCAGCTTATCTTCTGTGAATAACTCAATAGCCGGCCAAGATAGGGGTACCATCCCACCATCGCAGGATCCAGCCTATACCTCCGGTCATCTCGTCTTCATTCCACGATCCATCACACTGCAATTTCCCAGAACCCATCGGAGGCCTCAACCATTTGAATGAGATTCTTTGATTGGCGTGTTCATAGGGACGGATAGGCGCACTTTCTTCTTCAGATAATCTTCATCCGTCTGGTCCGCTCCTCCGCCCAACAGTCAGGCCCGTTCTCGTTTTCAGGTACCAAATTCATACGTCGGGTCCGCTTCTCCTCTCGGCGATCAGGCGAAACCTCTGTGGAGCAATGATGCGAACGCTCTCCCCTTAAGGTAATACGACTTGTCGATCCGTCTTCTCTACTTTGAAGAAAACCTAATATCTTTGCTTTGAAATTAGATTGGGATATTCATTTCTTAATAAACAAAGAGAACTAACTAATTGGGATCGGAAGAGACAATTCTTATATGTGCTTTCTTGGAAATGATTACATTGATGAAATCAGGTACAATTTTAATGTAGACCAAGCTTCAAAAAACCAATAATAAACTTTGTAGATGGAAAGTCTATCCTCAATTTAACTTTTTTTTAGAATAAGAAATACCATTAAAGATAAAGAGTTTGAACAACTACCCTCGTTTAAAAGAAGGACAATGGAAAACCAAGGCCCAAAATGCCCATTTTTCCCCTAAACGGGGTGTTCCTTTGGTTAGAATAAAAAACACAAAAACATGATCTTTGAACAACACAATGGACTACTGTGTTTAGAGCTCTCCTACAATAATGAAATTCCACCGATTTCAAGCTTGCCGCTAGCTCAAGGATGGCGTCAATGATGAGTTTCATGTTCAAGAAGTCTCCCTCAAATTTCTCCTTCTATATGGTATCAGAGCTCTGAGATTTCTTCTCGCATTAGGATGTCCTCTACCTCCTTTGAATCACTTACTAATTCACTACCCTTGTTGTCACACAGATTACTCTCTAATTCCACCGTTTAACACATATCAATCACAACCATTTTATCCTTACAATCCTAATTATTTCCTGCCTTACTACCCTACAAATTTCCCACACCCGAATACTCCCTATCCTTCATTTTGTCCTCCTCAAACTTTCCCTAATCAACAACCTCAACCTGTGCACACTCTTTCCTATTACCCCAAATTCATATCCCACTCCTCATTTTCTTGATGATACTAATTTTCTTCTCTGAAAAAATCAATTGTTGAATGCAATCTTAGCAAATGGTTTTCATGTTTTTCTAATTTTTCATCATCCATCGAAGAACATTGAAATGATCATTTCATTAGAAAAATGAGTTTTCCTTCACAAACTGCTCGTTATCAAAATTTGCACACCAAGCTCTTTATTTTATTCTTTCAGCTTGTTAGAGTCCTTTTCCTCGTATTCAGACAATATTACATTCTTACACACTAAATATTTCTCCCCTCTGGTTTCTCCAACGCCATTCAATGCATTGATAACAATCAGGGCATTCCATTCGACTTCTATAGAGATGTCACTCTACTTGCAAGTATCGACTATAGATTTGAGGCCCTTCCCAAATTGCTTTAGCTTCCAAAGTCTTGATTGACAATTTCTTAGATGTTTGTTGCACGGCAAAGCAGACTCAAGGATCCATCCGAATCAAAAACTAACCAGCTCATTCTTCATTTTCTTGCAGGGAAGAAAACCACTATGGTCAAACAAGACAAACCTACCATACTTCTACCTTTTAACTAAAGAAAATACCTGGCAATTGTTTGGAAGACAGCAAGAAAAACACATCTACCATGTATTTGCAAACATACTCCTACATCGCATTTTCATTTTCATTTTAGCAACAAATTCATCCTTTTACATAACAAAAAAAGTGACAAACTCCGCCAAGGACACACCAAGCTCATTGCAATCGACAGACTTAGTAACCGTCCAGTAAAGAGAGGCCGACGGGATTTGCTACAATAATTCAGCCATGTGAAGTCCAATGGAGACTCATAATTCACATATTAGAACATGCACTCAATTAGTTAGGATCTATTTTTGCAACTTTCATGCCTATATTTTGATGAGAATTTGCATTGGGTGGCAAATAAAAATTATATAATTGCAAATATAATACAATGTAAAAAAATTACAAATATAACAAAATCCATCCAAGTATATTACCCATAAACACTATCTGATAGACTTCGATTCAGATAACAAAATCAGGACAAATGAAAATCAGAAGAAAACCCCAATATAAATTATCAAAATATGTTCGCCATCACTCCTAAATTCATCTAAAGGTCAAACCCAAATCGGTTTATAGACTCTAGAGGACAAGAGAGCAAAGGACGAGTGAATAATATCACACATCTTTTGAGCTTAGCAGGCATTTATGCAATGAACCTGAGAGCCTTCGATATGTGCTTTTACAGTACGAACAATCTCAAATTCTAGGGCAAACAAAGCGCTTTCAATAGAGAATTATGTTTCGTTTAAATATCATTTTTTTATTCAGAAAGGCAATTATGTATCGATTCAAATAGAAACAGACCCTCGTAAGGCGTATACATATGAGAATTGAAAATCAACTTTAAATTGCAAACAAATAAATTTTCTGGAAGATGGATCAGATAAAGAGTGTTAAAAACTCCAGCAAAGGATAATCAGCGTCGTTCGTTTGGGGAAAGTATCATCATTTCCATCTTTAAAGCAATCATTCAACATGAAACCTCGTCAAGTCAATCACAAATAAGAACATCAGCATTAGATTTGCTAATATCGGAAGTAAAAGGAGAATCCAATTCAATGAGGATCGAAGAAGGTGGATCAGACAAAATGTGATAAACACACCAGCATAATATAATCAGCGTCGATCGTTTGGGGAAAGTATCATCACTTCCAACTTCTTCGGTATCATTCAATTTAACTACTCAGTACAATTATCCTAAGTCATCTACCAGTAAGTAAATCAGAAGACTTGAACGAGCAATCGGAATTAGCTCTAAAAAGTACCAAAAAGCAAAATGCAGATGTCAATAGAACTACAAATTGAGGAAAATCAATTCAATCAAGATCAGAGAGGATGGATCAGACAAGAGTGTGATAGACACACCAGCATAGTATAATCAGCGTCGATCATTTGGGGAAAGTGTCATCAATTCCAACTTCAGCAAAACCATTCAATTTAACTACCCAATACAAACATCCTATGCCAATTACAATTACCAGCAAGAAAATCAACAGTAGGACTCGAAAAGCAATAGCAGGAAGCAAACCAGAAACAGAATAAAAATGTCAGACAATTGCAAATGGAGGACAACAAATTCAATCAAGATCAAAGAGGATGGATCAGACAAGAGTGTGATAAACACACCAGCATAGTATAATCAGCGTCGATCATTTGGGGAAAGTGTCATCACTTCCATCTTCGATTGATAATCATACATTCCAAACAATGCAAAAAAGAAATATCAAAACAATAGAAAGTAGTAGTGGCCTTGAATTTGTCCGAAACTGCAATTCAGCGGCCAGCTTCGAATGGAAGCCATGAAAGCCTCTGGAGCTCACAGAATCGGAACCGCTGTTGCGTCGGCTCATACGTAGCACCCGATTGTGAAACAGAGTCTCGCGGATGCTCGTAATCAGTATTCGACGCCATTAAAACCACTACGAAGAAGACAGAAAGGTTTACCTGTTACGAATCAAAACCCTAAAAACATACTGTTGTTTGGCCGCAGGAAGAAGACGATTGTTGATGTTTGAGATGAAGGGCTAAGAAACTTATTTATAGAAGCAGAGGGACAAGAATGTTCGCTTCCAAACCCTAAAATCGCTTTTTAGGGTTTACATATCTATCGTTTATCTCATGCCACGTGTACGGTTCGATTTTTACATTTTATTAGCCGTTTTCATTTGAGAATAAAACTAGGTTTTCCTTTTTTTTTTTTTAATTCAACCCTGCATGGAGTGGAGATTTTTTTTTTTTTTTTTTTTGAGTACATCAACATTTGGAGGTGGGGGATTCGAGAGTATATATCAATTGCCGCTGAAGTATGCTCGCTTTGGTGAGTGGAGATTTAAACTTTGACACTTTGGTTGATGATGTATTATATTTAAAAGTTGGCCAGCGTAGTAACTGACATGTACCAGTGACCAAGAGATAAGAGATTTAATGTAGAATATAGTTGTTTTCAAATAAATTATAATAATAGGATAGCTTTCGATCTAATGTGATAATTAGTTGGATGAGTACAATTGCGGAGGTTACCTATCAATGCTTTACTCTTAAAAAAAAAAAAAATTACCTATGATTTACTCTCAGTGAGAAAAGATTAAAAGAAAGAAATGTTATCAAATAAGGGAAGGGGGAGAGAGGAGAATTTTTTTCTCCATTAGCTAAACAAAGATGGAGATGAGAAATACATTCCTCAAAATTACATATTTATGTTATTTGGTAATGCTACAAATTATAGAGAAAAAGAATATTACTCTACTATAAAAATAGGGGTACTCCTCATCTCGAAACATCTCTAAATAAAGAACGAAATTAAATGAATTAATTGTCAACTTTTCCAAACTTTATAGTTCTTTATTACCTCTCCTCTAACAAGGTTTAACTGTCGATCTTCCTCTTTCATACATGCTTGCCACTTTCTCCTTACAGATCTATATATGTGCAATCCATAAGAAGCCTAATTTTCTTTTCTTTTTTTTCCCATTTTCATATCAAAGAATTGAGTTTCAACTTGCTCATACCCATAACTAATTTGAAATATACTAAATATGATTGGAAGAAAGAAAGAAAGAAAAAAAAAAAAAAAAAAAAAAAAAAAAAGTAGCAATGAAAAGACAATGGAAATAAATTATCCAAGAGAAAGAAGCAAGGTTATTAATTTTACACAAAAAAAAATCATTCAAGTTAAAAGGTAGTCAATTTCGACCATTTTCTTGACTAATAATCACAATCAAGAGTAAATGGTGGTGACGTTCACCATTTACCCACAACATCTCTGTCACATATACATCCAATTTTTAGATTGGGCATAATCATGAGTTCGATCCAAACAACTCTTCTTGGGCAAAATTACATTATTCTTTTTTTCATGCTTCATGCTTTCTAATTTCAACCCCAAAAAAAAAGTATCAACAAAGCCCTAAGCAAACTATAAACTTTATGACCATTGAACACATTCAAATTACTATTGACGATATCACTAATCATGCACGTCTTCTAAAAAAAACCGACGAGGCACTTTGAGAACAAAAATTGGAAATTGACTATAGCTAGCATTGTGTAATTAAGAATATGCTAATATACAAATTTTTGGTGTTGAATTTTGATGGTGTTTGTTGAGTGTATAGTGGTCTAAGTTCATGAAGGGCCAAGGAGAGACCTTGCATAAGCCATTGGCAAAGCCAATATTTTCTTGGCTTTGCTCACATATGCCCTCTTTGTGAAGTTGTTGTAGTCATTGGCTTCAATTTCGTCCAATATTTGGCGATACAATAGCAACGAAGCCCACACCTACAAATATCATTACTAGCATTCATATTTGAAGGATAATAACTCATAGAAGGAATATTCATCATTTTATATTAGTAAGTTTGGTATAACTAAAACCGTTCGATAAAGTTAAATAGCAAAAGTTATGCTGGTATGTTGGTCATTCTAGAAGTGTGTTGGAATAACTAAAGATATTTTTGTGACTTAAGTGGAAGTGAAGAAAAGTTTAATTACATGTTTAGTCTTCAAACTTTCAGGGTTATGTCAATTTAGTCCTTGAACTTTAAAAAGTTTCAAATGGGTCATTGAACTTTCAATTTTGTTTCCAATAAATCCCTGAACTTTTAAAAGCATCTAATAGATCCTTAAACTTCCACTTTTGTGTCAAATAAGTCCCTCGACTTTTAATTTTGTGTCTAATAAGTCTCTGACCTATTCAACATTCTTTAAATTTCACAAAACTACTGGATACAAAATTGGAAATTTGGAGTCTCAATACGCACAAAATTCAATTTTATATATATTAGATTGATTAATTTTTAAAAATATCAAATATACTAGGAACCTATTAAACACAAAATTGAAAGTTCAGGGATCTGTTAGACATTTTTAAAGTTCAATGACCTATTTGAAACGAAATTGAAAGTTCAAGAATTTATTTGAAACTTTCTAAAGTATAAGGACATAATTGATATAACCTTGAAAGTTCAGGGACTAAACTTGTAATAAAACATAAAAAAATGAAAAATATTATCAAATTGATTCTTGGTTTTAAAATTGGGCTGCAATTTAAAAAGAAAAATGCTAATGATATTAAAAATAATAAATAAAAAAAAGGGTTAGAAAACAAACTGACATTTAAAAGATAAAAAATGAAGAAGATGGTATTACCGGCCATCTGCTAGCTTTATTGAGCTCCAAAACTCCTTTCTCAGCCTCATCAAAGAACATTCTGGCTCTTTTAATCTGACTCTTCATGAAGTTTCTCCATTTATCATTTACTCTTCCAGCAAATATGTCCTCATCTGAAAGTCCTGCCTGTGCTAGCTCATCTTGTGGTAGATATATTCTCCCTCTTCTAGCACTTTACACACCCACCACACATTCATTTTATTATATTATCATCACATCTAACAATCTTTCCATTCATTATTTAATCATCCAAAAACACAACAAAAAAGAGCATTTGTTACCTAACTAATAAAAGACAAACCCCATTATAGAAAGATGAAAAATGCTTCAATCTAATATTGTTCAGACGGTACACGTCGTCCACTGCTCTCGCGATACTTGGATATCCACTATAGATTTTGAACCTATTAGCTAACTTGAATGCACTTTAACTTAAAACTTGTCAGACATTAAATCTTAAGTAGGTGGTCACCATGGTTTGAACTCATTTCCTCTAAGTTCTTTGCTTTTTCGTTAGCTCCTTGTAAAGTTGAGGGTTTAAGTTGACGAAATGAGAAGCTTAAAGTAAAACTTAGACTTACCTAAAACAGCAAATAATGTTTCTCTAAGACAATAGATATAATGAATCAATTCCATTATGGTTCTTTTGAGTTTAGAAAACTTTACTCAAGGGCAGTGAGTGAACTTACTCTTCTCCAACATCTCTGAGAATGTTTGTAAGCTGATTTGCAATGCCTAATGCCAAGGCAGCATTGTACACACTCTCTGTGCTTGCTTGTGAGTCAGGGGCTATGCCCATTATAGGAACACTCATCAATCCAACTGTTCCAGCAACATAATAACAGTAGAGATACAGTTCGTCGAAATTCTTGTATCTCGACTTCCTTAGATCCGTCCTCATCCCCTCGATCATATCTTTAAATGGCTGCAAATGTCGAGACGTATTAGACTTCAACCAACTTAATAGCCAAAACATCATCTCTACTAGAGATACCAAGTTTATTTGCAAGAACTAAAAACAAGTATTCAAGTAAAAACATAACAGTTTTAGAATGGTGTCACTGTTGCTTGAACCGTATCTGACCTGAATGTCGACGGGAAACTTAGTAACGGTATCGGCTAAAGCTGCATCCAGCATGTCAAAAGGCCTCCCTTGGAAAAGCTCTTCCAACCTTGCCTCCCATCTGTCCAATGCAGTAGGTGTTATGTGTGAAGCATTTGGCCCATCAACAAGCTCATCTGTCCTCCTACACCATACTTCAACATGCCAACAACAAAGGAGGATAAATTCAGTCCATCGCACAAAAATGAAGATTGTGCAGCATAAACGTTCATTATATATCTATTTAACCGAGTATCACAATTTCTAACTTAACTCTTTTGACCACTGGACTAATCTATGGTGGTTCATGACACAGACGAAATCAGATCACAAACATCAAGTTTCACTAGAAAGAAAATTAAAACATTCATCACACACACATATATGTATATATATATATATATATATATATGTGCCTTTAAGCACTGTTCTATCTGAATGAACTCAGCACAGACTGCACACTAGAGCTGAAACAACACAGTAATTCCAAAAGCACACACTGTCTTTGCAACAATGGATATGGATCAAAGCAGCAAAGGTCAAACAAAAGGTTCACAACCACTTACCATATATTGCCCAAATAGCCTTTTGCCTCTCAGGAGTCATCAACATAGTTCCTAAGATGAAGGGAAAAAAATGAAATAAGATAAGAATCCAAGTAACAGAGATACTTTCTAATCTCCATCTCCAAACAGGGCTGAAACTTTTGGGAAGAAAAATGTTAACAGAAAGGCTAACCCAGATAAAATGTCTTGGCATACTCTGCACAAACTTCACCACACCGATCATAAGCTTCATTCAACAAGGTCGGAGTCCCCGGAAGAACAATATCCGGCTTTACATCCAGTTCTCCGGCGGTCCTCAGCTGCCGTTTCACTAGAGCCGCCTGTTTCATGACAACGTCGTACACCTTCTGCTCCGACGAGACGGCCATTTCTCCGGCGGGATTCGCCACCATACTTGCTGCAATAACAGAGCCATATCCACCTTCACAGAGAAATGGGTACTTCAACTCCGTGGAGTGAGAGTAATTGCCCCATTTCTGTTTCTTGTTCATCAAATTCATCGCTCGATTTCGGGAGAAGAATCTCGAAGAATCGGGAATTTGAAGTCCATCTCGAACTGAATCAAGAAATCCGAAGCTCGATGGGGAAAGTTCGACGTTGGGAGAGACAACCAACGATGAAGCAAAAGACATAGCAATCAATGATCAAAATTCCACTTCCCACTCGACGATTCGAAGCCTAGAATCAACGAATCGCAGAGGAATCGAGAGACCCAATTGCGAAATGAAATGGAAAAAAGCAACTTAAATCCGATTGAACCGTCCAAGAAATTCTAAGCAATGCTTCGACACGGAGGAAGTTCCCACTTAGCTTCTCTTTTGTATCGCGCCTGTATTCGTCCAAAAGAAAATACATAAAAAATACACACCTAATACTGACTACGGAGTACAATAAATTAATATAAGATGTGTGGACATAAAATAAACTCCGTAGCCAACAAATACCGAACACCCACATGATGATAATCCTCAAAAAAGGCAGAGAAATCGAAAGCTCAGTTCACTGTTACTCTTTTTGGGGGAAAGTGGGAAAGGGTCGGTTTCTTTCGTCATCGAAATTTGACTGAAGATCAAACGAAACGAAGAACAGAATGTAAAGCAAAAACACGAGGATAATGCATAAAAGAAGGACAGAATCACTTACGATCGCTGAAGAACGGCAATGAAGGCGAAGTAGAAGGTGAAACGAACCGCCAAGGGAGGGGGCTCTCTGTTTCGATTCCACTTTGAAGTTTGATTGTATAGAAAGATGATTGAATTGGGTTTTGTTTGTTTCTTGTGAGGAATTTGAGTTGAGGCTGCTGTGCGCTTTTTGGGTTCGGTGGTGGATGATTGCTCTAATGGAAGCTTGATGGCTGCTGGAAGAATTTGGTCCGCAAACTTGCTTGAGCCCGACCAGTTTCTTTTTTCTTTCCTCTATGGTGCGGGATGGATTTTCTGCAAGTTGCGGCTTAATTTCTCCAGACAGAGAGACTGACAGAATTGTAGTTTGCCCAATAAAATATTAGTTTATATATATATTCTTAACTAGTGGAGAAAGAAATTATATCCCCGATTAATGTTTTAACTAGTTGAGCTCGACAATTTTTTTACAATATGTGGGGAGGGGATACGAACCACGGACCTTATAGTTATCAGTACAACTTTATGCCAGCTAAACTAATCCCTTGTTGACTAAATTCAACAACATTTGAGAGTGGAGAATTTGAGTATCTATTCTCTTGATCAATAATACATGTCAATTGACGATTATGCTCATTTTGGCATTGGGTAAATATAGTTTGGTTTGTAGTTTTGGATGATTTAATTTCCATCCATTAAACTTAATCGAACATTTGCAAATAAGATAAGATACTTGCTACCATTCTAAAAGCATATCCAATCTCACCCTGTAGTTTTTAATATCCATAAAAGAAAACTTAATTATTCATTTTAGTAATGGTTAAGATGGTTAAGATAAATGTGATCATCTTATAGCGAGAGGTTCAATCACTCACCTTCATTTTTGCCAACCCGAAATAATTATTAACAAAAATAAAAAGAAATGGTCAAGCTAGATAATTTTATTAGACGTAGAGCGTAGGTTATAAACCTTTTGTTTTTTTAGTTCAATGATTACGAAAGATCAAATCATTATGAGATAGTAATTGAACTATGTTTGGATTTACGACGGGTTAGAGAGATTTGATTTTTTTTAAGAGAGATTTGAATTTATAATTTAGATATACATATATCTTAGGGTCTGTTTGGTAGACCATCCAGATTTTGTTTTATGTTTTTAGATTAATTGAATTCAGTGAATATGTGTTTGGCAGATGTGTTTTTTAAGACTGTTTTCGAACTATGTGATCCAAATAGTGGAAATTCTGAAATAACTTTTTTATGTTTTCATTGTATCCAGGATTTTGAATTTGCAAATTTTAATTGCATAATTAAATTAAAAAAGATAAAAAACTTCAATAAATATAGTATTTCATGTTATAAACTTAATTTATTTTTGTGAAATTAAAATTTGTATAATATAATGCATTATAAATTATATGATATTGTAAAATAATAATAATAATAAAATTTATAACGCATAACATGTTTACAAGTTAATAATATTTTTATATTCAACTCAGTATTTAGTTGATAACTACAGATAATTTATGATTTATGAATATATTATCAAACACATTTTGAACCATCATTTAAATTCAGATCCAATTTCTGAATCTGCTACCAAACACATATCTGAAAACATGAAATACATAATTTCAAAAAAAAAAAAAAAACATGAAATACAACCCTTGTTTTCATTGAATCCCTTGTTTTCAAATTTATGTTTTCAGATCACCAACCAAACACACCATTAATCATTGAATTTGCTCGAATCAGCGCAATTTTAAATTCACCTCTTTTCCTCATGTTTTTGGATGTGTGGCTTGTGGTTAGTTATTTATGAGCTTATCTTAAATAATAATAATAATTATTATTATTTCGTTTGGACACTGTGGTGTTGAATTTTATACTTTTTTTTTTTTCCTTTAATTTCGTTTTATTATTTAGTGGTTGGATTTGGACATGTATGTAGATGTGGTCTTGAGTCATTTCTTTAGTTGAATTTTATGTAATTCATTTTAGTCGGTAAATAATCTTCTAATTTAGTCTTCAAATAGTATTAATTAATTAAGCACTTAGTTCAAGATCCAATTAAATAAAATTAAAAGTTTTGTGTTAAAATTGATTTATTTAATTGATTGGGTTTCAAAAAAGACTTATGTTTATAGTATATGTTATAGGCAATTTTGGACCACCCGACGCACAAGGAGCTGACGAGGACGTCCGGGCGAAAATAGGGCTAGGAGACCGAGCTCGAGGAAGAACCGACCAAAGGGCCGGGCCAACTTAGCCCGACCCATATGGTCGGCCTCGGCCTTGGGCCGAGGCCGAGCTCGGTCACCTCCTCTCGGTCCCTGATGCCTCTAGCCGCCCCGATTTCGCCTGGTTTGTCCCGAAACGCCTCCGAATTCCTAAAAACCCTAGGAGCACGAGCAGGTATTTATACCCCTTTTCGCCACTGAAGAAGGGGACCCGAACTCCATTCTCGACTCTCTCCTCTTACTCTCTTGCTCTCCTCTTCCGTTTTCTGACTTAAGCATCGGAGGCGGTGTGGCTAGCACCACACCGGTGTGCAGGTTTACTCTTTTGCAGGCCACGTCTTCCCCCGCTCTCAAACAAATTCACTGTCGATTATCACGTGGAGCGAAGGTAATTTACCTAGCGAAATTTGATCATCAACAGTATACATAATTTAAGAAATCTATACTATATATAAATGGGGCTAAGAGGGGAGAATCTTTGCCTTCCCATTTTGCCCTTTACATTTT
The DNA here is from genome assembly GCA_017139565.1 of Luffa aegyptiaca. Lineage (NCBI taxonomy): Eukaryota > Viridiplantae > Streptophyta > Magnoliopsida > Cucurbitales > Cucurbitaceae > Luffa > Luffa aegyptiaca. Next base: position 14,251,362 of record CM029403.1, read on the forward strand.
AATAAATTCCTCTTTTGTCCCTCCCTTCGAATAGTTGCAACTGTTAGAAGTGTCCCGTTGAAAGAATTTAATCCATGGGGAGTGGTTACATAGTGAAACAAAGCATTCTTTCACATATGGGTGTGACTATTCCATTGCTTCAAATAGTTGCAACTGTTAGAAGTGTTTGTTGAGAGAATTTAATCCATGGGGAGTGGTTACGTAGTGAAACAAAGCATTCTTTCACATATGAGTGTGATTTCCACTGTGTATGGGTGTTATCTGGATAGTAAATTTGAAACATCATGATTTAATAGTGGAGACGTGTCATTTATAGGTTATATAGAAAACAACCTCTTTATTCCTATTTTTGGGTTATACAATAGTGTCCCAAATGATTGAGTGTTTGAAAATGTTTAGTTCACGTTTATTGTTATAAACAATTATTTTGACATCTAATCCTAAAGTTACATGATACTTCATTAGGAGAAACTTCCTCTTTCTATTTTTCCCTTCTCATTTTTTATTCAATTTTTAATAATATTTTCCTTAAACATTATATGCATATTTTAGTTTTTTTTTTTACATTTATTACTCGTGTTCTTTCAATTATATAAATATCAATATTTTATAGACAAAATGTTCAAAATATTTCATAGAGATGCAAATATCTCATAATATACTTTTTTTTTCACTTAAATAAATGTGTATTTTAGAATAATTTTCTTAATTTAATTATTAATAATTAATTTAAAACAATAATATAATTTATTTATTTCTTTCTTATATGTATAAGACACAACTATGTAAACAATTCTAAATTATATTTTTTTTCTTCAGAATTTTCACGAAAAGGATAAGAATATAAAAACATTAAAATGAAAATTTTTTGATGTATGTGTTTCACTATATCAAAATATTAACATATTCATTTAACAAATTAATTATTTGTACAAAATTTCGTTTGTAATATATACATAGAAATTTTCATGAAAAAACAATAATATGAAAATATTGAAAAAAAAAGTTTGCTTTGTCTACCTTTTAAAATTTTATTAAAATAAAAATTATATAATATTTATTTATTGCATGTTAGAAAACTATTATTTTCTCATATTTTAATTTAAAATTATAATATTTCACGTGCAATGCACGTGTTACTCAACTAGTATGAATAAAAGTGTTGTATGTTTACTCGATCTCAAACTACTGGTCTCTTTCTTGTAAAATAAAAAAATATTGGTCTCTTTAACAATTTATTAAAAATTCGTCTGATTGGCCATTTTTTTTAACCCAACAAAGTAGGGTAGGGATTATTTAACTAAAAAATCATCTCATAACAATAATATACTAAGATGTGTTCATTAAAGTTATGCTCGAATTTATACTAAAAAATATCGTGCTCTAATTGGTTTATAATTTAATTTTTTAAAATAAAAGTCAAATTGTTATTCCAAATACAACTCAAAAGTTGAATAATATTTCATACAAGTCAAAGTTAAAATCTCAATTTTATCATCTATAAAATCTTAAAAAAAAAAAAAGTTAATGATTTAGTACAAGCAAACACACTAGTGAAAAAAATATAAGAGCAAATAATGTGAAACAGAATTTTAATTATTTTACGTTCAAAGGTTAAATGCCAAATATCAAAATCGAAGTTTGAAAATGTAAAATTTAACGTAAACTATACCTCTGAATTATAGGATTGGTTTCAATTATACCTATGAACTTTCAAAAGTTTTATTTTAGTTCTCGAAGTTTTAAGTTTATTTCAAAACTACCCATATAGACATTTTCCATTAGATTTATTGACAAAAAATAATGTGTTTGCATATGTTTTTATTATTTTTTTTGCACGTGTGTATTCAGATATATTCACATAAGCAACAATACAGATGCAAACAGTCATTTTTCGTCCATAAATTTAACAAAAAAAAAAAACCTTCAGGGACCGTTTGGTGCGTGAGAATGGATTGGGTTGAAATGGAATGACATGTGATACCAATGTTTGGTAGGCCGGATTTTAGTGGGGTTGGAATGGAATTGTGGGCATGTGGATTCCCATGTCCCACATTTTGGTGGGTTCCACTATTTATCTCTCCATTTTTCTTCATAATTTTGATGAGACCCACCATTTCTTTTTCTATTTTCCCACATTTTGGTGGGTCCCACTATTTCTCTCTCCATTTTTCTTCGTAATTTTGATGGGACCCACCATTTCTTTTTCTATTTTCCTTATAATTTTGGTGGGTCCCACTATTTTCTCTCCATTAATTCCAGCGCACCAAACACAAGCATCATGATTCCCAGGAATCCAGATGCCAGCAAAATATTCCCATGGGAATCACATTTCATTCCATTCCAAACCTATTCAATTTCAGCGCATCAAACGACCTCTCAATGTTATTTTGAAACAACTTTAAAGGGTTAAATTGAAAGTTTCGAAAGATGGACATAATTGATTTTTATTATTATTATTATTATTATTATTATTTTTTGAGGGGACATAGTTGAAATTAACCTGATAGAAAGATGTGATGTCATGTGATTAGTATGGTTTAACAAATTTGAAAGGATGAAAGAAGATAAAAGGAGAAGCGTGGGAGTATAGGAAGGAGATGACACGTGGACAGGTCAGCCCAATCAGCTGAGGATAACGTTATCAAAAATTCACTTTACCGCGAAATCGAGATACAATGTACCCCTTACCTGTACACGTGGCAGACGTCTAAGCTCAGGAGATCCGGTACTAATAGGATTCCCACCCTACAAGGGCCCCACGCTAGGTAAGGGGCTTGGAGAGGAGAAAATTTTAATGTTAAATATTAATAATTTAAAGAAACAAAAAGAAATTATGTGATGGTTGTGTTTCATGAAGATAATGACAAACCTTGGACTAATTTTATAATAAGTGATCACTATCAATTTGATTCTTAATGTTTATGTGTTTTTTTTTTTTCCTTTTAAATCTATAGATTAATTCTTATAATTTGAGGTTAGTTTCTTTTATGTAGTAAAAAAAAGAAAAATTAAGCGGGTCTTCATAGTTCGATTAAATGTTACAAATTGTTTTTTGTTTTTGTGTTATTTAGTTCGACTATGTGTGAATGTGGGAGAATTTGAATATCTGACCTATTGGTCTATGATACACATCTAGATCAATTAAATTATAATGTTGTTGTTTTCTATTTTGTGGACTAATTGTATTGAGGTGTAGGATTGAGTGTAAAATGAAGATAAATAAATGGAATTTCAAGTGCGTATAAAAATAATTAAAGGATGATATGTGAGGTTTAATCAAATCATTGAAACTTCTAAGAACATATATGGATTGAATTGAAATAAGGTTGAGTTTGAGTTTGTGGTAGCTTTTAAAATAAATGCTAGCAATTGTACTTTTAGAAAATTCAGTTGTAATGATATAAAGTAAATTAGACTCTATCTGATAACCTTTTGGTTTCTACATTTTTTAGAATTCTAGAGACCATGTTGGTAATTATACACAAAGTAATTAAACCATTTAATAATAAAAAAAATATAAATAAATAAAAACAACAACACTAAAAGTAAAAAATATGAATACAAAAATAGTTCATCGCTACAATAATATACAACACCTATAAATAGGGTTTTTTTTTAGTTCAATAACATGTAGAGAGGTTGAGGGTTTCAAACATCTAATCTCACGGTCGATATATATGTTTTAACTAGTTGAACTATACTCGTGTTAGCATAAAGAGAGAAATTGACGTGTGATTTATTTGGTTATATTCAAATTCGACACATTTTCTTTTATTCGTTCAATTTTACTATTAAATATGAACCAATATTTTTAGGTGACCTTTTTATCTTTTTACTTTTTTTAGTTTATCATGTATATTATTTTTCCTATTGAGGTAGTTACCATAATTTATATCTTAATAAGGTGTTACTTAACCACCGCATAATAGCTTCTTTCTTTTTCTCTAATGGCCTTTATAATGTTTTCCAAGTATATTCAAATTCACATACTTATAAATAGCAAATTTAAAAAGTGATCATAATTTAGCTTGATAGAAAAAATAGTAATAGATAAAATGGTCAGATTATCCAGATCATATATATATATATATATATATATATAGTTATTTATTTATAAGCCTCTAGTTAGGTAGGAATGACAGGAAAAAGTATATAGGTTTATGGAATGGCAAAGACAGAAATGAAAGCACTAAAGTTTAACTTTGAAAGATACATACATTTTCAACGAGAAATACTACTTTAATGAAATTATCCTTTAAATGCATAGAAAACAAAAAAGGAAAAAAAAACATAACAACACACAATTGAAAAGATTACATTTTTTTTATTAAAATATTATAAGTTTTGATTTGATTGTTTGGATATTAACAAAAGATGAAAGTTTATGAATTGACATCATTTTCATATAACAAAATGTTACTAAATTTGGAGGTATAGGTCTAGGACTAAACAACTTTTAAGTACATGATATATATATATATATTTATTTATTTTTTTGGCATTGGAGTCATAGCCTTTTACAACGATTGTATGATAATCGTAAATTTGAGAATGTTTGAATTTGGTTCAAGAATCTCTTATGTCCTACACTGTTTTTGAAATAACTTTTAAATAAATTCAGTTATTCTAAAATGATTTTAGTTGATTAAAAATATGTTATAAGAAGGAAATCTTAATAAATAAGAAATATTTTAAAAATCTTGGATTAGCTTAAAAGTGTTTTAGTTGATTTGTGAAGTTCGACCACTTCACATAAATCAAATTAAACCTAAATCCAAATCATAAAGCTCAAATAGTTAATCAAACAATTTTTTTTTTTTAATTCAACGAACGTAAATTGTCAATCAAACTTCTAACCTCTCGAAATGCAATAAATACTTTATCTATATCACTATATTTGAATTGAGAAACTAATCAAATTTAAATAATTAAAGAAGTTTTAAAAAGTTGAAAATTCAAACATAGAAATGGTCTTTTTGGTTAAAAAAATAAAAATAAAAAAAAGAAGTATTTTTGGTTAAAAGAAAAAAGGAAAAATAAAATGAAAAGCAAGTGGAGTAGGGGTCCAAAGTGGGGGATGGGAAGGAAGGAGAGAGAGCTAGAAAATGGGGGATACACGGACCACGAGGACCTAATTTTATTGGAAGTGCTTTTGTCGTGGAGTGGAAATTGAAAAGTGCTTTTGCGTGGGGAAGGAATCAAAAAGATAATCCGACAACACCAAAATAAAAAAAATAATAATAAAATAAAAAATCACTATTCGTATGTGAAAATAACAATGTAGTATCTGAACTTTTATTTGTACTGATTTAATCTCCATAGTTTTAATTTTGTAACAATTTAGGGCCCGTCTGGTAACGTTCTCGTTTTTTGTTTCTTGTTTCCAATTTTATTAAGAAATCTAAGTATTTAATAACTATGGATGTTTCTTGTTTCTCATTTTTTAGAAACACTCCCAAAATTTGTATAGAACTTTTGGGAACAACTAAAACTAGTTTCTTCTTTTTTGTTCTTGTTTCCAATTTTTTCCAAACATAAATAAGAATGTAGGTTTATTATTATTGAATGTGTAGGTGTTAGGGTCATGAAATTCTATTTTTCTTTATTAAAATTGAAGAAACGGAAACAAGAAACGAGAACGTTACCAAACGGGCCCTTAGTCTCTAAACTTTCATATGTAACAATTTAGTCATGTACTTTAAAATTTGTAATGATTTAATCTCTATCATGAAAATTAATGTTAAGACTTAATGAAGTTTTGTACATAATAAACTAATTGGGACCTAGTATGTTTATAAACTACAAAGTCCAATAATTAAATAATAAAAATCGACATTTAATTTTGATGATTTTTTTGTGATATTGATTAAATTGTTACAAATTTAAAAGTACGGGGCCTAAATCGTTAGAAATCAAAGTTCAGTGACTAAATTGTTACTTTCATAAAAGTTCAGGGACCAAAAGTGATTTTTAACCAACAACTAAATATCATTTTAGTTCATTTACTTTGTGCATTTCGTTCCATTTTAATTCACATACTTTCAAATGTTCAAAGTTTTAAAATTAATTTCTTTCGAAATTGATTGAATAATAATAATAATTTCACAAAAGAAAAGACCTAATAGGAACATATTTACAAAATTTATAGTGATTAGATTATTATAAACGAGTTTTAAAAAGGTTTAATAACAAACTAACCAAAACAAAACTTGGCTGCATACCGGTATGTAGGGATCTCCCCACATACTCCATCAAAATCTTGACAATTAAGAAAGAGGAAAGGAAAAAAATGAGAAATTTTGTTTATCTCTCCTAGTTGTCAACATTTTAATGGTAGTATGCAAGGGGATCCTTACATACCGGTATGCAGCCAAGTTTTTTCCAATTAATTTTAAACTTTATTAAAACTAAAATGACTCTATGTTGAATAACTATTTCGTTTTTTTGTTTTTTGTTTCTGAAAATTGTACTTGTTTTTTCTCAATTTTTTTACCATGATTTTCCTTTTTTGTTATAGATGAAAGTAGCATCTATAAACTTTATTTTCAAAATTCAAATAGTTATCGAATCAACTTTATTATTATTATTATATATATATATATTTTTTAAAAAAATCCCTTAAACAAAAGAAAACAGCAAACCCAATTCCAAAGAAAGGCCACTATGGCTGTGCGTCCCCTCCACCACCACCACCAGAGTTTGAGGGTCAACCTTTTGACACGTTTCCCCTTAACCTTTTTTAAAATAGCAACACTTTGTTTTTATTCTAAGTCCTCACTTTTGTGACATTTGTCTCCACTCTCGCTCAACCCTTTCTTTGAATTTGGACTATTTTTCGTTCTCTGACCAAATTCTTGAATATATACTCTCGATCAAGAAGATAGAAATCTGAAAGCACTAAGTTTAGTGCTTCAAAATTTTAAGGTTTTGTCCGATAAATTTTTGGACTCTGTGTCTAATGATTTTTAAAATTCTCAATTTTATGTCAAATAGATTCCTTTCGAAATATGAAATTTCAATTTTATGTTTATTGGTATCTACGATATCGATACTTGTTAAAAATTTATGGACTTGTTAGACCTAAAATTGAAATGTCATTGTCTTATAAGACATGAAATTGAGCTTTGTGAGTTTCTAAAATGTTGAATATGGTAGAAACATATTTTTAAGAAAAAGGTACAAACATTTTTGTCTAAAATGGCACGACAGGTAATAGGTATTGAATGTTTGAAATAAATTGTCAACGGACATAAAACTTGTCATAATGACCAAGAGGCATGTTATTCAAATCCCTACTCCCATATGTTCTCAATAAAAAAAAATGTTTGAAATAAATTATAATATTTTTTTTAGAACATGTGAGATGGAAGATTTCAATCTTAGATCTCTTGTCATCATTACAATACTAGTTGCTCACATTGACAGATAAATTATAATAAATTAAATGAACCTCCCAAGCACTAGCCCTATCATGCAACTACTTCTTTATTGTGTCAAAGCAAGCATAGTTCAATGGTAATTGACATGTATCCTCGATCAAGAGGTAAGAGGTTCAAATCCCCCCACCTCCAAATGTTGATGTACTCAAAAAAAAAAAAAAACTACTTCTTTATTGTCTTTTATTTTCTTTAAGTAGCTACAATTACGTGAGACAAACAACATTTATTTCAACCTTGATTTAATATTCTTTTAGTTAAATATATAAGGGATATCGAAAAGTAATATGTGTCTTATGCATTGAGTTATAATATTCAAATTGACTTAGTTGAAGAGACATTAACCACATTATTTTTATCCTTTGAAAATAATTGGATTTAATTCCAAAACTCGAAATGAAAAAAAATGAAAGGATTGATTTTATCTCATAAATGATTGGATCTTGATTTTAACTGTTATACAAATATTCACTCTATATCTCTTCATTAACTCATGAATTAGCCCGTTTTTCACACAAAAAAAAAAAAAAAACTCATGAATTAGCCCGTGCGAGATTGTCTTCTATACCATGTGTGTGGAATTCAAATTTCCCATATTGGGTTGTAAGGCTAGCTCATAGCGAGCATCAGTTTTTGTACCCCTCAGAGAGCTCTTTCTGTTTGAAATAGAATTCTCTCTTATTCAAAAAAAAAAAAAAGTATATTTCAATAGACAATCCATTCTATTACTAAGGGTGGATAACAACTTGGGACTAGATTTCCAAACTTTTGTTACTTTAGTAATTTAATTAATTTTTTCAATTATAATTAAATCAATACTTTTTTTTTGGTATTAAGGTAGATTTAAAATGCACAGTAGTTTCTATTAGATGCTGGTTAATTTATTAACATATATACAAATTATTTGTTGCTGGTTCTTTTAACTAATTAATTAACTTTCTATTTTAGTTTTAGGTTTTTTTATATCCCTATTTGACTTAAAACTTTGAATATATCTTACTTTCTAATTAAATATTTGATCTTAATAGTATTCATATATATCATTATGAAACAATCTTTTCACAATATCTTATTTTCAATCTATAAATATTTGTTAATTACTTAACCATCTCGAGGTTGAAACTTAAAAAATTCTATATATTTTTTGAAAGTCTTAAAAAATACTATAAGTTTGTTTTTTTTAGTATTTAATATATATTTGTTAAATTAATATGTTCGAAATTTCAAAAAAAAAAAAAAAAAATGAATATGTTCGATCCTACATTCTTTTAATTATATACCCACCTTTGCCTATTTCCTTTCCTAACATTGAAAGTTCGTGTTATTATGCACTCTCATGGGACCACGTCCCACCCCACCATTTGTTGAATTGAAAAAATAATGGAAGTTTTTTTAGAGAAGAAAAAATAATGAAGTTGAGAGGTAGATAAGTTTGATTAGCTAAACCCTCTATTTATTGATGAAGTGTTATTATATTTGTTCTTTAAAAAAAAAAAAAGTGGTATTAGATTTATCTATCTATATTTCCTTCTTTATTGCATTTTAATTTTCTAATTACTGATATTTATTGCTATAATTAATTCGAATGCATCTGGCTTTTAAAAAATTGAATTGAATGTAATTAGTCCTTTTAAAAAAATTTAAGTCTTTAATTAATACCTGGAAAAGTAGTGGGAAATTATTAAAGTAAATCTACTTAATAGAACTACTCCAAAAAAAAAAAAAAAAAAAAAAAAAACTACTTATTAGAAGGTTGAAAGACATCTTTTTTTTTAGGATGGTTGATGCCAAAATCCGGGTTGGGAGAACTCACTTGACCTTCACGTGCCACCAACAGTAAATTTGTTTGGGAGGGGGAAGACGTGACCTTGCAAGACAAGGAAACATGCACATCGGTGTGTTGCTTGCCACACCGCCTCCGATGCTTGATGCTTAAGTCAACAAGGAGAAATATAGAAAGCCGGAGAGCAATAGTGAGAGGAGAGTTTAGAGAATAGAGTTTGGGATCCCTTTATCTAGGTTGAAGAAGGGTTTATATGAATTCTTTCTATTTTAGGGTTTCTAGGCATCTCCATATCAATCGGGGCTGAACCGGGGCAACCAAAGACTCCAGGAACCAAACGGAGGTGGAAGGACTCGGCCCATGGTCGAGGCCGACCATGAGCCTTGGACATGGGTCGAGGCCAAGCATGGGCCTTGGCCGATGCCAAGCTATGGGATTGGGCCAAGCTTGGCCCAACCCCTTTTGTGTGACTCTCCTCCGAGGTGCTTTTCCTGGTAGCATCTTCGGGCTGGCGTTGAGCTATTCTTCTTAGTCCTTGAAATCCGGAATGGTCTAGAATTACCTATAACAAGGATAAAAGAGAGATTCCAAATTATCTTGCCAGAGTGTGAAAGTTTTAATTAATTATTCAAGAACTGAATTGATGCAAGTCTGAAAGTTGATGGACTAAACTTGTAATATAACCATAAAATTATTATAAAAGTTAATCTTTAAAAAACCAGTGTTGTTTATATATATATATATATAAAAGAATATAATAGGCTAAATTATAAAAAATAGCCTCAACTTTGTATCCCATTTGAATAATACCCAAAACTTGCACAAAAATTCTTGACTATTTGGTATAGAAGGATGGAATTATGGTGATTTTAGAAGGTATTTGGGCTGATATTTGATTAGGAATAAAGACGTTTGTCGGACAATCTCATTCACTTCAAGCTATACAATGTCATTTTTTAAATTATCGGTTATGAAATTACAAATCTCTCTCTCTATTTTTTTTTACAACATGTGAGGTGGGGGATTTGACCCTCTAATCTCTCGATCGAGAGTACAAGTTTTGTGCCAGTTGAGCTATGCTTTTGTTGGTTATAAATTGTATAGATTTCTTATGTTGCGTGGAGTTAATAGTATTAGTAAAAATGTCGATAGTGTGACATTGAGTCTCTAGTGGATAAGTTGCTTGAAAATTTGAGGTAGTGTATTCATGCGACATTAGATCCAACGTGTCACCACCACTCCATGAACTTCTTGACATTATTTCCTTCTATCCGTGTCTTCCTATTTTACAATCACTTTCCCTTATTTTTAATAATTTGATTGTCGATTGTTATTTCGTATAACACTTTTTTTTAGCTCAACAATTATCGAGGTGAGAGATTGAATGGTAATAATAATTCGTACCATGTTGTTTTCACACTTGTAACTAGTTCACTCAAATTTCCGTTGCATGATTGGGCCTGGGCCTGGGCCTGGGCTTGGGAGTTGAGTCCACGTTTTACGGTTCGAAGCCCAGCCCACATATTCGATCATCATGAGAATTGAGAACGACAATTTTATAATTTTCTGTATCGACGCAGGAGAAGAGAGTAGCGAAAGCTGGAAGCTTTTTTATTGAAAATGCTTTCGGGGCTTTAACGTTTTCTGGTTCTGGAAGAAGAAACCCTAAAAGGGAACGAGAAGAAGAAGAGAGGAACAGAAACTGTGAGATTAGCTTCAATTTGTTCGATCTGATCGTAATCAATCCGCCAATTCCATTGTATGTACGTCGAATTTTCTCCCTCTTTGCCATTTTCAATGTTCTTGAAGACGTCGTATGTTTTGTGTGTCGTCATGTGTCGCTCCTCTGGTAGATATTCATGGAAATAACGTCATTTAGTCATTCTTTCTTCGATGCTTTTGTGAATTTCTTCATGTTTTTCTGCCTGCTTTGCTTTTTGCCATGCTGGTATCTTGAAACCTCGTGTTCAATGCGTTGATGTATTTGCAATTGAGTTTGGCAACTGAGTTGTATTGTTGCTGCATGAACTATGGTTTCTAATGTCAAGGTCCGCTTTTTTGTTAAGGGAATCGGAAGATTGATGTTTCTGAATTCTGGGAAGGATTATATTTATGAGGATTCCAATTTAGATACGAGGCCAAGGTCTATTCATGGGACTTGTTAAGTGTTGGTTCGTCATGGCATAACTATGTCTGTTTGGTGCGTATATTACAGGAAAGGTTTTCAAACATTGTGCTCCTGAATCTTTTGATCGAACATCCAGAGCTTTGCAGGGTGTATTCGTGACTCATTTTTCCTGCGATAATGGATCCTGGGCGCTATGGTCTTCAACAAGGATGGGATAATAACAGCGTAATTGTGGTTTCCTCCTTAATAATCACCTCTATGGATGATAATTCCAGAAATTATTAGGGCTATGTGAATGTCCATTTCTTTTCCGGCATCTCATCTTTAAAGAAAAAATGAGAGAAAGACATGGGGCATTGAGGATGTGGACTGGATTTGCCTAACCTCGTAAGATCATTGACTATTTGTGCTGACATAGCTTATTCTCTTAAATCCACAGGCTTTGGAGGGTTATGGTAATGTTCACGAGCCAAACTTCAGGTAAGTTTTTATTTTTTTGGGTACTCCTAGTCCTACTCCCAGGATTCCCATTCATATTTGGTGGTTTTGTCAAAGTTTGGTTTGTATTATGTTATGTATGTTTCTTCCATCCCATTTCTATATCACTTTTGCAGGGTTGGCGGAGCATATGATGAGCGAAGGTTTTTAGATGAACGATACACGAGAGATAACAGTTACCCAAGAGATGCCTTTCACCATGATATTGCCAATAGGGAAGACTATCCACCACCAGCACCTTCAGCCTCTGGCATTTGGTCTCAATCAAGGAGGAGAAGTTACGAAGACGAATACCCTATTGATAGGGGATCAAGACGACATGAAAAACCATATAATGAGTCATACCATGACTTGGATGCATTTAATGACCATGAAATTGATACATATCAGGATTTTGATAGGTTTCGTGATGGTTATCGTAGTCTTAGTAATCTCCGTGATCATGGAATTGACAGGCTAGATCGATTTGGGAGTCGTGAGCGTGATGATTATGCATACGATGATTACGACTACAAGTCTAATGTGGCCCATCCAAAAAGAGATGATAGTTATGAGAGAGATTATGACTATGGGCGGTATCGATACGATTCTGATTATGATAGAGGTAGTAGACGAGAGGGTAATTGGAGAAGGCGTGAATCACGTGATCGTGAACGTGACAAGAGATGTTCTAGTTGGGATAGGGATCAAAGTCCTCATAGAAGGCATGATAGGTCTAAGTCTCGTGGGCGTGATGACCGTTCTAGATCAAGATCTCCTCGAGGTAGAAGCCATGGACGGAATTATCGAGAGGATAGTTATGATGACAATCGACATGAAAGGTCTGAGAGGCGAAGGGATCGGGAAGAGAAACGAGAGCGTGAGCATTATTCAGTGGTATTCTTTCTTGGTCTCAGTTTATTGTTTTTACTCATTATTTATGAGAGAATAAAACTGAGTGATTTGTAACATGATGTAGGCTCCATCTGCCACTGTAGTTGTGAAGGGTCTTTCTCAAAAAACAACCGAAGAAGATCTCTACCAAATCCTTGTAATATTAAGTTTGACATTTTAATTGAAGTGCTTGTGCCTCACGTTGTAGATATAAACTTTATGCGATTTTTATAATGTAACTCATCATAGGCTGAATGGGGACCCCTCCGTCATGTGCGTGTGATCAAAGAGCGCAATTCCGGCATTTCACGTGGTTTTGCATTTATTGACTTTCCTTCAGTGGTAACTATAAATTTTCCAACTTTGTGTTGGTTAATTATATTATATTTTCTAAGTGGATATGTATAATTGTTCTTATTGATGAAATAGGGAGCAGCACAAACAATGATGGACAAGATTGGTGATGATGGTCTAGTTGTTGATGGCAGGAAGCTTTTCTTTGAGTACAGGTTTGTCCATTTTATCCCCTTAATTAAGATATATCACTCAATTTGATAAGAGTAGCAGATTTGTCTAATTATGTAGGTTTCTTTTATGTTGTTTATTTTTTACGTCCCTGGAGTTCAAAAAGCTGGGATCATGAGAATTAGTCTTTCCAGAATCTTGTTCAGTCCTTTATATCATTTTTGTGGAAAGCATGCTTAAGCGAGTCCATGAATTATTTTCTTGTCTAGCTTATTTTGCATTTTCATCTGTTATGTATTGCAGTAGTAAGCCTACTGGGGGTGCAGGAGGATCTTTTGCTGCAGAAAATACTACGAGATCTGGTCATTTTAGCAAGAACATGGCAATGCCATCTGATTGGATGTGTACGATCTGTGGTTGTGTAAATTTTGCACGACGGACATCTTGTTTTCAGGTTTTTGCCAACATCTTCTTCTATATTGTTCTACTTTTGGTAATTGGAGTTGTAGTTGTAGAGTTCTCTTTCTATGTTTCTGGTACATGGGTTGTCAGTAACTATAATTATGAAAACGTGGATAAAACACTTCAAGAGGATGCATAATGCCTCATTGTTTCAATTCTTTCATTTCATTCATTGTTCTTAGAAAATTGGTCTCTTGGACCATAGCCCCCTCTTTTCAAGGCTTTGACTGTATTGATCTGGAGTATTTTGATTTTGTGCTTGAACAATAACCTGGTTTAATGATAGTTGTAGGATATACATTGGCCAAGATGTTCACTGTGTATTGTTGGACTCTATAAACTACATCAGCAAGTGTAGGTTAATCTTTTTTGGAAGTAAATGTTAAGGGTTCTTGTTGGTTAATATAGAGTTAAATAATGTTAAATAAGCTTTTGGTGGTTCATACCTTATTTGTGTTTCTTGGTTTTCTGCTTTCTTGTTTCTGTTACTGTTTAATTTGTCCTTGTGATTGTCTGATAATTAGAGGCTTTAAATCTCTAATTATGGACAATGGGGCTTTTCTGTCAAAGGGAGTTACTATGGGGGCATCAAGAAGGCTTTTGTAATCTCCATGGATTTCACATCCTTTTTGTAAATTTCATACATCAATGAAATTGTTTCTTATCAAAAAAAAAAAAAAAAAAAGAAGGCTGAAAACTTAAAAGGCCATTATTGGAGTTCAGGGCTTGGGGGTTTGGATTCCTAGGATTTTCAGATTTAATTGTGAGGTGCAGTTTTTGCAGTTCAAATGGCGGTTTTTTGGTTGCTTTGGCTCATTGTCTTGTCTAGATCTTTGGAGTTTCGTTGTTTGATATTTTATCTTTAGGCCCTTGTAATATTTGGAGTTTTGTTCTTTACTTGTATGTTCTGTTTTCTTTCCATTCCTTTTGGGAGTTTGTATTCTTGAACTTTTTTCTTTATTTTTCATTTATCAATGAAAAGGTTGTTTCTTGCTTGGCATCTTATTCATTAAAGGACATGGTTAATATTGAAAAAACCATCTTTGTTTTATACAGTGTAATGAACCTCGGACTGATGATGCTCCACCAGCAGATATTAATATGTCTAATCAATCATCTTTAGGAAAGAAAGGACAAGAGGCAGGTTGGTGTATATATTCTGGCTCAAAGTCATTTCTCTTTCATTCCCATGTGATGAAGTTAGCTGAATTTGATTTTAAGTAGGTCCAACTCATGTTTTGGTTGTTCGTGGATTGGATGAAAATGCGGATGAGGAAATGCTTCGCTATGAGTTCTCTAAACATGCTCCAATTAAGGTACATTAATTTAAATTGTTGAAATTTTATTTTTTTTAATAATCATTTAACTGGAGTTGGACAAATTTTCAACTCAAACAATTGAATTGGGTCCAAAAGATTTCTTAAACTGTTGAACCATTACAATCTATAAACACACTTAACTTCACTGACAATAGGTATTATTAACAGTAATAATGCAAAAAAAAAAAAAAAGAAGTAATAATGCAATAAAATTTCATTTGGAATAATGCGTTGAAACCATTGGAAAATGCCCTTTCATTGTATTTTCTATCCTCAATCACCACAAGTGTCTCTTAATCTGATCCAACCTATGAACGAACCTGGATTTGCTGACATTAAGTTTTTATCAACTGCAATAAGCAATAAAATTTTATTTGGAACAATATGATGGAAACCATGGAAAGTGACTTCTCATTGTCTCTTGAGCTTTCTATCCTATATCACATTTTTGTGGTTTGGTGGCAGAGTTCAATTCTTGTAGGATCTCTGCTTTTAAAAGTCTCTTCTTGTAAGTCTATGTATCTTCATTTGGTCTTGTCTTCTTCTCCCTCTTCCAAATGTTCTTTTTCCTTTTTTGATTTGAAGCTTAGAATCTCTCTCAAAAAAGACTAAGTTCTTTTCTTGGCTCATAGCCTTTCGGAGGATTAACGCCTTAGGATTTTTCAGAGAGCCTCACATTTGTTCGTGGCTCGAATTGGCATGTCTTATGTAGGTGTGGTGTAGAAGATGTGAATTATCTTTTGTGGTTATTCTCTTTTACTCCAACGGGTGCTTGGAGTAGATTTTATGATCTCCTTGGATTACAAGTTTAGCATTTGAGCAGTGATGGATGTAGTCGTTGTGAATCCTCTTGGGAGAAAGGTTGTGTGTTTTGGCCAGTTGGTTTATTTGGTTGGAAAGCAATATAATATTCATGGGTTACTAATGTGAGGGTTGATGCATTTTAAAGCTTCCTTTGGCCAAGTGGAAAAGTTTTTCCTAATCCTCTTGGCATGGGAGCTTTTATCCCTCACTTTTGTATGTTAGATTTTAACAGAAGATGTCCCTCTTCAAAAAGAAAAATCTTGTTTTTACCTATAGTGGGGGCTCTTTCTTGTAATCTTTTTGTGCCCTCCGGTTTCATTGTGCCGTTTTTGTTCAAGTTGCTTTTTGTACTTTCATTTTTCTCTCTCTTTCTCTTGTCCTAATGAAAAACCAAACTTTCATTGAGAAAAAAAATGAAAGAAGACAAGGGCAGATAAAAAAAGAGCCCAACAAAAGAGGGAGGCAAACTACAAAAAGGACCTCTAACGGATAAGGGCTTTTTCATTCATTTGCCCCAAGGATAGCGTATAACTTTCAAGGATAGATCCTTACCCAGGGGTGTTGAACTTCTCGCCATACTTCTTACTTGTGAGTGATTGGAGGTCATTTTTAATTTTCGTTGGGAGGGAATAGTGGGACTCTGTGCTTTTGCATTAAATAGGTTTTTGCTAGGGTTTTTCTCATGTCGGCTTTTTTGTAGTCTCTTTGGTGCCATTGGGCCTTGGTAATCTTTGCAAATTTTGTGTGGTCATGACAACGTGAATACTTTTCATTCTAATGGTTTTTTTTATAACAATTTTTGCAGGATCTCCGTTTGGTTAGAGACAAATTCACTCATGTTTCTAGAGGGTTTGCATTTGTTCATTTCCATTCGGTAAGTTGCTTTTTTTGGTTGGATATGTGGTGTATAATTTTTATTTTTTATTTTTTTCTACAAAATGGATGGAACCAGATGATGATGCATCTTCTTTTGTATGCTTTGTGACATCATTGTAACCAACAAAGTTGTGCTTAATAATTGTGTTTTTTATCACTTGGTTTCTGCTTATATAGCCGTGAAGTAGATAAGTGAAGTAGGCCTCTGTACTTATCTTGGTGGAAGCTCTCTCATCATGTGTGTGTGTGTCATTGTATTTTTTGCTCGCTTAATGTTTGTTAGAAAAAACACTTGAGCATACATAAGACAGCGAGAGGAACTATATCTTATTATGAGATTTGTATTTCTTGTAGGTGGAGGATGCTAGCAAAGCTCTTGATGCCACAAATGGCACAACCCTCGAGAAGAATGGACAAATTTTACGAGTAGCATATGCTAAGAGCATTCTTGGTCCAGGATCAGGACCGTCTGGATCTTCACAGTCTAGCAGCCTTGCAGCTGCTGCAATTGAGGCTGCAACATTTGCCCAGCAGGTATTTTAAAGCTATTATATTTCCCTCCCTCCCCCCCACCCCCCCAATTCATTTGCAGGAACACATTAATTCTCTGCTTCTTATAGACCTGCCTTTAGGTGTAAGTTCTGTTGGAGTGAACCCTATCTAATATATTTTTTTTTAAACCAGGGATTCGTAATTAACACATTTATTTAAGTAGGCATACACATGGAGATTTTGCATGATTCCGAACTAAATATTGTTTATATTGGTCATGGTGCCATAAATAAAAAAAAAGCATTGCTCTTAATTTAGAACTAGTGGGTGATGGGTTGATGATAAGGATGGGGAGCTGTGCAAAAGGTATACCTTTTCTTTCTTCTGTTTAAGATGTCTGAAATATTTATTTCTAACAAATTTCTGCTGTAAGCATCCTTCGCTATCCTAACATGTATTAGGTAGATATGTGATTCATAAGTCTTGTTATCAATGGCATCCAAATTATTGTTATCTGTACTAAGGGTATTTTGTGCATAATTATTCTTTCTTGTGTTTTTTAGTATGATGCTGTTGGATGGGCACCAAAGGAATACAACCCAGACGACAAACAATCCAATGGTGGCCAGGAACAAGTAGGTAAGGAGGTGGCAGTTCAAAGTCATGGTTCTGCTCCACAATCCGGCTTTGTGTGGGATGAAGCGTCAGGTTACTATTATGATGCTGCTTCTGGGTTCTACTATGACGGAAATACAGGTATGTCTCTGATAGAACCTGGACTATTTTGCAATATAAAAGCTAACCAAACTACAAGATAAACCAAATGTTTTGAGGTACTTGGACCCTCCTCTCATGAGATATCCCTCTCAAGTCCTAATTCACTCAACCAAAATAATGTCTGCCTTTCTCCTTTCCCAGTCCCTCTATTTATAATCAAAGACTCTAACAAACTCCTTAACTAATTGCTAGTATCCCTTACTAATCTTCCTAATTCCACCCTAATGACATTCCTATCTGTCTCTTGATGAATATTGCCCTCCGTTTCTTTCTGACTAATTGGCTTCTTTTATTTTTAAAGATTTTTGCAATTATTTCCTTGCCTACTAATTTCAATTTTTAATCTTCTTGGCCTTTGGGTGGAAATCTTAACATCCCCCCCCCCCCCCCCCCCCTCCCCTGTACCTATCCTTTTTTTGTTGGTTGATGGAAGTCTTGTTTCCTATAGAAAAGATGCTAGGATGGTAGGACTGCAATTTATTGGGATTAAGTTCAGTATTGAATACTTGTGTGTTCAGGGACTTGACGAGTGAATTTGGCTAGAAATAACGAGCTAGATTAGAGAGGGGAAGGTACTTAGAGAAGGAGGATTTAGAAGTCTTAGCTTGAAAATCCATCCCTATTAGGTAATTTTTGGAAACAAGGATCAAATTCCAGTATCTTTTTTCCATGCATTTTTTGGGGAAGAGAAGCAAAAAGCAAATGAGTAAATTGGGTTTAAGAGGATGAAAAATCCATTAATCAGAGTTCAACCAATAAAATACCAAAGATCAACACATAAATGCCCAAATTGAACCATAAAATATTTGAAACTTGCAAGGAACTTGTTGGTAATAACGTGCTCAAACTAAATAATAAAATATCTAAATGAACTTAACTGATAGAGGGTATTATTTGTGCACCATTTTTAATGATCTGTAACATATTATTAATATTAAGCTTCAAAACTTAATTTTCACATTTATTACACAGGTCTGTACTATGACGGTAACAGGGGAATTTGGTACACATATGACCATCAAAAGCAGCAATATATCCCCTGCACTGATCAGAATGAGAGCGCTGTTTCTGGAAAAGAGAGCGAGATCCCCAAGACATCAGAAGGATCAAGTAATAAAAAAGTGGTGATTTCTGCCCCAGCAGCTACCATTACGTCAGTTGAGAAGGCTGCCTCATTGCCAGATGCTGTCCAGGCTGCAGCAACAGCAGCGATAGCTGCAGAGAAGAGGGAGAAAGAAAAGGCTAAAGAGATAAAGCTTGCTTCAAAAAGTAGTATACTGGCTAGCAAAAAGAAGATGAGTAATGTTTTGACGATGTGGAAGCAACGAAGTCATGAAGGACAAGCAACCCGTGTGGCACTTGATGACAACCAATTATTAGCACCAACTGAAGATAAGTCTTTCCCTGTTGGACAACCCATGAAGAGTAAGCCAAAAGCTGATGTTCAAATCTCAAGGGAGAGCACTTCATACAATTCGGGAGCTGCTTCAACTGCTGTTCCTGAATCTCAGGTGAAGCCAAGACCTGTGAGTAACAGCTCTGGGGGGACTTTGATGGGTGTTATCAGAGGTTCGGGAAGGGGTATTGTGAAATCGGATAGTTTGTATTCAACATCCTCCAGTGTGGTCTCTACTTCTAATGTGATAGATGGCGCCGCCAATTCAACTCCATTGATGACAGC
This sequence comes from Luffa aegyptiaca, assembly GCA_017139565.1. NCBI lineage: Eukaryota > Viridiplantae > Streptophyta > Magnoliopsida > Cucurbitales > Cucurbitaceae > Luffa > Luffa aegyptiaca. Next base: position 14,270,959 of record CM029403.1, read on the forward strand.
TGATACTCCCACTCCCTCTACCCCAAGTTCCTTCAGAACAGACGCTTCTGCTTTGGGTTCTTACACACCTCCTGTTACTTCTGTGAGTGGAAAGAGAAGGTTCTCTGAAATGCCACAACCTTCTGCTTCTGTGAATAGGGAACAACCACAGACCACCTACCGAGATCGTGCAGCAGAAAGGAGGAGTTTATATGGCTCATCAACATTCATTGGGGATGAGCGGTCCAACCTTGATTTTGGGGATTTGAGTAAGTCCTGTTTGACTTATATTTGTCTCAGATGCCATTCTATCATTTTAGCTTCTATATTTAGTGTAGGTATTCATCTTATGGTTAAAGATTATACAATGTTTCCTTGAAACCAAATTATATTTGGAATCATTGCACTTGATACTTTCAGATTCATTTTCTTCATGATTAGCGCTGGGATCTGTCAGATTGTTGTTTGATGACTGAGTTTGTTATCTGGGTTGATGAGCCGATGCTTTATTCAGAATTTTCATATTGACATGTGAGATCTCCTCTTTGTTTATCATATGTGAATTTTCAAGATCGAGATATTTCAGTCAAAAAGGGTTCTCTGGATGCCATGCCTTTTCCTCCTGGTGTTGGTGGAGGACGTGTAAGTGGGGATGCAAATCTCAACACTTTTGAAGTTATTACAGCGGATAAAGCAATCGATGAGAATAACGTGGGCAACAGGATGCTCCGTAACATGGGCTGGCATGAGGGCTCGGTAATTTTTCCCTTCTTATATCTTATTTGTGATATACCTCAGAGAGGCCTAATTATTTTTCTTCCATATTGGGCTGTATAATTGCTAAATTTCTGCATTCTGTATTATGATTAAGAAAAAGAAGTGTGAATGGTACATTTGTTAATCAACACTACATCAATACTACATCAATTATACTTGGAGATCACATCTTTTATTTAGCTTTTCACTTCTTTGCTGGTGGGGTTTAAGTGATCTCCGCCCTTTCCTTTCAACTTATTAATATTATCATCTTTTCGGCTTATTTTTTTTTGGACTTTATGTAGCGCTAGATAATGCTGGCAATAAATGTTGGTATTTACCATCACCATTCTGATGTTTTGATGGTTTTTCTGGTCATATTTTGCATTCAGGGTTTAGGTAAAGATGGAAGTGGAATGACGGAGCCGGTCCAGGCACAAGCCATGGATAGCAGGGCGGGACTCGGGAGTCAGCAGAAGAAGTTGGATCCAAGCCTCGAGATTCAGGCCGGTGACAGCTATAAAACTCTCATCCATAAGAAAGCACTTGCTCGGTTCCGGGAGATGTCCTAAATTGGTCATGTAAGTCTACTGTTAGGCAACTAAAACAAATGTACAAAACTTGTTTGAAATTTATCTCCTACCAATGTTAGGATATAGCAACAAGTTTTGTTTCTGCAGCAATTGTTGGATGTGTGAGTGCCATTCAATTTAGAATTAGCTCTCGTCTAGTGCTAATGATTGTTAGTTGTTTTCATGTCTTCTACTGCTGTGTTACAGTTAGATATTAAACTTCATGGCCTAAAGGATTTATAAAATCCTAATGAATACTGGTAGGTTCTTGCCAGAAGAGAACTTTACGGTCTTTTTTTTTTTTTTTTGAAGAGTCAAGTAATCTGAGAAATAGGTAAAATTAACTTTGTTTTTGCTGTCTTGTTGACCAGTGATCGACATTTGGTATATTTTGTAATTTAGTCTAAAATGAATATGGTCAGTTTGTGATCGACATTCAATATACATAATGATTTATTTTAAATTAAAAGGTTAGATTACCACGTACTTTGAGTTTTTCCGATTTTAGTCTCTCTACTTTCAAATGTTCGATTTTAGTCTCTATACTGTTTGATTTTGGTCATATACTTTGAATAAAGCTTAAAACTAGTCTCTATTATTGATTTGAAGGTACTTTTTTTTTCTCCTTCTGTAATTGGTTATGATTATTTTCATGCAAGAAAAGATGCAATGTCGTAGGGATCGTTTGGGCCCCTGGATTGGGTTGAGTTGAGTGGGTATTATAGTTCACTCGACATTTGGAACCCTGGTTTAAATAAACGAGGGGTTAGGTTATTTTGCCCTTCGTGTTTTGCTACAGTACTCCTGTTTTATTATTATAGTTCATTTGCGTTCTTTTAGTTTTGTTGCTGCCAGCGACCACCTCCAACGAACATTTTGGTGGCTGTTGTCAGTGTCAGTGAAAATTCTGACAACCATCATCGGTGATTGAAATTTTTTTCTTTCTTTTATTTTAATTCTTTCTTTATTTTTCATTTTTTTTTATTTTTTGAAATGAAAATAAGAAGAAAAAAAACTGAAAAAAAAAAAATTCGGTCACCAACGACGATGACGGTTGTTGGAGGTGGTTGGGGGCGGCGTCGGTTCCAAGTTTCTCTTACTGATATGTACCTAAGAAGAAGGTAAAGGTTGTATGGTTGTATTCTTTTGACATTTTGATTGAAAATATATAATTTGTTTGCTAAATGATACACTTTTGTGAATAACACATAGATTATGCATATGTACTCTTTTTTTTTTTTAAGGTCGAAGGTTCAAATTTCCCTAATTCGTATTTATTGTATAGAAAAATGTTAATGTGTTGTATTTTTTTTGCTTTTTTATTGATTTTTTTTATTGTTTTTTTTTTTAAATATAGATTTTAGACATTGGAAAATTTTGAAAGATTTATTTAAAGGTCTTTTTTTAGTTGGGGTTAAAATAAGATGTCTCACCCCATGCGTTGGCATTTAATGATTTTTTTTAAAAAAAAATTAGTATATTTTAGGATTTTTCTTCCTCTTCTCCCCAAAAAAATAATAATAATAAAAAAAGAAATAAATAGTTATAATACTTGATTGTTATAACCAACTATGCATCCTAAATAGACTTTCTAAACTCAGACTAAAATACTCTACGTCTTAAATACAAACTATTCAACTCCACAAATTATCACAACTTCCAGACTATAATAATTATAGACTATTTAGAGAGAAGGTTAATATAAAACTAATCTTTTTTTTAGGAAACTTAACAATAAACCAACCCTGGAAATCAATTTTAAGTTTTAGGGCAAAATGCACTTTTGGTCCCCGAGGTTTCAATTTGATGTCTATTTGGTCCCTGAAGTTTCAAAACAAACACTTTAGCCCTCAAGGTTTGAAAAATAGTTCTAAAAAGTCCCTAAACTCATTTGACTGTTAGTTGAACTAACAGAAAAATGACATGGCTGTTAACTAGTTAATTAGACCATGCTGACATGTAAATTTTGAATGAGATGGCAAAATATAATAATTTTATATTATTATTTGATTGTTGGGTTGGCTGAGGTGGCTATTCCATCTCTCCTTCTCCTTCATCCATCCATCCTCTCTTTTCTCTTCAGCATATACTCCGACAAGTTTATTAAATCCAACCAAAAAAAAAATTCGTGCAGTTTGCTGCCGTCGGCTACGGCGGCATGGTTGGTAATGGTTGCGGAGGCGACATGCTGGGGTTTGACCACCACGGTTTGGTCGTTCAAACTTCAGAGGATCAAAATAGAGGGCTCATCGGGTACTCGCACGGCGGCAGAGCGGAGGATCCGAGACTTTTGATAGAAAATAACATTGAAGCCTCGAGCTAAATCCCAAATGTGGTATGAGCTCGTTTGTACTCCAAGAAAATGGTGCAGATAAGATTTCTAGCTCTAGAACCGTAAATCATTAATTTTTCTTCAATTTCTTTTACTTGGCCGATTAATTACACCATTTTCGAGTTTTCCATTTTTCCACGGCAATGCAATATCTTCAAATTTCTTCAAATCCCTGGCAATCACTTCAAATTACTTGGCTGATAATTTTTCAATTTCTTTTACACAGCGGCACAATCCCTTCCAATCATTATCCAAGTTTCAGCTTTAGTTTGAATTTCAACCCAGAGATCCAACAAAAAAAGGGCAAAAAAAACTCTGCTACAACAAATTTTAAATTAAACCAAGTTTAATTCGTTTAGTGGTAAAAATTAATTTACTAGGCGAGGCAGATATCAGGCAAATTCACAGGAAACCAGAGGGAAACGACAAAGGAGGAGCTGAAGGGAGTATGTTAATGGAGTTCCATGAATTGAAATGCCAAAAGAAGAATGACCTTCATTTGCAGAAGAAGTTGAAGGATCTTGACGGAGACGCTAAAGATAAGGGAGAGGATGGAGGACCACCCCAGCCAGCTCAATCATAAAATAATAATATAAAATTAATATATTTTGCCATCTCATTTAAAATTTCCACATCAGCACATTCTATTCAACAAGTTAATTGCCACATCATTTTTTAGTTAAGTCAACTAACGGTCAAATTAGTTTAGGGACCTTTTAGAACTATTTTTCAAACCTTAAGGACCAAAGTGTTTGTTTTGAAACTTGAGGGACCAAATAGACATTGAACTTAAACTTCAGGGACCAAAAGTGCATTTTTCCCTAAGTTTTATTTAAAGTATAGGGACTAAAATTGAAAATGTGGAAGTAGGTGGACTAAAATGAATCTCAAAACATAGCAATTAAAATGATATAGTAATCTAAATTAAATCTAACAAAGGGGTGGTTGATGTTCAATAGACACAATGGTTTATGCTCACTTTGACAAATTAATTTTTTTTAGAGATTGACATTGAGTGACGTTTAATACACTCGAGTAATTTATAAGATTAAATTTTTGTTAATAAAATCAATATTACTTTCAAGTTTCAAATACATTTACTAATGCATTAATTGGAATTTCAATAATGGCTTTGACTTGTACATATGAAAAACCATATATTTTTTTTCTTTTTAATCAATGACTAATCAAGCTTGGAACTGTATGGGTTAGAGTCAAAACAAGCATAGCTCAACGGTAATTGATATGTACTCTCGACCAAGAAGTCAGAGGTTCGAATCTCCCCACCCGTTGAACTAAAAAAAAAAATGTACGTATTGGAGAGGCTCGGTAATCAAGGAGCCACCATTGAGCTAAGTTCTTGGCATTTAATAAATGAATGAAGTTTTGTATATTTAGGAAGTATTTTACATCTGATATAGTTGATAACTAATATTTATATGTCAACAAGAGCATAGTTCAACTAGCATAAAGTTTATACTAATGACCAAGAAGTTTATGGTTCGAATCACCCTACCCCACATGTTATAAAAAAAAAAGTTTTTTTTTTTGTTTGATATACATAGTAATTTATATTCGTTATACTAGTGACTAACATTTGATAAGCTAAATCATCCTTTGAATTAAAGGATAAATTTGGTCGGTCACTCTCTTGTATGTCATACTCATGAAACTTGTAGACGTCCCAACCTTTTCTTTTGTCTCTTTGTAGTTCCGTGTTTGTTTTTCTCTAAAAAAAAAAAAAATACTCATGAAACTTTTACATCCTCACATAGTTTATCAAAAACATTTAAATTCAAAAAAAAAAAAAAAATCAAAAACATTTTCATTGCAATATATTTCATTTTTTCGTGAAAAGTATTTAATTGCCACAAGTTCATCTAAGATATTTTGAGCCTTTACTTTTCTCACATTTTAATCCATGGCTATAAATTCATTTAAGATATGAGTGTTGAATTTCTTCTACAAGTAATTATGTGTGACTTTCACTTTGATTGTATAACCATAACAATTGACTTAGTGGGCATCATGATAATGACAACATCCTCTACATTGTTGAATCACAAATCAATTGAAATCTTTTTGTTGATTCAAGAGTTTGTACCATTAAACACACTAAAAAAATGAAGAAAGCCGGAGATTCACGTCTTTCATTTTGTGTTGATTGAATGTATAAATGATATTGCAAAGGAAAATGATATAATTTTATTTAGAGTGCTACAATAATGGACAAAATAGATTAAAACTTCGAAGACTAAATAGAGATCAGATCTAAATCTTCGGGATAAAAAATTTAATTAGAAATAGGAGAAGTGACACGAGTAAGCCAAGTGTTCCATGGAAATATAGGGGTGAAAAGAACTGAACCGAACTGGTAAACCGAACGAACCGGTTCGGTTCGATTGTCAACTTTAATTCTGATCGAGCCGAACCGATGTTCGGTTCGGTCTTCGCCTCTTTAAAATGTCCGCCTTTTCATTTTTAGGGTTTCATGCTTCTTTAATGTTCGCCTATTCGACTGAGGGTTTTAGACTTCTTTCCTCACCTCTTCGTCTTCCTCGCCTCTTCTTCGTCTTCCTCGCCCATTCGTCTTCCTCGTCTTCGTCTTCCAGCCAACATCTCCATTATTCATCTTCTTCCCCTCTCTTGCCCGATTGGTGTCCTTCATCTCCCTCCACAGCAAGTTTTTTTTTTTGTTTCATCTTCGTCTTCAGTGATCCGCCGGCCAGCAGTGCATCTCCCCACCTCCGATTATCTTCTCCAGCGAGCACGGAACCCACAACGGCGTTGGTGTAGCAGCAGTTCGCAGAGGGCATTTTTCCGGCTATTTTGCAGCATTTTTAGTGTAGTGGGTCGTGACAACCTGTCTATGCGGCGTGGGTCTTTGTTCGTGGGTGTTTTCCGGCGAGATCTGGTGGCCAGCAGGTTTCCAACGAGTGTTTTGTTGAGTTTGGTCTTTGTTCGTGGGTGATTCCAGCAGGTTTCCAACCTGTCTGCTACCATTGTGTTCTTGCCCAAAATGCTCCAAAAAAAAAACCCGACCTGACCCGATCCGATTCTGGTCAACACTGAATCGGGTCGGATCGATTTGTCTGTACAGTCGGATCGAGTCGGTTTGTCCGTACAACCGACCCGACCCGAAAAATTTGCACCCAAATGGAAATAGACTATCGACACCATATCTAAGTAGTTTGGCCTATGAGCCCCTCTCAATTTTAAAGAATAAAATTTGCTTATTTTAAATTGGGAGAAGTTAAGTCTTTTTTCAAGCTTTCTTAAAAAAAAATCTATAAATAAAAAAGGGAAAAATACATTTTTAGTCCCTGAGGTTTGAGTTAGGTTTCATTTTGGGACCTGTGTTTTCAAACTCAACAATTTAGCCTAAGAGATTTGGTTTTAGTTTCATTTGGTTTTTTGTTTGTTTTTTTTTTTTGAATTCAACAATATTTGGGGTGGGGAGTTTCGAACCTCTGACCTTTTGGTCGAGAGTACATGCCAATTACCGCTGAGCTATGCTCACTTTGGCATTTGGTTTGGTTTTTTGTTTTTGAAAATTAGGTTTGTTTTCTTCTAATTTCCTTACAATTGTTTTCATGTTTGTTAAGGTCACATTTGAATTCCTATCAAAATTCCAAAAACAGAAACAAATTTTGAAAAATATTTTTTTTTTCTAGTTTTTAAAAATATGATTGGTTTTTTAAAACATGAGAAAAATGTGGATAACAAAACAAGGAAACTTATTGATAGAACTAGTGTTTATAAGCTTAATTTTAAAAAACCAAATGGTTATTAAGCGGAACCTTAGAGATTAAATTTATAATTTAACGTAGTTTTTATTATATTTTTATAAAATTATTTGTTGAACTCCAAATATTTTATTTAGGTTTTATTGATTTATTTATTTATTTTGAGTTCATCTCCTCAAAGTATATTATCTTGACCTGAACCAGCCTCAAAACATAGGTATGAAAGATTATTATAATAACTACCAAATTTTGGTAGAGGCACACATGGAGCCATTTGGTTGACTTAGATGGGAACTTTCACTAGAAATGAAAGGGAAAGTCTGAGGAAATCAATTACTTGACAAAGTTTATAAACATTTCTAGGAATATGTTTGGAATCCTTTTCCCACCAACCAATCACAACTTTGGAATTCAAATCAAAGCCTTGTCTTGTCCATGTGGATTCTTCAAGTAAATTCTTAGGAACATAACATTTCTATCATATATAAATATCTTTTTCTATTGACATTGATCAAAATTAAGCTTTGTTTTTGTTTCTACTAAGGTAAAATGGGATTTTCCATTTAAATTCTCTTGTGGAAATTTTGTGTTTAAATGATATATTAGTGGAAATATTGTCTAAGGTATGACCATTTGAGTTTCAAGGAAAGTACAATTTTTTTTTTTCTAGTATCATATCTTATAAGTTTAGAGCCTAAATCAATTTCTATATTTATTTATTTTTACTAGTTTCTAGAGTTAAACACAAAAAGAAACAATTTACAATATATGATTAAATATACATAACTTTAAAGTTTAGTCCCCATTTGATAACCTGTTTTTGGTTTTTGAAAATTATAAGCTTGTTTTCTCCCAAATTTTCTTAAAATGGTTTTCATCTTTGTTAAGGACACATTTGCATTCCTAGCCAAATTAAAATTAATATGATTTAGAAAGTATTTTACATTTAACCTAGTTGACTAATGAGTAATATTTGATATTCTTAAACCCTATTTGATAAAGTCTGTTTGATAACCATTTGGTTTTTTAAAATCATACTTGTTTTCACCAATTTCCTCACCATGGTTTCATATTTGATAAGCACACATTCGAACCTCTGACCTCTTGGTCAAGGGTACATGACAATTACCGCTGAGCTATGCTCGCTATGACTATTTTCGAAATTTGGTTAAGAATTCAAATATGTCCTTATTAACAAAGATGAAAACTTAAAAAAGTAAGACCCCTGTTTGCTAACCATATTTAGTTTTTGTTTTTTGAGTTTTCAAAATTATACTCATTTTCTCACCATCAGTTTATAATATTTTTCATATTTTTTTTCATAGAAACATTTAGGGGGTGTTTGGGGCAAGGATGTGGGTTTAGGAAGTGGGGAGTTGTGAAAAAGGGTGAGTTGTGAAATCTGTGGAGTTGTGAAGTCTGTGTTTAGAGTGCTGAGTTCTGAAGTCTAAGTTAGGAAGTCTGTGTTTGGAGTGCTAAGTTCTGAAATCTGAGTTAGGAAGTCTGTGTTTGGGGTGTTGAGTTCTGAAGTCTGAGTTTCTGAATTTTTTTATTTTATTTTTTTTTTCAATGTTATACAATTCTTCTAAAATTAATAAATCAAAATGTTCTTTCCATTAATTGTAAAATTGAGATTTTAAGACACAATTTTGATTAAAAATCCAAAATTAAAAAAAAAATCATTTTTCATTCTTCAATTTTTTCCACACTTGTTACATTTAAATAATTACCATTTTTTTAATTTTATTTTTTCTAAAAAAAAAGGGTAAAATACCTTTTTTTCAATTTTTTTTTCAAATATTAATTTTTAATAATAATAAAATATTAATTTTTAATTAAAATAATAAATTAATAAAAAGAAAAGGAAAAAAAAGGGGAAATATTTTTCCCTCCCTCCCTCCTTCCCCCAACGCGTGCCCCCTCCCCTTCCCCTTCTTCTTCATTTTTCACTCTTTTGTCTTTTGCTTTTCTGGCACTGCCAGCTCCTCCTCCTCTCGCCACCGCCGTCACCCCTGGCTCTCTCTCCTCCCTCCAGCTCCGATGCCGACGATGGAGGACCGATTGATGTGTTTTCTTTTTCTTTCTCGTATGTGAAAATGGAGGTTGCTCGTTTTTTTTTTCTCAAATCTCAGATCTGTGGTGGTAACGGGAACAATTTTGTTTTTTGTTTTTCTTTTTTTCAAATCTCAAATGTCAGATCTGCAGCTGTCCCTTTCTTCTTCAAAACCAAATCTAAAAAAAAAAAAAAAGGAAGAAGCCGTGTGAAACCAGGCGACTTCAACTGTGTTTACTCAAGTCACCCGTTTTTGAAACAAGGAAAGCCCGACATCCAAAAACGACGGACCAAACGATGACTTGAGGGGTTTAGGAAATTGGGAGTTGGGAAACCGGCCGTCCAAACACGCCCTTAATTCTTAGTCAACTTCCAAAAACAAAAACAACATTTAGCCTTGTTTGATAACCTTTTGATTTTTTGTTTTTAGTTTTTGAAAATTAAGCTTATAAATACTACCTCTACCTCCAAGTTTCTTTGTTTTTTTAAGCTTCTTCCATGTTTTAAAAAACCAACCAAAATTTTGAAAACTAAAAAAGGTAGTTTTCAAAAACTTCTTGTTGTTTTTTTTTTTGGAATTTGGCTAAGAATTTAAATGTGTCCTAGACAAACATGAAAATCATGGTAAGTAAATTGAGAGAAAACGAGCATAATTTTTAAAAACCAAAAACCAAAAACCAATTGGTTATCAAATGGGGCTTTAGTTTTTAATTATTGATTTCGATTTTGAAAGCATAGGTAAAATGTAGATAACAAAACAAAAAATCTATAGGTGGAAATACTATTTATAAACTTAATTTTCAAAAACCAAAAACCAATTGGTTATCAAATATATGACCTAAATTATCGATTTTGAAATCTTAAAGGCTAATTAAAAACGAAGCCTAAATCTCAAAAATCAAAAGTTTAGGCTTTGTTTGATAACCGCTTGATTTTTTATTTTTGATTTTTTAAAATTAAGCCTATAAAAACTATTACCATCCATAAGTTTATTTGTTTTGTCGTACCTTCTTCCTATGTTTTAAAAAATTAAGTCATTTTTTTTAAATTTTTATTTTTAAAAGCAGTTTTCAAAAACTTGTTTTGTCTTTTGAATTTTGTTAAGAATTCAAATGTATGTTTAACAAGGATGAAAACCATGGTAAGAAAATCAGGAGAAAACAAACCTAGTTTTAAAAAACCAAATAGTTATCAAACTAGACCCGAATTTTGTCTAATTTAAAAGAAATAAGAGAAACTCAATTGAACATGAGTAAGGCCAAGTGTTCGGTGGGGAAGTTCATGGATACCACATCCGAGTAGTTTGACTAACAATTTTAATGAAGAAAAGCAGTTTATTTTTAGTTAGGAGAGTTTAATCATTTTTTAAGATTTTTTTTTTAAAAAAAAATCTATAAATATGTTACAAGATCTTAGAGGGCCCTTTGTGTCCATTCATGTACCCTTTGATATCTCCAACAAATAATGTGAAAAGTTGAACTCAAAAAAAAAAAAAAATGTGAAAAGTTAAAAATATCCTCTTCCTCCATGGGTACATTTATTTGGTCAAAGGTTGAAGCTAGTGAGGAAGATTTACCTGTTTTATTAGATAAATATGTGTTCCATTTCAAAATCGATTGACAACCAGCGGAATAACCCATGTATTTATTTTTTTAAGAAAGGTAAACAAGAAGTTGTATCTCATGATTTTTTTTAAAAAAATTTCTTATCCTTCATAGGTTGTTGAAAAAAAAATATAAATATTTTTTTAACCATTTATTATTTCATACTATCAAGTTTTATTCTAAAAAAAATTAAAATTTTATATGAACTAAAAACAGTTCTTTAAAAATAAATAATAGGCATATTTTTAAAATACTTATTGTGCATTTAAAATAAAAAATAATAAAATAATATATTTATTTATGTTTTTGAAAATTTGATATAAAATTTTGAAAACATCTCTCTTTAAAAATGAGAAACCAATAAAACTATATCTTAAAAGTGAGAAACCAATAAAACCTAAAAATCCAAAAAAAAAAAAAAAAAAAAAAACAAACAAATATATTTCTCATAGTAAGTAAAAAAAATGAAAATATAAGAATATTACCAACAAACACCTATCTTTTCTTTGGGCACAATCATGGTTACTGATATATAATTTTGTGTGACAATCAACCCATAATTTTACGTAATAATCATCGATTACAATTTTTAATTAAACAGTAATATGCAAACCTAACGATCACACATACATGTATATAGTTATTTCATACGTAAATATAGTTATAAAATAATTTGTCAATCGGTCAAAGCGAGCATAGTTCAACAGTAATTGACATATACCCTTGACCAAGAGGTCAGAGGTTCGAATCTCCCCGTCCCAAATTTTTTGTATTAAAAAAAAATAAATAAAAATAATTTGTCAAATGCAAAATGTATTATTTAAGTCTAAGGCTCTTCAAAGTATATTTTCTAAAACTAGCCTTAAACACAAGTCTGAAAGATTATTACAATAGCTAACAAAAATTTGGTACAAGGCACACATGGGGCCAATTGGTTGACTTAGATGGGAATTTTCACTAAAAATGAAAGGGAAAGTTAGAGGAAAATAATGAAGGATATTAAAAAAGTTTGTGTGATAAAAAAAGAAAGTTTGTAAACATTTCTAGGAATATGTTGGGAATCCTTTTCCCACCAACCTATCACAACTTTGAAATTCAAATCTAACCCCTGTCACATGTTCATGGGAATCTTCAAGCAAATTCTTTGAACATCATAATTCATATATAAATATTTTTTTCAATTGACATTGACAAAAATTAAACTTTGTTTGTCACTTGTCTTAGTATAAAATGGGATTTTCCATTTAAATTCTTGTGAAAATTTTGTCTTTGAAATGTTGTTTAAGGTATGACCATGTGAGTAATTACCAATGTTTTTTTTTAATATGTTATATTATAAATTTGGTTGAGTCTGTCTCTATTAATTTTTTTATTTTAAAAGTTTTTATAACAGGTCTTTAAAGTTATTGATTTTGGACTTTTATGTTAACTTTGTTAATTTTACACGTGGGACACCAATGATCGAAACCAACTTGTAAATACAAAAAGAAAATTTTTAACAGTATATAGAGGATAAATAGATACAACGATAAAAGTTTAGGGCCGTTTGATAACCATTTCAGTTTTTGGTTTTTGGTTTTTCTGTTTTTGGTTTCCTGTTTTTTAAAAACAAAAACCACATATGTTTGATAACTGTTTTTTGTTTTCTGTTTTTAAAAAACAGAAAACCAACCTTATTTGATAACTGTTTTTGGTTTTCAGTTTTTTAAAAATTAGAAAGATGAAAAGATATTTTAGAGAGAGAAAAATGTGTAAAAACATTGAAACAAAAAATTTAGAGACACAAATATAAATGTTTTCAAGAGATTTTTTTTTTTTTTGAAAAGACGAGAGAAAAAGTTAAACATAGAAAATTTAGAGAGATGAAAGAAAATGTTTAGAGAAAAAATATTAGTTAGACTCGAGAAAATATATTAGTTAGAGAAAAAAATAGAAAACAAGTTAGAGTAAAAGCGATAAATTTTAGATTAAAAAAATTAAATAAAAAAAGAAAATTTAGAGAGATAGTAAAGTTAAGAGTAAAAGATATGCTAAAGAACTAACGATAAATTAGAAAAATAAAGAAAATTTGTAGCAATAGAAAATTTTGGTGACTTTTTTTTTCAAAAGAAAAATTAGAACATGTTTATTGAAGAGAGAAAATGTATTGACAAGTTTTTAGAAATAGACAGTTATAGAGAAAAAAAAAAGTTTTGAGAGAGAATTTGAGAGAGAGAAAAAAGTTGAGAGAGTATTTGAGAGAGAAAAAAAAAGTTTTGAGAGAGAATTTTAGAGAGAGAAAAATAAATTTTAGAGAGAGAAAAAATAGAGAAAGAAATTTACTGGAGAGAGAGGTAAAAGAGGAGAAAAGTAAGCCTTAGAAGAAAAAATGAGTTTTTGAAAAACAGAAATCTGTTTTTAAAAACTATTTTTTTTTTTTTTGAAATTTACTTATAATTTCAAAAACATTTTTAAAAAATAGAAAACAGAAAACAGAAAACAGAAATGGTTATCAAACACCCCTGTTTTTTTAAAATGAAAAACAAAAACAGAAAACAGAAAACGAAATGGTTATCAAACGGGCCCTTAGTGATCCAACTTGTAATCTAACATTTTTATTACTGCATTTTAGATGAAGGGATGACGATTTCTGCCTACAACCTATAATAGAGAGAAATATACATACCTAACCATTTGAACTATAGTGATATTGCGACTGATTCGACTTTCAATTTGGTAGATTTAATTTTAAATACAGTAATATCACTGAGTAGTTTGACTTGCAAATGGGTATATTTATTTATAGCAGATTAATTAATTAATTAATGGGGACAATAAACAATAATTTAATAAATTAAACACAATGGGCTAGCTCTTGATGTATTGAGAGAGAAGCTGCTAACTAACTTTTACATCTTTCAGATCATAACTACCTCAAGTTTGTTTTTTATTTATTTATTTATTTAAATCCATAACTACTTTTTTTTTTTTTTTTTTTTTTGAGAATCATAAGTAGTACCTCAAGTTGATGAAAGAAAAAAAGTGGACAATTGTTATTGGAAATATCACTTCATGTGTTATTATTTGTCATTTTGCGATTCTGACTTTTATATAGAAAAAATGTTTGTATTATAAGTATCTTAGTAAAAATAATGCTAGTTTATGTTGATCAGTATCTAGTTTCTTCCACTATAAACATAGCTCGAGGTTAGAAGTTCAAATCTTCTACCTATAAATGATTAAGAAAAAAAAAATCACTACCTAGTTCTTCGTTGATTTCAATATTAGAAAATTATTTTAATTTGAACCTAATTTGAAGTGTCAATATTACTCAATTTTTTTTCTCTTCATTTTTTTAGTGCATTATGCTAGTATAATTTCATGCATTTTGAAATCTAATTTCTTTTCAGTTCTAAAATCCAACTACTAATGGTAACAATGACGGTTCTAGAACTTTATGTTAGGGGACTTCATATATTTTAAAATTAGTTTGTTCAATAAAAACTATGATTTATATTTTAATATGTTAAAAAATATATATGTTAAGCAAATCATGCGTAAATTGAGAATCAGAACCATGCCCTTCGAAAATGCTGTCGGGGCTAGCTGCTCAAACCACCAAGCCAAGAAGTAATTTCCTTACCAACAGAAGAACAAATTCAGACAAATATTAAATACTTTTCAAGTTCAGAGGGGGCTTGAACCCCGACCTACTATAGCTCTGCCTCTAAATAGTAATTTTTTACGGGTTAAAGTCTTAGTGATTAAAGAGTCACTATTAGGGCACACGTACACATAAATATTTATCAAAGATGGGCATTTGATTAATTTAGTAAATGATTAACATTTGATATGCTTAGGAAGTATTTTAGGTACCTCTAGTTAATTAATGAGTGTTATTTGATACACCCAGTAATTTATACATGTTATAGAAAACTAGTGCCTACATTTAATCATCTAAAAGCATGGTTTACATTTGAACTGAACGATGAATTTGGTTGCCCATATGTGTAATGACTTGCATCCTTACATAGGTTATATATACATATATATATTTTGAAATACATAGGTTATATATATATATATATATTGGCAAAATGTACTTTTGGTCCTTGAAATTTAAATTTGATATCTACTTGGTCTTTGAGATTTATGAGATTTGAGATTTAGTATCTATTTGATTCTTGATATTTCAAAAGGGACACTGGTTTGTCATTGAGGTTTGAAAAATAGTTCTAAATGATCATTAGACTCATCTGATCGTCAGTTGACTGACAAAAAGGTTATGTAGTTCAGTTAATTAGTTGACTATACTTTGCTCTTCTTGTTAATCGCGGACGTCGTCATTCGTTGCTGTATAGATGTTCCAAAATCTAAAGGTGAGAACTAAACTAAACCCACCTCCTTTTCGGCGGTTCAAACTGGGCGCTGACGATTTGCATCGTCGAAGGAGGTGGAGTAGAAGGAGAAGAAGAAGAAAGAAGAAGTCCAGTCCATAAAGAAAACTATTTAAATAAATATTTTTGTCTAATTCAACGATCTTTTCAATAGTTAACTAAAGATCAAATAAGGTCAAAAATCAATTAGAACCATTTTCCAAACCTCAGAGATTAAAAATGTCTCTTTTGAAACCTTACAAACTAAAATATATATATATATACACCAATATTTAATCCAATAGTACATTTTATCAAAAACATTATTGTTGCAAGATTTTTTTTTTTTTTTTTTGTTGGTGCAATGTAGTCTATTGCCATAAATTCATCTAAGATATTTTACTAGAGGATCTTTAATTTTCTCACACTTCAATCATTTGTTATAAATTCATTTAAGATGTGAGTGTTGAATCTATCGGTACAAACAATTATGTGTGACTTTCATTTAAATTGTACAACTATAATATTTGACTTGATGAGAGCGATGATAATATAACAATATCATCTTTATCTCTATATTGTGAGCCACAAATCAATTAAAATCTTTCTGATTCAAGAGCTCTACCTACAAACACATAAAAAAAAAAAAAAAAAAAAAAAAAAAAACTCAGATTCACATCTTCATTTTACATTTATTGAATGCACATGCTATAGGAAGAGGTTATCTAATTTTATCCAAAGTGATAGATGCAATAATGGGCATAAATAGATAAAAAAACAATTATAAACCAATAATTTATTTAAATAACCATAAAATTGGCCATTAATTAAAAATATAACGATTTCTTTATATATATATATATATATGTATGTATGTATATATATATAGAAAGTTTCACATTGCATTGCAATTTATCCTTAAAATATGCTCAACTGCCGAAGTAAGAAAAAAAAAAAAAAAAAAAATCTTAGCTGTCTCCATTATATGTTGTTACGTCAATTTTCAAGAACCAGCCATAATTGGCATGTACCCTCGACCAAGAGTTCAGATGTACCGTCTAACTTTGAAACTTGAAAGACTAAATAAAAACTAAATCTATGGAAAGTGAGCAAGTATTTGACAGAAAATATCGCCTGCCTAACAATTTTAATGAAAAATGTGTTTATTTTTAATATGGAGAGTTGAAGTCATTTTTTATTGTATATTTTCTTTTTAAAAGAAAAATCTACATAATCTTAGAGGGGCTTTTTGTCGATTCACGATTTCTCCGAAACTAAAAGTAATGTGAAAAGTTAAAAATATCCTCGTCAACAAAAGCATAGTCATGAGTTCGAATCTCCCACCCGAAATATTGTTAAACTCAATAAAAAAAAAATCATCATCTCTTATTTCATGCATGAACTCCAGAGACCTGTTGGGGCACTCTTAATTAGTCAAAGTCTGAGGCTAGTGAGAAATATTTATTTGTTTTCTTTTGTCTCTTATTTTTTAATAAACACAAACAAAAAAAAAATGTTTGAATCCCCTTACTCCACATGGACGAGGGTACATGTCAATTACTGCTGAGCTATACTCACTTTAACATATATATATATATATATAGTTATATGTAATTTAGTAGGATATTTCTTGCACATTTCTATAAACATGAAAAATAAATTTGTTATATTATAAGGTTTGACTATTATTTTCTTTATTAGGTGTAACATTCACTATATATATATATATATTTTTTGTTATATTTTTATAAAAAAAAGTTGAACTGAAAATATATCATATAGGTTTGGTCCAATAATTAAAATTTTGATGTCGACACAAATGTCAAGGTCTCAATTTTATAGAAATGTCGATGAAAATATCGATATAATATCAATGTCGATGAATAATTCTATAAAAAAATTAATTAATAAATATATATTTTACATTTAAAAAAATATGTAAAAATACTTATTATTAACATTATCTTTACATTATGCTACTGTTTTTATTTATATTTTATCGATTTCCATATGGTATTAAGGAAATGTCAATTTACCTTTAGTTCGATATTGAATCCATGGACATTTGGAAATGTCGACATGTCAATCGAAATTTAATACATTGTATATATGTATATGTATGTGTATGTATATGTATATATAATTATTCAACAAGGCCACCATAATGTGTGAGTGCCTCTCAATGATCATTGGACTTGGATCTGCAGTTTTCTTTCTCATACATCCAATGAGCTAGACAGAACTGTCAACTACATTGTGGTGACCTTTTTGAATACTAATTTTTTCTTCTCCAACACAAGTCTAAAATTATTATAATAACTACCAAATTTTGGTACGAGGCACATGGGGCCATTTGGTTGATTTAGATGGGAACTTTCACTAGAAATAAAAGGGGAAGTTAGAGGAAAGCAATGAAAAGGTTTTTGAAAGCTAAGTCATTACTTAAGAAAGTTTGTAAACATTTCTATGAATATGTTTGGAATCTAATAATCCTTTTCCCACCAACCAATCACAACTTTGGAATTCAAATCAAAGCCTTGACTTGTTCATGTGGACTCTTATAAGAAAGTTCTTGGAACATCATTTTCATCATTTATAAAATATCTTTTTAATTTCCATTGACATTGACCAAAATTAAGCATTTTGTTTTTCATTTTCCTTAGTGAATTGGGATTTTCCATTTAAATTCTTGGTGGAAAATTTGTGGTATATGGGTTGAGATTTTGTTTATGGTGTGACCATGTGAGTTTCAAGGAAAGTATAAATAGTTTTGTTTTTTTTTTTTTTTTTTTTTTTTTTTTTTTTTTTTTTTTGGAATATGTTATATATAAAGTTGACTGAGTTAAGTCTTCCATTTATTTTTTAAATTTTTTTAATTGATCTTTCGAATTAGATAGACCTTTGAAGTTTGAACTTTTATGTTGTTAACTCCATCAATTTCATACTTTCGAAAATTGAAACTAGGAAACTTTTAATAGTATAGAAAAAAGTTTGGAATGCCAAACCATTTGAGTTATATTGATATTCACCAATAATTTGGTTTCTAATATGGTAGATTTTTAATGTGATCTAAAGTGATATCCACAAGTAATTTTGGATTGTAAATGAGTATTTTTTTATAGATTAGATTAATTAATTAGTGTTGAAAATAAACTACCTAATTAAATAAAATTAATGCTAGTTTGGTTCACAATTTGGTAGATTTAATGTGACCTAAAGTGATATTCACAAGAAGTGTTGGATTGCAAATGAGTAGATTACTAGATTAATTAATTAGTGTTGGAAATAAACTACAAAATTAATTATAAAATAAATGCTAGTTTGGTTTACAATTTGGTAGATTTAATGTGACCTAGAGTGATATCCACAAGTAGTTTTGAATGCAAATGAGTAGATTTATAGACAAGATTAATTAATTAGTGTTGGAAATAAACTACATAATTAAATAAAATTAATGGGTTTTTGATACATTGAGAGAGAAGATGCTAACTAACTTTTACATATATTTCATATCATAACTAGCTACCACATGTTCATGGAAAAAAAAAAAAAAGAAAAAAAGAAAGAAGTGTGGTTGACATTATTTTTATTGGAAATATGATTACCATATGTCATTTTTGTCATTTGTGATTGACTTGAAAAAAACAATAATTTTAAGGGTCAATCACTAATACTAATTTTTTTAGTGCAAAGTATTGAAGTATGTACATATTTTAAACGTTTTGGTAGGAATTAGAACCTATGATAAAAAAAAATCTCTTAATAAACCAGTTGAGCTATACTCCAAGTTAACTCACGTTAACCTATTTATATCTATTTCTCTTGCATAGGTCATGTATGTTATTTTTTTTTTTTAATTTCTTTTGAATTAAAACATTCAATTCATTTTATTATTTGATATAATAAAACCTTACCAATTTCCTCTAGTCTATAACATATTCTATTATAAAATTCATTTACATTTTCTAACCTACAATATATAATCATTTATATTTATGGTTAGACATTGATTGACGCATGTAATACGTCTTCTTTGTGTAGAAAAGAAGACGATCTCATCCAAAACATTGTTTTCTTTTTATAATTCTTTAAGAAAACTACAACGTTTATATATATCAATAAAATATATGTTTTCCCAAATTTGAACAAGATTTTTTTGAAAAAAAAAAAAGAGATAAGGTTCATTCATATAAATCACAATATCAAATTTGTTTATAAAAATATCGCCGTTTTTAATCAAACTTTGTATAATAATAGAACTTAGAATATTCAATTAAATTCAAAACCTAGCTTTTCCTATTTCCTTGTGTGCAAGTTACTTATAATTTTATTTAAATTTGGTAAAGATGAACTGAATTGACCTATACATATTTGATTATCTTTTTAATAATGTTTTCTAAAAATATGCTATGAAAGAGATGTAGAAAGTCTTAGTGGAAGGTCAATATAAAGGAGTTTCTAGCTCTTTTTGGGATGTTTCTTGAAGAGTTCCTAGCTAGAAAATCTTTTGTAATTTTTTTTTGTTGGATTATTTTCTGGTAACTTTCTACAATGGAATTATACTTTTCTCAATTAAGTTTATTTTACTAAATTTCTTGTAAGTTTTAGACTTTTTGGATTTTTTTTTTTTTTTTTTTTATTCAGGAGAGATTCAAACTTACAACTCTAGTCAACATGAGTATAGCTCAATTGATATTTAGCTTATATCCTTCACTCCAGATGTTAAAAAAAGAAAAAAAAAAAAAAAAAAAAACTTACAACTCTAAAAGAAATCATTTCAATGTTTGATTCTAATGTCTTAAATGAGCTCTTACAGTGCTTCCTTAAACCAAAGTACTCTATTTGCTGTTTTAATTCACTAAAATGTTTTTAAGTTACTTCATATTTATGCCAACAAGAACATAGTTCAATTGACATAAAATTGTACTGATAATCACACGATCTATGGTTCCAATTTCCCCACTCCTCATATCAAAAAAAAAAAAAAAAATTATTATATATTTTTCTTAGTTCTCAAATGCTATTATTGTCTAACTACATTGAACTATTCCTATATTAATTAAGGTGAGACTTTTTGTACACTATATTAAAGAAGTATTATAACTCTCCATTATTTTAAGGAGGAAGTTTGTCCCCTTTTGAACATAAATAAGAAAAGGACACTTCATTTCATAAATTTGTGGTGGTTGTGTCACCTTTTGAAGAATTCTCTTCATGAAAAGATAATCATTCAATAAATCCATTTTGTTGGATTGTGGGGTTTTTCAGAAAAGTAGTAAAAAAAACAAAATAATTAGAGAAAAAAGGGACATTGAAAAATAATTAGAGATGAGGGGTGTTGCGTCTGTTCAACCTACGTGACACCCCCACTTTCGTACTGTTGTGCCTTGAAAGGCGCGACAGACTTTTTTTTTTTTTTTTTTAAATTTATTTATTTGTTTTTTATAAATATTATTAGTATATTAAATTTATTTTATTTAATGATTATAACTTTTTTAAAATATTAGTTTTCATTTCATTTTTCAAATAATAAATTTAATTATTATGTGTTTTTTAATATTTTTTTTAATTTTAAAGTTTGCATTTTTTAATATATATCTATAATTTAGATGTTTTGAAGTTTGCATTTTTTTTCTTGTCTATATCATTTTTTTAATACAAAACACCACATATTAAATTCAATTAATGCTACGAATAGATTTTTCGAAAATTATTATACATTAGTTTCAATCATTTTTCGATAAAAATTTATATCGTTAAAACATAATTAAATTTGTGTATACATAGAAAACACAATTATGTTTTAAAAACTAATCATCCTTTAACATCTCCAATTCAATTTCAAGTACACTTCATTTAAAAATAAGTATATGGATTTTTACTTGCATTATTGCATTTAAAATAATATTTATTTTTACTTGCATTTAAAATAAATATATATGAACTTTATAATACAATGCAATGAATTACTAATCTAAATTTATTATAGAGTTTACTAAAATTGCTAGTCAATAATGGTTATTCTTAACCGAAAGAAAAAATACATATATTCTTGTAGAAATTGATAATCTAATTATTGAGATAAAGTTAAAATATTTTAAAACATGTTAATAATTATTTCTAATAATAATAAATTTGAAATAAAAGCTCTCAATTTGTCTTATAATCATTTTCTTTAAATCTTAATTATGTTTAACTTGAGAATGATATTGCTAAGAGATTTAATATGTGGTGTTTTGTATTAAAAAAAAATGATATAGACAAAAAAAAAAAATGCAAACTTCAAAACGTCTAAATTATAGATATATATTAAAAAATGTAAACTTTAAAATAAAAAAAAAAAATTATTAAAAAACACATCATACTTAAATTTATTATTTGAAAAATGAAATGAAAACTAATATTTTTAAAAAGTCATAATCATTAAATAAAATAAATTTAATATACTAATAATATTTAAAGAAATAAACAAAGAAATTAAAAAAAAAAAAAAATAGGTCTGTCACGCCTTTCAAGGCGCAACAGTGCGAAATTGGGGGTGTCGCGTAGGTTGAACAGATGCAACACCCCTCATCTCTAATTATTTTTCAATGTCCCTTCTTTTTCCATTTTTTTTGTTTTTTTTTTACTACTTTTTTAAAAAACCCTTTTGCATTATATGGTAATTTTTCTCAATGGAATTTTTCTCAATAATTTTTTTTTAGCTTTCCTTGCAATATTCAATGAATCTTTTGTTTTTCTTTTCAGAATTTTACGTTACAAATATGGAAAGAATTTTTAAATCTTCTACCAAAATCAAATGCAGAGCTAGAAATTTTCTTGTCAAGCATAGTTTAATGGTAATTGGCATGTACTCCCAACCAAGAGGTCAGAGGTTCGAATCCTTTCACCTCCAATTTTTTTGTTAAACTCAAAAAAAAAAAAAAAAAAAAAAAAAAAAAAAAAACTAGAAATTTTCTTAATAAATGAGAAAAAATTTTACATTAGACAAAAAGGTTAAAAATTTAATACTTCTACCATTTTTGTTAAAAAAAAAAAAAGAAAAAGAAAAATATCGGCTTAGTTTTTTTGTGGCACCCAAAAAAAGAAGCACTAGTATCTAATTATTTTAAGAAAAAGTTTGTTCCCTACATGAAAAAGACGCATATAGTTTCAAGAAATTTTTTGTGTGATTGTTCCATCTCTTATATGGTTAGGGACCCATGAATTTGATTTGAAATGAAATGTGAAATGCATGTTTAGTTAGAAAAATACCATTCTCATTTGAAAAAGAAAAAAAAATTGTTTCATTTTAATCCTCGTACTATTCAAATGTTTAATTTTAGTCCATATACTTCTTAAAATTGGTCTCTACGATAAGTTTATTATTATTATTATTTAACCAATTCTGCTAAAAATTAACTTTAAACTTATGATAGAGTATAGACTTTTATTAAAAGTACCAAGATGAGAAAGTATAACAATTAAAATGGAAGCCAACAAGAGCACAACTCAACTAGCATAAAGTTGTACCGATAACCACGAGACCTGTGGTTCGAATCCCCACCCCCATATACTGTAAAAAAAAAATAATTAAAATGGAATAAAATCTTAAATAGTGGGGACAAAATGGTATTTTAAGGGAAAAAAAAAAAGATTTGAAAAATCTCATCAAATAATTAATGTGATGTTTGTTCCCAATGCTTCTTTTTCACATTCAAACTACCAAAAAGCCAAAAAAAAAAGTGTTTACATTACATAGCAATTTCCCATCATCTTCCTTCAAAATTTCTTTGCATTCTCCACCATTTTTCCTTCTCCTTATTCTTCCTTTCTATAAAACCTCCTTCCCATCTCTCATTTCTCTCCCATAGCTTCTCTCTCACTTCTCTCTCTATCTCTAACAGAAAGAAGAAAAAAAAAAAAAAAAACTTTGAGCCTTTTGTAATTTTCTTGGTTGGTGTTCAGATTCTGAAAAATATGGAGAAGCTTTCAAAATGTGATGCAAACTATGCTTCTCTCACACCCATCACCTTTCTCCTCAGAGCTTCTTCGTTTTACTCTGATCGGACTTCCATCATTTACGAGGGAACTCGCTTCACATGGCGTCAAACTTACGAACGTTGTTGTCGCCTTGCCTCCTCCCTCCGTCGTCTCAATATCACCAAGAACGACATTGTAAGACTCCTTTTCTTTTGACTTCTTAGTGAATGATATATATCAATTATTGTTGAGCTACGATAACTTTAATTTATCGTTTGAAAAAGTTTTAATATGTTTGGCTCTTGTCTTGACTCTTGAAGGTGTCAGTGTTGGCACCGAACGTTCCGGCCTTGTACGAGATGCATTTCGCCGTGCCGATGGCCGGTGCCGTTCTGAACACGATCAACACCCGCCTCGACGTCAATAACATTGCCACCATCCTCCGCCACTCCGAGGCCAAGATCCTCTTCGTCGATTACCAATACATTCAACAAGCCAAAAGCGCCCTCCGTTTACTTGTGGCGGAATCCTTCCCGATCCCGCTCGTCGTCGTCATCGACGACATCGACTCTCCGACTGGGGCTCGATTCGGAAACTTGGAATACGAGCAACTCATCCACGACGGTGACGCAGGGTTCATCCCAGTGAAGGTCGACGACGAGTGGGATTCGATAGCGTTGAATTACACCTCCGGCACGACGTCGGCGCCGAAGGGCGTGGTGTACAGCCACCGCGGCGCGTTCTTGAGCACGCTGAGTCTGGTGATGGGTTGGGAAATGGGCAACGCGCCCGTTTATTTGTGGACTCTGCCGATGTTCCATTGCAACGGTTGGACCTTCACGTGGGGGATCGCTGCCCGCGGCGGGACCAACGTCTGTATGCGCAATACGACGGCGGTTGATATCTTCCGGAACATTAATTTGCATCACGTGACTCACATGTGCTGTGCGCCGATCGTGTTCAGAATCATCCTCGACGCCGACGGCGGCGACCGACGACGAGTTGGGTGGCCGGTGAACGTGCTGACCGGCGGAGCGCCACCTCCAGCTCCACTGCTGGAAAAAATGGAAGCTCTTGGTTTTCATATAACTCATGCTTATGGGCTGACGGAGGCCACCGGACCGGCGTTGGTCTGCGAGTGGCAAAAAAAGTGGAATGTTTTGCCGTCCGATGAACAAGCCAAGCTTAAAGCTCGACAAGGTTTGATTTTTTTCTTTTCAAAAATTAAATTTTGATATATTTATTTAAAAAAAGTAACCAAAATTGACATTTCTGTTCTGACAATTAGGAATCAGCATTTTGACATTAGCCGATGTGGACGTCAAAAACTTGGATACAATGGAGAGTGTGCCGCACGACGGCCGGACCACCGGCGAGATCGTCCTACGTGGCAGCAGCATCATGAAGGGCTACTTCAAGGATCCCGCCGCCACGGCAGCCGCTTTAAAAAACGGCTGGTTTCTCACCGGCGACGTCGGCGTCATCCACCCCGACGGCTATTTAGAGATCAAGGACCGATCCAAGGACGTCATCATCTCCGGCGGGGAGAACATTAGCAGCGTCGAGCTCGAGACGGTGCTCTACCGCCACCCGCAGGTGGCGGAGGCGGCCGTGGTTGCAATGCCGCACCCTCGCTGGGGGGAGAGCCCCTGTGCCTTCGTCGCCATACACGGCGGCGCCGGCAAAGTGAGCGAGGCGGAGATCATTGCGTTCTGCCGGGAGAATCTGTCGCACTATATGGTGCCGAAGAAGGTGGTGTTCGTGGCGGAGCTTCCGAAGACGTCAACGGGAAAGATTCAGAAGTTTAAACTGAGGGAGCAGGCAAAATTGTTTGCGATCTCTGAGAAAAGAGTCGTCGGCGGGAACAAGTCCGGGCGGCAAGACGGCAGCCGGCGGCCGGATTACGACGGTGAGCATGTTTTGGCGATGTCACGGCTTTGAGAGGGGCCCAGTATATTTTGTTGCAATGTAATTTGTACAAATTAAAATATGTATTTTGTTAACATTTTGGAGTCTGTTTTCTTTTTTAAGATGTTCGGATATTGATCAAGAATGAGTGGTGGATAAAATATGTGTAATAAATTAATGTTTAAAAGAAGATTTCTTTCGAGTATAACATTTTTATTTAGGTTAAATTATAAAAAACATGAGTATGGTTTCAATTATATCGTTGAACTTTGAAAAGTTTCATTTTAGTCCTCAAAGTTTGATGTGTCGTTTTTTTTTTGTTAAATTTGTGGACGAGAAATGATGTGTTTTAAATGTATTTTTTTTTTCACATATATGTTCAAATATGTTCAAATAAGCAAAAATAAATATGCAAACATTGTCATTTTTCGTCTATAAATTTCACAAAAAAAATGTCTTTAAAGGATTGATTTGAAACTCCTCAAAAAAAAAAAAAAAAAAAAGATTGATTTGAAACAAAATTCAAACTCAATGACTAAAATGAAATTTTGGAAATTTCAGAGATATAATTGAAACAAACCCAAAATTCAGGAGTATTTTTTATAATTTAACCTTTTATAATTTATTGTGTTATGCACTATATTTGCAAGTAATTTGCACGTGATTGGTGTGTGATCAAGTTAGATACGGGTAGCATTTTTGTATCATTTTTTTTTTTTTTTTGAGAAGAGCATTTTTGTATCATTATATGTATGAAAGATAAATGGTAAAAATTTCTCAATTTTGTATTATGCAATTATTAAGGATATGTAGATTTTTTTAATCCATGTTTAACGGTAATCTATAATTTTTTCAGGCCAAAGCGAGCATATAGTCATCGATAATTGGCACCTACCCTCAACCAAGAGGTCACAAGTTCGAATCTCCTCACCTCAAATGTTGAACTCGAAAAAAATCTATAATTTTTTCAGACTTGTAATCATTATTAGGTTTGATTAGTTGACCATTAAAAAATAATAGAGTTTTATATTTAGAAACAATTATGATTTGGTTTGTAAGTATACAGAAGAAAACCAAAATAATCCTAGGGAGTAAATATCAAATTTGTATGGAGAGAATTGAATGAGATTTGAATCCTTGTGAACTTTTTTTTTTTTTTTTTGAAAAGAATCCTTGTGAACTAAAAAACTCAAGATTTGAAAGAAAATAATAATAAGATGAGGGGAAATAAATTATTGTGTAAGGATATGTATTTTTTAGTTAAATAACGTAGAAATGAGAATTAAAATGCACAAATATATAATACCTTAACCAATTTTTATTGGTAATAATCGTGTGGGATGAGTAATTGACTTGTGTCATCGACTAAGATTTTTTTTTTTTTTAGATCAACAACAATTGTGGATGAAAGGATTCGAATATTTAACATCTGGGATATACGTCTGTTCACACGTAACTTCGAAGATGGAGACACGTGGAATAAACTTTGATTTGTATTGATGTTGTGTGCGAGTGTACAATCTCTAATACATAATCCTCTGATTCTCTCTCTTGTGTGTGAATGTGTTCACTCGAGGGCTGGAGCGCTTGTTCTCGAATTTGAAGTCGTCTCAAGGGCTTTGCAGCTTGTTCTTGAGATTGAAGTTGTCTTAAGGGCTTTGCAGCTTGTTCTTGAGGTTGGAGTTGTCTCAAGGGCTTTGCAGCTTGTTCTTGAGGTTGAAGTTGTCTCAAGGGCTTTGCAGCTTGTTCTTGAGGTTGGAGTTGTATTAAGGGCTTCGTGATCTTCAAGGAGTTTGTTGATTTTCTAGAAGTCTTCAAGAAGCTTTAATCTTGAAGGTTTGTTCTTCAGAAGGATTTGGATTCTTTGAGGTAGACTTCAGTCTTCAGGTCTGCAGGAGGTTCTAAGCTTCAGTCTTCGGTTTGGCAGGAGGAGTTGAAGAGGATCTGAACTACGATCTTCAGTTCTGCAATGAGATTTGAAGATGATTGGAACCTCGTTCTTCAATTCTGCAACAGGATTTGGAGAGGATCTGAACTTTGATCTTCAATTCTGCAGCGGGATTTGAAGAGGATCTTAGCTTCGTTCTTCAGTTCTGCGGCAGGATTTGAGGATGATCGGAGCCTTGTTCTTCAGTTCTGTAGCTGAATCCGACGAGAATCTGAGCTTCGATCTTTGATTCTGCAGTGGGTTTTAACGAGGATCTGGACTTCGTTCTTCAATTCTGTGTTGAGATTTGAAGATGATCGGAGTCTTGTTCTTCAGTTCTGCAGCTGGATTTGATGAGGATCTGAGCTTCGATCTTCGGTTTCTCCTGAGAGCTTTCTCTTCTTCCTTTCTTTCTGCCTCCTATTTATAGAGTTTTCCAAAGACCATTATGGGCTTGGGCTTGGGCTTGGCTGCACTTGGGCCCGTCCATGGGCTTGGGCCTGAAATACACTTGGGCTCATCCATGGGGTTGGACTTCAAAATTTGGGCTTCTGACCCAATTAACTTAATGAATCTGGGTTTAAATTGAACCCAATTCAATCTAATTTCAAGAAATTAGCATATTTTAATTTCACGAACTTAGACAATTATTTGAAGAAAAATTTCTATGCCAACAACGTCAATTGAACTTGCTCACTTTAGTCTTGATCGACTAAAAAGTTTGAGATTCAAATCCTTCACTCCAAATATTGTTTAAAAAAAAAAAAACAAAACAGAGAGTATAATAGGTTGATTTCATGTGTAAGAA
Source organism: Luffa aegyptiaca (assembly GCA_017139565.1). Taxonomy (NCBI): domain Eukaryota; kingdom Viridiplantae; phylum Streptophyta; class Magnoliopsida; order Cucurbitales; family Cucurbitaceae; genus Luffa; species Luffa aegyptiaca. Next base: position 14,298,961 of record CM029403.1, read on the forward strand.
ATGTTTAATGTGTTGGTAACACATTTTTATTTATTGAATTTTTTGAACTACATTTTTGTTAATTGAATTGTGCCCTACATATATATTCTATTGGCAGGCAATTTACATGTGTATAATGTTGGATAAATTATATTAGCCACTCAACATCAATCGACACAGACCAATTATTGTTTAATTGCTTGGTTAAAATGTCAGAAATTTAAACATTATTCTATATTACATGTGTTCGAATAATTTTTTATCAATATTTTGTTCAAATGGGTAGCTGTAATATTCTAAAAATATAATCAACCTAATATAATTTCAAGAACAATCATGATATGGTCTATACATAAAAGAAAATCAAATTCACAAAGAAAAAGAAAATCAAAATCACAACGAGAAAATAGACCTGGTTTGAGACCCATAGTGATAATCTTGATTGTGGATTTTCACATAACATTCACAAGAAAGATAAATCAACATTTTCATTATATCATACAAAATCGACGAAATATTAAAAGGAATAGCAACAAAATGTAACTTAATGTGAATATATTATGTCAATATGATCATAGTTCAATTGACATAAAACTTGTACTAACAAAGAAAGATGGGATAAGAGAGAATAAATGGAAAAAAAAAAAAAAAAAAAAACTATCTTCGATCGTCGAAGATTTGAAGAAGAAGAAGGAGGAATTGAGAGAAAGAGGATGGAGAAGAAGAGGATCGAATAAGAGAGAGGACGAAAGAATTAAAAAAATGAATAAAATAATAATATTTATATTATTTTAATATATTATTATTTAGAAAATTTTAAAAAATGATTTTTTTATTAAAATAATGGTGCAACGTCAGAAAAATGGACAGAGGGACCAAAAGTGTAACGAAATCCAAACCTCAGGATACTTTTGTTGAGTTTTAAAACTCATGGACCAAAGTGTAACTTAACTCAAACCTCAGGGACCAAAAATGTATTTTTCCATTTATTTAGTTACTAATTTAAGTATATTCTTTTAAATCTTTTTAGAAATATCCACTAACATTGACATTTCAACACTAATATTTTAAACTTAATCTTTCAACACTAATATTTTAAACTTAATCTCGAAGCATCTAAATGTATTGAATATGTATATCTTTTTTGGTCAAAGATAGATTAATTAACTAATATTTTCCCATCCAAAACTTTGTGGTGGATAAAGGGAGCCTCAATATTTGTTAACACCTTATATCCATATGATTTTCTTGTACCACATCCAATTCAAACATGTTAACACTGCCACATCAACCACATAAAACTCGTGTACCATTTACATGTACCCTTATTTTTGTCAATACGTTCACTTTCACTTCTATTTTGTAATTTGTTATTTTAAGTACATTATTAGAATTATTATTTTTAAAACTACCTTAATTTTGTCATTCCTTTTTCAAATGAACAATACTTGGCTGCATACGAGTATGTAATTAATGATCTCCCTACATACCACCATTAAAATGTTGACATCTAGAAGAGATAAAAAAAAAAATTCTCATTTTCTACCCTTCTCTTTTTTAGTGGTCAAAGATTTGAATGAAGTATGTACGGAAATCCCTACATACCATTATGCAGCCAAATATTTTTCTTTTTAAATTACATTATTCAATAAATTATCCCCCTTTAAGCCTATACCCTTCTCTTCAAACAGTACTAAATTTTTGAAAAACTAGTAAAAGAGAACTCTTTTTTTCCCCTTTTTTTTTTTTTTTTTTTTTTTTTTTTTTTTTTTTTTTTTTTTTTTAACGGGTTTTTTCCTTCTTTGTTCTTGTTTATTGTTACTTCTCTTATTTTGTGTTTATTGTTTACTATTCTTGTTTCTTTTTTTTTTCCTCTCATTTTAAAATTAATTATTTTTTTAAAACTGTTTGATTTATTTTAAAAATACTTACTGTTCATTTTTAAGTAAAAGAAAATAAATTAATGATTTTGTTGTTTTTTGAAAAAATGGAAACAAATTTTTTTTCTTTTGTTTCTCAAAATGATTAAATTACAAATTTAGTTCTTTTTTTTTTTTTTTTGATACAATCCAATCAATAAAAGAGAATGGCCAACACACTAAGCAGACAACCAGAAGGACTAAACTGTTACACCGCTAACAAACTCATTACACAACAACCATCATACACCCAGACTAGCAACCAGCTCTGCTCCCTCCTGCACTATTTCACCTCAAGACAGCCCCCATCACCGCTCTCTAGGCCTGAGAGATCACAAACCAAATACAACACATTAGCACAGGAAATAAAGCACACAATAACTCACTCCACACTCCAGAGAATCCTGTCTGGCACCCCAACCTGCACCCTAACAAGACCAATCAAGCATAGAGCTATATTAAATAAAATGGCAAGAATTCAGAAGTTGAAATTCATCACATCAAGTCTGAACGCCCCGAATGCCAAATCTTATGCCTAAGAGAAGAGTTAAAGCATGCAAACAAATTCAGGAACAAATCAAGATTACTCCACGAAACCTCACGCGCATGCAAGTGCAAAGCCTCACCTAAAGCAGCCTCTACAAGCCCAAGACAAGCTTATAACCTCCTCCACCCATCTTCCCCCTACACTGGCACTAAGGCCTCGCAAAGAAACTAAAAGGCGCAAAAAAGGGTGATCTCAAACCTAGGGCCTGCAAGAGAAAACAATTACTTACTACTTTTACCACTCCAAAGGCGGGATACTAGCTTTCGCGCTACAATGTAGGGACCCATAACCCGGGTTTTACCCTTGGCTGGCCTAATTGAACACACTGCAGACAGCTTTTTTTACCCCTCTTTGCCTGACGCTTCCAACATGCTTTTATTGCGGAACAGGACCATGTTTAAGAGTCCCAATGCATGCCCGCGCCTCGTTTTACCACTCATACTCTAGCAGGTCTTACAACTCATTTTCTTTTCTTTCTTTTCCTTTTTCAAACTATTTTCCTTTTCAGGTCTACTCTTTCTTTCAATTTCTTTTCTTTTCCTTTTCTTTTTACCTAGGTCAAGCACACACGCTAGATTGCAACAGTTAGACATCCCGCCCAGCCTTACACCTATCGGGGTGACAACAGATCTATAGAGCTCATAATACAGACCAGAGCCTTCAAAGCTACCAAAGGAAGAGGCCTCAAACACTCAAACAAGACGGAGATCTCAAGAGAAACTCAAGAGGCTCACCAAACAAGATATCATACTTCACTATCAACAAAAGCATAAAAGAAAGCAGAGAGCACACCAGACATCAAACATGATAACTTCAACAAAGACCCTAACCACTTAAGCTCAACAAACCATAGATAATCAAAGGAGAAAACAGCAGGTCCAATGCTCAGGTGCATGGCCTCAACCCAATCCAGCAGAGCAAAACAAATGCAGCGTAACAAAAGTAAAACCAATAAATTAGTCTGGTGCTCAGGTGCAACCAGACTTTAACCAAAGCCCCCTAACCTACACCATCTCCCACCCCCAACCTAAAACATATCATTCCTCCAGAAAAGTCTAAACATGCGAAACATAGGATAAAAAGGGAAACAAGAAACCTTCCCTGAGATTAGGCATACTGGTTGGGGCGGCAGCTGGATCTGCTTAGACTGATCACCCTCCCCTCCTCGCTTGGGGAAACTCATGCACTCCCTCCTCAGCCAACAAGCCCAAAACACATGAAGGGCCTTCTTCCATCCACACTCGGTCACATCTGCCCTCCACCGCCAACCTTGCCAAACGATGGGCTACGCTGTTGCCTTCCCTGAACGTGAATTTGCTGCCGATAAACCACCCCACTGGAATACCCCTCACCGCATCCTCCACCAACATCCCCAACTCCGACACCTCCTCCCTACCCCGCTGCAGCAGCTTGAACACCCGCATAGAATCAGTCTCCAGTATAAAAGGACGAGTAGCCGTCTCCACAGCAAGTCTCAGGCCGATAGCAGCCGCCAAACCTTCTGCAAAGTCAGCATCTCTGATATTCTCGTAGAAGGCCGTAGTTGTGAAACCTACCTGCCCCCAAGAATCTCGACAAACCACGCCAACACCAGCTGCTCCGCTCTCTAGACAAAAGGCTGCATCAACATTTACCTTAAACTCATCAACCTCTGGTGGCTCCCACCTGCAAACAGCCCGACTAGGACTTCCCCCCAACAGCCCCATCTCCCTCCTCCCTGAATCATGGAATGCGTTCAGATACCCGACCACCCAATCTTCCATATTCGCCATCGAGACCTTCTTCTTCTGCCTCATTTCATTCCGTCTGTACCAGATCGCCCATAATAACACCACCCATTCCTCAAATCGATCTCACTCCAACTCATCCTTTACATCTCGGAGGAGGAATTTAATGTCGTCTGCCTTGCACTTGGACAAAATAGCCCCAAAACCTGCAGACCACATAATCTCCCTCGTCTGCTTACAGTGCCAGAACAGGTGAAGACTCGACTCCCCCATCCTACCACAGCACACACATACGTTCGGTGAGTCAACCCCCCGTCTGCACAAGTTATCCATCGTGGGCAGCCGATCTAAATACAGTCTCCAGAAAAATATTTTAATCTTGCTTGGCATCCTCATATTCCAGCAGTCATTCCACCATTTATGTATTAACTCTGGAGACGAAGATGAGGGGCTTTGGGCCAATAGAAGGCCTTGGCCAACCCGATACCCACTCTTTACTGAATATAGCCCCGATTTCTCAAAGTGCCAAATGACGGCATCCTCACAAGCAACCTGGCGTAGGGGAATAGAGAGAATGTACCTTGCCTCCTGTGGGCTAAAGTGTTGCCGAATAAGGGTCTCATTCCAGTGCCCTGACTGAAGGGAATAAAAGTCCCCACGCAGCGGAAGCGCATCGATTGGACCTTACGCCGTATATTAATTAACATTAAAATATCGTTACGAAAACTCAAACAAACTTTAAACACTCTTTAAAGTTGCTGGAAAATCAGCTTAAACATGCTTAAAAATAAATCTAAATTTATTTTCATGCTTTTCTAAAGAAAAGGGGAAGAACCGTTACAAACCTCCGTTGTAGACTTGACCGTTCGTCGCCAACGATGCTCCAACGAACAAAACGCAGTAGCCTCCTTTGTCTTGTGATCGCTGGAAAATTCTTCTTGAATGACACAATAACCACAGAGGTTACACCGGTATGACTCTAGGTCTAGGAGGCAAAAGACTTGTGGGAGTCTTTCTCTAAGAGGGAGGCTAGAGAGAATTCTAGGTCTTGTCTTGAGAGTCTAAGAGCAAGAGCAAGAATGTCAAGTATCATGACCAATTAGGTCTAGTGTTCTATTTATAGAAGAGAGGCCATGAATAAAATATTCAATTAAATCAATCTTTTCCAAAATTGATTCAATCTTATTCCTTAATTAATCAATCATGATCAATCAATTCCATAATTGATTAATCTTTTCCACAAATGACTAATTACTTCCATAAGTGATTAGATCATTTCCATAAATGATTAATCACTTCCTTAAGTGATTAATTATTTCCATAATTGATTAATTCCCGGTTAATGAATTCTTTAATTAATTAACCACCAATTAAATATCACATATTTAATTTCCGACGTAGAATTAATTAATTTGCCCAAACACATTATAGGCCTTAAATTAATTAATTCATTATTTTGAACTCTTTCAAACTTCCATAAATTTATATTTGAACTTCTTCAAATATTAAATTCTCTCATAATAATATATCAATATATATTATATTTGTTTCCCTTAGTAAATTGAACATTTTCAATTTATTATTTAGTTGCCTCAAATTACTTTACGAGCTACCAGTGGGACCTAATGGACCTGCAGATCAGAAGCTCCAACGATGTGAGATTAATTGGTCAAACTCATTAACCACATTAATCAATATTCGTTAACTGTGTGTTCATTCCACTATAGACTCACAGTTGCACTCTTCTCACTGCAGACATATTTTCTGTGTCCACGGATATAGACCAATATCGACTAGTTAGTCCTTCATGAGTGTCCGTAACACCAGCTGGGTCAAATTACCATTTTACCCCTGGGTTACCTCTATTTCCTTAAGTACCAATTCTCCTCTAATGAACAACCTGTTTGTGGTCCAACCATCAAATAGAAAACCCTCTCGTGCCATTGAGAGGGTAGGGCCCTTTGTTCAAGACTCGGAGTAACCACTTAAGGGAACACTCATCTGCTTCCCTAAAGTCGGGAAGGAGTGAATTCCATCTTGTACGATTATGTTCCCAGCTCCCCATTCGGTCTTGTCCCCAAAGTGGTAGGCTTATTGAGTCGGCGTATTGGCCACTCTCACCCATACAAATCAAAGGACAATCTCTCATGAGCAGGAGTCCATAATCAACTCAGGATTAAGACTAAGTTGTCTAGGTCGTCCTAGTGAAATAGAAAACCAACTAGTTAACGGTGTTATAACCAGTGGTTACTATTTCGCGGTCCGGTCTTATGCAAACTCATTGCATAGGATACCCCCACTCGCATGTCTCCTACACGAACGCGTTGGATCGCAGCGTTTGTATCAAATACAAAGTGGGCCGTATCCATAGTGTCACCAGGATAAGGCACTCAGTCTTATCCCTATACTATACACCCTTTAGGCTGTTTCTTGAACAATGATCCCATATGTCGCTACATATAGTTCAATACTCATATTACAGCCTTGGATGTCTAGTTTATTGGATTAGGGTTATTATTAGGCAAAGACAAATATAAAATAACTAATAACAATTAATAAAAAAACATATCAATATTATTTCATTAATATCCGGTCAACGGTTACATTCACTATCTACGAGTTTTAGGGCATAAAACCCAACACTGACGCCGTAAACAAGTCCCTCACTCTAGCATTAGGCTGTAATGTCATCGGTGAAGCGATCCTCAGGTTCGTGTCACATGGAACCCAGCTCGAACCATACACACTCACCCTTTCTCCATTCCCAATCCTCCAGCGAACCCCCTTTTCCAGCAACTTCTTCCCCCACATAAGGCTCCTCCAGATAAAGGAAGGTCGACTCCCTACCACCGCATCCAATAACTCCGAGGACGGAAAGTACCGCCCTTTCAGGACACGGGCCAAGTAAGAAGTTGGCTGACTGACTATCCTCCAGCACTGTTTGGCCAGTAGGGCCTGGTTAAAGATCTCCAGATCCCTAAAGCCCATCCCCCCCACACACTTCGGCCTGCACAAACTTTTCCAACTCACCCAGTGGATCCTTCTATCCTCCTCCACCCCGCTCCACCAAAACCTCGCCATCATCCGGTTTATTTCCGCAATAAGTTTCTTCGGCAGCCGGAAGCAGTTCATAGCATAACATGGGATGGCCTGAACCACAGATTTCAACAGGACCTCCCTCCCTCCAACTGAGAACAACTTCCCCTTCCACCCCTGAATCTGCTGCCAAACTCGGTCCTTAATGAATTTCAACGTACTCGTCCTGCACCAAGGCATAAAGGACGGGAGCCCCAGGTACTGAGCATGACAAGGTGCCTTCTGCACACGAAGAAACTGACTCACCTCCTCCTGCTCGCCCTCCTCCGTATTAGGACTAAAGGAGACAATAGACTTATCGTAGTTCACCGTCTGGCCTGAGGCTCGCTCATAGCAACGTAGTATGTCCTGTATAGTGCGAGCTTCCCCCACCTCTGCCCTGAAAAACAGCAGGCTGTCGTCTGCAAAGAACAGATGTGAAATAGGCGGGCCATGTCGGGACAATCTTAAACCCGAGATAGCACCAGAACTCTCCGCCCCACGAAGCAAACTCAACAGTCCCTCTGCGCATAGCAAAAACAGGTAGGGGGAGAGAGGATCCCCTTGCCTGAGGCCTCGAGATGGACTTACCTCCCCACATCTGACCCCATTCACATTGAAGAAAAAGCTCACTGAGGATATGCACCGATAGACCAATTCCACCCATGCTTGCGCAAAACCCATTTTCAACATGATCTGCTCCAAGAAAACCCATTCCACCCGGTCATAGGCCTTGCTCATATCCAGCTTCAGAGATGTCCAGCCAACTCTACCCCTACACTTACCCTTCAGCGCATGAATACACTCGTAGCCCAGGATAGCATTATCCACCACACATCGCCCCGGGATAAACGCACTCTGATTCTCAGAAATCAGCCCATTCAGGATCCCTTTCATCCGATTCACCATGGCTTTCGACACCAGTTTGTAAATTACATTACACAGGGAGATAGGACGGTAGTCAGTCACACGACGAGGATTCTTTACCTTCGGTATCAACACAATCATTATCTCGTTGATCGGTCCCGGCGAAACCCTCTCATTCAGGATACTCAAGCAGCACCTCACTACATCCGCCTCCACAACATCCCACGACTGCCTGAAGAACGCTCCCGACAAACCATCCGGTCCAGGCGCTTTATTAGGGTGGATCTGCTTCAAGGCTAGCAAAACCTCCTCCTTAAGAAAGGGACGGAGCAAACGCAAATTCATCTCCTCACTAACGGCCACCCCCACACCGGCAATCGCACTGCTGATCTCCCTCGAAGTCGGACACCTCGAGGCAAATATGTGGTCAAAATAATCAGTAATCTGACTAACGATCCCCTCTGGTTCATGAATCCATGTCCCAGACTCATCCTCTAGCCCCCGAATCGTGTTCCGCTTCTTTCTCATCGAGGCCTGTCTGTGAAACCATCGGGTGTTCCTGTCTCCCCATTTCAACCAGTTTTCCCGCGACCTCTGTTTCCAGTACACCTCCTCTTCCACGAGGAGGGACTCGAGCTGAGCTTCTGCCCTCTGCACCCCCGAGCTCGACCCTACACTGCTCAAGTCTCTGACCGCCTGTTGGACTCGGACCACTGCATCCCTGATACGCTGACTATACCCTCCTGATCTGTCCCTTCCCCATCGACCTAGGCCAGCCAAACAACCCTCGGCCACTACCGCCACATCCCTAGGCGGGTTAGTCCCCACCCTACTCCTCCAGCTATCCTGCACTGCTTCCCTGAAATCTGGAGCTAGTAACCATGCCTCCTCAAACCGTCGTATCCGTTTTCCTGGAACCACCCCTCCTGCCCTCGACGGGCATAAAGACAGAAACAACGATCGATGATCTGACCGACTGAAATCCAGGTGCGTCACCCCCTGCTGAGGAAACATGTCCTGCCAGGCTATACTGGCCAAGCATCTATCAATTCTCTCCCAAACCGTCTCATTCCCCGGACGACCGTTGCACCAGGTAAACTGATCACCCTTAAAGCCCAAATCCCCCAGGCCACAAACATCAACAGCTTCCCTAAAACCTCTCAACTCAGACTCAGGCTTCTCCCTACCTCCCTCCTTTTCATACTGAAACATGATTGCATTGAAATCACCACCCACCAGCCAAGGCGTAGACACATCACCACAGATAGACTTTAGCAAAGACCATGTCTTGGACTTAAACTCTGCCTGAGGATGCCCATACACGCCTGTGAACCTCCACTGCCTGGCATCCCAATCAACCCATCTGTCAATGTGGTTTGGCGAATAAGACAGTAAGCTGAAGCCTACTTCCCTGTTCCACAACAACGCAAGTCCTCCACTCCTACCACTGCTGTCCACGCAAAAGCAGTTGGCGAAACCCAATCTCACCTTCAAACCATCAAACCGCGAAGAGTGCACCTTCGTTTCCGAGAGGAACACCATATGGGGTCGCTCCTGTTGTACCAGCTTGTACAACCTACGGAAGGCACGGTCCGACCCCATACCCCGAGCATTCCAAAAGAGTATACTCATGACCCGTGGCGGGGCTGGTCCCCAGCCACCGCCAAGTCTTCACTCTCACCACCCTCCAACAACACCATACCCCCTCCCACCTTTGCCTTCTTGGCCCCCAACGTCACCCCTGTCTCCCCCCAACTTTCCTCTTGCCCTCCAGCCTACCCACATATCCCTCATCATTGGTCAAATCAGCTAAGGCAACCCGCGCCCGCCTCTTCCAGCTCCTCCCTTTCTGCCCACTCACCCTTCCTTCCCCTCCCCCCAACCCAACACTCCCTTCCAAATCCACCTCCATACCCACTGAACTATCCTCCCCCCCTGATCCCCTACTCCCACCCCCACTTTCTGTTTCCCCTTCGCATCCACCACCTGACGCACCTCGTCCTCCCCCCTCCTCCCTTCCCCTCATCCAAATTTCCAGATACCACCAACCCAGTCCCACCTGAGCCTAAATCCTCCCCTGCACCCGCCATACCATCCGCTCCCACAGACGTGCTCCCCCCCACCTCAGGCTCTCGGGAAGATTTCCCCTCCTCCTGGCCACTTCTCTCCCCTTCCTTCCCAGGCCGACTATCCCCCTCCAAACCACGGCGATTGGCTTCACCCAGCACCACCCCAGCCCTCATCCAATCCCCATACTGCTCATCCCCACCCTCCACGCCCCCACCCAGAGCCTTCACACACTCCCTCTTCGGATGACCCAGACACCCACACGTATAACAGAAATCCGGCAGACGCTCATATAAAACTGGACACCAGTTATCCCTATCGCCCTGGTCCTTCAGTATGAAACCCCTACGCAGCGGACGATCAATGCGCAAACGTACCCGGATCCGAAAAACTGGACCTGCCCACTCGTCACCCTCCGGCCCACTGATCTCCTCAACCGTCCCGATCCTACTCCCAAGAAGTCGAGCCATTTGCCTAGTCTGCTTTTCCATCGGAATGTTGTGGACCTGTACCCAGAAAGAGCACTCTTTGAACTCCAGCTCTGTATAAGCCACTGCCCTGCTCGGTTCTCTCAACACCACTAATGCCCTGTCAAAAGCCCAAGGACCCGACAACAGTACTCTTGCTTTCTCCTCATGCGACCGGAACTGAACCACGAAGATATTCTCTCCCGCAGACTCAACTCTCGTAGCATTATGAACCCTTCAAACCGCCTTCATCACCGTTCTAAAGGCATCTACATTCACCTTCTTCGACGACAACACCTTGCCCACAGCACACAACTCAATAACTACCGCAGACAAAGGTGCTGGCACCGTATCCGGCCTTACAGCATCAGCCTCCTCCTCCGTGAGCGCCAAACTCTTCCAACGCCTCACTAAATCATCCATCGAAACCCTCCAACTGCACCAGAACCACTCCAGCTACTTGGTGACTCCCTAACTTTCCTGACTTGCCTATACCAGAAAGCCACCGAAGCCTGCCACTGCTGCGCACACAACACTGCCAGGAGACCCAACCACACGCCACTGTCCAACTATGCACAAAATCACCTACACAAAGCAACAAACCAAAGCAAAAGAAAAAACCACCAGCAAACCAAGTGCAACCAAGCCGCTGCCCTTCACCTCTCCCTTGCCAAAGACTCCAAGAAAACGCACCAACCACACGCTGGGAGACTCCAAGACACGCACCCACAAACCACTGCAAACAACCCAAGCCCGACAATGGCAGACCACCCCAAACAACACCACCGCCGGCAAAGAGAATCAAACGAAACCACTACCGCTCGCTGCACTCAGTCGAACCCACCTGTAACGACCCGACTTCTTAATAAGTCTTAAAGGAACCGTTACGACAATGCATGTTTGGAGGCATTTTTAAATGAAAACAATTTGGAACAAACACACTAATTTAAACAAAGCTTTAAAGAAAAAAAAAACTTTTATTCGGGATCCCTTGTTTCAAAGATTTTAAATGAGCTTAGATAATTTCTAAAACATAAATGTACAAGGCCTCTAAAAATCTTCTTAAAACGATTTACAAAAGTAAAACATGGATCTTAACGCGGAATAAAATGAATCATGAACTCGAGTCCTTCCATGGCCATCTATCGATTTCTCATCAATCGCCTTTCATCTGCCCTTGTCCTTACCTGAAAAAAAAAACATTTTTGAAAAGAATGAGTATTTTAAATACTCAGTAAGTGACCCTACTATTGAGATTGGGTCACGCTTTAAAAACATTTTAAAAAAATCAACAATAAATATAATTTTGGTGGCTTTAAACTTTAATTTAAGCTTAGGATATACATCAATTTCATGCATATCCTAGACACATCAATTTCATGTGTATTTCTAATGAGAGAGAATATGCATCACTTTCATACACGTTCTAGACACATCAATTTCATATGTCTCCTACAGAGGCCGTCAATTTCACGAAACCTCGAGGGCGTCAATTTCACAACCCTCGACTTAGGTACATCAATTTCATGTCCTAAGCCCTTTGTAGGCATCTCTGAACGTACATCAATTTCATGCACGCTAGATTACACTTATAAATAATTTAAACTAATGAGGCCACCAACTCAACTATTTTAAACAGCAATTAATAATTTTCATGAACTCATGCATAATGAAAAATATAAACTTCTTATGCATAATTCTCATGCTTATAGACTATAATAATAATTTCAGGAGCTACTCATAAACACGAATATTATAGAAAATCAATTATTCTAAACACGAGAATTTTAGAAAATCGCACGCATGCACCCAATTAAAAATTCAACAGCAAGTTCACTTACCTCGGCTTAATGGACTCTATTCCAAGCCGCCTAATCAAATCACCAAAGGGCAAACTCAACCTTAACAGAATTTAAGCTTGCTGACCGGATTTTATTATCGTTCGAACTCGACGATTAATCCTCCAAGCGCTATGGGTACCTTGTAATCAAAGACGAAAACTCATAGGTAACCTTCCTATATACTTGTATGAACCAAAACTTTAACTATTTCACTTACCCACACTAAATATCGCTGAAAAGACGTCGATAAGGATCCAAAGTCGCTGCTGTCCGCGCGCCCAACAACCCAGCAACCGGAACTCACGAAAACAGCCAAAGGACCTCAAAACTCGCTGGAAAATTACTAAGAATCGACACCCACTCCTACTGGAACGCGTGCCGCTGATCGGAGAAAGCCGCCGCCGACCTTCCTGCTCACGTCGACCACGAACCGCCGCTAACTCCAAGACGCCGCCGCCTGCTGAAGCTGAGACGCTGCCACCGCTGCTCGACCGCCCTTCGTCTGCTGCCGCCGCCGCGAGGACTGGAATCGCAGCTCGCCGGAAGTGTCGCGCACTGCGTGGAGTCGCGTCGGAGCACCGTGGTGTCGCCGGACTGCTGCTGGTCGGAGTTAAACGCGCCGGAGACGAGAAGAAGACGAAGCCGAAGAAGGTTGCTGAAGATGAGGCTCACCGGCGGGTGAGAGTGAGGGAGAAGGAGTGTAGAGATGGAGATGCTTTTGCCTAGGGTTGCGTGCCACTTATAAAAAGAAACTAGGGTTGACTTAAGCATCTGCTTATTTACGAAATTGCCACTCCAGCCCAAATATTCAAAATCTCACCAATTTTTCAATTCTTCTAATTTCCCACCAATTCCAAATTAACCTCAAACTAATAAAATTTGAGATTTTCTCAAATTACGGGTGTTACACCACCTCACCGACGAAGCACAACACCGCCACTGCCCTCCAACAGACTCGTCGCCGGTGAAAAGAAACAGCCGAGAAACCCACAGACCACTGCTCCCTCGCCGATGGACCAAAGCCACACCACCTCTTCAGCGCCCAAGTCTCCTACTCGCCGATGTAGCTCGCCCAAACCACCACAATCTGCTCGCCTGCAAACCACATCTCCTTTGCCGATGCTTGCCCCCGTGCTCGCCTTACCGCTCACTCGCCGGAGAAGACAGCAACCTGCCGGAAACCACCCAACCTTCAGATCGAAGGAAAACCCTAACTCGTAGGGACGACCCTCACCTGGAGAGAAAACCCTAACTCGTAGGGACCCATATCATCAAATAGTAAATTATTCCAAATTTAGTTCTTAAACTTTGAAGGTTAAGTTCATGAACTTTCAATTTTCAATCTAATATAAGAATTATAATTTTTTTTTTTAAATTATTGAACATGTCAATGACCTATTAAATATAAAACTGAAAGTTTAAAAGATATATTAAACAATATTTAAAGTTAAGGGATTTATTAGACAAAATCTTAAAATTTTCTTTTTGAAATTTATTTACAATTTTGAGAATATCTTTTAAAAGTATAAAATGGAAAGTATACAATATGAACTATCCAACATTTATATTATTTTTCATATAAAATATAGTCAAAGTGAGCACAACTCATTGGTAATTGGCATGTGCCCTCGATCAGGAGCGGTCAAAGATTCGAATCCTCCCCTCAAATATTGTTAAATGTTAAACAAAAATAATATTGATAATAATAAATAATAATAAACAAATAAAAGAAAATATAGGCGTGGGAAGCAATGTTCAAAAGAAAAGTGCATTTATTTATTTAGTTGATTGCCACATTTTTATTTATTGTATTGGTAATTGACATGTATCTTGCCAACATGAGTATAGCTCAACTGACATCAAGTGTGTACTAATGACTAAGAGGTCTGTGATTCAAATCTCCCATCCCCACATGTTGTAAAAAAAAAAAAAGACATGTCAGAGATTCGAATCCCCTATCATGACTGTTGTTGAACTAAAACAAACATCTTCTATATATTTGAGAACAATTATTATGACATCTCGGAAAATGCATTTGTTGAATAAGATGTACAAGATTTAGTGGGAATTTTGATAAAGGGTCTTTAGCTCTTTGTGGGATGTTTTTTGAAGAGCTCACCAAAGGTGTTTACGGTTCAATCTAGTTTGGTTTGAGAGTCTAATCGAAACTAAATTGATTTTTTTTTTAAAAAAAAAAGATTGAAAATCAATAAGTTGATTTGATTCGATCATGACAAAGACTGCAGTTTTTCGATTCACGAATTAGAATTGAAGCCGATGATTACAAAGTAGTTGGGTGGCAACTTGGATGAAGAAAAGAGAAGAAAGAGAAAAGGAAGGAGGCAAAAAATAAGAAAAAGAATGAAAAGCTAAAAATAAGGGTATGCTTTTTTTTACTATATATATGTGTGTGTTCCATGACTATATATTAAAACAATGAAAAGTTCAAAGTTTTTTAAACAATATAAATAAATATTAATATTTATTGTATAACACACATTCTTATCTATGATTGATGCACGCAAACCCTTGGTTATTGTTTTTTTTTTAGGAATTTGACCGACTAGTTATATATATATATATATATAGACACACACATGTATATCTTCAAATCGAATCGAATCACGTTTTATTATTTTAAGGCTAAATTATAAAAAATGCCCCTGAACTATGGGCTTTGTTTCAAAAATGCCCCTGAACTTTAAAAGGTTTCAAAAATACCCCTGAACTTTAAAAAATGTTTCAAAAATACCCTTGTCGTTAATTTTTGGATGGAAACCATTAAAATTTTTTGTTTCATTAATACTCTTTAACTTTCAAAAGATTTTAAAAAATAACCTTATTAGAAAATGCTTCTTTTTTTTTTTTTTCCTTATCCAACCGTAAATTCTTCTTCCATGAAAATTAATGAGAAGTTTTACCTATTTTTCAGGTATTCATACACTAGGAGCTTTTCTTCTCTTTCAACACATCATCCCAAGAGTTTGACTAGATTTTCGACAATGGTATTTTCGACGGTTTTAACGGTTCCCATCCAAAAATTAACTGCAAGGGTATTTTTGAAACGTTTTGTAAAGTTCAGGAGTATTTTTGAAACTTTTTAAAGTTCAGGGGCATTTTGTATAATTTAGCCTTATTTTAAATATAATTAAAACTTATCTGAACTACAAAATTGCAAAAAACAAAATTTCAATTCAGTTCGGTTCGATTTGTCAATTTTTTCGGTTTTCATGTGTTTCATGTGTACCTCTAGAATCCCAAAGAAAAACTATCATAAGTTCTTTTTGTTGGATGATATATTTGGGTAACTTTCTAAAATGGAATATATTTTTCTCTATCAAGTCCACTCTACCTTGCTAGTAATTAAGTTCTAATTAAGTATAGAGTTTTGGACTTTTTTACCCTAAAACATTATCAGGGAGAGATTCACACTTACACAACTCAAGAAAAATATATCGGTTTATAATGTTTGCATACTATTTTTGTTTTTGTTTTTTGTTTTTGAATAAAGCATACTATTTTTGTTATTTGGTATATGAAATAAATCATTTTAATGCTTAGTACCATCATCTTAAGGGAGTAGTCTTTTTGTCAAAGCGAGCTTAGCTCAGCGGTAATTGGCATGTACCCTCGATCATGAGGTTAGAGGTTCGAATCCCCCCATCCCAAATGTTGATGTACTAAAAAAAAAAAAAAAAAAGGGAGTAGCCTTTTTTTTTTTTGTACTTCTTGATCTCTAATACTTCGGCCAAAGCACTCTATTACTTTTTTTTTTATAACAAAATCACTTTTAAGATGTTTCTGAGTTTTTTTTTTTTTTTTTTTTTTTTTTTTTTTTTTTGAGTACTTCTGAGTTTTTTTTTTTTCCTTTTCCTAATAACAATTTATGTTACATCTCCTATGGATTTTGAAATGTTAGTATCTGTTTGGAATGACTTTCTAAGTGTTTAAAAATATATATTTTTTTTTTTGTACTTAAAAACCCATTTTTAAACACTTAAAAATAATTTCAAACAAGCTTTTAATCACAATATGATATTTCTCGTAAATAGCGGGTGTCTAACCACGACGAATTAATATAAGTATTGACTTTTTTTGTGTACCGTTAAAGGACGTATTATAACTTCACTATTTCACGGAAAAGTTTGCCCCCTTTTGAACATAAAAGAAGAAAAAGACACTTATTTTCATGAATTGTTTTTTGGTGATTGTGCCACATTATTAAAAAAAAAAAAAAAAAAATCAAGAATCAGTACATGAAATTTTAATGAAGAGAATCTTTCAATAAATTTATTATATTGTTTTATTTTATATTAATTTAAAAAATATCAACTACTACCCTAAAATTCGATGATTTGTTTCACACCTTACAACTGTGGAACTAAAAAAAATACTAATTAAAAAATGAGTAATTGCAATGGGTGACAAATTAATTATATATAATAGCAAATTTAGCACAAGGTAAAAAGAATTGCAAATATGGCAAAAAATTAGAATACATTTTGATAATTCTCATTTTACCCTTATTGTTTTTTGAAATATTATTTCTACAAAGTTCCTCTTTCTCTTTTCGTTTTCCTTTTCTTCCATCATTTATGGTGTATTTTGAAATCTATTACGATTTCTTCTTCTTTTTTATTTTTTTTTATTTTTTTATTTTTTTTATTTTTTGTGCATTCGCTTTTCGTTTTGCCTTTCTTCCCTCATTTCTTGTGTATTTTGAAATCTGTTACGATTTCTTCTTCTTTTTTTTTTTTTTTTTTTTTTTGTGCATTTATGAGGGTGAAGTTCTTGTGTGATTAATGTGCTTTTTTCCCCTTTGTTTTGTTGCTTTTTATGATGTTGAGATATTGTTATGATTGTTTCTTCTTCTTTTTATTTATATATATATATTGATAATATGTGGGGAAGGGGATTCGAACCACAAAACTTGTGGTTATCAGTACAACTTTATGCCAATTGAGCTAAGCTCTTGTTGGCCTTCTTTTTAATTAATTCAAGAATGCCAAGAATACAAAAATAGCAATTTTGGTGAGTGTTTGTATAGGTATATCAAAGTATATCACTTTATATACTCCGGTTAATTGTAGTCTATCACTGACTATCACTGGTCGAAGTCTATCACGTACTATAATTGATAGATAATGAAATACAAAGAAAACAAGAATAGCAATTTTATGGTGGTGGTCACGGAGCTTGTGTGCTAGGCTTTAAAAATTATATTGTTTATTGAGAGTCGCTTGTTCGTAATAGTTATTTTTGGATTTTATGTTCTAATTTACCACAAGAGACTTAATTTTTTTATTCAATTTATGATTGTAGTATAATAATTTTGGATGAGTTTCTAATTACTGAGATGATTGCAATGGAAAGTACTTTATTGATAGATTTCAATTAAATTGATTTCTATCAATAACAATCATTGGTAGACATCAATTAATTGGTAATTAACAGGTTTCTATCCGGGATAGAAACTGTTAGACTTTAATGAACTGATTTCTATTCTCAATAGAAAATGATAGATTTGAATTAAACTAATTTCTATCAGTGATACAAGTCAATAGACTTTAATTAAATTGATTTCTGATAGAAACTGATAAACTTCAATTAAATTGGTTTCTATCAGTGATAGAAACTAATAGTCTTGAATTAAATTGATTTCTATCAGTGACAGAAACTGATAACCTTGAATTAAACGGTTTTCTATTAGTGATTATCACTGATAGACTTAAATTAAACTGATGGATAGAAACTGATAGCCTTGAATTAAACTGAACTAATAGCCTTGAATTAAATTGTTTTCTATCAGTGGTTATCACTGATAGGCTTGAATTAAACACGATATAAACTTATAGATTATGATTATCAGAGTCTATCAGTGTCTATCACTAATAGACTACGATTAATTGAAGCTTATCAAAGTCTATCAGTATTTATCACTGATAGACTCCGATTAATCGAAGCTTATCATCAAAGTCTATCGAAGTCTATCAGTGACTATCAATAATAGGGATTGATAGACTATTGGAGATACTAAGGCTATTTTCGTAATTTAACGTATTTTTTGCTATTTCCGCAAATAATTTTATTTTTTTGCTATTTTTGTAATACTTTTGCCGGTTTTTGCTATTTGTGCAAATCCCCCTTAAAAAATAGCAATAGATCTTTTTCTTTCTTTCTCAAAATATTACCTTACAAATTTACGTACTAATTTTTTTTTTTTTGAAACACAAATTTACATACTAATTTTAATATATATAAAAAAAGGTTAAGACAAACAAAAGAGGATAAATTCCCCACTTGTTTTTCTCGGTTTGGCAGTAATTAGGAACACCCATAGAGAGGTTAAAAAAAAAACCACTAATATTTCCTATTATTTTTACTTTTTTAAGAAAATACAGCTAACAATTTCATAAAATTTTGTGTGGTTGAGACGAATAAATTTGACCTAAATTGAGCTGTGAAATGCTGTATTTGGTTAGAAATACCCAACACCCAAGAAAGAAAAAAAATAGAAAAAAAAAAAAAAAAAGAAAATTCTCTAATTTAATGATGTTTGTTAAAAGAAAAAAAAGGTTTTGACCTTCTTGCATAGCAATTTCCTCTTATATATATATATATTTTAATTTTTATTTCTTTGCATTCTCCACAATTTTTTACTTCTCCTTATTCTTCTTCCCCATAAATCTCTTCTCCTTTTCTTTTTCCTTTGCATTTTGAAAAATATGGACAAGCTTTCCAAATGTGATGCAAACTATGCTCCTCTTACACCCATCACCTTCCTCAAGAGAGCTTCTGCATCTTATTCGGATCGAACCTCTATTATCTACGAGGGGACTCGCTTCACGTGGCATCAAACTTACGAACGTTGTTGTCGCCTCGCCTCCTCCCTTCATCGTCTCAATGTCACCAAGAATGGCGTTGCAAGAACTCTTCTCTTTTTTCTTCTCTCTCCTTCTTTGAGTTTTAATTTTTTTAGGTTTGAAAGAACATTTAGAGCTAAATAAATGTTTTAGTCTATGAGGTTTGAACAAGATGTTAAATATATGGCTATTAGTGGATTTATGTGATGTAAAATTTTATTAAGTTAATTGAGATTTAGAGGAATTAAGTCGATTTTGATTTTCTCTCCATTTCTAAGAATTTGGTAGAATTAATTTTGACTTTTGGGCTCCATTTAATTATTTGAAATTTATGTTTGTTTTCTCTCAATTTCTTTACAATGGTTTTTTCTCAAAGATACATTTGAATTTTTAGCCAAATTTTAAAAACAAAAACAAGTTTGAAAATTACTTTTTTTATTAAATTAATTTTCAAAATTTGACTTAGTTTTTGAAAAGATGGGAGAAGAAGATAGCCAACTAAACAAAAGAAACTTATAGGTAAAAGTAGTGTTTATAAGCTTAATTTTCAAAAACCAAATAGTTATCAAACCGATCTTTAACTTTCAAAGTTTATGCTATGTCACTAAGTACAATATCTACCTACAATAAATTGTAAAAAGAAAAATTAATGACTTAAAACAATTTTTTTAGCTTAAATGATAGATCTCATGATCTTTACTCTTGATTTTTGAAGGTGTCGGTGATAGCGCCAAACATTCCAGCATTGTATGAGATGCATTTCGCGGTACCGATGGCAGGTGCCGTTCTGAACACAATCAACACTCGCCTCGACGTCAAGAACATCGCCATCATCCTCCGCCACTCCGAGGCCAAGGTGTTCTTTGTTGATTATGAATACATTCAACAAGCGAAAGAGGCCCTCCATGTATTGGCGGCGGAGTCGGCCTCCACGCTCCCGCTCGTTGTCGTCATCGACGACATCGACTCTCCGACCGGGGCTCGTCTCGGGAGCTTAGAATACGAGCAACTCATCCATCGAGGCGACGTCGGGTTCACACCGGTGGAGGTCGACGACGAATGGGATTCGATAGCCCTGAATTACACCTCAGGCACGACGTCGGCGCCGAAGGGTGTGGTGTACAGCCACCGTGGTGCGTTCCTCAGCACGCTGAGCCTGGTGATGGGTTGGGAAATGGGCAATGCGCCCGTGTATTTGTGGACTCTGCCGATGTTCCACTGTAACGGTTGGACCTTCACGTGGGGGATCGCCGCCCGTGGTGGGACTAACGTCTGTATGCGTAATACGACGGCGTTTGATATCTTTCGGAATATTAATTTGCATCACGTGAGTCACATGTGTTGTGCGCCGATCGTGTTCAGAATCATTCTTGACGCTGACAACGGCAGCCCAAAACGGATTGGGTCACTAGTGAACGTGATGACCGGCGGAGCGCCACCACCGGCGCCGCTGTTGGAAAAAATGGAGGCTCTGGGTTTTCATATAACTCATGCTTATGGGCTAACGGAGGCCACCGGACCAGGGTTGGTTTGTGAGTGGCAAGAAAAATGGAACGTTTTGCCAGCCGCTGAACAAGCCAAGCTTAAAGCTAGACAAGGTACTTTTTTAATATATATTGAAATCTTTTTTTACGAGTATTTTTATGATTCACATGTTACTAGAAGTTAGAGCTAACCTTAAAATGTGTGATGTCAATTTTAATTATACTTTTTAGAGAAAAATACATCCTTGAAGTTTGGGTTAAGTTACACTTTGGTCTCTGCAAGTGAATGGTTTGATCTTCCACTTTTTTTTTTTTTTTGAGCACATCAACATTTGGGGGTGGGGGATTCGAACCTCTGACCTCATGATCGAGGGTACATGCCAATTATCGCTGAGCTAAGTTCGCTTTGGCGGTTTGATCTTCCACTTTTACAATAATTGAACTAAAAAAATCAATTGTTTTATTAAAAAGGATTGAGAAGTTTAACTTTAGGTTGATTTGATAACGGTTATTTTATTATTTTGGTTTTTGAATTTTTGAAATGAAAGTAAATATGTTTAATTAAGGAACACTTGGTAATAATTAACCTTCTTAGAGTTCGAATCTTTCCCCCACCCGCTCTTGATTTTATACTACATGAACAAATTATGTTCACTTTGATAAACTAACATTTATCTGTTACTATAATCGCAATCAGGAATCAGCATTTTGACATTAGCGGATGTGGACGTTAAAAACTTGGACACGATGGAGAGTGTGCCTCACGACGGTCGGACGTCTGGCGAGATCGTCCTACGTGGCAGCAGCATCATGAAGGGCTACTTCAAGGACCCGGCAGCCACGGCGGCGGCTTTTAGAAACGGCTGGTTTCTCACCGGCGACGTCGGTGTCATCCACCCCGACGGGTATTTAGAGATCAAGGACCGATCCAAGGACGTCATCATCTCCGGCGGCGAGAACATTAGCAGCGTCGAGCTCGAGACGGTGCTCTACCGCCACCCGCAGGTGGCAGAGGCCGCAGTGGTTGCAATGTCGCACCCTCGCTGGGGGGAGAGCCCCTGTGCCTTCGTGGCCGTCCACGGCGGAGTGAGCGAGGCGGAGATCATTGCGTTTTGCCGGAAGAATCTGTCGCACTATATGGTGCCAAAGAAGGTGGTGTTCGTGGCAGAGCTTCCGAAGACGTCGACGGGAAAGATTCAGAAGTTTAAACTGAGGGAGCAGGCGAAACTTTTCAATGTCTCTAAGAAAGAAGTCGCCGGCGGGAATAATTCCGACCAGACAGACGACGGCTGGCAGCTCGGTTACGGTGAGCACGTTTTGACCAGGTCTCGGCTTTGAGAGGGCCCCATTTTATTGCAACATAATTTGTACAAATTAAACTATGTATTTTGTTATCATTTTGGAGTCTGTCTTCTTTTCAACACGTTTGAATATTGATGAAGCATGACTATATAAGTGGTGGACAAAAACTTTGTAACAAAAAATTGTTATTATTATTATTATTTATTGTATATACATTTTTAGTTCAACAAAAGAATTGAACATCCGATCTCCTAGGTGAAAGTATATGTTTTAACTAAATATATGTTAGTTGGCAAAACCTAAAAAGAATAATATGTTTGCGAGAAGATTACTTTTAAGTAGCATTTTTTAAAAAAAAAATTTGTGTGGTGCACTATATATATTTGTAATAAGTAATTTGCAAGTGATAAAATAATAATTATTCAAGAAGGGTTGATCACACAACGTTGGTAGTTACTCTTCATTAGAATGGAGTATAGGTCAACTAACATTATTAGACTTATACTAATGACCACGATGTCTGTGGTTTGAATCCCTCATGCACACATATTGTCAAAAAAAAAAAAAAAAAAAAAGTTACACTCTATTAGATATATGAGAGAGTGTGCAAAAGTATTTCATTTATATCCAATGGTTATTAGGAGACATGCAGATTTTCGAATCCACATCTGACCATTATTAAGAGGTAGTTACATTGTAACGATATTATTGAATTTTTCCTTGGCATTTAGCGTCAACCATTCAAAAGTAAGAGTGTCATATTTAGAAACGCCACTTGGTACGTCGTCTTATTGACGTGTTTTTGGCTTCTTTCAACACCTTCCAATGTTGAAAAAAGCAAAAAATCTTGTAGCGTTATCCTAAAGAACGTATATCGAATGATAGTATATGAACTTTGGACTTAATTCAAATTAAAATTGCATAGAGAAAATTGAATGGGTTCAAAATCTTTGTGAATTATAGTATAAACCTCAACTTCAAAATGTGAGTTATATAGTTCAACATCATCACTTATGCATTGATTTTTCTTTTTTTTCTTCTAATAAGTCTTTGCAACCATAAAATGTTAAAAGAATGAAAATATATGATTTTAAAAATTAGGTTGTGAAGGGTTACTACTACCATTTTAATGAGTTAATTTTTTTAATAACAAGGATCAATTTCGAGTTTTTTTTTTTTTTTTTTTTTTTTTTTTTTTGTTTTGTTTTTTTTTTTTTAAACTGGAAATGCATTAATTAACTTGGGAAATTAGGTACAACAAATCCCTAATTAAATGGGATAGCCAAAAATGGATTTTCCCTTCCTCAAAACACGAAAATACTTCCAGTGTGGAAGATGAAAAAAGTATAAAACTATCGTCGAGGACAACGAACGACGACCACTCCTCCGGCCGAAACCCAGTCGCAGCTCGCGCGAGACCATGAGCAACTTTGTTGCTTGCCCACGGGCATTTCACGAAAGCAGTCACACTAGCCCTTTCGGTCGTCAGCCTTTCTACCTCCTCCAGCATCATCTTCGTTTCCAAAGCATCAACACAATCATGGTTCAAGGCCCTACTATCTCCATTGAATCAGATTCAACTATGACTCGGAGCGGCGACTCTTGATTTGTCGATAGGTACGTTGATAAACCCTCCCTGATAGCTAGCGCTTCAAGCGATTTGATTGGCCAATTCCTCTGAATATTTGTGCAGCCGGCTTCTATCGGAGACCCAAGCGAATCACGAGCTATCCATCCCACACCTCCCCGACGCAGCTCCGGATTCCAAGAAGCATCGACGAGATCAATTTCGAGTTGAGTGAGTTTTGTTTCATGATGCCTTTTTATATCGAAGCATTGTGGGGGCCTTACAATATGTTGCTTTGATTCGCCCCGAAATCTCCTATAGCGTTAACAAAGCTTGCCAATTTATGCATTCTCCGAAGGTCATACATTGGCAACTTGTTAAACGAATTTTGCATACTTGAAGGGAACTATAAATGATGGCTTATTGTTCAAATGTCCAACTGATTTATCTATTGTTGGATTTGCCGATGCTGATTGGGCATCAAATCCGGATGATCGAAAATCGACTACGGGTTACTGTGTATACTTCGATGGTAACATAATCTCCTGGGGCTCAAAAAAACAATCCATCATCTCTAGATCAAGTACCGAGGGCTTGCAACCGTGGCTGCAGAACTGGTTTGGTTGAACTCTTTATTTCTTGATTTGGATATTTGTTTACCTAACCCTCCTATTATTTGGTGTGACAATTTAGGGGTTGTTCATCTTAGTGCAAATCCCATTTTGCACTCCAAAACGAAACACGTGGAGCTTGATATCTATTTTGTTCGTGACTTAGTTCAAAATAAGAAGGTTATGGTTCGACATCTTCCTACTACAGAACAGCTGGCCGATATTCCCACCAAGCCTCTATCTGTTACTAATTTTCAAAGGCTTAAGTTCAAGCTCAATGTTCGTAATGCTACTCTACCATCGACTTGCGGGGGTGTTAGAATAGCTCATTAATCAGTTGGGCTTGTTATTTCTTTTATTGTATCGGGCCCAGTTTATTAGCCCATCTCTTTCTCTTCTCTTTATCTGATTGTATTAGGGTTGTCTCCTTCCCCTGGTGCGACACCCTCTTGCTAATTTTCCCATTTTCTGTTAGGGTAGAACATTTGAGAGAAAAATTTGTTAGAATGTTTTTTGTATGAGTTTTTCTCCCCAGGCCTTTATATATGGCTGATGTTTTTAATCATTCAATATATAAAAGCATAGGGTTTTCTCCTGCATCTCTACTATGTTCTTTCTTCTTCTTTTATTATTTTGTTAAAGTTAAGAAGGATGAATAAATTATTTTTTTTATTAAAAATATTATTTTAAATTTTATGGGTGATATTTATGTGAACAAAATTATGAGTGATATTTCAATTACATCAAATTAGTACATATAAGAATTTTTAACTGAAGTATATTTCGAATCAATTAAAAGATTCCACACATGTAAGGTATGGAATCGAAACCTTTAAAACATTAGGACCAAATTCAAAGAAAAAGAACCTTAATATTAAAAACTAAAATATATATTTAACCAAACAATCATGTTCACTGAAAAAACCAAATAATAAAAAATGAAAGAGATTTATTTATATTTTACCATATATTAGCTACTTGGAATTCATTTGATAACATTCATGTTTGTAACTTCTTCTTCTTCTTCTTCTTCTTCTTCTTCTTCTTCTTCTTCTTCTTCTTCTTCTTCTTCTTCTTCTTCTTCTTCTTCTTCTTCTTCTTCTCCTCCCTTTTTTTTAAAACATAAATAAAAACATATATTAAAAAGAATAAATCCCTTTTTTTTAAAACATAAATAAAAACATATATTAAAAAGAATAAATCGCATAGAAAATTTGAAGATTTAATTTCTTAAATAATAGCTTTCATGTAAAATCTTTCATTTTTTAATTTAAAATTTTAGAGAACAAACAACCCAATGAACTTGTTTAAGTTCAATCGATCGGTTTCTCATTCATCATTGATGTGTGGTCTTATGAAGAATGTGGTCGTAATTGATATTGAACAAAACCACACATCTTACGAAATTTTGAAGTACAAGATATTTGTATGGTAAAACTTGATGAAAATTTTAGGACTTTAGTAAAAGGATTTTGTATGGTAAAGTCTGATGAAGATTTTAGTTGTTTTTTAGTACAAGTTAAAGAAGAGCGAGAAGAACTAAGATTTCAATGCTTCACATCACACATATACTTATGGAAAATATTGTTGCATATTGTTATTATTTATTCTTGAATATTGGATACTAGTTTGATGTTTGATTTATGATTTGCAATTTCTAATGAAAATTGATTATATTGTGGTTTTGATTTTATCTCTTATAGTTGTCAACATTTTAATGGTGGTATGCAACGAAGTTTTTTCCATTTTATTTTATCGCTCCTAATTATTGACGTTTCAATGGTGGTGTGTAGGGAGATCCCTACATACTGATATGCAACCAAGTATTCTTCCGAAAATAGATAGTAAAAAAATATATTCTTAGTATTTTTTTTTTAAATATTGGTATATATCATTATTCCTGTCATAATTTTTAGTATTTTACATTCAAATGAACAAAAGACCACTATATTCAGATAATCATCTTTCTCATTCTAATGTCTGTCCTAATAGCATGCAATATCTATATAATGCAACAAGAGTATATATGAGATATATAAACATGTATATTGGATGTGTATTGTTTTTTATTACTATTTTTTTTTTAACAGAAAACTTTCATTAAACAGAAGATCATTCCCCTACGATGTACAAACAGTATGATTTATCACTATTGGCTACACGAATAATCCACGAAGGAAAATTATTGAACCATAACATCGGCTCTAAACTCAAGCCTCTACGAGCTATATTATGAACAAACTCATTTTCAGAATGTCGTACATGAGCAAAAGTCAACTTGGGAATTTTAGCCTTGATCTCTTGAATGTCCCAGATAATCGGATACGCTTCAACAACCCCATCCATCAAACCATTTAAGATAGACATAATAAACAATGAATCAGATAGAAGACTGACCTGTCGAAACTCCATTCCATGTGCTAATTGAAGACCCTCCTTTTTTTTTGCTCAAAATTGAAGACCCTCCTTTTTATTACTAATTGAAATGCTTTATTATATAGTATATGATTTTGATTATAAACTTATTTTGACAAAGGCATATACCATATCAAAGGTCACATTTTAATTTTAAGTGTCTTAATTGCTAAATTAAGTTGTAAATTAATTTAATCTAACCTTAAAAATATGGTACAAGTCTTAGTGGACATGTCACATGTCAATCTAAACATAGTTAAAATACTAATTACCATCTCAAAAGTCAATAGTTTGATTCCCGAATATCGCAGTTTCTGAACTAAAAGAAGTCTTAAAGCACATCTCAAATATATGTGTGTGTATATATATATATTGAGTTCAACGTATGGGATGAAGATTTGTCAATCCAAACAAAATTGATCATTTAAAACTTATTAAAGAGAGCTAAGCCAATGGTTCATATATATATTACAAACCTAAATGTCAAAGATTTAAACCCACATCCCTACATGTTGCTCAACTAAATCCAACCAAAAAATAATAAAAATAAAAATGAGATATATTTGAAATAAAGTCAGAGATTTTCCAAATAACTTTGTCAAAACTTTGTCTCAATTCACAAACTATTGAAAAATGTGAACAAGAGTATAGTTAAACTTTCTACGTTGGATCAAGAGATGAGAGGATCAAATCCCGACCATAAAAAAAAAAAGAAAAACAATTGGAAAATGGAAATGACACTTAGGCCCCGTTTGGTTCGTGATTTGAAAATTGTTTTCGAAAATAAAGAATTCAGCAGAAAACGAAAACAAATTTCTTATTTCCATTATATCTAAAAACATGTTTGGTTCCAATTTAAAAACTTTAAATTTGAATTCAAAATTTGAAAACTGTGTTTGGTTATGAATTTGAAAATGTATGAAAATATTAATATGTGCTTGGTAAAATTAATTTTTTTATAGAAAAAGTTAATTTAATATGATTATTTTTCTACTTGACTTTTATTCATTTCCAGAGAGATTATTAATCAATGATGCTGGAATTGATTCTTAAAAAAAAAAAAAAAAAAAAAAATTGTTGGAATTGAAATTATAAGGAAAAAAAAAAGATATACCATATAATTATATTATATGAAACTTTTGATTTGTAAAGTGGAGGAGTATATCAAAATATGTAAAATTATGTAAAAAGTAAAAATAACAACCAAAACATCAGTATCAATCAAACACACTATTTACACAACACTAATTTTGTATTTTTGGAATTGAAATTATAAGAAAAAAAAAAAATATAACATATAGTTGTATTATATGAAACTTTTGATTTGTAAAGTGGAGGGGTATATCAAAATAGGTAGAATTATGTAAAAAAGTAAAAATAACAACCAAAACATCAGTATCAATCAAACACACTATTTACACAACAATAATTTTGTATTTTTTTTCCCTTTAGAGTCGAAGAGAATTTGGATATCAAAAATAAAAAACGTTGTTTGTAGATAATGCAACATTATTTGATGAAAAGCAAGATGTATATTATGTTTTTAAAGTTGTATCTGGTGTTTCCATTATTTTCAAAACAAAATTGAAAACAACAAAAACAACCTTTTATCGTTTTTGAAAACAGACCATTTTTTGAGTTGTTTTCGAAAATTGTTTTTGAAAATAGGTAAACACGTTTTCATGGTTTCCCTTGTATTTTTTATTTTCGAAAACATAAAAACGAAAACGGATCATGAACCAAACGGGGCCTTAACTGGAAGCTTTTAGAACAAGCCTTAACCCTTCCTCTCCAAATCAACTTCAATTTCATATTTATTGTTTAGTTTCAACCGGAGCCGAAACCAGAACCATCGTCTCGCCGGCGGGATTTTCTTATGTGAGGCTGATGGAAATCGCCGGCGACCGTAACCACACTTCTCATCCAAAGCGAAAGCGCGACGACATAGCAACCAATGGAATCGACAACATCGACTTGGCTCTCCTCGAAGCCGTCGAAAAATCCCAAAAGGCAGTCGAAGTATTGGACCTTCGAACGGTGAAGAAGCTCTCTCTCTCGTTCGAACGCCGTCTCAGAGACAACACCGAAGCTCGCCTCAAGTATCCCGACCAGCCCGACCGCTTTGCCGATTCTGAAGTCGAGCTCCACGAAGAGATTCAGAAGCTCAAAGTGCTCGCCGCCGGTCCCGAGCTGTACCCTGACATCGTCAAGCTTGGTGTAATTTCGTCCGTCGTCGACCTTCTTTCGCATAGCAATACTGATATTGCCATTGACGCGGTCCAATTGATCCAGGATTTGACTGACGAGGATGTTCTTGAGGACAACGATGAACCTGCTCGCGTGTTGGTCGATGCGCTGATTGAGAATAATGTTCTCGATCTGTTGGTGCAGAACTTGCATCGGTTGTCGGAGACGGACCCCGATGAAATGGCTGCCGTTTACAATACCCTAGCGACTATTGAGAATTTGATTGAAGTGAAACCGGTAGTTGCGGAGTTGATCTGTGAGCGCACGAAGCTACTGAAGTGGTTACTGGGAAAGATTAAGGTTAGGGATTTTGACAGTAATAAGCAGTATGCTTCGGAGATACTGGCGATACTGTTGCAGAATAGTACGGTAAATCAGCGGAGGCTTGGACAGATGAATGGCGTCGATGTTGTTCTTCAGGCGGTTGCAATGTACAAGTCTAAGGACCCCAAGAGCCCTGATGAGGCTGAGATGGTGGAGAATTTATTTGATTCTTTGTGTTGTTTGTTGATGCCACTGGAGAACAAGGAAAGATTTGTGAAAGCTGAGGGTGTGGAATTGATGATTATTATTATGAAACAGAAGAAATCCGCCTATGGGTCGGCCATAAGGGCTCTTGATTTTGCCATGACAAATTACCCGCCTGCTTGTGAACGCTTTGTTGATGTTTTGGGGTTAAAGACGGCCTTCGCTGCCTTTATGGGTAAGGTAGGGCAAATTACAAAACTCCCTCTACTCCTTGTGTTTTATTATTTTTTCATTAATTTAAGGTTGAATTCTGATATTCAAAGAGTAACAGAGTGATTTTAAAGTAAAGATTGTTGTACGGGTGATAATCAATCATGATTCTGGGATCATATAGAAACCTAAATTTGATTGAAAAGCGGTTCCATGGCACAATATCATGTTTAGTTTGTTAAATTATCCATTCATTTACAAGTAGCTTTTGTGGTTCTAAAATAAGAGCGATCAATCGCTCCATTCTTATCAAAAAGAGATTTAAATTCTCTCTTTGATGGAACCTTGTTTATATAGCAGGCTGATGATGTGTGAATGAACTAGAGAAGATCTTGAATTCCTCTGGTTCTTAGCTAGGTTGATGGTTTAGTGGTTGTGACGTGGAAGATTAGTCTTTTTTCATTGGTTTAATTAGCAATTCAGGCTGCAGTGTGATTAAATTGGAGGAACAGAAAACAGTTTCTTCTAATTCCATTACTTCAAAATGGAATCAGATTCAATTGTTGGAGCAATCATTGGTCAAGCTCCTGCCAAGCCCCTTGAACCATAAGTTTTTCAAGAAAAGGCAGATTTGAATGCGGTGCTTGGTGGCTACAGAAAATTTCAAATCAAATATGGGTGGTTTCTTGAGACTTCTACCTTGTGTAATGAGCTAAGAAGGAAAAAATCTAGCAGTTCCTTCTGGAGTAAATAAGTTAGGTTGGAGCATCTTTTGGGAAATGGTTGACGAATTCTTAGGAAAGTTTTGCCCTAGGAATGTAAATTGGTGGCAAGGCAAAAGCTTGGAAAGTTCAAGAAGATGTAGACTCAGGTATAAAGATGGAGAGATCCTTTGTACAGGCTGTGAATGAAAATCAGAAGGAAAAGAAACTCAGGGAGTAAACGTGGAAAGATATGAAGGAAGAAAGATGGAGGAGGAGAAAGAAATGAAAGGCAATTTTGCTGAAATTGAATGGTTACATATCATAATTTTAACAAGGCTCTATTTCCATGACCACTAGCGTGAGACCTGGGGTGCTTTAAGAAAAATAATTAGTGAGGAATGTATGATTAACCCTTTTCATGCTGACAGTGAAGATTGTCTCCATATAGTAACTTGGAGTAATAACCTCCTATTTATTTATTTATTTTTAATTTTTTAAATTACAGTTGTATGCTTAAGAAGTTAAATTCTAGTAATGCAAATATGTAGCTGTGATTACAAGATTTTATTTAACCACCAATTTTAAATTGTGTGTTATTTGAGTTGTGTCCAGACGTTGATGGTGTAGTTTTGTTGAGATATGTATTAAAAAAATGATTCTCTAATCTCAAGGCTATCAGAAGTGATGCATCCTTTCCAACCTAGTTGTCTTAATATGGAATTAGGTTTTGATATAAAATGTGCAAGTGTAACTGATGTGTAAATCTTTCATTATTAAGTTTTTTTTTTTTTTGAGGAAAAATCTTTCATTAATATATTTTGCGGTGATATTGTTCCCAAATTTTGACTTTCTAATCACTTGTTTGAAGATGCTTACTTCAGATGCTTTAAACTTTGTAGATTCCTTTGAATAAGAAAAGCAAGAAGGAGCGTTATCAAGAGGAGTTGGAAGAACGTATTGTGTCTCTAATTGCTTCGTTATTTGGTAAGCAGGCAAGTGAAATTTTATTCATTTTCTTTTCCGTCTGTGTTTGTTAAACAACTATTACTCCTTTCTGGCTGCCGCCAAGATATTCCTTCAACCTATATTATAATCTTTCCAACTTCTCGTGTAGGATTTGAAATATCATGTTAGAAGTTGCAAAAGTTGGTTGTACTTAATCTTTAGCATTGAGTTTGAGTAAGCTATTGTTGTGTGATAAAGGGAGAGATGGTCTGTAACTGGACTGAACTTGAACTAATTTAGAATGATAATAATTTGACAACTTGGCTTTCTATAATACCTAAGATACTTCACTTTGTTGAATAATTTTCTTGGATCAAAACGGTGGTTGCAGCTTTATGTTCCTTTTGTCTCACAAGGAGTTTGGCCTGCTTGATAAGGGCTGCCTTATGTCTAAATGAATACTGATACTAAAATGGTCATGGAGGAAAGAAAAAGCAAATCCTGGTAGAAGGGCAAATCATGTGAATAGTGCTTGAGTAACAATTGGCACGTCATGTGTTTCATTGATGAAATTCTATGATGCTTTACTGTGGTTTTGTATTTACAGTGCTTAAAAACATGGTTGACATCAACTATCTTTTAAGTTCTGTTACACTTGTTAGGGCTTTAGCCTTTACTGACTAGATGCTTTTCTCTTAACATAATGATATGTTACTGTTAAGAGCTGGTGATTGTCTTCCATTTTGCATTTTATTTCAGTGGTAGGTCACAAGCATGTGGAAATACCTTGCTTACTTTCTTTTTTCATCTATGCTTTCTTCCATTGTTAGTTTCAACCAATGTTCCTTGACCTTAACAGGTGGTATTTTGAGGGGTACTAGGAAGGAAAGGTTATTGAGTAAATTTGTCGAAAATGAGTGTGAAAAGATAGACCGGCTGATGGAACTCTACTTAAGGTGGGTTCACATTCACTTCTATTTCTTTGGCATTCCTATTGTTCAGAGATGAAGTCCTCTATTTATTTATTTCCTTTAATGAATGAGATTCTGGTAAGGATTAATGATATTTTTATTTTTATAGATATTCTGATAGAGTCAAAGTGGAGACGGAGCGCCTAAACCAGATTGAACTTGATGATTTAGAGGTTCCATGTGATATATATTTAATTTGTTGCATTTTTTAAATTAATTTATGTGCTAAGATGCACCTAAAATTGCAGATGGATGAAGAAGAAAAGTACAACCGCAAATTAGAATCTGGACTTTATACCCTTCAGGTTTGTCTTAATGATTATGTTTCATTACTATCAAAGCTTCTTACTCAATGCTTTGATTATTGGTGCATACATGAATGTTTTTTTTTTTTTAAAAAAAAACATGAATGTTTGATAGTTGTAACAAGAGACGGTTGATGTCTGTCCCTTTCCAAATGATATTACAGCTAGGAAAAATAGTCTTTAAAAACAATTTATAAGAATTTTGATTAGGTAGCTTGTAATATTAAGATTATTGTGCAACTATTTATGGACCTATGATTTTTGAAGGAACAACTTCAGTTGTCCTTGGAAACAAGCTACCCTTGAAAATAATGCAAGAGAAAAGAAGGAAAAATAACTTTTTGAAAACATTAAACCAAACTTGTTTTCTCTGATTTTTTATACTTCAAATTTAAAAATATAATACAGTTTTTAACTGTATGATGTCTTCCCCATGATATATATATATATATATACATGTATATATTACAGTTTTTAAGAACATCCAGACAGTTCTATATCTTCCACTTAAATCAGCATTATCCTTCGGCCTAATGTTTCACAAAATTTACTTCTTAAACTTTGTTTTAATTTGATTATAGAAATATCAACCACTCTTTAGCATTTTTGAAATTTTCTATTGGCCAAATATCACCTGCAAGTTTAACGTTTTTGTGGGCATCTTATCCTTCCTTCTGACTCGGTAGTTTTCATCTTTTTTTGATCAAAGTTCTATTGACAAATCAAAATATTTAAATACTTAGAGGAGGTGAACCAGAGTCTTTGGATACTTATAACCTAGGGATATCATTCGTATTTCAGCATTCATTAAAGACTCTGGTGCTGAAATACGAATGATATCCCTAGGTTATAAGTATCCAAAGACTTTTCTTTATAAGAAAACATCTGCAGTATAACTTTTGTGCACTTCAGCTTAGAAAATTCAAATTGAAAGTTGAAGGAAGCACATTTTGAAATTCATTTGAAGATAGGTCATACGAATAGCTTTGAAGATAAATATAGTATAATCCAATATTACATTTGAAATTCTTTACATTATTAATCATTTTCAATAGGCGTGTTAACATCAATCCTTTTTCTTGCAGTTGATTGCTGTTATTTTGGGACATCTATGGTGCTCTGAGTAAGTGTTGGCATTAACTACATTGATGATGTTCTAGTTTCAAGTTCTTTTTCTTTTCTTCTTAAGAAAAATATAGAATTGTACTAAATAATGGTTTCTTGTTTTCAATTATTTCTTTCCTTTTTTTTTTTTTTTTGATAAGAAACAATTTCATTGATGTATGAAATTTACAAAAGGGATACAAGATCCATAGGAGTTACAAAAGGCTTTCCCAACTATTGATGAGGGAAGCATATGAGTATGATGCACCAAGATATAGCCAAGAATATAACAGAATCAAAAAAGGCTTTCAAAGGAGGACTTCATTCCTTGAAAAGTTCTTTTATTTCTTTCTCTCCATAAACTCCAATAAAAGGCTCTGATGATGTTCATCCATAACAGTGCTTTAATATTCTTAAAAGGGTGGCCCGTCAAAGATGATGCAAGGAGATCCTCCACTCGTCCAGGGAGAATAAAGGACCAGCCAAAAGGAGACATAATTCTGGACCAAAATTTTCCGGCAAAAGGGCATAAGGAAAATATATGAATCTGAGATTCGTCATCCGCTTTGCATAAAGAACACCTCCCGGGGGAAAGAGGAATATAAGGCATACGCTTTTGCTAAATGTCTTTGGTATTGATGGCTTTGTGAGCTAGGCTCCCATAAGAAAAATTTAACTTTCTTGGGATAGTTTTCTTTCCAGATTGCCTTAGCCAAAGATGGGTCCATGAGGCTAGATGTTCCATTAGGATTGAGGGGCCATTTCCAGGAGTCTACTATTTGGGATAAGCGAATGGGGTCGAGAATCGAGTTAAGATCAGCCCATTCTGCAGCCTCGGAGTCCTTCAAATTCCTGCCCAATTTAAGGTCCCAAAAAAGATTCGAAGCATTCCAAACCTCTTTGACAGATACTGTTTTGCATTGGGAGAGTTTAAAAAGAAGGGGATATCTATTGGCCAGCGGCAAATTGTTAAACCAAGGGTCTGTCCAAAAACAAATGTCCTCACCGTTTCCAAGCTAGTGAACTATACGGCTGATAATGAGGCTGCGGTGCTTGACTATATTTCGCCATGGACCTTTGGATTTAGCTAGGGAAGACCTTTTCAAGTTGGTGGGGGATCCATAGATGGCTTTTATGAGCTTTCTCCAAAGGGCATTTCTTTCCTGATTGTATCTCCAAGTTCACTTAGCCAATAAGGCTTTGTTTTTGTCCATCATGGAATGAAGACCGAGGCCACCTTGATCAATGGGATGTAGGAGCTTATCCCATTTGACAAGATGCTGCACATGGTTATGAGTCTGAGCCCCACCTTTCCAAAGAAACGTCCTGAACATACTTTCAATCTCTAGACCAATCTTATTAGGCAATTGGAAAAGGGATAAATAGTATGTAGGAAGGTTAGATAAAGTAGCCTGAAGGAGGGTTAGTCGTCCTCCTTTGGATATAAAGGTTGCCCCCCAATTCATCGGCCTTCGTTCAATCCTTTCAATAATAGGCATCCAGAAGATTCTTGATTTAGGAGCTCCATTAAGAGGCAATCCCAAATAAGAACTAGGCCACTCTCCCAATTTGCATCCTATTTGAAGAGCAAAATCCTCCAAAACGGTGGAGTCCACATTTATACCCAATACTTCTGTTTTTTGCATATTGATGTTGTGCCCAGATATTTGCTCAAAATTCTCAACCACAACAAACATGTTCCTTGCCGAAGATTCATCCTCAAATGCCGAAAATAATATGGTATCATCTGCAAATTGAATGTGGTTGATGCTGATGTTGTCACAGTCGGATCTAAAACCATTGATGATGCCATATGTTTCAGCTTTGGAAAGTAAACGGCTAAAACAGTCCATAATCATAATAAATAGGAAAGGAGATATCGGGTCTCCTTGTCTGAGGCCCCTAGTAGCTCGAATCTTTCCCCTAGGCCGGCCATTTATGAGAATCGAGTAGTTTACGGATGACACACAACCCTTAATCCATGATCTCCATTTGATACCGAAGCCTTTGGCAAAGAGAATATGGTCAAGAAAGAACCAGTCAACTTTGTCAAAAGCTTTTTCAATATCTAGCTTGATGATCAGCCCCTTTTTCTTTCTACGGTTCTAGTCGTTTATGATCTCATTAGCTATAAGAGATGCATCAAGGATTTGTCTATTTTCAACAAAGGCAGCTTGGTATTCAGAGATTGTAGAGGGCAGCACCTTTTTTAATCTTTCAGAGAGCACTCGAGCCACAATTTTGTAAAGGCACGTTGTGAGACTTATTGGACGGTAGTCAGCCACTGTTTTAGCATCGATCTTCTTTAGAATAAGGCATATATATGTCTCATTAAGGCTTGCATTGATAATACCATTCTTAAAAAAATCTTGGAACACTCTCATAATATCATCTTTAAGGATGTTCCAACATTTTTTTTGAAGAATTCGGATGTATAACCATCGGGGCCCGGCGATTTATCGGTGCCAAGGAGCTTTATAGCATTCCAAACCTCTGCCTCAGTAAATTCTGCTTCTAAATCCCCAATTGTGTGTTGCTGAATGGGACTCCATTCTATGCCTTTGGGAATAGCTGCCAAGTTATCATTTTTCGAGTATAGGCCTTGGAAGAAGTTTATAAACTCCATCACGATGTCATCTTCCTTCACTAAACTGGAGCCTTGTGCAGAATAGATTTCAGTAATAGTATTTTTCCTTTTTTTTTGCAGCCATTATATGGTGAAAGAAGCTGGAGTTTGTGTCTCCCTCCTCAGTCCATCTTTTCTTGCATTTTTGCTTCCATTTCTGTTCTTCCAAGGCAGCCAAGCTCAATAATTCCGCTTTCATGGTTTTACGGTGAGAGAATTGGATTTGGGATATGGGCCCTGTTTCCTCCATGTTGTCAATGATAGATATCTCGGTCAGCAGCTGATTTCTTTTCGTCGTGATGCAACCAAAAATCTCTTTGTTCCATGACCGAAGTCTATTCTTCAGTTCCTTTAATTTCATAATAAATCCGTGGCCCGGTCTACCTCTCATAGGAGTGTTTTTCCACCAATATTCAATAAGGGGCATGAAGGAGTGATGTTGGAGCCACATGTTTTCAAAACGGAAGGGTGAAGGTCCCCATTTGCCACTGCCCATGGAGAGAATCAAAGGATAGTGATCAGAAGTAGGTCTATCAAGTCTTCTAACCTCTGGAGAATTGAATTTTTCCAACATAAATTCTGTCCCAAGGAATCTGTCGATGAGAGTCATTGTTGGCGGGGGTCAGTTATCGGTCCAAGAATATCGACCGTTTTGAAGAGGAAAATCGATCAATTCGGATTCTCTGATAAATTGGTTGAAATGTCTCATACTTCTAGTGACTCTGCCATTTGATTTTTCATGGGACCAACGAGACACATTGAAATCCCCCGCGATGAGCCAATTGTTTCCGCATAGATAGGAGAGATCATATAATTTCTGCCAAAAAGCTGGTCTATCCTTATATCTGTTGGAGCCATATACACCTGTGATCCAGAACTGACAACCATCAGCGAGAGAAAGGAGGAGGGAGAGAGAGTACCTGCCTTTAGTGATGTCAGATGTGGCTATGGACGGATCATT
The DNA here is from genome assembly GCA_017139565.1 of Luffa aegyptiaca. Classification (NCBI taxonomy): domain Eukaryota; kingdom Viridiplantae; phylum Streptophyta; class Magnoliopsida; order Cucurbitales; family Cucurbitaceae; genus Luffa; species Luffa aegyptiaca. The sequence goes on from CM029403.1 coordinate 14,336,233, forward strand.
CCACATGATAATGATCCCACCCGAGGAACCAGATGCTTCCAAGAAGGTCCATCCAATGTTTCTGCCACTCCAAAGGGATTTGATAATATAACAGTCTACCATCTCAAGCTTAGTCTCCTGGAGAATGAAAAGGGTCGGGTTGAATTTCATGAGGAAGGATTTGATGAGGGCCCTCTTTTGCCAGTCTCCTAAGCCTCTAACGTTCCAGGAGATTATAATCATGAGGCATCTTCGTCCCCCAACAGCTTTTTAGCTTTGCTGTAGTTTATCGAAGATGCTAGGCCAGCCATTTCCCGAACTAATTTTTTCTGCTTTTGGGCTGTTTTGTTCTTCTTGTTTACCGAAGGAATGGGCATAATACACATACGGTATTTTTCCAGCCACGAAATATGATGCGAAGAGCATTTTCAGGCGAACTCTCTTGGTTGTTGTCTATCTCTTGTATATCGTGATCGTTCAATAAGATGGTGCCAATCTCAGTATCAGCAAGGGAGATATGGTTTGGAGAAAAAAGGTTTTTGGGCGATGGAGATGGAGGGGCAGTGGATATCGAGAGGGGACTGGAGGCGTATTCATCATCGGTGTCGAGGAGAGGTGCTGAAGAAGAGTGTTTTTGCCCAAGCACGAGAAAGGTGTTTTGGCGGTTTATGGATACGGCCAACTTGGGGGAGGATATCAGAGTCTTTGGGTCGGGAAGGGTGAGGGTTTTATTCGGGCTATGGGGGGTGATTTGGTTTATTGAAGTTGCAGGCTTTAAAGCCTTGATTGGGGGTTGGGCTTTAGGGGAAAGTGTTGGGCTGGCCAATGGGGGTTGGGCTTTTGGGGAAAGTGATGGGCTGGCCAATGGGGGTTGGGCCTTTGGGGAAAAAGATGGGCTGATCAAAGGAGTTGGGTTTTGTCGTGAGGTAAAGGGGTCAGATATAGGGTATGGGGTTAGGGGAGCAGGTTTCTGGAGATGGAGACAAGGATTATCAACAGGGTCAGTCTGTGGTCTGGGTAAAGCAGAGAGGTGGCGCCAATCCCGAGGGTACGGTCCCAGAATACTATCCGATGGGTCTCCGCTGCTAACAGTAACATTCTCGGTGCTTTCCGGCGACTGCTGCTTACTTTTGTTGCCCAAAAAATGGTTGGCAATGAAGAACGAATCAATCTGTACGACAATAGATGTCGATGAAGAAGATAGGAGAGATATCTCAGCCGGTATGAATCCATTTGAGTTTTCTTTGATCCGAATGCTCGCTTCCAAAAGGTCCAGCCGATCAATAGTCTTCCTAGCCGCTTCCACAAATCCACCACAACTGTTTCCAATGTAAGTCAGTGTATCGAGATTCCATCTGCTAAGAGGGAGGTTGATGATTTTAATCCATCCCCCGTAAGATGGAATTACTGGGTCTCTAAGCTGAGCCTCGAGGCTCCATTTTTCAAACTTGAGGTGGAAAGATCCAACTCGTTGCCATTCGGGAGAGGAGCAAAGATTGGTTAAAGAGGTATCTCGACCACAACTAAGAAGGGCTCGATCTGCACGGAGGGGGTTTATGTGGCAGAAATCATTGAGGGACGATTGAAGGCACCAAGAGATTATATACCAATCGTCATGAAGATTCCTTCTAGTCACAATCACAGATGATTCCCATTCAGAGGTGTGAGTAGTCGAGGGGTGTGCAGTCAAAGCTGCTTTATACGCGACAGAGATAGGCTTTAGAGGGATGGGGTCACTTTGGTAGGGTAGAGGTTGAGGGACTTTGGGAAGGTAGATGGGTTTTTTGAGAGGGTCGGTCTTAATAACTCTTTGATGTTTGGAGTTATTGTGGGTAGTGGTCCTTAATGGTGGGTCGGTTGGGTAGTTGGTGATGAGTTTATAAAAGGCATCCCATCCTTTACGTTCAGCTCCGACTGGTATTTTGTTTAATCCACCGCTGCTATGGAGGAGGGCCACTTCGGCTAGAGTGCCTTTTGTGTTCGTGCTCTTCTCGACCCATATTGACTGTTCTGCAAATCTTTCTTCCTTGAAGAATTTCTGGTTCAGAGGAGCTGAGAGGAGGGAGAAGAAAGCTTTTTCAAGCCATTTCAAGGATTCCCACTGTAGAGCTATGAAGAATGCTCTGTCACGGGTATATTCAAAGATTTTAACTCTTGTTTCCTCTATATCTACTATCGATCTCAATGGTGTACTTCTTCCTTTAAATGGTGGTCGATTTCTTCTTCATTGTCGCAAAGGATGGAGGTGGGTAGGGCAAGGGCGAGGGTGGGCGGGGCGCAGACGGAGGTGGGTGGGTTTGGTCATGTTTTCTGATGGGGTTGGGGTGGAAGGCTTGGAGGAGAGAGAGAGAGGAGAGAGCTCAATTCTTTCTTTCTTATGGGAATAGTGAAACAAAAATATGTTTGGCAAGCATTTTTTGTCTTATTTTCTAAAATTTCAAATTATGAAAATGAAAGATTTACTTTTACAATAATTTTTAAAAAAGAAATTATTCAAAATTATTATATCATTTTAATTTTTAAAAATATTCTTTATGCATTATATATGTAAAAAAATGATAAAGTAATACTGTTATTACAAAATTGGTAACAAGAAAGCAAAGCATTTTGTTCCTTGAATTTATATAATCTCCATTTCTTGAAAAGGAGATAGGAGAAACAAGGAATGTTTATCAAACATTTGGGGGTGGGGGATTCGAACCTCTGACCTCATGATCGAGGGTACATGCCAATTATCGCTGAGCTAAGTTCGCTTTGGCGGTTTGATCTTCCACTTTTACAATAATTGAACTAAAAAAATCAATTGTTTTATTAAAAAGGATTGAGAAGTTTAACTTTAGGTTGATTTGATAACGGTTATTTTATTATTTTGGTTTTTGAATTTTTGAAATGAAAGTAAATATGTTTAATTAAGGAACACTTGGTAATAATTAACCTTCTTAGAGTTCGAATCTTTCCCCCACCCGCTCTTGATTTTATACTACATGAACAAATTATGTTCACTTTGATAAACTAACATTTATCTGTTACTATAATCGCAATCAGGAATCAGCATTTTGACATTAGCGGATGTGGACGTTAAAAACTTGGACACGATGGAGAGTGTGCCTCACGACGGTCGGACGTCTGGCGAGATCGTCCTACGTGGCAGCAGCATCATGAAGGGCTACTTCAAGGACCCGGCAGCCACGGCGGCGGCTTTTAGAAACGGCTGGTTTCTCACCGGCGACGTCGGTGTCATCCACCCCGACGGGTATTTAGAGATCAAGGACCGATCCAAGGACGTCATCATCTCCGGCGGCGAGAACATTAGCAGCGTCGAGCTCGAGACGGTGCTCTACCGCCACCCGCAGGTGGCAGAGGCCGCAGTGGTTGCAATGTCGCACCCTCGCTGGGGGGAGAGCCCCTGTGCCTTCGTGGCCGTCCACGGCGGAGTGAGCGAGGCGGAGATCATTGCGTTTTGCCGGAAGAATCTGTCGCACTATATGGTGCCAAAGAAGGTGGTGTTCGTGGCAGAGCTTCCGAAGACGTCGACGGGAAAGATTCAGAAGTTTAAACTGAGGGAGCAGGCGAAACTTTTCAATGTCTCTAAGAAAGAAGTCGCCGGCGGGAATAATTCCGACCAGACAGACGACGGCTGGCAGCTCGGTTACGGTGAGCACGTTTTGACCAGGTCTCGGCTTTGAGAGGGCCCCATTTTATTGCAACATAATTTGTACAAATTAAACTATGTATTTTGTTATCATTTTGGAGTCTGTCTTCTTTTCAACACGTTTGAATATTGATGAAGCATGACTATATAAGTGGTGGACAAAAACTTTGTAACAAAAAATTGTTATTATTATTATTATTTATTGTATATACATTTTTAGTTCAACAAAAGAATTGAACATCCGATCTCCTAGGTGAAAGTATATGTTTTAACTAAATATATGTTAGTTGGCAAAACCTAAAAAGAATAATATGTTTGCGAGAAGATTACTTTTAAGTAGCATTTTTTAAAAAAAAAATTTGTGTGGTGCACTATATATATTTGTAATAAGTAATTTGCAAGTGATAAAATAATAATTATTCAAGAAGGGTTGATCACACAACGTTGGTAGTTACTCTTCATTAGAATGGAGTATAGGTCAACTAACATTATTAGACTTATACTAATGACCACGATGTCTGTGGTTTGAATCCCTCATGCACACATATTGTCAAAAAAAAAAAAAAAAAAAGTTACACTCTATTAGATATATGAGAGAGTGTGCAAAAGTATTTCATTTATATCCAATGGTTATTAGGAGACATGCAGATTTTCGAATCCACATCTGACCATTATTAAGAGGTAGTTACATTGTAACGATATTATTGAATTTTTCCTTGGCATTTAGCGTCAACCATTCAAAAGTAAGAGTGTCATATTTAGAAACGCCACTTGGTACGTCGTCTTATTGACGTGTTTTTGGCTTCTTTCAACACCTTCCAATGTTGAAAAAAGCAAAAAATCTTGTAGCGTTATCCTAAAGAACGTATATCGAATGATAGTATATGAACTTTGGACTTAATTCAAATTAAAATTGCATAGAGAAAATTGAATGGGTTCAAAATCTTTGTGAATTATAGTATAAACCTCAACTTCAAAATGTGAGTTATATAGTTCAACATCATCACTTATGCATTGATTTTTCTTTTTTTTCTTCTAATAAGTCTTTGCAACCATAAAATGTTAAAAGAATGAAAATATATGATTTTAAAAATTAGGTTGTGAAGGGTTACTACTACCATTTTAATGAGTTAATTTTTTTAATAACAAGGATCAATTTCGAGTTTTTTTTTTTTTTTTTTTTTGTTTTTTTGTTTTGTTTTTTTTTTTTAAACTGGAAATGCATTAATTAACTTGGGAAATTAGGTACAACAAATCCCTAATTAAATGGGATAGCCAAAAATGGATTTTCCCTTCCTCAAAACACGAAAATACTTCCAGTGTGGAAGATGAAAAAAGTATAAAACTATCGTCGAGGACAACGAACGACGACCACTCCTCCGGCCGAAACCCAGTCGCAGCTCGCGCGAGACCATGAGCAACTTTGTTGCTTGCCCACGGGCATTTCACGAAAGCAGTCACACTAGCCCTTTCGGTCGTCAGCCTTTCTACCTCCTCCAGCATCATCTTCGTTTCCAAAGCATCAACACAATCATGGTTCAAGGCCCTACTATCTCCATTGAATCAGATTCAACTATGACTCGGAGCGGCGACTCTTGATTTGTCGATAGGTACGTTGATAAACCCTCCCTGATAGCTAGCGCTTCAAGCGATTTGATTGGCCAATTCCTCTGAATATTTGTGCAGCCGGCTTCTATCGGAGACCCAAGCGAATCACGAGCTATCCATCCCACACCTCCCCGACGCAGCTCCGGATTCCAAGAAGCATCGACGAGATCAATTTCGAGTTGAGTGAGTTTTGTTTCATGATGCCTTTTTATATCGAAGCATTGTGGGGGCCTTACAATATGTTGCTTTGATTCGCCCCGAAATCTCCTATAGCGTTAACAAAGCTTGCCAATTTATGCATTCTCCGAAGGTCATACATTGGCAACTTGTTAAACGAATTTTGCATACTTGAAGGGAACTATAAATGATGGCTTATTGTTCAAATGTCCAACTGATTTATCTATTGTTGGATTTGCCGATGCTGATTGGGCATCAAATCCGGATGATCGAAAATCGACTACGGGTTACTGTGTATACTTCGATGGTAACATAATCTCCTGGGGCTCAAAAAAACAATCCATCATCTCTAGATCAAGTACCGAGGGCTTGCAACCGTGGCTGCAGAACTGGTTTGGTTGAACTCTTTATTTCTTGATTTGGATATTTGTTTACCTAACCCTCCTATTATTTGGTGTGACAATTTAGGGGTTGTTCATCTTAGTGCAAATCCCATTTTGCACTCCAAAACGAAACACGTGGAGCTTGATATCTATTTTGTTCGTGACTTAGTTCAAAATAAGAAGGTTATGGTTCGACATCTTCCTACTACAGAACAGCTGGCCGATATTCCCACCAAGCCTCTATCTGTTACTAATTTTCAAAGGCTTAAGTTCAAGCTCAATGTTCGTAATGCTACTCTACCATCGACTTGCGGGGGTGTTAGAATAGCTCATTAATCAGTTGGGCTTGTTATTTCTTTTATTGTATCGGGCCCAGTTTATTAGCCCATCTCTTTCTCTTCTCTTTATCTGATTGTATTAGGGTTGTCTCCTTCCCCTGGTGCGACACCCTCTTGCTAATTTTCCCATTTTCTGTTAGGGTAGAACATTTGAGAGAAAAATTTGTTAGAATGTTTTTTGTATGAGTTTTTCTCCCCAGGCCTTTATATATGGCTGATGTTTTTAATCATTCAATATATAAAAGCATAGGGTTTTCTCCTGCATCTCTACTATGTTCTTTCTTCTTCTTTTATTATTTTGTTAAAGTTAAGAAGGATGAATAAATTATTTTTTTTATTAAAAATATTATTTTAAATTTTATGGGTGATATTTATGTGAACAAAATTATGAGTGATATTTCAATTACATCAAATTAGTACATATAAGAATTTTTAACTGAAGTATATTTCGAATCAATTAAAAGATTCCACACATGTAAGGTATGGAATCGAAACCTTTAAAACATTAGGACCAAATTCAAAGAAAAAGAACCTTAATATTAAAAACTAAAATATATATTTAACCAAACAATCATGTTCACTGAAAAAACCAAATAATAAAAAATGAAAGAGATTTATTTATATTTTACCATATATTAGCTACTTGGAATTCATTTGATAACATTCATGTTTGTAACTTCTTCTTCTTCTTCTTCTTCTTCTTCTTCTTCTTCTTCTTCTTCTTCTTCTTCTTCTTCTTCTTCTTCTTCTTCTTCTTCTTCTCCCTTTTTTTTAAAACATAAATAAAAACATATATTAAAAAGAATAAATCCCTTTTTTTTAAAACATAAATAAAAACATATATTAAAAAGAATAAATCGCATAGAAAATTTGAAGATTTAATTTCTTAAATAATAGCTTTCATGTAAAATCTTTCATTTTTTAATTTAAAATTTTAGAGAACAAACAACCCAATGAACTTGTTTAAGTTCAATCGATCGGTTTCTCATTCATCATTGATGTGTGGTCTTATGAAGAATGTGGTCGTAATTGATATTGAACAAAACCACACATCTTACGAAATTTTGAAGTACAAGATATTTGTATGGTAAAACTTGATGAAAATTTTAGGACTTTAGTAAAAGGATTTTGTATGGTAAAGTCTGATGAAGATTTTAGTTGTTTTTTAGTACAAGTTAAAGAAGAGCGAGAAGAACTAAGATTTCAATGCTTCACATCACACATATACTTATGGAAAATATTGTTGCATATTGTTATTATTTATTCTTGAATATTGGATACTAGTTTGATGTTTGATTTATGATTTGCAATTTCTAATGAAAATTGATTATATTGTGGTTTTGATTTTATCTCTTATAGTTGTCAACATTTTAATGGTGGTATGCAACGAAGTTTTTTCCATTTTATTTTATCGCTCCTAATTATTGACGTTTCAATGGTGGTGTGTAGGGAGATCCCTACATACTGATATGCAACCAAGTATTCTTCCGAAAATAGATAGTAAAAAAATATATTCTTAGTATTTTTTTTTTAAATATTGGTATATATCATTATTCCTGTCATAATTTTTAGTATTTTACATTCAAATGAACAAAAGACCACTATATTCAGATAATCATCTTTCTCATTCTAATGTCTGTCCTAATAGCATGCAATATCTATATAATGCAACAAGAGTATATATGAGATATATAAACATGTATATTGGATGTGTATTGTTTTTTATTACTATTTTTTTTTTAACAGAAAACTTTCATTAAACAGAAGATCATTCCCCTACGATGTACAAACAGTATGATTTATCACTATTGGCTACACGAATAATCCACGAAGGAAAATTATTGAACCATAACATCGGCTCTAAACTCAAGCCTCTACGAGCTATATTATGAACAAACTCATTTTCAGAATGTCGTACATGAGCAAAAGTCAACTTGGGAATTTTAGCCTTGATCTCTTGAATGTCCCAGATAATCGGATACGCTTCAACAACCCCATCCATCAAACCATTTAAGATAGACATAATAAACAATGAATCAGATAGAAGACTGACCTGTCGAAACTCCATTCCATGTGCTAATTGAAGACCCTCCTTTTTTTTTTGCTCAAAATTGAAGACCCTCCTTTTTATTACTAATTGAAATGCTTTATTATATAGTATATGATTTTGATTATAAACTTATTTTGACAAAGGCATATACCATATCAAAGGTCACATTTTAATTTTAAGTGTCTTAATTGCTAAATTAAGTTGTAAATTAATTTAATCTAACCTTAAAAATATGGTACAAGTCTTAGTGGACATGTCACATGTCAATCTAAACATAGTTAAAATACTAATTACCATCTCAAAAGTCAATAGTTTGATTCCCGAATATCGCAGTTTCTGAACTAAAAGAAGTCTTAAAGCACATCTCAAATATATGTGTGTGTATATATATATATTGAGTTCAACGTATGGGATGAAGATTTGTCAATCCAAACAAAATTGATCATTTAAAACTTATTAAAGAGAGCTAAGCCAATGGTTCATATATATATTACAAACCTAAATGTCAAAGATTTAAACCCACATCCCTACATGTTGCTCAACTAAATCCAACCAAAAAATAATAAAAATAAAAATGAGATATATTTGAAATAAAGTCAGAGATTTTCCAAATAACTTTGTCAAAACTTTGTCTCAATTCACAAACTATTGAAAAATGTGAACAAGAGTATAGTTAAACTTTCTACGTTGGATCAAGAGATGAGAGGATCAAATCCCGACCATAAAAAAAAAAAGAAAAACAATTGGAAAATGGAAATGACACTTAGGCCCCGTTTGGTTCGTGATTTGAAAATTGTTTTCGAAAATAAAGAATTCAGCAGAAAACGAAAACAAATTTCTTATTTCCATTATATCTAAAAACATGTTTGGTTCCAATTTAAAAACTTTAAATTTGAATTCAAAATTTGAAAACTGTGTTTGGTTATGAATTTGAAAATGTATGAAAATATTAATATGTGCTTGGTAAAATTAATTTTTTTATAGAAAAAGTTAATTTAATATGATTATTTTTCTACTTGACTTTTATTCATTTCCAGAGAGATTATTAATCAATGATGCTGGAATTGATTCTTAAAAAAAAAAAAAAAAAAAAAAAAATTGTTGGAATTGAAATTATAAGGAAAAAAAAAAGATATACCATATAATTATATTATATGAAACTTTTGATTTGTAAAGTGGAGGAGTATATCAAAATATGTAAAATTATGTAAAAAGTAAAAATAACAACCAAAACATCAGTATCAATCAAACACACTATTTACACAACACTAATTTTGTATTTTTGGAATTGAAATTATAAGAAAAAAAAAAATATAACATATAGTTGTATTATATGAAACTTTTGATTTGTAAAGTGGAGGGGTATATCAAAATAGGTAGAATTATGTAAAAAAGTAAAAATAACAACCAAAACATCAGTATCAATCAAACACACTATTTACACAACAATAATTTTGTATTTTTTTTCCCTTTAGAGTCGAAGAGAATTTGGATATCAAAAATAAAAAACGTTGTTTGTAGATAATGCAACATTATTTGATGAAAAGCAAGATGTATATTATGTTTTTAAAGTTGTATCTGGTGTTTCCATTATTTTCAAAACAAAATTGAAAACAACAAAAACAACCTTTTATCGTTTTTGAAAACAGACCATTTTTTGAGTTGTTTTCGAAAATTGTTTTTGAAAATAGGTAAACACGTTTTCATGGTTTCCCTTGTATTTTTTATTTTCGAAAACATAAAAACGAAAACGGATCATGAACCAAACGGGGCCTTAACTGGAAGCTTTTAGAACAAGCCTTAACCCTTCCTCTCCAAATCAACTTCAATTTCATATTTATTGTTTAGTTTCAACCGGAGCCGAAACCAGAACCATCGTCTCGCCGGCGGGATTTTCTTATGTGAGGCTGATGGAAATCGCCGGCGACCGTAACCACACTTCTCATCCAAAGCGAAAGCGCGACGACATAGCAACCAATGGAATCGACAACATCGACTTGGCTCTCCTCGAAGCCGTCGAAAAATCCCAAAAGGCAGTCGAAGTATTGGACCTTCGAACGGTGAAGAAGCTCTCTCTCTCGTTCGAACGCCGTCTCAGAGACAACACCGAAGCTCGCCTCAAGTATCCCGACCAGCCCGACCGCTTTGCCGATTCTGAAGTCGAGCTCCACGAAGAGATTCAGAAGCTCAAAGTGCTCGCCGCCGGTCCCGAGCTGTACCCTGACATCGTCAAGCTTGGTGTAATTTCGTCCGTCGTCGACCTTCTTTCGCATAGCAATACTGATATTGCCATTGACGCGGTCCAATTGATCCAGGATTTGACTGACGAGGATGTTCTTGAGGACAACGATGAACCTGCTCGCGTGTTGGTCGATGCGCTGATTGAGAATAATGTTCTCGATCTGTTGGTGCAGAACTTGCATCGGTTGTCGGAGACGGACCCCGATGAAATGGCTGCCGTTTACAATACCCTAGCGACTATTGAGAATTTGATTGAAGTGAAACCGGTAGTTGCGGAGTTGATCTGTGAGCGCACGAAGCTACTGAAGTGGTTACTGGGAAAGATTAAGGTTAGGGATTTTGACAGTAATAAGCAGTATGCTTCGGAGATACTGGCGATACTGTTGCAGAATAGTACGGTAAATCAGCGGAGGCTTGGACAGATGAATGGCGTCGATGTTGTTCTTCAGGCGGTTGCAATGTACAAGTCTAAGGACCCCAAGAGCCCTGATGAGGCTGAGATGGTGGAGAATTTATTTGATTCTTTGTGTTGTTTGTTGATGCCACTGGAGAACAAGGAAAGATTTGTGAAAGCTGAGGGTGTGGAATTGATGATTATTATTATGAAACAGAAGAAATCCGCCTATGGGTCGGCCATAAGGGCTCTTGATTTTGCCATGACAAATTACCCGCCTGCTTGTGAACGCTTTGTTGATGTTTTGGGGTTAAAGACGGCCTTCGCTGCCTTTATGGGTAAGGTAGGGCAAATTACAAAACTCCCTCTACTCCTTGTGTTTTATTATTTTTTCATTAATTTAAGGTTGAATTCTGATATTCAAAGAGTAACAGAGTGATTTTAAAGTAAAGATTGTTGTACGGGTGATAATCAATCATGATTCTGGGATCATATAGAAACCTAAATTTGATTGAAAAGCGGTTCCATGGCACAATATCATGTTTAGTTTGTTAAATTATCCATTCATTTACAAGTAGCTTTTGTGGTTCTAAAATAAGAGCGATCAATCGCTCCATTCTTATCAAAAAGAGATTTAAATTCTCTCTTTGATGGAACCTTGTTTATATAGCAGGCTGATGATGTGTGAATGAACTAGAGAAGATCTTGAATTCCTCTGGTTCTTAGCTAGGTTGATGGTTTAGTGGTTGTGACGTGGAAGATTAGTCTTTTTTCATTGGTTTAATTAGCAATTCAGGCTGCAGTGTGATTAAATTGGAGGAACAGAAAACAGTTTCTTCTAATTCCATTACTTCAAAATGGAATCAGATTCAATTGTTGGAGCAATCATTGGTCAAGCTCCTGCCAAGCCCCTTGAACCATAAGTTTTTCAAGAAAAGGCAGATTTGAATGCGGTGCTTGGTGGCTACAGAAAATTTCAAATCAAATATGGGTGGTTTCTTGAGACTTCTACCTTGTGTAATGAGCTAAGAAGGAAAAAATCTAGCAGTTCCTTCTGGAGTAAATAAGTTAGGTTGGAGCATCTTTTGGGAAATGGTTGACGAATTCTTAGGAAAGTTTTGCCCTAGGAATGTAAATTGGTGGCAAGGCAAAAGCTTGGAAAGTTCAAGAAGATGTAGACTCAGGTATAAAGATGGAGAGATCCTTTGTACAGGCTGTGAATGAAAATCAGAAGGAAAAGAAACTCAGGGAGTAAACGTGGAAAGATATGAAGGAAGAAAGATGGAGGAGGAGAAAGAAATGAAAGGCAATTTTGCTGAAATTGAATGGTTACATATCATAATTTTAACAAGGCTCTATTTCCATGACCACTAGCGTGAGACCTGGGGTGCTTTAAGAAAAATAATTAGTGAGGAATGTATGATTAACCCTTTTCATGCTGACAGTGAAGATTGTCTCCATATAGTAACTTGGAGTAATAACCTCCTATTTATTTATTTATTTTTAATTTTTTAAATTACAGTTGTATGCTTAAGAAGTTAAATTCTAGTAATGCAAATATGTAGCTGTGATTACAAGATTTTATTTAACCACCAATTTTAAATTGTGTGTTATTTGAGTTGTGTCCAGACGTTGATGGTGTAGTTTTGTTGAGATATGTATTAAAAAAATGATTCTCTAATCTCAAGGCTATCAGAAGTGATGCATCCTTTCCAACCTAGTTGTCTTAATATGGAATTAGGTTTTGATATAAAATGTGCAAGTGTAACTGATGTGTAAATCTTTCATTATTAAGTTTTTTTTTTTTTTGAGGAAAAATCTTTCATTAATATATTTTGCGGTGATATTGTTCCCAAATTTTGACTTTCTAATCACTTGTTTGAAGATGCTTACTTCAGATGCTTTAAACTTTGTAGATTCCTTTGAATAAGAAAAGCAAGAAGGAGCGTTATCAAGAGGAGTTGGAAGAACGTATTGTGTCTCTAATTGCTTCGTTATTTGGTAAGCAGGCAAGTGAAATTTTATTCATTTTCTTTTCCGTCTGTGTTTGTTAAACAACTATTACTCCTTTCTGGCTGCCGCCAAGATATTCCTTCAACCTATATTATAATCTTTCCAACTTCTCGTGTAGGATTTGAAATATCATGTTAGAAGTTGCAAAAGTTGGTTGTACTTAATCTTTAGCATTGAGTTTGAGTAAGCTATTGTTGTGTGATAAAGGGAGAGATGGTCTGTAACTGGACTGAACTTGAACTAATTTAGAATGATAATAATTTGACAACTTGGCTTTCTATAATACCTAAGATACTTCACTTTGTTGAATAATTTTCTTGGATCAAAACGGTGGTTGCAGCTTTATGTTCCTTTTGTCTCACAAGGAGTTTGGCCTGCTTGATAAGGGCTGCCTTATGTCTAAATGAATACTGATACTAAAATGGTCATGGAGGAAAGAAAAAGCAAATCCTGGTAGAAGGGCAAATCATGTGAATAGTGCTTGAGTAACAATTGGCACGTCATGTGTTTCATTGATGAAATTCTATGATGCTTTACTGTGGTTTTGTATTTACAGTGCTTAAAAACATGGTTGACATCAACTATCTTTTAAGTTCTGTTACACTTGTTAGGGCTTTAGCCTTTACTGACTAGATGCTTTTCTCTTAACATAATGATATGTTACTGTTAAGAGCTGGTGATTGTCTTCCATTTTGCATTTTATTTCAGTGGTAGGTCACAAGCATGTGGAAATACCTTGCTTACTTTCTTTTTTCATCTATGCTTTCTTCCATTGTTAGTTTCAACCAATGTTCCTTGACCTTAACAGGTGGTATTTTGAGGGGTACTAGGAAGGAAAGGTTATTGAGTAAATTTGTCGAAAATGAGTGTGAAAAGATAGACCGGCTGATGGAACTCTACTTAAGGTGGGTTCACATTCACTTCTATTTCTTTGGCATTCCTATTGTTCAGAGATGAAGTCCTCTATTTATTTATTTCCTTTAATGAATGAGATTCTGGTAAGGATTAATGATATTTTTATTTTTATAGATATTCTGATAGAGTCAAAGTGGAGACGGAGCGCCTAAACCAGATTGAACTTGATGATTTAGAGGTTCCATGTGATATATATTTAATTTGTTGCATTTTTTAAATTAATTTATGTGCTAAGATGCACCTAAAATTGCAGATGGATGAAGAAGAAAAGTACAACCGCAAATTAGAATCTGGACTTTATACCCTTCAGGTTTGTCTTAATGATTATGTTTCATTACTATCAAAGCTTCTTACTCAATGCTTTGATTATTGGTGCATACATGAATGTTTTTTTTTTTTTAAAAAAAAACATGAATGTTTGATAGTTGTAACAAGAGACGGTTGATGTCTGTCCCTTTCCAAATGATATTACAGCTAGGAAAAATAGTCTTTAAAAACAATTTATAAGAATTTTGATTAGGTAGCTTGTAATATTAAGATTATTGTGCAACTATTTATGGACCTATGATTTTTGAAGGAACAACTTCAGTTGTCCTTGGAAACAAGCTACCCTTGAAAATAATGCAAGAGAAAAGAAGGAAAAATAACTTTTTGAAAACATTAAACCAAACTTGTTTTCTCTGATTTTTTATACTTCAAATTTAAAAATATAATACAGTTTTTAACTGTATGATGTCTTCCCCATGATATATATATATATATATACATGTATATATTACAGTTTTTAAGAACATCCAGACAGTTCTATATCTTCCACTTAAATCAGCATTATCCTTCGGCCTAATGTTTCACAAAATTTACTTCTTAAACTTTGTTTTAATTTGATTATAGAAATATCAACCACTCTTTAGCATTTTTGAAATTTTCTATTGGCCAAATATCACCTGCAAGTTTAACGTTTTTGTGGGCATCTTATCCTTCCTTCTGACTCGGTAGTTTTCATCTTTTTTTGATCAAAGTTCTATTGACAAATCAAAATATTTAAATACTTAGAGGAGGTGAACCAGAGTCTTTGGATACTTATAACCTAGGGATATCATTCGTATTTCAGCATTCATTAAAGACTCTGGTGCTGAAATACGAATGATATCCCTAGGTTATAAGTATCCAAAGACTTTTCTTTATAAGAAAACATCTGCAGTATAACTTTTGTGCACTTCAGCTTAGAAAATTCAAATTGAAAGTTGAAGGAAGCACATTTTGAAATTCATTTGAAGATAGGTCATACGAATAGCTTTGAAGATAAATATAGTATAATCCAATATTACATTTGAAATTCTTTACATTATTAATCATTTTCAATAGGCGTGTTAACATCAATCCTTTTTCTTGCAGTTGATTGCTGTTATTTTGGGACATCTATGGTGCTCTGAGTAAGTGTTGGCATTAACTACATTGATGATGTTCTAGTTTCAAGTTCTTTTTCTTTTCTTCTTAAGAAAAATATAGAATTGTACTAAATAATGGTTTCTTGTTTTCAATTATTTCTTTCCTTTTTTTTTTTTTTTTGATAAGAAACAATTTCATTGATGTATGAAATTTACAAAAGGGATACAAGATCCATAGGAGTTACAAAAGGCTTTCCCAACTATTGATGAGGGAAGCATATGAGTATGATGCACCAAGATATAGCCAAGAATATAACAGAATCAAAAAAGGCTTTCAAAGGAGGACTTCATTCCTTGAAAAGTTCTTTTATTTCTTTCTCTCCATAAACTCCAATAAAAGGCTCTGATGATGTTCATCCATAACAGTGCTTTAATATTCTTAAAAGGGTGGCCCGTCAAAGATGATGCAAGGAGATCCTCCACTCGTCCAGGGAGAATAAAGGACCAGCCAAAAGGAGACATAATTCTGGACCAAAATTTTCCGGCAAAAGGGCATAAGGAAAATATATGAATCTGAGATTCGTCATCCGCTTTGCATAAAGAACACCTCCCGGGGGAAAGAGGAATATAAGGCATACGCTTTTGCTAAATGTCTTTGGTATTGATGGCTTTGTGAGCTAGGCTCCCATAAGAAAAATTTAACTTTCTTGGGATAGTTTTCTTTCCAGATTGCCTTAGCCAAAGATGGGTCCATGAGGCTAGATGTTCCATTAGGATTGAGGGGCCATTTCCAGGAGTCTACTATTTGGGATAAGCGAATGGGGTCGAGAATCGAGTTAAGATCAGCCCATTCTGCAGCCTCGGAGTCCTTCAAATTCCTGCCCAATTTAAGGTCCCAAAAAAGATTCGAAGCATTCCAAACCTCTTTGACAGATACTGTTTTGCATTGGGAGAGTTTAAAAAGAAGGGGATATCTATTGGCCAGCGGCAAATTGTTAAACCAAGGGTCTGTCCAAAAACAAATGTCCTCACCGTTTCCAAGCTAGTGAACTATACGGCTGATAATGAGGCTGCGGTGCTTGACTATATTTCGCCATGGACCTTTGGATTTAGCTAGGGAAGACCTTTTCAAGTTGGTGGGGGATCCATAGATGGCTTTTATGAGCTTTCTCCAAAGGGCATTTCTTTCCTGATTGTATCTCCAAGTTCACTTAGCCAATAAGGCTTTGTTTTTGTCCATCATGGAATGAAGACCGAGGCCACCTTGATCAATGGGATGTAGGAGCTTATCCCATTTGACAAGATGCTGCACATGGTTATGAGTCTGAGCCCCACCTTTCCAAAGAAACGTCCTGAACATACTTTCAATCTCTAGACCAATCTTATTAGGCAATTGGAAAAGGGATAAATAGTATGTAGGAAGGTTAGATAAAGTAGCCTGAAGGAGGGTTAGTCGTCCTCCTTTGGATATAAAGGTTGCCCCCCAATTCATCGGCCTTCGTTCAATCCTTTCAATAATAGGCATCCAGAAGATTCTTGATTTAGGAGCTCCATTAAGAGGCAATCCCAAATAAGAACTAGGCCACTCTCCCAATTTGCATCCTATTTGAAGAGCAAAATCCTCCAAAACGGTGGAGTCCACATTTATACCCAATACTTCTGTTTTTTGCATATTGATGTTGTGCCCAGATATTTGCTCAAAATTCTCAACCACAACAAACATGTTCCTTGCCGAAGATTCATCCTCAAATGCCGAAAATAATATGGTATCATCTGCAAATTGAATGTGGTTGATGCTGATGTTGTCACAGTCGGATCTAAAACCATTGATGATGCCATATGTTTCAGCTTTGGAAAGTAAACGGCTAAAACAGTCCATAATCATAATAAATAGGAAAGGAGATATCGGGTCTCCTTGTCTGAGGCCCCTAGTAGCTCGAATCTTTCCCCTAGGCCGGCCATTTATGAGAATCGAGTAGTTTACGGATGACACACAACCCTTAATCCATGATCTCCATTTGATACCGAAGCCTTTGGCAAAGAGAATATGGTCAAGAAAGAACCAGTCAACTTTGTCAAAAGCTTTTTCAATATCTAGCTTGATGATCAGCCCCTTTTTCTTTCTACGGTTCTAGTCGTTTATGATCTCATTAGCTATAAGAGATGCATCAAGGATTTGTCTATTTTCAACAAAGGCAGCTTGGTATTCAGAGATTGTAGAGGGCAGCACCTTTTTTAATCTTTCAGAGAGCACTCGAGCCACAATTTTGTAAAGGCACGTTGTGAGACTTATTGGACGGTAGTCAGCCACTGTTTTAGCATCGATCTTCTTTAGAATAAGGCATATATATGTCTCATTAAGGCTTGCATTGATAATACCATTCTTAAAAAAATCTTGGAACACTCTCATAATATCATCTTTAAGGATGTTCCAACATTTTTTTTGAAGAATTCGGATGTATAACCATCGGGGCCCGGCGATTTATCGGTGCCAAGGAGCTTTATAGCATTCCAAACCTCTGCCTCAGTAAATTCTGCTTCTAAATCCCCAATTGTGTGTTGCTGAATGGGACTCCAGTCTATGCCTTTGGGAATAGCTGCCAAGTTATCATTTTTCGAGTATAGGCCTTGGAAGAAGTTTATAAACTCCATCACGATGTCATCTTCCTTCACTAAACTGGAGCCTTGTGCAGAATAGATTTCAGTAATAGTATTTTTCCTTTTTTTTTGCAACCATTATATGGTGAAAGAAGCTGGAGTTTGTGTCTCCCTCCTCAGTCCATCTTTTCTTGCATTTTTGCTTCCATTTCTGTTCTTCCAAGGCAGCCAAGCTCAATAATTCCGCTTTCATGGTTTTACGGTGAGAGAATTGGATTTGGGATATGGGCCCTGTTTCCTCCATGTTGTCAATGATAGATATCTCGGTCAGCAGCTGATTTCTTTTCGTCGTGATGCAACCAAAAATCTCTTTGTTCCATGACCGAAGTCTATTCTTCAGTTCCTTTAATTTCATAATAAATCCGTGGCCCGGTCTACCTCTCATAGGAGTGTTTTTCCACCAATATTCAATAAGGGGCATGAAGGAGTGATGTTGGAGCCACATGTTTTCAAAACGGAAGGGTGAAGGTCCCCATTTGCCACTGCCCATGGAGAGAATCAAAGGATAGTGATCAGAAGTAGGTCTATCAAGTCTTCTAACCTCTGGAGAATTGAATTTTTCCAACATAAATTCTGTCCCAAGGAATCTGTCGATGAGAGTCATTGTTGGCGGGGGTCAGTTATCGGTCCAAGAATATCGACCGTTTTGAAGAGGAAAATCGATCAATTCGGATTCTCTGATAAATTGGTTGAAATGTCTCATACTTCTAGTGACTCTGCCATTTGATTTTTCATGGGACCAACGAGACACATTGAAATCCCCCGCGATGAGCCAATTGTTTCCGCATAGATAGGAGAGATCATATAATTTCTGCCAAAAAGCTGGTCTATCCTTATATCTGTTGGAGCCATATACACCTGTGATCCAGAACTGACAACCATCAGCGAGAGAAAGGAGGAGGGAGAGAGAGTACCTGCCTTTAGTGATGTCAGATGTGGCTATGGACGGATCATTCCACATGATAATGATCCCACCCGAGGAACCAGATGCTTCCAAGAAGGTCCATCCAATGTTTCTGCCACTCCAAAGGGATTTGATAATATAACAGTCTACCATCTCAAGCTTAGTCTCCTGGAGAATGAAAAGGGTCGGGTTGAATTTCATGAGGAAGGATTTGATGAGGGCCCTCTTTTGCCAGTCTCCTAAGCCTCTAACGTTCCAGGAGATTATAATCATGAGGCATCTTCGTCCCCCAACAGCTTTTTAGCTTTGCTGTAGTTTATCGAAGATGCTAGGCCAGCCATTTCCCGAACTAATTTTTTCTGCTTTTGGGCTGTTTTGTTCTTCTTGTTTACCGAAGGAATGGGCATAATACACATACGGTATTTTTCCAGCCACGAAATATGATGCGAAGAGCATTTTCAGGCGAACTCTCTTGGTTGTTGTCTATCTCTTGTATATCGTGATCGTTCAATAAGATGGTGCCAATCTCAGTATCAGCAAGGGAGATATGGTTTGGAGAAAAAAGGTTTTTGGGCGATGGAGATGGAGGGGCAGTGGATATCGAGAGGGGACTGGAGGCGTATTCATCATCGGTGTCGAGGAGAGGTGCTGAAGAAGAGTGTTTTTGCCCAAGCACGAGAAAGGTGTTTTGGCGGTTTATGGATACGGCCAACTTGGGGGAGGATATCAGAGTCTTTGGGTCGGGAAGGGTGAGGGTTTTATTCGGGCTATGGGGGGTGATTTGGTTTATTGAAGTTGCAGGCTTTAAAGCCTTGATTGGGGGTTGGGCTTTAGGGGAAAGTGTTGGGCTGGCCAATGGGGGTTGGGCTTTTGGGGAAAGTGATGGGCTGGCCAATGGGGGTTGGGCCTTTGGGGAAAAAGATGGGCTGATCAAAGGAGTTGGGTTTTGTCGTGAGGTAAAGGGGTCAGATATAGGGTATGGGGTTAGGGGAGCAGGTTTCTGGAGATGGAGACAAGGATTATCAACAGGGTCAGTCTGTGGTCTGGGTAAAGCAGAGAGGTGGCGCCAATCCCGAGGGTACGGTCCCAGAATACTATCCGATGGGTCTCCGCTGCTAACAGTAACATTCTCGGTGCTTTCCGGCGACTGCTGCTTACTTTTGTTGCCCAAAAAATGGTTGGCAATGAAGAACGAATCAATCTGTACGACAATAGATGTCGATGAAGAAGATAGGAGAGATATCTCAGCCGGTATGAATCCATTTGAGTTTTCTTTGATCCGAATGCTCGCTTCCAAAAGGTCCAGCCGATCAATAGTCTTCCTAGCCGCTTCCACAAATCCACCACAACTGTTTCCAATGTAAGTCAGTGTATCGAGATTCCATCTGCTAAGAGGGAGGTTGATGATTTTAATCCATCCCCCGTAAGATGGAATTACTGGGTCTCTAAGCTGAGCCTCGAGGCTCCATTTTTCAAACTTGAGGTGGAAAGATCCAACTCGTTGCCATTCGGGAGAGGAGCAAAGATTGGTTAAAGAGGTATCTCGACCACAACTAAGAAGGGCTCGATCTGCACGGAGGGGGTTTATGTGGCAGAAATCATTGAGGGACGATTGAAGGCACCAAGAGATTATATACCAATCGTCATGAAGATTCCTTCTAGTCACAATCACAGATGATTCCCATTCAGAGGTGTGAGTAGTCGAGGGGTGTGCAGTCAAAGCTGCTTTATACGCGACAGAGATAGGCTTTAGAGGGATGGGGTCACTTTGGTAGGGTAGAGGTTGAGGGACTTTGGGAAGGTAGATGGGTTTTTTGAGAGGGTCGGTCTTAATAACTCTTTGATGTTTGGAGTTATTGTGGGTAGTGGTCCTTAATGGTGGGTCGGTTGGGTAGTTGGTGATGAGTTTATAAAAGGCATCCCATCCTTTACGTTCAGCTCCGACTGGTATTTTGTTTAATCCACCGCTGCTATGGAGGAGGGCCACTTCGGCTAGAGTGCCTTTTGTGTTCGTGCTCTTCTCGACCCATATTGACTGTTCTGCAAATCTTTCTTCCTTGAAGAATTTCTGGTTCAGAGGAGCTGAGAGGAGGGAGAAGAAAGCTTTTTCAAGCCATTTCAAGGATTCCCACTGTAGAGCTATGAAGAATGCTCTGTCACGGGTATATTCAAAGATTTTAACTCTTGTTTCCTCTATATCTACTATCGATCTCAATGGTGTACTTCTTCCTTTAAATGGTGGTCGATTTCTTCTTCATTGTCGCAAAGGATGGAGGTGGGTAGGGCAAGGGCGAGGGTGGGCGGGGCGCAGACGGAGGTGGGTGGGTTTGGTCATGTTTTCTGATGGGGTTGGGGTGGAAGGCTTGGAGGAGAGAGAGAGAGGAGAGAGCTCAATTCTTTCTTTCTTATGGGAATAGTGAAACAAAAATATGTTTGGCAAGCATTTTTTGTCTTATTTTCTAAAATTTCAAATTATGAAAATGAAAGATTTACTTTTACAATAATTTTTAAAAAAGAAATTATTCAAAATTATTATATCATTTTAATTTTTAAAAATATTCTTTATGCATTATATATGTAAAAAAATGATAAAGTAATACTGTTATTACAAAATTGGTAACAAGAAAGCAAAGCATTTTGTTCCTTGAATTTATATAATCTCCATTTCTTGAAAAGGAGATAGGAGAAACAAGGAATGTTTATCAAACATATATGTTTCTTAGAAACTTCCAAGAAAAAGACATTAAATGAGAAACAAAAATATTACCTAATATTCTCTTTGGGATTGTGTTGCGTTTGATTGTCTTGATTTCTTTGTTTCTTGTTTTTCGATAATGAAAGAATACAAGGACGAACAAAAAATACCAAGTTCCCAAAAAAGAGACCCCATCTTGATTCCTTTGTTTCTTGTGTAGGCACTCTCAAATGAGAGCAAGAATTGAATTATTACTCAGGCAACAAAAACTCACGAGGGAAGACATCAAGAACATTCTTCAGGTTGCCTCTCGATTGATTTTTTTTCTTTTAATTTATAATTTATTTTTATTTTAGTTTATTTCCTGAAGGGCGAGTATCGTGTTTAAGTGATAGTGATCAATGTGATTAGTGAATTATAAACCCACTTCCACTTATCTCATCTTTTTGGTCTTTAGAGAAGTGACTCCCGATGAACTAGTTTATTGTTTGTTACATTTCTTGCCTTATTTCTTCGTTTAGATTTTTTTTTTTAATTTGTTCCATGAAAAGAGAAATATTATCTCAATAAATCCAGTATTGTTTGCAGAGCTGCTTTTTGATCATTATAATTTTTTTGGTTTCATGAGAAATTAATTATTTCATTGAAATTATGAAGTATGCAAAAGGCAAGCCCAAGCCAAGATATTATGAAAAGAACTTCTAATTGAATATAATGGTGGAAATGATATTATTATCGAGAAAACCTTGAGGAGAGGATCAAGTTGAAGAAAGATTTACACTCTTAAAAAATATCTTGGTTTCGCACTGTCTGGATAGTTCTAGGTTTACTCCTTATCTCTCCTAGTCCCCAATTTACTTGAAAGATCTTTGGCTATTCCCTCCTAAGCCACACCTACTTGTAGTTCCTCACATCCTCTAGCTACTTTCCTAGATTCTCGTTTCTCCCTTTCCCTGACCTCGCACGTTCGTATCAATCCATCTTTCTAATTATCCTCTCATAAGCTGTGTGTATTTGGAGGCTTATCAATACTTCGTCCAATTAGAGCAAACTTGTCCACGAAGTGGAAGTCAAGAATTTACGAAGACATACAATAAGAGGCTTAGAGTGAACTATTTTTTCGTCTTTACTAAAGGTGGAATCAAGAAATTGTTGAGCTGATTGGTCTACTGTCTCCAAAGTGACCTTCTTGGTTGGCATGCCCTTCCACTAGTTTAAGTACCTTCAAAGCCCTAAAACAATATTTTGAATAACAAATACTCAAAATCATCATTGGTTCAACATGTAGTAGCATCTGAAAATTGAGGTCGTGAGGAAGTGGCAACATAGAACTGTTGTTGTGGCCTTCAACTTGTTGCAGTTGAAATACACACGAGACTTGATTGGGTCAAATAAATTTGCCCACATTTTACTTGACCTCCTTGCGTTTGGCATTGCTGTACTAATCCATATTTTATTCAGCCCAACAAATGCTCTCTCTGAGAACATCCATTCTCAGTCCAAAAGTTGTCGAGCTATCTATATTTGGTGATAAGGATACTTACCCTAAGAAAATTAAGGCCTAGGGAGTATCATGGTGGAGTTTATACAGCTGATCGGTTACAAAGGAGAATGCTCATCTCGATCTCTCTCCATCTTGGTGTGTGATGTGTTATTCTCACTTAGAGCATCCCTGTCATTATTTTGCCCGGTATACCTTTGCTTCTCAATATTAGACTGATGATTGATGCTTTTGGTTGGTCTTTGGTTTTGCCAAATGACATCCGATATCCTGGCTTAAGTTTTTATGGATCATTCTTTCCATGGCATGAAACGGACTTTTTGGTTGGTTAAACCGAGTTTTCTATCTTTGGTGTGAGAGGAACGCAAGGATTTTCAAGGATGTTTTCTCGACCGTTGATATCTTTTTGGATTTGATTTTATTAAATGTTTTTTATTGGTGTAAATATACACCTCCATTTAGAAATTATAGTCTTCCTGCTTTGCTTTCTAATTGAGGACCTCTTTTGTAATTCACCTGGGACTTATGATGTGTTCTATGGCTTGCTTTCAATAGAGTTTTCTTCTGGTTTCTATGGAAGGAAAGAAATGGAAGAATTTTCAGGATGTTTTCTCATCTTTCAATTCTTTTTTTGACAAAATTCTCTTCCTTGCGTTGCGTTGTATTGGTGTAAATGTAAACACCCCTTGCTCTTTATAGTCTTTCCTCTTTGATTTCTAATTGGAAGAATTTCATGTAATCCACCTATAGGTGTTGGGTTTTTTTCCTATTTCATTTATCAATGAAATTTTCTCTCCAACAAAAAAAAAAAAAAATCATTGACTGTAATTGCCAAAGAGGGCAACCATATTTACACCAATTTCTGCGCCACCTTCAATTTTTGGACCCATACCCTCTAGTCGCAACATTCCTACCTCTGCCCATATTTCCTCCCTCAGACCGTTGACAATGTCTTCTCGGCATCATTTCAGACCAGCATATCTACTATGGCTAACACTAGAGTTTTAACTTGCCTGTGGTATTCCCAGTTCCAACATGATAGTCTCTTCATATACTGCTGGGAAACTGGGAAACTTCCACATAGGAAGGATCGTTATGGTTGTCCGAAATAATCCATCCAAAGTTGAAGAGGGCCTTCTGCCTTCCATTAAAACCAGGTAAAAGTATCACCTACCATGCTCAGGGAAGTTGCTTCCAACCTATTACCAATCCTCCATCAACTTATTCACAACAAAATTGGGCTCTAATTCGTACAACCATACCCATTGGGATTTTGGCCAAAAAAAATCAACATTTCCACATCCTTCAAAGTTCAAACACTTTGTTCCTCAGTTCCCCCGTCTACTTCCTCCAACACCTGCCATGGTTGTCAGCCAGCTAAAGTAGATACCACAAGAGCTTTTCCCTTGTCGTCCATCTATCCCTTTTTGGCTACTGGTTCTGTCTGGTGAAACATGTCAACCTTCCTCATCATATATCCCATTATCCACGTCATCAACTGGTGCATTCCGTCCAGCATAAATTGCATTCCATTCTCCAAGTGTTCTGCACACCAAAGATATTCTCCTCAACTACATCTAGCTGATTCTCTATCTTGCTTCATTACCTACCGCTTCGATGGAACTTGAAAGTGGAATTGTATCAAAAGTAGTCACAAACAAACGGAGAATTCAAAAGCTCCAGGTCTCTGCTAGTTCCCCAGTCTACTAGTTTAGTTATCTGTCTACCCCCCCCCCCCCCCCCCCCCACACACACACACACACACACACACAAAGGGCAGTTGAACTTCCCTGTAAATAAATAAAGAAGAATGGCTTAAATGTTTTCCTATGACAGTGGAATAATCACTAATGGCTGATTCATAAAGAAAACAATTCTGTAGAATAACGTTTTCACGTGCTTAGTAGCGAAAGTGGCTGGGCGTAGTTTTGGCCAGAGTTTTGTTATTCTTTCAACAAGAATATATTTTGTTTTGAATGCTCTGAAGTAATCAATTCTTTTTGTGAATCAAAGGAGTATCATGACAATATCGGAGATCTTGATGGACCAGAGGAGAAAGAGCGAACGCAGGGGAAAATCCAGAAGTTCATCTCAGCTCTTTGATTGTTCACTTACCTTATTTTCTTGGTTTAGCTTAGCTAGTTTTTAGGACAATGAATTTTCATACAAAATGTTTTCTCGGAAGCCATTGTTGGTTTGTATACAGTATATTGTCGTTAACAGGACAAAAATTTCCTTGCATATAAAATTAGGTTTATTGTGCTATTTTTCCCTTCCCTTTTTATTTTCTTTTTTTAATTTTTAATTTTAGGTTAAAAATCACTTTTGGTCCTTGAACTTTCATGAAAGTAACAATTTAGTCCATGAACTTTGATTTGTAACGATTTAGTCTCTGTACTTTTAATTTTGTAACGATTTAATCCCCGTACTTTCAATTTTGTAACAAGTTAGTCCCTGAACTTTAATAGGAAACAATTTAGTCCTTGTACTTTCAAATTTGTAACGATTTAGTCCCTATCTTTTTTTTTTTTTTTTTTTGAGAAGATAACGATTTAGTTCCTATCGTGAAATATTAATGTAAAGATTTAATGAAATTTCTTACCTAGATAGATTAATAAACTAATTTGGGACCCAATATGTTAATAAGCTACAAAGTTTAATAACTAAATAATAAAAATTGACATTTAATTTTGATGAATTGTTTTGCAACAAAGATTAAATTGTTACAAATTTGAAAGTACATGGACTAAATTGTTACAAATTTGAAAGTATAGGGATGAAATTGTTACTTATTAAAGTTCAAGGATTAAATTGTTACAAAATTGAAAGTACATGACTAAATTGTTGCAAATTTAAGTTTAGGGACCAAATTGTTACTTTCATGAAAGTTTAATTTTATTTTCAATACCTGAATGTCAGGAACAGGTGGGTTTGGGACAAAAAGAAAGGAAAAAATAAATGATGGGTGGAGGCAAATTAAATGCTGGGAAGCATGACAGAAGGGCAATCGGCTTTATATTAAGATAAACAGTAAATTAACCTTTTTTGAAATAAAAATTTAATTCCTACAATTCCTTGATGACAGCACTTTTTGGGAAATTAGATATTCTGGTAATTATATAATTATATTGATAAAATATTGAACTGAAATACTAAATGGCATTAGGTGCCTTTTTCTTCAAAAAGAAAATGAATAAATCAATAATTTAACGAACAGATGTTCGTTAAATTATAATGTAATATGTCTGAACTTTGGGATGTTATTAATGATGTGTCGATGATTAGAATTTATTATCATTGCTTAGTTATTTGAGCAAAGTAGATACTGTGAGCAAATTGGCAAAATAAGAACAAGTTAACTAAAAGGTGTATGCCGAGGATATTGAGAATTCAAAACTTGTCATGGGTAGAATTTGGGTTTGTGGGCCCACCGCTCATGTAAGCACCTTAGTGCCACATGGACCACGAAGCCGACTAACCCCAATGAGGCCTCTAGGATGGTCGAGTGGAGGAGGTGCAACCAAATAAGAATGAATAAGAATGAAGTGCGCAACCTACTAAGTCGAGATATACATCACTCTTCTTCTTAATTCTCGTTGTCAAATCAGGTATGATCTTGACAATAGAACATTGTAGATAGGTATACATAGAAGAAACTCATCACATTAACAATGTACGAAATATTACCTTAATTCAACTCTAGCATTGATTTAAGCATCCAAACATGTTGATCACAACATCACACCAATGTGAGCATCTTCCTTGCAGGTCTGTTTAGCAATACAACCAGATCCCTCAACATGGTGCTAACATGGACTTGTGGGTAGATTTTCACCCCAACAAAACTCGTTTTGGGACTTAGAATTAATTATTAGTTGAGTTAGTTGTTAGATTAATAACTTTCATACTCAATCGGACGAGGAGCATTCAAATTGGTTGAGCCAAGCTCTATGGGTGTGCTAGAATTGTGTTGACCCATCTTGGTTTAGGATGGTAGACTAATGCATCATTATAGCTGTCATTTAGGATTATAGGATCCTAGTTCTTTCTTTTAGTTCAACAAATGTTTGTGAAAGATTGAACCTTCAACTTTAGGAGAAGTAATCCTTCAAATTTAAAAATAAGGCATAAAACTTTAAAGTCTTAGATTTTTAACATAAAATTTTTGCATCAAAGACTACCTCTCATTCCTTATTCACTCTGCCCATGTGGGCAATTATAAGATTAGTTCAAGGGGTATGTTTTTAAGCTCAAATGACCTTAAACTGATCGATAAAGCTTCAATGACTTTTATTTTTCTTCTTAATAAAAGGTTATTACATGGTAAATTTATGTTACACTCTCATTCATTAAGATGAACTATCTTCGTGGATATAATTATTACCTCAATTTTTTTAATTCAACATGCAAGAAGGTGGAGATTCGAGCCTAACCTTTTGGTCAGAGATATATATCTTAATAAGTTGAGTTATGCTCAAATTTTCAATTATTACCTCAATTTGATCCTTCACAAACTTGTATGTACCTAAATGAAATTATTGTTTTATCATCTAAGTTTGTATACTCTCTTTTAGCTTTATGTGCCACGTCATAGAAAATTATCTAACTGTTTATTCAATAGACATGTCATGTCATCATTTAGTAGTCGATACCTATATAGAACCACAATTAATTTTAGGAAATTGAAAAAATAATAATTTATATATCAAAATAGACAACAATTAAAATTGAAGTAAAATTATAATCTAACCTATAATAATACAAATTATAGTCTCTTACACAAACACACATTTAATTCTCACACACAATTTAAGATGTCTCTCTCTCACCCAATTTAAAATGTCTCTCTCTCACATACATCAATTCTCTCTCATGCACGCACTCCAATTTAAATCTCTCTCAAATGCATTCCCCAATTTAAATATTTGAATCTTACAAAAAAAAAAAAAAAAAAAAAAATCTACATCTCTTATCCTCATTTTCATGATTAAATTACTCATTATCATTTAAAATTTGATCTCTAGAGCTAAAAAATTATATATAACACTTATGCCATTAAATACTTAAATTTATCCAAAATCTAAAAAGGTAGAAGAATTTGAACAACTAATCCAAAATTAAGTTAAATTATAAGTTTAGTTCATGAACCTTCAGTATTGTGACAATTTGGTCTCTAAACTTTAAAAGGTGTATAATAAGTCTATGAACTTTTAATTTTGTGTCTAATAGATCTTTGACATATTTGAGATTTTTACAAATTAACTAATCTATTAGATATAAAATTGAACTTATGTATATTGGGACTCTAGACTTCCAATTTTGTGGCCTATAGATTATTAAAATGGTCGATTAGGTCAATGATTTATTAGACACAAAATTAAAAATTGAGAGACCTATTAGACATACAGGTAAAAGTTTAAAAACATATTAGATACTTTTTAAAATTTAAGAACCTATTAGACACGATATTGAAAGTTCAAAAACCAATTTAACATTTTTTAAAGTTTAGGAATCAGATTGACACAACTCTGAAAGTTTAGGAACTAAACTTGTCATTTAACCAAAAAAATTATCGACATTTTAATCCATTAAATTATGTTGTGTTTTTTTAGTTCTTACTCATGTTCACGTTAAGACCCATACATCACTTAACAAAAGAGAATCTCAAACATTTTTATGTGAGAAGCACGTGCAAGAGAGTGGAAAATAATTTTTAAAAAATAGAGGGAGAAAGACTTATATTAAAAAAAAAAAAAAAAAATTAAAAAAAAAAAAAGTAACAGCCAAAATTTATATTTATAGAGTTGAGATTGAGAGAGAAAGTTGCGTTGGTTGTTGTTGTTGTTGTTGGGGTCAAAGGACAAGCCTTTATACTTGTGCAGATGAACTCATTCCCACCTTATCTAACGGCTCTTATTGTCAGAAATTTTTGTTTTCTCTTTCTTTCTTTCCCTCTCTACAACTCAAATTTCGAATTTTTCTTCTCTTTCTCTCTCTCATTAAAAAAAGTTGCAGCATTTTGAAAATGCTTCTTGAACAGTGCGCCACCCGTTAGCCCCCTTTTCTTTTATCTCTCTCCTCTTCACTAATCTCACTTTCAAATCTCAAACCCACCAATCTCTCTCTCTCTAGTCCAGTTCCTTCCATATCCCTAATTCTTTGGAGGACATTCAAGTGTTGGGTCGGCTCACAGACGCCATAGATCTCTAATGGGTGCTTGTTTGAGCAAAAAGAAGAAGACTTTACCTTCGGTTTCTTCCACCAATGTTCCTCAAGATCCCAGCTCCTGCAATGGCTGCAAACCCATCATCCCAATTCCTCAGCCTCAAGAGATTCAGCCTCCCACCACTGACCTGAAAGTGAAGAACAAGAAGAAAACAGAGCAAGAAAATGGTGAGGGGAAAGAAGAAAGGAGTGAGTGCCCTGTGAAGAAGGAGGTGTTTGTGATTAAGCACAGGAAGAGCCATGATGGGAGAGACAGAAATGGGGCCTCTGTTCTTCCAGCTGAGGAGGGAAATGGAGCTGTTTTCTCTGCTGCTACTCCTACTGTGTCTTCTTCTTCCTGTGAGATTTTGGAATCTGGAGCTGTGGGTGAAAGTTTGAAGGTGGGGTTGGTGAGAACTTCGAGCTGTACTAAAGAGGAGGTTGATGCCATTTTGATTCAGTGTGGAAGGTTGAGTCGGAGTTCATCTGCTAAGGGCAATGGGAGGAAGTATTCTGGTTCGAAGAGAAGCTATGATTTTGACCATTGTGACAGAGATGGCGTTAATTCAGGTAACTTTGGTGATGAAGATGAAGATGGGAGGAATCCCAATTCTGTTGAGGTTGATGATGATGGAACTCCGGTGGAGAAACGCCACAATCAGAGGCAGCGCCACCGCCAATCTTCGAGACATTCTTCATCTCAAGGGAGGAGGAGGACCCCTAGTAGGGAAAGGGATCAGAACCAACGATCCAGCAGCCGGGAGAGGCGTGTAAGCCGGTCGCCTGGCCGACGGTCGGTGGAACCCTCTGCATCGAATGCTTCGAATAATACTTCGAATGCCAATGCAAATAACGGTGGCGGTCTCAGTCGACCTGCGAAAATGGTTTCAGTCCCGGCAACAGTTGCTCACATGGAAATGGACAAGAGCAACAATGCCACTGGTGGTTGTGGTGGCAATGATTCGGCCACTGTGACTGCTGTTAAGAGGATATCAGTTAAAAGAAATGTCGGCGAGCCGACGGCCATGGCGGGTTCGAGGGTTGCTTCATCACCTCGTTCACAGTCTCCTGCAAGAAACAATGGAAATGTTAAAGCTTCAGACGAAAATCAGCCGCAGCAGCAGCCATCTCTCAGCCGCAGCTCATCAAGAAAAGCAGAGCAATCTCCTTACAGAAGAAACCCATTGAGTGAGATCGATACAAATTCACAGCCACAGAACAGGATTCACAACAGAAGCAAAAAGGAAACTGAAGAAGCGATTGCTAAAGACTCCAATAATGGTCTAAACCAGGTACATTTGGTATATGCACACCCTTTCCTTTTAAATCTTTAGCATCTAAGTCTTTTAATACTGATTGATACTTTACAATCTTTTGACACAGAAGCCAAAAACTGATTCCAAAAGTTGTCACAAAGTAGTAGTTTCTCAAGTGAATAGCAGCAAAACAGGCACCCCTGCCACTGCTACAAGAGGTGTTGTGAATATTATCACCTCCACAACGACACCATTGTCAAACACAGAGGTGGTTGTGGTAGAGCACCAGAAACCGCAGGGATTGGCAAGGAGCAGATCAGCAAGGCAATCTAGGGAACTGGATATTAATCCAGAAGCTTTATTGAATCAGAGTCAAACACCATCTTACACCAAGATGTTGCTTCAAGACATTCAGAATTTCCATCAAAAGAATGTCAACCCTGTTTCACTTCCAGCTTGTGTAACCAAGGCCTGTTCCATAGTTGAAGCAGTTGCTGATCTCAATTCCACTACAAGTTCAAATTTCTCTACTGCCTTCTCTGAGGATAGAAGCAACCCACCAACATATCAATCAAGCAGAAATGAGTATAATGTTCCTTACAGCGGCAGTCTCGCTGTGAAGGGCATGGGGGAAATCAGAGACCCTTTTGTTGAATCAGAAGTTGCCATGGATGACGATATTCTGGAACCGAGCTTTCACAAGTACGTGACGGTGAGAAGAGGTGGCCCTGTGGTGGCTGCTGGAGGGGGAGATACAGATGATCAGGAATCCTCCGGTAGCAACAGTTTTGTGGGCAGTGTTCAACAGCAGCACCATTGGGGCATTTCAACTGCCTCATGGGAACCCAACTCAGCTGATTCAACAGACTCCTGGACATCAAAACAGAACACCAGAGAGGAAGGACATCCACATCACGGCTCTGGGAGCAGTTTGCAATCAAAACCAGGGCTCGATGGAGACGAGACCAAGCGGAGAACGACCGAGAGAAGGAGAGACTCCGATTCCCAAAGAACTGGGATTGGCCGTGGCAGACTTAGCAGTGGCGGTAAAGTTCTTCATACAATTCCGGTTGCAGCCACTGGCTCCATCTGATTAGAATTGTATAGATCTCTCCTTTGCCATTTGCCTGTTTCGTTTTGTTGTCTTTTTCCATTCTTCTTTTCATGCTGTGAAAAGCAGAATTTTACTTGCATTTGTATTCAGTTGCAAACTTGCAACAATTTCTCCTGTTCTATATATCTTCCACTCATTATTCTTCAACCCCTTATTAGCAGCCGCAAATTATTTCAGCAAAAGTGTGATCATTGTCAAGGTTCTCTTGCATTACGAATCATTGAATGAACGTCCAAAGATTTAAAGCTAGAGAAAAATATAATTACAAATGACATTGTATTACGAATGTTATAATTACATAATTTGAATACAATCAATACACTATATAATTACAAATGCCACGAATGGTATTTTTGCCAGATACGGTTCAATGCTCAGAAGAGTTCTAGAATGCTTGCGAGGAATTCTGACAAGGCAGCGTATAATTGCTTTTTCCCCAAAATGCAGATATCCATTATCATGTATGATGTATCATCGCTTAAGTGTGTTGGCTCTCCCCCACAGGATTAATCTGCACTTGTACTAATCAGATTGCTGCACAGTAAAGTATCGCATCCCTTTTTCCTAGAAATTTCTTCTAAATCTAGTATGGCCTTTCATGTCCAATGTCGAAAGGTAACCTTTGTTTTGAATGTTGAAAGATTGAGAAGATTCCGTGCTCTCATTCCAAACTACTGCCATAGTTGACCACATATATAGCAACCACAGTGACAACGGCTCCAACCAGTTGAATAGGTGAGAATGTCTCGCCCAAATATAGAAACCTGAGTTGATAAACGAACAGAGGAAACATTGAAGTGTCTATAAAGTACATATTTCACTCATTGTCTTTGTTCCCAGTTGAAAAATGATGGGAAGAACCTTACCCAAAAACTGAAGCAAACATTGGGGTGAGAAAAGTGAGAGAGCTGAGCTTTGTCAAACTACCTATTAGAAAAACATCCACAATGGAGAATTAGCACCAAAATAGAGATCACAGCATATCAAAAAATGAGTAAACCATGATGAAACTAAATGGATTTCACAATGTTTATTAATCCAGCACAGTGAGACTTATAAAGTGATGTTATCATTGTGTCTTTGAGCATTCTTATAAAATTGAAAACTCCAATAATTAAATTATCATAAATGCATCAACAACTTATACTCAAATTTCAAATAGATCGAATTTCAGCATGTATATATTGTTGTGTGCGTGAGTGTGTGTAAGTATCCTAGTTATAGACTTATAGGAGTCTGGTAATTCTTTGTTAGGCCTCCTATTACTAAGGTTTATACTAGGAAGGGTAAAAAGGGGAATTCCACAGTGAGTTAGTTATGTGGGTAGTGGTGCAGAAGTTTGTGGGGGGCTGCTGTGGTCCCAAGAGAGAGTAAGGGCTGATGAGAGTTGGACCTATGGTGGGTAGTATATATAGTTGTTATGTTTTCATTTTAGGGTTTATGTGTGTTTTTAGCTTGAAGCTGAAAGAGAGGGGAGAGCACCAGCACTCTAGAATTTGCTGGGAGTTTTGTATTGCCGTTGGGCTATCTTTTCCCCTTGAATATCAATATATTGTAAGGGGTTACCTTATATTCTTTTTCTTTCATTATAGTTTACATGGTATTTAAATTGAAAACTCCAAATTATGTATGCACGTGGGAAAAATATTAAATCAATGATTAAGCCATCAACCAAAGCATGAAGTCACGTGTAACATTAGAAAAAATAATAATAAAGCGACAAGATGAGACAATTTGAACTTCAAAGCAAAACGCCCATACAAACTAGAAAACGCTACGAGGAAAAGAGTGTGAAACCTTTTGTTGCACTATAGAAGAATGAACCATAGCTAACAGCACTTCCAAAAATGGATGCATAAAGGAGCGCCAGTATATCATTTGTTGTAAAATCCTTAAGGCTCCCACTGACGGCAGGATCGTGATTAAGGAAACAGATCATCAAAAGCGGGAGACCACCAATCACCATGTGCTGCAACAAAAAGTTACATTTATTTAGTTCCATGCTTTATTTCCTTCAATAGACTAAGGCCTCTATAGGGCATCCTTCAAGTGTTTCATACTTCCAATAACAGAACCATAGAAGTTTGATGCTTTCAACATTTAATTGCGTGCATGCTACACTGACAACACTTCCTAGAATTAGACATTAGAGAAAGTACAAAGCAAAGACACCAAGAATTAATCTAAATCATAACTGAACTCTCTTCGGATCTGTCAAAATCATAACACAATGGGTTAATTGGGTGAAGAGGGCAGGAGATTTCCCATGATGACAATGAACAGTGCGCGAAAGGTAGATTAAAAACTAATTTTCTTCCAATCATATGATCATATAGATTTTGAATAAGGATGACAAAAATGGTACACTAAAATAATCTACAAAAGGCATAAGAAAGAACAATGATGTAAATTCATAAAAGATCACTTCATTAATCCTACCCATCCAGTTGCCATAATAGGATCAGAGTACTTGGAAACCCAGCGGACCATGACAGTACCTACTGCCATGCTCTGTGCAGCTAGAAACATCCACCACTCTCCACTTCCCCATAACGAAAAGCTACTTGCATCTAAAGAAAGTGAAGGAACCTGTCAAACCGAGTGCCATATCAAACAGAAGCTATGTTTTGATAAAGTGCATATAGATTAGTCTCATGAATGTCACATCTGTTTTCATTTAATAAATTTCTCGAACAATCATACTAACATAATGTAGAAAAGAATATAAAGACATTCACACACACACACTAACAATTATTCTATTGTGGAAAAGGAAAAAAAAAAGTGTTTTCTTTAAAAGAGGCCAGAAGCCAAGCTGCACGTTCATAAGATGATGCAATTAAAGTTTACAAAGAGTATGAATAGTGAAATTGAAATATCAAGATTTGATCAGATCAGATCAGATCACAGTTCAGAACATGCAGAAGTGTATGTTAAATGGTTCTTGAATTTCAGCATAAATTTTTAATTCAGAAGCTCTCTTCATTTTGAGGGCAGAGCATTACGAAATTAAGGTTTTCAAAAAAAAAAAAAAAAAAAAAGTATTCATTTCTACAAGAAATTGGGACTCATCAGCCCAAAAGCTCCCCAAAGGCCGAACCCGCCACAACTTGCATAAATAAGTTTGTTGAAAATTACACTTTGTTAGTCTCATACTCGTGCACGTCTGTAGAAAACCCAACTATACAGAGGGGAAAAGGATTACCTCAAGAAGTAAAAGTCCTAAAACACCAAGTACTAGTCCAGCGGCTCCAACGAAACTGATGGACTCGCCAAATAAGAAGGCTGCAAGCACTGCCACGGTTAATGGTTGAGAATCAATTATTACCTGCAAATCAAGGCATAGGCACAGAAAATGTGAATGCTATGGATATAATTTCCATAAGCTATTTGAATGAGTACAAAGATGTAGAGAAAAAAGTGCCAAATATGAATTTTTTTTTTTTTTTTGAATTCTTTTCATTGGAAAAATGAAAAGAAAGATAATTATAATGCCTATGAAAGCTAAAGTACGTTCCCCCCATTTGGCACAAATAAGAAACATATCATAAAAACAAAAGTTCTTATTAAGAAAACTCCAAGTAGAGGAATATGGGTGGGATGCTATTATTGTTGGCTCTGACGCGTATAGATATTGATGGAAAGCAATCTCTATAAGTTTGTCCCCATTTCTCGACTTTATTATTCTTTCATGGGAGATGAGACTCGTAAAATACAACTAGAACAACTTGGAGTATGCACATGAAGTCTATCTTGAGAATGATCCAAAACCTTCTCCTCCAAAATTGGTGGCCAATCCACACCCTCAGGTAATAACCTCACCCCCAAATTTATATAGAATAAATTCCGGAAAAAGTTCTCGTGTATGCCACTCCCATCTCAATATTCAAATTCAACCCTCATCCAATATCAATTCACAAATCAAATTTCCTCTTCCTTTCAATCAAAATACAACAGGAAAGAGCTGAATTTTCATCTCTATTCTTCAACCATACCAACCTACCTTACTATATAATGGGTTTTAGCAACGACAGTTGGAATGGAGAGGAAATGTTGACTATTAAAAAAGTACTTTTGGATATATGTTTAACATTTGTTTTGGTGAAATTTCATGGGCCTCAAAGAAATAACATGTGGTAGACTCGTCAACAATTGAAGTCAGCTTAAGGGAATGTTAGAAATTACTCGACACATTTCAAGTTGTATGGATCATACATTTTAAGGCACATGGAGGTCAAATTTACAAGATACATGATGCTATGCAACTGTATACCAATGTTTATCTATGTGTCTTCTTGAATGTCACAAGGGTTATACTATATAAAAGGATCCTCCCTCTCATTAGTAATCAAGCAAGCAAAGAAAATAAATTTGAAAAAGTTCCACAAAATAAATTTCTTGTGGTTAGCTGTTTTCTCTAGGTTTAGTTTGAATACATTATTGTTTTCTTTTTTGCGTACCAGCGCTGCCAACATATACTATACATCAATTACCAATTTCAGAAATCTACAATCAAGTAAAAGAGACATCTAAGTTACGAAGCAAAAGATGCAAAAACTGAAACATACACTGCCCAAGCCTGCGGATGTCCTCTGCAAGCCTTGAGCAAGAAAGCCCTGAAACGATGTAGCGTCGACAAGAGCAAAGAGAAGGATGGAAATCCAAGCAGAAAAACCAGAGGGAAAGGGGCGACCGCGGAAAGCAGCAAAGGCAATCAAAAGGAAACCGGCAGGTATAAGACGAAAGGCGGAAACGAAAAAGGGACCAGACCTTGGAAGCACCTCTTTCATCGCCACCATAGCCGTACCCCAAAAGAAAAACGGCGAAACCAACACGGCGAACTCCCAGGCTTTCTCCAAGACTGCCACAGAGCCATCACCACCACCACCAACAACATCGGAAGAAAACCCTAATTCCAGTGACTCCCCAATTGAGGACAGAGGATCTTCAACTTCATCACTCGATGAAACCACGCACTCCACATCCTGAGCAGTCCCCACGCATTCGATGGACTCAGACAAATCCAACTCGGTATCCGCACCACTTCTGGTACAATTCACCACCGGAATTGCAACATAATCGGAGCGAAACCAGTCATTCTCACCGTATCTTCTGAAACCCAAATGAGACGGCACTCGTCGCCGGAGGATTGGGGCGGCGGAGGAAATGTCCGGTGCGAGAATTCGTCTGGTGAAACGGAAATGAAGAAGAGGGCGAGAGTCGGACGGAGAAGAAGAGGAAATGAGTGTGGCAGTGGCTAAACAGGAAGAGATGGAGGGCCAAGAGGCCGCCATTGTTGTTGTCTCTGTTACAGCTCGTCGTTCTGGCTGAAGAAGGAAGGAACCTATTGAGAGCCGATGAGAGCTAAACATTCCGCCATTGTTTCTCTGGGCAGTGGTTTTGTGAGCTCGACAGGTCGATTTGGAACACACAAGTTCGAAAATCTTACCACTTGCACACTGTTGTTGCGTACTACAAACCAAGTTCAAGCTAATTCCGTGGTTCAACCGCTGAGTCAATCACTAACCTCTGGCGTATGACTCAAAGATTGGGATTTTTTTTTTTTTTTTTTTTTAAGAACAGGTTGGAGTGAGTATTCGAACCACAAACTTCTTCATCAATGGTACAAGTTTTATGTCAGTTCAACTATGCTCGACGTCAAAGATTGAGATTTGAATATGGATTAAAATGTACTTTTATGAACTTTAATGAAAGTAACAATTTAGTTTTTAAACTTTGATTTCAACTTTAATAAGTAACCATTTAGTTTGTATACTTTCAAATTTGAAACAAGTCTGTGTACTTCCAAATTTGTAACAATTTAATCATTGTTGCAAAAAAATCATCAAAATTAAATGTTGATTTTTATTATGTAATGATAAAACTTTGTAGCTTATAAATATATTGGGTCCCAAATTAGTTTATTGATCTATCTATGTAAGAAATTTCGTTAAATCTTTACATTAATTTTCACGATAAGGACTAAATCGTTACAAATTTGAGAGTACAGGAACTAAATTGTTACTTATTAAAGTTTAGAGACTAATTTGTTACAAAATTGAAAGTGAAGAACTAAATCATTACAAAATTGAAATTATAGAGACTAAATCGTTATATCAAAGTTTATGAACTAAATTGTTACTGTCATGAAAGTTCAAGGACCAAAAGTGATTTTTAACCTTGAATCTTTAACCTCTAGTTCGAGTGTACTTGCCAAAGCAAGCTTAGCTCAGCGGTAATTGGGATGTATCCTCGACCATGAGGTCAGATGTTCGAATCCTCCACCCCAAATGTTAATATACTAAAAAAAAAAAAAAGTTTGAGAGTACTTGTTGGCACGTCTTCCAGCTTCAAAATGTTAAAAGGAACATTTTTTTGTCTTGAAATTTTATGGAAAATTTAGGACTCGGCATTTGATTTTTGGTTTTTTGATTTTTGAAAATCAAGCTTGTAAACAAATCTTTCACCTATAACCTTTTTTTTCCCCTAATCTACCTTCTTTCCATGTTTAAAAAACCTAGTCAATTTTTAAAAACTAACCAAAGTAGTTTTCAAAAACTTGTTTTTGTTAAAATTCCGATGTGTCCTTAACAAAAATGAAAACCATAGTAAGGAAATTAGGAAGAAAACAAACATAATTTTCAAAAACAAAAAATCAAATAGTTATCAAAGAGGACTTCACGATTTAGTTCTTGTAATTCCAATTTTATAACAATTTAGACATTGTATATAACGATTTAATCATTTACTTTAAAATTTGTAACAATTTAGTTCTTGTGAAAATTTTCATAGAAATTAAGTGTCATGTAACGACTTAATCTTGATAGTTTTATTAATACATATGGTTCTAATCAAGATATCAATCTATATATGTTTGAAATTTCATTAATTCTTATAATCCAAAACATTGACTAAATAGTTACAAATTTTAAACTACAAAGACTAAATTGTAACATATCAAAACACAGAGACCAAATTGTTACAAAACTGAAAGTATAAGAACTACATTATTACAAAATTGAAAGTACAAGGACCAACTAGTTACAAAATTAAAAGTTCAGGACTAAATTGTTACTTTTATGAAAGTTTAGAGACCGAAAGTGTTCTTTAACCATTTTCAAAATATCTATTCTAATCTCTTTATTTTTAACTTTTGTTCGCTATATTTACAACATTTGTTTTGATTTCTATACATTTGAAAAGCATATCACCATTTTAGTTTACTAATATTTTACCAACGCTTGTATATCAAATTATTCATATTTTTTCTTATAAGTTATAACTAATAAAATAATTTTATGTATTTGATAAAAAAAATATATAATTTTATGTAAAATAAAAATGATAGCTTAATTACTAAATTAATGTAATATGACATCATTTAAATTAATTTAGTAATTTTCAATTCATAAATTTGTTAATCTATTATATCAACCTACATATTATTATTCTTTCTTTTTTTTTAACAATAACATGTATATTATATATTTATTTATTTATTTTTATAATAAGTTATATTTGGAGTTAAAAACAAATTTTTAAAAATTTCATAAAAATAAAAACTA
This sequence comes from Luffa aegyptiaca, assembly GCA_017139565.1. Lineage (NCBI taxonomy): Eukaryota > Viridiplantae > Streptophyta > Magnoliopsida > Cucurbitales > Cucurbitaceae > Luffa > Luffa aegyptiaca. Next base: position 14,375,268 of record CM029403.1, read on the forward strand.
TTATATTAGAAGTTATAAAAAAAGTTTACAATCGTTTGTTAATTAGAAAATTTAATGGACTCACTATTAAATAAAATTGAATGCCTCATTTTGAGCTAAATAATTTTATCTAATATTCTCAAATATTGTGTACTTTTTTTCAAAAAAAAAAAAAAAAAGATGATATATATGAATTATTGCAATTAAAAAATGGAATAATTTCATGAACATGCTAATTTTCTTATAAAATTTGAATGTTATCAAATTCAAATTAAAGCAACATAGCTCAACTGGTTAAGGCATGTTGTATTAAAAAATGGTTAAAGTATATATCATTGAATAAAAAGTCAGATATTTGAACTCCCACCCCACACTGAAAAAAAATAATCAAATTAAAGCATGTACAAACATTTTTAATTAAAAAAATAAAATAATAAAAAAATATAAAAAATAATTAAAATAACTATAGTATGTATAAAATAACATTAAAAAAAAAAACAATAGTTAAAAAAATCAAAGCTTTCTATACACATTCTTGAAATTGCTTGTTAGTTTCTACTAATTAAAAAGGCCATTATTCAACTTTATCAAATTAGAATTATAACCTCCTAAACTTACAAATAGCAATGTAGATTTGATATATGCATCTCATCTACTTGAATGTATAAGGTATGTGTATAATTACTTTCAATATTAGAGAGGCCTTGAGAGTAAGGGAATTAGTGATAACTAAAAATAAAGAAAAATGTAGAAGTTTTTTTTTTTTTTTTTTTTTTACAAACTTTTTGGAATTCCAAACTTTTGAAATTCATTTATTCATTATTTCTAGTGAAAATCATTTAATTTTTTTAGAAATAAATAACACCAAATTTTCATATCATTCTAACTTTTTAGATTCCATATATTTATTATAGGTTTTTTTACCATTTTATATTTATTATTATTTTTTAGTTCAACAACATTTGGGGGTGAGGATTTGAATCAATAATCTCCTGGTCGAGGGTATATGTCAATTACATATGCTCACTTTGACTTAACATTATATATTTATTATGGTTGGTAATGATTTACTCTTATTATGATAATTATTTAAAAATTAACAATTTATATTTAAGGGAGAGAGAAAAATTTTATAGAGGAAGGAAGATAGATTTTAAGGAGGTGGTGAGAATGAGAGTGGAAAATTTATTAGAATGATTTTAATTTTTTTTTGTTACAGTTCTTTTCTTTTCTTCATTTTTATTTTTTAAGGAAAAACAAATTATGGAAATCATTTTTTAGTTAAGACAGTGAAAAATAAAAGTTAGATAATAATATTTCAATCTACCAATTTAGCATTTAGCATTGTGGAATCTACTTCTCCAACTCAAAGAAAGTCGATTTTTCTTTTTAACTTTTAATTTCTTAAAGTTTAAGTGTTGCATAAAAAAGCAAAATTAATGTTGTAAAAAAAAATTATTTGTACTAAAAAAAATTAGGGAAAAAATCATTTTTAACCCTGAATTTTGGGAGTTGTATCAATTTTAACCCTGAACTTTCAATTTCATCAAATTGAACCCTAAACTTAACAAGTTGTATCAATTTTAACCCTGAACTTTCAATTTCATCAAATTGAACCTCAGACTTATCAAATCGTATCAATTTTAACCTCAAACTTGCGTTAGTCTTACCACGTATACCTTTGGTTAACTTTCCGTTTGAACCATGGTACGTAATTAATTATTTATTCCTTTTTTTCATTAACTCACATTGCACCAGGATTGGTTTCTTATAAATAAAATATTGGAGAAACTTTATTTTAGATAATTTTTTCTTGTTGTTGAAAACTTTAATTGTGAAGACTTTTTCGCTGCTATTTAAGATTACGAAAGCAAAAAACCTTTTGAGGTTTTTTATCTCCAAATATTGCTGGTTTTTATTGTTGCTAAGAACTTTGTGGGATTTTTTTTCTTCTTTTACAATTTTTTTTTCTTGTCAATTAGAAGAATGTACAAATGTAGGAAACGAAAATAAAGAAATTTCGAGTTTTTTATTTCTCATATTTGCTGGATTTTTCTTGTTGCCAATAACTTTGTGATTGTTTTTTGGATAATAATGAGAAAAAATAGTCTGAGATATTTGATTTATTCTGTTTTTTCCAAAAAAAACTGTTACAAAACACTAACTCAGGTGCAATGTGAATTTAAAAAAAAAAAAAAGGAAAAGGAAATTGTCAATTACATGTTTTGATAGCAATTCAAATGAAAATTTGACTAAAGGTTTACATTGCAACATTTATGCAAGTTTGAGGTTCAAATTGATACAATTTATTAAGTTTATGGTTCAATTTGATCAAATTGAAAGTTTATGGTTAAAATTGATACAACCTGCTAAGTTCAGGGGTCAAAATTGATTTTTTTCCCAAAAAATTATTTTGAAAACATTTTATATGTGTTTGAGTTATTTAAACATCACATTTGTCAATTTTCATTTTTCTTAATCGCTTAACATTTAAATAATTAATTGTAATAAAAAAAATCATTCAATAATTAAAGAAAAATTGCAATCTTAAAAATCCATTCATTATTATTAATTAATGTCAATAACATGCTTGTAAATTTAAAAATAAAGTAGGGACAAAGTAATTCAAAAAAATATTTTTAAACACTCTTCATTTTATATTAAAAAAATTAATTATATTGAGTAAAAAAAAATAAATTAGCACTCTTCATTTTGGTTAGGTCCTTTAATGATGGCTACGACTCTTGCACGTATTTCTCTTCCGACTAAAAAATAATACAACAACATCATACTTTGTTATCAATATAAGAAGGAAAGTTGTCAACAATGGTCTCAACTGACATAAAATTTGTAACTCGATCAAGAGGTCAGAGGTTCAAATTCTCCACTCCACACATGATTGACAGACATACATAAATATATAAAAGGTTGATATAGCTCCCAAAAGAGCCAATAACATAGTTTTCTTTTTTCTTCATTAACCCACAAAAGTAAATAAAGCACTTTTGAAAATATCATCAACGGTTGTTCTTTGGAGGTTTGAAATAACCACCCTTCCATGGCAAATCATACTGTGTTGGCTTTGCTACCATCGCAGCTTTCCCAACGGTTCTATACTCCATGGCCACCTTACCTTTAAGAACACCAAAAATCAAAATGAATCAATTGTTACCAAATTAACTTTGATTATGTTTCCTTTTTTTTAAGCAAAAAAAAAAAAAAAAAAAAAAAAAATCCATAAAGAAAACAGAGTTTAAATTTGTCTCTCCTTGGCGAGAAGAGTTAATAGGGATCATATCCAGCCATACATGAAAAGAGAGTTCGTTCGAAAGCCACTTTAGCGAGTGGCGATGAACAACAATTAATCACGTGAGAAGAGCTCTTAACCAAAGTTACACGTGGGTGTATGTTCAAATTTTATAAGTTTGGTCCTTGAATTTTTAAATTTATGTCTAAAATATTTCTTAACTTTAAAAACTGTCTAATAGGTTTCTGATTTTTTTTTCTATATCTAATAGTTGCCTCACATATCTGAAAATTTTAAAATTAATTGATCTATATTACATATAAAATTAAGAATTTATATCTAATAAGACTCTAAGACTCTAAACTTCTTCAATTTTGTGTCGAGTAGGTTTTGAAATTTCAAAAATATATATCGAATAGGTCAAGAATCCATTAGACACGAGATTGAAAATTCAATGACCTATTAGACATAAATTTGAAAGTTTAAGAACCTATTAGACATTTTTTTAAAGTTTAGGAACCTATTGCATACAAAATTTGAAAGCTTAGAGACTTATTAGATATTTTTTTTAAAAAAAAATTACAGGGGCCAAATAGACAGAGATCTGAAAGTAATTTAACCAAATTATTAAAATCCTACAAATTTATCAATAATCTTGTAGGTTATACAATTGTTTTGTGAGATCAGTTGAATTGCATATACACTGATTCAAACAATGGGTAATTAAACATATAGAGAGGTGAAAGTTACATTTTTTTTTCTTAGAAAATAAATATATGAAGTAATTTTAGGGTACGTTTGCTTTAACTTTTCAAGTGCTTAATTAAAAAAAAAACATTTTGAAAAAAAAAATCTAGTATTTGACAACCACTAGAAATGACTTATTAAAAAAAATGAGATTGAGAAATAAACCATTTTGAGAAAACATTTTTTTTTAAAAAGAATTTTTAAGTATATAATAATTTGGGTATAAAAACACTTGTGAGGAAATGTAACAAAACATTTTAGTGTTTAATTTCTATACAATTTTTATACCAAATGTTTGAAAAGAAATGCATCTTGAAAAACACTTCGTAAAATCAATCAATCATCTTCCTAAGAATTTTGCTACCAAATAATCCAATATAGGATATTCTTAAAGCCCAAGTTGGCAACTAACAAACCACATTTCTTTCTATTCTCAATCTTGATACATGCATGTACACCAGCTCTAAGGCTCAGGGATAAGAATTTGTCTTTTGTCCTTTTAAATTTATATACATTGCAACTGACCAAAATCATTTCATATATAGTTGAATTTAGTAATGGGTTAATTTGAACATAGTTTAACTGGTTTAGATATATCATGTCTTCGATCAAGAGACCAAAAGTTCAAATCTCGTCGTTAAACCAATTTGGTATTGAGGGTAGAAGTAGATGACTTAAATTTTATATCAAGTACAAAAAGCTAAAATCAAATATACGAGATGAGTTTTTGCTCTTTTAATCAAGCTTGATTTTACCTTTATAGATATCCTCAATTTGGTCCTTATGGATCAGAGTTTTGTTAAAATTTGTTAATAAAAATTGAGGAATACTCATTACATTATTATTTTATTGACATATTTAGACATGTGAACTTACATGTTAATTACTTGACACATAAAACTCAATCTATCAATAAGTTTTATTTGACCCATCGATTAAGCAAAATCCATTTTTTCAAGTGTCACATGTCCAAACATGTTAATAAAAATAATCATTTAATGACACCTTAGCGTTCTATATGAAGATTAAGTTTTTAGGTAATAATTTTTTTTTAGGTAAGGACCTAATTTAGTGTTTTAATATATTGAAAGTAAAATTGAAAAGTTTAAAAGGTAAATATCAAATTTAGAAAAAGAAAAAAAAAAAGCCTTAAAATTAAGAACCATTGTGTATATTTAGTTTCTATTTTGTCTTTTGAGAGATGTCAATAGTGACAAGTTTATTTCTCAAGCTTAAATTTTATCTTCTGAGAGTTTTATTTTTCTATTTAAGAAATTAACTTCTGAGAGTTGCTAGGTAATTTATATAACAAAACATCCTAACTAAACATTACTAATTTGTATTTTTAAATGAGTTTGAATTTGTTTTTTACACATAGAGACTCCTCTCACAAACCAAAAAAGTCACTCAAAAACTTGAAACATCAAATAGAAACTAGGGTGTGTTTAGCATGGATCAAGGAGGAGGTTGAAGTGATTAAAAAAGAATCTTAACGATTTTTAGCATTTGGTAAAACAGATTATAAATTTTCAACTACGTTGATTTGTAAAATCCAATAATTGTAGCTTTAGCTTTCCTAAAAAATTGATTTGTAACTTAAATATCTTCCAAGTCTACACGTTGTTGAGACCTGATTTATGGTCAATATATATATATATATATATATTTGTTAATTCTAAGTTAAAAATTTTTTATGCTTATTTTATACTCGATTGAAATTATTTATTTTTATTTTTTTATTTAAATTAAAATAATATATTTTTTTTTTCAATACAACTAGCAAATTATATTTCTTATCAAAATATAAAAATATCCTAGAATAAACACAAAATTATATGGTAAATCATATGGAATTTAAAATAATTATCTTATAATAATTTTGAAATTATCTTATAAAAACTTTGAAATTAGATATCAACCTTAAATTTATTTATTGAAAAATTATAGTTTCTTTAAGTTCAATAACATTTGGGGTGGGGATCCAAACCGCTAAGCTTACAAAAGTTTCATTTTAGCCCTTAAGGTCAAAATGACCTTTGAAGGTTTTTTTTAGTTAAATTTGGAACATGACATGTTTGCATATGTATGATTTTTGAATAGATTTGAACAAATATGTGAAATGAACCATAAGAACACATTCAAACACATCATTTTTTGTCAATAAATATAACGGAAAATGTCTCCAATGGTCGTTTTGAAACAAAACTTAAAACTTTGAGAGCTAAAATGAAACTTTTGAAAGTGGGTATAATTGAACAACCATGACAGAAACTACCCAAGCATAGCATAATTTATTCAAAACTAAAATCACTCATGAGAGAATAGAAAAGAAAAACAAAACAAAACAAAAAAGCACTTACGAATGCGAGGTTTTTGAAACGCAGTGTTATCCATTGCAGAAACAGTGGAGAAGAAGAGAAGCACTGCGAAGAAAAGCAGCAGCTTCAAAGCAAAGGAAATCTTGGGAAAAGCCATTTATATTATTGTTGCTGTGAGGCTGAGAGCTAGGCGAGAAGCCCTTTAATTTATAGCCAAATTTGGAGTTGATGTGAACTTTGAGAAGAAGACCTCTGGTCGTCGCTACGGCCATTTCCACTCACTCATTCACTCTATTTTTTCCAACTCCTCAAGATTTTTTCACAGTCAAACAAATCCGCGAACCCGCGTGGCTCTTGACTTCATTTTTAATTTTTATGGCTGTCTTCCATTCTCTTGATTTCCTCCTATAATCGTTAAAATACTTTCGTGGACTTTCTACGTTTGGATTTTATTTTATTTTAGTTTTTGTACTTTAAAGGTTGAAATTTAAATCATCTATTTTTTTTAATAAATCTTAAGTTAAAATAGTATTTTAATTCATGTATTTTTTAGATTGGTTTTGCTTTAGTTTCTATGGACCCGTTTGATAACATTCTCTGGTTCTCGTTTCCATCGTCGGTGCGAAATGGGAGGAGGGAGGAGGCCCTCCCTCCTCTCATCGCCAGCGCCGGAAAGGGAGGAGGACTCCCTCTGCCTTCTTTTTATTAAAAAAAAAATATAGAGAAAGGAAGGAAAGAGAGGAGAAAAGAGAGAAAGAAAGAAAGAAAAAGAAAAAAAGAAAAAAAAACTTCACCGGCGGCGGCGGCCGGCCACTGGAGTTGAAGAAGAAGGAGATGGAGAAGAAGGAGAAGTAGAAGAAAACGAAGAAGGAAAAGAAAGGGAGAGAGAAAGAATTAAAAAATATTTAAATAATAATATTTTTTATTATTTTAATATATTTTTATTTTAAAAAATTTAAAAATATTTTTTAATTAAAATGTAACGACCCTACTTTTCATGCCTAGATCCTAAGGCCGTTACTACATGCATTTCATTCTACTTCTAAGAACAGCGGGAAATTTTCATTTACAGAAACCATACTTAGAAATTTGCGAAACTTTTCAATCTGGGATCCCAGTTTAAAACAGAACAAACGAAACCTTTAGTAAATCAAACCAAACTTAAAGCGGAATAACTCGTAAATCATTCAATACAAGTTCAAAGGAGAATTTCAAAACGTAAAAAAAATGCGGAAGACTATCCTAAAGGAGATCCATGGCTCAGCAGCTCCCCGTCACGCGTACTGCACACCTTTACCTCTACCTGCAGTTGTATGTAAGGGAAAAGAATGAGTATTTAAGAAAATACTCAATAAGTAGCAATCAAGGCTTTAACATTTTATTCGAGTTAAGGGCCTTAGGGTTAGGTCATCTCATTTCATTTCATTTCATTTCATTTCATTCATCTGTAGTTCGGGTCTCGTGTTCAATTAGTACACCTTTATATAAATATAAGTTTGCCAACTCACTGATGGTGCACAAGTGGGAGTTTTGGGAGGTCTCTACTCCTACTGATTGTAGATGGCACCCAGTCAGTGGAGCTAAGTCTCATCCCTCAAGGCACTAATAGGCGCGTAGCTCTCTAAGCTACCATTTCACTGGTGGAGCGTTCATGGGTTTAAGTCGGGAATTTACTTCCACAGTTAGTAAATGGCACCTAGACTGCGAAGCCAAGTCCCGCCCATTAAGCCCCTCATTTCAGTCTATTACATCTCAGTCCTAGGTGTTTAATTGACACGACCCTCCTCTAAGGCACTAGCTTATTCCTTTCTCTTTCCTAATCCTTTCCCTCAAGGTAAATATGATTTCCAAACCGCCATGAGGCTACCGAAAATTCGGCAGCATAACGGCACACGCAGAGGGAACCCAAAATTTTCCTATTCACCTGACAGGGGAAATAAACACTTCTACGATTCAGATTATCCAACCACACAAGCTGCAAGGCACCACAATTTGCTAAAAGCCAGAGCGAGATAGACCCCGCATCCACAACCATTCAGATACGCATAACAACCAAACCATACAATCGAGCATGCTTCCAAAACAACTAAGAAATACAATTCCACCCCAAAACAGTATTAGACATGCTAAAGAAAACTCAACCTCCATGTCACAACGTGTTTTACAATGCAATAACTATTAATCGCATAGAAACCCAAAACGAGTCCAAGGTTCACAATTTATCTCATGCTAGCAGGCTAATCCCTCAAAGAACTAGTTCAAAAGCTCAGACTAGGCGTTTATCAAATCCCATAACAAGCAACAGGGACTAAACTTGCAAATAAAAATCCAAAGCTACTTACATTCCAAGGGACAACTTAAGGTTTAAATCCAACTCATGCTATAGTAAACCATACTCAATTTAAATGAGTTTAAAGCAGAGAATTTATTCCAACGGCTACTTACCTTAGTGAAGGAGATACTTGATTAACCTCCAAGAAATCCCTTAACTCCAAGGTTGTTAAGCAAGCTACAACAAGGAAAAGAACTCTTAATTAACTATGGACTCCAACCAAGCATTCAACTAAGAACCCATTACATTTGGGGGTAAAATTAACAACCAAAGCTTACCCAAACAGAATCGCAGCTTGCTGTCCAGCAGTCCCAAATCGCTCAAATTCGATAATTCGGCCTTCCAACACCACGGGCACCTTGAAATCAGAAGCTAAACTCAATGGGCATCCATGATTAAACATTAAATAGACAAAAACACCTTAAATCTCACTTACCCACTAACTGAAATCGTCAAACGCGCAAGAGACGTGTGGCTATTTGTCTTAAGGCAGTGACGACGGTAATTAGATCCGAGCGACGAAGAACAAACATATCTGGACACAACGGCTGCGGCAGTTCACGGCGACGGGAGGCGAGCGGCGGCGTCAGGCGTCGGCTTGACGTGCAGACGGAGAGAGAGAGGCTGCGAGGGAGAGAGAGAACCGAGAAAGAGACGTGTTAGAGAGAGAGAGAGAGAGAGAGAGAAAGAAACCTTACCGGCGGCGGCGGAGGAAGGCGACGGCGGCGGCGTGCGGCTGAAGGCGGCGACGTGAGGGAGACCGAGAGAGAGGTTGCCGAGAGAGGGAGAGATGGAGCAGAGAGAGAGTGATTGCCGAGAGATGGAGAGATGGAGCAAAGAGAGAGAGAGCATTCGTGAGAGGGAGAGAGAGTTAAGATTCTTTTTTTTTTTTTTAATAACCGGTCAATTGACCAAATTTGGGGGGAAGTTTCCCCTCATTTTCTCTTTTCTTTTTTTGACCGCCTGCCCACGTTTCCTTTTTTTTTTTTTTTTTTTTTTTTTTTTTACAGGTTGTTACATCATACTAACCTTAAAAGAACTTTCGTCCTCGAAAGTTGCTAGTACTGGAACAACTCTGGATACTTGGCCATCATTTCATCTTCTCTCTCCCACGTTGCCTCTTCAGACAAATGGTTTCGCCAAAGGACCTTCACGAGGGCTATCTCGCGATTGCGAAGGACCTTCACCTCTCTGTCAAGAATTAGCACAGGTTCCTCCTCATAAGTCAAGTTCTCGCTGAGTTGCAAGGGTTCAAAGTCCACTCTGTGGGTTGGATTTGTCAAATACTTTCGCAGCATGGAGACATGAAAAACATTGTGTACCGCCGAAAGCGAAGGCGGCAACGCTAGACGATAAGCTACCGGACCAATCCGTTCTAGAATTTCAAACGGACCAATGAAACGTGGACTGAGCTTGCCTTTCCTTCCAAACCTCAATACCCCTTTCATTGGAGCTACCTTCAAGAAAACATGATCACCCACGTCAAACTCTAAATCTCTTCTCCTTGTATCAGCATAGCTCTTCTGTCGGCTTTGAGCTGTTAACATCCTCGACCTGATTGTGCAAATAGCCTCGCTGGAGGCTTGGATCAATGCAGGTCCCAACAACTGACGTTCACCGACCTCATCCCAATAAACAGGGGACCTACATCTCTTCCCATAGAGGGCCTCAAACGGTGACATCCTGATGGTTGCTTGATAACTATTGTTATAAGCAAATTCCATTAAGTGCAGGTGTGCATCCCAACTACCTGAGAAATCCAAGACACATGCTCGCAACATATCCTCTAGAGTTTGGTTCAATCGCTCAGTCTGACCATTTGTCTGGGGGTGAAAAGCTGTACTGAAACGCAACTGAGTACCCAAGGCTCTTTGCAAACTCCTCCAAAAATTAGATGTGAACCGAGGGTCTCTATCTGACACGATTGATACCAGCACCCCATGAAGCTTGACTATCTCCGTCATGTATAACTGTGCCCACTTTTCAACAGTGTAAGTAGGCTTTCCAGGGAGAAAGTGCGCTGACTTGGTGAGTCTGTCGATAATGACCCAAATCACGGTGTAACCCTTGGCCGTTCTAGGCAATCCTGTGATGAAGTCCATAGATATATGCTCCCACTTCCATTCTGGGACACTCAGCGGCTGCAACAAGCCTGCTGGTTTCTGTCTCGGGGCTTTCACCTGTTGGCAAACAAGGCATTTACTGACAAAATCCGCTATCTCTCTTTTCATGCCCTGCCACCAGTAATACTGTTTCAAATCATGGTACATCTTCGTACTTCCTGGATGGATTGAAAAAGGTGAATTATGTGCCTCTGCTAATAATTCCTGCTTGAGATCGGCATTCCCAGGTACGCATAAGCGACCCTGGTAGCACAAGCCGAGGTCTGAAGATAAGGAAAACTCGTTCACCTGTCCCGCCTCTACTTGACTGCGTTTAACAATAAGGTCAGGGTCATTTGGTTGTTCATCTATGATCCTCTGTCTCAAGCTCGACTTAACTGTCAACTGAGCTAGGCGTGCTGTAACTTCGCCCACTGCAATCATAATCTCTGCACGTTCCAAGTCATCCAATATATGAGCCTGAGTAGTAATCAAAGCAGACGCATGAGCGGTCTTCCTACTAAGGGCATCTGCAACCACATTTGCCTTACCCGGGTGGTACTGGATGTCACAATCATAATCTTTTACTAACTCTAACCATCTTCGCTGCCTCATATTCAACTCTTTCTGGGTGAAGAGGTATTTCAAACTTTTGTGGTCCGTGAAGATTTGGATTTTCTCTCCATATAAATAGTGCCTCCAAATCTTCAAAGCAAAGACCACTGCCGCCAATTCCAAGTCATGGGTCGGGTAGTTCTTCTCATAATCTTTCAGCTGACGAGACGCATAAGCAATGACCTTACCATGCTGCATTAACACACAACCCAATCCCTTCTTTGAAGCATCGCTGTAAATAACGAATTCCCCGGAGCCATCAGGTACCGTAAGCACTGGTGCTGAAACTAGTCTCTGCTTAAGCTCTTGGAAGCTTGCCTCACAAGCTTCATTCCACACGAATGGAGTACCCTTTCGAGTCAACTGAGTTAGAGGTGCGGCTATACTGGAAAAACCTTGCACAAAACGACGGTAATAGCCTGCTAACCCTAAGAAACTCCGAATCTCACTGACTGAAGTAGGTCGAGACCAATTGGTCACTGCCTCTATTTTGGCTGGATCTACTGTAACACCTTCCTTCGAAACCACGTGCCCTAAGAAGGAAACTCGTTGTAGCCAGAACTCACACTTAGAGAATTTGGCATACAACTTGTTCGTTCTTAAGGTGATTAAAACTCTCCTGAGGTGATCCTCATGTTCCTCTTCTGTCTTGGAGTAGATAAGAATGTCGTCGATAAAAACAATCACGAAAGAATCCAGGAATTCCTTAAATACTCTGTTCATCAAGTCCATGAAAACTGCAGGAGCATTAGTAAGCCCAAAGGACATCACGGTAAATTCGTACTGCCCATACCTGGTCCGGAAAGCTGTCTTGGGTATATCGTCCTCTCTAATTCTCAACTGATGATAACCTGACCGTAGATCTATTTTAGAAAACACTGCTGCCCCTTGAAGCTGATCAAAGAGGTCATCAATCCTGGGCAGAGGGTATCTGTTCTTTATTGTCACCTTGTTCAACTCTCGGTAGTCGATGCACAACCGCATTGTCCCATCCTTCTTTTTCACAAATAAAACTGGAGCACCCCATGGCGAGACGCTGGGGCGTATATAACCTTTGTCCAACAGCTCCTGAATCTGCACCTTAAGCTCTTTCAATTCTGCTGGAGCCATCCTATATGGAGCTTTAGAAATCGGGTTAGTCCCTGGCTCAAGCTCGATGCAGAAGTCGACCTTTCGAGCTGGTGGTAGTCCTGTCAGATCTTCAGGGAACACATCTGTGAACTCCCTTACTACCGGAATTAAGGTCATTGATGCCTCGGTTTTCCTCGTGTCAACCACGCTAGCCAATAAGCCCCAGGCTCCTTGGCTAATCAATTTTCTCGCCTTTATTGCAGAGACCACTTTAGGAGCACCTTTGATCATCGATCCTTTAAACTTGAAGCTTGCCTCTGACGGAGGGTTAAAGATCACCTCCTTACGATGACAGTCTATGTTGGCATAATTAGAAGCCAACCATTCCATTCCCAAAATAACGTCAAAATCACTCATATCCAGGGCGATCAATGTCACATCCATCGATCGATCAGACACTAACATTTGGCAGGCTTTCACCGCTTCACTAGCTAGTAGTGTTACCCCCGCAGGGGTTGAGACTGACAAAACATAGCCTAGCGGCTCTAGTTCTAGGTTGGCTTGACTTACAAATGATGCAGAAATAAAAGAATGCGTAGAACCCGAATCAAACAACACAAAAGCATAGTGGCCGAGGATAGGGATGGTACCTGTCACTACTGCGTTAAGGTCCTCGGCCTCTTGTCGGGTGGTGGCAAATATCTTGCCCTGATGTTGTGCTGGTCTCACCCCAGATGCCTGATTTGAACTGGACGGCTGGTCGGCATAATTAGCTCTCTTCTGATTACAATTCGGAGCAATATGCCCCTCCCGACCACACTTGAAACAAACATGGGTCCTTGCCAAGCAACGACCCCAGTGGTACTTCCTACAGGTCTGACATAATGGCCTATCCTGATTAGGCCCTGGCTGATTCTGTGCTCTCTGTCGACGGTCCTGGGGCGGACCTCGTCTAGGGTAACGATGACCCCTCTGTGTGTTCGAGCTCATCTGATCGTACCTTCGCTTATGACCTGAGGAATGTTCTGAAGAGACAGCTGACGGTCGTCGATCAACCAGCTGTGCCACCCTAACTGCCGTGGCATAGTCTTGGGTTCATGGGCTACCACATTGCCTTGAATCTCTTCCCTTAAGCCTGTGATGAAACGTTCCACCTTATCAGCCTCTACAGCTACCAGGGTAGGGGCAAACCGTGACAGTCTGGCAAATTCAGTCTCGTACTCCTCTACCGTTCGGTTTCCCTGCGTAAGAGCCACGAACTCTGATTGCTTCTTGAATCGGGAGGCGGCAGGGTAATACTTCCTGAAAAACTCCCCTCTGAACTGAGTCCATGTGACAGGTCCGTTGCTGACGTCTAAGGTCCTTTCGATCGATTGCCACCAAATCAGGGTGTTATCTCGTAACAAAAACACGGCGCAGTACACTTTCTGGTCCTCCGGGCAGTTCATGTGGCGAAAAAAAGTCTCGATGGAGGACAGCCACAACTCTGCTACCGTGGGGTCCCTTGAGGCTCCATCGAACGGACATGGGTCCCACTTCCTGAAATCTCTTAAGCACCTAGCCTCCCGTGATAAGGCGGCTTCGTTGTTCTGAGGCGCTTGGGCCTGTCGCCCTGCAAGCACGCCTGCAACTGCAGCCTGCACTGCGGTCTGAACTATTGCCTGAATATCCACTGGGACAGGTCCTACCGCAGGCCTCGGCTGTTCCACTTGTGGGTTTTCTGGTAGGTTTCCTTCCTGCTCTACAGGTGGCACGACTTGCTCAGGGGCTGTACGACCCCTGCCACGTCCTCTTCCTCGACCTCTTCCACGTCCTTGTGCTCGGGGAGGCATGATCTATTTCACAAAAATTTTATCATCTTACTAACAGGCTTGAATCCTTTAAACAATTCACAGGTACTAAACCTTATGCATATCTTTCCCACAACATGGATCTTTTACGAACATGCATAACATATAACATTTACAAGCTACAAAGTAATCAAACGTGTACCTGGCGTGACCGGATGCTTGCTGATAAGCCATGGACATATCTAAGGTTTACGATGTAAACCAGTCTACAGAACCTATAACCTAGAGCTCTGATACCAACTGTAACGACCCTACTTTTCATGCCTAGATCCTAAGGCCGTTACTACATGCATTTCATTCTACTTCTAAGAACAGCGGGAAATTTTCATTTACAGAAACCATACTTAGAAATTTGCGAAACTTTTCAATCTGGGATCCCAGTTTAAAACAGAACAAACGAAACCTTTAGTAAATCAAACCAAACTTAAAGCGGAATAACTCGTAAATCATTCAATACAAGTTCAAAGGAGAATTTCAAAACGTAAAAAAAATGCGGAAGACTATCCTAAAGGAGATCCATGGCTCAGCAGCTCCCCGTCACGCGTACTGCACACCTTTACCTCTACCTGCAGTTGTATGTAAGGGAAAAGAATGAGTATTTAAGAAAATACTCAATAAGTAGCAATCAAGGCTTTAACATTTTATTCGAGTTAAGGGCCTTAGGGTTAGGTCATCTCATTTCATTTCATTTCATTTCATTTCATTCATCTGTAGTTCGGGTCTCGTGTTCAATTAGTACACCTTTATATAAATATAAGTTTGCCAACTCACTGATGGTGCACAAGTGGGAGTTTTGGGAGGTCTCTACTCCTACTGATTGTAGATGGCACCCAGTCAGTGGAGCTAAGTCTCATCCCTCAAGGCACTAATAGGCGCGTAGCTCTCTAAGCTACCATTTCACTGGTGGAGCGTTCATGGGTTTAAGTCGGGAATTTACTTCCACAGTTAGTAAATGGCACCTAGACTGCGAAGCCAAGTCCCGCCCATTAAGCCCCTCATTTCAGTCTATTACATCTCAGTCCTAGGTGTTTAATTGACACGACCCTCCTCTAAGGCACTAGCTTATTCCTTTCTCTTTCCTAATCCTTTCCCTCAAGGTAAATATGATTTCCAAACCGCCATGAGGCTACCGAAAATTCGGCAGCATAACGGCACACGCAGAGGGAACCCAAAATTTTCCTATTCACCTGACAGGGGAAATAAACACTTCTACGATTCAGATTATCCAACCACACAAGCTGCAAGGCACCACAATTTGCTAAAAGCCAGAGCGAGATAGACCCCGCATCCACAACCATTCAGATACGCATAACAACCAAACCATACAATCGAGCATGCTTCCAAAACAACTAAGAAATACAATTCCACCCCAAAACAGTATTAGACATGCTAAAGAAAACTCAACCTCCATGTCACAACGTGTTTTACAATGCAATAACTATTAATCGCATAGAAACCCAAAACGAGTCCAAGGTTCACAATTTATCTCATGCTAGCAGGCTAATCCCTCAAAGAACTAGTTCAAAAGCTCAGACTAGGCGTTTATCAAATCCCATAACAAGCAACAGGGACTAAACTTGCAAATAAAAATCCAAAGCTACTTACATTCCAAGGGACAACTTAAGGTTTAAATCCAACTCATGCTATAGTAAACCATACTCAATTTAAATGAGTTTAAAGCAGAGAATTTATTCCAACGGCTACTTACCTTAGTGAAGGAGATACTTGATTAACCTCCAAGAAATCCCTTAACTCCAAGGTTGTTAAGCAAGCTACAACAAGGAAAAGAACTCTTAATTAACTATGGACTCCAACCAAGCATTCAACTAAGAACCCATTACATTTGGGGGTAAAATTAACAACCAAAGCTTACCCAAACAGAATCGCAGCTTGCTGTCCAGCAGTCCCAAATCGCTCAAATTCGATAATTCGGCCTTCCAACACCACGGGCACCTTGAAATCAGAAGCTAAACTCAATGGGCATCCATGATTAAACATTAAATAGACAAAAACACCTTAAATCTCACTTACCCACTAACTGAAATCGTCAAACGCGCAAGAGACGTGTGGCTATTTGTCTTAAGGCAGTGACGACGGTAATTAGATCCGAGCGACGAAGAACAAACATATCTGGACACAACGGCTGCGGCAGTTCACGGCGACGGGAGGCGAGCGGCGGCGTCAGGCGTCGGCTTGACGTGCAGACGGAGAGAGAGAGGCTGCGAGGGAGAGAGAGAACCGAGAAAGAGACGTGTTAGAGAGAGAGAGAGAGAGAGAGAGAGAAAGAAACCTTACCGGCGGCGGCGGAGGAAGGCGACGGCGGCGGCGTGCGGCTGAAGGCGGCGACGTGAGGGAGACCGAGAGAGAGGTTGCCGAGAGAGGGAGAGATGGAGCAGAGAGAGAGTGATTGCCGAGAGATGGAGAGATGGAGCAAAGAGAGAGAGAGCATTCGTGAGAGGGAGAGAGAGTTAAGATTCTTTTTTTTTTTTTTTAATAACCGGTCAATTGACCAAATTTGGGGGGAAGTTTCCCCTCATTTTCTCTTTTCTTTTTTTGACCGCCTGCCCACGTTTCCTTTTTTTTTTTTTTTTTTTTTTTTTTTTTTTACAGGTTGTTACATAAAATAATAGTGTTGATTTAACAGAAAATTGGACGGAGGGACCAAATGTGTAACGAAATCCAAAACTCAGGGACCAAACTGTTACTTAACCCAAACTTCAGGTACTAAAGTGTATTTTTCCAAAAAAAAATTATATCCTTCCAATGTTGTTCAAATTTAATTTGCAATGTCATCTCTCACCCTAACCAATTTATTTTTAACGATGTCCGTTTACACAAGTTAGTTCAATTAGATTAATTTGTTATTTACAAACTTTGTAAATTTTCAACGATCATTAATTTATTGCACAACATGCTATTCACATATATTTTTTTGTGTGCTTGTGGTATTGAGACATATATATTTTTTTCCTTTAAAAATAGATGTATTTTCATTAGCCAAGGATCCCAACATGTAAGATGAGAAAAATCGAAAGAAAAAATATATATTTTTTTTACAATTAATGGAAAACGTGAGATATCTTATTAATTAATTTATTTAATAAATAAATTAAAATCCTACAAAATTAACGAAAAATAATAGAGATTCAAATGGAAAATATAATAACTAAAAGCTCACTAATGATAAGAAGAAAAAAGAAAGAGAAAGTAATAACGGAAAAGAGAAACAAAGATTTTTTTTTTTTAAAAAAAAAAGAAAGATAAAGAAATAACGAAAAAGAGAAAAAATGAAAAAAAATAATAAATAAGGAAGTGGTAGAAAAAATAGAGAGAAAAATGAGGAGAGGAAGAGAAGAGGTGAGAGAGATGAATACATGCATGAAAGATGGAAAAAATAAACAAAAATATAATTTGAGTTGTAGTTTCTCAAATTTTGCCTTTTTTTTTTTAACGTTTCTAGAAATTTAGAAACAAGAAATAAGATCAGTTATCAAACATGTATGTTTCTTGAAAAATGAGAAACAAGAACAAGAAACAGGAAACAAGAATGTTATCAAACGAGTCATATACTTCCAAATATTCAATTTTGGTTTTTGTAATTTCGATAAATCTTAATTTTTGTTCATACTACAATTTTTTTTAAATCATTATTCATGCTACAAGTTTATGGTTAGCTAATCTAAAAACAAATTAGTTTATATTGTCTTTCTTCTATAAATTTTGAAAACATATATACATGGGTTTTTTCTTGAATAAAAATTATTGTGTTTATTTTATCAATTAAAAAAAAAAAACTTCAAATTAATGATGAAGACTAATTTTAAGATATATTGAAAGTATGGAGAAAAATTGAACATTAGAAAGTACAGAGAGACTAAAACAGAACAAGTATTAAAGTACATGGACCAAAATGGTATTTTAACCTAAGTCTTAATTAAAATTAGTTGTTATTATTCTTAGATTGAAGTGATTTTTTTTTATTGATAACTTGGTAAAATAATAATAGTAAGAATTTTCCATTAAAGAAAAGACACAAAATGAATATATGATTTCGAAATTTATAGAGGGGGAGTATTCTAATAGATTTTTGTTTCTAGGAAAAGTTAATCATAACTAACAATAGGGACTAATTTTAAACTTTTCTGAAAGTATAAAGACTAAAATAGAACAAGTTTCAAAGTACATGGACCAAAATGATATTTTAACCTAATATAAGTAATCTTTCGACTAAATTATAAGTTTGGTTAATCAAAATTCTTGAAAAAGTTAGGTTTTAGATGAACTACTAACTACTTGAGCGCAGTACTTGAGCGCAGTTTAGTAGTTAAGACATCTCTCCTACCCTTGAGAGATTGAAAATTTGAAATCTCAATCTTTATATATATGTGATATTCTCAAAAATGATCTATTAACCTCAAATTTTGATTTTATGTTTAATAAGTTTTTTTAGTTACAAGTTGAATGGTTTGACTTTTAAAGTCGTGTCTAATGAATTTTATCTTAAAAGTCTTATTGATCATTTTATTAATAGACTGATTTGATTTTCTTGATAGATGGGGTGAGTTTCATTTCCTTAATAATACACGGGGCAACTAGATAAATGACTATTTTTAATTTTGCGTATAAAAAATGTTCATGTGATTTTTTTATTTGAAAAATGATCAATTGCTATTTTTAGTAGGTTTTTTTTACCACGAATCAGACGAAAATGCACCTAACGAAATCTAAATCTAGTGAACCGATAAATTCAAATACAGCCTAAATCTAGGAGAGAATATAGGGGTTACACTTTAATTCAACGCCACAATGAAAATCAATCAAATTCAAATTAACAAAGATAAATTGGAACAAATAAATAGAAGTTATCTTAACCGTATTAATTAATAATGAAATTTTAAATTGATTGAACAAATAAACAGAAGTTGTCTTAACCATATAAATTAATAACAAAATTTTAAATTGATAAATATAATACTAAGAATCTCACATTTTAGGGAGGAAAAATAGGAGTGAATTAAGGAAATACACTATATTAAGAGGGAAAAAGTCACTTCGAAAGCTGCAATTTCAACATTAATGAGGATTTTTTTTTTTTGAACTTACATTAGTGAGGACTTGAAGCTTACAATTCAATTGAAACACATTAAATTAATATCAATTTAATGGTTTCATCTAAAATAATTGGAAGCATTAGTTAGGTGTTTTGGTATTTAAAAAGCTTACCAACTTTTTCTAAACAGACTATACAGGTTTTCAATTCATCTTCTCCTCCCTTAAAAGCTATTTTAATTGGTTTCTCCTTCGATACCTTCCAATTTTTTCTTATTCTAAATCTATCTCCATATTTAGTTTTGAATCTAAATCTAGTGAACTGATAAATTCAAATATAGCGTAAATGTAGGAGAGAATCTAAGGTTTACACTTTACATTAACGCTACATTGCAAATCAATCAAATTCAAATTAACAAAGATAAATTGAAACAAATAAATAGAAGTTATCGTAATCATATAAATTAATAACAAATTTTTAAATTGAGAGATGTAATAATAATCTTATCTAATTTTGAAAAGAAAGAGGGAAAATTACATTAATGAGCAAAAGAATGAATATGATTAAAAAGATGAACACAAATATGCTGAAACATACCTATGATCAACCTATAGTGTTGGAAGAAACGATGAACCAACAAATCGATCAAACTTCTTGGAAAAGACGATGAAGAATTCCGTAAAAGTTTACTGAAAAATTGAATAAAAAAACGTATATTTTGGGTAGTCTATCAAATTGCAAAGAAGAAAAAATAGTTTCAAAATGGGAAGGGAGAGAGGATATATGTTGTAACTGTCCATTCCTTGATTCATGGGATTAACTGTTTTCTATTTTTTTTTTAAAAAAAAAGATCAAATACGGGTTGCACAAATATAGGGTAGGATGTGGGAAACGACTCAAAGGTATAATTGGAAGAATAAAATGCACGAAAAGGTTAAAAACTTGTCATTTTTTATTACAAAATTTGTTTGGTCATTTTTCAAATCTACACTTTATTTCTAGTCATTTCTAAGGATTTTTCATAATGACTTGAAAGACCATTTAACTTTTAAATTGGAGGGATTAAAGCTTTTCGAACTTTACAAACTAAGGTTGTGTTTGAGATTTGATTTTGGAAGCCTTAAAAGTGATTACACAATATTTTTTTTTTTTGAAAATCGATTACACAATATTTTTAACTTCTTATTGTGTTTGGTTAAATTGAATATGAATCTATTAAAATCACTTTTGTAATTCACGTTCATTCACAAAAATTATTTTCATTAGCTTTTAAAAATAGATTTTCATAGAATCTAATGTCTTTTCTTAACAAATTTTCAATTTTCAATTTTATCCTTCAAGAAATTAATATGATTTTATATTTCTATTATTTTATCACACAACTAAATTCTTTCTCCTAATCTTTCAAATTAATTAGATGAGTGCAACCATTCTTTTAATAATTAATACTAGGGTGTATATATATGTGTAGGTGTCTCTTAACAAATAATTCAGAGCAAACAAAAAATAAATTTAAATTGAAATCATAATGTTTGGTTTAAATCTCATTTTAGTCTCTAAACTTTTAAGTTTGTTCTATTGAAGTCCTTAAACTTTCAAAACGTTCATTTTGGTCTTTGAACTTTCAAATTTGTTCTATTCTAGTTCCTGAACTTTCAAAATGTCTATTTTAGTCCTTACACTTTTAAAAAGTAATCATTATGGTCATTGTTATGTTACTTTTATACTTCAAATCTGCTTTGTTTAATGTTTGTCTCTAATTTATTTGACTTGAAATCTTGCTCATATTAACGATCTAATATACATGCTAAAAGTTATGTCATTAATTTGTTAAAATTGAAATAAAAGTAAGGACTAAAATAATCCTTTTTTTAAAGTTTGGGGACTAAAATATACATTTTAAAAGTTTAGGGATCAATAATATGGAACAAACTTGAAAGTTTAGGGACTAAACCGAACATTTTGAAAGTTCAAGGACCAAAATAGAACAATTCTTAAAGTTTAGGGACCAAAATAGGATTTAAACCATAATGTTTTAAACAATTATTTAAAAACTATAAATTAAAAAATATATATATGTAAATTTTGATGGTAGGTCTATTTTAGCCATTATAGCTAAATCACAACAATTTCAATTTAGCATTCATTTACCAAACACTGTAGCCTACTTTTCTCAGGTTTAAAGTTGGAATTTACCAAACACTAACTTACTTTATATCAGTGTAGCCTACTTTCTCAGGTTTAGAGTTGGAATTTACCAAATACTAACTTACTTCATATTACAACTGATTTTTTTTTAAAAAAAACACAATTGCTAGCAATTAATTTAAAAGCTACCACAATCTCAAACTTGAGCTTAAATAGAAATCAAGTTCAATGTCTAATTCTTGATCTTTTATTTATGAACTGCTTTCTTTTCTTTTCTTTTCTTTTCTTTTCTTTTCTTTTCTTTTTTTTTTTTTTTTTTTGAAACATTATGAACTTTATTTGGTTGTTTTTTCAGTTTTCTTGCTTTATTTTATGAATAGTTATGAAATTCTACCTTGCATTACTAAGTAAACTTGTTAAAATGTGATCTTAATTTCCGGATATAATTAGGATTTCTTTCTTCCATCACTTTTTTCCTTTTACTCTTCAAATATTTTTTAAAAAATAAAAAATTGGTAACAAAGAAAAAAGACATCTCAACTAAATTAACACAATTTTAACAAGCTCATTACTAATTAAAATCCATCATTTATGTTAAGAGTTTCTTTCACTATCTTCCCATCTATTTTGATATTACGCCCTTTAATTTATTTTTTATTATTTATTTATTTTTTGAATTTCTAGATCATAATTAGCTCATTACTAATGGATCATATACTTTCATCTATTCAATTTTTTGAATTTTGAAAAATGTCAAATAAGTCCCATATATCAGACACCAAATTATTAGACACAAAATTAAGGTCCCGTTTGTTAACCATTTGGTTTTTGGTTTTTGGTTTTTTAAAATTAAGCTTATAAACACTACTATTCCTTTACAAGTTTCTTTGTTTTCTTAATACCTTCTTCCCATATTTTCAAAAACCAAGCCAATTTTTTAAAACTAAAAAAAGTAGGTCCCGTTTGATAACCATTTGGTTTTTGGTTTTTGGTTTTTGAAAATTAAGCTTATAAACACCTATTTCTATCTATGAGAGTCTTTTGTTTTAGTATCTACCTTTTTCCTTGTTTTCAAAAACCAAGTCAAATTTTGAAAACAAAAAAAACTAGTTTCCAAAAACTTGTTTTTGTTTTTGAAATTTGGCAAGGAATTCAAATGGTTCCTTAACAAATATGAAAACATTGTATAGAATTTGGGAGAAAACAAACATAATTTTCAAAAACCAAAAACTAAAAACCAAATGGTTATCAAACGGGCCCGTAGTTTTTAGAAACTTGTTTTTGTTTTTGGAATTTGGCTAGGAAATCAAATGTTGTCATTGACAAAGATGAAAACCATGGTAAGGAAATGGAGAGAAAACATGCATAATTTTCAAAAACCAAATGGTTATCAAACGGGCCTAAATGCTTAAGATTCTATTAGACACATTTTTAAGTTTAGGGACTATAGACACAAACCTAACAGTTCAAGGACTAAACTTGTAATTTAACCTAATCGATATTATGTAATTTAAATATTGTATTAATGATTCTAAAGTTACATTTATATGAACTTGTGTCCGCTCTAACATAAAATTCTGAATCCGCCACCGATCCCACGGACTAAGAAAAGAAAATTTGTCCATTAAAGCACACATCGAGAAAACAAAGTTATTTCGTAGAGTTTAAGGATAACATTCTTTTTTTTTTTTCATTAAACCCACAAAAGTAAAGAAAAGACTGCGGAAAATAACATCAACGGTTGTTGTCTGGAGGATCATAACCACCCTTCCATGGGAAATCATAAACTGCTGGCTTTGCTCCCAACGCAGACTTCACAACAGCCTTACCTTTAAACATATACCAAAAATCAAAATAAATTATTTTTTTTTAAGAAAACAAAATAAATTAATTAATTCTTAGTAAATTAAACTTTGATTATATTCCCCTTTTTATTTTAAATAGAATATTTCTTAATGAAAGTTGTATGTACATGCATGTTCAAATTCAACTGTTCCATGAAATTAGTCTAAATGTACCTAAGTTAATATAATTCACGAATAATATTAAAGAAAAAGAAGTTGAATGAAACTTCTCTCCTCGAAAAGAAATCAAATATTGTAGGATTAAATAATTGTCCTGTGAGATTAATCTTAGTGTACGTAAATTTACCTAAACATTCATGATGTTAAAGAAAAATATAAGTTTGATGAAACTTCTCCTGGAAAAGAAATTAAATATTGTAGGATTTAATAATTGTCTCGTGAGATTAATCTAAGTGTGTACGTAAGTTTACCTAAACAACGTTCACAAATAATTAAAAAAAAAAAAAAAATACATAGTCATGATCCCAAGTTTAATGTGGGGTCTTCCTTTTGTCTTCTTTATTAAGTTTTTTTTTTTTTTTCAAAAGAATTCTTTTTTTTTTTTAGTAAATCTAACATTTGGGAGTGGGGGGATGCGAACCTCTGACCTCATGGTCGATGATACATACCAATTACCCCTGAGCTAAGCTCGCTTTGGCTTTTCAAAAGAATTCAAAAACCCAAAATAGGACATATATATTCTTTAACCTCAAGTTGGAACAAACAACATTTCTCACTATTCTTACTCTTGATACATGAGCTCTAAGGCTTATAAGATTTTTCTTTTTTGGTCATTATAAAATTTATATATTGAATTTTTAATAAATTCAAGCTACATACATAGATTGGTCTAATATTGAGTTTAGAAATGTACCTTAAAGCTTATGTTAAATATAAATTAAAAAATTTACCGTTAAAGGACAATCCAAAACATAGTTTTGTACTTGTTAGCTTCCCAAAAATCATAGTTTTTAGTGAATAGGGAGGACGATATAGGACACTTAGGGCCCGTTTGGTAACGTTCTCGTTTCTTGTTTCTGTTTCTTCATTTTTAATAAAGAAAAATAGAATTTCATGACCCTAACACCTATACATTCAATAATAATAAACCTATATTCTTATTTATGTTTAGAAAAATTTGAAAACAAGAACAAAAAAGGAGAAACTAGTTTTAGTTGTTTTCAAAAGTTCTATACAAATTTTGTGAGTGTTTCTAAAAAATGAAAAACAAGAAACATACATAGTTATTAAATGCTTAGATTTCTTAATAAAATTAGAAACAAGAAACAAGAAACGAGAACGTTACCAAACGGGCCCTTATCATCTTTCTTAAAAGTTTAATCGTGGGAGTGACGAAAAAAACAACTACGACAAAAACATCATAAAATATCTTAAAGTATAAATACCCTATTTTTTAATGTGTGAAAAACTTATGTTGATATCATGTATAGGACAACGAACAGCTCTGTACATCTCTTTACAATGATATAATATTGTCTACTTTGAACGTAAGTATATAGAGAGAACTTACGAATGTGGGGTTTGTGAAGCGAAGGATTGTTATCAGTTGCAGAAACCGAAGAGACGACGAGAAGCACTGCAAAGAAAAGCAACTTTAACGCGAAGGAAATTTTGAGAGAAGCCATTGTTGTTGTGAGGCTCAGAGCTTGACCAGAAGCTTGAATTTATAGCCAATTTTGGAGTTGCAGTGACCTTTGAAGAAGACCTCTGGTCGTCGCTACGGCCATTTTCACTCACTCTTTTATTTCCAACTGCAGATTTTATGGTCAAATAAATCCGCGAATCCGCGTTTAAAAAAAAAAAAAGAAATTATTCTGTCTCCCACTTTCTTGATTTCCCCATATAATTAATCTTTTGGTTAAATTATAAAACTTTGATCAATCACGTGCTTTAAAAAGTTAGCTTTCGGTGAAGGGGAATTAGGTTTCAGTCTCTCGGGGCCGTTTGGTACAAGGTTTTTTGAGATGGGAATGGACAATGGTTTCTAATACCTTGTTTGTTTCAAGATTTCTGTGGTGGACCTCGGAAATAACGCATTCCAGGCAAAAGCATGAGTTTTCTCTTTTCCCATCTCTTCTTTTTTATTTTTATATGCAATTTTATTTTGAATATAGTTAATTAATTAACTAATGAATACTAAATTAAAAATAATATAATAAATTATTTAATTAGATTAAATAATAATTTGTCAAGAATTTCATTTTTTTTAAACAAATACTTTTTTCTAGGACTTTTAAACAAATACTTAGTCCAAGTTTATTAAAGAGATGTAATTACATATTTACTAAAATTATAATTAATTAGTCAATATTATCGAAAATATATTTAATTATTGAATTAAAATCATTTAAATGAATTTAGTATAAAAATTTATTTTTCAATAATTATAATTAATTACTTATCGATTATTTATAATCAATTAGTTACTTTTTTAAATTTCCTTATAATAAATAAATAATCATATTATTATTAAATATTTATCTAATTAATTTTTATGGATACAATATATTAAATTATTGTAGTTAAAGATATTTATCAAAAAATTAATTAAATAATTTTAGTTTGTTAAATTAACATAGTTTATTCCATTAAAATTATTTCATGATTATTATTTCATTAATTTTTATTAATAATTTGAATTAATTTTGATTATTTTATTGATTAATTTATTAAAATTACATAAAGTTTACCTGATTAATTTTAAAAAATAAATACAGACGTAATTTGTTCTCATAAAATCCTAATGACATTCCCATGCACAACCAAACACAGTTATCTTTGATTCCCAGCAATCTTATTCCCAAGCATAGTATTTCCAGGCATCATGTATTCCCAGGCATCTATGAAACCTTAAACCAAACCAAACCTTAATGGTTAACACGAGTATAGCTATCAAACAGTATTTGGCTACATACTGGTATGTAGGGATCTCCTATACACCATTAAAATCTTGACAACTAGGAGAGAGAAAGGTAGAGAATGATCAAACTTTTTTATCTCTCATAATTATAACATTTTAATGGTGATACCAGTTTGCAGCCAAGTTTTTTCCATAGCTAAATAGTTGTTTGTCATTATGAGGTGGGTTTTGCACATTAGGAGGATTATTCGGAATCCACCAAGAAGGAAAAAAGTGAATGAGAAAAAAAGGCAAAAGATTCAAAAAAAGATTGAGATTGACTATTTTTTATTTATTTAAACAAGCACGAAAATCAAAGCTTCGGAGATTTTGATCTCATCCCTCTGAGTTTTGAGTAGGGGGACCATTCTAAAAAGTTATAGGTTCAAAGATATAATTTTCTCATAAATGGGAACTATTATTTTCGAATTTTACATTAGATAGCTTTTTTTTTTTTAAAAAAAAAAAAAAAAAAGATTGGAGGAAACTCAGTAGCAAATGTTTTGCAATCTTTGGTCGAGCTTATGATTTCGTGTTGTACCTGGTAAACATGACACCAATTAAGTATCCTAAAATCACATATTTGATACCCATGATCAAAGGTGTGACAACTTTTTTGAAGAACTTCCATTAGCTTATTTACATGTAAAGAACTATATATGATAAAAACAATTACCTATTAGCTTAGGGAAGTTTTAACTCTAAAAAATGTCTAATAGAGTTCTCAATATTATGTGTTTAATATCAAATAATATGGGGTTCCATCTCAAAACCAATTGGCAATGAGAAGAGTATTTCCAATGTGGGATTCTCAACATGCCCCCTCAAGATGGTGCCTCTTTGGGTTCACCATTCTTAGATCGGATTCCATTTTTTTTTTATTGGACCGAATACCCGTTTGGGTTTAATGGGCTCTGATACCACTAAGTTTATAAACTTTTTTTTAAAAAGAAAATTCATTAAATAGAGAAACTAAGAGTTAGGTACAAACTTTATCCTCATTAATAGTTGAGAAAAGCCAAAACGGCAAAAAGCAGAGTCTCCACAAAAAACACATATTCAAGAGAGGAAGATGGGGCCTGCTCAAAAGAACCCAAATCAGAGTTAACAGAAACAGACCATAAACGATTTGCAGCGGGAAGGGAAATGGTGGTGAAGCTAGTTTATAAACTTTAGAGTGTCCAGTAGATTACTAAATTTTACCTTTTGCATCTATTAGAGTTTTTATTACTGTAGGGGACCTATTAAGCACAAAATTAAAGTTCATTCACTTATCACCGAGTTTTAAAATTTAGGAATCTTTAAAACATAAAATTGAAGGCTTTAAAATTTAGGAATCTTTGAAACACAAAATTGAAAGCTCAAGAACTATTAGACAATTTTTAGAGTTGAGGAGACACAACCTTAGTAATTCAAGAACAAAATAGTTTACCTTTTTTTCCAAGATGTTTAACAGTTTTTTGCCTTCACTCTCAAGTGTAGAGATGATTTTTCTTAGCTCAATCCTCGACATATAGAGGTTTTTGAAATTAAAAAAAAAAAATGAAAATCCAGAATCGATTTGGAATACCTTTTAGTTTCAGTGTTTTTCAAGAATGCATTTTTCATTAAACATTTTGTATAAAAATTGTTTAGAATTTAAACACTCATATGTTTGGTTACATTTCCTCCTAAGTGTTTTTATACACAAGTTGTCATATACTTAAAAATTCTTTTTAAAAAGTTTGTTTTCAATTGTTTCTCTCAAAATGGTTTATTTATCAATCTCATTTTTTAATAAATCATTTTTAGTGGTTGTCAAACACACTAGAATTATTTTTCAAAATGATTTTTTTTTTTTTTAAATTAAACACTTGAAAAGTTAAATCAAACATACCCTCAATTTTTAAAGTCCTTAAAATTCAATCATTAAACTTATTATAGTTTAACTTTAATATATCCTTTTTCATTGAGATTTGGAAATCATTGAGAATTTGTTATATAATATTGTTAATTGGTTTATATATATATATATATATATATATATATATATTGAGAAGAATTGGTTTATATAATTATATTATATACCAAACTTCGTCAATACATATCGTGTTTTTCTCAAGTAATTTACATATGCATAATACAAATTGTAGTGATACTTATATCTAAAGTTATTTAATTGACAATCAGGGTTTCATAGGAAACTACTTTTTAAAATCGTTTTTGGCTAAATTATATATGAAAAAAATTATTTTGAAAGTTTCAATTTATTAAAAATTAAACATGTGGGAGCAATTTCTATTATAATTTTAAAGTTTAAAAATGCTAGTAATAAAATTTAAAATAACTTAGTTCCAGTGTAGGGGAAGATAAGTGGAGGATCCATTTAGCCTTTTAAGCGAGACCTTAGTTCCAGTGTAGGGGAAGATAAGTGGAGGTTCTTATAAATCATTCTCGGACTAATAGGGACTGTTCTAGGAGAGGCTTAACACACACATGCGAGAATATTCTTGGAAAAGTCTTGATTTGTCTCATATTTGTTAGCATGCATTAGCTTCTCTTAGGCAAAGACTTAGCATATGTAGCTCAGGGATTTGATCAATGATAAATTTCAACATTTGAATCTCTTCCATTCATATTATATAGTTTTAGGCTTGCTCGAGGACTAGCAAGATTTAGGTTGGGGTGATTTGATAGAGCAAATCTGTTTATGTTTATCTCCTCCTAAATTGCTTATCTTCGTTGAATTCTATGTGCAAAATGTTTTAATTTGACGGTAATATTGTTCCAGACCTAATCTATGAGTTCAGGACCGATTCGAGTTGAAAACAAGCCAGTCTGGAGCAAAAACTAGTAACTAGCTTGGAGTTAAGATGATCGTGAAATTGAAAGCTAATTGAATATCAGATAAAATCGATTGGTTGTCTGCTTAGATTTGGACCACACATTTTTTCGGATGGATTATATCAAATATTTTGTCTAAAAAAAAATGAAAATAACCTACATGAATTTGAAACCAACTTTTGTTTAAGTTTTCCAATAATAAATAGAACTAAAGTGTCTCTCAATTATTTGTCATCTAAAAAAATAAAAAATAAATAAATAAGAGAAAAAAACTCCAAAACCTTATGTTCATTGGCATGACAAAAGATGTCCAATAGAACTTAAGTTATTTTGAGTTCTATAAAGAAGTCTTCCACACCTACCCAAATTTGCCAACTCTCTGGTTGACTTGTAAGTCTTCCACCTACAAATTAAACCTATTAAAAAGAATTATACTCTTTAAAAAAAATATTTAAAGAATTAAAATAATTTGGAAACTTGTGTGTATTAAGAAACAATCTTCATTTTTAATCTAGTTGTTGTCATATATACTCCAGGTCACTTGTTATACTATATTATGTCAAATCATCATCTGTCAGTCCAAAGAATGTACCATGTCAAAATTATTTAAATAATAGTTTTAATCAAAGGAACTCGAGGTATATCAATGCAAAACTATTTTTTGTTTTCTAGTTTCATGTTTTTGTTTCTTATTTTTGTAAGAACTTTCAAACATGTTTGATAACTATTTTTGTTTAGTATTTTTTTTAAGAAAATAGTCAGAGACATAAATATATTTGATAATTGTTTCTTGTGTTTTTTTTTTTAAAGTTCGAATAAAATTTAGTACATATAATATAATAAAATACATGATGCATTAAAATAATATAAAATCATTATAACGAGTTTACAGTAATTAATAAAATTTTAGCTCCAAAGTAAAGTTTAAAATAATAATAATAAATTTTATTCTTTAAATGTTATTCAAATTTTATTTGCAATGTCACGCCATCTCTTACTCCAACCAATTTACCTTAAATGACGTAGGCTTACACGAGTTAATTTAATTAAACTAATTTGTAAATTCAATTGTCTTACAAACTTGATAAATTTTCAACGATTATTAATTTATTGCGTAACATGCTATTGACATATATTTTTTCGTCTCAACTTGGTATAATAAGTCATTTATTTAAGGATAGAAAATTGAGCATACCCACATTTCTTTAATCTAATATTTGACTTTATTTTATTTTTTAAAATTTATGTGTTTTTCATTAACCAATCATGCACACAAATAAAATCAAAAAAGAAAAAGAAAAAGAAATTAAAAATCTACTATTATTAAGAAAAAAATAATAGAGATTTAAATAAAAAAATAATAACTAAACACTCGTTAATGAAAAAAAATATATATTAACAAAAGCAAAGTGGAAAATGAAAGGGGAGAGAATAGAAATGAGAGAGAGAAAAGGAAAAAAAAAATCAAAAAGAGAAAAAAAAAAACGAAAAATGACAAGGAAGTACTAAAAGAAAAAGAAAAATGACAAGGAAGTACTGAAAAAATGTATGATGGAAGAGAGAAATGAGAAGTAGAGAGACATTGGCATGTGAAGGAGAGAGAAAGAAGGGATACATGGCTGAAAATTGAAAGAAAAAAAGAAAGAGAGAAAATAAGAAAAACAGATTTTTCATAAACTACTTTGTATAGTTTTTCAAAATTTGACTCATTTTTTAAAACGTTTCTTAAAATTGAAAAATTACGAGAAACACGATGAGTTATCAAATTATTTGTTTCTTAAAAACCGAGAAACGAGATTTGTGTTTCAAAATTATGTATGTTTCATCTTCTTTTAAAAATAATTAAAATAATATGTCTCCTTGAATCATTATAACTAAATCACAACAATTTAGTATTAATTTACCAAACACCATAATATGCTTTTTCGAGTTTAAAATTAAAATTTATCAAACACTGTTTTTACTTTATGTCACAACTAATTTTTCTAAAACTAGAGTTGTCAACCATTATTTTAAAAATTACAACAATAAAAAATTAAGTTTTAGTTTTGCTTGGAACCATTATTAGATTTTCTTTGGAATATAAATAAGGAAAAAAACTTGGCTGCATACCGGTATGTAGGGATCTTCCCTACATACCACCATCAAAATCTTGACAAGTAGGAGAGATAAAAAAAAAGTTTTCTCATTTTCTCCCTTCCTCTTTCTTAGTTGTCAAAATTTTAATGGAATATGTAGGGAGATCCCTACATAATGGTATGCAGCCAAGTTTTGTTCTATAAATAATGTTCATGTTTTTTTTCTGAATGAAATGATGATGTTCATGTTTATTTTATGAGATTAATTATCCTAAATCTTATATAATTATGATGCACTAATTAATTAAATGGTCTTTTTTTGTTTTAATAGTATGGTTATGAAAATCAAAATATAAAATCATATTTGAGATTAAAAACTATTATAGTAGGATGTAACTATATATATATATATATATTTTTTTTTTTTTTTTTTTAGAGATAGTAGGGAAGTAACTTATCAGTTCAACTCTATGTCAGTTGAACTATGCTCTTGTTGGCATTTTTAAATGGTATGTTTTTAAAAAATATGTAACCAAATTTCAACATAGAAATGGATTAAAAGGTAAAATTACAATATGTATACAATATCTATCAAATGTGTTGTGGTAGTGGTTGGTTGTCAATTCTAATATACATATTTATAGAAAAAAATTAGATTATTGTTTCTCGTATTTTGATGTTCGTGTGTATCTGCTTTTTTTAGCATAATAATTTAATAATAGGAGATCGAACATTTGACCTCCAGAAATATAATAGAACACCTTTATTTATTGAGTTATATCTAGATTGACTATCAAATTGTGCTATTATCTTAAAATAAAATAATATTGCAAATAGACAAAATCTACCACTAAGGAATTACATTTTTATAAAAGAGAAAAGCAAAATAAAATCATTACCTTTTAAATACAATTTGGTCTTGTCTTGTTTTATTTGACACTTGCATTTTTTTTAACACACATGGGACGATAGTAGGGTTCAAACATTTGTCACTTGTTCGAAGGTATATGTCTCACTCAGTTGAGTCATGTACGTTC
This sequence comes from Luffa aegyptiaca, assembly GCA_017139565.1. NCBI lineage: Eukaryota > Viridiplantae > Streptophyta > Magnoliopsida > Cucurbitales > Cucurbitaceae > Luffa > Luffa aegyptiaca. The sequence goes on from CM029403.1 coordinate 14,407,429, forward strand.
TGGTTGGCTTTTCTAACACAGTTATGGAAATTGAGTTGGCAATTTGGTGGAAGACTTAGAAGTCAAAAAATGGTCCATATGTGTGATAAATAAGAGAAGACTTTAATTCTTTGGGGAAATATAAATTTTAGGTTATATCAAACCTCACTTTTTTTTGTTTTTACATTATTGGACAACTCTTGACATATCAATATAAACATATAAGATTTTGGAGTTTTTCCTCTTATTTAAATTTTTTTTTTTTTGAAAGATTAATAATTGACAATCTTTGAAACCTTGTTCTATAATTTGGCCAAAAAAATGTTTTTCTAAAAAAATATATTGTTTAAAAAAAAAGAAAAAAAAAAGCCTCCAATCAAACCTTTTAAATCGTCAACAAAATAATTTTACCTACGAGGTATCAAAAGGGGTGTATAACATATGTAAGTTTTTTTTTTTCTTTTAAAGAATAAATGTACATGTAAATTACTTGAGAAAAGCACAATAATGTAATGAAGGTTTGGACAATAAAAAAAAAAAAAAAAGCTAAGTGCATGTTTGAGAGTAATTTTGAAATTGTTAAAATCACTTTTGTCGTATTCAAAATCATTAATCAACATGTCCTTAATAATTCAAAATCAAATTTGATGATATAAAAATCACATTTAAAAATGTAAGATCAAATATCACATTGATTTTGAATGATTAAGAGCATGTTTCGAAGTGCAAACATGACAAAAATGATTTTAATCACTTCAAAATCACTCTCAAACATGCACTTATCTATCATAGAAAATCTCCCAATTGAGTTTTTTTTTTTTAAAAAAAAAACAAATCTTTGAAAATAATTAAAATGAAAATGCTCTCAAAATTGATCACTCGAAAATAATTTTTTATATTCTATTTCATTTCGACATAAAATATTGGATATTTCTATGGGATACAAAACTACATGATGTAGATTTTTCTTTGTTTGAATTTAGTTCTCTTAACAAATTTTAAAATATAATGTTTTTAAAAGAATTTATTTCCAATCTTGAATTCTTACTTCAAAATTTTTATTTTAAAAAATCAATTTTTTTTTAAATATTTTGTTAGCTATAATATATTTTGCATAATTTTATTTTTCTAAGATTTTTTTTCTTTGAGTTCGACAACCATATGGGATTTAAGTTTGACCTTTGATCTCTTGATCAAAATATATGCCTTAATAAGTTAAAATATTTTCAAGTTCACTTATTTTTCAAGAATTAGAGTTTTTCTAGTTTCCAAAAAAAAGAAAAAAGAAATTAGAGTTTTTCTTTCTACACAACAATGTAATATTCATAGTAAGCCGTATTCTTGTCTTTAGGTAATATAACATGTAGAAGTTGTATTTATAAACTTAATATTAAAGAAACATAAATCAAAAAAAAAAAATAGAAGGGTCAATCTTTATTATTATATTTCAAAATAGAACGGTTATATATCACAGAAATGAAAAAAACAAATTGAAACGTTACTGTTAAATACTATTTTTGGTGGGTAAAATTGGTTCTTTTTCTTTCTTTTTTTTTGGAAAAGATTATTTAGATGACCATATTTCTTTACACACAAGTTTCCGATATCTTAGGCCCCGTTTGATAACCATTTGATTTTTTGTTTTTGATTTTTGGTTTTTCAAAACTATGCTTGTTTTCTCTCAATTTCCTTACCTTGGTTTTGATTTTGGTTAAGGAGACATTAGAGTTCTTAGTGAAATTCCAAAAACAAAAACAAGTTTTTGAAAACTACTTTTTTTATTTTGTTTTCAAATTTTGACTTGGTTTTTGAAAACATGGAAATGATGTAAGTTCAAACCAAAGAAATTGATAGGTGAAAGGAGTGTTATAAGCTTAATTTTCAAAAACCAAAATCGAAATGGTTATCAAACGGACCTACATAATTTTAAAAACAAAATAGTTGGTAGGTGGAGCACTTTTTTTCTTTTTGTTTTCGTTGTTCTTTTGTTGGAAAATTAGTGGGTGGAAGACTTAACAAACCAACAAGCTTAAGTTGGCAATTTATGGAAGACTTCTTTGTGGAAATAGAAATTTTAGGTTCATATGAAACCACGCATTTGTTCTATTAATGGACAACTCTTGACATATCCAAAATATGTACATAAGGTTTTGGAGTTTTCCTATTATTTTTAAAATTAATTTTTTTGAGAGACAGATAATGGATAAAATTAATTTTTGATTAAAATACCATTTTGATTCCTGTACTTTGTGCGTTTCGTTCCATTTTAGTCCATGTACTCTCAAATGTCTCATTTTAGTCCTTGTATTTTGAATTAATAAAGCTTAAAATTGGTCTCTACTGTTAGTTTGAAATTAATTTTTATCCAAATTGTTAAATAATCATAATAATTTTCAAGCATAAAAAGACACCATGTAAACGTATTTCCAAAATTTATAGAGAAAGACTAATAGAAATTAAATTGTTTTTAGAAAAGTTAACAATAAACCAAAAGTATGGACCAATTTTAAGCTTTAATCAAAGTACATGAACTAAAATTGAACATTTAAAAGTACAAAAACTAAAATAGAATGAAATCAAAGTACATAAGGTAAACCCTCCAAAATCGAAAAAAAACCGCGAAGGCCAAGCATCACCTTCGGAAATACACTCATCCATTCTCGAGCAAAGAGAAGGATCAAAAGGGAAGAAAACAAAATCGCTGAAGGGAGGGAGTGCACCAACAAATTAGAGATTCTCGGGCTATAGACGAACTCGACCATGTTTGCACTGATCGCTAACTCCCGAACCTCGTCAATCAGAAGGGAGATTTCAGAGATGTCCTCCGATTCTCGATTAATCAGCTTAACAACCATGACGGCGTCTGATTCAATTACCAGATTGTGGCTAAGAAATTCCGGGTAAGAAGACCGCTTTTTCTCCGTCGTGAGTTTTTTAATATATGTTAATTTCAAAAAAAAAATGAAATCAAAGTACATGTACTAAAATGGTATTTTTACCTTATTTTTAAAACTTGTTATGTAATTCAACCAAAAATTATTTTAAAATGAAGTTTCCAATTATCAAATCCTAATTATTTTTCAAAAAAAAAATCCTAATTATTGTGTCATGAAAATAACCTTACCTAGTTACAAGGTATAATTTTTTTTAATAGCAAATTACTTGAGAAAAACACAATATAAATGAATTTATGGATTATAAACTAATCAACAATGATTTTATGTTACAAAGTTTAAGTATGTGAATTTATCAGATTTGTGTCTAATACATACTTGAACTAAAAAAATATTAAAAAAATAAAATAAATTATAAATAAATAAATAAAATCTAATAGATTTTTTTTTTTTTTTTTTTTTTTTGTCTAACACGTCTCTGGGTGTCCTAATATCAAATTTTCAAATTAGTGTTTAATAGGTTCTTATTTTGTGTCTAACATGTCCTCAACTTATTTGGCATTTATTTTTTTTCATAGACCATATACAAAATTGAAAATTTAGAATCTTGCTAAACAAAAAAATCAATTTTAAATCTAATAGATCTGTTAATTTTTCTTAAAAAAATGTCAAATATGTTAGAGATTTATTAGACACAAAATTAAATGTTCATAATTTGTTAAATACAATTTTAAAGTTCAAGAACCTATTATATAGATAAGAACTTGAAAGTTGAGTGAATACTTTTTTTTTTTTTCTTTTGAGATAAACACACAATGTATAATAATGAAGTTTGGATTAATTGTGAGAATGGTAAAGTTATTTCCGCATATAAATTTATTAGGGTTTGATTGGAAGCTTTTTTCCCCTTTGTTTAAGGATATATATTGGAAACTTTTTTAAATAATTTTGATCAAATTATGTAACAAGCACTACAGGAAAACAGGTTTATTGCGGCGGTTTTATTGAGCTATCCAACAGATATTAACCGCTGCAACATTTTTTGCAGCGGTTAAAGAATCGCTGGCAGAAGCGGTGTTACAAGGGATTCCGCTGCAATGTTGGAATGATTTCTCACAAACGCTGCAATAGTTATCCTCTATTGCAACATTTACATCTCTCATAACGTAACAGTTTTTAGTATTGATAACTGCTGCAATTTTTGATACTATAACTACAATTTTGAAATATATAGCAACACTTTTTAAGCTATAAGTAACAATTGACATCTCATAAAGTAACACTTTTGCAAGCGCTGAAATTGTTGAACCTATTTATTACAACGAATTTTGTCATTAATAACAACAATTTGTTGATCTCTACTATTTTGCAACAATGTCTATAAATGTCATTAGACGTCAATAATCACTGCAATAGTGACTAAATAGCAACAATTACATTCCTTATATTGCAACAAATTTATTCATTATATCGTATCAATTTTTATCCCATTTTGTGCAAATTTTATATTTAGCTTTAATTTATATCAAATTTATTGATTGTTATTCTTTTTGTTTAGCCAATTTAAAAAATTATACTACTAAAATTAATTGTGTTGTGGTTCCTAAAACTGAAATTCAACTATAACAAAGGAAACAAAATGATAACCAACTCTTGAACTAACGCATCCTTAAAATTTTATTTATACAAAATGATAACTTGAAAGTTCAACTAAGATTAAGCTCTACAACATTAGGAGAAAGAAGAAACAAATTGAAACAACACCCAACATAAGCCTCTATGAATTGTTGACGAACGCTCGCTAAAATCAGCAAATGGAGATGAAAGAAGCAACTAAAATCCAACTGGAGAGCCTACACATATCATTGATAATCAATATTAGAAATAGAATAAAATGAAACTACCATCACCTAATCATACTAATAAGATTTCAACACAAAAAGTTAATATTCCAATAAACGTACCTGATATAGTGTCAGAAAAGTATACTACAAACAAAATATATCAACTAATGTAAAGGAACACAAAAATTAAGAATTAAACAAAGCAAACATATAATAAAAATCATAACATGAAATAAAAACTAAGTAATGAAAAGAAAACTCAAATCACTTGCTCTATGTGCAACTCATTTACACATCTATCTTTGATCGGCTACATCCAAACATATTTTCCTACTCAAATATTCCAATCAAACTAGCTGCCTCTCATCCCTCAATCCATTTGCAACAATGACCTCATTTCTACTTGTATTTCTCTTTTCAATGTATTTTTAGGATTCTAAAATCTATTGTTTTTATTGGTTTTTTTTGTTCAACGACATTTGGGATGAAGATTTGAATCTCTGACCTCTTGGTAGATGATAATTATCAATTATCGTTGAACTATGTGATATACTCTTTAGTCTATTTTTACGACACAACCTTTAGCCAGAGACAAGTAAACTCTAACAAATCTTTTATGAATAGTTTTTTTTACAAGTAAACATCATTGAATACATATTGGCTATGTATATTTCCTAGAGGAGATGAATTGGAACCTTCTATTATCCTTCTATTCTTTGTCATTGCCTGCAATTTTATGGCCACTGACTAAGTGATACATATAAGTGATATATATATATATGTTTAATTACAAGTTTAGTCCCTAAACTTTTAAGGTTATGTCAATTTAGTCTCTAAACTTTAAAAAATGTTAAATAGGTATCCTCAAACTTTCAATTTTTTGTCCAATAAGTCCCTGAAGTTTGAAAAGTATCTTGTGGGTCCTTAAACTTTCACTTTTGTGTCCAATAGATCTCTCAACTTTCAATTTTGTGTCTAATAAATCCTTAGCCTATTCGATATTTTTTAAAATTCACAAGTCTACTAGATACAAAATTGAAATTTTAGTGTCCCAATAGACATAAAATTCAATTTTATATCTAATAGATTGGTTAAAATTTAAAAATCTTGAATATGCCAAAGATCTATTAAACACCAAATTGAAAGTTGAGGGATCTATTAGAGATTTTTTAAAGTTCGGGCACCAAATTGACACAATCCTGAAGATTCAGGGACTAAAATTGTAATTTAACCACACATATACATATACATATATGCAAGAACAATGATCAAATCTTCCACTTAAAAGTAATAGATGTTTGACCTATTAAAATAAGCTTGAATTGTCAACCACGTAATGTCATTAATTCAACGAAGATTATTATTCTAAATAAAAACAATATTAATTAATTCATAACTAATCAATTTAAGAGATTTATTTATTTATTTATTTATTTTTAGAATATCAATTTATGAGATTTAATTACGTACTCTTTGTCAATAATCATGGTTAATTATTAATTTATTAATTAATTTCGAACTAAAAATTAATTGCGTAGCTTTAAAAAAATGAACCGTAGAAAAGGAATTCTAAAGGCAAAGAGGTTGGAAGAATGAACCTTCAACTACATCAGAGAAGGGTTAACAAAAGCATAACTCAACTGTCATAAAGTATGTGTTTATGACCAAGAGATCATGAGTACGAATCTCTCATCCCTAAATGTCGTTGAACAAAAAAAAAACATTAAAGAGGAATGTTATGCCCAAATTAACATATATCTTAATTAATCGAACTAAGCTTGAATTGCTATTTTACTTTAAAAATATATATAAGTTGTGAAATGAGATATGTAAGGATTTTTATTACTATTATTATTTTTTTGAATAAATTATTATATATATATATTTTGGAAGAAGAGGTGTTAGGAATCAAATGTTTGAAATTAAAAAGGTTTCTCCTACTACTATTCTAATAAATTATTCATGAACAATGGTCAAAATCTTATCATGTTAGGGCCCCTCTTCAAAACATTGTGTTACAATCAATCATAACTTTAAATTTTTATTTGAAATTCAATTCAATGAATGTTATTCAACTCTATCTAATCCACTTCAAGATTTTACTGACAACTAAGCGAATGACTTCATACCAATAGATAAATTCGAAGATAATGTTTGGAAGCAACTACAAGATTAAAACTTCATAAAATACATCATTTTTAGATTAACGGTGAAAATGTATAAAAATGACAACATAGGTTAATTTGGAATAATTCTCAGTTTCTTCCTTCTTTCTATCATATTGGTTTGTCTGTTTAGTTTCTCTTTCATTCTTCATCTCAACTTTGCATTATTATCTCTAAGTGTTTGTAGTTGTAAAACATAATAGAAATTATATTAACGGTGAAAATGTATAAAAATACATTCAAACTTATATAAAACAATTGAGACTAATATGAGTATAGACATTATATATAAATATCTATTATGCTAACCAACTAGAATTTTTATTTAAAAACAATATTGTAGATAAACTATAATTAATAAATAACCAGTAATAATAGATGTTGTTTATGATTTGATAAATGTTTAATAACAGATGTCTATTATGGTTTATATGGGTTAGTTAACTCTCATGAATTATCATTGACATTACTATGTTTTTTTTTTTTTTTTTTTTTTTTTTTTTTTTTTTTTTTTTTTTTTTAACAACAACCTCTCATGCACACAAGACAAATCGCTCAAAAGCAAGCATTACATCAGACAGGAAACCAGAAGACCGAAATCTAAGCACCCTAAGGGACGTCCTCCCTCATAACCAAACAACGCTAGCCAGAAAGAAACCTGTCCCCTCCTGAAAAAGTGTGAACTGAGAGTTAAGCAGGCAACCATAGGGCGCAATTTCCAAACCTCCATCATCCATAACTCAAGTCCAGTTGCTAGATTGTCCCGAGCAGACTTAGTGGCTTAGACCTGCTACCTGCAACAAGATCACCCAAAATATAGCAGTGTAAAACATCAACATGGTAAACAATTTGAGCAGGGGATGGACTGCTCAATCACCTCCACGCTAAACCCAACAATCCTCATGAACCCAGAACAAATAAGTGAGATACCAACAGCAGGGATTCAGTCGGGCAATTAATCATGCAAAACAAACCCGCACTACATCTACTCATCCTTTAGCCTAGGAGACATTACCACAAGCTAGCAAGATATGAACCAAAACAAATCATTCCAAGATTCTCTCGCGTGAGTGTGTGATTAGCCTGCCTAGGGAAAGACTCTAATGGACCAGGAGCAGATTTATGGGATCCTCCACCTATCTTCCCCCTACACTGGAAACTAGGCTTCGATCAAGAAACCAACTGATGCAACATTAGAATGCTGTCTTTTAGCCCAGGAGCCAGAAAAGGATTCACAATCCTCTTCCTTATCCTATATACTATACGTTTTTTTTTTTTTAATACAATAAATGTGACATATGAAGAGATTTAAACCTCCAACTTTAAGGCAAGGAGTATTGCTTATACTATTCATCTAGCTAATGAACTTGTGTTTTCCATTTAGTTAAATATTATAAGGGTTTTTTTTTTCTTGGGTTATCATATGACACTTACTTGAAGTAAGAAAGAATAGAGAAAAAATAGATGGATTTTATAATTTGAAAAGGTTTACCAAACCAAACAATAACTTGTACAAGCATCATGACCAAATTAAATTTGTGCTCAAACCATATAAATCAAATTGAAACTTCAAAACTATATTGACTTGGAATGAATCAAATAAAAACTAATTTTAAACAATTCTAATAAGGTAGGAACTCTTTGAAAATAAGGCTCGCATCTCGAAAGAAACTAATCATATTTCATATAATAATACTTGATTGCATATCGTGTGTAGGAAACCAACGTTAAAAATGTTGACAACGAGAGAAAAAACAAATTTCTCATTTTCTACCTTTCCCTCCCTTCATTGTGAGACATTATATAATGTTGGTTCTTAGGATAGTCGATTATTGTTGAACAATACTTAGGGTGCGTTTGGGATTGTGATTGGAACACGTATAATCTATTTTGAAGCTAACCGTTTTATGTGTTTGGTAATACATATTTTTTAAAAATTTATAGAAAATCACTTTTTAAATCCTTTGATTTCTAAAATCTCCTTAAGAGTAACCTCTAATTTTAACTTCCCAAATAATCTGGCGTCCTTTTTAACGATTTCTCAAAATGCCCATTAGATCCTTTCATAATTTTTTTTCAATCTCTAGCCTAGTCACATATCAAAGCTTAAGTACAATTTCATCGTCATTGAACTTGAAGCAAATTCAACCGAAAATATTAAAAATTAGAAAATATAACTTATAATTTGAACTATAAAAAACTCTAACTAATTAAGTTATTACTGTTCACACGTAACTTCGAAGATGGAAAAACGTGGAATAAACAATATATTTGTATTGATATAATATGCGTGTGAGTGTACAATCTCTAACTTTAATCCTCTGATTCTCTCTCTTGTGTGTGAATGTGTTTCACTCGAGGGCTGTAGCGCTTGTTCTCGAGTCTGAAGCTTCAATTGACTCTTTGAGCTATTGAAGTCTTGGAGTCTTGAAGAGTCTTTGGTCTTCAAGAAGTCTTAGGGTCTTGAAGTCTTGAAGAGTCTTTGGTCTTCAAGAAGTCTTAGGGTCTTGAAGTCTTGAAGAGTCTTTGGTCTTCAACAAGTCTTGGAGTCTTGAAGCCTTGGAGTCTTGAAATCTTGAAGAGTCTTTAGTCTTCAAGGATTGTTGAAGTCTTCTAGTCTTGAAGTCTTGAAGAGTCTTTGGTCTTCAAGGATTGTTGAAGTCTTCTAGTCTTGAAGGGTCTTCAGTCTTTGAGAAGTTTTAGGGTCTTGAAGTCTTGAAGAGTCTTTGGTCTTTAAGGATTGTTGAAGTCTTCTAGTCTTGAAGGGTCTTCAGTCTTCGAGAAATGTCTTTGGTCTTCAAGGATTGTTGAAGTCTTCTAGTCTTGAAGGGTCTTCAGTCTTCAAGAAGTCTTGGTGGAGTTTCTCTGAATTCTTTGACTCTGGCTCAGAGCTTCCAACTTCTCCTCTGAATCTCAATCCCCAAAATGGATGGTGGCCTCCTCTATTTATAGAGTTTGATGGACCTCATATGGGCTTGGGCTTGGGCCCAACCTTTGGGCTTTAATCCAAACCATTTTTAATAAAGTTGGATTATTTTAATTTAACCCAATTTCTTCAATGATCTCGAGTTACATTAGGATCCAATTGCCACGTGGCATAATTTGATTGGACTCGGCTTATGTCATCTGATGGATCAATAATAGACAAGTGGCATTGTTTGATTTGCCGATGTCTATTAATTTAATTTAGGGACACATGTAAATTTGTAATTGGTCCCAAATTTATTTCATCATTAATTCAAATTAATGACGTGGAAATTTGTGATTGGCCGAAATTTCTCATTCAACAATTACAATTCATATTGAATATCAACATATCAATAATTAAAATAATATGTCTACTTTGGACATATAAATAATTATTTCACATTCAAGAATTGTATGCTCGAAGGTACAATACAACTACAAATTTTATGAGAACAAAATAGATAATATTATTTTTATTTTTGTCTTACATTTTGTTTATACATAAATTGGAATTTAACATTTGTTCATTATAATAGTATAGAACAACTATTCTCTTTAGTCTTTTATAGTATAATTTAAAGTAATAAAAAAATATAATTTGTAATTTAAACTACAAATTCTAAATAATTAACTTATTAAAATTCATATATTGAAAATTAGCATATAAATAACTAAAATAATATATAGGTCTACTTTGGTCATTATATACTTTCGTTTGAATTTAACAAACGTTATAAACTGCTTTTTTATGTTTAAAATTTCGCTAATCTACTTCGTATAACAGGTGATTTTCCTAAAAGCACAGCTACTAACAATTAACAGAGTAGCTGCATATAGTCGGGATTTTTCTATACATTTCATTGAAATCTTGACAACTAAGAGAGAAAGGTAGAAAACGAAAATTTTATTTTATCTCTCCTAATTGTCGGTTTGAATGATGACGTGTCGAAATCCCCACGTAACACACCAATATTGTTCATATTCTCCATCATATAATCGTGGCACATTTATTATCATAATTTTCTTCGAAAAAACTTCCTACAAACGGCTCTTTTGCCCAGGGCCCATCGACTTGGCCATTTCCCTGAGCACAAACTTCTGGATCTTTCCGGTCGACGTCTTCGGCAGCTCCGCCGTGAAGACCACCGTCTTCGGCACCATAAACCGCGGCAGCTTCCCTCTGCAATACTCAATAATCTCCTCCTCCGTCGGCTTCCGAGTCAATCCTTCTCTCAAGCTCACAAACGCACACGGCGTTTCCCCCCAGAACTCGTCCGGCCGCGCCACCACCGCCGCCTCATTCACCGCCGGATTCGTATATAGAACCGATTCCACCTCCACGCTGCTTAAATTCTCTCCGCCGCTTATGATCACATCCTTCGATCGGTCCTTGATCTCCAAATACCCATCTGGATGCATCACCCCAACGTCTCCGGTGAAGAACCACCCGTCGCTGGTCATCGATTTCGCCGTCGATTCCGGATCTTTCAAATACCCAAGCATAATCGACCCGCCTCTCAGAACGATCTCCCCGATCGAAGCTCCGTCTCGTTTCACGCTCTTTCCGGTCGCTGGATCCACCACATCAACCGCCGAAAACGCCGCCGTCCTCACTCCCTGCCTCGCCTTCAGCCGCGCCCGCTCCGTCGCTGGTAGCCGGTTCCACTGCGGCTTCCACGAGCAGCAAACCACCAGCCCTGCCGTCTCCGTCAGTCCGTATCCATGACTAACATCGAACCCCAACGATTCGGTGCGAAACAGAACAGCCGCAGGCGGCGGCGCTCCGGCGGTGAGAATCTTGACAGTGCGATCAAGCGGCCGGTTGTCCGTAGAGTTCGTTAGCATGTTCAAGACCACCGGAGCTCCGCACATGTGCGTCACGCGATGACGACGAATTAGAGCAAAAATCAACGCCGCATCGAATTTCCGAATACAGACATTTGTGCCGCCTACGGCGGCGATTCCCCAGGGGTAACTCCATCCGTTGGCATGAAATATCGGTAAGGTCCATAAATAAACCGATTGCTTCGGAACTCCCCATTCGAGAAGCGAATCGAGAGTTATTGAGAAAATTCCTCTGTGACAGTGAACCACTCCCTTCGGCGACGACGTCGTTCCGGAGGTGTAATTCAGAACGATGGGATCCCACTCGCTCGCCGGCCGAATCCACCGGAACTCAGAATCCCCTTTTCGAACCATTTCCTCATAGGAACCGATAAAATCGGCCGAAATCGGAACAGAGGACGAGGATTCCTCTGCCGCAGCGTCGTCGGCGATGAGGACGAGCGGCGGGCGTTTTGCCTCCGGCGGGAACAAGGCCAAGGCTTCGGAGATTAGGGCGCAGGAGGCCTGATCGACGAAGACGAGTTTGGATTCGCTGTGACGGAGGAGGATGGAGATGGTTCGAGCGTCGAGGCGGAGATTGACGTTGTTGAGGATGGCGCCAGCCATGGGAACGGCGAATTGGAGCTCGTACATGGCGGGAGTGTTGGGTGCGACGACGGAGACGACGTGGCCTCTGTGGATGCCGATGGAGGAGAGTGAAGAGGCGAGTTGAAGGCATCGACGGTGGGTTTGGGACCAGGTGTAGGTGGTGGAGTTGTAGATGATGGAGGGAGAGTCGCCGTAGACGGCGGCGGCTCTGTCGAGGAAGCCGAGTGGCGTGAAGGGAGAGGAATTTGCAGGGCTGGGCTTCAAATCTTCCATGGAAATGGATTGGGAGGATTCTGTAAAGGCTCTGTTAATGGTGCTCTGTTTGCAAAAAAAAATGGGAAATTTAGTTGAAAGTTGCAGAGTCAAGAGTAGCAGATGAATAAGGATGATTGGATGATTTATAATGGAAATTTCAAGAACTTTAGAGATGATGATGATAGGCTGGTGATGATAAGAACAAAGATGTTTTTTTTTTAAGAAAAAGAAAAGGAAATTTTATGGAAATGTCTAACTAAAAAAGTTTGTTAGGATTTTGGAATTTTATGGAAATTTCAACATCGAACCTCTGACCTCGATCTCGATCGAAGATAGATGTCAATAGCTCTATTAGCTTAAATTTCAAGTTTAGTCTTTAACTTTAAAAAGTTTCGTAATTGAATCATGAATTTATATACAATTAAACAAATTACTAATTAAAAGTAAAAACTTCACATTTCTTTTTTTTTAAAAAAAAAAAAAAAAAAAAAAAAAAAAAAAAAAAAAAAAAACTTAAATTTCATTTTATTTTTCAAAAAATTAAGTTTATAAAAACTACACATAATTATATATTTTTTTAATTATTTCAATTAGAAGTTTAGTTCTTGAACTTGGATTGTCTCAAATTGATAACTAATTTAAAAAGTGTTAAATAGGTCTTCGGGTCTCTAAACTTTAAAGAGTATATCCAATGAGTCTTTAAACTTTCATTTTTATGTCCAATAGATTCCTCACCTTTTAATTTTGTGTTTAATAAGTTCTTGGCCTATTCGATATTTTTTAAAAAATTCACAAGTCCACATGATACAAAATTAGAAGTTTAGGGTTCTAATAGGAATAAAATTCAATTATATATCTAATAGATTGGTTAATCTTTAAAATTATTGAATATGTGAGAGATCTCTATTAGACAAAAAATAGAAAGTTTAGGAATCTATTAGATATTTTTTTAAGTTAGAGGACCAAATTGACACAACCCTAAAAGTGCAGGGACTAAACTTGTAATTTAGCATTTTTTAATTTATCTTTTTTAAAAATTATTTTTACATCTAAACCAAATTTTTAAAAATAAAAAAAGAATTCGAAAGCTTTTCTTGCTTTAATTTTTAAGTAAATCGAAAAATTAAAAAATATATTAAATAAACAAAGTTAGAAGAAGAAAAAAAAAATCAAACAATTACATTAAACCAAAGCCCTCTTATCAAATGTACTCAATTTGAACATATTTGGTTTGCTATTTTAATAAAATGTTAGTTAAAAATTCTTATTCATTTCTCTAAAATTAACTTTGTATAAACTACTTTAAAAAAAAAATTGTATAAACTACACCTAACTATATTTCCTTTTTGCAATCTATCGTTTTCAAAAATTATTTTTCATCTAAATTAGAATTTTAAAATACAACTAGGATTTGAAAGATTTTTTGCAAATTTTTTAAAATATTGACTATAAATAAAAGTAATTGGAAAATGAAAAAAAAATAGTAAATAAACAAAATTTTTATTTAAAAAATAGAAGGGGAAAAAAAAACAAACTTATTTGTATGTTTCAAATTCAAGCAGGAAGCCACACATAAATTGGCTATGAATGAACATTCAATAAAAGATAAATAATAAAAAATGAAATAATTATTTTAAAATTTTCAAAAACTAAAATAAATATTTGAAAGTTTAAAAATAAAAATAATTTTTAGTTTAGAGACTAAAATCAATATTTTAAAAATTCATAGACATATTATCATTTTTATGAAGTCTTGGGTTTCTATTTTGATTTTTAAGGAAAAAAAACTTAAATAACTTTTTGAATAATAAAGATGTGGTGACTCAGATGGGATATATTAGTTGAAATTTCTTATTCATTTCTCTAAAATTAACCTTATATAAACTACCCGTGACTATATTTTCCTTTTTAATCCATCGTTTTCATAAATTATTTTTAGCATCTAAACCAAAATTTTTTAAATAAAACAAGAATCTGAAAGCTTTTTTGTAAATTTTTTAAACATTGACATAAATTTAAAAGTAAATTTGAAAATGAAAAAAATAAAAGAAGATATACAAAATTTTTAGTTGGAAAATAGAAGAAGAAGAAAAAAACCAAACAAACTTATGTGTATTATTAACCTTCAAATGCAACACATATTGTAAGGTAGTTATGAATAAGTATTAAATAGTAGATAAATAGTAAAAATTTAAATAATTATTTTTAAAATTTTAAAAAATTAAAATAAATATTTTGAAAGTTCAGAGACCAAAATAATTTTAAGTTATAGACTAAAATTAGGGCATGTTTGGAATGACTCTTTAAGTGTTTAAAAACATTTTTTTTTTCTTTTGTACTTAAAAACATTTTCTTAAACACTTCGATCAACAAAAACATAGTTCAGCTGGCATAAAACTTGTACATAGATTATACAACAAATGAAAATAGAGGTGACACTAATGGTTAGTTGCAATTTCTTATTCATTTGGCTAAAATTAAACTTATAAAAACCACACATAACAATATTTTCTGTTTTCTTAATTTATCGTTTTTTTATAAAAAAAACATTTTTAAAATCTAAACCAAATTTTAAAAATAAAACAAAAATTTTAAAGCTTGTTTTTTTCTAAATTTTTAAATATTTACTATAAATATAAAAGTAAATTGGAAGATGGAAAAAAGGAAAGTAAATAAACAAAAATTGTAGTGGTATTTTAATAAAATGTTGCTATTTTAAAAAATATTGTTCAAACTTGTAGTGGTTCAAACCTATGACTTATAATGTGAGTGAATGATGTCTCAAACATGATATTCACTAAATCAAGCATGTAACTATTTCAATAAATCTTTTTTCAATGAGAGTTAAAGTTATACTATTGGTGGTTATATTTACCTTCTTCGAAATGTTTCTAAACATTAGCGTCGTAGAAACCATTGACAGTTTGGCTTCTTTGGTAGGTATTAATATCGGTCTAAAGTTGGGATTGCGGGCATTGCAACTCGAAGTCGATTCCTATCATGTTTTTTTTCCATGTTAAATATTAAGGGAAAGAAAACGACTCAAAACTAACTAGGTAGCATAATATTCGATTTGAAAGGAAATTTTCTTACCGAGTTTTTGAAGGTTAACTGTATCAGACATGATGGGAAGCAAGTGGTGTACATTCTTGCCAAATTCAGTTTATTGCTCAATGATCATGCAAGTTGGATCGAAGATTAGACGAGTGAACTCTCTATGATTGTTAAATGAGAACTTCAAGAAGACTTCAATTTATGCATGATTAATTATCTCTCATTTATTGAAGAAGTTAGATAAATATGAGGTTAAATTACCAATTTGGTTTCTATAATTTGAGTTTAAATACAATTTAGTTCTGGTGATTTTAAAATTTTGAATTTGATTTTTGTGATTTGGTCAAATCTCTTATAATCATTATAAGTTATAATCATATAGAAGACGCAAAGCATTTTCTATTTATGTGACAATGAGTCAGATATAGAATGTTTATGATTTGAATTTGCGCAAAAAATGGGAAAAATAAATAAGTTTTGAAAGTGAAGTAAAAATATCATGAGAACCTAAATCAAAACTTTTAAAACTATAATGGGAAACTAATCCAAATCTTAAAAATCAAATTAGCTATTTAACCTAAATTTAAAATTAGGCTGATTTTCGAAACTTGAAGATTGACTTTAAAGAGAGTAAATAAGATTTTAATGAATAAACTAATATTAACTGATCTTAAAGGGTGAAAAATTTAATGCCATTGTAAAAATAAAAAACAATTAAAAAAAATAAAAAATAAAAAAAGGCCGGTGGTAAAATGTTTTGTAAGATTACGTATAGAATTTTTCTTCTTTTCTTTTTTTTTAAGACTAATTACGTATAGAATTCAAATAATTAAATTGTTTACTTTTTTATTCACCGATAAAAAATTAGGTTAAGTTACAAGTTTAGTCTTTAAATTTTCTGGATTGTGTGATCTATTTAGTCTCTAAACTTTAAAAAGTGTCAGGTAAATCCTTGAACTTTCAATTTTGTGTACATTAAATCCCTAAACTTTAAAAATTATCTCATCGATCCTTAAATAACTTTCACTTTTGTATCTAATAGGTCCCTCAACTTTCAATCTTGTTATTCCAGACAAACCTAAAATCGAGGGAGTAAACTTATAACTTAACCTACTTTTTTTATAAAATCATTCAATATTATAATATGTTCATATATTAAAATCAGGAGGTTCTTTAAATACTAAATATATCCTCCTATCATAACATTCTAATTTCAATCTTCTTCGTGGGTAATTCTCTTCTTCTATAATATATATAATAATTAAATTTCTTTAACCTGCAATTTAATCATTATTTTTCCCTCTCTCTTTTACTATTAAATACAACTTTGAATCGCTAGCATGAGCATAGTTTTACTTGATTACTTGTAGTCAAACAAAAAAAAAAACTTAATTAATTATATTGAATTATAACTAATTAAGAACTTAGATCAAATTAGATCGAAATGTAATTAATTAAGAAGTTAGATATGATCTAATTTCTTAATTAATTACAATTCGATATCTATTAATTAATATTAAAATCACTACTCAATTAATTATCTAATTTATAGTTAAACTATTTAGATTTAATATGGTTGAATTAAAATAAATGTGTATAATAAAAAATTTAAAATAAATTCATTGAAATAGTGTAATTAGTTATCAGTATAAATCAATTAATTTGTGGTAAAATATGCTCTTGGTGGTTGGAATTCGAACTTATACTTTCTATTTGATCCCCATATTTTCAAAACTAACATTTTTAGTATTTGAGGTATAAGAAAAAAAAAAAAAACATTTTTAGTCTTTGAGATTTGAATTTAATTTCTATTCAGTCTTTAAAGTTTCAAAAGCAATATGTTTGGTCCTTAGAGTTTGAATGTGATTTCAAATTGGTTTTTGGAGTTTGAATTTGATTCTAAATTGGTTCTTGAAGTTTGAAGTTGCTTTCTAAGATCATGTTTGATAACCATTTGGGTTTAAAGATTATGTTGGTTTTTACTCAATTTTCTTACCTGGTTTCATCTTTGTTAAGGATACATCTAAATTCTTAGCTAAATTCTAAAAACAAAAATAAGTTTTTGAGAACTATCTATATTTTTTTTTAGGCTTCATTTGATAACCATTTAATTTTTGGTTTTTGAAATTTATGCTTATTTTCTCCCACTTTCCTTAATGGTTTTCATTTTTATAGCCAAATTTTAAAAACAAAAACAAATTTTTGAAAACTACTATTTTCGGTTTTCAAAATATGACTTGGTTTTTAAAAACAATGGAATGACATATATAACAAAATGAATAAACTTGTAGATAAAATTAGTGTTTATAGGCTTAATTTAAAAAAAAAATGGTTATCAAACTTAACTTAATTTTCAAAACTTAACTTACTTTTTGAAAACATGGGGAGAATGTAGATAACAAAACCAAAAAAAAAAAAAATTATACATGGAAGTAGTGTTTATATAGGCTTAATTTTGCAAAAATCAAATAGTTATCAAATGGGGCCTAAATGGTTCCTAAGTAGAGTTAACCGTTAGTTGACCTAAGGAAATGAGGACATGATGATTAACATATCCTAACTAGACTTCATTGATATGTATTTTTTAAACTAGTAATTTAATTTAATTTTTTACTTAATTTTTAATTTTTATATTTAGAGACCATTTATAAATAAATTTCAAACTTGACTAATTAGAAATTGAGAACCAAATAAAAAAAAATTCAAATCTCAAGAACGAAAAGTGTTTAGTTTTGAAAAATTAGAGACCAAATATAAACTAAGTTTAAATTCTAGGGACCAAAAATGTATATTCTAAATGAGTATTCAATCATCATTTTTTTAATTATATTTTTTAGCACATTCAATCATAATTAATTGATTTGCATAATCATGTCTACTATAAATTAACTAGCCAAAATGAACATAGCTTAGTTGGTTAATTGGTATTGTACCTTTAGGTTTGAATCTCCAACGTCGAATGTTGTAGAAACAAGTAAAAAAAATAGATAAATTAACTATATTTAATATTGATTGAATTAGCCAAATTATTAAATTTAATACCAAGTAATATAGTTTAGGGGTTTCTACAAGAATGGGCTCAAATCAACCCATATATTTCACTTTTGTCCAAAAGCTTTGTAATTTTCATTTCAGTCCAGCCCGTTTTTATTAATTGTGGTCATTTTACCAATTTGACCCTCTGATATTCAAAAATTTAAAAAAATAAAGAAAATACGGAAAAGGAAAAGGCGTTAGTATATGGAATTTGAAAATAATCCCCCAAAACACGCTTCTTCCTTTCGTTGTCGCTGCTACCGTCTTCTCTCATTCCCGTTGCTTCCATTGCCGCTGCTCCATTGTTCTTCCTCTGCTATCGTCTTCTTCCTTCCAAAAACAGGTGGGTTTCGTCTTCTCTCGTCTTCTCCGTTGTATAATTAGGGTTTCACGCGTTAAAGAGGTCGATTTCACGCTATAATTTTTTTTTTTGGCATATAGATCTGGGTTTTTTTTGTCGTATAGATCTAGGTTTTTTTTCCATATAGATCTGGGTTTTTTTGCATCTTCTACGATTCCTTGTTAAATACCCGGTATGGATTTCTAAATACCGGGTATGAATTTTAAATACTCTGTATGGATTTTGAAATTTGCAATAATTTTTTTTTGCGTATAGATCTGGGTTTTTTTTGTCGTAAAGATCTTAGTTTTTTTGTCATATAGATCTGGGTTTTTTTGCATCTTCTACGATTCCTTGTTAAATATCCGGTATGGATTTCTAAATACCGGGTATGAATTTTTAAATACGCGGTATGGATTTTGAAATTTGCAATAATTTTTTTTTTTTTTTGCGTATAGATCTGTGTTTTTTTTTTTGGCGTATAGATCTGGGTTTTTTTGTCGTATAGATCTGAGTTTTTTTGCATCTTCTACGATTCCTTGTTAAATACCCGGTATGGATTTCTAAATACCGGGTATGAATTTTAAATACCCAGCATGTATTTTTTAATCAACCAAATCGAAAAAAAGGCGGCAAAAAACTAAAAAGAAATTTAAGAATTTCAAACTGGACGTGGGAATAAATTTGAAAATAATTATGTATATTTGTTACATAAAAGGAATGAATTGAGATACATATTTAAAAGAATATCTATAATTAAATTAAAAAAAAATCATCTTGGGTAGCCGGCTTCTCGATTTGAAAACTCAAAAAATTGAAAAATAAAATTGAAATCTCAAAAAACACCAAAATTTGGTTGAAAATCTCAAAATAATGAAATTTGAAAATAAATTCCATGTTAGGATTGCCCCTTATTTTACAGAATCAACGATTTTAGAAGAATGATGCCAAAGTGAAAATTAGAAATTTCAAATTTTTAATCGAACACAGAAAAATGATACGAAAATGAAGGAGCTGCAATTTGTGTTTGGACTACGATGGACGAAAATGAAGGAACCGCAACTCACCACGAAAATGGACGAAAATGAAATGACAAAAAATGGTTTGTGTGTTGTTTTATGGTGTGGAGGAAAATGGACGAAAATCAATTGGAAGGGGAGGCAAAAAATTTGACCCACTGGAACGAACTATGAATAATCAAATGGAAAACAAATTGGAGCCGTCAAAAATACTATGACAAAAAAATTGAATCATGTAAGCATAACAAGATAATAAAATTTCCAGCAAAAAAATGGAAATTTGATTTGTGAGGATACTTTCCATGATTGTGAGCATATAAATTTCCTAATTTTTTGGGAAGAAATCGTTGGGAAACATGATTATGGGAATATAAAAACAAAATTATTATATTTAATAGTTTATATAATCTAATTTATTATTAAATTAAAATTATTTCAAACATTAAATGAAATGGCATTTCGGTAACGGAATTATCTCAATTAATGGGTAAAAACCTACCAATAATAATTTTGATCATTAAGGACAATTGTGAAATTTGATGATCAATTTGACTCATTCGCTATAATTTCTGTATAGTTTATACAAATTATTTAATTTTAAATTTTTGGACATTAAATTAAAATTATTTTAATTAATTATTTCAACTTATTAATCAGTGTGAATTAAAAATAAAATTAAAAAAAAAAAAAAAAAAAAAAAAAAAAAAAAAACCTTATTAATCAATATCAATTAACTAAGCTGTTAAAAGGAAGCCTGATCAATAAATAGTTCTAATTATTTAGTACAATCATGTCAACTAATTTTTTATGGTAATTAATTAATTCAACTTATTAATCAATTTTAATTAACTGATCTATTTTAAGCTTGCCTAATCAATAAATATATCTAATTATTCAGCACAATCAATTGATTTTTGTTTGGTTAATTAATAAAATAAGTAGGAGAAATTAGCCACTTTTTGAGACATCATTTAAGAAATAACCACACATTTGAAGAAATTATATAAATAGTCAAGTGATATATTTTATTATTTTCACTTTTTTTTCTCGTGTCTATTTTGCACTGTTTTTTTTCTAGAACATCAACATTTCGGGTGGGGGAATTCGAACCTTTGACCTCATGGTTGAGGGTACATGTCAATTACCACTAAACTAGGCTCGCTTTGGCTGTCTATTTTGCACTTCTTTAAGCCAATCCGAATATAGATGGACAAAATGGGTTTTTTTAGAAAGTAAAAAAAAGGGGGGGACAAAAAGGGTACTTTGAAAAGTAATTTGAAAAATATTATGTGTACTTCCAAAAGGATTTTTTTTTTCTTTCCTTTTGGATAACCAACTTTTTTATTTTTTATTATTTTTTTATTTTTTGAAAAGGAAACTTTTTTAGTTGGTTAAAAAAAAATTGGTCTATGATGAAAGTAACAATTTGATACATATACTTTCAAATTTGTAACAAGTTAATCCCTAAATTTTAAATGTAACAATTTAGTCTCTTTTTTTTTTTTTTTTTGAGTACATCAACATTTGGGGGTGGGGGGATTCGAACCTCTGACCTCATGGTCGAGGGTACATGCCAATTACCGCTGAGCTAAGCTCGCTTTGGCTGTAACAATTTAGTCTCTATACCTTCAAATTTGTACCATCTAGTCTCTACCATAAAGACGTCCCGTCAAAATTCAATGTCAATTTTTATAATGTAGCAACTTTTCTTTTTTGTAGTTAATAAACACATTAATTCTAATAAGCTTATCAATCCATATAGGCAAGAAATTCTATTAAATCTTAATAATATTTTTCACAACAAGGACTAAATCATTACAAATTTTAAAGTATAAAGACTAAATTGTTACATATTAAAGTTCATGGACTAAAATTGTTACAAATTTGAAATTAGTACAAAGTTTTAATTATTACAAACCAAAGTTTATGGACTAAATTATTGTTAGTTTCATAAAAGTTTAGAGACAAAAAATGATTTTGAACCATTACAAGTTTAATCTCTCAATTCTTAGGTTTTGTATCAATTTGGTCTCTAAACTCTAAAATGTGTCTAGTAAGTCATGTAGGGCCCGTTTGTTAACGTTCTCGTTTCTTGTTTCTTATTTCCAATTTTATTAAGAAATCTAAGCATTTAATAACTATGTATGTTTCTTGTTTCTCATTTTTTAGAAACACTCCCCAAATTTGTATAGAACTTTTGGGAACAACTAAAACTAGTTTCTCCTTTTTTGTTCTTGTTTCCAATTTTTTCCAAACATAAATAAGAATATAGGTTTATTATTATTGAATGTATAGGTGTTGTCGCCACGTGCCTGCGACGCGGAGCGGCCGACGTCCTCGAAAAAATGGTAAAATAACAGGAGTCGCCACCAATCTTTTTTATGGTGTGATTGGACACCAAAATAAGATAAAACTATTATTTTAAGAAAAATAATAAAAAAAACGATCTGCAAAAACCAGATTTGGGTTCGGGAGTTGTTTGTGTATGGGGAAGGTGTTAGCACCCCACAACACCCGTTAAAAACGGTGGCCAAAATTTAATCTTGAATTGAAAATAATTTGGAAGAAAGATATTATTTAGGAAAAATGATATTTTTAAAACAATGTCTTATTTTACCCCTCATTACTTCAATATTTGAAGTAATGATCCCATAAAATAAGTGGAAAAAACATCCATTGATTTTACTATATTAGAATTGAAATTCTTCACCTCAAGAATATTAGAGAATTTTACCATTCTCTAATTCCGTCATAGGATAGCATTCCAAGAGGAAAAGATTTTTTTTTTAAAACGATTTTTTTTTTAAATTCATTTTTTCTTGGGATCGAAATCTCGGACTCCCAAAGATTAAGATCCCTCACCTTAGGAATTCTAGAAAATCGGACTCCCAAATATTTCTAGATTCCATCATAGGATTTTTCTTAAGAAAGATGGTCTTAAAAAATTATTTTTAAGAAAAGATTATAAAAACCTTTGAAAACGACATTTTAATTATAAAACTTTTATAAGCTCAAAAAGAGCAAAAATATTAGGAAATTAGAAAATAATATTTTGGAATAAGTTTAAAATAGATCAGAGGAAAATTAGAACGGTTGAGAATTTGAAGCATGAAATAATAATAATAATAATAATAATAATAATAATAGCAATAATAAGAACAACCACAACAAGATAATAATAAAAGCAATAACAACAATATAATAATGTAACAATGCAACATTAACATGTACAAACATAATAAGCCACAATTAGAACTTTAATACATGATAAATTGACAGAATAATCAATGCAATAAATAGACATGCAAACACAACATGCTAAACACGTTAAAATTTTAATAAAAATATATTGGAATCGATCTCGGACTCCCAAAGAATCGACTCCTCACCTCAGGAAAACTAGAAAATCGGACTCCCAAATATTTCTAGATTCCGTCGTCGGATATTTTTTTTTATAAAATAAAGTATGTGTTTAACAATAAAACCATGATGCATTTTACAACACAAAACTAACATATATGTATGTATATTAAAAGAATGGTCAATACAATAAACAAAAATATCTTACTCACAAAGCTGATACAATCATAATAAAAAATCTAATTATCAAATGATTAGTAATGAAATTAAGGCATGCAACTAAATGCAATAAGATTAGAAAAATGTAAAAAAAGTTTTAAAGAAAATAATAATCAAATAAAGGCAACAAAAAGAAATAAATAGAAAAAATGGAAACCAGGAGAAATAAATTTAAATGCACTGTACTGTATACGAAAACTGAAATAATACAAAAAAAAAAAAAAAAAAATCAATAAGATAAGTTACAAAAGAAAATAAAAGAAAACTAAACTAAAAAAAATAAACAAGTACAGAAGAAACAAAATTAATGAAACATAAATAAAATATTAATAAGACAATTAAAAAAAAAACTAAAAGGGAGGGAAAATTGCCGCCCAATTCTTTTCATGTGTGGTAGACTGCCATTGACTTGACACTTAATAAAAAAACGATTACTTTTTTTTTACTCAAACGACATTTGACCCTTCTTATTTCATTTTGGCTTCTCATTTTTTTATTTCCTTTCTTCATTCTCATTTTAAGCTGGTTTTCCCTCTTCTTTTTAGCCACTGCCCTACCCTTTATCCTTCTCATTTTTCTTCTTACTCACCTCCAACCCATGAACCCTAAGGTATGTACTCTTTTTTTATCTCACAACCTTTACCTTTTTTTTTTTTACACGCATTTTTTACTCGTCTCCCCTTTCTTTTGGCTTATTCGTGCTTTCTTACTAAATAAAAGGAAAGCTTAGAAGAGAGAGGAAAATAATAAAATAAAAAAAAACTCGAAGATAAACCATAAACGCACAAGACATAAGATGAACAGAAGCAAGCTTCAAACATGCTGGAACTTCATAATAACAAATAAATGAAAGGGGAAAATGAATATTAATACTTTATTTTTTTCCAGCTGGAAAAAAAACAACAATATTGAAATAATAAGTTTCTAGGTAAATATATTACTCTAATAAGTTTAGAAAATTATAATATTAATAAAAAAAAAGTCCGTGAATATCGTCCATGTAATGTAAGGGCCACACTCAAAAAGGAACTTTGGAGTTTCCGGTCATTTTCCAACTAAGAAAGTTTATATTATAATACCACAAAAAATTGACTTATACAAAAGAGAAAGTTAGTAATTTTTTTTTAAAAAAAAAAAAAGAAAAAGTAAAAAGAAAACAAATCTTAGAAAATAAATATTTTCTTAGGATATAGCGAATTTTGGTGTTGAATTTAGAGAAATGTATTTGTAAGTTTTCGATTTGTTTGAAATATAATAGTTTCGTGGTATGAAATTTACAAGTTAGTGCAGTGGATAATTCTTTACGTTGAGCATTGTAATTGAAATTAAAGAGAAGTTTCGGCTTTGTATGGTTGGTGATCTGAAAACAGAAATTTGAAAACAAGGGATTTAATGAAAACGGAGTTGTATTTCATGTTTTCAAATATGTGTTTGGTAGCAGATTCAGAAATTGGATCTGAATTTAAATAATGGTTCAAAATGTGTTTGATAATATGTTTGTAATCGATAAATTATTTGTAGTTATCAACTAAATACTAAGTTGAATATAAAATATTATTAATTAACTTTTTAAAAAAAAATATTATTAATAACTTATAAACATGTTATGTGTTATAAATTATTATTATTATTATTTTACAATATCATATAATTTATAATACATTAAATTATACAAATTTTAATTTCGCAAAAATAAATTAAGTTTATAACATGAAATACTATGTTTATTAAAGTTTTTATCTTTTTTAATTTAATTCTGCATTTAAAATTTTGAAATTCAAAATCTGGATACAACGGAAACATAAAAAAGTTGTTTTTCAAAATTTTCACTATTTGGATCACAGAATCCAAAAACAGTTTTCAGAAACACATCATATTCACTGAATTCAGTGAATCTGAAAACATAAAACAGAATCCTATTGCCTACCAAACAGACCCTTCTCTTTTCTTTCTCCCTTTCTTTATTTTTTTTTTATTGAATTACAATATTAGTCTCGAAACTTTCAAAATTATATCTAAATTCTATGGATCTTTGAATTTTTAAAATGGTAGTTAATAAATCTCTAAAGATTCAAACTAATTTTTGGTTAAAATATCATTTTTCTCACTATACTTTTGGCTATTATATATATAGATGTAGATATATAGATATAACTAATTCCGATATTTGTTCTATAACAATAAAATCCAACTACAAGCAAACTTTTCAATCTAACTTAATTTCAATATTTTTTTAATATATTATTAAACGCTATTTCTAAATATTTTAATTTTCTATCAAAACACAATTTTAAAATGAATGAGACAAACATGATACAACTCTATTTTTCTATTAAAAATGGTTAAAATACCACTTGTATTTCATTCCAATTTAGTTTATGTACTTTCAAATGTCAATTTTAGTCCTTGTACTTTGAATAAAGCTTAAAATTGGTTCCTACCATTTTTTTTAGTACAAAATTGGTTCCTACCATTAATTTGAAGTTAATTATTATCGAAATAGGTTAAATAGTCATAATAATTTTTATGCAAAAAAATGCATATTGATTTTCAAAATTTATAGAGGGATATGACTAATAGAAGAACAAAACTTGGTTGCATACCCGTATGTAGGGATCTATTAAAATCTTGACAATTAAGAAAGAGGAAGGGAGAAAATGAGAAAAAAAAAATTATTTCTTCTAGTTGTCAACATTTTAATAGTGGTATGCAGGGAGATCCCTACATACGGGCCAAGTTTTTTCCCTAATAGAAACTAATTTTTGTTAAGAAAACTTAACTTCATACCAACACTAAGGACCAATTTTAAGCTTTATTAAGGTAGAGGAACTAATTTTTTTTTTTTTATTATTATTAGAGGAACTAAAATTGAACATTTAAAAGTACAAAGGCTAAAATGGAATGGAACCCAAAGTAGAGGAAGTAAAATGATATTTTAACCGTAAAGAAAAAATCATTATTTTAACCATAAAATGGAATAAAAAATTACTTTGTCACTATTCAAAAATTTCTTCAGTTTTCTGGTTGATTATTAAGGTTTGTGTGTCATGCAATTTAAATTCTTGATTAAGTTTATTGTTAAGTTCATTTTGTATGCTCAAGCCAATATGAATATAATTTAACAATCAAGTCATTTTTATATTACGTCTTTAAAAAGTGATAGGTTCAAATATCTCCTTCCACATTGATACAATATTTTCAATCTATACATATATAGTGTTCTAGAGATTTTTTTTCTTTAAATAAACCATATTTCAAAAAAGTTACTATATGACATGGTTGAAGTTGTTATTATATTTGGTTTTTTGAAAAAACATATATATATCTCTAAAATTATATTATTTCATGGCAGGACAAACTCCACAAACTATGCTAGGGTTTTAGGGTTCATGAATTGTTCTACCCTTTGAAAAATGACTCTTAACTTACTATTAATTTTACAAATCTATAAATTCAATGATTCGATTTTACAATTAAAAATTTAAGAGTACAATTTTTACACCCGTGTAAGTTCAAAGTCTTACTTTTACACTTTAAAAAGTTTGATGAGTGCAATTGTAACAACTAGAAATACTTTCTTGATTGGTACAACTAGCCTTTACACATTCAAGCAAAAATTTAAGGAGCAATAGTAGTAGTAATGGAAAAGGGTGAGGAGACAACCAATAATATTGAATGCCTAAAACAATAGTACTTGTTGTACAACAGTGGATATGTAGTTACATTCCTACACACCATTATTAAATTTTTTATTCTTTAGGAATGGAGAAAGGCAGAAAATAAGAAATGGTAACTTTTTTATTTTCTCTCTCCTAGCGGTAAAAAATTTGATGGTGGTGCGTAAAAAGACCCACCAATATGTTAAGTATTGTTTTTCTTACCAATACCCTTGACCCAAAGGTTTGAGGTTCGAATCTCACAACTCCCAAATGTTGTATGAAAAAAAAAGTAGATTAAATTACAAGTTTAGTCCCTAAACTTTTATGATTGTGTCAATTTGATCCCTGAACTTTAAAAAATGTCTAATAGGTCTCTAAACTTTCAATTTTATGTCTAATAGAATCCCTAAAACTTTCACTTTTATGTCTAATAAGTCTTTGGCATATTCGAGATTTTAAGAAATTAATCAATCTATAGACATAAAATGGTCTATTGGGATCCTAAACTTCCAATTTTGTATATGGTAGGCTTGTGAAGTTTAAAAAATGTCGAATAAGTTAAGGATATTTATTAGACACAAAATTAAAAGTTGAAAAACTTCTGATACAAAAGTGAATGTTTAAGGACTTAGGAGATACTTTTTAAAGTTCATGGATCTATTGAACACAAAATTGAAAGTTTTAAAACCTATTTGACACTTTTTAAAGTTCAGATATCAAATTGACACAACTTGTAATTGAACCAAAAAAAAATTACTATTTTTCTTGAAATACACGTGTCCATTAGTGGCCCAAGGTTCAATAATTTCCTAGACAAAAACTTTATAATGAAAAGGAAAGCCACAACGAATAAGGACCATACTCACTCCATGCTGACAGCAAAGCTTGGACCAAATTGTTGTCTCTTGCACCACTTATTAATTTGGATATGATTCATCGTATATGCCCGGAAAATTTCTAGTAATCTTGTAATATCTTCTCGTTCACACAATAAATTCTTTTTCGGTAAATAATTAGTTGACGTTACTAGACTCCACATCATTCTTAAATGATGCTGACATGTAGATAATAAAAGTAGTATTGTGATATAAGAAATTTTCTGACATGTAGATAATAAAAGTAGTATTGTGATATAAGAAATTTTCTGACATATAGATAATAACAGTGGTATTGTGATATAAGAAATTTTCTCACACATGATTTGTATTATATATATATATATATATAAATAAATAAATAAATAAAGGGATGCGTCTCCACAAGAGACGCAATTTGTGTGGTGTCTCTTGATAATGTCACCATTCTCAAAATCCTTTTTTTATTATTTTTTTATCCTTTCTTACCATATTAGATTTGGAGTTTTTTTTTTTTTTTTTTTTTTTTTGAGATCAAAGCACAATCAACTAGAAATAGAAGCATCCAAAACAAGCAAGTCAGTGACCTCATTTGGCCACTTCCTCAATCCATACATGATCTAAAAGATTAACACTAGCTAATTGAGCCAAGGAATGGACAACCTGATTGCCTTCTCCGTGAATAAACGAAGGGAGAAAAAGAGGGTCGCCATCCACCATTTGAAGAACTGAATGCATTAACAAGCCAACCTCTTAAATGTCTTCGATCTCAAAGATTTGAGAGATTGTAATTAACTGTTTTTCTTTTACTTTTCGTTAACCAATTTTCAGGTTTTCTATTTTTAGAGATTTTTTTTTTATTATTATTAAATTATATTGAACTAAAGAAAAGCTTTTAAAGCTTAATTTAAATAAAATATTATTGAATTATATAATTAAGGAATATAATACTAAAGCTTAATTTACTAAATACAATATTATTAAATTATAAAACAATAATATTATACTAGATAGGGGTGAGCATCGGTCGGTCGGCATCAGTTTTGGACTCAAACTGATGCCGACCACCGATACCTCGGTTTTATTTGGTCGGTGGATGTCGGTTTTGGAAGTTTTATGGAACCGGTCGACCGACCATGAGCAAAAATCGATCGGTTTCGATCGGTTTTGGAAGTTCCGGTAAAGAGATGGCGTCGTTGTTCTGGCGAGGTGAAGGAGAAAGAAAAATGGAGAAGTGAGGGTGATACTTACAAGAAGAAAGAACGGAGAAAGAGATGAAGGAGAAAGAAAGAACGGAGAAGAAAACAAACACCATGACGGTCCGTGTGGCGCTAAGCTCCGACGAAGAAAGGACCTCATTCCGACGAGGTGAAGATACTTGTTGATGGCCAAAAGATAAAAGGGATACTGAGAGTGAAAAGAGAAAGCTGAAAAAGAAAGAAGAGGGAGATGAAAAGAAAGAAGAGAGAAATCTGAGAGGGTTTGAAGAAAAAAAATAGAAAGAAGAATGTGAGAGAGATACACGAAAGATTAAAGAAATTGAAAATAAAATAAAATAAATTATGTTTAATTATTCCTTGGGAAGACCAGGGTTGCTGCAAGCAGCGCATTAATGTTGTCTGCAGTAGTGTCAACTCAGACGCTTTATCAATTTAATTTTTTTTCTGTCGGTTCTCACCCTTTTTGGGCGAGCCGACCGACCAACGTCAACTCGGTCGGTTTCAGTCGGTCGGCTCGATTTTTCGAATTTTCTTGTTCACCTCTAATACTAGACTCTTTACTCAAAAAATATATATATATTAATTCTAATGAAATGTAAAATCGTACGTTTTTTTGGGATTCCAATACAATAGCTTTGAAGTTTCATTATTTATTTCAATTAAATATGAAATTATAAATTTTTATAATTAATTTATACAATTATAATCAAACTCTTCAAATTTCTAAATTTTCTTTTCTCAGTTCACAAAGCAAAAATCTAACCTTTTATATTCTTATTAGCATGCTTAGTAAATTTAAAAATAGACTTTATAATAATTTAGAATAAACTAAATATAATTTGTATTTGAAGTAGGTAAATTTTTAAATAATTATTTTATAGTAATATTTTGAAACTAAATATGATCACAACCTTAACTCTAATTGATGGACCGCTTTTTATGGATCAAATGGTTAGTTTTCTTTTTTTCAATGTAATTTATTTTAATTATAAAAAAAATGTAATTTATTTTAATCAAATTTAAAAAATTTTATTAAAATTTAATTTTATCAAAATCTTAAAACAAGTACGATTTTTTTTAACACCACCAGTTTTGTTTATGTCATTAATTTATGTAAATTTGAGAGAGAGAAAAAAATCATATTCTTGTCTTTTATGTGATATATATGGTCTAAATTAAATATAAAATTGTTTAAAATTATAAAACTTTTGAGATTTGAAGACTCTTGCTATTTCTTTTAATTAAATTCAATATAATTAATAGCTTTTTTTTTTGTTCAATATAATTTAATAATAATTTTTTAAAAAAAATCTTTAAAATGGAAAACCTAACCATTGGTTAAAAAAATGGTTAAATATATTTTCAAAAAAAAAATGGTTAAATATAATTTTCAAAATCTCAAAATCTAATATGTTAAAAAAGAATAAAGGAAAAAAAAATGGGATCTCTGGAAGAAACAGGTGTGATCCCACAAAGCGTACATCGTTTAAATTTAAATCGTCCTATTAAACGAATGTGTCTCTTCAACAGACGTATTCCTCTCTAATTCTAAATAATTTCTTTTTCTCTAATTTTTTATTTTTACTTCTCTGTTTTTTTCTTTTTTACTTTTTTTTTTACTTCTCTAATTAATTCTCTCACATTGCCTCCTTCTCATTGTAAAAAGTTATAGTATAGTAGTGTGGAAACCTTTTCCGTACAACCTCCATCAATTGTTTGTTATGACAACTACTTAATTATATAATGTGTCAAATAGTGAAATGAGAGAGTAGATGCTACAAATTTTCTCTTTCTCCTTTGTTTGTTTGCAATTGCAAGAGAAAGGCCCAACTTCATGGTGAAAATATAGTTTTTGTGTTAAACTCATGAAGGCAAACTATAGGAAACGTTATAAATAAATCTACGAACATGTATACAATTTTAACATTATAAATGTTTGAGGGTGTCAATTATGAATTCAACCATAACTTAGTAGATAAGACACCAATTAAGATCTCAAAGGTTGATGATTCGATCCCCACTAATTCATGAGTTTGAGCAATTTCTCCTTCATCTAATTATTTACAATTATATACTACCCAACTAAGTTTAGCAACTTCTCAAATAATCTCTAAATTTTCTACTATGTATATTAAAGAATACTATAGACATCAAATATAATACAAGAGATGACACTTCACTTTTATTTATTCTTAAAGTTCAATAACATGTCGAGGTTACCAAAATAAGTATAGCTTAGCAGTAATTAACATGTGTTTTTATCAAGAGATTAGAGGTTTGAATCCCAAAAAATAACATAAGGGTGTAGTACTAAAAAATAATGACAATAATATTAAGGGGAAAATCATTTTTTACTCTAAAATTAGCCGGTTGTATCAATTTTAACCCTAAACTTTCAATTTCATCAAATTGAATCATAAATTTAGCAGACTGTATCAATTTTAACTTCAAAGTTGCATAAGTGTTGCAACGTAGACCTTCGAGGCTTCGATTAATATTCTATTTGAATCACCATTAAAACATGTGATTGATAATTTCCTCATTTCAAAAAAAAAAACACATTAGACCTTAGTTACGTTGGTTTCTTGTAAGAAATTTGTTGGAAAAAATCTTTATTTTAAGAAATCAAACACTCCAGACTTATTCTTCTCATTGTTATTTTGTCTAAAAAAATTACAATGTTATTAGCAACAAGAAAAATCAAGCAAATATGAGAAAAGAAAAATGAAATTAATTTCCTTTGGTTTCCTACATTTGTATGTTCTAATTAGCAATAAAAAAAAAACAAGAGAAAAATACTCAGACTAAGTTCTTAGCAACAAGAAAAAAACCTTCCAACATTACAAAAATAAAAAATAAAAAATAAAAAAAAATAAAAAAAAAACTCATGAAGTTCTCGACAACAAGAAAAAGTCATCTAAATGAAAAGAAAAAAAAACTCCAAGAATTGTTTTCTTATCATCCCACAATTGCAAGTTCTTCCAAACAGTTAAAATAGCAACAAAACTCACAAACACAATAAGAAGAAAATGAGAGGAACTCGTGTACAACTTCTCAACAACAAAAGTAATTTATTCAAATAAAAAATTTCTCCAATAAATTTTTTACAAGATAAACCAACTCAGGTGCAATGTGAACTAAAAAAATAAAAATGGAAAATATTCAATTACGTGTTTTAACTGTAGTTAAAAACAAGTAATTGAAGGTTTACATTACAACACTTATGCGAGCTTAAGGTTAAAATTGATACAAGCTGCTAAGTTTGACATTCAATTTGATGAAATTAAAAGTTCAAGGTTAAAATTAATATGACTTGCTAAACTTGAGGTTCAATTTGATAAAATTGAAAGTTCATAGTTGAAATTGATACAACATGCTAATTTTAAGGTTTGAAAATCATTTTTTCCCTAATGTTAATTGCATGTAACGGTGAGGATTCAAACTTTAGGATCTTTTCTCATTAATATACCATGTCCTCTGTACTGCCAAAGCGACCATAGCTCATTGATAATTGACATACCTTCGAAGAGATTAGAGGTAGGGGTGTACAAAAAACCTGACAACCCGAACAACCCGGATTACCCAACCCAAACCGTAAGGGTTGGGTTGGGTTAGGATTTTTTTCGGTTTAGGTTGGGTTGAAATTTTATAAAACCGAAAATTTGGTTCGGTTCATGGGTTTAGGAAATTTTGACTCGGTTCAACCCGAACCGAATCGCAAAATATTTATAACATTTGCCGTTTATTTTACATGTTAAGTGTGTGGCTTAATGGTCGTAGCCCTTCTAGTATTTTGGATGTCTTTTGGTCGAGCGTCATAGAATACAAACGTATGTTTATTTTTTATGTATATTAATTATTGATTTTTTTAAATATTTTTTATGTTTTTTTCTTTTCCCTTTTTTTAATATTATTTCTTTTTATGTTTTTTTCTTTTCCTTTTTTTTATTTTTTTTCAATGATAACTTGTTCTTTGTGTTTTTTTTTTATTTAATTATTCAAACTTCAAATAATTATATATACTTTTTTTTCCTTCAAACTCCATAAAGCCAAATATTATTTTTTCCTTTTCTTTTTTGTTTTTTTTAACTTCCTTTTTATTTTAATCTAAGTAATTTAGACTTTTATGTCTTGAAATTTATATTATAGTATTGTGGATAAGCATAAATCTTTGAAAAAAGGAATTTTTAAGTATTTAAAAAAAAAAAAAAAAGAGAACCCAGCAATCCAAACCAACCCAACCCGAATTTTTGGGTTGGGTTGTCATATACCTTCGGTTTATTCGGGTCGACAACCCTTTCGGGTTGGTCCAAAAAATCCCCCCAACCCAACCCGTTTACACCCCTAGTTAGAGGTTCGTATTATCAACCGTAAATGTGGTTAAACTAAAAAAAAAAAAAAAAAAAAAAAACTATGGCCTTTGAACTAATTCTACTTTATTATTTGGAAAAAAAAAAAAATCCAAAATTTTATTGAATTGTTAACGAAATCAGAGGATTCAAACCAAAATCTGAATGAAATATCATGTCAAATCAACGAAGTTTCGTACAAGTTCAGTTGTCCGAATGAGAAAATTTTGACCAAGTTGAAACAGAGGAAAAACTTCTAAATTTGCTTCGTATGATCTTTTGATCGTTGGAGAGAAACCCCAGTTCGTCGAAAGCGGCAGTCGTCGGTCGGTGGCGCTATGGCTCGGGGAGGTGGTCGGAGCAGGACTGGAAACGAATCGTCGGTGGGAGGGTTTCTGAATGCGGTGTTCAGATTCTTGAAGATGGCGGAATTTGAGATTCTTTTCGTCCTCTTCTTCATCGTTGCTTTCATTGTCTTCAAAGATCTCGTAAGTCTCTCTGTTATTCTTGCTCGGTCTTGAGGGCTTATTATTGTCTCAATTGGATTGGATCTAGCGATGTAGATCGAAATGATAATCGTAGAGAAACCCATCTTTTCTGTTTTTCGTTGGTTTGGGATCTTGTTATCAGAAGTTTCGTGTATGTTAATTTAATTTGACCCTCGAATTATGCTTGATCTGGGCAGCTGTTAATCTTTTTTTCTTTTCGATGTATCTAGTCACTGGTTTAGACTAAACTTATGAAAACATTTGAAATTTTCGCTAATTCCAGAATGACAGATACAGGTTTTTAGAAACTGCTGTTTCTTTGGTTTTTAAATTTTGGCTAGAAGGTAGAAAAATATTATTGAAAGTGGATTAGAAAACAAAGAGTAAGTGTGATTTTGAGAAATAGAAAACAAAGAAAAAAGTTATTATGTAGGCCCTTAGGGCCCGTTTGGTTTAAGGTTTTATAGATGCCTGGGAATACATGATGGTTGGGAATACTATGCCTGGGAATAAGATTGCTGGGAATACTATCCATAAAAATTAATTAGATAAATATTTAATAATAATATGATTATGTATTTATTATAAGGAAATTTAAAAAAGTAATTAATTGATTATAAATAATCGATAAGTAATTAATTATAATTATTGAAAAATGAATTTTTATACTAAATTCATTTAAATGATCTTAATTCAATAATTAAATATATTTTCGATAATATTGACTAATTAATTATAATTTTAGTAAATATGTAATTACATCCCTTTAATAAACTTGGAGTAAGTATTTGTTTAAAAGTCCTAGAAAAAAGTATTTGTTTAAAAAAAATGAAATTCTTAACAAATTATTATTTAATCTAATTAAATAATTTATTATATTATTTTTAATTTAGTATCCATTAGTTAATTAATTAACTATATTCAAAATAAAATTGCATATAAAAATAAAAAAGAAGAGATGGGAAAAGAGAAAACCCATGTTTTTGCAAGGGCATAGAAAACCCTTGCTTATGGGCATAAATGATGCCTGGGAATGCGTTATTTCCTGGGCCCACCACAGAAATATTGAAACAAACAAGGGTATTAGAAACCCTTGCCCATTCCCATCTCCAGAAACCTTGTACCAAACGGGCCCTTAGATATTCCAATCGAAACTCTCATGTAACAAGCCGTTTAACCTGGAGTTAATGAAGCTGAAAGAGTTCCTGGATGTAATTGTCCTCAACAAGCAATGGTTAATCTGGCCACTGATGGTGGCTTGTGAGCTTTTGTACTTGGACCATTGAATATTTAGGATTGCTCATTGGACCAAACACCCCCCTAAGTTTTGAATGAACTTTTGTCCTTTTGGTAAGAAACGGAGGTTCTTATGGCAAGCGGGGGTGTGCGGTGAATTATGTGGGGTTTTTGGCGGAGAGGAATAATATGGTTGTTTGAGGTTTTGAGCGGTCGGCGGGGGATGTGTGGTCTCTAGTTAGATTTAATGTGTCCTTGTGAGCCTTGGTGGTTAAGCCATTTCGTAATTATTTGTTGGGTATTATTTTGTTGGATTGGAGGTTGTTCCTTTAGCTGGCCTCCACCTTTTGTAGGCTTTTTTTTATTATACACTTGCATTCTTTCATTTTTTCTAAATGAAAGCTCGGTATTTTATAGAAATGATATTTCTACTCATTATGTGCAAGTCTATATACACAAATATCCTCGAGAAGGAAATAAAATGAACACATTTAATGGGTAAGAAGGCCAACCTGTATTTGGTGATTTCCAATAATAACTACATATAGGAGAATGGGCCTAATAAATGGCCCCAAATTACATTGTCAACACTTTCCTTTCCTACTAGCTGCATTATAGATGTTGTAAGGTAACCCATGCTTTTTCTTGATTCACCATGTGATTAGGTTTTTACATACATGCATATAGTATCCCGAGGATGATGTTTTATAAATTGTTGATCTACCTGTCTGCATCTAAATAGATTTCAACAGATCTTTTTGTTTTCTTGAAGTAAAATCATTCATTTAGTATCTCAATATTCGTTTAGGAAAGCATTGTCTAGCAACTCAAAGGGTTGTTCGTTTTTCTCATTTGCTATTCCATTTTGTTTAGGAGTATCAATAAAAGAACTTCGATGGGACTATCCCACCCATCCAAGAAATTACCTAGAGTGGAATTAAACAGTCACATGTATTATCTATTCTTAAGATTTGAATGAACTTTTGTCCTTTTCACGAGAAATGGAGGTTCTTATGGCAAGTGGGGGTGTGTGGTATTATGTGGGGTCTTTGAGGGAAAGGAATAATAAAGTTTTTAGAGGTTCTGATCAGTCGGCGGGGGATGTGTGGCTAGTTAGATTTAATGTGTCCTTGTGAGCCTGGGTGATTAAGCCCTTTTGTAATTATTTGCTAGGTATTATTTTGTTGGATTGAAGGTCGTTCCTTTAGCTGGCCTCCAACTTTTGTAAGCTCTTTTTTATTATATCCTTGTATTCTTTCTTAATGAAAGCTCAATATTTTATGAATTAAATTTTTTTTTAAAAAAAAAAAAAGATTTGAATGAACTTTGGTATGAAATTGAGCTTGAACAGTATGATATATGTTTTTGAAAATGCTTGTGACTTCAAGTTTATTTTTTCCCATGATCAAAATCCAAGAGGCTCTATTATGTTTATCTACAAATGAGACAAATCACTAGCTTTTATTTATATTCATTATTTTAGAGACTTCCCAAACATCACTATGTTTTCGCACATTTCCTTTGCTGACAAGAAAAATCTCTCCAATATTAATATTCATTGAATTAATTAACTAGGACATCACAAGGCTTGTTGTTGGCTTTCAAAGATCTAAACTTTGGGTTTGGGTCATGCGGTTACTTTTGTTTCATCAATTGAATGCTCATCTTTTCCTTTTTGGCAAATAAAGAGTAACATGAATCTTAACCACTATAGATAATCTTTTTTCTTTCACTTCATTTGATTTGGATTATGGTGTATTTTCACTGGAGGTTGATGTTTTGGTAGTTATGGATATTGGATGCCCGATGAAGAGTATGTTCTGGTATCATGTACGAAAAGATATGTTCTGGTACCATGTAGACAAAGATGAAGGGAGAGAGTGAGACATTGAAGAGAGAAATGATTTCTGTTTCCATGTTTGCAACCGGGTGAAAAATATAATCCTATACATACCAACTACCAAGTATCACAACACAGAAGGAACTGCATAAAGGAGAATGGCCCAAATTTCTTATTTTAACATTGAACCTTATCTTTCTAAGAAATGCTATGGGTCTAGAATCAAGATTGGATAATTTTGAGAGGAGCTGAGACCTCTTCTTTCTTCTATGCAAGATCAAAGGATGTTGTTGATGGAGCATTCATGCCATTTGACATTAGTCATAATTTCTTAACTTTATTTTAGAATCATTATTTCACAATATTACTGTTGTGGATATCATTCCTTTCTTTTCAAGCTCATTTGGAAAGTGAATTGTCCTCGGATTGATGCTAACTGAAGAGCATTTTTGTAATCTCTTTTGGATAGAGTTTGGTCATAGGTTGATGTCTTATTTCTCATCTCTTCTTTTTGGCATTAATGAAACCCTCTTTTCTTGCAAAAAAGAAAATTTTAAAAAAGTTTTAGACAACCATTTCAAACCATTGGAAATCTGTAGTAGAAACTATTTTGGTGAAACAATATAACAATGTACTACATTTTGGCCTTTTGGCCTTTTGCTTGTCATGTTGACACAATGACACGTGTGGTGTGGCAATATTGAGACGTTTCCATAGCTATATTGTTCTCCCGGGAGCATTCTCCTTCCCCAGCTCATTTGGAATATCCTTGCTATCTATCAAACTTTAGGACCAAAAAGGGCACTGCTAGAGTAGCAATGTAACTTCATGAAATGTAACCATGTTGATGACTAAAATCAGTTCTCAGGATTCAGAATGGGGTCATAAATTTTGCAGAATGGTTTCTGTTCATAATTCAGGAGAGGGAAATTCCTTCTCACCCTCTTAGTTCCAAGGAGCTGGTATAAATTTGATTGTATTTTTCAGTTCTGAGGTTTCGTCAGTTTGAGATAGCCAGATGCATGGTATTCATTGGATAAAGGGAAGAATCTTGATGTTGCTCGCAATGTAAGCATCAACATTGAAGATTAATCTCATCGTTTATAGGTTTTGTGAGCTCATTCTCCCTTTCAACAACAATTCTCAGATAGATTCAAAGTGTTCGTTATGCTATTTTGGTGCAGAAGTTAGTCGTGAATGTCTGAATGCTCATGATGAGTATGGGTTTTTATTCATTCTAGAATTTTTCTTTAAACCAAAGTAGGATTAGATCATATTCTTGTCATGAACTTTCATCTTTATTGTGTTTTGATATTGAATTATACTTATTCCATTTTCATCCCTAAACTTTCAAGTTCTCTATTTTAACTCTCAACTTTCAAATATTTTGTTTTGCTCTCCATACTTTGCATATTAAGCTATTTTAGTTTTCACCCTTAGTTTTTCAAAATTTAACACCAACTTGTTACATATAGTTTCAAACACTCTGTAATACTTTTTAGGTCTAGATTCTATTTTAGTTCTCAGATTTTTATACTTTTAATATTTTAATCCATAAATTTTGCATAAAAAATTATCTTAGTCCTTGAAACTAATCATTATATTAAATTATTTAACAAAGCTCTGACATAAACACATCTTTTGCTGTTCATTTGCCTGATCATTAGACAACATTCTTATCTTGTTAATTATCCAGAGTATGATTACTGTTAGGTATCTATTTATCTTATTGTCTTCCTCTATTCATGTGCAAATGTTAAGAGATTCTAATAATGTGGGAATCAATTGCAGACATCAAGACCAGAGTACAATCAGATCCTTGTAAAGAAGCCTGAGGGTTTTGATATGTGGCCATTCCAGTAAATTCTTGACCTTGCATTCATGTGACTGACTTATACTCACTCTGCTTTCTAAGTTTGTATCTTTTTGTGTTGATGTGCTGTAAAAATGTTCCTTGACATGTTAGACATTTTTATTGTTTTCATAAACTGAAAGAGTTTGAAAGTAAATATTGGTTCTAGAAATGTTGTGGAAGTGACAAGAAAATGCCCAAAAATACCAAGGAGATGTTAAAAATGTTAGCGAAATAAGTGATGGAAGTGGTGAATGGTAACCTTTGTATTACTTGATATATCTCAAAATTTTATTTATTAATTTTAATATTTTTTATGAGATGGTAAATATTAAAGCTTTTTAAAAACATCAGCATTAACATTTTGCTGGTGTTTTATAAATTTGACTGCCTGAAAATGTTACTGTTTGATGTGCACAGTGATGTAAAGGAGAGATTTTAATTTTCAGAAATGGTTTGAGAATATTGCAACAACATTTTTTTCCCACTCTCAAAATCTATCTTTTGAATAAAGGGCAAATTGCAAAAACCACCCATGAAGTATGATGGTTGTAACAATCAAACTCCTAAACTTTGAAAGTTAAAATTAAACTCTCAAACTATCATAAATGTAGAAATTAAGTTCATTTCATTCAATTTCCCTCTCATATTTGTCCTTCTCTCTCCTTTCTCCCTCTCTTCTTTCTCAACCGTGGGTATCTCTGCAACAACCCTCCATTTCCACACTTTTACCTCAAAAAAATCCAAAACTCAGTGTAAAATGTTCTTCAGTGTAAATGTGCTTCAAGGATGGAACATACCAACTTTGATAGGTAAAATGTTCTTCAAGACCAAACTTTGCTGCAAATTCCGCGCTGGAACATGCCCTTACATCACAAATTGCAATTTCACTCATAGCATTGAGGAGCTTAGGCGGCCACCACATAATTGGCAGGTATTTGAACTGGTTCTTAGTTAATGGTTAATTTTTTTTGTTATTGGCTCTGTTTAATTGTTAGCTTGATAGCTGAAATGGAGGGTTTGTTGAAGAGATACCCACAGTTGAGAAGGAAGAGAGAGAAAGGAGAGAGAAGGAGAAATATGAGAGGGAAATTGAATGAATTGGACTTAATTTCTATATTTATGATAGTTTAAGGGTTTAATTTTACCTTTCAAAAGTTTAAGAGTCTAATGTTTTTTACTTTGAAAAGTTTAAGGGTTCAATTTTTACACTTGAAAATTTAGGAGTTTAATTGTTACAACCATCATACTTTAGGAATCGTTTTTGCAATTTGTCCTTGAATAAACAATAAAAAGTTTTAACTTCAACAGAGTTAAAAGAGTCATCGTCATGAATCCACCATTCCAAACAAGAAATAAACTGTTAGTACAGTTTGAGTTTCAACAATGTGGATACAAATACTACTATGATAAAGTGTTAAGAATCGATCTTCACACTTCAAGACAATTATGTGGTTTAATTTAAGCCGACAAGAAATACTACTCCTATGGAGCATTGTTGCTGCGAACTCTATCCACAAGCTGCTCGACCGAGATTTTAACGATATCACAATGCAATCCGATATCCGAACATAATCAACTAACACAATACATACCCACACCCACAAGCGCCAGACGACTTAAACTGGTGGTTAAATATGGAATTGGGGAAGAAACGATTGCACTTGTGGCAGCAAAAACCGATGCAGCCTGCCCGCTCCTACCAACGCTGAGGGTGGTGTAAACAAGCCATTTTGGAGGAGATAAGAAGCGCGATGAAGTACAAGTTCAGGCGAATCAGAAGCAGCAAGAGTGCAAGTCCCGCCACGGGCTTATGCGAGAAAAAACGCAGGCGTGACGCCATATTCGAAGACCATAGAGCTCACCACCTACAAGAAAACAATCCAAGCACGAACAAATTACACCATTTCTCAACTGATTGCCGCATACATGGCATGGATTGTCTAGAGAATGAGGAGATGAACTAAGAACGAATCGATCCAATACAGTTCTTGAGCCAATCTCCAAGCCTC
Source organism: Luffa aegyptiaca (assembly GCA_017139565.1). Taxonomy (NCBI): domain Eukaryota; kingdom Viridiplantae; phylum Streptophyta; class Magnoliopsida; order Cucurbitales; family Cucurbitaceae; genus Luffa; species Luffa aegyptiaca. Next base: position 14,448,504 of record CM029403.1, read on the forward strand.
CTCCTCGAGTGAAGTGGATCACCTTTCCATCACCAAAAAAAATCCCTAGAGTAAGATAAGTAGCCAGGTCAAAATGATAATATTCATCATTTAGGATCATGTACTTAAACAGAGACTTCAACGATTAATGAATCACTTAAAGAATGATTTTTTCCATAACTTATTATATTTTCAAGAAATTTCTTCATGGTAACATATTTTGAGAGTGATTTTGGAATGGCCAGAATCACTTTCGTCATGTCATTTTTCACTAAAAAGGGCATGACAAAAGTGATTTTGGAATATAAATTTATATTACTAGAGACAAAGTGTATGTTTGATATGACTTTCTAAATATTTAAGAAATGTGTTCTTAAACACTTACAAAGTCATACTAAACATACCCAAAATTATGTAGTTTTACCCAACAGAAAACGGACAAAGATAAGATATCACACAAACCCGAAGACAAAGAATCGAGGAATAACAACATAAAGCTTCATTTACGGTAAACGAAGGTGGAGCAAAGAAGGAAGAAGGGAGCAATTACCCCTAGTTTGTCTTAGATTAAAAAATTAAATATAAAGGCTAAGATTTTATAGCTTTTCGTCTAATTTGGCATCTAAATTCTCAGGGTTAAAACACTTTATCCACACAAAGTTGCTTCCCTCCTTAAAAAAAAATGGCTATGCTTGTAAAAATGAAATAATTACAGAATGAAATAGCCAATGGAAATCCTCCATATGAATCACTTCAGGGTTTTTTATTATTATCATTTACAAGCAACTCTGCTGACAAATCAGCAGAACCATAGGAATTCAATCTGTCCAATTTATACAATACATTGCAGAGTTGAAATTCAGAATCAGATAAACTAAAACAAGTTGAAGCTAACGCCATCCATCCCCATAGTCCTAGAATAAGCCTAATCTATATCCGATATTTTCTCCATGAAATGACACGATCTAAGAAAATCGAAATGCCCATGAAAGTAAATCAATATAGCAATAAGAAAAAAGGGTAAAATCAGACGAATCTTCCATATTTGGGGAATGATCCCAGAATGCAGTTACGCAATTGATGGCAAACCATTGCATACGAAAGAGATACAAAATGCAAACGGGTTAAAAATTGCACCAAAATTAGAACAAACTCACAAAATAAGAAATCGAGGAGGAGGAGAAGAGAAGAAACCGTGATGAGCATAAATATAGGCCTGCCTCCAAGAATAGATGTGATCCCCCGGTTTCAATTGCTCCCTCGAAGTCTTATTCGACAGCACTCTTATCTTATGGGACTTTCAGAAACGATCTCACTTTACGATTCCATTTAAAGGGCAGAAGAAACTCTTGGGAAGAGAGCTGAAGAAAGCTAAATCGGAGGGGTTGTACGAGTAGTTTCATTTTTCTAACGTGAGAAGTTCTGTCATCGAATTCTTCAATTAAATATTAGGAATTATTGGTTAGATCTTATATTAAGTTTCACTAAGAAAACGTGATGATTTAATTAAGATGATATTAGAGTCAAAGATCATGTGCTCAACCTTGTATAATTTACTTTTTCTCCATTAATATCTCATTTTAAGATTCCATTTGAAGGGCAGAAGAAATTCTGAAGAGAGAGCAGACAGCTAAATCGGAGGGCCAAAGCAAAGTCTGGAAGTTACCCAGATGTGGAAAAAGCTTTATTAGCCAGCATTATTGATTCAAAACAGAACATATGGAGCAAAATTTAATGGATAATAGTGGTCGGGTCAGAAAAACAGAAAGAAAGGAGAAACAGAGGAGGTCACCAGAAGTTTAGGAAAGCATGGAGGGAAAGCAATGAAGAGGAAAAGACAAGGAAAAGAATTTGTAACAAAACTTCGGTATAACCGTTGGGGATATTGGCGGAGGCTGTGGAACAGCCCGTCAGACGCCATGACCATCCTATGTTGGAACGTCCGAGGAGTGGGAAATCCTCGAGCGATCCGATCTTTGCGGCATGAGATCCACAAGCATGACCCACGATAGTTTTTTTTAGCTGAAACTAAAAGTTCTAGTCTTATGTCGGACAAGATCAAAAGGAAGTTGGGATTTAATTATAGCATTAGTGTGAGCAGCAGTGGCAACAGTGGAGGGCTAACGTTGCTATGGCAAATCAGTATGATATCACAGTGAACTCGTTCGTAAAGGCTAAAGATTGGTGGTGGGGGTTCATGGGATTTTACAGGAACCCGGATCAGAACAAGAGAAAGGAATCGTGGCAGCTTATGGAAAGATTAAGTGAAATAGTCAATCTCCCTTGGTTTGTTGGAGAGGACTTCAATGAAATCATGTTTAGAAAAGAAAAGAGACTCTCCCAAGAATATTAGGTATATAAATGATTTCTGCGAAGCTATAAACAAATGTGATTTAATAGATGATGGTTTTTGTGGAGATAGGTTCACTTGGTCAAAAACACAAAGCAAACACCGAAGCAACAAAGGAAAGGCTAGAAACTTTCTAAAAGCCCTAATGGGAAACAATGTTGAAGAAATTAGCACAAAAGGGGAGAGACAAGTACTTGGGAGAAAGAAACTTTTATTAAGAAAGTACAAAGATGGACACTCTTAGGAGAAGACTCTAAGTTGTGATACTTCCTCCAAGTTGTGTTACATATTGAGGACACACTCCCTATTTATAGGACTAAGATCCTTGGAGCCCAAGCAAATAGATTTTTCCAGGCTCTTCTTGGATCTAGAAATATCCTAGATATTTCTCTACTTATCTTTATCCTTATCCAAAGGAATTCTCTAGAATTCCTTGGAGCCTAAGGGTAAGATAATTCTAGACTTTCTTTTACATATCTATTTACAATATTCAAGATAAATCTAGAGATGACTAAATATATACATCCATGTAGATCGTTCAAGAATATTCTAGATATATAGTTAGTGTTGCTTATTTAACAAACAACCCCTCTCTAACGTGGAAAAGTATCTGTTGGGGACGAGAGCTTTTTATGAAATGATATAAAAGGAGGGTGGACAATGGGAACTACATTGAGATTGATAAGGACCCTTGGATTAACAGACCGAAGAACCCCAAGTCAATCCTCACTAAGGACACTCTCAATGGGCAAAAAGTCAAGAACATTCTGGATGAGCATAATCATTGGAGAGAAGATATAATATCCCAATGCTTTGCCCCCCAAGACGTGGAAGATATCCTAAACATGCTGACAGGAGAGAAGAGCACTAAAGATGAGATCATTTGGCACCCCGATAAAAAAGGAATTTTCACGGTCAAAAGTGTCTACCACCTAGCAATTGACAATGTCTCAAAAAAAAAGGCTTCCCAATCAGACTTTAACAAAATTTCTACTCTTTGGAAAAGCTTATGGACCACCAATGTGATTCCTAGAGTTAAAGTCGATGCATGGAAGATCATCAACCACATAATCCCCCACAAGTCCAATATCCAAAAAGAGGGAGTTTCCGTCAACCCTCTGTGTACATTCTATCGAAAAAACGATGAAACAACAAACCATCTTATTTGGGATTGCAAAATATCCAAAAAAAAAAAAAAAAAAAGGGGTGTGGGTGAATTTTATTCCTAAATCTTTGAATTTGCTTGGTGTTTGCAGGGATAATTGGTCAGCTTTGGACCATTGGAGTTGGATGGTAGATAATCTGAGCTAGGAGGATCTCGATAAAGGGGCAATTATCATGAACAGTATATGGAATTTCAGAATAAAGAAGCAGATCCCAACCTCAATTCAGCAAAGACCAACTCCACGAGATCATTGAATTCAATCTAAGTGAATGTTAGAATTGTTACCTTAAACCACAGACACCGAAAAGATTAAGGAATCAAGCGAGTCAGGACAAATGGGAGAACCTGAAGCCGAACCATTGGAAGTTGAACTCGGATGTCGCTTGGAACGAAGTAGAGGGAAGAGGAGGAATTGGTTGGGTGGTGCGTGACTCAAATGGATCCCCGATCTGTTTTGGGATGAAGCAAATTGCAAGGAAGATGGAACATCAAAACACCGGAAGCAAACGCGATCTTAGAGGGGATTTAAAAGCATTATCGGTACCTGTATTCGCGACCAAATCCCTCTTGAAGTCGATTCAGGTGCTTTGGGAGTGGTTTCTATGTTTGAACGCCTCTCGAACGTGAAACCCATAGTCGACACCATCATCGATCTCTCTTCAAGCTTGGCCGGCGTGGAATTTCGTCACTGTGGGAGAGAAACGAACACAGTAGCTGTAGCTAAAATGGCTTGCAATTCTTCTTTTGATCCAAACTAGTGGAATTCCCATGCGCGGGAATTTGGGTAGTTTTTAAAAAAATAATAATAATATTTGGTACAAAATTAAGTTTAGGGTGGATTTGACGTTGATTTTAGAGGAGGTTGAACTGATTAAAAAAGAATACTAACCGTTTGGATAAAATAGATTATAAATTAATTTTTATAAAAGTACTTTTTCAGCTTTGTTGATTTGCAAAATCTAATAATTGTGACTTTTTAATTTAGCTTCCCTAAAAATCTAATATGTAACTAATTATTTACGTTTTTTTAGACTTGATTCATGTCAATCATTTTTCTAATTTAAGTTAAATATTTTTATTCTATTATCTAATCTTATACTCAATTAAAATTATTTGTTTTCATTTTTTATTTAAATTGAAATAATTTTTTTTAATACGAGTAGCAAAATATAAAAACATCTTAGATTAATAAAACATTATATTTTAAATCATATGAAATTTAAAACAATTATTTATGTTTCAAAAACTAATTATCTTGACTTCAAAAAAAAAAACTAATTATCTTAAAACAGTTTTGAAATTATCTTATAAAACTTTGAAATTAAATTTCAACATTAAATTTATTTATTAAAAAAATTAGTTAATTTGCAATGATTTAGAATATTAATTTACCAAACACCTTAACATGTTTTTTCATCTATAAAACTAAAATTTACCAAACACTAATTTACTTAGTACAACTGATTTTCTTAAAAGCACAGTCAACATCGATTCTTTTAGAAGCTACAACAATCCTAAATTAAGCCTAAATATTGAATAACTCAGTAACTCACAATCTAAAACTAAAAGAAAATAGGTCTAGTGTCATTTTTCTTTGAGATCCTATCATCATCCTTTCATACCCATTCATCTTTATAATTCATTAAAGGCACATGGAAAAATTGTAACTGACTTTTAAAAAAAGAGAAACTTACAAGATGAGAATTGTAATACTTATTTAAGCTTAAGGAAAGTATTACCTATTGAATGAGAAATTTCGGTCAATCACAATTTGTCACATTGTTATTCAAAATTAATGACGAAATTATAAGTAATTGAATTTGGGACTTATTATAAATTGACATATGTCCCAAATTGAATTTGAAGACAAAGTTGACCAATTATGAAATTTTAAAGTCAAATGGATCATTTGATCAAATGATATATACAAATTTAATTTGGTTAAAATTGGGTCATATGGTACTTCGATTAAGTTTAAACCAAATCCAAATCCAAATGGCTAGGCCCAAAGCCAATAAAGCCCAAGTCCAAGTTGTTAGACCCAAAATCCACCAAAGTCCATCTTAGAGAACTCTATAAATAAAGAGATTCTCCTCCATTCGAGAGGTTCATAAAAATTTAACTCTCAACCAAGACTAAAGAATTCATAGAGACTTTAAATTTCATAAATGGTTTTAGATAAGTGTACCAATCCAAGACATTTCCTTTACATCACTATGCACATAAAACCCACTAGTCAAATAGTTCGTTTGAAACCTTAAAAGAGTCATTGTCACATAAAACCTCGCACCTTTGAAGAACTAAAAACTCATGCCCACGATATGGAGTTGAGTATTGTTAGTCGAGGAAACAAAGACCTTCTACTCCCTAACTTGAGGAAAGAAGCAAAGAACATCGAAGCAACTAAAAAAGAATCTATGGTTGTAAACACAACCCTTCTTAAGTTATATTCAAAAGAAAAGCACAAGAAGACAAAGAAACGACAAGGAAATGAAATGCACCGCTTAACTTTGAAGGAAATACCCAAAATTTTTTTTTTATCATTTTCCTGATTCTGACATTCCTAACATGTTAGAACAACCTCGCACCTTGAGGAAAGAAAGAAAGAACATCGAAGCGACTACATAAGTCCATCATTTTCCTGATTTTGACATTCCTGACATGTTAGAACAACCTCACACCTTTGAAGAACTAGAATTTGTGCCCACGATATGAAACTGAGTATTGCTAGTTGAGGAAACAAAGACATTTTACTTCCTAAAACTTGAGGAAAGAAAGAAAGAACATCGAAGCGACTACAAAAAAAAAAAGGGGGGCTTTGCACAGATAGCAAAAACCGGCAAAATAATTGCAAAAATAGCAAAAAAATAAAATTATTTGTGGAAATAGCAAAAAATTTGTTAAATTACGAAAATACCCTTAGTATCTCCAATAGTCTATCAGTCCCTATTATTGATAGTCACTGATAGACTTCGATTAATCGGAGTCTATCGGAGTCTATCAATGATAAATACTGATAGACTTTGATGATAAGTTTCAATTAATCGGAGTCTATCAGTGATAGACACTGATATACTTTGATTAATCGATGATGATCATAATCTATAAGTTTTTATCGTGTTTAATTCAAGCCTATCAGTGATAGCCGCTGATAGAAAACAATTTAATTCAAGGTTATTAGTTCAGTTTAATTCAAGGCTATCAGTTTCTATCCATCAGTTTAATTTAAGTCTATCAGTGATAATCACTAATAGAAAACCGTTTAATTCAAGGTTATCAGTTTCTGTCATTGATAGAAATCAATTTAATTCAAGACTATTAGTTTCTATCACTGATAAAAACCAATTTAATTGAAGTTCATCAGTTTCTATCAGAAATTAATTTAATTAAAGTCTATTGACTTGTATCACTGATGGAAATTAGTTTAATTCAAATCTATCATTTTATATCGAGGATAGAAATTAGTTAATTGAAGTCTATCAGTTTCTATCTCGGATATAAATCAATTAATTGAAGTCTACCAATGATTGTTACTGATAGAAATCAATTTAATTGAAATCTGTCAGTAAAGTATTTTGCATTGCAATCATCTCGGTAATTAGAAACTCATCCAAAATTATTATACTACAGTCATAAATTGAACAAAAAATTTAAGTCTCTTGTGGTAATTAGAACATAAAATCCAAAAATAACCATTACGAACAAGTGACTCTCAATCAACAATATAATTTTTAAACACTAGCACACAAGCTCCGTGACCACCACCATAAAATTGCTATTCTTGTATTCTTTGTATTTCATTATCTATCAATTATAGCTCTGATAGACTTCGACCAGTGATAGTCAGTGATAGAATACGATTAACCGGAGTATATCAGTGATATACTTTGATATACCTATACAAACACTCACCAAAATTTCTATTTTTGTTTTCTTGACATTCTTGAATTAAAAAGAAGGCCAACAAGAGCTTAGCTCATTTGGCATCAAGTTGTACTGATAACCACAAGGTCTCTGGTTCGAAAAACAAAGGGAAAAAAAGAAATCGTAATAGCTCATTATAAAAAAAGAGAAAAAAAAAAAAGAAAAAAAAAATCATAACAGCTCATAAATGCACAAAAAAAAAAGAAAAAGAAAGCAAAAAAAAAAAAGAAGAAGAAGAAGAAGAAGAAATTGTATACACAAAAAATGAGGGAAGAAAGGCTCATAAATGCAAAAAAAAAAAAAAAAAAAAAAAAAAAAAAAAAAAAAAAAAAAAAAAAAAAAAGAAATCGTATACACTAGAAATGATGGAAGAAAGGGTAAATGGGAAGGGAGAGAAAGAGAAGGGTAAAATGGGAATATTCTAATTTTTTTGCCATATTTGCAATTCTTTTTACTTAGTGCTAAATTTGCTATTATAGATAATTAATTTGCCACCCACCGCAATTACTCCAAAAAAAAATCTATAGTTGTAAGCACAACCCTTCTCAAGTCATCTTCAAAAGAAAAACACAAGAAGACAGAAAAAACGACAAGGAAATGAAATGCATATCACTTAACTTTGAAGGAAAAAAAAGTATATTATTTTCCTAATTCTAACATTTCTGACATGTTAGAACAACCACGGGAAACACGACTGATAGAACTTCCTAAGTGTAAACGACTGAAAGAGGAGGAGAAAGTCGATGATCTCAAGTATGACAAGTATCATCAAGTTACCAGTCATCCAGTGGAAAAATGATTTGTCCTAAAAGAGCTAATTCTAAGGCTAGCTAAGAAAGGAAAAATTGAGCTAGACCTCGATGGAGGGTGTGTTTGGTTTAACTTTTCAAGTGTTTAATTTTGAAAATAAATCATTTTGAAAAAATTTCTAGTGTTTGGCAACCACTAAAAATGACTTACTAGAAAATGAGATTGATAAATAATCCATTTTGAGAGAAACACTTGAAACTAACTTTTTTTAAAAAAAACTTCTTAAGTAAACAATAACTTGTGTAGAAAAACATTTGTGAGGAAATGCAACCAAACATACGAGTGTTTAAATTCTAAACAATTTTTATACAAAATGTTTTTTAAAAAATGCATTCTTGAAAAACATTTAAATTAAAATGTATTCCAAACGGACCTGTAGTAGTTCAATTAAATCATGCTACAGTCAAAGGAAAGAATGAACATCGAAGAAAGAAAGATCCTTAAGAAACTTCAACCTAGGAGGAGGAGAAATAAAAAGTTTTCTCCACCTCGATTGTTTAGTGGTGAATGGTAATCTTTATTTTACTTGATATATCTCAAAATTTTATTTATTTATTTTAATATTTTTTTTTTATGAAATGGTAAATATTAAAGCTTTTTAAAAACATCAGAATTAATATTTTGTTGGTGTTTTATAAATTTGAGTGCCTGAAAATGTTACTGTTTGACGTGCACAGTGATGTAAAGGAGAGATTTTAATTTTCAGAAATGATTTTAGAATATTGCAACTTTTTTACAGCTCTCAGAAGCTAATCTTTTGAATAAAAAACAAAAAGTTTCAACTTCAACAGAGTTAAAAGAGTCAGCGTCATGAATCCACCGCTCTAAACAGGAAATAAACTGTTAGTACAGTTTGAGTTTCAACAATGTGGATACAAATACAATTAAAGCAAGCGGGTCCATAATTAAGAATCGATCTTCACACTTCAAGACAATTCTGTGGTTTGATTTAAGCCAACAAGAAATACTACTCCTTGGCTGTCTGTGTTCCCGTCTGTGTTGCTTCCTCTGGAGCATTGCTGCTGCGGACTCTATCCACAAGATGCTCGACTGGGATTTTAACGACATCACGACGCACTCCAATGTCGGAACATAATCGACTAACACAATACATACCCACACCCACAAGCGCTAGACCACTAAAACTGGTGGTTAAATATCGAAGTGGGGAAGAAACAATTGCACTTGTGGCAGCAAGAACCGATGCAGCCTGCCCGCTCCTACCGACGCTGAGGGTGGTGTAAACAAGCAATCCTGTTTTACAATATATGGCGAAATCTTCACAATTGTTCTTGAAGATGTTGTACATACCAAAGCCATTTTGGAGGAGATAAGAAGCACGATGAAGGACAAGGTCAGGTGAATCAGAAGCAGCAAGAGTGCAAGTCCCGCCACGGGCTTTTGCGAGAAAAAATGCAGGTGTGACGCCATATTCAAAGACGTAGAGCTCACCACCTGCAAGAAAACAATCCAAGCACGAACAAATTACACCATCACTGCTCGACTGATCGCCGCATACAGGGCAAGGATTGTCTGGAGAATGAGGAGATGAACTAAGAATAAATCGGTCTAATACAGTTCCTGAACCAATCTCCAAGCCTCCTCCTCGAGTGAAGTGGATCACCTTTCCATCACCAATAAAAATCCCTAGAGTAATATAAGTAGACGGGTCAAATGACAATAATCATTATTTAGGATCATGTACTTACAAAAGTTGTAGCATTTAAACAGAGACTTCTACTGATAATTGGGATCAATGAATCACTTCAGAACGATATTTCCGTTCTATATCATGCATTAAAGACATATTTTGGGAATGATTTCGGAATGTCCAAAATCACTCCCAAACATGTCTTAATAGATTTAGAAACAACTTCCTCATGCTTATCTTCTCGTAAGAAATGACAATTATGAATTCATCGAAAAAGATACAGCACCTCAAAACACTACATAATCTATTAACTATAAGCTTTCAAAGTCAGGTAAAACATCTAAGTAACGAACCTATCACATGGCCTCTCCACCTACAAAGAATATTTGGTGTCGGGTAAATATCAACAATAGCAAATAAATAAAATTATCCATAATGTCAAGAATGTACATTTCAAGCACTCTAAGTCCAAGTCCAACCAGGAACAAATTGATGGAGAGGTTGGATGAATAACTCTATATAACAACCAACCAGAAGCTGGACCCCAGCAGCAGAAAAGGCAGACTTTGGTGTCAAATTCAGAGAATTTGAGAAGTAGAGCAAACAAGTTTCAGACCAAACAGATAAGTCATATCAGCATAATACAATCATTGGAATATTGCATCCATGGAGTGGTTAATAGATTGTGTAACCAATACATCCTTGAAGCACTATCATCACTTTCCCATTTTGGTCACAGGAGGACACGTCTGGATATAAACGTATAAGTTTATATCACTAAAGACAAAGTGTATGTTTGGAATGACTTTCCAAGGTTTTTTTTTTTACTTTCTAAGTATTTAAAAAAATGTGTTTTTAAGCAGTTAGAAAGTCATACTAAACGGACCAAAATTATGTAGTTTTACCCAACAAAAAATGGGCAAAGATAAGATATCGCACAAACCCGAAGACAAAGAACCAACGAATAACAACATAAAGCTTCATTTATGGTAAACGAAGGTGGAGAAAAGAAGGAAGCAGGGGCAATTACCCCTAATTTGTCTTAGATTAAAAAAATTAAATATAAAAGCTAAGATTTTATAGCTTTTCGTCTAATTTGGCATCTAAATTCTCAGGGTTAAAACATTTCACAGAAAGTTGCTTCCCTCCTTAAAAAAACAAAAATTGGCTATGGTTGTAAAAATGAAATAGCCAATGGAAATCCTCCATATGAATCACTTCAGGGTTTTTTATTATTATCATTTACAAGCAACTCTGCTGACAAATCAGCAGAACCATAGGAATTCAATCTGTCCAATTTATACAATACATTGCAGAGTTGAAATTCAGAATCAGATAAACTAAAACAAGTTGAAGCTAACGCCATCCATCCCCATAGTCCTAGAATAAGCCTAATCTATATCCGATATCTTCTCCATGAAATGACACGATCTAAGAAAATCGAAATGCCCATGAAAGCAAATCAATATAGCAATAAGAAAAAAGGGTAAAATCAGACGAATCTTCCATATTTGGGGAGTGATCCCAGAATGCAGTTACGCAATTGAGGGCAAACCATTGCATACGAAAGAGATACAAAATGCAAACGGGTTAAAAATTGCACCAAAATTAGAACAAACTCACAAAATAAGAAATCGAGAAGAAAGAGAAGAGAAGAGAAGAAACCGTGATGAGCATAAATATAGGCCTGCCTCCAAGAATAGATGTGATCCCCCGGTTTCAATTGCTCCCTCGAAATCTTATTCGACAGCACTCCCATCTTATGGAACTATCAAAAAACGATCTCACTTTACGATTCCATTTGAAGGGCAGAAGAAATTCTTAGGGAGAAAGCTGAAGAAATAGCAGAAAGCAAAATCGGATGGGTTCTGGAGAAGATATAGCGGAGAAATGAAGCAAAACGAGTAAGAGACAAGGAAAATGATTGTTTAAAACACACTTTTTTTTTTTTTTTTTTTTTTTTTTTTGACAATATGGGAACGGGGATTTGAACCATTGAACTTGTGGTTATCAATACAATAATAATAACAAAAAAATTAAAAATATTTTATTAAAAAAAAAAAAACCAACTTTAAAATAAAAAAAAAAATTAAAAGTACCATTGAACTTAAAAAAAATGTTAAAAAATACTCTTACAGTTAACTTTTGGATAGAAAATGTTAAAGTTTCAGTTTCAATAATACCCTTTAACCTTCAAAAAAAAATTCAAAAATACCCCTCATGAAAAACATTTATTTATTTTTTCTTCCTCCCTCCACAAATTATTTCTCCCTGAAAATTAGTGAGAAACTTTACAAATCTCAAGAGCTTGACTAGACTCTCGTATTAAAGTTTCGAGATGATTTTTGTTTCGTTCTTGAATTCTTCACGTCCTTTACTTAATTTTGTTAATAGTATTTTCAATGTTATTATGTCACAAACCACTACCCATTAGTTTTCCTATATTTATTTTAGGAAAAATAAATGAAAATGTTGTCATATAATTTTCCTCACAAGTCATTGCTTGTTAACTTTCCCTATATTTATTTTAGGAAAAATAAATAAAAATGTTGTCATACAATGGTTCTAAAACTTCTTAACTATTGATAAAAACAATACAATGTATAAAACTTTTGATTATTTAATCTTGTAAACTAAACCAAACTTGCAGTCGTCTAACACTTCTACTACTTATCACTGACATACACAAACAGATAAAGCAAAAAGAAAAAATATATGTGTTTTTTTTTCTACTTATCTTCTTTACACTTTTAAAAAGAGAAAACTTGATTTCAAACTTTGTTTTTGTTGTGTTGTGTGTAGCTTTTATAAGCAAAGTTTTGTATTCATTTCATGGAGGAAGAAAAAAGAATACACATTTTCCATTAAGGGTATTTTTAAAACTTTTTGAAAGTTCAAAGGTATTATTGAAACTCGAACTTTTATCAAAAACTTAATGGTAAGGGTATTTTTTAACATTTTTTAAAGTTCAAAGGTATTTTTAAAATTTTTTTCAATCCAAACGAGGAAAGCACAGGACCAAAAAGACGACTCATCTTCTATGGTGGAAGAGTGTCCCTACTCAACACAAAAATTGCAAGAATCGCTAGCCAAGGAAGCAGCTTTGCGCACGATACCATGGCGGTCGAATTTCATGTTCGAGAGATCTTCCAACTAGTCGTTCAACATAGAAACGACTTCCATAGCATCCAATTCAATTTCGAGAAGGATTCAACCGCGATTGCAAGTATTAATTATGCTTTTTATCCCTTCCAAAATTGCTAACAAAAACAACAATATCTAGTCCTTCACCTCCCTGGAATTAACAAATTGGTCCCCAAACTTTAGTTTTTAACAATTGAGTCCCAGAGTTTATGTGCCTTCAATTTTGTGATAATTTAACCCGTCAACTTTAATACCTACCAATCAATTTAAGTCGTATACTAATTTTGTAATAGTTTAGGGTCCGTTTGGAATACATTTTAATTTAAATGTTTTTGAACAATGCATTTTGAAAAAAACATTTGGGAAAAAATCAATTTTGACCCCTGAACTTACCAGGTTGTATCAATTTTAACCCTAAACTTTCAATTTGATCAAATTGAACCCTAAACTTAACAAATTGTATCAATTTGAACCTCAAACTTGTATAAATGTTGAAATGTAGACCTTTGGTCAACTTTCCATTTGAATTGCTATTAAAACATGTAATTGACAATCTCCTTTTCCTTTTTTTTATTCACATTGCACATGAGTTAGTGTTTTGTAAGAATTTTTTTGGAAAAACCATAAGAAATCAAATATCTTAGACTATTCTTTTCATTATTATCCAAAAAAGAATCACAAAGTTATTGGCAACAAAAAAAATCCAGCAAAAATATGATAACTAAAAAACTCGAAATTTCTTTATTTTCGTTTTCTACGTTTGTACATTCTTCTAATTAGCAAGAAAAAAAAACCCCACAAAGTTCTTAGAAAAAAAAAACAAAACAAAAAAAAAAAAAACAAAAACCAGAAAATATTTGAAGTCCAAAATTTCTTTGCTTTCGTAATCTTAAATAGTAGCGAAAAGCCTTCACAATTAAAATCCTAAACAACAAGAAAAAGTCATCTAAAATAAAGTTTTTCCAATATTTTATTTATAAGAAACCAATTCAGGTACAATGTGAATTAAAGAAAAAAAAAAGGAAGAAATAATAAATTGTGTACGGTGGTTCAAATGGAAAGTTAAACGAAGGTATACATTGTAATACTTACGCAAGTTTGAGGTTAAAATCGATACAATCTGATAAGTTTGAGGCTCAATTTGATGAAATTGGAAGTTCGGGGTTAAAATTGATACAACTTGTTAAGTTTAGGGTTCAATTTGATGAAATTGAAAGTTCATGGTTAAAATTGATACAACCCCCAAAGTTTAGGGTTAAAAATGATTTTTTCCCAAAACATTTTGTACAAAAATTGTTTAGAATTTAAACACTCATATGTTTGGTTAATTTACTCATAAGTGTTTTTATACACAAGTTATTGTATACTTAATAACTCTTTTTTAAAAAGTTGGTTTCAAGTGTTTCTCTTAAAATGATTTATTTCTCAATCTCATTTCCTAATAAGTCATTTTTAGTGGTTGCCAAACACTAGAATTTTTTTCAAAATTAAACACTTGAAAAGTTAAACCAAACACACCATTAGTCTCTGCCATGATTTTTGTTTTTCTTGTTCAATTTTTTTTTTTTATTAAATTGAGAATCTAAGGTTAAAATTGATACACAACCTAATAAGTTTGAGGGTAAAACTTTACTTTTTTTTACTCTTTTTTCTATTTACAAAACACACATGTCTATTTAGTCCCTAAATAAAAGTTATAATCATATATTTTATATTTTTAAGTTTTTTATAGTTCAACATTTTTTTTTGTTTGACAATATGTGGGGAGGGAGATTCGAACCACAAATCTTGTGGTTATCAGTACAAAGATATGCCAGTTGAGCTAAGCTCTTGGCTAATTATACTCAAGATTTATACTTATATTTAATTTATTCTTTATTAACCATTTAGATCTTCTATTATACATATTCTCTCAACTTTGAAGTGTTTTTGTTTCTTGATCCACTTTTACATATTATATTTTAGTCGATAAAACATTGTGTAACAATTCATTTTAATTTTTATAAAGAGTTTATAAAATTCTTTTTAGATAGGTCATCTAATGCTTTGAATTGATAAATTGTGTTAATTTGAGTTATAACTCAGCATATACGATATTTATTTACCCTCCTTTGATATTGAAGTTTCTTTTTCTTTTTTCTTTTTTTATAATCCTTGATTTTGAATGTTTGATCCTACCTCACATCGTTGAACTCATAAATAATTTTATCTTTTTAAATTGTTTGGTTAACTTTTGTGACCATGGATATAAACAAGTTAGTTCAAGTCTTTCATAAAAACTTACCTCGGAACGAACCAAAGCTAACAAAATCTATCCAAATTAAATCGGTCCGACATTCTATTCTTAGTTTCATAGTTTTTTTTTTTTTCCTAGTTCACATTATATACTCGTGATTACAAATAGGTGGCTCTTTTATTTAGTAGTATGAATTGATAGGAGCATCAACTCTCTTACTCATCTCTCTCTCTCTCTCATGTTTCATTTGGACTATTTAGAGAGATTTGATTTGCAAATAAAGTTATTCCCATTTGTAGAAGAGTGTGGGAATTCCTTAAGAAAAAAAAGATAACCTTAATATCTTCGACAAGTAAAAAGAAATTCTTTAAAGAAGATTCCTCAAAACTTGAAGAGGTTTTCTTTTAACCAAAGAAGATATTGAAATTTGAACCCCAAAAATTGGACATTCTATATAGAGAAGAAAGTTATATATGTGTGTATAGAGTCTTACAAAAGTTATCATTTGTCTATATTTTTAAAATTGTTGGTTTATAATTAGTAAATGAAAAAATATATGCATGTTTTCTTTTTAAACTTTATTTTATATTATAATAAAAAATATATATAATTATATTATTTAAAACCAAAAAAAAAAAAGTAATTTATTTAATAAAATTAGTGTGTGTCAATATGAGCATAAATTAACAAGCATAAAACTTGTATTAACGACGGTTTGTGGTTCAAATCCCCTCACCTCACATGTTGTCAAAAAAAAAAAAAAAATGATGTGCACTTTAATTTTATATATAAAAAAAAATCATAAGTTTCTTAAATATTACAAACTGATAAATTTATTATTTTTTGTGATTACTATAATTGTAAAAATATAAAATTAGAAGTAATTTTTATTATTAATAAAATAGGTTAAAAATGAAAAATATATGAAATGACTCAAATTAATTTTGGTTAATATAAATGGATGTGCAATTTTTTTTTAAGAATAGAAATGAAATTTAAATATAAAATATGAACCACACTGGTCATCAATTATTATTAGATAATTTACATCTTACTAAAAATTAAATTAGTTTATGTATTTATAATTTGCAAGTGTTTTAATCATCAAAATATTAATGTTATTCTTAATTATTAATAGGATATATGCTTTAGTTTTGTTTATTGTTTTTTTATTTTTCTCATAGAAGTTTCAAATGGTTCTAAATTGAGTGGAAGAGACAAATCTATAGTTTAATAGAATGAAATGATTATAAAACATTTGATATTTCAAAGTTTTAATTTCTTAATCTATAAATAAATATAATTATATAAAAATGTTTAATTTGATAGCTTTTCTAGCTTTTCACTTTATATTCATCTAACTTCTACGGCGTATCTAAATTTCATTATCTCATACAAACTTCTTAATGAATTTTAAGTTACATTTTATTGTTTTTAAAATATCAATTAAAAACAAAACTATATAAGTAATTTTCATATATTATGATCATTTTTTAAAAGTTATTTACCTAATTTGTACTCATTGTTTTTTTTTTTTTTAGTTATTACTTTGTTTATTGAAAATTCTAATGTCTTTCAGGCTAACTTTTTGTTACATATTGAAAATTTTAACAACAATAAAGTTAGAATTATTCTGCTAATTTTATTTCATATTATAATTAAATTTATCAATTAAGGTTAAAGAAAAATGCTTTTTTTTTTTTAGAAGTAAAGAGAAATTCTTTAAGATCGCATGAGTTTTTTTTTTTTTTTTTAATTAATTACAAAGCAACAACAACTTGTAATTGATCAATTAGTTTTAGTTATCAACAAACATTTTAAGTTTTAAATAAAAATAAAAATACACTTGTTATAAAAGAATCGAAAAAAAAAATGATGCTAACAAAAAAAGAATATTTAATCACTTAATGAAATAGTATGATGGTGTTGATTTCGAACCTAAACCTTCATAACCTTTCTTTTGGTTCTATCCAAAATGTTTTATACTAATGGAGACGTTGTTTCTCACTTATATACTCGTGATCTTCCCCTTTCCTAGTTGATGTGTGATTTTTTGTTTGCATTCTCATCTCGACTTCATCAGAGTGTGGAATTGTTACATTATTGTAAGTCTATGATCCAAGATATGGATCCAATACATGGACATCCTTTGCAACTTGAATCACCACCCTCATATTTTAGATGTTTCAAGATTAAAGAGACTTTAAGAGCAATGAAATAAGATAACATAAAGTAATAATGAAATCTTATGTGTGTTGATGAAAAATTGTAAATAAAATATACCTTTTTAAGTAGTAGATCTAGACGATGAAGAGAGTTTTGTTAACACGAGCACAAACTCAATTGGTAGTCGGAGTATTTTATTCTCGGCTAGAGGGGAAGGAGTTTCAAATATTTTGGAATTCTAAAACTTTTAAAATTCTTTTATGGAGCGTGATTAAAGGAAAAACAAAAAATCTTTAAGTGGTTAAAAAAAAACATTTTCCATTTCAACCGACCATTAATTTTTAATTAATTAATGAATTTATATAATCAATCATTTCGCAATTTTAAGAAATTGGTACAGTTAAATCCTACATATATGACAACATTAGGACTGTAGAACTGTAACAACAACTTCATCCATTTCTTAAAATTTTATAAAATTTAAAAGCTGTAATATTAACTATGAAAAAACAAATCCAACTTCAATAATTAAAATAAAATAGATTTAAATACCATTTTAGTTCAGATGCTAATTTGGATTTTATTCCATTTTAGTCTCGGTGCTTTCAAATGTCTAAATTTAGTCCATATACTTTTGATAAAGTTTAAAATCGGTCTCTTATATTAATTTATTGTTAACTTTCCTATAATACTTACATTTGTCTTCCCCCTATAAATTTTGAAAATATGTTCACATTTGTTGTAAAAAAAAAAAAACGAAAGAAATAAAATATGTTCACATTGTTTTTTTTTTAATGGGACAGGACCCCACTTAACCTTATCTCTTAGTAATCGAATAAAGTAAAAGGTACAACACACTATGATACAATACATAGCTGGAAAGTGAAAGGAAAGCAATAAAGATAGATGGGATATGTCTGCACAATCTTCGGATCTTTCATCCTTATCTTGATGTGATGAGGCGATGATGTCACCCAGCTTCTCCTGAATGGCCTGGATCAAACTACCTTACGTCGACAGTATTGACCTTCCTAATTTATGAGGAATCGGATGCATCCCGGGTCTTACTCGGCTTCCTTGCCATTACTACCCTAAGCATCTTTTTCCTTTGAAATTATTCAATCAATTGGGCGTGGTAATCTTTTCCTAGTTGGATTCAATCCTCGCTATCCGCGCTGGCCTGTGGTTGGTTAGTCCACTTTAGAAGCTTGTATAAAAATTGTTTAGAATTTACACACTTATATATGTTTGGTTACATTTTCCTCATAAATGTTTTTATACACAAGTTATTACATACTTCATAACTCTTTTTTTAAAAAAATATTTTTCAAGTGTTTATTTTAAAATAGTTTATTTTTCAATATTTTTTAATAGGACATTTTTAATGGTTGCCAAACACTGTAATTTTTTTTCAAAACGATTTTTTTTTCAAAATTAAACACTTGAAAAGTTAAACCCAAACATATCCTAAGTTGATTTTTTTTTTCATGTGTGATCGTAACAACTTCTATAATCTTGTTACAAATTTTCAAAGTAAGCAAAAAATATATATATTAATTCTATAATTAAAAAAAAAAAAAAAAAAAAAAAAAAAAAAAAAAAAAAAAAACATATCCATGCCTATTATTTCCTTTTATCTTTACCAACCATGCCTCAAGGATCATGGATGGTGCATCATGAAGATCAATTGAGAGATGTATGTCTTCCACACCTTATCCACACTTGAGATTTCCCAATTTCTGTTCAGTCTAAAAATAATAAATCCAGATAATTCTTTAAAAAAAAAATTTACAAGACAATTTCTATCATTATCCATATTATACCAAAAGGCGATTTAGGAGGGGATTACTTATTATCAAAAAAAAAAAAAAAAAAAAAAAAAAAGGAGGGGATTACTCATTTTGATTTTTCTTTTTTCTCCTACTTTATTTTATACTTATATTCATGTAGGTTTAATAATGTTATGTATTGATGAAAAACAAAGTTGGTAGTAATTTTATTGAAATATAAAAATATATTGAAAAGCATAAAGACAATTATAGTTTATTTAGATTTAGGAAATAAATGAAGGTACTAGTACATTATAGAAATACTGATATGTACATGAAAATGATTTTAGTTTAAATTGTAAATATTGGCCAACAAGAGCATAGCTGATCAACTGACATAGAGTTGTATTGATAACCACGAGGTATGTGGTTCAAATCCCCCCACCCCATATTGTAAAAAAAAAATTGAAAATATTGGTTTTTATGATAAAAGTAAAGAGAATAATTCATCAGTTCATATACACTATTTAACAATATAAGAAATAATTTTGTCAAAAAAAAGTATCAAAATTACTAATTAATTGCATCAATTTGACTTTTATAGGGTAAAAAAGTACATGCATATTAACCCACGACCAAAACGAGCATAGTTTGGCGGTAATTGATATGTACCTTCGACCAAGAGGTAGTGGTTCGAATCCCCCACCTTAAATGTTTTAACTAAAAAATAAAAAGAAAACTCCACCCGTGCATTTAAGGAGACAAATTAATATTTGTCTTTTTTTCATCAATATTTACCCTTTTAACTTAGTAACGTGGGTAAATTACGATACTTCAACAGAACGTGGATGAAATTTTTCTTTTTGATTGACTTGTTTATTAAAATGCAGAAATTGAATCAATTCGTAGGATCTACCATCAATTTGGAAATTCTTACCTCATAAAGAGGTTAATGTCATTCCTCTCATAAACTCTTGTCAACCTCATTCTATTCCTTAATTCGTGGTTCCACAACGTTTTTATTAATTACTTCACGACTTTTATTCTTTCTCTTGTTTATTAGTGAAACTTCAATTTTTTTTTATCAATTATTTTACAACTTATTTCTCTTGTTTCTCTTACTTATTGTTTTTTTGTTTCCTAATAAAAATCATAATAATTTATTATTTTATTACATGTATAGAATTAAAATTATCTATTTAATTTTAATTAGTAATTATCTATTGTTTAATTCGTTCATATACAATATAATATATACAAATAAGATTGATTTATATAAATTTGTTTTTATGTATTTTAATTGGTGTAGTTTCACTTTAATTAGTAATTATTTATTGACATCCAATAAATTATTCAAATAGAACTCATTATTATTAAATATCATCATATTAATACTTGTCAGTTGATGTAAGTAAAATGTTTGAATAAAAAAATATTACTATAAAATAAAATAAAACAAAATGTATTATTAATTATTGTTATGTAATTACAAATTATATTAGCATATTATTTAGTAATGCACTTTAATTAGTCAAAAATATTATAAGAATATTCTAGTAATTGTATTGTGTGTATGAATTTGATTTTGACTTTGCTTCCTAGTAGTTTGGAGTAAACAACGTCAATGGATAGTTGATTCTAATTTCAAATAACTCTTATTAAACAACAACCAAATGAGCAATATTCTGATTCTGATTGATTTCATTCCAATTTTAGCTCATTTCGATTCCTAGTAAGTAAAAAGAGGCTAAAAAAGTAAGGCCTTATTTGATAACAATTTTGTTTCTATTTTACGTTTTTAAGTAAACATTTGCATTGCTAGCCAAAATCTAAAACTGTAATAAAGTAAAAACCATCTTTTATACTTTCCAAAACTTGACTTGAAGTTTGAAAACACTTTTGATAGCAAACAAACAAATCATAAAATAGCATTTATAAGCTTAAATTTAAAAAAATGAATGATTATCATACCAAGCTTAAATTAATAATATTTTTAATTTTAAAGGAGAAGAACATGACAAAATGCATGTATGTGGTATGCATTAGGAAATGGGCAATGAAAATGATAGTGCTGGAGGATCTTTGCCTCAAAAGTTAGATCAGTCCCATAATCATTTGAATCTCATTTAATAACCATTTGATTTTTTGTTTTTGTTTTTTGTGTTTTTAAAATTGTGTGTGTTTGTTTTCCCAAAATTCTTGTAATATTGTTCATATTTGTCAATGAAATATTTGAATTCTTAGCCAAATTCCAAAAGAAAAAAAAGTTTTTGTTTTTGTTTTTGTTTTTTTTTTTCAAAACTTGACTTGTTTTTTTAAAACACAAGAAGATGCTAGATAACAAAACAAAATAAACTTATAGATGTGAGTAGTGTTTGTAAGTTTAATTGCAAGACCCAAAAATTAAAAACCAAATGTTTATCAAAATGAGGCCTCGATTTTTAGTTTTTGAAAACTAAGCTTATTAAAAAATACTTCCACCTATGAGTTTTTTGTTATTTACTTTTTACAAACGTCTTCAAAATTCAAACCAAAATTTGAAACTAACAAAAACCTAAGTTTTGAAAACTAAAAAATAGTTTAAAAAACTATGGTTTTGTATTTGGTATTTGTTACGTTGAGGGCATACAAATGTTGTTTTCAAAATGTTCACTATTTAAATCACAAAATCCAAAAAATAGCTTTTAAATGCAAATATACCGAACATATGTTCGTTAAATTCATTTGACTCAATGAACTTTTGAAAACATAAAACATAATTTATATTGGATACTGAAAGTTGTTGGGGTTTAAACTAAGGTTAAAAAGTACGTTTAGTTCCTGAACTTTCATGAAAGTAGCAATTTAGTCTATGAACGTTGAATCCTACCAATTTAGTCATTGTACTCCAAAATTTGTAACAATGTGGTCCTTGTATTTTCAATTTTGTAACAATTTAATCCATTATGTAACAATTTAGTCAATGTACTTTCAACTTGTAACAATTTCCTTACCATGAAAAATTCTATCAAAATAAAATGTGAATTGTTATTATATAATGATTTAGTTTTTGTAGTTTATAAAGATAGTTGGTCTATACTCAATTTATTGTCTACATATGTAGGAAGTTCCATTAATTTTTAACAATACTTTTCATCATATAGGGACTAACTCGTTACAAAATTCAAAGTACAGAGACTAAATTGTTACATGCTAAAGTTTAGGGACTAAATTATTACAAATTATAAACTGCAAGGACTAAATCGTTAGAAACTAAAATTAATGGACTAATTTGTTACTTTAATGAAACTTCAAGGACTAAAAATTATTTTATAATTAACACTAGTCACCTATACTTGTGTAAAAACAATCGATGTCTACGTATAAAATTAGCATTAGTAATCTATACTCATTTGATAACCATTTAGTTCATGGTTTCTGATCGTATCAAAGTTTAAGAAGGTGTAAACACAAAACAACAATCGTAGTTTTCTTTCTATTCTCTACAAAAATAGCTCTAGCAATCTTGGGTTAATATTTGGTGTTGTCTAGTGAAGTGTTCTTAGGAGACAGTGTGTTGAGTTTGGAGCTTTGAACATAAAATTACTTAACTATATGTTAATGGCTTCAAATAAGATTCTAGTGATGAGTACATTACCGGTCACTCGAGCAAGTCAAAATTTTAATTATATGAAATTAGGTCAAAATGCCATCCTCGTTTGTGCACTTTAGAACTTGTTATATTTTAGCCTTTGTATTTTCTAATGTCCATGTTTAGTCTTTGTAATTTCGATGCATCTTACATTTGAGTTATTATGACTAGTTCATGACTATCTTTTCTAAAAAAAGTCTAGTCTCTATAGACATTTTCATTGTTAATTTTGAAAACATATTCACATTTTGTATTATTTTTAATAAAAATTATTATTATTATTTTACTAATTTTTATAAAAATTAACTCCAAATTGACGATGAGAATTGATTTTAAATATTATAGAAAGTACAGAAATTATATCCAAACATTTGAGAGTAGAGAGGCTAAACCAAAAGGATTTTATTTTTATTTTATTTTTTATTTTTTTAAGGAGTTCCAAGGCACAATGGTTAAAATAGTATTTTAACCATGAAATTATTAGTCCTTTTTTTTTAATGGAAATTATTAGTATTTGACTCATTGAATAGGTTCTTTAAACAATTTATTAGTTTGTCCTTTTTATATATTCTGAATTTATTATTTCATCGTATAAGATTCTTTAATAATTTTCTTTTATGTATTATATCCGTAAGAAAAAAGCATTTATTTCATCGTGTCATTTATTTCATCATCGAGGTTCTATCAAGTTATTTACGTAACTAAATTTAATAAGTATAGGTGAAAATTCAAACCCTTAAATTTGAAAATAAAAAACTGATGTTTAAATATCAAGATATGTTTAGATTGACATTATAAAAAATATTGGAAAATTTCAATCAATTCTCTTATAATCTAATATTTAAATATTAAAAAATCACAGAAAATTTGTGGATTTAAAAAATGGCTTCGAGATGTACTAAAAAAATGGGCCATGCAGGAACTTGCCTCCAATGAGATGAGGATTCTTACGAGGATGCAAATTTTATTTTTCTTATTTTCATTTTACTCATATTTGTCGACCCCAAAATTGACCTCTCTAGTCTCCTTTATACCATAACCTCACATTTTTTTTTTTTTGAATAAATACCAATTTCTTAATATTACATCATAGTTTATTTTTCAATACACATTCGTATATAGAACATCTGAAAGCTAAACATCGTCCACGCTTACATAAGTCGATCCTGACACGAAACTTGTTCATCATAAATCATTTGCAATCTAGGAATCTAAATTTGGTTCATCACCCTTTTTTATCAATTTTTTTCTATAGAGTACACGTCCTTGTTATGAGACAGAGATAGAGACAGGGAAAACCATATCCACATATCAATTTCACATCGACAACGACACTTCCAACTCCAGTCCAATTCACACGAAACTCGAAATTCTTCCAAAGTCTAAAAAAACCACTAACTAGTAAACCAAATTTGGACGGAGAGAAAAAATGACACAATAATAAAAAAACAACCATTAAAATTATTAACTTTCCTCCGTTTTTGAAAGTTTGGTGTATGTTTAAAAATTAAAACCAAACCATAGATATTTTAGCAAACAGGAAATGCAAAAAAAAAAAGAAAGAAAAAAAAAAAAGAAATCTTGAAAGTTAAAAATGGAAATTGAAAAAAAGAAAAAAGAAAAAAGAAAAAAAAATGTGATTATTTAACATAATCCGTACTTCTGACAAGGACCACTGGAGGATGGTGGCACATGCCTGCTGTCAAATCAATGGGAGAATGGACGGCGAGGATGAAAAGGTACGGAGAAGTGAACGGCTGTGATTGCTTCGTTGTAAATTAGTATCTCCTGGACTCCATTCTCTTTTTTGGTTTTAGATTTTCTCTTTTTCTCACTCTTCTTAGCATTACACTCTTACTTACAGAGACACTGCCTAAGCCTTGACCGTGCTTTCTCTCTCCTCTGTCTCTGTCTTTCTCTCTTTCTCTCTCCTCCTTGAGTTTTTGGAACAACCCCTCTTCAATTCAATTGAAATTGAAAACAACCCTCTTCTCTCTTACTCTTTTCTTTTTTCTCTCTGTGTGTATTTGTACTGACTGACATTCTCAGTCAGTCCCGATTGAGATACCGGCTTGCTCTACACTTCTCTGTCAGTGGGGTTTTTTGTTTTTTCAAATTTTTTCACTTCTTTCTCGCTTCCCCACTTGATTGTTGTTCGCTTTCGTTCTTCTCTACTGGGGATCTTGTACGGATTGCTCTTTTATGTGTGGATTGAGGGTCGAATTTGTTTGTTTTTGAGTGGGGATTGGAGGGTGGGGGTTTGATTTTGGGGGATTTTTGGCTTAAACCCTAAAGGGGGTCTGTGGGTTTGAGAGATGGATATTGGGTTGGTTTGATTTGGGGCGGGGAGATGGGAGAGCGCGGTGGGGTTGTGAGTGATTGCGTTGGGTTTAGGCAGCGGAGGAATCTTCTTAATGTTATCGGTTGAGAGGTATGAGTTTCAGACAGGGTTCTTGTCCTGTCAATTAGGGTTTTACTATTCTTTTTGGTTTTATTTTATTTTTTGTGTTTTTTGAGACTTTTTTAGTATAGGGGAAAGCTTGATATGAAGCTTTCAACATCAGGGTTTGGTCAGCAGGATCACGAAGGTATGATTTCCTTTTCTTTCTTTTTTTGTTTTGGTTTACTGTTGTTTCAATTTGGGACGATCGAAATCCTGTTTTGAGTTATTATTATTATTATTATGTGCCCTTTTCATTTTCCTGCTTGTTGTTGTTTTTTTCTCCCTCCCTTTATTAAATGCTATGGTTCCCTCATCTCCCGCCATAAATTTTGATCTTCTGTGCTGAACTTTAATTATGGCGTTGTAATGATGATGATGATTATAGGAGGGGAAAAGAAATGCTTGAATTCAGAGCTATGGCATGCATGCGCGGGGCCCCTTGTGTCCCTCCCAACTGCTGGGACTCGGGTTGTCTACTTCCCTCAGGGTCACAGCGAACAGGTTCCATGGTTTTTTCTTTTTTTTCTTTTTTAGTTGAAAATCTATTTTTCCATTTTTGCGGCTAGCTTTTTCTTTTTGATTTTTTCTTTGTATGGAAAAAGTTGAGAAGTTCATTAGTTAGATTAGTTGTCGCTGCTTAAGTTTGTGAAATTGAAAGGACTTTTCTTTTGAATTTTTTGTCTGTAGGTTGCTGCCACGACCAACAAAGAAGTTGATGGGCATATACCCAATTACCCGAACCTACCTCCCCAGTTGATATGTCAACTTCACAACGTTACAATGCATGTGGGTTCTCTATATTTCATGTAATTTGGGTGTATTTAGCCTTCCTTGCATGATTAGTGTTTTTTATGCGTTAATCTTCCATTAATCTCTCATTAATCAGAAATGAGGAAAGTATATTAATAAAGCAAGGAGAACTTTTAAGCTGGATTTGTATGTGTGACATTTCAGGCAGATGTGGAGACGGATGAAGTATATGCCCAAATGACATTACAGCCGCTGACTGCAGTAAAATATCTTTACAACTCTGTTTTTCTTTCAGTTCTTCTACCCACGTTTAATACCTTAGCTCAATTTCTTTTATACATACAGCAAGAGCAAAAGGATACATTTCTACCCATGGAATTGGGGATTCCAAGTAGACAGCCAACTAATTACTTTTGCAAGACGTTGACAGCAAGTGATACAAGCACCCATGGAGGATTCTCTGTACCTCGTCGTGCTGCTGAGAAAGTTTTTCCTCCACTGGTACATACATCTCGTTTATTCTCTTATATGATTCTGTTGGATATGATGGATGACATTTGCCATCTTTTTCTGGTATTGCCTTACAGGATTTTTCACAACAGCCACCAGCACAAGAGCTGATTGCAAGGGACCTTCATGATGTCGAATGGAAGTTTAGGCATATTTTTCGAGGTAAGTCCGTAATGATTCTGTTCATTTGGTGGAAATAAGTACCATAGTTTTCTTTGTTAATGGTTTCTAATTTTATGTTCAACCTTTTCTTTGATCTCTAGTTCAACCAATTTATTTGTAGTGTGGGCTAAGCACTCAGTTTGAGTTTGCATTTGAAATGAAGCTGTCAAGGAACTTATTAATTAATCTTTTTTGCTTTTGCTACAAAGTAATTGTGATAACAAGTTCATTAAACGTAAGGCACTCTGTTTTTGTTAATAAAACTCACTTCCAAGAGAGTTTGGTTCTTACTAGAGTATAGACATTGAATTACATTTTGTCCCACACTTGATCAAAGTAAAGGTTAGCAATTAATTGGTGTTTGTGGTCTTAAATATACTTACAAAATAACGAAATTAAGCTTAAGTAGTAGGAAAAAGCCAGATGGTAGAGAATTGAATTGCCTCATTAATTATTGGGAAGTCAAGAATCAAACCGTTAATGAGAAGGAAAGTCAGAGCACTTCAATTGTTTCATGAACAGTCTTTCTTGGAATGTAAAGGGTTTTGGAGGTAAGGAAAAAAGCAAGGCTAGTCAAAGAGACGATAGTTTTGAACAAGCTGGAGTTTATTCTGTTTCTAGACAGTTGGTCAGTCAAAGTTGACAGTTTTCTTGTCAAAGAGTTACGGACCTCTATATTCATGGCTGGTTTGGTTTAGAAGGTGAAGGTCTTGCTGGGGGTATTTTTATGATGTGGCCAGAGAGGTTGGTGAAGGTTGCCGATATTATTTATGGTTCCTTTTTTTGCTTCTCTGAAAAATCATTTTCAAGATAGGATCTCAGGGGTTAAGTGGACCTTCCTCTCCCTATTTCAGAACTGATTTTTGGCAGGAACTTAAAGACCTTTCTCTTTAGGATTCTTGTACGATTGGTTTTTAGCTAGAAAAGATCATGAAAGTTTTTTCTTGGAAGCGGTTGAGAAGGGTGCTGGGTCTCATTTAGTAAATTGGAATGTTGTGTCGAAACTTGGTCTAGGGATAGGATATTTAGGCTGTAAAAATGTACCCCTCTCGCAGTGGCTGTGGCAGTTTCCTTTAGAACCTCAGACTTTGTGGCATAAGTTAATTTCGAGTAAGTGTGATTTACATTCCAATGGTTAGGATTCTAATCTAACTTCCAAAGGCACCTTTAGGAACTTGTGGAAAGTGGTCTCTCTCTTTATGGTTCTCGCTTCTTTATTCTCTAACCCCTTCTAAAAGTTACTCACATGAAGTTTTCTTTGGACATTGATCTAGAGAAGTATCAACATTTTGATGGATGTTCACATGTCGTTTTCTTTTCAACTGAAAGTTTGCTTTATGTATCAGAAAAAGGAGGAACCGTTAAGTCATCTTTTCATTCACCCGTAACTTTGCTATTGAGAAGTTGAACTTTCTCTGTAAGATCTCTTTGCTATTGAAGGGTTGAACTTTTTCTATAAAACGTCTGACTTGGCTTGGCATCCTCCAAAATGGTATTGAAGAATGGCTTCCTAAAATTCTTTCATGTTGGTTTAAAAGTAAAACTAGAGTATTTTGGGAAAATGCCTCGAGAGCTTTCCTTTGGCTTCTTAGTTCTTGGATCTTGGGGAGGAGACTAACAATATAATTTTCAATGAAAAATCTAGAATGTTTCATAACTTTGATACTGTGCATTTTACCACCTCAAATTAAGTGGATTATACAACTCCTTTGTAACTACTTTACGTATGTTATTAACTTCATAAATATTAATGAAAATTTTGTTTTTCCTGTTAAAAAAAGAAAAGGAAAAAAAAAAATACTTTTGTAATTAATATAGATTGGAGGCATTTGTTGGGATGTTTAGCCTCAAGGTCGTTTTGTTTGGCTGTTTGGAGAGAGTTTTATGTTTCTTGTTAAAAAAGGAAAAATTCTTGGATCCAAGGTGCTAGTGGGGGCAACATTATATGGGGAGGCATGAATGTAAAGACGTACAAGATATCAAGTTGTATATCCATACTTTGTATTAATGATGCAATTGGTTATTCTTGTTAAAAAAGGTGATGCAATTGATTATATTTCCATTTGAACCATATTTTTCAAAACTATGTTATTCTGACTTCAAGGGAGGATTTTTTTTAAATTAATTAATTAATTTTATTTTTTTAACAAGAAACGAAACTTTTCATTGAATAAATGAAAAGAGACTAATGCTCAAAGGAAACAAACTCCACAAGGGAGTGAAACAAGAACAACCAAGAAAACAAAAGGGAAAACACAACTTCGATGAAAACAAATATTCTGAAAAGAAACGAAAAAGAACACTAAGAAGAAGCTTTTAAACTAGCGGACTCGAAGTGATCAAGCCAATCAAAGAACCTTTGAAATATATCCAATCAGAATTTCTTTTGCAATGGGGAAGAGACTGAAGAGCACGAACTCCCATTCTAGACCACGAAAAGCAACCAACGAGCTAGAACAACCAAGACTACTCCCACCAAGCTGCTGATCGAGAAATAACATGTAAAAATCAAATTTGGAAGGAGCCCAAAATTCTGCTGCACAAAACTTCAAGGGAGGATTTTGAATGGATAACAAGTTATTGCCCCCAACATCACCAGTATATGAATATTGCAATGTCATTGAGTTTACTAAACAGAAAGAAAACAAGAGGGAAATAATAGATTATGGGGAGTTATTTCTCTTTTTCTTGCTCCTTAAGTCACCTTAACTGAGCCTTTCCAAGGATTTGGTTTTGCGTGTTGTACTTTTTAACCGGAAAAATTCTAGAATTTGTTCATCTAGTTATTACTTGCCTAGTTTTGAAGATTTGATGCGTTGTCGAAGGTAGAATGCATTTTTCATTTCCAGCTTGACTTTTGACGTTGGTTTGTATGGCTTAAGTTTGAGCGTATGTGGTTTTGCCATAACTCCTTAAAGATTTCAAAATTTGGTGGAAGAACACCCATGTTCATTTTTTTTTTTTTTGAGGGAAACAAATTTCATTAATAAATGAAACAAAAGGAGTAAAACTCCAACTCCTAAGCAGGTGATTACAAGAAAGATCTCCAATTAAGAATCAAAGAAGAAAGACTATAATCAGAAAAGGGATGTTTACATTTGCACCAATATAAAGCATGAAAAAGGATCAAATCCATAAAGCTATTAAAAGATAAGAATAAATCCCTGAAAATTCGACAATTCCTTTCGTCCCAAAGATACCAAAGGAAGACCCTGTTAAGAGCGAGCCAAAGTATCTTCTTCACTCCATGGAAAGGATGTCCCACAAAAATGGAAGCAAGAACGTCATAGATATAGATAATGGAAGCCAATGTTCATTGGTGGCCTAGTTTTGTGTTTATTCAAGCATGAGATCAAAACTTGGAACAAGGAGGTTTTTGGCCACACCTTCCAAGTTCCATCAAAAAGAGCTGCTCTTGAAGCATGTTGCTCAAATGGATGAGCTACACCTCCCACAAGTTGCATTTCCTATATAAAAAATTTGATAAGCTTGAACAAGTCTTGGGCTTTGGTGAATATCTGGAGGTAGATTCTGAAGCTGCAACTTAAGGACAAGTTGTTGGAAGAGGAAAGTAGAAAAAGGCAAAAATGTAAGGCTAGATGGATAATTAAAGGGGGATGAAAACACAAACTCTTTCCACAACTATGCTAATGCTAGAAAAAAGAAGTGTCATCAGAGAAATACGAAGTGAAGAAGGGAAAGTATCATGGAGAAGAATTCCCTTGTGAGAGTGTATCTCTTATTTTCAGAAGCTTTATTCTGGAAGAGAAGGTAGATGTTTCTGTCCAACTCTAATTAGAGATTTATTCCTGTAGAGGTCAGTCAAATTCTAGATGTACCTTTTTTGACTTGTAAATAGAAACAGTAGTGGATGGAATTGGGTTGAACAAAACCCACGCGGGCCCAATAGTTATGCAGGAGAATTTTCGTATAGCAAAATTTTTGGAAAAGGCTGGGAACATCATCAAATAAGATATCTTTAAGGTGTTCCAAGAATTTCTTGTAAATGGTAGGTACTCTTAACAATTTGATTGATGAGACCAATCTTTGTATGATTTCAAAGAAGATTGAGTGTTTTATTTATTTATTTATTTATTAAATTTTTAAAATTTTTAAATTTTTATTTATTTACTATTATTATTATTTTTTAAGTAGTAACTAGATGAAATGGATTTGTTAAGGAAATTGCACACAGTTTGAAATGTAATATTCACCCTGACAACAAGCTAGACATAGAAGATACTAAAGCAACTTTTACAAAAAAAACTAAATGTGAAATAACGAGATAACAAAGATTTGTTGGCAAAAATGCATCAATGGCGAGCTCGAATGTTGAAAGTGATGAAACTAAAATTAGTAACGAAACTAAACCCGAAAGTTAAACACCATCAAGCATGGGGGGAAAGATTGGTGCAAAGTGGTTTTTTGAACAAACATGAAGAATAATGACAATGAGGTATGCGTTATTAACCAACCTAAAATTATACTTCATGCAATAATTGATAGTATGAATGAAAAAGAGAATACCCAAGTAATAAGGTGGCATATTGGTTACATTCCTCCGGGAGGAACATGTGATGCTGGTGATATTCCTGCCTGTTGATGGTGCTGATTTTAGGTGCCCAGATGTTGATTACATGCTATAATGCCCACTATTTGGATAACCACTGGAAGGCATTCTAATCGAAACTCTGTGGCAACCTATATAGAGATGAAGCACTCCAACTGTGTCAAACCCACCACCAAAACCACCCACCTACACTTCCCATGCCACCATAAATTAAGGACCGAGGCCTGTCGTACCCAACCACCCTATAGATGGCCGCCATATCCGTCGAAGTTGCCCAACAAAGATGAAGCTTGACCATCGATAAAAGATAGTCTCAGTCTCATTGACGAGTTGAGCAGATGATGACCCAATGGTTGCTCTCCTTGAAGCCCACTCAAAGAGAGCCTCGATACGACCCCGTGCCTCCTGACCCACCATATTGTTCGCCTAAATCGGGCATTGTCGATGGAGGAGCCAAATGCATATCATCTCCATGCGTTCCCTTGACTCCCACGATGTTTGAATTTCATCCGACCCACCATCGGGTTTCCCTTTCTTCCCATCGTTTGCCAATTTACATCTCAACTACTTTCCATTAATCATCTTGATTGATTGGATCCATCAGAGCGGTCAGACTCGGAGCCCCCTCTAGTTTTTTTTACACAAAACAAGGCATAACCTCTTTGTTGAGAAAAAGATAGAAAAATTAAAATATTGCGGAAGCAATGGGTTTGTTAAACAAAGGGGGAAAAATTGAAAATGAGAGAGTGAAAGTCAATAGATGAATAAACCTCTAATTGAAGTGGATACAATTGGTTGATGCAAAAATGTGGTACAGAAATGTGTTTCATAACTTCTAATTAAAGTAGATACAATTGGATGATGCAAAAATGTGGTACATAACTTCTAATTGAAGTAGATACAATTGGATGATGCAAAAATGTGGTACACAAATGTGGGCCTTGGATTCAAATCTAGAAATACTGACTTGGGTAGTGTTGCTCGGAGCTTTCGTTGAACAAGAAACAAACTTTTTCATTGATGGATGAAAAGATAGGAAAATCTTCAAGGATACTAACTTCTAGAGAGAGTGAAAAGAAAACCGAACAAAAAATATGAAAATCTCTAAATATTACAAGAAAAAAAAACTAAAATATTGAAGAACAAAATGCCTAAGAAGATTTCGACAAGCCAACAAGCCAAAGCAACCAAAACTACTCCCACGAAATTGCATCAAGCTGTTGCCCAGAAGAAAATAACACCCCGATTCTAATGGTTGGAATTGGTTGTTTGAAGGAATCTAACGATTTAGAGTGCAAGGGGTGGGCTGATATGCCATGTCAGGCACATTTGGCTTTCTTTAAGGGAGGACTACTGAAGTTGGTCTCTTCATGGCAGTCGTCACTTGTGTGCTAGTTCTTTGGTCCAACTCTCTATTAATTATGCCTCTGGTTGACATTTTTGGAAAGCTAAGGTGCCACGTAAGGTGAGAGTCTTTCTTTAGGTGTGCCCTCAAGGGAAGTTGAACACCAATGACTTGATTCAAAAGAACCCTTCACCTTTGCTTATCTCCTAGTTGGTTGATTATGTGAAGGAAGGGTTGGAAAATCGAGCACATCTTTTTCTCCATTGTGTCTTTGCTTGAGACACTTGGGGCCAGATTATTTAAGATCTTTGGCATCCTTTAGTGTTTTCTGAATAGAATTGATGAGGCTCTCATTCAACTTATTTATGGAAGCCCATCCAAAGGTCAAGCTAGTTTTTTGTGGTCTAATGCTGTTATGGCTACTTTTGGAGGATTTGGTTCGAGAGAAATCAGGTCTTCAAAGAAGAGTTATTCCAGTGAGGAGTTAATGGGATACTATTTATATCTTTGCATTCATCTGTGTTCTCTTTTGAAACATTTTTTGTAATCATGACAATGTACATATCATGACCAATGCCTCTTATTTGTAACCCATTTAGTCTTGATCTCCCCTTTTTGTATGACTTCTTTCATCAAATATAGTCTTAGTTTCTTATAAAAAAACACCAAAAAAGGAAAAAAAAAAAAGAAGAAAACAAATGGATTATGTGGATTAAAGGGTGCAATATGAATATCTTGATTTCGATCCTCATCAAATGGAGGCTTGGAGGTCATATGCCATGGTTGTTGTATGCAAGGAGACCTGCTTGCTATGTAGTATGTTCCTCTTGGAGGTATGTGTGTTTAGTGGCCTTCTTGAGAAATAGATCGAGGAAGGATGCCTTCAAAGCCTCACAGTTGACCTAGATAGTATATAGTTGAACCACCTCAATAAAATCACTCTCTCCAAATTAGTGCTGGTTGGCCTAAATGTGAGTGACGAAGAGCTACAGTCCCTTGCTAATTTCTAGAACCTTATGGTTGGCTCATGATCTCCTTAGACATGGCTATTTGGGGATGTCGCAGATAATCCTAAGACGAAAGAGTTTAGGGATTCATTGAGGACACAATTACTAGAAAGCTGAAAAACAACTAGCCAATTGGAAGTATATCTCTTTTTAGAGTCAATAGATTGACTCTCTTGAACACTGCTCCATCTGGTATTCCTTTTTACCTTCTATCCATCTTCAAATACTTGGTGAAGATGAATAAGGGAAAGGTGATTAAGAGGTTGGAAAAGATCTCAAGAGATTTCTTTGGGCAGGGGCAATAAGCATGAACGGTTCCTAAAAGGCACCTACAAATAATTTGTGGAGTTCATTTAGCCTTATGTCATACTTTCTAAAGCTTATTTTATTTTTATTTTTTTAATTGGGGAGTTTAGCATCGATGTTCATCTCACCCTGGGAGCATAAATATTGCTTACCCAACGGCCTAATTCTTGGAAATTTTTGGTATGCTTAAGAAATTTCATGGTTTGTTTTCAATCTTTTGGGAGATAATTGCCAAATAAATCCACACGTCCAAGGTCACATGTTTAGATTATGGTAGCCAACTAGCTAACATCCTACAACTTGGGTTCAATTCATGATGACCACCTACCTAGGATTTAATATCCTACGTGTTTTCTGGCATCCAAATGTAGTAAGGCTAGGCGATTGTCCTGTGAGATTAGTCAAGGTGCGCGCAAGCTGACCCAGACACTCATGGATATTAAAAAAAGAACAAATCTTGGCTGCATACCGATATATAAGGATCTCCTTACATACCACCATTAAAATCTTGACAACTAGGAGAGATAAAAGAGTTTTCTCATTTTCTCTCTTCCTCTTTCTTAGTTTTCAAGATTTTAATGGGGTATGTAGGGAGATCCCTACATACCGGTATGCAGCCAAGTTTTTTCCTTAAAAAAAAACTTTTCTTATGTCAAGTTTTGTAGGATCAAGTGGTTTATGAGATTAGTTGAGGTGGTAGATGTTCAAAGGCAAACATGGCTGTCATTAAATAAAATCCTTTGGAATTTGATTAGTGTTTAGTATTTTATAAACCTTCGATGCTTATTTTACTTCCCATTTGTTTTTTTTTTTTGGTACTTCAAAATTGAACCTTATCCATGAGCAGAAGGATCTGAGTTTTATTGTTTCTACTCAAGAGTCACAAAAAAATACGCTGCAGTTGTGATTTGAATGTTAAATCTTATGAACCCACCATATTTTTATGGGTTCAAATGAACACTAATTGAAACCGGTATTTGCTTCTCGTTGATGCATGCCCTAGGTATGCACCATGTGGGAAATAAAGTAGGTAGAAAATTGCGGGATGTGTGCAGGAAGATACAAAAAAAAAAATAGGATTAGACAAATTGAGGGATGTGTGACTGGAAGGAAAAAACCGGATTGGATAAGAGTGACAGGAAGGCCAAGGAGTGGATATTGGATGATGTGCTTGGAGAAAATGGCGATGGTGGTGAAGAAATAGGGTCAGGGAGGTTTTTTTTGGTGAACTTGATCAAGCATTTGATGTGTGGGAATGAAATAAGGGAATGTGATGCTTGAGTCTAGAGTAGTGTTTGATACGTGGGAATAAGAGTTTGATAAAGTGCTATTTCACTTTTTTTTAATAAAGAATAGAGAATTTTATTAAGCACAAAAAAGCAAAAGGGACACAAACAACCTATGGGCCAGAGGAGAGCCTTCCAAAAAACTACTAAAGGAGAGACTACCAATTATTGATGGTCATGAGAAGACTAAAACTTGTGGTTGGAACACCACCAAGAAGTAGTTTGTTGTACCTTTGCTATAAAAGAAAGAGTCTAAGGAAGTCAACATCTTAAAAGATTCTTTGGTTTCTTTCCATCCATAATTGCTACATTTTTTGGTTTCTTTCCATCCATAATTGCTAAAGGAGGGCTCTAATTCGACAATTCCAAAGAGCTTTAGCTTTTCCTTTGAAGCACATCCCCCTAAGCGGCCGTTTGGTGTAAGATTTTTTAGATGCTTGGGAATAAGATAGTTGGAAATCAAAGATAACTATATTTGGTTGTGTATGAGAATGTCATTAGGATTTTATGAGAATCAATTATGTCTGTATTTATTTTATGAGATTGATCATGAAAATCTTATGTAATTTTAATAGATTAATCAATGAAACAATCAAAATTAATTCAAAGTATTAATAAAAATTAATAAATTGATAATCAATGAATACATTTTTTTTTTCTAATTGATCAAGGAATAATTTTAATTGAATAAACTAACTTAATTTGACCCATTAAAATGATTTATTTAATAAATATCCTTAATTACATTTTTAAGTTTGATTAATCCACAAATTAGCTTATGAATAACCTTACCAAAACTCACAAATTTTAACAAAATGTAGCTCTAACATTGTTTTGATTTGAAATCTTATCAATTTTGTACCATACACGTTTTATAATCTATTGAAAGCATGCATAAATACTTTTTTTTAACAAATTTTCAAAAGAAAATTGAATTCTTAATCTATTACAATTGAATAATTAATTAGGTTAATTCAACAAATTATTATAATCTGGTTGATTATAAAAATTAATTTAAATAATATAATTAATTTTAATAGATTGAATAATTAATCAGATTAATTTAACACATTATTTTATTTTTTTTAATTTTTTTATTTAGATAAGAAACGACAAAATGATATCATTCCAACAAAAAAAGAAGACAGCCTAAGGGTCGGGGTAGTGCCCCCCCCCCCCCCCCCCCCCAAACTAAATAACAAGAGCTTTCCAATCTTTAACAATC
The DNA here is from genome assembly GCA_017139565.1 of Luffa aegyptiaca. Classification (NCBI taxonomy): domain Eukaryota; kingdom Viridiplantae; phylum Streptophyta; class Magnoliopsida; order Cucurbitales; family Cucurbitaceae; genus Luffa; species Luffa aegyptiaca. The sequence goes on from CM029403.1 coordinate 14,484,933, forward strand.
ATCAAAAGGCTGTAATTACAAAAGAATTTCTTATGTAAAGATATCCACCAAGATGCCGTATTTTGTACATAATTACGAAAGGAGTTTAGGTTAAGAGACTTATCTGCAAAATATCTAGTGTTTCTTTCCAACCATATGTGCCATATCATAGCTCTAAACGCACAATTGCCAATAACTTTGGCTTTCCTTTTCAGATTCCAAGCATTTAGGCCTTCCACCAACAAGTCATCAATTCTCTGCAGTAAACAAAAATGGATTCCCACCCTTCTAGCCAACCACCCCCACGATTGATACGCAAACTCACAATGGAGGAAAAGATGGTTCAAATTTTCTCCCTCCTTCAAACATAATCTGCAACCCGAGGGGGATAAAGCCCACCTCCTAATTTTCCTTTGTAATTTATCATCCTTATTCAAACTTCTAAAGGCCAACGACCACAAGAAAACCTTCACCTTTTTAGGGCAGTTTCCTCTCCAAATTAAGCTAGTCAAGGTCAAGTTGGCTTTGGATTGTCCAACATTTAATTGATAAAAAATCGATTTGCTTGAACAATTTCCAGAGCCTTTGATGGACCATTGTATTCGATCTAGCCCCTCCCCCATCTGCACAGCAGTGAGCTTTTCCACCAAAGCTATCTAGTCATTTAGCTCGCTATCGAAAAGACCTCTTCTAAGGCCTAAATCCCACACTTGGTTATCATTATCCCAACATTGGGAGATAGTTTTCTCTTTATTCATTGAAATACGAGGGGAAGGATATTTTGAAAGGGGCTTGATCAGCCCATGGGTCCTCCCAAAAACGAATGTTCTTTCCATCTCCCACCTTAAACCTAGCAAACCTGCTTAATAAAGGAAAGGTACTCATAATATCCACCCATGGTCTATTGCCTTTCTTTCCTTTGAAAACACAAGTCTTCCACCCATGGGGAGATATACCGTAAATGCTGCCAATGATCTTCTTCCAAAGGGAGCCATTTTGGTGGAGCCGTAGACTTGTTTTTAGAATAATAACAAATGATACCTCTTTATTGATAATCACTTGCCCTTAAATAGGCAAGGATCCTAACTAAAGTAGTTAAAAGGCATGTGGTTGGCACATGACTTAGTAAAATAAAAGAATAAGAGTTATAACATGTATACGGCTACACCAAACATCCCCTCCCCAAAAAGAACTCGACCTCGAGTTAAGTAGCCAAAGTAAAATCATCCGGTGGGTGGTATGTGTACAAATCAGCCTCATTGAAAGTCGGGTTGATGTGGTAATCTTCAGCGAAATCTATTTTGTAAGCATTATCACCAAAACGTTCCAAAATTGAGAATGGTCCAAGCTTTTTCTGCTTTAATTTGTTGTATGTACCCACTGGGAATCGACTTTTCCTTAAATGAATCATGACAAGGTCGCCAACTTTGAACTCCTTTGAACGACGTTTCTTGTCTGCAGCTTCCTTGTATTTGTTTGTTTGCCTTTCAATGTGGTCCCTGACTTGTTTATGTAGTTCTGTGATCCGTTCAGCCATTTCTTCCGCTTCTAAGCTAAAATCAACCGAAGAAGGAATATTAGTTAGATCCATAGTTAGCCTAGGCAATTTAGTATGAACTAATTTAAATGGTGACTTCCCTGTGGTTCTATTCTTCATGTGATTGTAGGCAAACTCCGCTTGAGCCAAAGTTATATCCCATTGCTTTGGTTTTGTCCCCACTTAGGCAGCGAATTAGATTTCCCAATGTTCGGTTAGTGACCTTCGTTTGGCCGTCGGTTTGAGGATGACTTGTCGTGCTATATTTTAGAGTTGTATCAAACTTCTTCCATAAGGTCTTCCAAAAGTGGCTAAGGAATTTGACGTCACGGTCGGATACTATTGATTTTGGGATGCCGTGAAGCCTAACCACTTCCTTAAAAAATATATTAGCAATATGGACTGCATCCGAAGTCTTTTTGCAAGCCAAAAAATGGGCCATTTTACTGTATCGATCCACCACTACGAAAACTGAATCACATCCCCTTTGAGTTCGTGGTAGTCCAAGTATGAAATCCATGGAAAGATCTTCCCATATGTGTTCGGGGATAGGTAATGGCGTATACAATCCAGTATTTTGAGATTGACCTTTAGATGTTTGGCATGTAAAACATCGGCTGACAAAGTTAGCTACATCTCTTCGTAATTGCGGCCAATAATGTCTTTGTTCAAGTATGTACATTGTTTTGTCTCGGTCGAAATGTCCTGCCAGACCTCCCGCATGGGCATCTCTGATGAGGGCTTCGCGTAAGGATGTATGTGGCAGAGGACGTTGTCCTTGAAAAGGAAACCCTCGACGATGTGATAGTCTCCCACTGGAACATGATCTTCACAATTTTTCCAGATTATAGCAAAGTCTTGGTCATGAGCATAGGAATCTGGTAGATGATCCAATGCAATGATTTCTCCTTTAAGGATAGTTAGAAGGCTAGCCTTGCGGCTTAAAGCATCTGCAACTTTGTTAGTTGTGCCCGATGTATGTTTAATAACGAAGTCAAATCTTTGTAGAAAGGAAAGCCATCTAGCATGCATACGACTAATGGACTTTTGACTATGTAAATACTTTAGAGAAAAATGGTCAGTGAATAGGATAAATTCCCTTCCCAACAGGTAGTGTTCCCATTGTTTTAGGGCACGAATGAGAGAATAAAGTTCTTGTTCATAGGTGGACCATTTTTGTCGTGAAGGACTAAGTTTTTCACTAAAGAATTCAATAGGATGTTTATGTTGGGAAAGTATAGCACCAATGCCTATGCCCGAAGCATCGACTGCTACCTGAAAGGGATATTCAAAATTTGGTAAAGCTAACACGGGTCCACTGATTAATTTATCCTTAATGTTCTGGAAACTTGTTGTTTGAAGATTTCCCCAAAATTTTTTTCCCTTTTTTAAATAGTCTGTTAAAGGGACTGCAATAGTGCTAAAATTTCTAATGAATTTACGGTAAAAGGAGGCAAGGCCTAAAAAACTTTGCAATTCTTTGATAGATGTAGGTTGTTCCCAATCTCGAATAGCTTTAGTTTTCATAGGGTCCATGCGAATCTCATTTTTTCCAATGATATAGCCGAGAAAAGAAATTTCAGGAGTTGCAAAAAGGCATTTTTTGAGATTAATAACTAGAGCATTATTCTCAAGAACTGAAAACAAAGTGCGGATATGACTTAAATGCTCATCAAGGTCTCGACTATAAACTAAAATGTCGTCAAAATAAACCACAATAAACTTATTGATAAAGGGAAGAAGTACCTGGTTCATCAAGCGCATGAAAGTGCTAGGTGCATTGGATAGACCAAACGACATAAGAAGAGGCCCTCGTTGGTCTTGAAAGCCGTTTTCCATTCATCCCCAGGGCATATGCGGATTTGATGATAGCCACTCTTCAGATCAATCTTGGAAAATATTGTGGCGCCACCTAATTGATCCAACAGGTCACTAATCCGCGGGATAGGAAACCGGTACTTAACTGTGATCTTATTGATAGCGCGGCTGTCAACACACATGCACCAGCTGCCGTCCTTTTTTGGTGTGAGTAAAGCAGGGACTGCACAAGGACTTAGACTCTTGAATATGGCCTTTGTCCAGAAGTTCCTGAATTTGATCGTGGAGAATTTGATACTCAGATGGACTCATTTTGTAATGAGGTAAGTTAGGAAGTGTAGCGCCAGGTAGGAAGTCGATTGAATGCTGTATATCTCGCAATGGAGGAAGATCAATCGGATTGTCCACTATTTTTGGAAATTCTTGGAGTAAAGTGTGCACCTCCGAAGGAATAGGATCAATAGAATCGTGGTCAGAAAATAACAACTAAGCCAAGAATTGGGAACTGTTTTGCAGAATAGAAAGATTTTCCAGGGGTTATAGTAAATAGCTGACCTTTTTTAGAAGAAGAATTGTTGCTGCTGAGTTGTTTGGCCGGATTGATTGGTAGAAGAACAATTTTCTTGCCCATCCAAAGAAACTCATAGGTGTTGTCACGCCCTTTATGCGTTGCTTGCACATCGTATTGCCATGGGCGTCCCAAAAGTATATGACAAGCATCCATATCCAACACATCACATATGATTTGATCTTTGTAACTTGCCTCAATGGATAATGGAATTGTGCTAGTATGGGTTACTTGTGCTTCCCCACCTTTCTTGATCCAACTTACTTTATATGGTGTTGGATGAGGATGTAGAGGAAGGTTTAAAGAAGAGACAAGTTTACTTGCTACCTCGTTTTCCGTGCTGCCACTGTCTATTATGTCATTGCATATCTTGCCATTGATGGTGCAGCGGGTTTTGAATAGAGCATGACGCTGGTAGCTGTGGTCTGTTTTAGGAGCAAGAAGCAATCTTTGAATTACCAAAGATACTGGATCTCCTTCATCAGGCTCAAGAAAGTCGATATTGTCGTCAGTGTCATCTTCAATTTCTTCTTCTTGAAAGTCAACATTGTCTGCGATAGCCAATGTCCTTCGTTGAGGACATTCATTCGACAAATGACCCGTTTGGTTGCATCGAAAGCATTTTCCAAGAGTTGATCGTGAATAGGTGTTGGCGGCCCGTTTGTTTGTGTCTCGTGAAGCATTTGTATCCACTTGTTTCCCTTTAAGGGCTGCTACTGTATTTTGCTGCGAAGTTTTGTCGCCAGCCATGGATTTGGTAATATTATTGCCTTGCTCCCCTACGAATCTCCTTGAATATGTTCGCCTGAAGCGGTTAGCCAATTGCTCTTCGATTGTTGCTACAGCGGAAATAGCTTCATTTAGGTGCCCAATCGGTTGAAGTACGAACTGTTCCTTGATGTCATATCGTAGTCCCCCTCGGAATCTTGCCACTAGGTGTTGTTGATTTTCAACAAGATTAGTTCTTGCGCCCAACCGATGGAATTCCTCAGCATATTCAAGAACGGATCTTGTACCTTGCCTGCAATTTTGATACTGATCGTATAGGATTTTTTCAAAATTGAGGGGCAAGAATCTTTCCTTCATTAATCTCTTCATCCTTTCCTAACTTTGGATTGGTTTTTTCCCATATCTTTGTCGATTTATCTCCAATTGGTCCCACCATGCTTGAGCTCCACCTTTTAATTTTAAAGCTACTAACCTGACTTTTTTAGTCTCGGGTGTACTCATATAATTGAAGAAATTCTCCACGTGTTTGATCCATTCAATTAAGGCTTCAATGTCCATTTTTCCCCCGTAGGTTGGGATATCGATCTTCATCTTGAAGTCACTTTCTTGATGTTGTTGGTGTCTAAAATTTCTTCGCTCCTCTCTTTGAATCTCCTCATATTCTTCATCACTCGAAATATCTCCACCCCATTCTGTTTGCCTTCTAAATAAGGGTTGCTATTGAATTCTTGAAATCCCGAATGTTGTTCTTGGAGAATTCTTGTTGCTGTCACCATTTCTTGAGATGTTTTCCCCTCAAAAACTTGCCTATCTTGCCAATATTTAGTTCTACCACCTTCCTTCTGAAATTCTTGCGCCCTTTTCCCCACATTCTCATGTTCTTGAGATTCGGAAACTTCCTGTCCGATCTTGCAGCCCATCTTTATGCACATCATCTCTAGGATTTTTCTAATCTCAAGCACATCATCTTCGACTGACAACAAGCGTGCAGTTGTTTCTTGTGGTGAGAGGACGGTGATAGTCTCCGGCTCTTTGCCTGTCGATGTTGAGTCTCCACCCACACTGGTTGAGACCTTCTTGGATGCCATCGAGGAAGCGTCCAAAATCACATGCTCTGATACCAATATGGTGGAGCCGTAGACTTGTTTTTAGAATAATAACAAATGATACCTCTTTATTGATAATCACTTGCCCTTAAATAGGCAAGGATCCTAACTAAAGTAGTTACAAGGCATGTGGTTGGCACATGACTTAGTAAAATAAAAGAATAAGAGTTATAACATGTATACGGCTACACCACATTTTCTTGCGTGAACCTCCACAACCATTTGGTGAGTAAGGTTGTGTTCCTATGAAATAGGGATCTGATTCCCAAACCGCCCAACGAAATTGGAAGAGTTGTCCATTCCCACCGAACAAGGTTGCTACAAGGTTTGTAAGTGCCGCCATTCCACATGAAATCTCTAATAATTTTCTCCATGGATTTGATGATCTTCTTCGGAGCCCGTAATAGAGAAAAACTGTAAATAGGCAAACTGTTGAGAACCGATTGAGCCAACATAACTCTTCCTCCTTTGGACAATAGAAGGCAGCGCCACGTGTCTAATTTCTTACGTAATTTGTCGATAAAGGGTCCCAAAAGGAGCTTCTATGATGATTGCTGCCTAAAGGAAAACCCAGGTAATTAATAGGAAGCTTTTCAGACTTGCAGCCAAACTTCACAGCACACTGGTCTGTAGTTTCACAGTTCACATTAATGCCAATCAAAGAAGTCTTAGATAAATTGAGGGACAACCCTGAGCCCTTCCATAGTAGGGGTGTTCATCGGTCGGTCGGTGTCGGTTTTGGGTTGAAATCGATGCCGACCACGACAGTTCGATTTTTGTTGGTCGGTTTTTGAAAGGTAGGTGGCCCCGACCGACTCAGTTTTTGTTGGTTTTGTAAACTCTGACGACCTAAACAAAGAAAAAAGGAGAGTGGAGAAAAGAAAAGAACAAGAATACAGGAATGAAGAAGAAAAAAACGAGAAAAGGAGAAGAAAATAAAAAAGGAGAGAGAACCCATGGTCGTGGTGGTGATGGTTGGTGGGAGGAGGGGGGAGAACTGAGAAGAAAGAGAGAGGGAAGAAAAAGTGTGGAGGAGATATGAGAGAGGAAAGAAGGGAGAGAAGAAAATAACCTTGGCGAGCTGATGACAATGACACTGGTCGACGGGAGGAGGGAGAAAAGAGGAGAGGGGAATGGCGATGGGAGGTGGGGAGAGAAGAGAGAGAAGGGGAATGAATCGAAAAGAAGAAAGAAGAGAGGGAAAAAGAATTGAAAATGAAAAAATTGGGAGGTGAGATGAGAGAGCAGAGGGAAAAATAATATATTATATTAAAAACCAATAATGGTTTTGAGAAAACCATGGGCTCTTGTGTTTTCTCAAAACCATTCTTCTCTAAAAGGCCCCCCATATTTTTTATAAGTTTTTCGGTCGGTTGGTCGGTTTTTCAATTTTTTTTTACTTCGATCGACCAACTGATCGGTTTTGCAAAACGCAAAACTGACACTGACTGCCTCAGCATCTAAACCTATCAATGTTGGTTTCGAGCGGTTGGGTCGGTTTTCGGGGTTCCTTTGAACAACCCTACCCCCTAGGGTAAGGGTGGACCCCTCTCAAAAAGGATTTATCTCAAAATGGCTTTCCAATTTCTAATAATCATGGAAATACCACCTAAAGAAATTTGTGAATCGAACTCCATCATGTTGTATACCATGAACAATTGAATCCTTAGTGTCAAACTTACTTTTGAAGAGTTTAAAGTTCCTCTCCTCCCAAATAAAACATTAACTTAAATAATTTGTTAAGTAGAGATATTCGATATCTTTTCTTTAAAATTAGGAGTTTTTTTTTAATAAATGGTAAAAGAGTAGTACTCTAACCAAATATTGAACTGTTTGTAAGTACAAACGCTTGACCTCTATCCTACTTTTCTCCCCTTTCCACCTCTACACGAACTATTCTTTTTATTCCTCTTTCAATTTTCCTTGTTCTTGCAATTATTTTTTTCCCCTCTGGCTCTTTTTCGCTCTACTTCTTCCTTCAACCTTTTCTACCCCTCTTCATTCTTCTTTTTCTTATGTTAAATATTTATCTTTTTTTTTAAAGCCCATTAAACCCAACTTCAACATGACACTCTCCTTGCCCCTAAACAACGGTGCACCATGGTGAGGAAAGGTGTACCATGGCAAACACCTTGTTGAAGGTGCTTACCATGTCTTCAAAGCTCAAAGGCTTGATATTGCCTTGCCTCTCGCCATAGGTGAGTGCCTGGGCTCACCTCAACAAGGGTGATGAATGAAAATGTGATCTATAGTTTCCTCCTCTTAGCCCAACAAGGGTGATGAATGAAAATGTGATCTATAGTTTCCTCCTCTTTTCTCTTACAAAGGTGGTATATTGAGGGAGATAAATCTCAGTATGAGAATTTCCTTTGAAGTTTGTTAGAGTTCTGTAAAGCACTAAACCTTAGATTTCCATTATAATTGATCAAAGGGGCCTTCAACTTAACTTGGCACTTGGTGAGGTGAGTGAGGGTGATTTGGCAGAAAAGGAACTTGAAGGGTCACATTTCCAAATTATTTTATCTTGCTTGAGACCTAGTTGTATTTCATCTAATTTTTTAGTAAAAGTAGCCCATTTGACAATATCTCTATTAAGAAGTCTTCTCCTTATCCCCATGTCCCACATGTCAGATCACCCTTCCGACATTCTGCAATTGACGCTCCTTTTTGGGGAAAATCTGAAGAATTCCACGTGAAGTCGAGAGAGAGCAAGCTTTGACCCAAGTATCTTCCCAAGAACAGAATTGTAACCCATTCACCACTTTATTAAGGAAACTCACAAAACCTCCCTTATCTTTATTCATATCCACCCTAGGTCTACCTCTAGTAGAACCTTTAGTAGGTTTTCCTGGTCCACTTGTGGGGATAAATGTCGTAAATAGTCGTTATCGCTTTCCTCCATAGGATATTTTTCTCTTGGGTGAACCTGGAAAGCCATTTAAAGCAAACAAGGCTTCATTCATCTTCATGAGAGAACCAACACCAAGCTCTCCATGTTGAATTGGGAGGGAAGTGCAACTCCATTGGACCAAATGATTACCCTATATCATTTTTCCACCACTTCGAAACAAGTCCCTCATCAGTTTTCCATGACTCCAATCACTTTTAGAGGGATCCTAAACGAAGAGAAATAGTAAGTAGGTAGACTATTCAACACCATTGGGCTAAGGAAAGCCTCCCACCCTTAGATTATAAGATACGCTTCCACTTGTCCAATCTAGTTCTAAATTTATCTATTAAAGGTTCCCAAAAAGAGTAGGATCGTTAATTTCCACCGAGAGGAAAACCAAGATGGCTGGAAGGGAAATCTCCCGCCCTACAACCCAAAAGCCCACTTTAGAGGAGCTACAATTAATGCCAATTAGGGACATTCTCATCCGTAAACATAAACAGAGGGGGGGCCAGAATCTTCCACCATCTTTGAAGTTGGTCTTTATGATTTGGGCAAAAAACTAGCTCATCATCCACATATTTTAAGTGCCTAGCTTACCAAATTCGTCCCAAAGGTAATGCCACGAAGGATATTTTGTTCATAACAATAAAGAATAAGTCGATTAAGTGAATCGTCAAGGACGAAAGGAGAGAGACGGTTTCCCTGCCTAGTCTTCTTTGGGGGAAAATTTTCTCTCTTGGTTTTCCATTTGTAAAGATTGAAAAGTTGGTTGAAGATACAACCCCATATCTATCTTCTTCATTGTGAATCAAAACCTTTCAACTTGAGGTTTTTTGTTTGGCAAGTTTTACATGGCAGATTGAACACGCAACCCGCAGGATCATCTCCAAAGATATTCCTCTTTGGTGTTGTGCTCCCAATGGCGTATATTTTTTTTGCATGAATCAAGAGGAGACTCTTAATCATTTGCTGGGAGATTACTCGTTCGTGTCTTCTCTTTGGAATCGCTTTTTTAAGTCGTTCGGGGTGGCCTTGGCTCGAAATAGAGAGTGTGGTTCCATGATTGAGGAAGTTCTCCTTAACTCTCCTTTTCACGATAAAGGGAACATTTTATGGCAGACTTGTTTCTTTGCTACTCTGTGGAGCATTTGGCTTGAAAGAAATAGGCGTATCTTTAGAGGGATTGAGAGATCAGAGGAGGAGATTTGAGATTTGATTAGATTTAATGCTTCTTTATGGGGGTTCGTTTGTCAGACTTTTTGTAATTATTACTCTTTGGGGCTCATTGTTTTGGGTTGAGATTCTTTTCGTTTGTCAGACTTTTTGTAATTAAATCTTAAACTGATTATTTATTATTAAAATTTGTAAATAATATTTTGTAAATTATTTTTGATGTACCACGGAACCCCTGCCTGTCTGCCCTGACTGCGTAGCAAATGCCTCCTAAAAGATAATTCCCAAGATTAGGCTTTAGATGGACCGAATTATTAATATTAGTATTTTCTTGGTGATGGAAGAACAAGTCCTTTGTTCCCTATTAAAGGTCAGAATCACAAGTTGCTGACCGAGGATGCAAGTCATTGTTTCTCACCACCTTATACTAATATTTCCGTTTTTAGATAATATAATATACATAACCTCGTTTGGTTTTTGTAGGTTGGGAGGATGTCTTATTTTCCCTCCTTGTACTCTTTCGTTAATGAAAAGTAAGTTTTTTTATCAATACATACACTCGCACCTAATTATCAAATTATCAAATATACTTTTTACTACTTTATTAGTCTGGTTCTGGGTTGCTAACTGCCACTGTCAAGAGCATTGATAGGTTGGCAGGAGTTGTTGAAAGGGGTAGATGAAAACAGAGAACTTGGGGAAGGGGTATCTCACTAGGTGAAGTGGGTGCTCTAAACCCACATCTAGGGTTTAGAGTTTTTTTTAAAAAAACTTGATATTAAGAACTAAGCCATCCTAGGGAGATGGCTCGTGTGATTTGTGCCCATGGGTAGGATTTTCTCTAATGGGCCTATTCATAAGAGATATACCATGTTCTTTCAACTCCAATGATCCATTCTTGCAGATGTAGTCGGGCCTCTTTGTTGTGGCTTGGTTTTTTGGATGACCTTGTATTCTTTCATTTTTTTCTCAATAGAAGCTCAGTCTTTTTTCATTAAAAAAAAGATCCATTCTTGCAGACAAGCTGTGGATGATTGAATCTTTAATTAAATCATTGTCCAGTTTTCCAAGGTATCTAGTGCTAGTTACTCCTAGTTCTAACTTTTGATCTTGAAAAGGAGCAAAAACATTTGTAACATCGTTGATGGGATAGAGATCGAGTGATTCACTTTGCATCTCTACTGTTGCTGCATCTCAAATATTTTTATTTTTTATTTTTTCCATTCCTTTATTTTTCTTACTTGAATTTTCTTATTCCTCTTATTTTCTATTTTCCAAATTACTTCAGTTAGGACCTTTACCTGTATAGCTTTTGTGAAGGTTGCTTGGGGGTTCCTATATTCTGAATTTTTTCTTTTCTTATGATGCGATGTATTTCTGTGTTTTTCCTTGCACTATCAATTCTCTTAATGGAAAGTCTGTTTTTCAATTTAAAAAAACTATTTGGGAAAAGTAAACTGCATCTGCAGCTGACATGGCTTATTCTCTTTGTTGTCACAGGACAGCCAAAACGACATCTTCTTACAACTGGTTGGAGTGTGTTTGTTAGTGCCAAAAGACTGGTTGCTGGGGATTCTGTACTTTTTATATGGTAACTATTCCATTTTCTTCATATGGTTCTATGCATCCTGTTTCGAAGTTCATAATTTGAACACCTGAATCACTTATCTAGGAATGAAAAAAATCAGCTTCTTTTGGGTATACGCCGTGCCACAAGACCACAAACTGTGATGCCCTCTTCTGTTTTATCAAGTGATAGCATGCACATTGGACTTCTTGCTGCTGCAGCTCATGCTGCCGCAACTAATAGCTGTTTCACAGTTTTCTACAACCCCAGGTTTGGAAAAATTCTTTTCTTTTGCTACCGTTATAGTTGTTTTATATTTTAATCTGGCCCTTCTTAAAACAATTTCTTTTGTAAAAAATAATTCCAGGGCTAGCCCATCAGAGTTTGTCATCCCTCTGACAAAATATGTTAAAGCTGTATTTCATACCCGTGTTTCAGTAGGAATGCGTTTTCGGATGCTTTTTGAGACTGAAGAGTCGAGTGTTCGAAGGTATGGTAATTTCAAATATTCACTATCATTTGTTTGATTTAAGAATATTCGTGCATACTGAAGGCCCCCAATAGTGAAAGTATATAGTAGGAAGAGGGTAGAACAGGTGACATGTAATTGAGAGAAAAATAGATTGGGGGTGACGGGTAGTGAGTGGGGCCCGATTATTACCAAAGTTGTTAAAGGGAGAATATATTTTGTTATCTCGTAAATACAAGGTAGAGAGAGAGGAGGTGGGCATCTTTTGACTAATCTGTGAATTGGTGATTTTGGAGAGAATAGGGAGCTCTCAGGAATTCTCTCTTGGCTCTGGTTTTCCTTCTTGAATATAATAAATAATACTGCTATGTTCTATCACATACCTCACTCTTCAGCACTTTTGATAAAAATGTTCTTTCTACCAATATCACTAGTCTTCTCAACATATGCTTTGGTAGACATTCCTTGAAAGCTGAAGCTAAATGTGAATTGGTGGATTTTCTTGGTTGGAAGAGTTTTCTCTCTCTCTCTCTCTTCTTCTTCTTCTTTTTTTTTTAATGGTAGCATAATGCTTTTATAGCCCTTTCTCGGTGTGAACTCTACTGACATTTTTTTTGTAGTTTTGGGTTATCTACGCTTTGTATTTCCTTGTATTCTCTCTCTCTCTCTCTCTCTCTCTCTCTCTCTCTCTCTCTCTCTCTCTCTCTCTTTCAGTTATTCATAAAAAAAGTTATTTCCTATCAAAGAATATTGGGCTAGATTATATACTAATGATTGCAAGTCTTTTCAAGGCTGGGTTGTGAATGCTAGGCAAATTTTGAACCAAATGGTATTGGTGTTCGACTTTCTCCTCTTTGACACTCTTTTCACCTCCTGCACTCACAAGATTCCTCAAAGATATAATAGCATATTGGCCTTCCTCCTCTTGAACTTCTTCCAGATTTCGACATGTTGAAGTCTTTGAATATTTTTTTGCACCATAGTTTCTCGAGACATCCAAATCAGCTTTCTGAAGGTGGTTGTTGTTGGAATTGGAAATATTATAGCAGGTCAATTGTGTACCAAACTATTGAAGAGAATGCTTGGGCGTTCCCTCTGTTGAGGAACCAAACATGAATGATTCTTGGTGTTCCCTATCAATACTGTCTCCAAGAAGCCACCTTGTCCTCAATGTGGAAAGATGGGAATTGGGTTGTGATATATATAAGAATTGGTGTTTTTCCCAAGGGTTTATCTTGGTAATTCCGGAGACTTGTTGAATTGGGACCTGATCTCTTTTCTAAATTTTGGGTTTCATGAAGGAGAGATCGAAACGATCGTGAGGAACTTTTTGTGGGGAGGGTCAAGGATGGAAGGAGGGGGTCACATTTAGTGAATTGGAAAGTTATTTCTTAACTGTGTGATGGGGAATGGTACAAATGTTTATCTTTGATCCAAATGCTTATAGTGATTTCCTTTGGAGTATCAGTGGCGTCAAGTCGAAGTGAACAAGTATGAGTTCCACTCTAATTATTAGGAAAAGGTGAAAAATATCTACATGTGGAACTGTAACTGGTGTGTTAAAAGAAAAGGAGGTCTAAGTTGGCTGGCTAGCAGTATCTGCCCGCCCATCCACTTTACGTTATCCCCACCCCTTGTATCTCATGCCATTTAACAGCTTTGATCCACCTTTTTATCGAACTACTTACATGAGGCCAACACTCTAGATGACTAGATAGCACGTCACTAACTCCTTATCTTACAATCAGTTAATTTGTTCCGAGTTCCTTTCCCTCTTTTCTCACATCTAATATAGGTGAAATTCACTTGGAGCCTGCAAAAAAGTATTTCTGAAAAAGAGAGGGAACAGATGTGGACAGTAGTTTCTGAGACCCGGAGTAGGATGCACTTACAAGCTTCAGTGACCATTGATTTTTAATGAAGCTGAACGGCTAATCAGTAATGAACTGTCATTTTATATTAAGTGCATGATACTTTATGGCTAGAGTCCTTTAACTTTCTATGAAATTGTGCATATGTTATGACATTGATATTATTTATGATTGTTTAACAAGAAAAACATTGTTTCTCAAAAAAAAAAAAAAAAAAAAAAGAAAAACATTGTGTTGGTTTGCGTAAAAAAAAACAAAAAAGATATTGTGCTGGTTGCTTGCATCACAGCCTGGGGCAGTTTTTTCCATAGAAAATTAAAGGGTTATTGTAATAGGTAGTAATTTTAGGTTTGTTATTTGCAAATATAGCAATTTTTTAAAAAAATTGCAAATATGGAAAATCTATCAAGGGTAGACTTCAATCATGATGCATGTAGTCTATTCGTGATAGACTACTATCACTGATAGAATAGTCTATCAACAATAATTGTAATTGTGATTAAAGTCCATCGTTGATAGACTTCTATTACTGATAGATTTTAATTTTGTTATATTTGAAAATATTTTTGGTAAATCTATAAGTGATAGACATCTATCAATGATAGACATCAATTACCATGCATGTAGTCTATCATTGATAGACTACTATCACTGATAAAATAGTCTATCAGCAATAATTATATTTGTGATTGAATTTTTTCGCTGACAGACTTCTATCACCTATAGACTTCAGTTTTGCTATATTTGTAAATAGTTATAGATTTTGCTATATCAAATTATTTTAGTCCATTTTTCTATTTGTGCAAACAACCCAAAATTAAATATTCATAGGTACATATGCAAAAAGAAAGAAAGAAAAAACTTGCCAAAAGAACCTAAATATGAGGCTCACTACCTAGGAAGCACGGACACGCCAAAATGGGGGGAGGATCTGTGTCGGACACGCGTCGGACACGGATTCGTTCGGACACGCTCCGGACACGTGTCCGACACGCAATTTTGCGTGTCCTACTTTTTTTTTTTTTTTTTTAATTTCGGACACGCCAGGACACGGCTGGATACGCCACGGACACGCTCTGAGTCTAGAGAGAGAGAGAGAGAGAGAGAGAGAGAGAGCACAAAAAACCTCAACATGCTGCCGCCGGAAGTTGCCTCCAATATCTCCCTTCACCCACTGGTTTTTCTTTTTTTATCTTTTAAAACCTAAAAAGTTAACCTAGATAAAAGGCCCAGCCCAATAACCCACTGGTTCATCTAAGTTTTCTTCTTTTTTATCTTTTAAAACCTAAAAAGTTAACCTAGATAAAAGGCCCAGCCCAATAAAAAACTAAAACTGTTTTTAAATTAAAAAAAAAATGAAAGATTATTAAACTACTCTCAACAAAGTTTTATATATATACTATTTTTTTAAAAAAACTAATCTATATATATACTAAATTTTTTTAAAAATATATATATATATATATATATATATAAAAAAAACAACGTATCTTCAACGTGTCCGTATCTTAGTTTTTTAGAATTTGACGTATCGCCGTGTCCTGTCGTGTCCGTGTCCGTGTCCCGTGTCCGTGCTTCTTAGCTCACTACCAAAGAAATTAAGTGGCCTGATGTTCTTGGCAAGAGTCCTCTTAAGGTTTAGGGTTTGATTACTTATTTATGTAAGATTATTATTATTATAATTTTGACGAATATGAGGTCTTCTTTACAAATTGCAAAATGGGAAAAGAAAGGCCTGATGAACAAAACTCCACTTTTTATTTATTTATTCATAAGAAATCAACTTTCATTAGGGAAAAAAAAATGAAAGAATACAAGGACATTAAAAAAAGCAACCCCACAAAAAAAGGGATCCCATCAAAGGGACTCCAATCAAGAACAATAAGACCTAACAAATAATTACATAATGAATTTGTCATCGACGTCCAAAGAAAAATATGGGACCTAGTAAGAGCCTACACATCACAAGGGCCCCTCCCCACACCCCTAAATAACTTGTTGTTTCTCTCCTCCTACAGACCCCACAACAAAGCATGCACCCCAACTTACCACAAAAACCTCCCATTCTCACAAAATGGCAAATGGAGGAGGAACTCCTTGAACATCTCCCTATAATCTCGATGTCTCGCAACTTGTTAACCAAACATGTCAAAGAAAAGGCCCCAAATAGATCGGGCAAAAACGCAGCTCCAAAGAATGTGATCTACGTCTTCCTCTGCCCTCTAACAAAGAATACAACAAAACGGTCAACTAAAGTAGTAGGCAACTTTCTCATAAGCCTATCAACAGTATTAGACTCTTCCGTGGATAACTTATCAGGTAAAGTATTTAATCTTCTTCGGAATTTGCACCTTCCACAAAAGAGGAAAAATAGAGTTGGTAGGGACAGAAGGGTTCAAAAGCCAACAACGAGAACCCCTCAGAAGGATTAGGGCTCCAACAATGAATATCCCTTCTCTCCAACCTAACTTTGAACTCAATCAAATAAAGAAGAGTCATGACATCCAAACAAAAAGGAGGGAGCATCTCTCAAAAGGAAACAAAACATCGACCACTGAGCGATTTCTCATGGAAGATAAATGGATAAAATGAGGAAACGTAAAGAAGAAGGGTCTATCCTCCACCCACTTATCCTCCCAAAAATATGTTGTCTTACCATCCCCCACAACACAATGAACCAGATCAGAAAAGGAAGGGAGCTCAAGGGCAATATCTTTCCAAGGATTTCTAAACGTGCCTTTAGCCCTACTTGATAGTCACTCAAAGCGATGAAGACCAAATTTACTCACATTAATCCTATACCACAAGGAAATAGTCTCAGGGGAAAACACCATAGCCATTTAGTTAAAAGGGCACTCTTATTTTTAGAGAGTGGGAAGTCAAGTGAGGAGGTCTGGGAGGTTGTTAGGTTTAATGCTTCCTTGTGGGTGTTTGTCACTAGGCCTTTTCGTAATTATGGTCTTGGTCTTGTTCTTTTGAATTGGAGTCCTTTTTTTGTAGTTAGTTTTAGACTCCCATTTCTCTCAGGTTTGTTTTTTGGATGCTTCTGTATTCTTTGATCTGTTCCATGAATGTCAGACTCATTGTGTCATCATATTCTCATAGCCATAGCTTGTCTTCTCTTTTGGCCAATTGGTGGAAGTATTTTTTGTAGCTCCCATGGAAAGGAGAATCATCCCTAACTTCTGTAATTCCATCTCATCAATGAAATATTTCTTTTTGTTCTTTTTAAACCCCATGGAAAGGAGACTCACGCTCCCACAGTTATGAATATATGTCATATTGTCAATTGTATATTTCACCCGTTTGTTAGTGGTTTAAAGAAAATTAACATAAATCAGAAATAAGAATGGTTGATGCTGAAGTACACAAGGCTTCAAACAATGCTCTTATAATTATCAACTATTTTCTCATGCTTGAACCAACCCCCGTAATGAGGGGCGAAGACCCGGCAAGCCTTAGGTCCTCCCTTTTTCCCCATAAAGAGGGTGAAGCAAAGTGTTATAGTGCACATGTTCAGGGGATAATACTTTGTTAATTAGATTAAGGAACAACAAGCAACTTGCTAGAAGTCTACAGACTTTATATGAAATGTTGATTACTTTGACTCTGCATTCTTCAAAATGTAGAGGTTAAGAATTCTACCTTTTATTACGGTATTTTACCATCATATGCATGTTTCTGCATGCTAATATATGGATAGTTGACTAGTCAGGTACATAGGTACTATAACTGGAATAAGTAACCATATGCATGTTTCTGCTTGCTAATATGTGGATAGTTGAATTGTCAGGTACATGGGTACTATAACTGGAATAAGTGATCTTGACCCTGTTCGTTGGCCGAATTCTCATTGGCGTTCTGTCAAGGTGTTGCAGCTTTATTTCTACAACAGTTCACTTGCTCAATTTACAATGACATTATTTTTCTCTTTGCTTTATGTATGCTTAGATTTTAGCCTCAAGTATGGATATGACTATTTTCTTTATTGTACTGCTGATGTAATAAAATAACCTGTGTCCTTTTGTGGTTGCTCAAAATTAAAGTCTTCAATCCTCATCTTTTGATTGTTTAAATATGGGCTAATTGTTCATCTGCCATGTAGTCAAGCATGCACTAGCATGTACATATATGAACACGCATAGAAATCTGCATGAGTTAAATTATCTTACAGTAGTTTCAGTACATAAGGTTTGAATTGATATAATAAAACTGATCAAACTGGTTCAGTTAATGATAGTCTTGATTGAATGCCTTCTCAAACCCTGGTTACAAGTTTTTATTTTATTTCTTCTAATGAATACTCTGATTACAAGTTGTGTAGTGGATCCCTTGGTTGTTTCGTTAGTTGTCTATTTATATAATTGGCAACCTTTATTTACTTCGTTGATAATAAAAAAATTATGGTTATAGTTATACTGATAGTGGTCTGAAAACCTGACTCCTGCGGTGTTCTATGTTTTAATGCAACTTCAAATGTATTCAAAGTTCAGTAGTATTTATTCGTCTGGGGAAAAGATTTTGGATATTGCATTTTGTAGTTTAGGGTGCTCAAATCATTTGGTTTGAAACTTCAGAAAGTCAGTGTCAGCTTATCTACTGTGAGGTTTTTGTGGATCATCAAGAGGGTTCTTAATTCTTGATCTCATCTAAATGCAAAAGCTCAACTTTTTTATACGGTTCTTCTTTCCTTAACCCTTAGCATTAGGTGGCAATAGAGAGTTGTTCCACCTGTCGTCCTGTCTTGTATGTATGGCTGGAAGTTTCAACATCTGAAGGACTTGGAAAATTTAGAACAAATTTTTCAAGGCACTGTGTATTATAAATTTTCTAGGTGCTTGTTCTTTCCATTTTTTTTTAATTAATTCACAGTATTAGGTGGCCACATCCGAAATCTGTTCCTTTCAGTACCTTTGACCATTGGCCTTTATTTGTGTTACTCTGTCCTTTTGCAGGTAGGGTGGGATGAGTCAACAGCTGGGGAGAGGCAGCCAAGGGTATCATTGTGGGAAATTGAGCCTTTAACTACATTTCCTATGTATCCTTCTCTATTTCCACTTAGATTGAAACGTCCATGGCATCCTGGAGTCTCTTCTGTTCATGGTATTTGTTTTCGATCTACTTAATTCATTTCTGCCCTCTGAATTAGGTTTGTGAGCTAATTTCTGAAGTCTATGATTCTTTGTAATGCTTATTCCTTAGATGGCAAATTTAAGTGGATAAAAATATTTCCTTTTTAGGCATCAAATGAATTGATTTTGGTTTACTGATTGGAGTCTATGCAGAGGTCTGAGGATAAAGAAGGGGAGTTAGCATGATTGGGATCTCACTTTCATTTTGGATTATGTTTGCTGGCAGTTTAAAAAAATATTCCAGTGCCCTGAACTTTCGATACTATTACCTGGCTTCTAGTTCCAGATTTTAAAATGTTAGATGTGGAGATTATGGGTTCTCTTTTTTGTATACGCATATCTCTATTTTGTTTTTCCTATGGAATATATCTAATCTGTACTGGCATATTCCCTAGTTCGTTACTGGATTTTCTTTTTTAATTGATTATTTCATCCATATCAACATCTCGGTATTTTGTTAATGCATTCCACATGTAAAATATTTACATTTAAGCTCAGGTAGGTATTGACTTCAGCAATCCTAAATGTCTTCCCATTAATAAACCCAGGCATCTCTACTTCATTTAAAAAAAAAAAAAAAAAAAATTGTTTGGATAAGTAACATTTCAGTGATGTGATCATCTCTACTTCATATGAGTTGTTTTCATAAACTTTTCTTTGATTTTGCTTTTATCCATTTCTGAAACACTTGACTAAAGGAAAAAGTCAAACCAAATAACTCAGAACTATAGATTTGGCTTTTTACGATCAGTTGCTTTTTAGCATACAGTTTAAAAGTTCATCTTTTTAACTTAATATCATTTATATTCTTAATAAATTGATTTCTTTTATTGTTATTGTACCTTGGTGGAACTTAGTATAGATGCAAACAAAACACCTTACCCACGTTAGATGCTGATTTTTAATTGAATAACACACTAACGTTTTAATACCCAAACAGTAATTTCTAGATGATCTCTAACAATGTTACTAAAGCAAGAAATAGTTTGATAATTTTTTTTTTTTTAACAGGAAACAAAGATTTTCGTTCATTGGTATAATGAAAGAGATTTTTTTTTTTTTTTTTGAACAGGAAACAAAGATTTTTTAGAAATAGTTTGATAATAGAATTGATTTATCCACCCAGCATATAGGAACGTCAATTGGAGCCTATTCTTTAATATCTTCAAGCAATCTTTATATCTACTTGCATTTATTGTGATTGTTTTATCTTGAGAAAGAGTATTTAACTCTATTTTAGTAGAGCTTTATGTGGTGCTCATCTGTATATCTTCTGTCATTCCATTCTCTTTGTGGCTTGTTGTGGGAAACTTTTGTACCCTGTTTTCATTTACCAGGGATTGCTTATGCTCACGACACTGAAATAATTCTTGCCAGTTTAGCATTATATATTAAAGAATGTGCCCCTGGTTTATGACCACAATTTATTTAATGGTCTGTCTCCTTACAGATAACAGAGATGACGCATCTAATGGCTTAATGTGGCTTCGGGGAGGAGTTGGGGAACAGGGTTTACACTCACTGAATTTGCAATCCGTGGGTTCACTGCCCTGGTTGCAACAGAGACTTGATTCTTCCATGTTTGGAAATGATCATAACCAACAGTATCAAGCCATGTTGGCTGCTGGAATGCCAAACCTTGGAGGTGTTGATATGCTGAGACAGCAAATTTTGCATCTTCAACAGCCTTTCCAATATATTCAACAGGCAGGCTTCCATAATTCTCTGTTGCAGCTGCAGCAGCAGCAGCAACAGCAACAGCAGCAGCAGCAACAACAGCAACAGCAATTGGTTCAACAATCTATCCCTCAGAACATCCTCCAAGCACCAAGCCAAGTTATGGCAGAAAATCTACCCCAACATATTCTCCAGCAAACCCTACAAAATCAACCTGAGGATCTGCCAAACCAGCAACAGCATACTTATCATGATACCCTTCAGGTTCAAAGCAATCAATTTCATCAGGGTGGGCATTCAAATGTGCCATCACCCACATTTCCCAGAACAGACCTCATGGATTCGAACACAAATTACTCGGAAACCATTACCTCTAGAAGAAACATACTTGCTTCATCATGTGCTGAAGGGACTGGGAATCTTTCCAATATCTATAGGAGTGGACAGTCAATCCTAACTGAGCAGTTACCTCAACAATCTCCTGTTTCTAAGAATGCTCATTCACAGGTTGATGCTCACCCAAACTCAATGTCCTTTCCACCATTTTCTGGTAGAGACTCAATTTTGGAGCTGGGAAATTGTAATTCAGATTCTCCAAGTCCTACACTTTTTGGTGTTAATATTGATTCATCTGGACTTCTACTTCCCTCTAATGTGCCCACTTACGCTTCTCCATCAATTGGTCCTGATTCATCCTCAAGGCCAATGGGAGACTCCGGATTTCAGAACTCTCTGTACAGTTGTGTCCAAGACTCCTCTGAGTTGTTGCACAGCTCAGGGCAAGTTGATCCATCAAATCCAACTCGGACATTTGTGAAGGTGTGACCCTGCAAACGCATGAGGTAAATGCTGTTTTCATTAGTTGTATGCTGGGTTATAACTCTTCTTCTTGCAGGTTTACAAATCCGGATCTTTTGGGCGCTCACTAGACATCTCCCGGTTCAGCAGCTATCAGGAGCTGCGAGAGGAGCTGGCTCAGATGTTTGGAATCGAGGGACAGTTGGAAGACCCTCATAGATCAGGCTGGCAGCTTGTATTTGTCGACAGGGAGAATGATGTACTTCTCCTTGGAGATGACCCTTGGGAGTAAGTACTTGACATATACTTTCCTTCCTAATAGCTCGAGCCCAAGAGCATACTCTACTTCCATGCTTGATTCATACCCTAAATAGGTTTGGTGCATTAAAATAGACATGGTATTATTGTTCTGAGAGTTGCTTTTATTTAATGTTGGGAAGCTCTTCGTTTCTGCTCCTAAATTCCTCTCTTGATTTTTCCTATAACAGAAACCTACAAGGACATGGCTTCTGAGATGATGAATTTTGTTCAGTCAATATTTTGAATTTAGGTTATGTTTGGGAGTTATTTTTGAATGGTCAAAATCACTTTTGTCAGAGGGCATGACAAAAGTAATTTTGGCCATCCCGAACATGCCCTTAATCTATTTGTTTAACCTCTTGATTGCCAGCAATGATCCCACTTCTACCCTGTGTGAACTTGTTATCTGTTGCCTGTGCACACGTTCTTTCATCTATTGTCTCCTAAATCAACATGAAATGTTCTTGTACATATAGTTTGGGAAAAGTTCAGACAGACACTTACAGTGACTATATTGCAGGGCATTTGTCAATAATGTCTGGTATATCAAGATACTTTCTCCCCAGGATTTTCAGAAACTAGGGGAACAGGCGATCGAGTCCTTCAACCCTATCGTTGGTCAGCGACTAAGCAGTGGTGGCAATGAAGCCGAAAATGTTTCGGGGCTACCATCTGTTGGTTCGCTAGAATACTGAACTATTAAGGGAACTGTACGAGGTTCGGGAGATGTTTACTTCGGAACTTGCAATTAAACTAGATATGCAGTTGAATGCCTTTGAATTAGATCAGTGTGTGTAAACTCTTTTGTATTCATAATTCCTTTTGCTTATAAATACTCTAAAACAGTATCATTTTCAAAGATTATGTGGTTAAAATACATGTACGTCGTTTACTTAGATAAGAAATATAACACGTTGAACATTTCTAGCATACATGAGCTGCTCTGTTCATTATGGTAATTATCTTTCTTCTCAATGTTGTCCCTTTAATTCAAAGTTGAACAAAGATGCATGCTAATTATAGATCTCTCTCTCTGTATATTATGTTTGATTTTATTCATCTCAATTTTTTGAGGAATGTTAAAGAGTGTTAAAAGTTAGGATGTGATTTCTTGCTCATCTTCTGTCAAGGCACGCATCCTTTATGGTGCTTTTGCATTATCTGTTCATACTTTATAATGTGATCAATTGTGATTTTGTTTTTAAAATATAAATTCGAACTTTTGATGAATTGTGGGGAGGTCTAAGCAATTGTGTTTTTAGAAAAATCATTAATATGAAGTAAAATAGTGATTTAGTTATGATGACTAAGGGCTGGTCTGAAATAATTTTTAGTTTTGAGTGTTTTTCAAGAATGTTTTTTTAAAACATTTTGTATAAAAATGGTTTAGAACTTAAACAATCATACGTTTGATTACGTTTTCTTATAAGTGTTTTCATATATAAATTATATATAATTTTTTTTAAAAAAAAATTGTTTTCAAGTGTTTCTCTCGAAATTAACCCTCAATCTCATTATTTAACAAGTCATTTTTATTGGTTATCAAACACTAGAATTTAACCCTTGAAAAGTTAAATTAAACCTACCCTGCCTAAGTTTCATCTTCCTTTTCGATAGTTTGATCATAGGAACTTCAAAGTCGAGTATGTTTGGCTTCATGAAATCTTATGTCGGGTTGTCCCTAGGAGCATGTTTCGAGGCTAATATCTGTTGGTTTGCTAATATTGAACTATTAAGGGAAGTGCAAGAGGTTTGAGACGTTAGACGTTTACTTCAGAACTTGCAATCAAACTAGATATGCACTTGAATGTCTCGCAATCAAATTAGATATGCACTTGAATGTCTTCGAATTAGGTCAGCGTGTGTAAACTCTTTTGTATTCATAATTCCTTTTGCTTATAATTACTCAAAAAATGAAAAATCAAATGCTTATTAAACAGAGCCTGAATAGTTATACACCTAACTTAGTTACTAAATTCCATTGTTTCAAATTTAAACTTCACTTTCCAAAAATAATAAAATCATCCGTTGCTTACGTGGCACATTCCAAGCTTCTCACATCCATAAATAGCCAAAGAGTTCGCATAAAGCTTCACTCTGTACTCCAATGGCGGAATTAAGCCCAATCTCAATCTCAAACCTCAGCAATCGCATCCATTTCTCTCCTTCTCCTACCACGATCTCCTTCCACTCATTCAAGATCACAGGCAATCGTTCTAACAAGTGCACAAACATTAGCAGAAGATTGGGGCTGGGATTGATAGCTTTAATGGCGTCGTCAGTAGCAACATCGCCGGTGAAAATGGCGACTGCTTTGGATCTGAAATTGATCGCGCCGGAGCAGAGTTTCGAGGAGGCCGAGAGCGGAATCAGAAGCCACGCAGAAGCGCTTTTGCAGGTTAGAGGTTTAATTGAATCGGAGTCTTGGAAGGAAGCTCAGAAGCAGTTGAGAAGCAGTTCGCCGCTGCTGAAACAGGATCTCTACACTATAATTGAATACAAACCGCCTGCCGAGCGACCTCCTCTCAGGAAACTGTACTCTGTTCTCTTCAACAATGTCACTCGAGTAAGTTTGATTGTTTGAAGCTCGTCAATGTCTCTAATATCCTTATGCGTTTGAAGTGAAATTACGAAGAATTTTGTTCTCTTCTTCTTTGAATTTGTTTTTATTTTTGGTTTTGGTGATCTGCAGATGGATTATGCAGCGAGAGATAAAGATGCAGAACGAGTTTGGCAGTGCTACAATAACATTGTGATGGCCATCTCTGACATTTTGTCCAGAATTTAGAAAGATAGATAAAGATTCTCGATTCTCAAGCCAATGAAATCTGGTAACTGCGCTATCCATTATGGTGTTCTTGGGTTGAGTTGGATCGGATTAATTTTTCTTTTCTTTTTTCTTTTTTCTTTTTAACCCATCTTAATTGTTTAGATTGTTCGACTCAGACAATTCTAGTTCATAATCAATCTAAGTATGAAATACTTGGACTGAATGGATTTGAATTGTTCTAAATTTTGTTAAAAGAACAAAAAACTAAAGAACATGTTAGTCCCTAAAACATTAGCTCTTAAATTTGAATTTTAAAAAGTTACAATGGTATTGTTCTAATTAAGTTAAATATAGACCTACACAATTGATCGACTTGTGGGCCATGATTTGGCTACAATAATAGGTGGAACAAAAGAAAATGTCAATTAGACAAAATGCAAGTGATGATTTTACTATGACAATAGGTGACACCAAATATTTCGATTCAATAAAATAAAATTAGATGGTCCTACAAATTCTGCTTCAAATACACTGTGAATAATACTTGCATTTTTTAGGTTGGTAGGAATTTCTTACTATCCACCATTACTACTATTATGTTCTCGATAATTATCGAGAATGCAAAAGGAAAAAGAGATAGAGGGTGTTTCTTTTTCATTCAAAAAATAAATAAATATTGTCAATTTTTTTTTACGGTAGTCATAAAAGAAGTTTTGATTCGCTTGCCCTAATTTTGTCCAAATAACATGTTCCCTTGTGTTATATTGTGTTAATTAATCACTTGTTACAACGTCAACAAATAGTGTTAATGAGCTAACAAGAACATAGCCCAACTGACAAAAAATTTGTATTCTCGATCAAGAGGTTCAATGATGTTAACTTATGAAAAAAAATTAATAATATAATTGAATTTCCGAAGTTTAGAACTAAATATGCACAATCAAGTGGTTTGATTAAACTTTATAAGAATCCACCTAGATGTGATCTATGGGACTAGAATGTTTGAATTATTCTTACCAGTACCTTTGTTTTTAGTTCACCAACATTTGGGATGGGGAGATTCGAACCTAAGTCGAGAGTGCATACCAATTACCACAAAGTTATGCTACTTATACTCAGAATCCTCAAAATGCCAATAAGAAAAATGGTGGATAAGATCCATGCTACATTCACCTTCTCTAAGTTCGAAAATCAATCCCCTGCTTCTGTATTTGTTCGAACTAAAAGAAAAAAAGTGAAAGGTGATGAACTTTTTTACCTGATTGCACTTTATTCAAGGTAGCTGATCTCATATTTACCAGTTGATCCATGGATCAGGAAGAATATTTTGATGCAAAAATAGAATATAATATAATGAAAAATGGAAAATCAAGCATATATCTCACTCCTAATTTCCCAATAAAGGGCAGTGACATTTTTACTCAGCAAATACTTGCAATAATGTCGTTCAATTGAAGGCAAATAAGAATATGCCAAAATTACTTATAAATTACATCGACTACCTTAATATATCAAGGAACTTACAAGACTCTTACAATCTAACCACTATGTGAAAAATAGGTTCCTATGAAGTTGATTTAAATGCAAAACCACTAAATTAAATACATGATCTCCAGATGGTAATACATAGAAAAGAACTGTTCAAAAAGGAAAAAAGAATTAGCTTACCCAAAAATCCAATATATTTCATGTAATTGAAGCAGCTAACTTCATTTCGAAAAGGCAGATGACTATCTTCTCCACTTATTTTACAATGGGACGGGAAGCATATGCTCAACAATCTTCCATATTTGATTCACATCTTGTCATGAACTCTTCAGTAACTAAATAGCAACAACTATCATGGTGCTCCAGAAACTCCAGGGAATAGTTCTGATATCTTATTGAAAACGTCCATGACCTAAAAGCGCAACGGAAAAAAACGGTAGGATATCAGCGGAGTATAAATTTAGAATTCTGAATCGTATTGTTCCATTTTTAAAGAAATAAAGCAATGATAATCGATATTGATCTTCCCAAAAATAACATCAGGGTATTCAACAAAGAATTGAAACAATTTGCGGCACATGTGTGGAAGAACATAATGTAAAGTGATGAGCGTAATGCTTTTATTTTCACGACCTTACTTGAACAGGATCCGTTCTATAGGTTGTACAACCGTGTCCTTGAATTCTAAAGTAATGCTTTTATTTTCTTTAATTGATGATATTTTCGACAGCAGGAATTGAAAAACGAAGGCATATGCACACATGAAACAAGGAGCTAAAAAGGAAAGCACTACCCAGCTAAACGATAGAGCTACTTCCACAACAGAAAGTAGAGTTGAAATAGGACTACAATTTCATAATTGTTAAATGGAATCGACATGAATGGAAAACTAAAAAGGCCTAAAGTGAAGATGAGAATGAACAAGTTTTTTTTTTTTTTTTTTGAAACTGGAGAATGAACAAGTTAACTACATAAAATATACACTAACAATCTGCAAAAAGAACCCTCCCACCAGAATCAGTAATGTGAAATTCTGAGTTCATGGCAACGTGTAGTCAGCATAACTCTATTTAGTTTGAGTTCTCTATATAAACTATGCGATAGATGGAAGCACGAGAACAATATAAGTTTAACGTACCTCTTTGTCATTTTGATACTTTGTAATACTCAGTGGATTTTGTGAGCACTGCAAAAGGGAAAATCAAAATGTTAGATTTGAACCAAAAAGTTATTAACTTAGGTTGAACATACATCCATGATGGCTGCTTGAACTCTTGGATTTTGAAATGCCATTGCGATTTCTGGATTGGCCATAATTTTTGAAATAACTTCTTCAGGTGTAAGCCCAATTTGATCTGTCAAGGTCCCAGGAATAAAGAGTAAGCCTCAAATTGCAGAAAACTATTAGAATAAAGAATATAGAAAACTCCTACTCCATATTAGAATAAAAAATATAGATAACTACTTTATATACTCAAAAAGAGAAACTGTTTTAAATCTCATTTCCAAACAGGCACCAAGTAACTCAAACCCCTTCATAATTTCATCGATATAAATGAAATTATAAATTCTGAGCATTCATGAATTGTAATTTTGCAACTCAATATCAAAGAATATACTTAAATCAATTTCAGCATTGGGATAGGAGAAACTAACATTAGTATCAGAAAACCAAAAATGAAGGAAAGTTTACATAGACCTCTGAGCCTATCAATTATTTTGACAACAAAACAACAAAATATTGGTCCATACTTTTTAAGAGTGCCATTATATGATTACATCGGTCACAGAAAATCATATACATCGTCCGCATTTCAGCTATATATGAAATATATGATACCATAGCAAATCCCGACTAGAGAATAGAATAGTAATCAAGCAATTTAACTCCCACCAAATAACTATTGACAAAATGTACAAAAGAAAAAGAGATCAACTTGACTGACCAAATTGCTGCTTAACTTCAGGGCTGCTAAGATCAAAGTTTTTCAAGGAATCCATTAGGCGGCCATCCCATTGAGGGCTTCCACTCATATTGTTACTGAGAGTAATAATTAAAGCAGGAAAAAGAATCACGTTAGAAGATAGTGTTGTCACATACTTCAAACATATTAGGAACTCTTGCCCAATAGACCAAGATGATGGAAACGAAAGGGCATTGAGAGTAGAACCAGAAGCAGTCTAATTAAAGTTTGGCGTCTATGGCATATATGAAATGAAAAATAAAATTCTATAATATTAATTGTTATATATGTAATAACCAAAAGCACAATTAATTACTCTGCAAATGAAGATCATTAAACTCTACAAATTATAAAATAACTTTTTAAATATGTTTTCTCAATGACTGGGAATGTATGGGCCAACTTACATGTTCCTCAACAAACATCCTGACCTTACAATATTTAAATGTCGATTAACTCATAAGACTTTGATATCATAATGCCACCATAGGATTTTAACTCATTTCACCCTAATAACCATTCGACTAACTCTTGATGATTAAAGTGAGCCGAACATTGAAACTCTCTTTGAGACTCCTCTTAGTCGCTTGCATTATGCATTTAAACAGAATCACCCTAAATGGGAAAACATTTGATTCCAACATCACCACCAAAATTTTCAATAAAATAAAAAACAAGGACTCGGGTATAGTTTAAAAACTTTTAAAATGATGGTACTGTCATCACAAGCCACTTCAAGATTTTAGGAGCAAGCACAAAAAAGCAAAGAAAGCAACAGCACAAAAATTGCTCAGTAGTTCTTATGACACAAATATTCAAACTAACACGATATATAAGAAGCCTTCAAATATAACTAAATAATTATTTCTTTAAAGAAAAAAAAAAACAAGAATAAAGAAACTTTACTTACAGCATTTCTTCCAATTGTTGACGATATTGTGGATTTTGCATCATCCCTATTCAATATAGTTCAATTAATAAGCGATGCCTTGTTGAAGACTAGACAATATAGTAACTGATCAAGTAAAATATCAAACTAAGTTACCAATCTCCCAAGTATGCCCAAAAGAAAATCACAGGAACTTCAGAATTTTATTCTAGATTATGAAATTTAAAAAAAAAAAATGTTTAGAAATTCCAAATTTGATAGTAATATCAATCATCTAAATTTAAATAGTATTAAAAAAATGGGAAAAAAATATAGGCTAATTAATATATCTTTTACCTTTATATATCTGAGAGACTGCTGAAGAATAATATACAACATGTGACGCTATAAAAGTTATACTTCCAAGCTCCATTTGATAATAAAGTTAATCCTGTATTGTCTAAGAGACCACAAAATTTTTATTCTAGAAGATTAAAATAGAATTAAAAAACTTGGCTTGCATCTTGTTAAACACCACTTAAGTTAATTTATTCTATACGTTCACCAAAGCCACTTTGTTCACACATTCGTTTTTTTTTTTTTTTTTGGTTCATTAATTTTCTTCTTATTTGCTCCCCCCCCCCCCCCCCCCCAAAAAAAAAAAAAAGAAAGGATTTCTTCTTCTATTTTAAGCAGGAAGACCCCTGGGCCCCTTTCTTCATCTTATTGATTTATACTATCCTTTCTCATTGCTGATGCATTAATGAATAGACTTACACTTGAATGTTTCTGGATTTCTCATCTCCTCAGGCAAATGGCTGTAAGATAAAATAAATAAATAATAAGTGCACTTCCTTCCAGAAATTAACACAATTTCAAGTACTCAGGAATCAAATTTAAAACCCTAAAAAAATTTAGCTGCTTCAGGCAATGGTCAAACAAATTACATGCATATGCAACAAGACAAGCAATAAAGTATCCCAAAAGGCAGAAAAGATATGCACCTAAGAAATAAGAGGGCATTGAATACCCAGGACAGGGTGGAAAACAGAATTAACATTCATGCATAATGGAGTTTTCTGACCAAAACTTCAATTTAATGAAAAGAAAGAGTTGGTGCCCGGACATCATTATATCTCGGTTATCAGTTCTGGTCCTCTTTTAAGGCATGTAAATATATGTACATCATTCTTTCAGAACAACTAATGGTAGATGAGACACTTTATCAACAGGCAGGAAGAGGCCGTTGTTAGGATCCTCACTGAGAGAGAAAATGAAAGTAATTATAGAATTTACTGAAACCGTTATCCAAAAAACAGTTAAAGCAGCTTTCATTTGAATTTCCCTGATGTGACTCTGTTAGGTATCCTAAGAAAACTTCAAACACTAATATATATATTGCAATGTCGAAACGGAACTACAATATAACGACAGCCTTTCGAGAGGGCTAATTCTCTCCCAAAGTCCCACTATGAGACAATACCAAAATTCTCCTCCCTCTAAGGCTTCCTACTTTCCTATTTATAATCAAGGCACCCTAGCTAATTACTATTATACTCATACTACCATTCTAATACTATTCCCCAAATATCCCTAACTAGTACTCTCACAGACTTCTACGGCTGAATCTTCCAAAGTTAGCCTTAAGAGACATGAAATAAGTGAAAATCAGAAGCCTATCCTTTAGTTGGTTGATAAGAAGCCTACGAGATTTCCTTGAGGAGATAAGGGCGCACAAAAATGATGGAAGATCCGACAGTCATTTTGTCGGGTGGACTTTTAATTCCTATCATAAAAAATTATGTGGGCTTAGCTCATGCAGTATCCAGTATAAAAATCAAGCTAAAAATAAAATCTCTAAGAGATTGTGAAGAAGTCCTATTGATCTTATTCTGTGTGGAACTTTATTATATCGCAAGTAGAGTTTGGGACGACTGAACCTGGAAGATTACAGGGGTTAAAGTCGCCATCCTTGGATTACTATTACCAAATTGGTTTGATATATTGTAATTTTTTGCATTTATATGTGAAGCAATGCCAACTTCCACGCATTATTTACTTTTCATTTTGAATACAGCAATGTGTTTCCACTGATATAAACATACATATATGTGGGGAAAACAAATCATGTAAAATTAAAAATTTTCTAAGAATAGATAAAGAGTAAAAGCTGCATACGGATATATCATCTTCTGCACTGTCGGATCTTCCATCATTTTCTCCACAGCTTCCACTGATAAGACTGAGCCAGGTTTTCCTAATAGAAGAGGATATCAGAGATTTTATTGAATTTTATGTAATAACTAAACGGCAGTAATATACATTCAATCATGAATTATGGACCTTGCAACACAAAAACAACAGGATCACAGAAGTATCAAGTAAATTATTATAATGAGACAGACATATCAAATAATGGGATTAAATTTTATAAGGGTTGTGACAAAATGTAGATCAAATATTTGCCTAAGATCTTAGTTTTGAGTTGCCATGCTATTTGGCTTTGCTTTCTATTTAAGTAGGACTTGTACAGAGAGAAAAAAAGGGAGAGAAAAAAAGGAATGGCATTAATGAAGAAATATTATCATTTATTGTTATGAACTTACCGCTGAATTGTGATCCCTCAGAACCGGTAAAAGCCTGCTTAGAAGCAGCTCCATTCTGTGGAAGCTTCATAAATAAATCAAAAAGTAAATCAATCTATCAACGCTAGCCACCACAACTACTAAAAAAATATACTTACTTCCTCAGTAGGCTGAGCACTCTTTGGAACACTTGTGTCTGTTGCATCTTCTTTGAATGGACTCTTTTGGTCCGTTTCTTCAGGAGAGACGTCTACAAAAGCTGTGAAGAGAAGTAGATATTATAAATCCTTTCGAGTTTTGACGCCATATGTCATAAAGTCAAATTAATATCTTATAAAGTTAGTTGAGAAGCACACAGACTGGCTGGAGCACCTACAATTTAAAAACATGTGCATATATTTACAATACTAGCAGACTACTGTGCAGGTACAAGCGAATAATTGGGATTATGCCATATCACCTATTCCACTAGATCTTATGAAGTCTGTTCTATTCCAAAAAGATTAACACCTTGACATTAAGGAGTGGAGCTAGTCAAACGTCCTTTTACATATCTTATTAAGGACCTATTTATCTAAGCCTCCTACAATAGGCAGAGTGGTGGGATGTTGCACCTAGACAACAAAAAATTGAATTTCAAAAGTTCCTCAGAGGCATCTAAAAAATAAGGAAATATATATCCACACACAGACGTAATACGTATAGCAGTGTAGTTCAATATCCAGGACAACACCGCAATTAAAGTACTTGAACCAAAATGGCTTGTAATTTTTTTAGAACAAGAACAAGAAAGAGCACAAATCATATAAAAAATTCATTAATTAGTTGCAGGTATCCGGCGCTTCCCCAACTAATCCTGAAGGTTATGGAAGGTACTGTTCACACCCCAATACCAAGAGAAATTCAATAAAAAACTGAAAGATTATTAGTTTTTAAGCTCATCAAAAGGACTAAAACGAAAACCTTGAGATTTGTATCCCAAACATTCAAGCCTCCAGTCAAGAGGGCTGTCACTTGGGAGCACATAAATCAGATCACATCTGATTAATCAAGAAGAACCATCATATTGAAATAATGTAATAGGAGGAGAATCCTTAGTTACCAAACTTCTTTGCTTCTTTGTTCTCTGTCCCAATTTTGGCATTAGTAACAGGTTCGTCTTCAACTTTTGTTGCGGTTACATCAATTGATGCAGCGGATTCAGAAACAGATGGAGAAACTGTCGTGCCAGTCCCAAATGTAGGAGGTATTGGAAAAGGTGAGCCAGATAGTGTAGGATTACTCATCGGGCTATTTTGAGAATTCATTTGAGACATCATCGTCTTGAAAGCTTGTTGCATTGCATATTTCTGAAATTCAATTACAATGAAATATACAGGAGCAAAAGAAACACACAGATAGGTTAAGGTTAGTACAGATCCAAGTTGTAACATATATGCAAGAAAGTGGAACAATGATTTTAGAAAACAAAAGACCCATGGAAACGTAGAAAGAAAAGGGAAGAAAAGCACTGGAAAAGATTCTGCTTGGGAGGGAGGAGTAAATAGAAACATTAATATGTACTTAGGTTCATTAAAGACACGAATCTTTTTATAAGAGAACTTTTTGATAGGCTCCCAATCATTACTGTTTACAAAAGAAAAAGTGCAAAGATCAATATATTAATGATAGAACTTAGTCAATAGGTAAGAATATGTATTATGAAGAGATGACGAACAAAAGAAAGAATGGGAAGGTTCTCTTAAACCCATGTAAGTTCTACAACTTTTATTAATAAACAAAGCAACATCAGAGTCGTTATACCAAAATTGAAAATGCTAGCATATGGTTTTCTAACGTTAAGTAACTAATCCTTAATTTCCCTTACATGGAGCTTCTATTATTCTTTGATTAAAAAAAAATCAGAGCCTAATAAGTTGAAATATATAAAAAAGATAAGACAAGTGGTCAACCAGATAACAAATCCTCCAGAGTAATGAAAAAAAAGAACATTTACAAGAAATAACTACATTTACAATATAAACTAACTAAATAAAATATTAACTGAGGACTATACAATTCGCCCAGGAAAATTTGAAGTTTTCAACCTTATTTCAGAAAATCATTTTATTTCCTTGCAAGTTGCAACTATAATGACCAGCATTTCAACTTGTACAAGAAAAAAACATCCTAAGAAAAACTCAGAGGCACTTCCTTTTTGTAAGAAGCTTGAGGCACTTAAAGAGAAACAATCTACAATCGTAGTTGGACCTAGAGGTTGAGCAGGCATATTGATGAGGGGGAGTCAAAGGAGTTGGTGGGCCTTACTAGATGGTTTTACTCTAAATAATAGAAAAGAAGCAATGTATGGAAGTTGGCAATAATCAAATCTTTTCAACTAAACCGCATGGTGTGATTGTTTTTTAGGATTTTACGTTGGTCCATTGTCCCAAAGAGCACCCATTCCCTTTAATCATTTTACTTCAAGGAAAAAGGGAAACAAAACGTATCATCTCCCAATATAAAGATTCTTCAAAGATAACATACAATTCATCTCTACCTCTAAAAGCGTAAAAAAAATATAGGAAAAAATACATTTTTGGTCTCTGAGTTTTTAGGAATAGGTGCGTTTGGTCCCTAAGTTTTCAAAATAGACCTTTTTAGTCCCTAAGTTTTGAGAAATAGGTTTAAAAGGTTCCTCATATTATTTTTTCAATTTTTTATATAAAATTAATATTTTTTATTAATTTTTAATTTTGAAGGGTTTTTAAAACTAAAAAAAAATCTCTTTCTCCTCTCTCCTCCCTCCACCTTTCCCTCTTCTTCTTCTTTTCCCCTTCTCCTAGATAGCTTCTTCCTCTCCCCTCCTCCCTAAACCCAATTCCAAATTCTCATCAAATTCCTCAATCTCACTCTTCCCTGCCTTTCTCTCTCTATATTTTTTCTTCTTCTTCAATCTCATCCAATTCCAAATCTCCCACAAATCTCCCGATTCTCAATTCTCCATTTCAATTTTCGATCTCAAATCCCCCTTTCGTTACCATGTCGAACAACGCTCACCCTCCCCCTAAAGAAGAAGATGTCAGGGAGAAGGGAGAACGAAGTAGAAGAGAGAAGGAAGGTGGAGGGAGGACAGAAGAGAGAGAATGGGGTAGTGAGGGGAGAGAGAAAATATATTTTTATTTAAAAAAACCATTCAATATTATAAATTGAGTTTAAAAAAATTAAAGAATTGAAAAAAAAAAAATATGAAGGACCTTTTAAACCTAATTTTCAAAAGTCAAGGATTTTGAAGAGTCAAGGACCTTTTAAACCTATTTCTCAAAACTTAAGGACTAAAATGGTCCATTTTGAAAACTTAGGGATCAAACACACCTATTCCTAAAAACTCAAGAACCAAAAGTGTATTTTTCTAAAAAAAATATAGCAATCCTAAACTAAAACAAGATTTACAACACTTTTCCTTCCCAATCACTTCTTTAGAGGGTCGACTCTTAATTTTTTCTGCTGCAAAAGAACGCCTTCAATTCACTTGCTGACCAATTTTTCAAAAAAATGTTAAAGCCAGCATAAAAATGTAATAAACGAATCTCTTAACAATTAGCTCTACATATTATAAATACAGCCTTCCCATGCTTCACCTTGGAAGCTATATTATTATTTCCTAATTTTCCGATTCCTTTTGAAGATTTTCCTTTCTAACTCGGAGCTTATTTGGCATCCCAAAATCCAAGAATGAAGGGGTAATGATCCCGGTGATCCTCGGGATTATTTTAGATTTAAACTTGAGAGCTTCACAAGAATTCAATGTGGCTATTGCAATCAGAAAAGCAGCGTGATAGGTAAGAAGGAAAACAGAAGAACCCTGTAGAATTGACAAAATCTGATAAGAATATCTGCCTAAAGTTTATTACCTTAATCCACAAGCCCAACACATAAAATATTTACTTGGGAACTAAATAAAAATTTATTGAACTATTTTATAGTGCTTGCTGGAAAAAAATATAAAATTAAATCAGCAGCGTTTAACGATAAAATAAGCATACAACTAAGATGTCTACTAGAGTTAAACTAGGTCCTGAAATCCACTAGAATTAGAATCTCTAATTAAAATAAGAATTTCAAGACATCAGGGACTTGTTATACAAGTAGAACTCAAATTAATCTAAAAGAATCCTAAACATTCAATAAAAATAAATAAATAAATAAGCACAAGATACAGGAAACGCAAAGCCTGTGACTCTCAATTGCAGTCCTGCATTATAAATGTAAACAAATATATGATCAATAATGCTCATACTTGTCTTTTGGTACACAAGCAGTCACTCGTTGCTCAGCACTCCAACGTAACAGTAGTACATACACAACTTTTTTAATAGAGTCTCTTCATTCCTAAATTCGAACTAATAAAAAAATTACAAAATAAACCAAAGCTAGCATAATCTGGATGTGAAAATACATTTTTCATGCAAAAACAAATTGAAAAAATAAAATCAAAGTTATGGGTAATAAAAAATAAGAGGAGCAACAAAGAACGCCTTTTTCCGACAACAAAAGTGCAGAAAGTTTTCACATAAATAATACAACTTTTCAAAGGTCGACAACCCCACAGATAATAAACTGGTATTATGTAGAACTCCAACCAGAAAGAATAGACATTTTCAGAGGAATGTCTGTGCAAGCTAAGAGAGAGCTATGGAGGACCGACTCTAGCAGGAACAACAGCACCCAAAGGACAGTTTATAAGACACAATCATATTACCATACCTTGTAGAAGAAAACTCACCTTTAAGTAAGAAGCCACCTGTAATTTTTTAGAACTTGTCAAAACAACATTCGGCCTAAAAGTTACGACATTAGGAAAATATGTGGTTTAGACATATAGGTTCGATACTCACCCATGTAAATAATGCTGAAAGCCCAACACCAACACCAACCCAAAAGAGAGGCGACCCTCTAAAAAGTTGACAATCAGAATATCAAAGATCCATAAACTAATAAAGAAAACATAACAGAACAAAGCCGGAAGGGGCATCTAAGTTACCGAACTTAATTCATGTCATATCAAGGAAAATAAATGTAGAACTGAATTGCAGAAATCTATAGACAGAAATGAAAGACAGGGGAATGAAAATTTACACATAAGAGGAGGGAGGAGGAACTGAAATGGATGGAACACCAACAGAAGACGATTCATTGCTGGTAGTCGAAGAAGAAACGCTCGCAAACCGTTCGGCCACTGCTTTTCACAACAGCAAACAAGGCAGAGAACAATAAAATCACCAAAAGATTACAAGCTACGTGGAAACGTGATTTTGAACAACGAATTGGAGTATTACCGAGGATACGGTGGTTGGGTCGACGATTGACGGCAGAAGCACAAATTCTGGGAGGAGATTTAATCCGGGACCTTGCCAAGCGCCTGCTTCCGCATAACTGATTGGTTCTAGTGGCAGTGGAGATAGAAGAAGAAGAAGAATATCGGAGGAAAACAAACTTGGGAGGAGATGTTAGGGCTAAATTGAGCCTGTCCATTGATTTGGTTTCAGTTCGCTCGGATGATGAACAGTGAATGATTATGGGAAGAAGAAGAAGAAGATGAAGATAGGCTTCGAACGAACCCTTGGAAAGTTTTCGGTTTAGTTGAGACTTGAGAGAGAGACCGAGCAACTTTTCTGTGCAGAGTTACTGCTGGGCTTGATTTGATTCATTGGTCCGGATCATCTGCTCGCGGCCTTATGTTAAATCTATGTCCAATTTTTTTTATTTTTATTTTTTTTTTGAAAATATTTCTTTTTTCTTTTTCAATTATAAATTTAATTTTAAATGCTGGTGTCTATGTACTCTATGGAACTATGAAATTTATCTCGATAGATAAATATAGGAAAGAGAACTTTAGAGAACAAAATCATTTTTGATTCTATACTATTTTTTAATTTCCCCAAATATAATAAATCAGGATGAAATGTCAAAATGAGCATGACTCTAGGATAATTGACATATATCTTGATCAATAGCTTAATATATATATATATATCTATATATATTAAGTTTTCAATTAGGATTCTAAACTAATTTTGACTTCCCATCACTCTAATAAATCTCAATGGAATAATATCATTTCGATCAAATAGGGACGGATAGATGTAAAAAATGGATTCATTATATATATGACAAACTATTTTTCATTACTCAATCATGTCAAATCTCTAATTCTACTAATATACGATGTAAATTCCTCAAAAAAAATAAATAAATAATATACGATGTAAATATTTAAGTACCATGTCTATAATTGAAGGTCTACCCTTTCAAAAAAAAATTGAAAGTCTATGAATATAATTAAAACTTTTTAAAAGTGGATGGCAAATTGGACCAGATTAATAGCAAATATAACATAATGTAAAAAAAAAATGCAAATATAGCAAAATCTATCAGAGTATATTACTTATAGACATTGATAGACTTTGATTAATTAAAATATATCTGATAAACTTCGATTATCAGAGTTTATCAGCGATAGACTCCGATTATTCAGAGTCTATCAGTGTCTTTCGCTGATAGACTATCACTGATTATTCAGAGTCTATCAATGTCTATAGTTAATCAAAATCCATCAATGACTATCACTGATAGACTTTGATTAATCGAAGTCTATCAGTGATAGACACTGATATACTTTGAATAATCATAGTCTATCAGTGATAGACACGGATAGAATATGACAACAGCTTTTTGGTCTCGTACAATTAATTTTGCTATATTTGCAATTAGTTTGCAATTGTGTTATATTTGCTGTTAATTTGGTCCAATTCGCCATCTATGCAACTGTCCCTTTAAAGTTTATGATACAAATTTTTATTAATAATATATAAAAGGTAAAATTACAAGCTTGGTTAGTGAACTTTTAAATTCATGTCTATTTAGTCTTGAACTTTAACAAGTTTCTAATGGTCATTGAACTTGCAATTCTTTATCAATAGTCAAATAGATCATTGGCCAATAGCTTCTTAAAGTTTAAAAGGTGTCAAATAGGTCTTTAAACTTTGACTTTTGCATCTTGTGTCTAATAGATACATATTCAACATTTAAAAAAAAAAGTTTGACTTGAATTGAAAGTTTAAGGCACTTACTAGACAAAATTCATTTTTATATATAATAGATGAGTAAATTTTTAAAAATTTTGAATATGAAGGGCTTATTAGATCCAGAATTGAAAGTTCAACGACCTATCAGAAATTGTTTTAATTCAGAAACCTACTAGACACAAAATAAAAAAATCAAAGACCTATTAGACAGTCTTTAAAATTCAAGAACCAAAATAGACAGAAATCTAAAAGTTCGGTAATTAGACTTGTAATTTGACCTATTTTTAATTAAATTAGATCAATAATGATCCTGTCGTTCGTATAAACAAGCACTTGTAGCAGCCAAAAGAATACCATATTGAACTTGGAACTTAAAATAATAAGAGCATTCTTCATCTCCATTTCACTTATAATGTATAACTCCCACTCGAGAATGTATATAAATATATATCATCCATCTCTGATCCTCATCCCAGATATCCAAAATAATCAAAACTGTTTCCGATTCCATTACAAGTTTACAACATCATAAAGTGTGAACTCAAGATGGCTAAATTTACAGCATAAACAACTTTCTAAAGCTCTGTCGACTTCTAACAACTAGGGAGAACGCCAAGGAGATATAAGAGGTTACAGTTAAATTCTCAACCACTCGGATTTAATGCACAACATCACATGGTGGACAAAGTAATTATAGAAAGAAAAAAGGGTAAATAGTGCTCACATGGATTGCTTAGTTTCAAGTCTAGATGGATATCATAACATTCATGTTATAAACTGTCGTTGTCCCTCCGATTATCGTCTCGGTTCGCCATCAAAGGCAAGGATGGGTGTGATTCCATGCGTGGAAATAATAATTTTAGACGAAATGCATCAACTCCATTCAAGTAATAATGAAAGAGTCGTTTTGCTCTGATAAACCCAAGACGTCCGTATAGTGCAAGTGCTCCTTTATTTGTAACTTCAGCTTCTAATGTGACCTTGAGACAAAACAAAATCAGGTGGTAAGTTAGCATGTCAAATTTCTTCGAAACAAAACATTCCATCGCCCAAAACAGAAAGGAGAGAAAACAAGCAGTCCTCAGAGATTACAGAAAACAACTCCAATTGGCAAAGATAATAAAAGAAGAGTGGTGGCAAACTTATTTAAAATGAGAAGACCGACATGAAAAAAGCCTGACAACATCGCCAAAGGAGGTTTGACCATGTTTATCCAAAAGAACTTTGATTTTCTTTTGAAAGGGTGACAGCGTAACAATTACAGTTAACAATTATTCAGACAACTCAAAACATAATAAGAAAATGATTGCCATACTATTTTACAGAAATAATCAAAGCAAGGAACCATCTGGTTCAAATTGCTAAATCAAATAAAAAAGAAATGTGCAGGTAAATTCAACAAAACCCGTATTGAAGTCACATCAGGTTCAGCTATATCTATACTATGAATTCAGGATAACTCCCAAAGATTATTCAACCCGGTAAACTTGAGCCACATTCAAAACAATTTAACTTCCTAACTTGAGAATGCTCCTTTTCTTTTAAACCGAAGTGTTGAAAAAAAGTTATGCACATGTCATATAACCAACAAATCCTAAAAGATTGTTGCCCAGCTCTACAACATTGGAATTGGAAAAACTCATTAAATATTGATATCTAAGATAGGTGGCCTCCAAACCTTAACCCGAGGTCTCAAAGTAAACATGTTCCCCATCATTCTTGCACACCTTCAACCTTCTAGTTAGAAGAGGGAATGAATTCTCTACAATGTTCAATAAATTGTGCGGTCACATTAACACCCTAAATTTTTTACTTCTCTAGTTCACCAAATCAAGATCAAACTATCAGCTCAACTTAACTTATTTGATACTTAGGACACCCAGAGAAATACTCAGTATCTCAAAGTAGCTAGCCCCAAGGGGTTCCAATGTTTCATTTTTATAATCTAATTTAAAGGTCATTTACCCCTGTACTACCCAACCTTTGAGTTCACATCGCTATAAATTATTACACTTCCATCCTTTTCATGTATTCCATTTTCTCCATTGTAAGCAAACGACAATGAACTTAATACAGAAATATATGAGGATAAATTACAAAATATGTTAACAATTAAAATTTCCATATTAAATGATTGACTAGTAGTTTTAAATTTCTAATTATCTTCTGGAGAGTCATGACATAATATCATGGGAGGGAAGGAATAAAGCCAATTTTCTTTCTAACTGTCATATGAAAGGCATTGGCTTGGATTGAAACCAAGCTAGATGAAAGCTGATGTCTCTAAATCCGACTTACAAAGCAATACCAAATAGAAGTCGGAGGTTGAAAGAAATCTTGTAATGAAAAGATCACTTCGGATCCAAAGGAGATGATATAACGAGTATAATATCGCAGATGCATGCTCAAGCTGTATTTTTCTTTAAAAGGTCAGATTAGTTGATGATGTAGGCTATACAGCAATCCACTATTCACTGGAAGTTCGGTGATTCAATTAAAAAAGTACGAAACCAAACTCTATAATAGAGAGAAGAGAAATCACGAGTGACAAGTTAGTGCTTTGACTTCTTTAATGAATCACTAGAGGAAAATAAATATTGACATACATATAACACAGAGGGAATATCATATTTGATGCTAACATACCTCATCGCAACCCGATTCCATCATGACCTTTATAGACCTCGTGACTAGCTCTGTCGCTACAGTACAAAGAAAAATAATAATGATGATGAAGATCTATGAACTCTAATAGGTTTATAACAAAAAAGGTGTATTAAAACCCAATTTAAAATGGCAAAACATTATGAAGTAGTGTCGAAATTATGAACTAATATCAATGTTATGCATATAAACAAATGAAGTTCATGTTCTAGTTAACTAAAGGAAGACAAAATTGAGATTATGCCCGAGTAAATCCGGCATTCTAGACAGAGCATCGAATAGAAATTATTCTAACAATGTGATTGTATTGTATTGACATCGAAATCCAAGTAAATAACACAAATTACAGCTCCAAAAAACGGGCACATTGATAATTCAATTTTACAAGGAAAAAACTATTGAAAGCTTCTATATATGATAGTTCAAACAGCTACGAGCTACAAGAACCATAAATTTCACTGATCACATATCACAGCAAATGAGCCACTTTCAAACACAGGTCAGTAACATAGCAACCACTACACAGAAACCAGAAAAATAAGGGAAAATTTACCAATGCCTTTGCCTCTATAGGGCTTGATGACCACCAACATGGCAATATACCCTCTGAAAGTGCCCCGATGCTCTCCCATCTTACATACCACCGTCCCGACGCATTTTCCTCTATGAAAGGCCTGGAGAAACAACAAAAACAGAAAGAAGGAAACCAAAATCAAAGGGAATGGCGACGATCATGATCTAATTTGTAAGAGATTTGATACAAAAGCGAGATTAATACCAGGAATGAGAGTTGGGGCCAGAGATATACGAAGTAACGATAGGTGAATATGGAATAGGGTTCGCTGAGTTCTTGATCGACCAGATTCATGATAAGAGGTAAGTGATGCTCGCCGCCATAGCTTACGTACTCTATCTCCGATGCATCAAATTCAACTTTCCTCGTTTCTCCTTCTTCTACTGCACCGTCCAATTTCGCTTCCATTCTCTGTTCTTCTTGCCGGAGTTGTTCGCCGGAGACCGCCGCGTCGCCT
This sequence comes from Luffa aegyptiaca, assembly GCA_017139565.1. NCBI lineage: Eukaryota > Viridiplantae > Streptophyta > Magnoliopsida > Cucurbitales > Cucurbitaceae > Luffa > Luffa aegyptiaca. Next base: position 14,526,987 of record CM029403.1, read on the forward strand.
GAAGGAATCCGGCGGAATTTTTGGGGGTATTAATCGGTAAGAGAGAATTAAACTTGAATGCCTGCGGAATATTGAAGCCTAGAATCCCTCAAGATATCGATTTAATTAAATTTTAAATTATTCAAATTACCAACTAAAATTTTTAACAATGGTTTCCAAATACATAATTATTATTATTTTTTTTTTTTTTTTCATTTTTGGAGTTGAATACTAGAGTCTTCTAATGAAAAAAAAAAAGGTGAGAATTTGAACTTATGACCTTTGTTATTATTATTTTTTGAAAATAACTTACGACTTCTGTTTTGACAACATGTGACGTGGGAGGATTCCAACCACATACCTCTTGATAGTTAATACAAGTTTTATGTAAGTTGAACTATGCTCGTGTTGGTAAACTATGTTTAGCATGGGTTTTCTTCCATAGCCAAATGATCCAACCTAACTCCTTGTAATTGTTGAATAAAAAAAAAAATTATTTGGACACAGTCAAACTAACATATCCTAGTTTGTAGAAAAAAAAAAATCTTTTGCACCATGTTCAAGTTGTATGACTATCCTAGTAAAGTTATATCTTAGACACATTATCCTTACTCAACATAAGACTCAATATACTTTAACGATAAAACATTGTAGAAATACACCTCTATGTCGGGGTTAATTGTTTCTTTCATGTTTTCATGATATGTCAATCATGATAACTCATTCAAGCAAGAGATGTCAGTTTTTAGTTTGAGGAATTCTACACTCATGTTTTGGAAGCTAATTATTAAGGGCCCGTTTGGTAACGTTCTCGTTTATTGTTTCCATTTATTCATTTTTAATTAAGAAAAATAGAATTTCATGACCCTAACACCTATACATTCAATAATAATAAACCTATATTCTTATTTTATGTTTGGAAGAAATTGTAAACAATAACAAAAAAGGAGAAACTAGTTTTAGTTGTTCCCAAAAGTTTTATACAAATTTTGAGAGTGTTTCTAAAAAATGAGAAACAAGAAACATACATAGTTATTAAATGCTTATATTTCTTAATAAAATTGTAAACGATAAACAAGAAACGAGAATGTTACCAAACGGGCCCTAACTTGACATAATTTTACCAAGCACCTCATTTGAGCAACCCAAGCTTTTGTTCATCATATCTATACTTTACCACGTGTGTTCTTATACCACTACTACAAATTTGACTTTTAATGACATTGAAAAAATGTCAAAAATGTATTTCTTGACATTTTTCTGTAGTCATTGAATCGACCCTCAAGAAAGCTCAATACATGACGGTTCAGAAAAAACTGTCACAAATATATTTATTATGACAGTTAAAAACTGTCAAACCACAAATTTTTCTTGACATAATTTTAATGTCAAGATAATTTGTTTAATGACAATTTTACAATATCATTAAAAATCTAATAAAAACTAATATACTATCAAGATATATATATTAATGACAGTCTACTACCATCAATAAAAAATTTATAATGACATATTTAAATTGTCACGTTATTTTTTCTCTTGACAATTCTACAATGTCAACCAAAAACTAATTAAATTTATTTACTGTCAACATAAAACTAATAACCACAATTTAAAACCGTCAAGAACAAATATTTTTTGATAGTTTTTTCTTGTCAACAAAAAATATACCATGATAGTTTTGAACGTCACAAAAATGCTTATAATGATGATGAATAGTTGTCACCCAAATAATTTTTATGACTTTGATGAACCATCATAAATAATGATATATCAATAAATAATGATATATATATATCATTATTTATTTATTTATAACGGTTCATTAAAACCATAAAAATTATATTATCTGATACCTACCAATACACATTTCCAAAATAAATCACTTCAATCTTGACCTAAAATAAATACATACATAAATAACAACTTATAAATATCATTGAATCAAATAAAGAACACAAGAGAACAACATGCCTGTGAGCATCAAGAGAACATTCAAAGGAAAAACAAACAAAAACTTAAGAGAATTTTTCAACAATAGATAACTAACCTATCAGTTAAAAGTTAGGGAAGTTTAAGCATATGAAATGATCTAAATTTTAAGCATACCCATAAACAATGTTATTTACTATATCCAACCATTTTGACAATGTAAAGAGAAAAAAAAAAACATTAAGACATTTTATCTTTATTCAAACGTTTTAGTTGACACATAAGATAATGGTTTAAGTTTTACAAATAAAATGCAAAGAACGTCTAACTTATATACATCTAAATTAAGCTAGTAGTGTTTTTTAACTCAACCATTTGGAGTTGGGAGATTTAAACATTTGACCTCTTAGATCGAGGGTACATGTCTTATGCTCACTTTGGAATCTAAAGCTGGTAGCTTTAGTTGCCCCTAAATGGTAAAGAAACTTTTTTTTCTTCTAACAATACTGTTAAAAAACCCATGTTTGAGGATAATTTTAGTTGAGTCACTTCAGCAAAATTGTTTTATTTATAATTGATTTACTAAAAGTTATTTTTTCATATAATCGTTTCAATGTTTTGGTCTACACTGTTATTAGTGATTTTCATACTATCAAAAAATGATTTTCAATAACTAAGTGCATGTTTGGGGGTGATTTTGAAAGTGCTAAAATCACTTTTGTCACGTTCGAAATCACCCTAAAACATACATTTAATTACTCAAAATCAATTTCAAGTTTAATTTTACACTTTTAAACGTGATTTTCATACCACCAAAATTGATTTTGAAGAATTAAAGGCATGTTTTGGAGTAGTGATTTCGAAAATGACGAAAGTGATTTTGACCCTTTCAAAATCACTCCCAAACATGGACTAAGGATATGTTTGGGATTGATTTTAAAAAAAGGCGTTTTAAGTTATTTAATTAATTTTGTAGTAATGTTTAGTTATAAATCATTTAATTTTAACACGTGGTTCCACATTTGTACGAGTGATTTTAATTTAATGAATGATATATTTTTTTTAAAGGATAGAATGTTTGTTTTCAAATGTGACTTTAGAATCATGAAGTTATGGTTTAAAAAAATCATCAAATTATTGAAAAGAGTATTATATTTGAGATTAAGAAAAATAGAAGTTGGGTAGAACAGCTGTATAGAGAGAAATAAAAAAGTTAAGAGAGAAAAAATAGAACAATTATTCTTTATTTATTTTTGATAAAATATTGAAATTTTTTAATAAAAAAATTGAACAATTACTGATATATACATATGAAATTATTAGCATGTTTTTGTTAATTGGGCGATTTCAGCTTCTACCTTCGGTAAATTTATAAGTTTTCGATTTCCAAATTAACATTACTATATACATCGATTCCATAACTAAATATCACATATTAAATTTCAACATGAAAATTATTGCTCAATTTTTACTATTGATGTTCGTTGTCAATATATTTTATATTTTATATATTAGGCCTAGGGATGCGTGTTGAATTATAAGAACTATATTTCTATTAATTTCTTATGTAGTTTTTCCAAATTAAAATTTTTAATTTTGAGAAAAGAACAATTTTTTTTCCCTCTAAAATTGGCTAGTTGAAACAATTTTCATTTTAAACTTTTAGGCCCCGTTTGATAACCATTTGGTTTTTGGTTTTTGGTTTTTGGTTTTTGAAAATTAAGCTTATAAACACCCATTTTTACCTATGAGTTTCTTTGTTTTAATATCTATCTTATTGCTTGTTTTCAAAAACCAAGTCAAATTTTGAAAACAAAAAAAAAAATAGTTTTTAAAAACTTGTTTTTGTTTTTGAAATTTGACAAGGAATTCAAATGGTTCCTTAACAAAGATGAAAACCATTGTAGGGAATTTGGGAGAAACAAGCATAATTTTCAAAAACCAAAAACCAAAAACCAAAAACCAAAAACCAAAAACCAAATGGTTATCAAACGGGGCCTTAATTTTTTAATCAATTAGACCCTAAACTTAAACAAGTGTTGTAGTTTTTACCTTCCGTTCGATTTTTGCTAATTCACCCCTTTTTTTTTCTTAAGAAAGCAGAGTATGTATCTTAAAAACTCATTAAGTTCAATGTAATAAAGCTTGGCACAAAATTAATTAGGTTTCATCAATGCACATGAAATATCTCTAATAAAATTCACATTTTTTTTTAAATAAACTCATTCCTTTTTGGAACTCTATCAATTTCTTATTAGATATGATGTGTGTTTTCATTAAACGTCCATAATCATTTTATTTAAGCTATGTCAAAGGAAGCTTAGTTCAGCGGTAATTGGCATATACCCTCGATCAAGAGAAAATAACTAACTACTCCAATTATACACAAAATGTAATAACATTTTATTGATTAATTTAAATGTTTGTTAACTTAAACATGACTCAATTGGTTTAGATATATTAGAGGTTAAAACGTTCAAATCTTCTATAACTCTCATATGTTATTTATTTTTTTATAACATGTGGGGTGAGAGATTTGAATCAACAGACTTTTTGGTTGTTAGTATACAGACTTTATTCCAATTGAGCTATGCTTGAATATACACTACAGAAAAATCAGTCTATTGCAGCGGTTTTTTTTTTTATCGGTTTAGAAAGTGCGGCAAGGAATTGTAAAATCGCAATAATTCCTTAAAACATATAAACAAATTGTTGCAAATGTATGTATTGCAACGGTTTTTTTGCAACAATTTAAAAATTGTTGCAAGTCTATGTATAATTGCAACAATTTTTTAGCAACATATTTACAAAATGTTGCAAATATGTCTCTTGCAACGATTAACTTACAACAGTTTTCGTAACTGCCACAAAAGAGTGTGTTAGAACAATTAAGTTGCAACACTTGTGATTCTGTAGCAATAGTTTAATACAATTGCAACGGTTATACTGCAACATTTTAAAAAATCGTTGCAATTTTTTTTTGAACTTAATCGTTGCAATTATTTGTATAGCAACAAGTTACAAAAAAATTTTGTAACCATCGCAAGAGTTATTTAAATTGAGCTTAAATTACATATCTGTTTGGGTATATTTTCAATACCATGAGAGATGATTTGTCAGATTTGACTAAAACCTATAAAAATAAAGCTACTTTCAAGGAAAATTACAAGAATCACCCCTAAACTATAGAGTTGTGTTAAAATCACACAATCAACAAATTTTCAATCTCATCAATCACCTTCCTTAAACTTATGAAATTTTACAATTAAACAATTAAACGGTTAATTGCAACATTTCATAAGTTTAGAAGTAGACTGATCAAATCAAATATTCAAGGGTAAAATTTTTAATAACTTCTAGGGTGGTTTTTATAAAATTTTCAAATCATCTATATATATATATATATATATATATATATATATATATATATATATATTTATTAATATATACTTATTTATTTACTATTTTAAATAATATTTGAATGATGTTCTAAAATCTCTAGGTATATCTCTAATCTTCCCATTGATAAGATGTATAAAATATTTGAATAAATATAATACTAAACAATATTTGAATGGTTTTAAATTCTCTACTAATCTATCTATATTTAAATATATTTATTATACACTATGACTTAAGGGAAGAAACTTTTGATTTTTTTTTTTCTTTCTTAATTTAAATATTTTCTTATTTGCTTTTTTTAATTTAAATATATGTTATGATTTATTTTGGTTCACTTTAAATTTTAGTAAATTGAATGGTAGAGTTATGATTAATTCACAAAATATTATTTGTTAATTGAAATGTCAACTAAAAATGATGTATAACATAAAACCAATTTCTAATTTATCTAAATAAACAAAAATAAGATGTTGAAACCAATTGTTTGTATTTATTAAATTAAATAATATTTTTTTATTTATGTTTACATTTATTTATATTTTAAAATAAACAAGAAATTTCACGTGCATAACAGGTATTGGTTACTAGTATAGATTAAATTATAACTAAAGTCAAAACATATATGAACCAATTTTGAATTTTTTAAAATTTTCAAATTATATGGACTAAATTAATAATTAACCTTAGATTTGGAGTTGAACAAACTTAACAATAAAGTTTAATATTTTTTTTATTATTCTCTTAAAGTTTAATATTTTTTTAATAAAAAAATGATTAAAAGTGAATTTACTTTTTAAAATTGATTAGATAAGTTTTTAAAAATATCAAACTTTTCATTTTCCCTCCCAAATCTCCCTCCCCCAAAAAGTAGGCCTTTTCAATTTTTATTGTGCCGTTCCATCTCTCCCCCAAATCTCTCCAAATCTAGTAAATCCCTCCTTCTCAAATCTCATTTCAACAACATAGGGAAAAACACGGTAAACACAGAGGGAGGGAAGAAGAGCTTGTAGCCGCCGTCACGAGGAAGTCGTCCAAAATGTCGATGCAGCCCATTCAATTTTTGAGCCCTAGACTGAAGTTCTTATAAAACGCAGGAAGACAAAAACATTTCGTCTTCCCTCCATCGCGCCGCTCTCGACATATTACATATATCAGTTTATAACTGTATCATTCTTCCAGTTGTATTATTCAGTTGCTTGTAAACGACTTCTGTTATTTCCTTATCTCATCCCTCTGTGTATTTAAAGAGGAAGTTTATTATGAATAAAGTATGAGGAAATATTCCCTCTTGTTATATGGTATCAGAGCAAGTTTTTTCGCGCCCCCGATAGAGTCCCTTTCATTCTCGCTTTCTTACCTCTTCCTTTTCCATGGCGGATGCGAATTATCCAAGCGACGAGTCCCTATCGGTAGATGCGCAGCTTAATCCGTATCATCTTCACCACTCTTACAGCTCTTCGAACGTCCTTGTCACTCAGCCTCTTGTTGGAGCCAGCAATTACAGCTCATGGCGAAAGGCCATGCTCATCGCACTTTCTGGTAAAAACAAGGAGGGCTTCATTGACGGAACTCTCAAGAAACCGGAGGGAAGAACTTCTGCTGCCTGGAAGTGCAACAACGACATTATCACTTCTTGGATCCTCAATTCGGTTTCAAAGGAGATTGCCGCCAGCATCAATTACACAGGATCTGTGAAAGCTGTGTGGGACGAACTTCATACCAGATTCAAGCAGAGTAATGGCCCTCACGTTTACCAATTGCAGAAGGAATTGGTCACTACCTCCCAGGGCTCCATGTCTGTTGAGTCCTATTACACTAAGCTGAAGACTATATGGCAGGATTTAATCGATTATCGTCCATCTTTCTCCTGTTCTTGCGATGGAATCAAACCGTTCATCCAACATTTAGATTCTGAATTCGTGATGATATTCCTGATGGGCCTCAGCGATTCTTTTGCTGCGGTTAGGGCACAGATCCTACTCATGACTCCCATTCCATCGATTGAGTCTGTCTTCTCGTTGATAATTCAAGAAGAACGCCAAAGATCCGTCGACCATTTTTCTTCTGCTCCTTCAGAGCCTATTGCCCTTGCTGTTGACACCGCCAAGAGGCAAAATGTTGATCGCTCTCGCAGAAAGGAAAATCAGCGCCCTAACTGCACTCATTGCAATATCAAGGGACACACTGTTGATAAGTGCTATAAAATCCACGGTTATCCACCGGGATACAAATTCAGGAATTCTAACTCTCCACCTGCTGAAGTTGCTCCGAAAACGGCTAATACTAATGTTGTTGCACAATCCAACTTCTTTTCAAGCCTGAATGCTACTCAATATACTCAACTAATGGACATGCTCAGCTCCCATATTCAGGCGGCTAAAACTGAACCAATTGCGGCAGCCACGGCAGTCTCTCATACAGCAGGTATCTACTCTACTTCCTCGGATATATCTAAGACTAGTCACTGGATCCTAGATTCTGGGGCATCTAGGCACATTTGTCACAATCACAGTTCTTTTCATAATTGGCGTCGAGTGACTGGAATTTCAGTAGTATTACCTACTTCTTTTCGGGTCATGGTTGAGTTCATTGGTGATGTTAGAATTTCTGACTCTCTGTTGTTGAAAGATGTCCTCTATGTACCAAGGTTTTCATTTAACCTCATATCAGTGAGTTGTCTACTACAGAATAAGAGTTTGCTCATTAAATTCTCTGGTAACTCTTGCGAAATACAGGACAGGTTACGTTCGACGATGATTGGCAGGGCTAGGTGTTCTAATGGACTATATCTCCTTACTATTCCAGATAAGTTCACACATACGCCTTCACATTATACTTGTCCTATCATATGTTCTGTTGATATTGATACTTGCCATAGCTTTTTAGGGCATCTGTCTCACCAACGTTTGAACTCCATGAAGAACACTTTACAATTTACTAGTACTGCTAAGCATAGCTTATGCCACATATGTCCACTTGCTAAACAGAAAAGAATGTCTTTCCCTTTTCATAATAAAGTTGCTTCAGAAGTATTTGACCTTATTCATTGTGATATTTGGGGACCCTTTCAAACCCCTACATATAATGGTTACAAGTATTTTTTGACATTAGTAGATGACTGTTCACGTTATACTTGGACCTACCTAATGCGAAATAAATCTGATGCCATTAGAATAGTTCCTTGTTTCTTCCAACTAGTACATACCCAATTCTCAAAGACCATTAAAGTTTTCCGGTCTGACAATGCCCCTGAATTGCAATTCGAAGAGTTTTTTTGAAACAAAAGGAACTATCCATCAGTTTTCGTGTGTAGAGAGACCACAACAAAACTCTGTTGCCGAACGTAAACATCAGCATCTCTTAAATGTTGCTAGAGCTCTTTTTTTCCAGTCAAGAGTTCCTATTCGCTTCTGGGGGGAATGTGTGCTTACTGCATCTTTTCTGGTTAACCGAACCCCTGCACCCCTTTTGGATGGGCAAACTCCTTTCAACATACTATTCCACCAAGATGTTGATTATTCTGCTTTAAGAGTGTTCGACTGTTTATGTTTTGTTTCTTCTCTCACTACCAATCGGTCCAAGTTTGATCCAAAGGCTTCTCCTTGTGTATTTGTCGGTTACCCACCTGGTGTCAAAGGGTACAAGGTATACGACATTGCAAACAGAAAAATGATTATAACCAGAGACGTGGTCTTTCATGAGGGTTCTTTTCCCTTTCAAGACCAAGCTGTCGTCTCTAATGATGACATATCATATTTTTTCCCAGCACATGTGTTACCATGTCCAATTACTGATCCTTCTAGCAGTCAGCAAACCAATAGTGACAATGTTGTTGAATCTTCTATCAACAATGATCCGTCTATCTCCACAGTCATCCCTGTTGATGAGCCATCAACTGGTTCTCCTATTGATGCTCAAGGTGTGCAAAATGCTTCCCAAATAGCTCCATTACGGCGCTCCACCCGTAATCATACAAGACCCTCATTTCTCCAAGATTATCATTGCCACCTAATACATCATTCAGCTGAGGATTTTGATTCCTCTCCTTACTCCATTATTCATTTTCTGTCTTATGATAATCTTGCCTCCGTTCACAGAAATTATATTTTGAACATATCCACCGTTTATGAGCCTTCATTCTTTCACCAAGCTGTTAAGCTGGAAGAATGGCGAAAAGCCATGGATACTGAAATTGAGGCCATGGAAAGAACTTCCACCTGGAGTATTGTACCTTTGCCACCCGGGAAACACACTGTGGGATGTAAATGGTGTTGGGTTTTATGCCCTAAAACTCGTAGGTAGTGAATGATGACAAATTGTTCACTTGTCTCAATACGTTGTTGTTGAGGTTTGTACAATAAAGAGTTATTGTTACTAAAATTGCACAATTTGACCCAAATCCAATAAACTAAGATCCTAGGTTGTTTAGATGAAACTTGAACTAGTATGTGGGGACATACGGGGATCAGTGTTCAAGTAACAACCTAAATGGTCTATAGTATAGGGATAAGGCTGGGTACCTTATCCTGGTAACACTATGTGATACGGCCTACTTTGTATTCGATACAGATGCAATGATCCAAAGCATCCATGTAGGAGACATGCGAGTGGGGGTATCCTGTGCAATGAGTTTGCATAAGACCGGACCGCGAAATAGTAACCACTAGATGTAACACCGTTGACTAGTTAAGGTTTCTATTTCAATAGGATGACCTAGGTAACTCAATCTCAATCCTGAGTCTGTTATGAACTCCTTTTCAGGAGGGATTGTCCTTAGATTCGTATGGGTGAGAGTGGCCAGTTCGCCGACTCAATAAGCCTACCATTTCAGGGGCAAGACCGAATGGGGGCTGGGAACATAACAGTACAAGATGGAATTCACTCCTTCCCCTATTGGGGCAAGTAGATGTGTGTTCCCTTAAGGGCTGATTTCGGGTCTTGAACAAGGGCGCCCATCCTCTCCTGGCCCGAGAGGAACTGCTGTTTATTGATTGGATCATAAACAGATTGTTCATTAGAGGAATCAGTGGTACTTAAGGATCCAGAGGTAACCCAGGGGTAAAACGGTAATTTGACCCAGCTGGCGTTACGAACACTCGCGAAGGATTGACTTACTGTTATTGGTCGATATCCGTGGACACAGAAATATTCTACAGTGAGAAGAGTGCAGCTGTGGGTCTTTAGTGGAGTGACTCACAATTAACGAATGTCGACTAATTTGGTTAATGAGTTTAGCCAATTAGTCTTGTATCGTTGGAGCTTCTGATATGTAGGTCCATTTGGTCCACCTGCTAGCTCGTAAAGGGTTCTGAGGTTAAATAGTCTTGAATAGAATTTGAAGTGTGTTCAAATTCGTTAAGGGAATTTTATTGTATTTGTTACAATTAAGATAATGTATGAAGATACATTATAATATAAGTTTAATTGATGAATTAAACTTTATTGTTTATGAGAGAATTATTTGAATTTGATTCAAATAGTAAGTTAATTAAATATTTGATATTTAATTAAAGAATTAATTAATTGGAGAATTAATTAATTAATTTAATTTAATTAAATATGATTTAATTAAATTAATACTATAGTTTATATTTAATGTACATTAGATGCACATTAAGACTATAGGTTAAATGAGAGAGACATATTTGAATTTGATTCAAATATAATATTAAATTAAATATATGATATTTAATTAGTTGGTTGAATTAATTCGATTAAATATGATTTAATTGAATTTAAAACTATATGTTAAAATTAATTTAATTGAATATTGATTTGGTTAAATTAATTTAATTTAATTGTATAACATATAGTTTAAATATATATTAATTTAATGGTTAAATTGATATATTTTGAGGAATGAGGTTTTGACACCTCATTGGGGAGTTACACGATCGTAACTCCTCACTCTCCTTCAACCAACGGGAGTTATGGGATTACAGAGGCTCTTCTCTGTATTCTAACAGTGCTCTGCTGCTTGCAAGTTTTTTTTCTCTCTCTCAAGATCCTCTCAAAAAGAAAAGAAAATTACAGCAAGGTTGCTGAAATTTCTTTCCCTTTTTTTTCCAAGACAAACGAGATCCCACAATCTCTACTTCAGTAATCCAGAGGATAGTGGGTGTTCTTTGATGGTGGTGTTCTTGGAGAGGTCAATGACGAATCGTTCGTGTTTTTTGGAGCATAGTGCTGTGAAGAACGGTCTTCAACAAGTAGGTCTTCAAAAACACTAAATCGTTTAGAATATAGAATTGCATGCTTAATCTGTTTAGATTATAGAATTGTTCTATAATTTTAAGGCCAATGTATCAGTATTTCTATGAAACCCAATTAAGAACGAAATGATTTGATACTCGTTTCCGCTGCGTAGGATTTTCATTCCTTCAAATGGATATACAGGGTCAAATACAAAGCTGATGGCACAGTAGATCGTTACAAAGCCAGGCTTGTTGCCAAAGGTTATAGCCAACAGGAGGGAATCGATTTTGTTGATACCTTCTCTCCCGTTGCCAAAATAACCACTGTCAAGCTACTTCTATCCCTCACAGCATCCTTTCAGTGGCCTCTTGCACAGATGGATGTAAATAATGCGTTCTTGAATGGAGAACTTTTTGAGGAGGTGTATATGAGCTTGCCTTTAGGCTATTATTCTGACCTCAAGGCTGCTTCTTTCGCCCCACTTGCTTGCAAGCTCCATAAATCCATTTATGGACTTAAACAAGCGTCTGGGCAGTGGTTTTTCAAGTTCTCCTCCGTCTTGATTACTCACGGTTTTTCTCAGTCCAAAGCCGACTACTCTCTCTTTACACGAGGAACCGGACCTTCGTTTGTGGCTTTACTAGTGTGTGTAGACGACATACTAATTACAGGGCCATCCTCTAAAGAAATTGCCTCGGTTAAAGAATTACTTCGATCAAGCTTCATGTTAAAGGACCTTGGAAATGCAAAATACTTCCTTAGCCTTGAATTGTCTCGATCTTCTAAAGGGATATACTTGTCCCAGAGGAAGTATTGTTTACAAATACTCGATGATTGAGGATTTCTAGAGGCCAAACTGGCTTCATATCCCATGACACCAAATTTAAAACTGTCGGCCACTTCAGGCATTCCTCTCCAGACAGATGAGGCGTCCAATTATCGAAGGTTAATAGGAAGACTCCTTTACCTTCAAATATCTCGGCCAGACATTTGCTTCTCTGTTCACAAGCTTAGTCAGTATATAGCAAAACCGTACTCTCATCATTTGGCAGCCGCACATCACCTCCTTCGCTACTTGAAGAGATCAGCACTACGGCCTTCCACTGACTTCCAGCTCAAGGCTTTTGTCGATTCGGACTGGGGAGCCTGCCTTGATACAAGAAAATCGTTTACTGGGTTTTGCATCTTCTTGGGAAAATCTCTCATTGCTTGGAAAACAAAGAAGCAAGCCACAGTTTCTCGGTCTTCAGCAGAAGCAGAGTATCGTGCCCTTGCCATGGTGACAAGCGAACTCTCTTGGATACACCAAATTCTGACTGACTTACAAATAACGTCTCCTCGCCCAGCGTTGGTTTACTGTGACAATCAAGCTGCGATTGCAATTGCATCTAATCCAACATTTCACGAATGAACGAAACATATAGAAATTGATTGCCATTTCGTTCGCAAAAGGATTGACAAAGGTGCCATCAAGCTACTGCCTATCCGCTCGCAATTACAGTTGGCTGATATGTTTACAAAACCATTGGGCACCTCTCTTCATTCATTCATGATCAAGATGGGCATCCATAATATCCATGGTCCATCTTGAGGGGGGCGTATTACATATATGAGTTTATAACTGTATCATTCTTCCAGTTGTATTATTCTGTTGCTTGTAAACGACTTCTGTTATTTCCTTATCTCATCCCTCTGTGTATTTAAAGAGGAAGTTTATTATGAATAAAGTATGAGGAAATATTCCCTCTTGTTATACGACAGTTGCAGAACCTGCTAGATAGTGAACTATTTTTCATGCTGGTGAGTTGGCCTTCCTTGCAGACATACACCGTGACAGATAATCCACATGGTTAGAAATTTCTTTCGGATATGGTCAATCTATTCTGTGTATCGCTAATTTTCTCAGACTGTTCTATTTCCATATTGTAAAGAACTCGGGGATATAGAGGCAATTGAATTTTATGAATCTTACGGTTGCCGCTACGTTCGAAATGGGAAATTTCTGCTTTGGTGGGATTGGGATTAGTCCGTATTGGGGGACAATACGGGCTAAAATTTGGATGCCTTAGTTTTCTACTTGATCTTCGCACCAGCTAGAAGGAGCTTGAATGGTCACAATATGACATGTAGTTCAAGTTTTATGAAAATTTGTTGTGGGAAGTGGCTATAATGAATTGGGGGAGGGATGAAATCGCTTGGGTGAAGAGATTTCACACAGCCTTAATCACTATGTGATTCCTCCAATTTAATTAATGATGTAATGGGGAAAATCAGTGTTCAATACTTATTTTTCTCTTCCTGTGTTCAATACACTTAAATTCTGGCAAATATTTGGTGTACAAACGGTTGGAGAAATAATTCTGAATAGTTCTATTGATTCAACAGGCTGCTATTTTATGCTATCTTAGGATTGAATATTTGTAATTGTAGAGCGTATGAATTTATTCATTCTTCTGGTAATGGTGGTTGTCATTTCAATCTTCTTCATTAGTTGATTCAAGTATCTTTTTTATGTATGATTGAGACTAATTAGTCTTCTACTTTTCTTTGACTAAAATGATTAAGTATGGAAAATGTTTCAAGGTAGCTAGATCAAAGATGGACGTGTAAATGAATTGCACATAGAGTAAGTGATTTGAGTTTATTCTTTTCATTACATAGTTATTTTTGATTTCATGTTATGATTTAAAGCATTTTGTTATCTTATAATATGTGAATTATTAGACTTTGATAAGTTTTTGGATTATGATTCAAAATTATAGTATGATCATTGCTAACATGTTATTGTGATCTATTTTGTGGTGATACAGGACAATCAAACCGTCTTTTGTGTAGGTAAAATTTGTGTTTCTTTTGTTTACCGATCTATGATTGAGATTAATCAATCTATTCTGCTTTTCTTTGATCGAAATGTTTGAGTAGGAAAATGTTTGAACGTAGCCGATCAAAGATGGATTTGTAAATGAATTGCACATAGGGTAAGTGGTTTGAGTTTTCTTTTTCATTACTTAGTTATTTTTTATTTCATGTTTTGATTTTTATTATATGTTTGCTTTGTTTAATTCATTATTTTTGTGTTCCTTTACATTGGTTGATATTTTGTTTATAGTATACTTTTCTAGCACGATACCAGGTATGTCTTATTCCAATATTAACTTTTTGTATTGAAATCTTATTAAGTATATGTAAGATTTTTTACTTCTTGGCAAGGTTGATTGGGTGATGGTAGTTGCATTTTGTTCTATTTCTAATATTGATTATCAATGATATTTGTAGGCTCTCTAGTTGGATTTCAGTTGCTTCCTTGATCTCCATTTGCTGATTTTAGCGAGCCTTCCAACAATTCATAGAGGCTTATGTTGGGTGTTATTTCAATTTATTTCTTCTTTCTCTCCTAATGTTGTAGAGCTTTGTTTTGGTTGAACTTTCAAGTTACCGTTTTGTATAAAGCAAATTTTAAGGATGCTTTAATTTTTCAAGAGTTGGTTATCATTTTATTTCAATTATTATCTTTGAATTTCAATTTTAGGAACCACAACACAATTAATTTTAGTTATAATTTTAAAAATGGGCAAAACAAGAAGCACAACAATCAATAAATTTGATATAAATTAAAGCTAAATATAAAATTTGCACAAAATAGGATAAAAATTGTTACGATATAATGAACAAAATTGTTGCAATATATGGAATGTGATTGTTGCTATTTAGTCACTATTGCTACAGTCAACAATTGCAACACTTGTAAAAGTGTTGCCTTAGAAGACGTCAATCGTTACTATATAACTTCAAAAGTGTTGCTATATATTTCAAAATTGTACGTTATTGTATCAACAATTGCAGCGGTTATCAATACTAAAAATTGTTGCATTATGAGAGAAGTAAATGTTGCGATAGGTGTAACTATCGCAGCGGTCGTTAGATGTCATTCCAACAGTTTTTAAAAATGTTGCTAGATCCTTTGTAACACCGCTTCTGCCAGCGGTTCTTAAACCGCTGCAAAAAGTGTTGCAACGGTTATTATCCGTTGCGATAGCTTGATAAAACCGCTGCAATAGACCTATTTTCTTGTAGTGATACCCAACGACTTTCTTGAAATATAATCATAACTTTATGTTGAAAGAGTTTTCATTAGGCATAAATTTTGTGTAAGAGTGGTGCAGATAGAAACAAAAATGGTCTCTTTTAAGCATACTAGTATTTTAACACGTGCGTTGCACGCTACATTTTTTTTAATAATATTAGTTTTAACAATATAATTATAAATCAAGTAATCATTAACAGTGTTTTATAAAAGAAAAATTGACAATGCTGCAAATATTGATTACATTTTTCATAATTATAAAACATTTCCTACCTTTTTAATACTAAAATTTAAAACACTTGTAATAAAAAATTGTATTTTTAAACTAATAGATTTTTATTACAATTTTTCATATAAATTTATTTATTAAAGAAAATTAAATTTAGATATACACACTTCTATATTGGATGTGAAAGTATAAATTAACATTTTAATTTCAATTTGGTTTCTACGTTTTGGTTAAACACAAAAAAATCATCCCTAAACATGCATTATAAATACCTACTTAATTTCCTTTATTTATTTTTACTAAGCCCCACAATTAATTAACAAAATTAGTCTAGCCAACCTAAAAAAAATATAAGCACACTATCATGAAAAGGAAAAAAAAAGTATAGATATAAGTAACAACATGAATGATTTACGAAGTTTAGCTAAACTGTAAGAACAAAATTTAAAAAAAAAAAATTACACTAAAAAAAAGGAACGAAAAAAAAAAAAAAAAACCTTTTAAAATTGTAGGGACCAATTTTGAAACAAAGCCTAACAATAATATATCTAACTAAAATAAAACTTTTAAAATTAACAAAAAAAACTAAATTAAAACCATGTCCAGGTGATTAATTAAGACAAAAAAACATTAATTTAACCTCGTATTTATTATAAATATACATACACATGTAGGTTTTTTTTTCCCTTTTTTGGCAAAATATTAAAAAAGAAAGTGATCTCTCTTTTTTCTCTCTTTCCTTGTTTTGAATTAGATTTTAGATAAGCAGATAAAAAGACATGACAGAAAAAAATGCTTTTGTTAATTTCATGTACCCAAAATGAAGGATGATACATAAGTCCCAGCCTCCTAAAAATACAAATGATATTAACAAAATGGTAACCAAAATATAATAGGGAATAACACACAAAATTAAAATCTCAATGCAATCTTCCAAAATAATAAAGAGTGTATCACAATTGAACGGTGAGAGAAGAGAGATATTGTGCAATAGGTAAATCTTCACCGCTTGGATTGTTTTTATTGAAGTTAGAATTACTTGTTCCAAATTTCAAGCGATTGAAGAAATGAATTGTTGCTCACTAAACATGGATTGGATTGGATGTGGATTGTGGTAATTCTAATTCTCCATCCGTTGCTACTGTTGGTCGGTTGATTTGCAAAACGAAATTTTCTTGTAGGGTTGTATGTAGGTGAAGGTCAATTGAACTTGACAGTGGAACGACTCTTCTCTTCTAGTTTGATCAACTGTGCTGGTACATCTTCCCTATATATGTTAATTTTTGTTCTTTTGTGCGTTTATTTTAATTTAATCACAATTCAAATAACACATTTATATGCTTGGTTAACACTGCAACTTGGTTAATAACCAGTACATTTTTTTTTTTAAATAATGTTAATCACGTACACATCATCTCTCCATAAAAAGAGTAGCTCTTTTCCAAAAAAAAAAAAAAAAGTTAGCTCCACGTTTTCTCTTTAACTAATAAAATTATAATTACAATTTAGGGCCCGTTTGATAACCATTTCAGTTTTTGGTTTTTGGTTTTTCTGTTTTTGGTTTTTGGTTTTTGGTTTCCTGTTTTTTAAAAACAAAAACCACGTATGTTTGATAACTGTTTTTTGTTTTCTGTTTTTTAAAAACAGAAAACCAACATTGTTTGATAACTGTTTTTGGTTTTCAGTTTTTTTAAAATTAGAAAGATGAAAAGATATTTTAGAGAGAGAAAAATGTGTAAAGACGTTGAAACAAATATTTAGAGACACAAATATAAATGTTTTCAAGAGAATTTTTTTTTTTTTTGAAAAGACGAGAGAAAAGTTAAACATAGAAAATTTAGAGAGATGAAAGAAAATGTTTAGAGAAAGAATATTAGTTAGACTCGAGAAAAGATATTAGTTAGAGAAAAAATAGAAAACAAGTTAGAGTAAAAGCGATAAATTTTAGATTAAAAAAATTAAATAAAAAAAGAAAATTTAGAGAGATAGTAAAGTTAGGAGTAAAAGATATGCTAAAGAACTAACGATAAATTAGAAAAATAAAGAAAAGTTGTAGTGATAAAAAATTTTGGTGACTTTCTTTTTCCAAAAGAAAAATTAGAACATGTTTATCGAGGAGAGAAAAGGTATTGACAAGTTTTTAGAAATAGTCAAGTTATAGAGAAAAAAAAAGTTTTGAGAGAGAAAATTTTAGAGAGAGAAAAAATAGAGAAAGAAATTTGTTGGAGAGAGAGGTAAAAGAGGAGAAAAGTAAGCATTAGAAGAAAAATGAGTTTTTGAAAAACAGAAATCTGTTTTTAAAAACTATTTTTTTTGGTTTTTGAAATTTACTTATAATTTCAAAAACGTTTTTAAAAAACAGAAAACAGAAAACAGAAATGGTTATCAAACACCCCTGTTTTTAAAAAATGAAAAACAAAAACAGAAAATAGAAAACAGAATGGTTATCAAACGGCCCTTAGTAATTCATTTTTTTTGGAATTAATGGTTAATGGGAATTAATGGTTAATGACACACTTTGTAAATTTAGAAATTAAATAAGGGCAATAATTAATAGTCCAACAATAAGTTAAGGGATAAATTTGGAATTAGAAAATTAGCATTGGAACATAATGGTCCAAAAATGATTCTCCAAATAAGCCACTTTTTAAGGTAGTATGATATGATATGATATGATATGATATGAAGTATGATAGACCAAAATGAATTTTTTTGAAAGTAAAAGATTAAAATGAACGAAAATTAAAAGAATAAGAACAAAAAAAAAATATACACTTTCAAAGTATAGAGATTAATATATGGCTGTGGTTGCACTATTTTTTTTATTTAAAAAAAATATATATTATTTTTAATATATTTATTTTTTATTTTTTACTTTTTCTTTCTTCTTATTCAACACCCTCACCAGAAAACCTCTTTCTTTTTCTTCAACACTCCCACCACCAACATGCCGTCAACAACAATTTTTTTTTCCTTCTTCCTTCTTTCCTTCTTTTCTTCCCTTCATTCTTCCTTCATTTTTTTTTCAATAAAAAAGAGGGAAAGGGAGGAGGGAGCTCCATCCTCTCGTCGCCGATGTCGAAAAGGGAGAAGGGAGGTTCCTCCCTCCCCTCTTATATATATATATATATATATATATTTTTCAATGAAAGTGGAGACAAAGAGGAAGAAAAGAAGAAAGAAAGGAGAAGGGGAAAAAAATTGTGGCGGCGAAGGGGGTCGATCGGTTGCCGGCGGTGGTGGTGGCCGGCAGAAGGACTTGAAGTTTAAGAAGATGAAGACGAAGAAGGAGAAGGGAAAAATTGGGAGAGAAAATGAAATACAAAAATATTTTTTTAATTAATTAATGATTATTTTATTTCAAAAAATTAAAAAAAAAATCAATTGAAAAAGTACTACCACGTCACCAAACCGTTAGAATTTAAAGGAAAAAATGGATGAAGGGACCAAAATGAAACAAAATTCAAACCTCAAGACAAATTGTTGAGTTTGAAAACTTAGAGACTAAAATGAAACCTAACCAAAATCTCATGGACCAAAAGTGTATTTTTCAAAAAAAAAAAAACTAATATAAACCATAATTGAAAATACATAAACCAAAATAACATTTTTTTTTTTTTTTTGAAACAAAACCAAAATAACATTTAAACCTAAGAGAAATAAGACAATATAATTATCATTCTAAAAAGAGTAGTTTAAGCATCGTTTGATAAGTATTTGATTTTTGGTTTTTAATTTTTGAAAATTAAGTTAAAAACATTATTTTCTATCCATAAGTTCTTTATTTTGCCATCTACCTTTTCTTTCATGCTTTCTAAAATCAAGTGAATCTTTAAAAACTAAAAACTTGTTTTTGAATTTGGAATTTGACTACGAATTCAAATGTGACATTACCAAAAAATGAAAACCAGAGTAAGAAAATTGGGAGAAAACAAGTCTAATTTTCAAAAATCAATGGATTATCAAACAAGATCAATAATTACAAATTTGGTTTCTTTTTTTTTTCTTTGAAAACCAGCAAATTTGGTTCTTACGAATATGATTTCAATTTGGTACTTTGTGATTTTAGAAGTTTGGATTTAGCTCTGTAAAGGATCTTTATACTTTATAGTTTGAGCTCAGGGTTAATTTCATTTTTTATAACTTTAAAATTTTCAATAATTCCGTTCTAACAACTGTAAACATTTCATTATAGTCCCAATGGTTTGATTGTTTTTTTTTTTTTTTTTTTTTTTTTCTTTTAATGATATGACATATAGAAAAAGAAAATAAGATGCAGCACAAAAGAAAAAAGAGATGAATTCTGGGGGATTATAATTTTTGAAAATTATATTGTCCAACAAAAACCTAACACACACACCGTTATGAATGAAAAATTATTAGGTGTTCTCGGTGCAATGAGGTGTGTAATTTTGCCCCATTAGATGTAAGAAAAAAAATTGTAAAAGTACTTCGATTTTGTATCCTAATGGTTATTAAGGAAATAGAAAGTTCTGCAACGGTTCTTAATAGTTTTACACCGTTGGAGATATACATCCAACAGTTTTAAAGAGAAAGTAACATTAAACCGGAAACACTTGATAATTTGCCATTCTAAACTCAAATTCATCTTCCTTCTTCACTTAAACAAAAAATAAAAATAAATAAAAACAATAATACTTGATCCATCATCAATATATTCCCCCTATTTTCCTTTAACCCAACTTAAACCATAAAAACACAATCCTCTCTCAAAAAAAAAAAAAAAAAAATCCTAAATACGAAATTAAACCCCCCAAAAACAACAACAATTAAAAACATAATAATAATAATAAAAAATAAAAAACAATAATAACAAGGAAGAAAATCATCCCATCATGAAAACTTGAAGTGTAAATAAATAAATAAATAATACATATAAACTTATTTGTCTCGAAAATCTGATATTAAAAAAAAAAAAAAAACAGAAGAAGAAGAAGAAAGGGTGACGGAGAGTCCAAAGCGGAAGGAGCGAAGAGGGCATTGAATTGAATAATAATAATAATAATAATAATAATAATTAAAAAGAAAAAAAGAAAAAAGAAAAAAGAAAAAAAGAAATAGTTGATGGGGTTGGGTTGGGTTAAATTGAGTCGTTGCATGCAGGGTCAGAAGTTTTGCTCCACCTGTAAGGGCTCGGAGTCCCCCAACTTTCATCCCTCTTCACCGTCCATCCGTCTCTCACTTTCTGGCCAACACCCACGCACTTCACCACTTCACCACTTCACCTCACCCACTTTAACCATGGTTAACTCCTCATTATTTCTCCTCAACGCTTCCTTCACATTTGTCACTCCTTTTTAACTCATTCTCCTTCTTCTATAATATATTTCCCTCTTCCTCTTGCCAAAAATAGCACATTATCTACTTCTTCTTCTTCTTCTTCTTCTTCTTCTTCTTCTTCTTCTTCTTCTTCTTCTTCTCCTTCTTCACCATGAACCAACAACCGCTTCACCAACTCGGTTCTTCCCCCGATCTCGCCGCCGCAGTCCCCGGCTTCGGCCTCCATCGCAAGAAGAGGCTCCCCAGGCAGCGCCGCTCCTCTTCTAATCTCCATTTATGCTTCCCTTCCTCTTCCCAACTCCCCACCCCTCGGGTACTCTCTCTCTCTCTCTACTATTTTTTCTTTTTTTCGTTCTAAATGTAATGTGATTATTCAACCTCCACCACCTCTCGGTCAGGTTACAAGCTTTAACTCGAGTTTTTAAGTGGGTGGTTTTTAATTATTTTCATGATCTCATCCCATACAAAAAAATGAGTTTTTTTTTTTTTTTTTTTTTTTTCTTTTCTCTTTTCTTCATTGAACAATGAGCAATGGAGGAGGAGGAATAAAATTAAGAATAATACTTGGCTGCATACCCGTATGTAAAATTTTGTTTCTCATTCTGTGAGTATAAGTATTATTCTAAAATTAATCGAGATTTCATAATTTTTTTTTCTAATTTAATTTATCCAATGTTTTTTTTTTTTTTTTTTGATATCTTGAAATTTGGAAGAAAAAAGCTTGTTCCTATTTATAAAAAGTTTAACATTAATTACATGATAAGTGAGGATGACTATTTTTTAAGTGATGGGAAACCCTTTTTGAGTAAAACCCAATATTAAAGCAATGTAAGCTTAAAGTGGACAATGTTTTATATAAAAATATTTAGTATATCAAAGGTTTGTTATATCCTAATTAACTATTTCTATTGGTATTTTTAAATATTATCGAAAGGGTTATGTGGTTAATTAATTTCAATTTTTTTATATAATATTATTTTTGAATCGTGACTAAAAATAATAAAACTATAGGAGGAAGTTTTAGAAGCAAGTCCATCGATTGGTGCATTGAAAAACAATAAATAAATAAATAAACAAATTAAAAGCTCTCTTTTATCCATCCCTTTTGGCAAAATTGGTAATTTAAGTGAAATATGGAGGTGAATTACTTAAGGCTTGAGATTTTGTATGGCAAGCCAAATAAAGCAGTGTATGAAAACGAGCAAAACTTTACCTTAGAAAGTGAACAAAAAGAGGAATAATACCATATATGCTTATATAGAAAGTGATTATTACAAAACTCCAAACACTTCTTTCTATTTGGATTCTTTTACAATCAGTTTCTCCATGGTTTTTCTTTATTATTATTATTATTATTATTTTGTCTCAGACAATATAGTTTTGAAACAAGCGAATTAATTTCGTGACAATTATTAATTTAATTCTTTTTTTCCTCCATCAAGCACGATAACATTATTCTTGTACTTTTTTTTTCTTCCTTGTGTTGGATTTTGAGGTGGTCGTGTTGGGGGCAGTGTCATTGCTGTTTCAAACACTTTTTTTTTTTTTTTCCTTTTTTGGTTATAAATTGAGATGGGATTTTTTCGATACGGTGTTCGGGGGATCGGGGTCGGGAATCGGGATTCTCCGATTCGATTTCGATATATTTGTTGAGTTTTAAAACTATGGTCGTCATTTGTCACATTTGATAATTTAGAGATCATAGGGTTGATAATATGTTATCCTATGTTGTTATTATTATTATTATTTTTTTAATTTTCTAATTTACTTTCAAATAGTTTAAGAAATGTGTGTGTGTGTTTTTTTTTTATAGGTCTAAGATGTAGATTAATTGAGTAATTTTTGTTTTGTAATTCTGAATGAATAGGTGATTGATCCAAGGAGGCTGAAGTTTCTTTTTCAGAAGGAGCTGAAGAACAGTGATGTTAGCTCTCTAAGGAGAATGATTCTCCCAAAGGTTTTAATTTGTTAAACAAAATGATTTATATTATTCATATGGTTTTAGATATGTGTAATTAAATTAATTAATTCATTACACATAAATAATTATTGGTTTAATTAAAAGGATAGTTTTGATTAATTTATTTTTCAGAAATCAGCTGAAACTCACCTCCCAGCTTTGGACTCTAAAGAAGGGATCATCATCACCATGGATGACTTGGATGGGGTGCATGTTTGGAACTTTAAATACAGGTTCAAATTATTATGATTTGATTTGATTTGATTTTTTGTTTTCTATTTCAAATTTTTTTAAAAAAAATTGACATTTTTTAAACTCATTTTCTTAATTTTTTAAATTTGAGAAGTCGATCGACATAATTCTTCAAAAATTTAAAATAAGAAACAAAAATGTTACCAAACGGTGTTGAATTTTGCAGGTTTTGGCCAAATAACAATAGTAGAATGTACGTACTTGAGAACACTGGTAGGCTCTCTTCAATAATATATACTTTATTTAATTTTCATCTATCTCGTTTTAATTTCTTTACCGAAAAAAGATTGACAAAATCGTTATCAAATAGGACTTATTATTTTTTTTTTCAGTAGAATTAAAACATCACGATCTAACGACGTAGATATCTATTTGTTTTGGTATTGAGTTTTCATAGGGGACTTTGTCAATGCCCATGGCTTACATCTGGGAGATTTCATCATGGTTTACCAAGATTGTGAAGATCAAAATTATGTAAGATTCTATAAAAATAATTGTTTGCCCTAGTTCAAGTAATGCATGAATTTCCCTTTTGTCTCTCTTGGCATTTCCACAGGTCATTCAAGCAAAAAAGGCTTGTGATCAAGAAATATATTCGGACGTCGTATCGGAGAACGTCGTGATCAACGACATCGTCTTTGATGACTACGATGCTAGCAAAGCTGCCAGCTCCATATACGTGCCTAGTCCAACAATGGAAGATCCTGTGTCGTCGTTCATCTACGACACGAGTTCTGCCTTTGACAACGACTCGCCCTTCGACTTTATGAGTAGCTCAATGACCAACTACTCGAGGATGGGAGCTCTCGAAGGCTTCGGATCGGTCGAGAATTTGTCTCTCGACGACTTCTACTAAGAGATCGACGATCGACATAGCTACATAGTAAAGAAGCTTCTGCATGGTTTCACAACAAGATCAAATAGTTAGCTAGAAAATCCTTTGGAGGGGTGAAAAGGGGTTTAAACTTTATATTTGTACTGTCTATTTTGGTACAATACTGTTTATTTTGGTGCTAAAATGTGACCATGCAAGTTTGTATAATAAAAGAATGTCAAGCTTTAAGGTTGCTGTCTTGTCTCATGTGTGTTGTTATACATTAGTTTTAACTTCTTTCCCAAAAGGGTTTTAGTTATTATAATTCAAAATATTGAAAGCAAGTGTGAGATGAAAATATTTAATTTGATTCTTCAAATAACATAGCTATACTCAAATAAGAAATTGAAATCGTTAAGTAAATTTCCTACTCGTGTGATGTAGAATTCTAAAAAAAAAACATTGATTTACATTTTAATGAGCCGTCTTTTAAATTCAATAAAACAAGAGACTCGAACCCTAATTTCTTAGAGTTTTTTTAATTTTTTTTTTTTAACATGATCACATAATGTTTTAACCTGTTTTTCCTATGTTTAAGGTTGAGACATGATATCTTAACCAATTAATCCGAATTGACAATATATATACAAATTTAAATTTGATCGACTTGGTTGCTATTTTTATTCCATAGTTTTTAAGTCAATTTTTTTTTTTTAAAGGGGATTGAAAAATCAAATATATATAATTTGTTGTATGCAGTTTGTTATATATATAAGTACCATATTAATGGAAAATAATCCCTCTTTTTTTCTTGCAAACAATGGAAAATAATCATTGGTTTATTTTATTTTATTTTTAGTACAATCATTGGTTTAATTTATCTCTTTGAAAATTTGAATTTAGCGGTTTGAGAAATGGTTTTGCTACTTCTACGCTTTATTAACTAACTTGCGCCCTTTTCGGAAAAAGAAGAAAATAATAAAATAAATAAATAAATAAAACTTACACACGGAAGGATATTTTGGTAATATCAAACCCGTGCTAGGGCCATCTTAGGCATTTTCTAATTTTCTATTTCTTTCTTTTAGCATTCTTGTTTCCTCGAATTATTTTTAGATAATTGAAAAAATAAATTTAAGGTTAAAAATGATGCCTACACTTTCATGAAAGTAATAATTTGGTCATTGAATTTTGATTTATAACGATTTAGTCTCGTACTTGTAATCTTGTAACAATTTAGTCATTGTACTTTTAATTTTGTAACGATTTGGTCCTTAAAGTTTGATAAGTAACAATTTAGTCCTTATACTTTCAAATTTATAACAATTTAGTCCATGTACTTTTAAATTTGTAACAATTTAATCCTTGTCGCAAAAAAAAAATCATTAGAAATAAATGTTGATTTTTATTATTTAATGATTAAACTTCATAGCTTATAAACCTATTGAGTCCAAAAATTAGTTTATTAATCCATTTATGTAAGAAATTTCATTAAATCCTTACATTAATTTTCACGGTAGGAATTAAATCGTTACAAATTTGAGAGTACAACGACTAAGTCGTTACATATTAAAGTTCAAGGACCAAATCGTTACAAAATTGAAAGTATAATGACTAAATCATTACAAACTTGAAAGTACAGAGACTAAATTGTTACAAATCTTTTCTCAAAAAAGAAAAAAAGAATTGTTACAAATCAAAGTTTAGGGACTAAATTGCTACTTTCACGAAACTTCAAGAACCAAAAGTAATTTTTAACCTAAATTTAAAGAACTACAATCGAGTAAATTGTAATATAATAGTTATTATGGAGTTGTTTGCATAACTTGATTTTCAAACTTGAGAGGTGGAAATTAAGCGCATGCATTTGGAGTGATTTTGAAATTGTTAAAATAACTCTGAAACATGTATTTAAAAACTCAAAATCAATTTTGATGATATGAAAATCACGTTTAAAAGTGTACAATCAAACATGAAATTAATTTTGAATAATTAAATGTATGTTCTGGGATGATTTCAAACATGACAAAAGTGATTTTAACTATTTCAAAAACACTTCCAAACATGCAGTAAAGCGTCTCTCAAAACAAAGTTAAGAAAATTGCTCATGTTTTTTTTTTAAAATAAAATAAAAGAAGAGAAAATTGCTCATGAACTACACAATTGAAAAAAAAAAAAAAACCAAAGTAGGATGGTTTTAAATTTATTACAATATAGGATACATGAACAAGAAGTAACATACAATTTATTAAAATTTAACCACATATTTTAAAAGGTGAATAATCGATTCTCTTACGGGTTATGTTGGATTATCCATCTAGAGTTTAAATCATTACAAAGATCAAGATGATTTTGACATTTTTCACAAAAGGAATTTAGTATTATATAATTCAAAATCTTGAGAAGCAATAGCGAGATGAAGAGATTTGAATCTTCAACCTCTATAGGAAATATTAATTAGTAACTAGTAATTTTATGTACGTTCTCGTTGACAATTCACTACCTTATGACTGCTTTTATTAGGAAAAAAAATCATAAAATGTTGGGTAAAATTTTGCACGATATTGATATAGATTTGATAACATAAACATAGTTTTTTTTAGATGCAACTAACATAAACATAGTTAATGATTAAAACATCTCACTTCATTGGATCATACTTTCAAATCATCTATCTTTATGATATTCCAATAAAAAGATATACATTACATACACTTGAAATATCTTCAAACAGGGGATCACGTTAATGGTATTTTTGGATCAAACTTAAATTGCCAACATAAACATAACTTTGTCATCATTTTGGTTGCTATTTTTGTACCATAATTTTCAAATCTTTTAAAAGAAGTGAACCCAAGTGTGTGT
Organism: Luffa aegyptiaca; assembly: GCA_017139565.1. Lineage (NCBI taxonomy): Eukaryota > Viridiplantae > Streptophyta > Magnoliopsida > Cucurbitales > Cucurbitaceae > Luffa > Luffa aegyptiaca. Next base: position 14,554,000 of record CM029403.1, read on the forward strand.
ATATATATATAACAACTAATTTGATATACTTGAAAACACCATTTAATTTACATACTATTAACATACGCTTTTGTTGTCTCTGATACTCCCTAATACTCTACCCATCTTCCACTCTAACATTGAGATACCCTTTCCTTCTTCCACCTTAACATCGGGCTCACCGCTCTATCTTCTTCCTCTACTTCCACGTTATCGAGAGACCCTGCTTCATTGGCTACCTACCCTTCCATTGTCATAGTCTCCCTTCCTCTTCCACCTCTATCCATCTCTTCTTGTTTCACTTTTTTCAAAATAATTGAATATATATATATATATATATTTATTTATTTATTTATTTAGTCCAACAACATTTCGAGTGCAAGATTCAAACTTTTGACTTGGTTGAGAGTACAAGTCAAATATATTATCGTTCAACTATGCTCTCCTAATTAAGAATACATATTAAATTACCATTGAACTATATTTATTGATAGTTCATGGATATAGAACCATCATAAGTACCATAGTTATGGAAAATCATCAAATACTTTCATTTCTCCATTAGATCTCCTTCCGGAAAATATATATATATATATATATATATATATATATATATTAGATCTTTATTAGAAAATTAAAGAGAGAGAGAGCTCTTCGGAATTTTAATTTGAGCGCAGGAGAGTTGAGAAAGATACGCTTTATCAATAATAATAATAATACCTTTGCAAAATAATAATAATAATAAGAATAAGAATAACTCAATTTCTGAACTTCGTTAATCGTTAATTTTGTATTATTTATTTATTTATTATTATTATTATTATTATTATTATTATTATTGGTAGCATCGAATCAAATAACCGATGCATTATTCTCTAATTTTCTTTACCTTTCTTGTTTTCTCGACTTTTTATTAGATAATTTGTTAAAGTATTTAGTTAAATATTATTGGGCGAATTGCAATATATATTATCGTTCCTGTGAAGTTGTCTGCATATGGGAACATCTCAAAACTAAGTTAGAAATTGCTCATAAACTAACTAATAGAAAACACAAGATTCAAAGTAAAGTAATTTAAAAACTAATTAAAAAATAGAATAGATGAAGGAGAAGATAAAGAGAGAGAGACAATATTTCTCTAAATCCGATATCAACAACAGATTCTCCTATAAATAGCTTCCACTTGGAGTTTAAATCACTATGAAGATCACGTTTAGAGGTGGATCGTGCACAAAAATCAGGATTTTCTCATAAATGAGATACAGGTGTCAGTTTTACATGGGCAAATCACACAATATTTCACCCTGATTTTCTCACACATAACAACCTTTACCCTGATTTATCCTGCCGTCACTTTAACCCTGGTAACACTCTGACACGTAATGCCATTTCACCTGATGCATCTGCAGATACCTGATGCATATTTCAGTCTTGGTAGCATGGCTACCAGGTGGAGTTCATGCAGAACTCACTCACATAATATTAAGATACGCTTTTGTGGTCCCTAATACTCCCTAATACTCTACCCATCTTCCACCCTAACATCGGGATACCCTTTCCTTCTTCCACCTTAGCATCGGGCTCACCGCTCAATCTTCTTCCTCTGCTTCCACGTTGTCGAGAGACCCTGCTTCATCGACTACCTGCCCTTCCATTATCATAGTCTCCCCTCCTCTTCCACCTCTATCCCTCTCTTCTTGTTTCTTTCTTTTGTTGAATGTCAAACATTTTCGTCTTCTTGGCGTTTTCATGGCCAGTTTGATCTGAAAAATAATCACAAATTTAACATTAATCTACGATTAAAATTGCCTAAACTAATGTATCAAGCCCTATTTGAAAGGCTATGACCACGCCATTGCAGCCCCTCGACCTTCGACTTGGAGGAAAAAAAAAAAAAAAACCGTATATTTGTCAATAATTTAAATGATTTTTTTTTTCTTTTTAATTTTAAACTGCATTTTTTTAAATATATAAAATTTACCTAGATTAAAAGAAGGTTGTGAAAATTAAAATTACCCCAATTTACAATAAAAATTATTTTTACCCCTTCGAAGTCTCGAAACAGTTTGGAACTGGAAAATTGTGAAGTTATCAAATCAAAATCTTCGATCGTTCCTCGTACAGTTCTGTCGAAAACCCTAATTCGTTTCGTGGATTGACTCTGCAATTAGGTCTTCGAAGCTTCGAAGGTAGGGTTTTGCGCCACGTTAATGGCGGAAACTACCAGTAGAGAGGAGGCCACATTTGATGCGAAGCGCAAACCTGATCCCTGCTGCGAAGCAAAAGAGGAGCGTTCGAACAAAATTCAGAAGCTCGAAGTGGTTGAGGGCGATTCCTGCAATGCTGTGAAGAATGGTGAGAATGGAGACCATAAGAAGAGTGATAAACAGATTGATGACGTTTCTTCGGTTGCGGAAGGGAAAGATGGTGGAGTTGTTGGAACCGATGTAGATGCGGGAGAAGCGGATGATGAGGGAGACGAGGAGGAGGAGTACGAGGATGACGAAGAGGAAGACGACAGTGAGGATGGTGAAAAGTCGAGTGCGAAAGCGGCTGTGGATCGTAAGGGGAAGGGCATCATGAAGGATGACAAAGGAAAAGGGAAATTGATAGAGGAAGACGACGACGACGAAGATTCCAGTGATGATGCAAGCGACTTAGGCTCTGAAGAGAGCGATTTGTCGGATGATCCGCTTGCGGAGGTCGATTTGGACAACATCCTTCCTTCAAGGACGCGGAGGCGGACTGTTCATCCTGGAGTTTATTTTGCTACGGATCTGGGGAACGATGACGACGATAGCAGTGATAGCGATGCTTGAAACGAAGAAGGTCAGTAAACTCGGCAATCGAACCTTGGAGTTTGTAGAAATCATATGAGTTGATGTTACTCAATTTATCTCCTTTAGGGATAATGGAGCAATGTAATGAATTTCCTCATATAATTTGATTTTGAAGGTTACATGTTTTTTTCTCACTTTGATATCCGAAGCATTGAGGATCGCTTGCTTCTTTGGTTTTCTTTAACATGCCCGAACAACGGAGTAGTAGCATTAAGTCTTTATTTCCAGGGGGATTGTACTAATCATTCTTAATTGAAAGCCAAAATTTTACCCAGTAATGCTAAATTAATGGATTCTTCACCTCTTGAATATGTTAATAGTGTCAATGCTCTTGCACATTGATTAAGCCTTGCTCGGGACTTAGTTCATCACTTCCACTGGATTCTTACGACTTAAGCACTATTGCAGTAAAACCTGTCAATATGAAGTACCTTGAGAACAATAAAACTTGGGGCTAAAGAACTTCTCCTCTCAAATATTGTAATCTTGCAAATGTCTCTTGGAGTGAAAATTTTCCAGGGAAAAGACTCACTTCATGACAATAACTTGCTAATCTGTGAGGGAGAAATCCTGTTTGATGAAAGTATTATTTTTTACACATCTTCTCACACTCTTCGTCTTCACTTAGACTATTTGCTTTTTTTTTTTTCTTCCTGTGGTGAAAAATAGCTGTTTATCAGTCTGCAGGAGAAGGATTAGTTATGGAGTCATGTTGAATGTTGTTATTTGCTGCTTATTAGTGCATTTGACGATGTATGTGACTATGTGAGTCTTCAGTTTAATCATCATTCTTGGTTTTCATTGAGTGTTTGTTTGAGAAATCTTTATCTGTGGTCTGTTATAGAGATGCTGGTATAGTAGTATTTTTCCTTATGCTCATGTTACCGATTTGATATTTTTTCTCTCCCTCATTTTTTAGTGTATGTATATATATAACATACACAATGTAGGGAGAGGGTAGGGATTTGGGGAGAGGGTAGGGTGTAGGGGTGGAGGTTAAGAAACAATGAACTGATTCTCATCAGAAAAGAAAGAAACAATGTACTGATGGGGTAGGAAATAATGCCAGAGACAAGAGGAGGAGGATATTCTACCAAATCCAAAAGCCAAGGGGGAGGGAGTGGAGATCACAAAAGATTCTGTAATTGCTATAATCAGAAAAGACACAAAATTCTCAACCGTATTAAACGACTCCAAACTTTCACTCCTCGAGCTTATCACTTGGTAAAGTGGCTTCTCTGTGAGAGAGACACTCAACCTTCTGTGAAACTTCACAACTTATGCTACCCCATCCCGAGGAGCGGTGGGTAGTTTTGAAAGTCAGACCTAACTTTTCATCATCTTTATGTGGATTTTTTCTGACAAATTTTCAAGGTAGTCTTGAAGGTGGCTTCACCCTTCAATAGCCACTCACCCCTTCTCAGAAAATATCGTATGCTATCCCTTTCCAATGTAGCGGTGGGATAATTTTGAAAGAATTCAGGCATTAAACTCCAATTAAATGGTGGTTAATAGATGATATCTAACTATGTCATTGTAGTAAAAGAATTCTGTGGTTACCTTCTGACAATTTTTTTCAGACAAGTTGGCTTGATTGTTATGAGCCAAGTAACCTTGTTTTTGCCACCTGAACAATGCTTTAGCATTGATGGTGTGAGAAATTCTTCAGTTAAATGAGGATTATTAGGGAGAAAATCTCAAGTAAAGTAAGCTGGAGTCTATTTGAGAATTGACATCTGATAATTATTCATCATAAACCCATTAAGGAGAAACTGAAATACTCAGATTCTTCTCTTGGAGACCACTGGTACTCAGTTTTCAGAGACCAACAGAGCATGAGAAGTTATTTAACTGTCTTAGACAAGGATTTCCCCAAAGTGTTGGTGAAATCTCTCAGTAACACAAGAAGTTGTTTGAAGAAAGTGTTATATATGAAAACTCACCAGATTAGAACCATTTAGTTCCAATACTCTGGAATTCATGAGAATGAGTGAGAATACATTTCATCATCTTTCCAAGATGCATAACCTGTTTGATAATCTCCCATCATTTATTGCTATAAGATTTAGATACCAAGTACTCTTCTAATTACTATTTGCAAGTGTATCTTGGAAAAGAAAGCATGATCTATGATTTCATGATCAAGGATCTTGCAATTCCTACCTTGTTTTTTAGAATATAGCATTACAATTGTGAGAGCAAAAATTTTGTCTGACCTATAAAGATATGCTATTGATGTCTTTGTCATTGAGTTATGTTATATTTAGGTTGATAAGTATGTAATGTTTCAAAGAACATTTGTTAGCCTATTGTTTTTTGTTTTTTTAGACAATATGGGGTTGGGAGATTTGAACCAATACAACTTTACCTCGTGGTTATCAATACAACTTTATGCCAATTGAGCTATACTCTTGTTCGGCTATTGCCTATTGTTTTTGTGATATTAGAGAAATAGGAGAATCTTTTATGCATTTTCTTTTTGTTTCTATGTGTAGTTAAGAATGACGTGTCCTCTTTCCCTTCCTTTGTGTATGTCTGTCGACCATTTTTTCCCAGATATGAACAGATTTGTTTTTTAATCAAGAATTTATTTAAATTATTTTAATTAATTAATAAATATTGTACTTTCAAGTTCACTTCTGGACATTATTTTTTTTTTTGGTAAAAAGATAAATTAGGAACTTTTACTTGTCAGCGCAGAGGCTATCTTTACAGTTTTGAGCACATAACTCAGAGACTATTAACATAAAGGAAAGGAAATCTGAGGGTTGGTTCTTTTTTAAACAAATAAAAAAAAAAAAAAAAAAAAAATCTGAGGGTTGGATTGCTCATGAATAGTCAATATTTCTGATACATAAAAAGGAAAAAAAAAAAAAAAAAAAAAAAAAAAAAAAAAAAAAAAAAAAAAGTCAAATCGTTCTTTCTCAAAGTAGGGAAGTTTTCGTTTTTTGTTCTTTTTGTGAATATGAACTCGTTAAAAAAAACTTACTATATTATGTTGTTAAAGGTTTTTTTAATAATTTTTTTTAGTTAACATTTAGAGGTGAAGGAATTCGAAACTTTAATTGAGAATATATATCTAAGCTTGCTTTGTATAATCATTTTTTTATTTTTGGTTTTTTTTTCTCACTTTTTACGAGGTTGGATTTTTGTTTTTTAAAATTAAAAAAATAAGCATATGATAACTATTTTTTGTTTTTTGTTTTTTTGTTTTTTTTATCAACATAACTTCATTCTTTCATTCAAATCAAGAAGGTGCAATATTTTTTTCATAAAAAACACCAGACATGTTTTAATCTTTGTTTTTTTTGTTTTTAATTTAATTTAATTTTATGTTTTCTAAAAAGTTAAGAGACATGGGCTTTAAATTTTCTCTATATATATTTTTTTTTAATAATCTGCGTAATTTTTTTTTTTTTTTTGAGTGATTTGTTATAAGAGAAAAGAATAATTTTGAAGAGATAAAAATATGTTTTTTTAGATGTTCTTAGTTTTGAACTTAGTAAGCTTTTCTTAAAATACACTCAGAATACCAAAAGATTTTATTTGACCAAATTATTGGAATCCTTCGTATTTGATGATTTCTCATGTGATATTTTGAGTATTTAAACCATTTATGTTTATTTAATTAAATATGACACTATATTTTTTTTAGTTCAAAACATGTGGACTGAAGATTAAACTTTCGATATTTCAATGATACCATTTTTTAACGAATTGAGCTATAGTCAAATTAGTTGATATTAAATAATAATTACATATTGTTTATTTGGATAAACTTAAAATAGCGTATTAAAAATATTACACTGAAATTTACTAGTATTTATTTTTAAGTAAAATTTAAAATCACAGAGAGGGAGATCGAAAATAAAAATTTTAAATTTCAAAACAAATAAGCAAACTCAATGGTTTTAGCCCACCACCCAAAAAGCCAAAGCCCAAAGCCCACACCCTTAGGATTTTTAATTCTCTAACCATAGAATCTTCTTAAATCTCACATCTCTCACTCTATTTGGACTATGGTTGATGAATCAAAAATTAATATTAAGATTTTCAATTTAGTTCATTTCGTTTGGATTTTTACCACCATTAGTTCTTCCATATTAAACTCCTCGAAACATTTCAATCCTTGAAGTTATCACTTGGTAAAGTGGCTTCGCTCTTCGAGAGACACTCACTTCTTCACTGAAAACAATTTATGCTATTCCATTCCAAGAAGTGGTGGGATAATTTTAAAAGAATTCAAGCATAAAACTCAATTTGAATGCTTGCTAGTTAGTAAGTGATATCTTACCTTTCATTATCATAAAACAATTTTGTAGATTTCTTCTTCAATGGCCACTCACCACTTCAAAAACCTAGTCTTTTAGGTGGCTTTGGTATTTAATACTACTCACTCCTTTGCAAACGACTTATGCTAACCTAACTTTATATTGGTGATATTTGCTTTTATATTTTTATTGATATTTGTATTGTATGTCATAAATATCAATTGATCTTAACAATAAAATATTACCAAAACTAAAAAAAAAAAAAAAAAAAAAAAAAAAAAAAAAAAAACTAAAACTAAAAATTACCAAAACTTGAGCAATGCTTGCATCAATGTTTAAATTATTGTTCTTACATAGTTGAATTCAAAATAAAAATAAAAACAATTCGGAACTCACCCCAACCCAAATAATTGATGGTTTTTTTTTTTCCTTTTTAGAATTTATGTATTTATTAAATAATTGACTTTTCCTAACTCACTAAGAGTAAATCATATTAAAAAAAATAAATTTGAAACGTTAACTTTTTGTTTTGTTTTGTTTCAATTTCTTGGAGACATGGGCACTTTTAGTGACGGATCCAAAATTTTATGTTAGAGGTGACACAAACTCATACAAGGTTAAATTACAATTTTAGTCCTCGAACTTTAAAACTTGTGTCATTATGATCCATAAACTTTAAAAGTGTATAATAGATTTTTGGACTTTTAATTTCGTGCCTAATAGAAACTTAAACTTTTAATTTTGTACCAAATAGTTTGTTTGTTTGTTTGTTTTTACACATTCATTACTTTTTAAAAAAGTTTAAAACATGTTTCATGTCTATTGGATATAAAATTCAACGATCATGAATCTATTAAACATTATTAAAGTTCAATGATTTATTCAACAAAAAAAAACTGGAAGTTTAGGGACTTATTAGACAGTTTTTAAAGTTCAAAGATTTATTAGACACAAATTTAAAAATTCAAAAACTAAACTTGTAATTTGACATTTTCATGCAATAAAAAAGAATTAACATTTTCATATAAATATATTTTTAAACGTATTGATATATAATATGTTAAATTACAAGTTTAGTTCATAAACTTTGAGATTTGTATTTATTTGGTCCTTAGAACTTTAAAAAATGTCTAATAAGTCTTTTGAATTTCAATTTTGTGTATGATGATATGCTATTTTCTACCTTTTTATTTTCACAGTCAAAGAGTAGCTAAGTATTTTTCCTAAAAAACCAACCCAATATTTTTGGGTTTTGAATGTATTCAAATATATATATATATATCAAATAGCTTTAATTAAAAAAAAAAAAAGGAAAAAAAAAACTTAGCCCAACTCAATGGCTTAGCCCACCACCCAAAAAGTCCACATCCCAAAAGGCCAAAGCCCATACCTTTGTAACAATAGAATCTTTCTTAGGGAAATCATTGTAAATGACTAAAAAAAATACTCGATTTAGATAAATAAACAAAAATAAAAAAGAAGAAAAATAGCCAAAACGTGAGGAGCATGTGACTATATTTGTATCACAGACTTCCAATTTTACCCTCACTAGGAATTTCAATCGGTTGCATGATGGTCTATCTAGGCAATCTCTCTCCAAATCTAATCCGAATTAATTCAAATTAAATCTAATCGAGCTTTTTATTTTGTCTATTCTTGTAGTTAACCCATCTTCTTAAATCCCACTTTTCCTTCTCAATTTGGATTATGATTGATGGATCAAAAATTAATATTATGATTTGGGGTTTAATTTGATTTGTCTCGATTTTTATACACTCTCTGTCATTTCATGTTAAACTACTCCAAACATTTTAATCATCGAACTTATCACTCGGTAAAGTGACTTCGCTCTTTGAAAAACACTCTGCCCCTTTACTATGCTACTCCACTCCAAGGAATGGAGTAATGTTGAAAGAATTCTAGCATTAAACTCAAATTTGATAGTAGTTAAAAACGATATCTAACTTTTTCATGATCATAAAACAATTATGTGGATTTCTTCTAACAAAAAAATTCAAACTAATATTTTAAGGTGTAGCTCAGAGCTACTCATCTCTTCTCTAGAAGCAACTTGCACCATCCATTCCTATCAATAATGATGGTGTAATTTTGAAAGAATTTGAGCTGAGTTGGACGTGTTCCGAATTGGATTTATACATTGGTCGACCGACAGTTCTAATAAAATATTTTCTATTTAAAATAGTTAACACAAATTAAATTTATGATCAATAAAACTGCATGAAATTTTGATAATAATGTATTAACTTAATTATTGCATAGTAACAATATTAATTTTTTATATATAAAAATGATGAAAATTGATATCAAGTATGAAAATATATATTTTTTTAACCAAGTATGCAAACATTAATTGATTAATAAGTAATATATTGAATTCAGTAATTGATAATTAGTGGTTCATCTTTACTTATTATAATAAATCATTCATGGATTGTTTATTATCAATTAACTTTTAAAAGAACCATAATTTTTTAAAATTATTATTATTTTATTCATTAATACTTTATAATTATAGAAGATTGTTAAGATTAATTCTACAAAATATCAAGCCGTCTTAGCTTAGTGGTAGAGCGCGTAGCTTTTAACCATGTGGTCGAAATGAAATAGGGCTAGAACGCATGACTTTTAAGTTTTAACCATAAAATCAAATTTGACTATTTTATTAATTAATACTTTATAATTATAGAAGATTGTTAAGATTAATTCTACAAAATATCAAGCCGTCTTAGCTCAGTGGTAGAGCGCGTGGCTTTTAACCACGTGGTCGTGGGTTCGATCCCCACAGACGGCGATGAACATATATTTGTTTAACTAATTTTTTTATTGACAAAATATCAAGCTGTCTTAGCTTAATGGTAGAACACATGACTTTTAATCACGTAAAAGTATTTGAAAAAAAAAATCAAACTAATCCAAAACATTAATAAATAATATATAATAACTTACTCGTGGATATTTAATATCAATTAGTTTTTTAAGGTATCTTTTTAAAAACCAAATTTGATTATTTTATTATTTTTTAAAATCAAATTTGACTATTTTATTAATTAATACGTTATAAGTATAGAAGATTGTTAAGATTAATTCTATAAAATATCATGCCGTCTTAGCTCAGTGGTAGAGCGCGTGGCTTTTAACCACGTGGTCGTGGGTTCGATCCCCACAAACGGCGAATAACACCCTAAATGTTGATGTACTAAAAAAAAAATTAATTTTTTAAAACCAAATTTGATTAGTTTATTATTTTTTAAAATCAAATTTGACTATTTTATTAATTAATACTTTATAATTATAGAAGATTGTTAAGATTAATTCTACTAAATTTTAAGTCGTCTTAGTTCAGTGGTAGAGCGCCTGATTTTTAACCACGTGCTCGTGGGTTCGATCCCCACAGATGGCGAATAGACTAATTTTGAAATCACTCAATCATAATATTTTAAGATCAAATTTGATTAGTTTATTGTTTTTTAAAATAACATTTGATTATTTTTAATTTATTTCATTTTTTCGAGTTCAACATTTGACTATTTTATTAGTTCATTCTCGGCCGGCCAAATTGCCATCCATAGACCATGGTCAAGTCCACATACAACAACTCAATTTAAAAAGAGAAATTGTGACGGATAGCTACACAAAATAGTCAAAATGAAATATGGCTAAAAAGTTTCGTTATTGACAAAATCTCAAGCCGTCTTAACTTAATGGTACAACGCATGACTTTTAACCACGTAAAAGTATTTGAAAAAACAAAAAAGAATCAAACTAATCCAAAAGATTAATCAATAGTATATAATAAATTACTCGTGGATATTTAATATCAATTAGTTTTTTTAAGGTATCTTTTTAAAAATCAAATTTGATTAGTTTATTGTTTTTTAAAATCAAATTTGACTATTTTATTAATTGCTACTTTATAATTATAGACGATTGTTAAGATTGATTCTACAAAATATCATGCCGTCTTAGCTCAGTGGTAGAGCGCGTGGCTTTGGGTTCGATCCCCACAGACGATGAATAATATCTATTTGTTTGACTAATTTTGAAATCACTTAATTATAATATTTTAAAATCAAATTTGATTAGTTTATTATTTTTTATAATAACATTTGATTATTTATTTATTTTGATTAGTTTATTATTATTTTTATAATAACATTTGATTATTTATTTATTTGTTTGAGTTCAACATTTGATAAGAAACCATAGTGAAAGATACGCGGGTGCAAATTACTAGACATTTAGCGATTAATTTAAAAATATCATATTTTTAAAAAACCAAATTTGATTAGTTTATTGTTTTTTAAAATCAAATTTGACTATTTTATTAATTAATACTTTATAAACGTAGAAGATTGTTAAGATCAATTCTACAAGATATCAAGCCGTCTTAGCTCAGTGGTAGAGCACATGGATTTTAACGACGTTTCTTCTAAAATAGAAGAGAACCAAGTTAGAAAAAAGTCATTCCCACACAAAAAAGAAAATTTGAAAAACGGGATACAAGTTGACCAAGGAGTTAGCTTTCGGTTTGGTTCCATCGATCTCTATAGAAGGTGCGTTGAGTGGTTCTTCGACTTGGGTGTAGACTCATTCACATTCAACATTTTTCTCATCATAAATTCTATATGCAATCTCATTAGTTTTGACTTTTTAATGTAATATTTTTTTAAAGAGAAACATAGTCTTTTACTAAAAAAGGGGAAAAATCAATTTTGACCCCTGAACATAGTATCAATTTTAACCATAAACTTTCAATTTCATCAAATTAAACCTTAAACTTAACAAATTGTATCAATTCGAACCTCAAACTTGCATATATGTTGTAATGTAGACCTTTGGTCAACTTTTCATTTGAAAAGCTATCAAAACATGTAATTGACAATTTCCTTTTCTTTTTTCTTTTTAAATTCACATTATACCTAAGTTAGTGATTTGTAACAACTTTTTTGGAAAAACGAGAATAAATCAAATATCTTAGACTATTCTTCTCATTATTATCCAAAAAAGAATCACAAAGTTATTGACAACAAGAAAAATCCAGCAAATATGAGAAATAAAAAACTCAAAATTTCTTTATTTTCGTTTACTACATCTGTACATTCTTCTAATTGACAAGAAAAAGAAAACCGTAAAAGAAGAAAAAAAAATCTCACAAAGTTCTTACCAACAATAAAAAAAAAACCAGCAAATATTTGAAGATAAAAAACCTTCAAAGCTTTTGTAATTGTAAAAAGCAGCGAAAAAGCTTTCACAATTAAAGTTCTCAACAACAAGAAAAAATGATCTAAAATAAAGTTTCTCTAATATTTTATTTATAAAAAAACAATGTTGGTGCAATGTGAATTAAGGAAAAAAAAGAATAAATAATTAATTACGTACAATAGTTCAAACAGAAAGTTAACAAAAAAATATACATTGTAAGACTTACACAAGTTTGAAGTTAAAATCGATACGATCGGATAAGTTTGAGAAATTTGATGAAATTGAAACTTCAGGGTTAAAATTGATATAACTTGTTAAGTTTAGGGTTTAATACGATGAAATTGAAAGTTCAGGGTTAAAATTGATACAATTCCAAAGTTCAGGGTTAAAAATGAATTTTTACTTAAAAAAAAAAAAAAAAAACAACAACAACAAAAACAAAAAAGAAAAAAACAAGAAAAAAAAGAATAATTAAAAGCTGTCATTTTCCTCTCATTTTCAGCTTCACTCTCACGTTTCTCCACCTTTTCTTCATCTTCACGCCGTCTCCTCCTTCTCAGTGTCGCCGCCGTGTTCATCCTAGCGGCTTCCACTGCTTTTCTACTCTCTTCTTGTTGTTATTGGTATTCTCTTAATCTCCACCTATCTCTTTTTTCGATTTTCTTTTCTTTTCCTTTCTTTTTACTAACAATAGCCGAATAGCAACGAAGAAATTGGACTTCTCGAACTGCCGTGTGCTACCCTCTGTCTTTTGATTTCTGGCATATTTCTGTCAATCGAGGCTTCCATCATCTGTAATTGAGTTTATTCGAAATAACAGCAGTCTATGCTCTCTGTAATTGAGGCAAATTAGGCATTTATTAAGTAGGGCTGAATCGGAAAAATTGAACCAGCCAATTTCGCTGAAAGTCGATTTTCTTTAATACTGTATATTGATTCACGTCCAATATCCCAGACCCAAAACTTCAGTTCGATAAAATCATACTCTGCAATTCCGTTTTTCTGTTGTTATACACATCAAGCTAGTCGGTTTTTTTTTGTTCCTTACTTTTTCTTCTTCTTGTTCTTCTTTGGTATGTATTTTACTCTAATTTTTCAATTGAACTTTTCTTTGCATTCATCTATGAACTCAAATGGGTTTTTCTTCAGGTAGAGGGATCCACTATGTTCTTCCACATAGTTTTGGAGAGGAATATGCAGCTGCATCCACGGCACTTTGGCCGTAACCTACGTGAGAATCTGGTATCCAAACTCATGAAAGATGTCGAGGGCACTTGCAGGTTTGTTAACTTCCCTCTGGTATCCACTTTGTTCTTCTCTTTTTGTTAACTTTTAGAGAAAAATGAAGGGCTAGATTTGATATTGGATTTTGAGGTCGAAGAGTGGTATCCCATGCTTGAGATAAAATGAACAAATCAAGTATCCCAAAAATTCCCGAACTTCTCATGAGTGAACTTAAAAGCCTCTCATCGTTCAATGAATTTAATCATGGTAACTAACAGGATTTTTGAAATAATGGTGTTGAAGCCACATATTCCCCAACTTAATAAGGAGATAGATCCAAATTAACATTTATGGTGCAAAGGGTCATGGTCCAAGGATCAAATTTAAGTCTAGGGCACAATGATTGTCGATTCCTTAGGAGGAACAGGTCCATCGAATTTTTGGAAATAAGGAACATATCTAGATAGTTAAGAATGGCATTCGGTCTTTGATTGGACTAGTTAGATTCTGTCAGAGGAAGATTGAGGAGGCCATAACCTTTTATAATTTTTTGCTAAAAAGCCTCATGGACTGGGTAACTCTGCAGCATTAGATTTTTTAAAAGGGAAACGTGGTTACACTAAATTCACCTGCCAAATACCAGCTTTGCTCTCAAATGCCATACAGATTGCCCAGCTTTTCCCAAAAAGTTTCTTTTTCTTTATGTCTAGAAGGATCATAAATACCTAAAAGCCATAGGGAGCAAGTGTTGAAAATGAAAAACCAAATAGATAAAGAGGAGCAGAGCAATGGATCACCTCTATTGAGAGTCCATAATAATAATACCACTATAAGAACCCCATGCTTCTAACTTCTTCCATGCCACCCTACACCTTCTCCAAATGCTTTTAACTAATTTAGCACTAGCAGTACAAGATGGTTGTGTAGTTTCTTGCAGCAAAACCTCACTGATAATTCTCCTTTTACTTACTCCCCCTGACATTCAAAGAGAGGATTTTTTTTTAAGAAACTGGTGCCTTAGATTCAATAGTATAGCCTGCATTATGTCATTATTGATGGTAGTTTCTATATTAAGTTCCCTAAATCTTTTAACCTTATTGCCCTACTGTTTAATTACCACTGTCGCCTTTCCATTTAAAGACTAGGAACTAGAGGCTAGAATTTAGGGGAACAATACGGAGACTAATCTTAGCCAAAAACACTCAAATTTGACCATTCTTACTAGATTGACCAGAATGATCTATTGCTCTTGATAGACCAGGGAAAAGTAAACTCGTCTCTTCTGTTCAAACCAGGGGAATACATTTTCCTCTAACACAATGCACAAAGGCTCAAAATTATTAAGATCATCTCTTTTTATTGCCTTAATGGGATTGAGGGAGCCAAATGATGGTGGTTTAAAATTTGTTCTCTTGCATTTTTCCTTTGCTGCATGGTAGCAGAAAATAGAGAGTAGACTGATCCTTTTCCTGCATATGCATGTCAGATCACGAACTGATGAAAACAAATAAAAACAGTTCGATTGGAGCCCCTTTTATGTTAGTTTGTCTCCTTGTGGGGGTTGATTTATTGTATTCCCTTGTATTCTGGATGACATTTCTTTTGAAAGTTTGATACCTCTTTCAACTAGTGAACAACCAGAGGGATTTTATTGTTGAAAAACTTATGTACTTTGACACAGTGGCCGACATGGTTTTGTAGTGGCGATTACGGGAATTGAGAATGTTGGAAAAGGATTGATTCGTGATGGGACAGGTTTTGTCACTTTTCCTGTTAAATACCAATGTGTTGTGTTTCGACCATTCAAGGGAGAAATCTTAGAAGCAGTTGTTACTATGGTAAACAAGGTAGGCATATGCCACAATATTTTGCTATCTAGCAAGTAATTAGTGAAGTTTTTTCTAATGATAAATATGAAAACAATCGAACTTCAATAATTGTAGATGGGTTTCTTTGCTGAAGCTGGACCTGTTCAGATTTTTGTTTCAAATCATGTAAGTATAAATTTATGAACTATTCCAATTATCTTTTTTTCCTCTCTCTGATGTTTCAAACAACCAAATTTCGAGGCTTGGGCTTGTACCCTTTTTAATAATTTCATGAACTATGAAATTGATCCTTACCAAATATGTGTGTGTGTGTTAGGACAGCATGGCAAGTGATGCTCAAAGAGGTTTCTTATGCCAATTGAACTTCTGTCACATTGTCCACAAAGTTGTGTAATGTGTATTTAGTGAGAAGAGCGAACTGCATTATATGAAAAAGTGGATTGTAAAAATATTGAGGGAGAAATTCAGAAATTCGTTATGATTGCTGTCACACCAACTTCGGTTCTTATAGGTATTTAAACAAACTAACACCTTTTTTTTATTAGTTTCTAGTTTGTTGTTTTGATATTTCTCAGTGTTGTAGTGCCATGTTGAATTAAAAATATCATTAAGGGGCGTTTTGCATCTAGGCTAATGAGATATGTTTGCATAATCTTATTCTTGGCAATGCGAACACATGCAATTCATTCTCAGCAATCCTATTACAAAATTTCTCAATCCAAGCTTTTCATATCAAAGAAAATCATAATCTGTCCTGACTCTAAATACAAACATCTTATTCGTAACGAACTTAGGCTCCATGATCCATGCCAATACACCAAATGCCTCCTACTTGAATTTACTCCCTCTTAACTGTATTTGCAACATCAACATCTTGATTTTTATCCCTATTATATATATATTTTCCCCCCCATAAATGTGCTTAATCTTTAATAAACTTATCTCACATCTTGTGTTTCAGTTGATACCAGATGATATGGAGTTCCAGTCTGGAGATGTGCCAAACTATACCACTTCGGATGGATCGGTATATTTCTATTTCACACGTCTTCTCTAACATTGACTGCTACTGCTCTCTTGATGTGTTAAATTTACTAAATTACTTCTCTTCTCCTGTAGGTTAAGATTCAGAAGGACAGTGAAGTTCGATTAAAGATAATTGGGACTCGAGTCGATGCAACCGAAATTGTATGCCTTTTCCTTATTTAGTATTGTTTCTAGATATATCCATTGGTAGTTCAATCACGACCATGATTCTAAATTTATTTGTTCCGTTCTCTGCATGTGCATGGTGCTTGTTAAGGCTTTTTTTTTCCTTTTTTTCTTCTGCGCGCAACATTTACAAGATGTATGTTCGCTTTTATGAACTCTCAAAGGATGCAAGAGCTTGAGATGTTCCTAAGTTTTTTAAATCCTGAGTAGTAAACTGAATGATTTATAACTTTTTCCATCTCTTAGAGCTAGTTTTGGAGTTGGAGTAGGTGCATATGTTGATATCTTAGTCATAGAAAAAATATATAGGGATGTAGATATATGAATTCTAGTTCTGAGAATCTTGTGAACTTTTTACACCAAAGTTCAAAAGTTGTGTCCTCTAGTACAATCTATCTATTTTGCATATTCTCTGATGTGGTGAAAATATTCAAAACTTGATGACTCCAAGTTCACCCTTGTGACTTTGATAGAATCTGTCACTGTGTGCCACTATCAAATTCTGGAATCTAGCCTTTTTCCCCCCTTTGCTGTCTCATTGAAGTGTTGCTTTTACTTGCAGTTTTGCATTGGAACCATAAAAGATGATTTCTTGGGAGTCATAAATGATCCTGCGGCAGCTTAGATGTAATCTTGTTCAAGAAATTCTTCCTTGCTGGAGTTACCAGTTTGTATACTATTGTTATCGGCTAACATTGTCATATACATTTTCTTGCCTAATTTTTTATTGTATAGTTTTTGTATTTTCTAAACTGCTTATGTTTTTAAGTGTACCGATCCTTTTGCTGAATACTTTGGTTTGGTGGTACTAGAATGAGGAACATATTCATGTTATTAGGAATTAAAATACCCCTACTTTTTATTTAAGTGCTGAGTGGAAGATTGAACTATCGATCTTTGGAATGATAATTGATGCTTTATTCACTAAGCTATGTTTGGATTGATAAAATACCGTTCCTATATTCTTAATCATAGTAAAATTTATGTATGTGTAAATAAAACATTGACCTTTGGAATGGTGATTGATGCTTTATCCATTAAGCTATGTTTGGATTGACAAAATACATCTTCTATGTTTCAAATCTGAGTAAAATTCATTTATGTGTAAAACGACATGGTTAAAAGAATAATGTTAAATTACAAATTTAGTCTTTGAGTTTTCAAATGTTTTAAAATTCATTGATCTACTGGACAAAGTTTTAGACACAGATCTCAAAGTTAGTTGGGGGGTGTAATAATCACTTATATAGAATTTTTATTAATTTTATTTAATGGTAATGAAATTACATAAACGAGAGAGATTACTAAGGATTATTGCATTTCTTTTTATTTATTTATTTATCATGCTAATGAATTAAAATAAACTTTAAAATAATTTAATTCAACTAATTTTAAATATAGTTATTAAACATTTGATTCTATAATATAATTTGTTAAATAGTTTTACTTAATTGTAATTATCATAAATAAATGATTCTTCCTCCTCTTGTTTATTGTGAACTATTTTTTCTAAATTACTTTTGATAATATAAAAGTAAGAAATTATATCATAAAACATTGACCTTTGGGTGGTTTTTTTTTTTTTTTTTTTTTTTTTTTGTTTTATTTATTTATTTATTTTTTATTGTAAAAATAAGTTTTCTAGAAATATCCACCAAGATCGACATTTGGCGATATTTACATTAACATTTTTATAAAATTAAGACCTCAACATTCTTCTCTCTTAAACGTGATTTTTATATTATCAAAATTGATTTTAAATTATTAAAAACATGTTTCGATCAAATTTTGAATGCAAAGTGATTTTATCAAAATC
The DNA here is from genome assembly GCA_017139565.1 of Luffa aegyptiaca. NCBI lineage: Eukaryota > Viridiplantae > Streptophyta > Magnoliopsida > Cucurbitales > Cucurbitaceae > Luffa > Luffa aegyptiaca. Next base: position 14,572,394 of record CM029403.1, read on the forward strand.
ATTCCCAAATATGTAATAAGTGAAATTGATGCTTCAAAAAAAAAAAAAAAATAAAAAAATGTAATAAGTGAAATTGAAATGAAGATGAATATACCAATGACGAATTTGGTGTCTCACACGTCCATAGTGTAAAGAGATCTGAGCCGTTGAAAAATCAGCAGATCTTGAGATGAGATTTTAATGTTATTCCTCAATAAAATATAAGACGATGAGAGAGAGAGAAGGAGAGAGAAACTCCTGATCTCGGCTGCAACAGCTTCTCTCTTCTTCTTCTCTCTCTCTCTCTCTCTCTCTCTCTCTCTCGTTTTCAGTTGATACTTCCACAGCTTGGGAACGAAGCTGTAATGGCGAGCCGATACTGGATGGTCTCTTTACCCGTTCCGAGCTCCGCTTCTTCTCTATGGAATCGTCTCCAAGAACAAATCTCCAAGCACTCTTTCGATACTCCTCTTTACAGAGTACTCATTTCACCGCCAAATCTTCAAATCTGCTTTTCTTCTCTTCTGTTATGCTCTCCGATTTCTATGATTTTGCTTTTTTATGTTTCTGATTTTTCTTTTGTTTAGTTCAACATTCCTAATCTCCGCGTTGGCACGCTGGATTCGCTCCTTTCCCTCAGCGACGATCTCCTGAAGGTATTTCTTTCTTTCTTGTTTTTGATTAAAATGTTGCCTGTGCGTGTTTGAATTTTGTTTGAAGTCTTGTGAATTTTCTAATGCGATTTAATTTGTTGTTTTGAATGTGGATTTTTTAATTAAAATTGCGCAAAAAATCTTCGCAATCTGTATGTCTTCAGTTTTCAGTATGGTGTTGAATTTTATCATTCCATTGTGCAGTCGAACAGCTTTGTGGAAGGAGTTTCCCAGAAGATCAGACGGCAGATCGAGGAACTGGAGAAGGTTTCGGGTGTGGAGAGCAATGTTTTGACGGTTGATGGAGTCCCCGTTGATTCGTACCTTACTAGGTAAAATGGGCGTTTTTTGAACAATTGATTTCAGTTTGGGAAATTAGGTTCGATTTTGTGGTCACTTGTCTGCGTGATGTGCTGAATTTTGTTTGGTAATGGTAGGTTTGTGTGGGATGAAGCCAAGTACCCAACAATGTCGCCTCTGAGAGACATTGTGGATAGCATTCACAGTCAAGTGGCTAAGATTGAGGATGACCTCAAGGTAAAGTTTCTTTGCTTGAGCTGATGCCTAGGTTGAGATTCAGATGTGGTGATCATTAGTTTTGTTGCAACTCTTGTTGAGATTGTGGAAAATTTTCTCTCCATAAGATTTCCAAAATCCTATTGCGAGATAAAGGAAAAATTGAAAAAGTTGATTATCCTCCATTCAGGATATCTGCCTGCCTCTTTAATAATTTATTACCATTATTAATATTTTAGTTTGATGGATTAACCATTTGTTTTTCCCTTGCCCTTCATGGTTGTGGCGAATCAGGATCTTCTTTGTATCTCGTTGTTACTTCCATTTTCTGAATGCATTACTTCCACCACTTGGGTTTTTTTGTTTTTTTTTTGGATGATAAACATCATGGGAAATATATTAACCAAAAGGAGAAGATAACAACCTAGAGGCTGGGGTGGAGGTCACCCCTCTCGAAAAGCTATCCCAAAAGGGCTTCCACCACTTGGTATTCTTACTTAAGATAAATAATAGTCAAGCTTCTAACGGCTAGGTGTAGAAAATTTTTTACTTCCGTCTTAAGGTTATATTATTGAGAAAAAATGACTTTGCTGAAGGTGCGAGTTGATGGACGAGATATGAAATCGCAAGTCTTGCACTGTGAAGTCTTTTGTAGGAAGTTCTAGAATTCGAAAAACTATCATGATCAGACTATAATCTTCTTCGTCCCTTGACATAACCTTATCAGCAAGGCAGGAGCCATTAATATAGGATGAGCAGCAGACTCTACTAGAGTTTGGGATGGCAACGCATCCATATGCAATAGCTAAGCTAAGGAAATTGAAGTTGAACCTTTTGTAGTTATTTCCTAAGAAGCAGGGACATGGACATGACGTGATACTTCATTTTCTATAAATTTAAGATATGACAATGATAAAGACGCACGTATTAAATCATATATTTTAAATATATTTGAATATTTTCATTCAGTTAAATGATTTTCTCGTTAAAACTATGTATTAGTTTGTGACAATGTTATATAAGTGGTGAAATATGCAATAATTCTGAGTGAGATTACACTTTTTAATGGTGCACTGCTATTCTTTATAGCAGGCGTTTTGGAAAAAAAATTTGAAACCAAATAATCATTCTTATAAATTATTTAAATATCTTTTGAAAAAATAAATTCAAAATCTTTTATGTTAATGCACTTATATGCTTTGGAAAAAGGTTGATGTTTTTCACTGTTATTGTTTTTCTCATATATTTCTTTTTATGTATTTTTCGAACAAAAATAAATATACAGTTTAACATTTTTGTTCAAGTATCTAATAATGATTCAAGAAATATTCACAAGTGCCTGACACGCATGCAATATGGTTTGACAAGTCTTCAACATGTATCCAGTATGTTTGACGAGCATCCAACGCATTTTGACTGGGGTTTGAGTGTTAGATGCACATTGGGATTAAACAACCAAACTAAAATATCAATGCTTCATAGGAGGTTTTACCATCATTTTCCAAATCGCAATATTGTGCTAGTTTATTATCAATACAAATATTTCTTCTCAATCTTACTGTATGCTTTATTATTTAGTGCTCTCCTGAAACTTTATTAACGTAAATAGCTTTCTCTACTGCCCCTAGGTACTAAGCTAACCAGACATAACTGAAACCTTTTAGTTATCTTCAATTGGGTTTTGGATGCTTGGGGTTTCAAATAGAAATTTTCATTGAAAGCTATTTCTATTGTTAGATTCGTGTTGCTGAGTACAATAATGTGCGGAGTCAACTTAATGCCGTTAACAGAAAGCAAAGTGGAAGGTATGAATGGACATAATTGATACGTTTGTGTTTAACCTGTTTGATGTTTCTAATTGATCTTGGTTTCATCAGCTTGGCAGTTCGTGATATTTCCAATCTTGTAAAACCAGAGGACATAATTACCTCAGAACATCTAGCAACACTTCTTGTGATTGTTCCCAAGTACTCACAGAAAGAATGGCTATCTAGCTATGAAACACTGACTAGTTATGTGGTAAGTTTGTGTTTTTAACTCTTAACACCCTCTTGTACAACATTTTAATACGATGGTGATTTACATGGTAACTTTTCTATGGCTGACTTAGATTACGTTACAGTAGCTGAAAATGAATTATTGTAGATGTAGCCTCACAATGTTGAAATGTCTGGGACTATAATGCTGCTACTTCTTGTCTCTTGTTCTGTTCTTTTTATGTTCTCATAATTATGCTAAGCTTTTTTAGGTTCCCAGGTCTTCCAAGAAGTTATACGAGGATAATGAGTATGCCCTTTACACTGTAACACTCTTTAGTCGCGTTGCAGACAATTTCAAATCAAGCGCACGTGAAAAAGGGTTCCAGGTGAATATTTAATTCATTTTGAATCATCTTTTAAAACCCAGTTATTAATGTACAAGATTTTTTCAGGCCTAATCTCTTTTAATTTTTAATGTGTTGGAGATTCGTGAATTTGAATATAGTCCAGAAGCACAAGAGAGTAGAAAACAGGAGTTAGAAAAGTTGGTGCAGGACCAGGAAAGTTTGAGAAGTTCTTTATTGCAGTGGTCCTACGCTAGTTATGCTGAGGTTGCTCCTTTTTCCAGGTGTACCTGTAAAAAAGCATGTTGTTTTTGTTCCTTTCCTCTAATTGAGTTTCTTACATATCTGCAGGTTTTCATTTCCTGGATGCACTTTTGTGCTGTACGTGTTTTTGCTGAGAGTATCCTGAGATACGGTTTACCACCATCCTTCTTGGTATACAACTTGTACTTTCTCCCTGGTTTCTACCTTGCATTTCCTCTTTTTTCAAAGCTGATACTGTCAATGATTTGCAGGCATCTGTTTTGGCACCATCTGTTAAAAGTGAGAAGAAAGTAAGATCAATCCTTGAAGGTTTGTGCGACAGTGCTAACAGGTAAGTTATTGAGTAATTTCATGTTCTATTGACATTTAATGGATGTTTACTGAAGTTACTCTCAGTAAATATTCTATGTTGACTGACAGTTACTCGGTAAAGGTTCAATTGGCTATGCGATGTTAGCTTAGTTAAGATTCAACTGTGATAAACTGGGGAAACATTGAACTGTCATGTTAGACACTTTCCACAGACAGCTTATCTGGATGATGATTTAGGATGTTATTTTTCACTTGCTAATGCTGCCTTCATGTAATTTTTAGATGGTTAGATCGTCAATAAGTTGTATCCATTATCATTTTTATGCAAGAGAATTCTTCATCCCCTAAAAGACGAAGTTATTGTCACCTCAGGGAGAATTGAATCTTAACTTCCAAACTAAGAGTCTTAAAAGTTCCATGATAACTGAGGTCCTGATCTCTGCTATCAATATGCATGCAGACCTTTTCCATTGTTCACTATTATTGTTTAGTAACTTTAGTTAAGGGACCGTGATATCTAAGTTTCTGTTTTTAAATGATAAGTTTGTTTACCAACAATCTTTTCTTTGTTTCCTACTCTTTAAAATTATTTTGAAATCTTAGCCAAAATTCATAAACCAAAAATAGGTTTTTGAAACTATATTCAAAACATTTTGTGCTTTTCTTTTTCAAATCTATTTTTGAGCTCTATGATTAGGTGCCGACAGGTGGTTTGTAAAGGTTAAGGATTATTATGCCCTTTAAAATCACCATTTATAAGGGCTATAGAAAAAATAAAGGGCTTAGAGGGAATGGGTTCAATCCATGGTGGCCACCTACCTAGGATATTTAATATCCTACGAGTTTCCTTGGCAACCAAATGTAGTAGGGTCAGGCGGTTGTCCCGTGAGATTAGTCGAGGTGTGCGAAAGCTGGCCCGGACAATCATGGATATCAAAAAAAAAAAAAAAAAAGAATCACCATTTATAAGTTCATGATTTTAAAAGGAAGAAACAATTTTAGTTGTAAAAAATTGGTCATCTGTGATAACATTTTAATCGGAACTAAGAAAAAAAAAACTACTTTTACTAATCAGTTAAACATTTATTTTTGTTCTAAAGAACACAAAACTAGTCTAATAACAATCTCCCAATCAATTCATACTCTTTCAAACTAAAGTATGCTTTAAGCCTATATTTTATTAAACATGTCTGACATATATGTGTCCTATCAGTTTGTTTTTTTTCACTAATTTGAGCATAACTCAATGGAAAAACACCCATTACCTTCCTTGAGTTTATATGTTCGATCCTCCACCACCCTTCCAATCGTTAAACTCAAAAAAGAAAGCTCATCTGTGTCAATGCCCCATGTCCATGTCCTATAGATTTTGTGTATATGAAATGCATTTTATGGATGTGGTTGTTTATGATGCAAGTATTTTAATGATTTAGAATTTTGGTTGTGCAGTACATATTGGAAAACTGAAGATGAAGTGGGAGGAGCGATGGCTGGTCTCGGAGGAGATTCTGATGCACATCCATATGTCTCCTTCACAATCAATCTTGCCTAATTCGCCTCCTTTTGACGTCCAAACTTCAGAAGGTTTGTTCTCTATAGAGCAATAATAGTGGAGTGAACCAGACCTACATTTATTATTTCACTGTCATATTCCTATTCGTGGTTGCTTATGAATAATTGCATCTCAAGTTGCTCATGTGAGGGTCTTGTGAAATATATTAAGCTTACATATTTATTGGATTTGTCAATAATCATATATTCTGAGAATTACCATGCGAGGAGTTCGGCGTTTTTGATAAGGTACGATCTTCGGTATGTTTGATTTTTTGCATGTGGTTCTATACTGAACCCAGTTAGACTTGTGGTGTATGCATTCTGTTTACACAAGAGGCTCTTAAGATTCAATTAGTTCGTGTTGGTTTTCATGGTGCTTCTGCCATGGGAGCCACTTATTGCAAGAGTTTAGGAATATAATGACATGTCTATTCTGTGCTGAGTGGGTGAATATGAAACTATGAAAGATATTTGTGTTTTGGTTCTACTTTACCTGGAATTGTTGATTCATATGTTTGGCAGCAAATCTATCATAACTGATGTACTTGGTTTCATTTCTTTTTTAATTGATACCTTAATTAATGAGAATTTATGAATTACACCGGACTTAAAAAAAAAAATAGGCTAAATTACACTTGGTCCTTAAACTTTTAGGTTTGTGTCTATTTGGTTCTTGAATTGTAAAAAGTTTTTAATAGGTCTTTGAACTTTCCATTCCGTCTAATAAGTTTCAACTTTGTGTATAATACGTCTTCCAACTTTTAATTTTGTGTATAATAGGTCTGTAATATTCAAAATTAAAAAAAAATATTAAAGTATTTATTAGATATAAAATTAAACTTTATATCTAGTCTAACAAGATTCTAAATTTTCAATTGTGTTTGGTAGGTTTGTAAGTTTTGAAAAACATCGAATTGATCAAGGACCTATTAGACAAAAAATGAAAATTTAGAGACTTACTAAACATAAAATAAAGTTTAAAGATATTGAACAATTTTAAAGTTCAAGAGCCAAATTAATACAAACTTGGAAGGTCGGAGATCTATTAGACACTTTAAAATTTAGGATTTAAGGATCAAATAGAAGAAAGAAAGAAAGAAAGAAAGAAAACAGACTTATTTTCTATATGTAAGATATATGACTATATAGTGTATATCAATCATGGATTTATTATTTATATATTCTCATGTGTATTAGAATAAATTAGTTATACAACTTATATCTTGTCCCCCCATAATTTTTTTTTTGTTATTTATATACTAGATTCTCATGTATTTGTGATCAAAAGATTAAAATCATTGAACACATGAATAAGATAAAAACAAATAATTAATGTCCCATTTGATAATTATTTGGTTTTTGAAAATTAAGCTTTTAAATACTATTTCTACCTTTAAATTTCTTTATTTTGTTATCTACCATCTTTATATGTTTTTAAAAATCAAGTCAAGTTTTGAAAACTAAAAAAAAAAAAATAATAAAATAAAAAAGTAGTTTTCAAAACTTTTTTTTTTGTTTTTGGAATTTGGCTAAGAAATCAAATATATGCTTAACAAAGGTGAAAACCATGGTAAGAAAGCATAATTTTAAAAAACCAAAAACCATAAATCAAGTGGTTATGAAATAAGCTATTTATTTTGATTGATTCCAAATCAAAACTTAAGAAGAATTCCGTAAGAAAAATGCAAAAATAAAGAGAGCAGAATAAAATTAGGTTCAATGCGTCAATCATCTATTCTAGATATGATATCTACGATCTTGAGACTCAAAGCTTCTCTTTTCTCAACTCTAATGACATCTTTGAACAATTCTTCAATCAAAAGCCTCTTTCTTTCAGCAAAAAAAAAAAAAAAAAAAAAAAAAAGATATTTAAAGGAGGTGTGGCAATGTTGAGACACTAGGAACGTCTCAATGTTGAATCCTAAAATGCACTCCTTTTTCCATTTGTAGCATCGAGACACCATAAGTCGCGTTGTGATGCTATGAAAATTTAAAGCATGTGCATATGTCTTGTCATAGTGTTGAGATGCAATAAGGCAATGTCTCAACTCTACTTGTGGAGGTCTTCAAGCTCTAATAATACTAGCATCTTAACACTTTGGATAACGTCTCGGAGCTATCCACTCATGATTTTTTGCTTATTTTTGCTAGCGTTGAAATGCTATGGATGACGTCTCAATTGCTTCTTTTTATTCTTTGATTTCACATATTTTTTCCAGTTAATTTGAGTTTCTCAATCTTTCCTTCAAAATCTTGGTTTTAATCCAAATGCTTAATTTGTACAAAATATAAGGATATATGCATGAGAATAGAATAGATAAATAAACGAAGAATAAATATATGATAAAAATAGCTCTATGTTTTTACCATATTTCAATTCAAGTGTTGCTTTTTATCTAATCACCAACTAAAGGAATCCATTACTGCAAACAACATTTCAATATTAATATTATATATAAATTTTCCAAAGAGTATAATAAAACATACAAAATGAGGAGAAAGTAGAAACCATGTATTGTTTGGAGAATGGATTACTTCATATCTTCATGATATAATATTGTCTCCTTTAAACTTTGGTGTAAATAGTTTTGTTTTTCTACTCAATTCAAACACCATACTTAGTAAAAATATCTTTACTTTTTATATTGAAAGTATATTATGTTCGCATTTTCAACGATCCTTTCCTTGAACAAATGACTGCTAAGTTCATCTTTAAATAGTATCTACAAGGTTAATTTGTATTATTCACTCGTGTATCTTTCAACAATCATCCTTTAAATAAAAACGTATTGAGTCTCCCATTAACCATCACTCTACATGATCATGTCATTCGCGTAATAGAGGTTTATCACATATCACCCTATATATTGAGATAACGAAGACCAAATATTTTTGTTGGCATCCAAGGATTTACCCTTAACGTTTTGCTTAGCACTCTAGCCTAGGATTTGATTTACACGACTAAGTTTAGAGCACGACTAATATTTTTGGCTAGGATAACAAGTCTCTCCATATCTCTATAGAGAATATATATATTGAAAGGCACTTTTGAGTTAAGTTTGAATAATTTTGCTCTTAAATGCTAACCAAAAACCATTATACTAAAAAAAATTGTGTCTATTTATATACCAAATATATTTTTTTGTATTTCTAACTAATATGGGACATGTTTACATCCAAGAGTCTAACAGTATTGGCAATAGTAGCTGAACCATTTGAAACTAGTGATTCTTATATTAATTTTGTTAACATATTAATCTCCATTTTCCATTTAATAAGAAATTTACTATTAAATCTTACCAATCCAACAGACAACAGTTAAAACTCATTCATAGTTTTCAATGACAATTGTATATTAAAAATTAAAAAAAGAAATAGAGATGGCAATGAGATAAAAGAAAGGAATAGAAATTTATTCATGTGGAAATTTTTTTATGCATCTCCCAAGATTCAACCAGGTTGTGGTTGACCGAAATGGTCGAGATCTTAATTTTACGAAAATGTGTAAAAATCGATAATATATCTTTATTAATGGATATACTTCCGAAAAACATTAAAAACAAAAAATTTTAAAAAAATATTTAAATTAATAGATAAACATTTTAAACTTTTTAAATGAGTTAAAATATTTATTACTAATATTTATTTGTTTTAGTATTTCTTCGATTTTTACTGTTATAATGAAAATGTTGATTTACTTTTAACATCTTTGGTGTCTCCACCCCATTCTCCGTTTTAGGAAATCCATGTTTGGGTGCCGAGTTCGCATGAGGAAAAAATCCTTGTTTATTATTTTATTTTAAACTATGTTTCAAATTGAAAATAATTAAAAATCAATAAGTATATTGAAATTACTTTTTATGAAATTATTGTTTGTTTTAATAATTAAATATTTAAAATTTTTGAAGACTTATTATTAATTTAACATGAAAAGTTAATAAAATATAAATAATTAAAAATGGATAAATTTCTCTCTGTTTCTATTTTATGATGATTCCTGTCTCATTCCAATCGGAGCCCTATGAGAACCCGATCTTGTGGGAAGTTTTTTTAGTTTCAAAATGAGATCCATATTTAAACATGAAGATATTAAGCATAGATAAAGAATGATATATTAAAGTATCATTTTAAAAAAAATTATATGAACAAATTAAGAATACAACAAGGATGAAATAATTTAAGTAATTAGACATTAATATTCTTTTGAGTGGAAAGTCAAAATCTATGTTACTATGTTGAAGAATAGATGAACTGACATAAGGCTATACTATAGACCAAGTAGTTTGTGGTTCGAATCTCTCACTCCGATATATTGTAAAAAAGAAAGAGAAATCTGGAACCACCTTCCAAACCAAACTTTATTATTGCATATTCCAATAATTGAACAAGAAAATTAAGGGAGCAACCCAGTTAGGGGACTTAAATAAATACAAACCCAAATATGAACAAGTAAAATAATATGATATATGTATTAAAAAGCAAGCAAAACATTGAGACATTTGAGAGCACATACGTAAAAAGCAAATTAAGGAGTGGTAAAAAAAAAAGGCACAAATGAAAGAAGAAGAAGAAGAAGAAGAAGAAGACGACAAAGAAATTATGATTGGAACTCACCTGATATCTTCTTGAAGCGAACCCATTGGAGTTTTTGGATTTAGTTTTTCAAGCCAACTCTGGGCCAGTAGGGAGGGGCTCGTAACCATCGTGGAAGTGACATTTAGGTTTGGAGTTTGAAAGAGGAATGCATTTGAGCACCATGGCTATTGGCAAACTCAAAGCTCCGATTACGATGCTCGCTACCCATAAATTCCAGCTCAATGGCACTGTTTCTGCGAATGTCCCAAGAAATTCTACTATTATGATTTGGAAAGCTACGGTCGACGCCATTACTCCTATGAAAACCCAACTCCCGAACATCCCTTTGAAAACGTTTATCTTCTCCATGTCGCGGCTGTTTATTTCATTGAAAACCTGTCCAGTTTGGTCCAAACAAACATTATTCTATCAGAACTGGTTTAGGATTAAAATTTAATGACTTTGTATTTTGGTAGAGAGAAGACACATGCCTGGCAGAACACGAAGGAGTTGAAAATGAATGTGTCGAGAATGATGCTTGAGTCAGGGCCAGTGAGCTCCAGTAGGCGCTTCCCTTCAAATCTCAGGAGTAATAAGACAGTGATTTGGTAGAAGCTCTGACCGATGATGTTCCTCCACATAATCCCAGTGATGATACTTACGTTTCTCCCAATTGGTTTTCTTTTCATCAGCCCCTCGTTTGGAGGCTCTGTGGCCAAAGCCAGAGCTCCGAGCGTGTCCATGATCAGGTTCACCCACAGCATTTGAACGGCAGTGAGAGGAGCAGAACCTGAAACTCAATCACTTTTTGTAACCATTTTGTTTTTTGAAATTTTAGCTTATAAACACTAATTCCAACTCTACGGCTTCATTTACTTTGTTATCTACCTTTAGTAGTTCTTATTTTTGTTTCTAAAATTTCGTCAGGAATTCAAATGTGTTTGCAAAGAATGGCGATGAACATTAATTGGACCTTAACATTTTCATTTCCAGTTCAAGAAGATAGAGGATCGACTGATTTACGGACCTGAGGCGCATGCAGATATAAAATTGAGCATGAGAGCGACTACGTTAACTGTAAGCTGGAACTGTACGAACTTCTGAATGTTGATGTAGACTGCACGTCCCCATCTCGCAACATTCACAATAGTTGTGAAATTATCATCCATTATGACTACGTCCGCATTTTCTTTTGCAACCTGCAGCATGCAGACAAAATAAAGTATAAAGAACGAAGAAGCACCAATTTTTTACTTTTAACCCCTTGAGTGAGGGTCCTATACAGTACACAAAGCTTGCAAGTGTATGATCTGTAAACAAACCTCTGTTCCCGCAATACCCATGGCCAATCCAATGTCTGCCTCATGCAAAGCAGGGGCATCATTAGTCCCATCACCTGTGACAGCCACCACTTCTTTGAAAGTTTTCCTCAACTGCCCTACCAACATATGCTTGTCAAGAGGAGAAGATCGAGCCATCACCTACAAATGCAAACAGACAAATTAAAACAAACACAAAGCAGCAACATGTCTTCCTTTTTTTTTTCATTTTTGAATTTCAGATTTTCTTTATAATATGTAAAACCTGGAGTTTCGGTATTAACTTCTCCATTTCATCTTGGCTCTTGTTGCGGAACTCTGGCCCTTCTATTGCCAAACCATCTTCTGTCAAAATGCCACACTCTTTGGCTATGGCTTTAGCCGTGTTTATGTTATCGCCAGTTACCATCCTTACAGTTATTCCAGCAGCCAAACACGCCTGAACTGCCTCCTTTACACCCGGACGTACAGGATCTTTAATGCCAATAACAGCAATTAAAGTAAAGTCATCATCGGGAATTGTATCTGGTGCTGAAGAATCTTCTATATCCTTGTAAGCGATGCATAGAGTTCTAAGAGCGTCGCTGGCAAAACTATTGATGATGTTCAAGATGTCTGTTCTTTTTTCGTCTGAAAGAGGCAATGCTTCTCCATTAGGACTGAGAACCTTGTCACACATAGATAAAATGATTTCAGATGCTCCCTTGCAGAATGCTCGAAACCCACCACTGGGAAGAGCAACAAGAACAGACATTTTCTTTCTATTTGAATTGAATGGCTCAACTTTGACGATCTTATACTCATCATTCAATGAACCAAAAGCACCACCCAAAAGCAAGCCAAATTCTAGCAATGCAGTCTCAGTTGGACTACCTAAGATGGTGTTTCTCCCGTCTTTGCCTTTGACCACCTCTGAGCTAGTATTCTGAAATATAGATTGTACAAGGAGATTGTATACCGTTTCATTTACGGAGGTTTTCAAAGCAGTTTCGTCGTGGGAATTTTTTATTGTCCTCGTTTCTTCACAGATCCACATTCTATCAACGACCATATGATTTGTTGTCAATGTACCTGTTTTGTCAGTGCAAATGCAGGTTGCGGAGCCCATCGTCTCACAAGCAGAGAGATGCCTCACTAGTGCCTTATCCTTCATTAACCTTTTCATGGCAAAGGCAAGACTTAATGTTACTGCCAGGGGCAATCCTTCTGGAACTGCAACAACAATTATAATCACAGCAATGGCAAAGTAATTCAGAAGTGTAGATGCATCTTGGGAGGACCAGTGCTCAATCTGATTGTGTAATGCTTTGTTCACAAAAAACCTTGAGATCAGAACTAGGAAAGTTAACACAGCGAAAACCAAGCCGATCTTTCCAATTATTGTCGCAACCCCATTAAGCTTTACCTGAAGTGGCGTTTCGTCATCTCCTCCTTCACTCAAAGTGACCATCAATCTTCCCCATTCAGTTCTCATGCCAACAGAGGCAACTAGCATTTTACCAGACCCATCCTGCACTTTGGTCCCTGCTAGAAGAAAAGGCCTATTATCATCAACGTTTACAGGTTCACTTTCACCTGACAAGCTCGATTCATCAATTGATAAACTGTAGCCTGACACCAAAACGCCATCAGCAGGGACTTGATCTCCAATAGACAAATGAACAATATCCCCAACAACCAAGTCATAAATGGAAACCTTCTGTCTGCATCTATCTCTTGTAACTTGAATAATAATGTTTTTCTTCTGCTTTTCCAAGTCCTTAAATTGCAATGACTGATTATAGTCACTGATTGCCGTTACTATCACGACCAGAAAAATACTTAGCATTATTCCAAGTCCATCGTACATGCCTTTAGGCCAACCTTCAGTTGCATTTCCAACGCCAATGGAAACCACAGCAGAAACCAAGAGAATGATGAGAGTCAAATCATGCAGGGCTTCCCATACAAACATCCAAAAGCCTCTTGAAGGCTTCTCAACATAACGGTTGATGCCGTATATATTCTGCCTTGAAGGTATTTCACTTGTAAAAATTCCATCTTTCAGAGAAACTTTTAATTCTCTTGCCAATCCGGCAACGCCCGCATAATATTCCAAACTCTTGGTGTTGTGGGTCTGAACAATGGATGCTAATACATCAGGTTCAACTCCGAAACCAGCTTCCCTTACTTCTGTGGAGAGCTTGTAATCACCTCGCTTCCCGGCTGGTACATAGCGATAAAAAATATATATATAAATATATAATTTTGAAACTGCGAACAAACATGCAATGAATATAAGATGTTGTAACAGGGAATTAGAAGACATACCATCAATGAAATGTAATGCTGCTTTTTGTACGTATAGAGCTACTCGTATCTTTTCCTGTACAGGGGAAAGGCAGGAAAAGCAAGAAGTTTTAACTTATTGTTTTTTGGCAATTAGTTGGACTAAAAAAATGTCTTAATCAGATGCCTTTCTGTTCTTTGTTCTCCAATACTTCGATATATTCACACCGATAGACAATGATGATGATCCTATGGATCAGAGGACTAGAAATGGATCTCCAATTAGTTCTCCACGGATTATCTAATCCAAACGACAAGTTACGCTAAAATAAACATGCAATCTACAGACATTTACAAAAATCAAAGAAAGGAAAAATAATTTAGAGATTTGTGGGTCATCCACCATTCAATTTTCAGATAACGAAATTATGAACTCTTATACTTCGAAGCAAAGCACAGGAACAGTGAGATTCATTAAGGGTGAGTTTCACATGGTAATAGTAAAAAAGTATAGTTAATTAGATTTTTTTTTTTGGTTATATAGGCATGAAATGCTGGTACTTGATTATATTCTTTTAAATAATTATAAAAAGAAGTATTTTAAAAGGTATTTCACATAAAAATACTACTAAGTTAACTCTAGACCCACTCTAATACTCTTAACCACTCGCCAAAGCCATCAATTATAAAGCCTATGAAAGTGTACTTAGTTCTATGAGAGAATGAAATTATATCAAAAGGTCATCTCAACTCTCAAGCTAGTTCTCTTCGCTACATCCCTGATATAGTTTCCATTTTTTAGTTACTGAAATGGCTTTTATAAGCCCGGACACATTGGAGAGAAGAGTGGGCAGGAATATCTGTCAGATGATCCAATGGGAGAAAGATATGTGATTATTATGTCTGAAGCTTCTAAATCAATAGTAAACCTGCTACTAGCTTTTAGTATAAGAAACTTAAAAACAAGTGGCTATATCCATTGACCATGCAAAAGAAATGTAATCATGATCGCATGATACGAAAATAATAATAATAATAATGCAATAGGAGGAGGATTTTATAACTTGCACTACAGTAGAACAGTACAAGGCGCGTAGTGCACACTGATTGACAAATAGACTAGAGAAGAAAATGTGCCCACGTAGGGGGTGGAGGAAAACCTACCTTGACAGAGACATGCACGACATCATAAGAGGAAAAAATGATGTTGACAGGACTTGTTGTTTTGATCCAATTGCTAATGAGATGACTATAAACTAATGCAGAGAAATTTCGTAGAAACTTCCCAAAGTCTTGGAACGTTAAGATGAAGATATGTTCTGTCTTGACCGAGGTACATTTCATTATATTCAAAAGTTTATGGTTAAGAAAAAAAATTATTAACAAAATTTTCAACACAACCAACATGAAGTTTGATTATTAGAATAGACCAGCACTTATGGATTGTCCAATACTAAATAGGAAAAGAAAATAAGGGTATAGAAGTTTGATTATAGTCCCTTCTTCAATACTAAAATAGATCCCTGAAGATAGCTCAACATTTGACATTTACTCCTTCCCATGAGGTTGGAAGTTCAAATCTTCACCTCACAATTGTTGCACTTGAGATCAAAAGAAAAGTTTAATAATAAACCTTACTAGTTTATACCATTAATTAAATTATTTAATATATCTTCAATTGTGTGAGCATTCCCTCATTCTTTCTCTCTGTGTAATGATAGATTAATTAAATTACGCTCATTCTGAGCTCTCTAAATCACTGGAAACTTCTACATGATTGTTTCTTTAGAAGCTCAGATAATCCAGAAATTATCGAGAAACTACTCTCACCCCGAGCTTTCTAATTTCTCTTACAACTATGCCTTCCAAACAGAAATTATCCAGTCTTGATTTTTATACCCTTTTTTGATAAATTCTACATGAATGTTTCTTTAGAAGCTCAAATCTTCTTTCCATAGATAACCGGAAGAATTGTACTCTGTTTTCACGTTTCATGTTGGAATTCTCATTTCTAGAGAGGCAAGAGCTGAGCCTGCTGAGGAAATCTACCTGAACAGAACAAGAACTAAAGCAGAAGAATACAAATCCATAATCAGAAAGTCTCCGAAGCAAGTTTTTAATTTGAACCGACTTTTCTTTACTAGTCCCTTCAGAAGTTTTTCCAATAAGTTTCGTCCTGTTTTTTTTTTTTTTTTTTAACACAATGTACTAATTTGAGCAATGTTTTATTCCACAAGTCTTCATAATTTTGTTGTAACTATGAACAACAAATTTGAAATCAGAGATACCGGGCTTCATTTACAAGCCAATATAATATTGACCTGGCTCTCCCACGTGTTCTTCCAAAATGTACACGGCAGTATTTCCATTTGCTGATGTCCATTAAAGAAATGGAAGACTTGAAAGCATTTCTCTTATTTGACTTTTATTATTCATTCTCAATTGGCAACCAATTCCACGTATAGAAAGAAATCCGTCCTTTAACTCCGCAGAAACAACTTGTGCATTTCCTTCAACGACTTCGAAGACCATAACAAATGACTAAACATAATAAACTTCTTTCTTCGTGCACGATAACAATCTTCAAATCAATATCAAATCCAAAGACAAAAACCGGATTTAAAAAGGAAAAAAAAAACTAACATCAATCTTTAATGTATTGATCAATTATGCAAACTAACTAAACATCCTTCAACTGAAAACGCAGAGAATGACAGAACACAACAATGCAAGATCTCACGAAAGAAGAAAAAGACAAAACCGAAGGCGTAAGGGAAATCAGTTAGATCGGAAACGAGAAAAGGTAAATACAAATAAAAACCTGGAGTTTCTTGCGCTTCTCCTCAGCCTGAGCACGCTTTTCGAGATCAGCAACCATGCGAAACCTCCGGCGGCGATTCTTGACGATAGAGACGGCGGATCGCCATCGCATTTGAGCCTCCTCCTTGGGACCTTTGTGTTCGAGTTCGAAGTTCTTTCTCAAGTATTTCTCCATCGTCTCACTCATTGTTGCCTATTGTTTTTTTTGCCTCTGCAACTGGAATCAAGCTGTGTGCGAAGATGAGGAAGAGAAGTTTGGTGATGGTGATGAAGAAGAATTCAAACAGCTCCGTAGAAGGCGGGAAAGAGAGAGAGAAAATGTGAAAGGGAGGACATGGGGGGCAGAGCAGAATGAAGCATTCGCACTAAATTTCATACTTGCGCTCGATATTTATACGATGTCTGTTAATGACGAGTCAATTCCCGCAGCGTGGCGCGAGCCAAATTATACTTTAGCCCTCTCTCCATATTTTAAGTTCAACAATAGTTTGGGATCCGAAATTTAAAACTCTAACCTCTCGGGTCGATGCTACATGTCAATTATGTATGCTCACTTTGACATTTAGTTTCTTAATTATTGCATAAAAACCGCTAGATAACTATAGGTGCAATTTAAAATTAAAAAAATCACTTGGTAGCGATTCGAGTTGTCATACTTGCGAATATATCAATAAATAATGATTCCAATGTTTCAACAGGTATGGTAGGAGATTTGAAGCTCTAACATTTCGTCTAGGATATATACATTGACCAATTGAGTTAGCCTAAATCGGCAAATATGAAATTATTTTAAAAGATTTTGGATGTGTATTTAGAAATTTTTACATAATTCTTTTTTTATCCTCGTATATCACTAATGGATGCCAGGGGTGCAAGCAAAAATGAAAAATCGCTTAAACCAACCAGAACCGTCATCGATTCAGATCGGAACCAATTCAGTTTGGCGATTCTGGTTTTCATACAAGGAATATCGATTAAAATTGGTCGATTTCAAGTTTGGCAAAAGAGAATTTGCAGTGGGTGGCAAATAAGAATTATATAATTGCAAATATAGCATAATGTAAAAAAAATTGCAAATATAGCAAAATTATCAGAGTATATTACTAATAGACACTGATAGACTCTGGTTAATTAGAATCTATCTAATAGACTTCGATTATCAGAGTTTATCAGCGATAGATTTTAATTAATCAGAATCTATCAATCTACTGATAGACTCCGATTATTCAGAGTCTATCAGTGTTTATCGTAGACTCCGGTTAATTGAAATCTATCAGTGACTATCATTGGTAGACTTTGATCAGTGATAGTCACTTATATATTTTGATTAATCAGAGTCTATCAGCGATAGATACGGATAGACTTTGAATAATCATAGTTTATCAGTGATAGACACGGATATAATCTGACGATAGCTTTTTGGTCTTGTACAATTAATTTTGCTATATATGCAAATAGTTTGCAACTGTGCTATATTTGCTATTAATTTGGTCCAATTTACCATCTATGCAGTTACCCCTCGACAAAAGTCAGATTGAATATACTCAAACCCATCGATAATGTTTATATTTCGTAAAATTAAAATATTTTTTTTTTTCAATCAGGCCACCCCCAACACAAACCTAGCTATATGGGAAAAATGAAATTATATCATATATTACATTTTGATGTATGAGAGACAAATTAATAATAATAATAATAATAAGTGTTTGAAAAGTTTTAAGAATAGCAGCCACAATAAACCATTTCACATATATATGTATAGATATTTTTAGGAAAAATTTATTTATTTATTTTTTTGAGTTCATCAACATTTAGGGTGGAGAATTAGAACTTCTGACCTCTTGGTCGAAGATACATGTCAATTACCGTTGAACTAGTAGGAAAAACCAATTTATATACACCTGGTTGTATCACTTACAACCTCAATCCTAATTATTGTATCAATTTAAATCCTAATTTTTTTATAAATGAATTAATTTAGATCCTCATTAAGATTCCATTTTTAAACCTATAATTTTCACATGTGTATACGACTTTAATTTTCACTTGTGTATAAAAACTTCTTTAAATGCAAGGATTAACATAATATTAATAAGAAATGTTAGAATAAAATGGATCGTACCAATTTTTCATTAATATGAGTGATTTTTTGTCTTCTCGTCTTTCTATATTTTTCTCTACTTATTTTGAAAAAATTACGTGATAATTTTTCTTGCTACTTTAGTAGGATTTTGGGAAAAAAAAAATAATTTTATTTGGATGATTTTGAACTAATCTTAAATGAGATTAAGTGAAAATAGTTATCAATCATAAAAGAACATTCTAAGTTCTAAAAGTTTTAAATTGTAGGATTATTAGTTTGAGATTTTAATTGATATCTCTTCCAAATTTATGGTCATAAATTGATTTTTACCTTATTTATTAATTATATCCCAACTTGATGAAATATCCTAAACTATCAGATCCATACAAAATTATTTGACCTTAAAAAGATTCTCCTTCCTTTCTCTTGTTTTTTTTTACAACATGTGGGGTGGGGGATTGAACCTTCGACCTCTCAGTCGAAATACAAGTTTTATGTCAATTGAGTCATGCTCTTGTTGACGCATTTCTCTTGTTTTGGCACGTCTACAAAATACCAGAAATTAATGAAAAATGTATTGGCGGTTTAATAGCCAATTGATTTTAGGTTCTTGGGTTTTTTTTTTTTTTTTTTTTTTTTTCTTTTTTGGAAAATTGGGAAGCCATTTTTTTTTTTTTAATTTTTAGCTATACAAATAGTTATAATAAAGTAGTTGTTTGTTAAATGACTATTAGGATTAGATTTTTTATTACGACTATTTCCTAATTTTTAACTTTAACAAATAGTTTTTTTTTTTTTTTTTTAAAGACTTTAACAAATAGTTTTATTAAGACAAAGATATCATTCAACAAAAATATTTTTCATAATGTTATTGTCTAACAACATATTCATGTTGATAAGGTAATTGAGATTCTACTCGCAAGTAAAAATTTGAAATTCAAAAGAAATACTTCCATGTTTTAAAATTTAAAATTTGGTTTCAACTTTCAAGTAATTATTAAATTAAATAAATAGAAAAAAATATTTAAATAAAAAACAATGAAATGAATATTATATGATTTTTATTCACTTAGATAAAAAGTGTATTCCTAAAAAAAGAATAAATTATTTACATTTGCTAAAAAAAAAAAAAATGGTATTTAGTATTTACAACATTATTCCAAACAGGAGTATTTACATTTAATTGACACTTTCATTCACCTTTGAAATTAGGGGTATTTATACTCATTGACACTTTCATTTACCTCCATAATTTTTTTTTTTTTTTGAGAGACATTTACCTCCATAAATGGTGGTACTTACATTGTCATTGCTAACTTTGATGCAGGGAAAATTAAAAAATAAAAATAATAATAAACCTAACCACAAGCAATAGCTAATTAGATTCTATTATATTATCTACAATTTCACTAAACAAATGACTATATAAGCAATATTATTTGAATAAACTAATGTCATTTGAGAAATTTCAACGGATTGAAATGAAATACTTGACTATTACCCGATGAAATTAAGGTTTGTATGTTAAGCCAAATCTAGGTTTGTCATACACAATCTAGGTAATGAATGGTTTATCGTCGCCGCCAAAAGTGCTATATTACACTATGCTTTTAAAATTTTGTTGGTAACACTCTAAATTGCTTCCAATATATAATATCACCACCGCTCACGACCATATCTGTCCAAGTTTTCTCAAAAAAAAATAAAATAAAATTGTCCAAGCACTCAAAATGTTATCGTTCACTAAATTTGTGCCTAAAATTGAGGTAGCCATATTTGAGACATTTGAAAATTTTGGCTATTTCAATTTTGCCATCTAATGCAACATTCCTTTTTTTTTTTTTTTTTTTTTTTTTATTTTTCAAATTTAAAAAAAAAAAAAAAAAAAAAAAAAAAAAAAAAAAAAAAAAAAAAAAAAACCGTTTTTAGAATATGAATGAATTTTGAAAGGAGGCTTTCCAAAACGGTTTTCCATTTTTTTAAAAAACCCACTTGACTGGCTGCTCCGCCTCCTCCTGTTACACACTTTTTTTTTTAAAATACATGTTACACACTTTTTTGCTTTTTCAAAAGTTAGATTTTGAATTCAGATCCAAACATTGTCGTTACGACGTTTTTGATTAGAGATGGGGATTTGAACCACAAACCTATTGGTCGTTGGTACAAATTTGATGGCAGTTGAAAGATGTTCGCCGAAATTCTTTTTTTTTTTTTTTTTTTTTACAATAAGTGAGGGTGGAGGATTTGAACCACAGACCTCGTGGTTATCAATACAACTTTATGCCAGTTGAACGATGCTCTTGTTGGCTTCGCCGAAATTCAAATATTTAACCTTTTGATTGAAGATATAATAAATTAATCATTTTTTTTTAGTAACAACAACAAATGGGGTGGAAGGATTCGAACCTCTGATCTCTTAGTCAAGGGTATGCTAAGCTATGCTCACTTTAGCTATAAAAAATTAATTAATTGAACTATGTTATGTTTGAGTTGACATTCATTCTCTACTTTTGTAGTTAGGATTTTTTTTTTAAACAATTGAAGTTAGGAATTAAGGATACCTTATTTTAATATTTTAAACATAGTTAAATTTTAAATTTTATTCAAACCACATTGTTCAATATTTTATTTTATATTGTATATAAATAGACCGTTTTAATTGACAACTATCCAAAATATCATATTAATGAGAAAAATGTCAATATAAACGTAGATCAACAATTAAAATATTTATTCTTCTCGATCGAATGTTTAAATGTTCATCCACCCTCGTGATACTAAAAAAAGAGATAAAAAAGTTAACCGATAATCTAAAGATTACAACATTAATCAAATAATTTTTGGTATTTTAACCAAATTCTTTAAATAGTTTGCAAGCTTGGAACTAAAATATTTGTCCTCTAGAGAATTGGACATGATGCCTTCAAGATTATGTTTAAATTTAAATACTACTCTTTAAACAAAACAAAAAAAAAAAGTTTGTAATTATGTTAGATGTCAATATTAGGAAAGAATATCAAGTTTCAACTATGAATTTAGCCAGACTTATTAATTTTTACTAAAAACATTCAATTTCATTAAACTAGACTTATCTGAAGTGTTGTAGTATTTACCTTAAAATTTGAATAAATATTGTAAATCTTACCTTGGGATGAGATTTTATTTGAAAAATGTTTAATAAGTAAAACATATGTCTACTACAAATTTTGTGGGAATTCAAAGAAAAATGATGTTGAATTAAAATTTTGTTGAAACTTATCGATTTTAGGAGATCTATTTAATGGGTTTTTTTAGATGAACAAATATTCAGGGGCCGAGGATTAGAATCTTTGACCTCTTTGTTGATGATACACGTTAGTTACAATTGAGTTATACTCACTTGTAAACTTAATTTTGTAAGGGATGTGGTTATTCATTGAAATGAGTGAGTTTGATTTTTTTTTTATTTACTAAATATTAATATGGGGTTTTTTTAAAATTCAAAAACACGTTGGAGTTTAGATTAAATAGTCAAGATTATATCGTGTTAATGCTCTGAATTGGTTAAGCTATATTCAAGTTGGTTAATATGAAATTTGTTGTTTATACCTTTTAGATATTTTTTTGTTACTGTATTTAATTAATTAGTTCTTATTAAAACATTTCAAACATTTGTGTTGTTACGAGGGGTTTTTTTTTTTATTCATGAAGATGTAATTTTTTACATAAATAAAATAAAACTATCATTTTGTGATTACAGTTTTATATAAAATTGTTAAAATGAAAACTGTTATTAAATACCCTCTAATTTTTTGTTCTAGGTTTTTTTTTTTTTTTTTTTTTAATATAGTTAGAGTGTCTTTGGCATACATTTTAGTTTAAGCATTTTTAATCTTAATTTAAAAAAAATAAAAATAAAAATGATTTTTATATCTTTAAAAAAAAAAAAAAGAAACTAAACTAAACTCCTTTTCTATTAACTAGTTAAACAATACGTGCAATGCACGTGAAAGGTTATTGTCTTAATTGAAAGTTAAAAAAGAAAGTGAAAAAAAAAACTATATATATCTGATTGTAAGTTAACTTAGAATGAATATGAAATACATTACATGTGGTGAAATTTAAATTTTGAATGAAAAATATTTTTTTGTTGAATTTAAATAGTAAATATTTGACATGCAATCAAAAAGTAATGAAAAAGATAAAAATGATAAAGAAAAAAAATAATGATTAAAATTAAAAAAATATATAATGTAATTGAAATTGATATTGGTAAAAGAAGAATCGCTTTGATAAACAACATCTTAGACACATCTCCACCATTTGATCATGATGTTTTACATCTACAATTTGGTTCACACCTATGTGAATGTATGCGTCAATTTGATGTTTACCAACCTCCACTTGAACAACTGTGTCCATCTAGCATAAATTACAACTATTATATTATTCTCTCAATGGACGGCTCAACTTAAAGAGTAGTGTATTGTCAGCAAAGATTGAAGGACAAAATAGGAATTTGTTAAAATTGTAAAGGTAAAAGAGGGAAGTAAATTAAACTTTTTCCTCTATAGTCTCATGAAATTAAAAAGAATTTAAATATATAAAAATGATAAAGAACACATAGATGATTAAAATTAAAATAGATAACATAAGTGGAGTAAAAATTGTAAATTGAAATCGATAAAAAGAAATGACAATAATAAGATAGTTTATTTACTTCACAGGTAATTCTTTGGTGTTCTTCGAATAAATTGATTTCTAGAAAAAAATAAATAAATAAAAATTATTTAACAAACCGAACTTTGATTATATAGAAGAATCTCTTTATAATTATAAACAACATTTCATGCACAACTCTATGGTTTGAATCATACCTGTAGGCTGTAGGTGAATGAACATGTTGATTCAATGTGTAACCACCCCACCCAAATAATCATGTCCCTTAAGCATAAATATTCAACTATTTTCTCAATAGATGCCTCAACTCAAAGAGTTGCATCCTGTCAGTAAAGATTGAAGGACAAAATAAAAATTTATTAGAATTCTACGAACAAAGGAGGGAAAAAATATGATATTTACATCCATTTTAAGATGTGATATTTTAAATAAAATTTTGATGACTTTGAACAATTTCTTAACTTTTTTTTGTTGGACCACATGATTTTTACGTTTTCTTTGTTCCTATATTTAGATGTACATCAGATGAAAGGAAAAAAAATACATTTTTATTTCAATTCTAAGGTTTTTTTTAATAATTAAAAATAGTTAAACAAATATATAATTTATAATAGGGAGAAAGAAAACTTATAATGTATTGAAATTCTTTAGTGTAATTTTAAATAATTAATTTTGTTGAAAATATAACTGAATCCAAATGGGTACAAAATGTAAAATGTTTGAGATTTGGAAACACAGAGTAATCCTTCTAAAATTATATTTTCCAGAAGGAATTTACGAAATAACATTTGATGGATATATATATAACATTTATTGACATAAGAAAAATAAAAAATGATATACAATAAAACCTCTTCGTCGAAAAAAATGAGTTTTTGAATTCTCAAACTTCATTTTGACACAATTCAATGTTTCCTTATGAAGAACATAAACTTTTAATTTCCATTCTTTTTGGAAAACTTTGAATTCTTTGATAAAAGGAGAGCGTTTGCTATAATAACATGATATTTTGATAGAAATAAATAAAAAAATGTATGTATTGACAATCATGTTTCTTTCTTTTTATACATGGATCATACCCATAGGATGCATCAATTCATATGTAACCACCTAAGAGTCGCACCTCGTCGGCACCAGTTACACCCATACAAAGTGATACATTTGAAGAGTCGTGTCCCGTCAACAAAGGGCAAAATAGGAATTTAATAAAAATGTAAGGGTAAAAGAGGAATGCAAAGATTCTCCCCTCTAAGCCCCATTTATATATATTAAGATTACAAATATCTTTTTCTCACTAAATATTTTAAATATTTTTTGTTAATCAATTTAATTCATTTTTCTATAATCTTCTCTCAAGTATTTCTTTAGAACAAATTTCTGAAAACCTCTTTAAAAAAAACACTTCTACTAAATTCACTTAATAAAGTATAGTAAACACATTTTAATTGAGTACTTAAAAAATAGAAATAAAAACAGTTACCACATATGTATGGTTTTTGCTTTTCTATAAATAGAAAAGGGGTAGTTTTCAAATTCAATATGTCGGCAATACAACACTTTTCCAAAATACTATATTATATGCTATGTAAAATGTGTGTTGCATTTTGTTAATTTTGGAAATATATTTAGTAATGATTAGTTTTAAAACTTCGAGCAAAATAGTTTATATATATCAAGACATTAAAAATGATTAAAAATGAAAAATATAAATGGTATTAAATGAGCTCTAATTATTGCTTTCGCCCA
Organism: Luffa aegyptiaca; assembly: GCA_017139565.1. NCBI lineage: Eukaryota > Viridiplantae > Streptophyta > Magnoliopsida > Cucurbitales > Cucurbitaceae > Luffa > Luffa aegyptiaca. The sequence goes on from CM029403.1 coordinate 14,597,468, forward strand.
ATTTAATTCAATTTGGATTATTGTTGTTTTCATTTAGTATTGTATTTATTTAGTCTTTTAATATGAAATATATTGATAAAAATAACTACAAAAAATAGAAGTATAGTCAAAATTATGGTTCTTCCTTTTAAAAATTTAGAACTAAAATGATAATTTTTCATTTTTTAGATGATCTTAGAGATCAAAATGACACAATAGTAAGATGTCTCCCTGAAAAAAAAAAAAATCACTTCTACATTTTTTTTAATAACACATTTAATTCAATGTTAATTTACAAATAAAATACATATTTTTAATTTAAAATCTACGGAAACAAATTTATTATCCTAAATTATTAATTTATCCAAGTTTTAAATAAGTTTTCGTAATATATGAACGTAAATTAATATAATAAAAAAATTTAAAATTTTGAGAATGTGACAAGAACAAGACGAGAACTGCATATCTTGTCCAGTTCCAATATTAAACCGAGAAAAATAGAAAGTCCCCGCCTTACTCCTATAGGAAAAAATGGCCATCCCTACTTAAGGTAGTGTTGTGTTTCCCATGATTATGCTTTACATGTCCCCTATGAGTTGACAAGCCTTTAACAACTTACTATCAACTACTTTGGTATTTTTGTAGCATTGAAAATAATTTTCATTTAACACATTATTTATCATGAGTTGACAAGGCTCTACAATCTCTTTGCATTAGTTGCTTCAACCATAACTTCATGTGACATTATTTAGTGAACTCCATTTATTGCCACTATTCATAAAGTACAATCTAACATTATCTATTTGTTTGTATTATGCATGGATTAAATAATGTGTTTCAATAATGTATTTCGAAGTGAGTATATCTCAATTGACATGTATATCTTTGACTAAGAGGTCAGAGGTTTGAATCTTCATCATCAAATGTTGTTGGACTCAAAATAATAATAATAATAATAATGTATGTCAATAGTTGATCCAAATATAATTCAATCTTTTAAAGATTATAGATTTGAATCTTCGTTCCTTATTTGTGAATCGTTATATTTTAAAAAGGATATGGTGTTTTAATAGACTTCCTAACATATAATTGATTGAAATTATAGACCCTTTTCTAATTATAGAGGGATGAAGAAAAGGTGAGAGATAATAAAGAGTAGAATGGATCCATAATTTTGGATTATGAAAGTTTGAGAGTTTATTTTTTACATCGTATAAATTTTTCATTCATAAAAATCTGACTGTTTAATTTTTATAATAAAAAGATCATGGGTAAAATTGTAAAAACAACTATAGTAGTGTAGTTTGTGTAATTAATGCTTTTTTAATATACTTGATAACATATAATTATTGAAATTATTTTCCGAACAATTCCACTCTTGATGCAGAGGCTAAGTTGTCCTCCTCATATTTCGGAAAGGTTTTATTTGGAGTATGGAGTTAATGAAGAAAGGTCTAAGGAAGAACCTTGGTTCTGGAGATACTATCAGAATGTTCAAGGATCTGTGGCTTCCTCGACCAACATCTTTTAAACTTATTAGTCCACATCATGGTATGGATAATAGTTTGGTTAGGGAATTTATGACTTCGTCATTACAATGGGATACTTCAAAGTTAGAGAGTTTTCTTTGTTAGGAGGATGTTCAGTTAATTACCAAACTGTCAATCAGTGGTGGGGCCCCCGATCCTTGGATTTGGCATTTTGAGAGGCATGGTCGGTATACAGTCCGCAGTGGCTATAAAGCATATATGCTGAATAAGTTGGAGGTGTCATCATCTAACACAACGAGATTAAGGAAATGGTGGAAGACTCTGTGGGCTTTGAAGTTGCCGACGAAAATCAAACATTTTGTATGGCGGGCCTTTCACAACTGTATTCCCACACTAGTGAATTTGATCAATCATCACGTTGAAACGATTGTTAACTGTCTCCTATGTCATAAATACTCTGAGACAACTAACCATGCGCCATTTTGTTGTACGTGAGCTAAGCGACTATGGCGGAAGCTACATGGCAACATTAATATTGACGAAGTAGATCATCCATCTGTTCAGGATCGGTTTTTGTCAATTATGGAACATGACTCTGGTCGCTGTTTGGAATGGGCTTGTGTCGGTGTGTGGGCGTTATGGAATGACCGTAATTATTTGCTCCATGGTACGTCTGTCCCCGACATAGGAGATAAATGTGATTGGATTCACAACTATATTAGAGAATTCCAGCTCGCTAAAGTCAGCACATCTCCCTCCATGGATAGGGGTAATTTTCATATTCGTGGCTTGGGTGCTAATATGATGATTGTCCATGTTGATGCAGCATATAATACGTGTAGTCATGTGTGTGGATTTGGTGTGGTTGTTCATCCTAGTGGGGGAGATTTGGTTGCGGCAATGCATGGTCAGTGCCCATCCCTTATATCTCCTTTAGGTGCAGAAGCTAAAGTCGTTCTCAAGGGACTTAGACTTGCTAAACGATTTGATTTCAATCACATAATTCTGTTGTCTTCCTGTCTTGGTTTAATTTTTATGATTATTGGAGAGGTGGAGACTGATGTGGAAATCCAAGCTTCTGTTTGGGATATTAAAGACCTATGTTGTCGTTTTCAAAATGTAACATTTATGCATACTCCTAGGGATCACAATAGGGTTGCTCATTGTCTAGCTCAAAAGGGTCTGTATTCTTCTCCGAAACTTTGGTTTTAGGAGTTTCTGTGTTAGATCCAAAATATGACTCTCGGTGAGAAGTAGTTGTTTGTATCCCTTGAGGGATCTTCAAATTATTAATGATATTTTCCTTTGGTTCAAAAAAATAAATAAATGCAACCATTCATTTTCCTAATTGTTGGTTGTTTTTTCTTATGTTGCAATTATGTTAAGACACACACTTTGCCTTAATATACATATTCTTAATAGCATAAAATTTTTTGAAATTACAAATAAATCAACCATTCATTTTTTTAAGGTTTGTTGTTTTCTCCGACACACACCATTAATTCACAATTTTTAACCTTTAGGTTATACAAACAGTTATAAACTAAAATATAGTTTTTTTAAAAAAAAAAAAAATCTGTTAACTATTAAATTTAATAGTAATTATTTTCTTTTGACTTTTTACTTTTTGAATTTTTTTTTATTCAACAACTTTTGGAGGTGGAAGATTCGAACCGATCTTTTTGATCTTTAATTGAAGTGATGTATAATGATTAATTGAAGTATATTCTACTATTGGGGAATTCGAATGTTATTTGAACTATGCTTTCATTGGCAATAATAATAATAATATTTTAAAGTTTTTTTTTAGTTCAACAGTATGGGGTTCGGGGATTTGAACTCCTGACTCCTTGATTATAAGCATATAATTGACTCGCGACCCCTTAGCCATAAGCACATACTCTACGCCACTTGAGTCATGCTCTCATTGACAATAATAATATATTGAAGTTTTTTTTTTAGTTCAACAACATGGGGATCGAGGATTCGAACTCATGACTCCTTGATCATAAGCACATACTCGACTCGTGACCCTGGTCATAAGCACATATTTTACGCTACTTGAGCTATGTTCTCATCGACAATAATTGCCTCATTGGTTTTTTAAAAATAAAATATAGAAAAGAGAACAAGCAAAGCCAATATACCAATATTTTTAAAAGCCTATTAGCAATGATGATTCAATTTAATCCTTAAACACTTTTGATATACAAAGAAGACTGAATTTTGAACATGTTGGCTTCTGAATTCCCCTTGTAAGATTTACATTGGCAAGAGAATTACAGTGCCCAAACAGCCAAATCTAAATGTCAATCAATGTCTCTCTTTGTCATTTTACTCTCCTCCTTTAGTGTTTCTCCTCTCTTTTACTTGTGTCTTCACTTCAACTACACTAAATAAATTGAAAACTAAAACTAGCTACTACAACAACAACAATCATCATAGAAGATCAATTGACCTCTCCCATTCTCATACTCGTCGGGGGAGACTTTGCAGGACGACCGAACACACCAGCTCTACGAGACAACAAGAGTTTTCCTTTTATTGACACAAGCTCGATCTCGAGACTCCGACTGCAATCCCATCTGAAATCTTTATCAATAGTGTTGTCAATCGAGACTTTCGGACTCGTCGCGCGGGAGGGGGGGGGGGGTGTTATTTTAAATACTATTGTTATGGTAATTCTTAGATCCTTAGTGGTGTTGGCTCTCTCTTATGGAACTTTTTGAAATTTCTGTACAAAGACAACAAAATGGTTTGAGTTTGTCAAGGCAATGACATTTCATGAGCCAAGGGAAGCAAAATTGAAGAATGTAGGACTTACATGATGAGCTAAAGGGGAAGCTAAATCCCGACTCTGCACGTCGGTCCGCCCGTGCTTGCATACAATCCAATGGCTCCATGGCCAGAAGAGTACCTGAAATTGATACACAAATCTCAGTATGTGCAAGAAATGATAGTTCAGAACACCAGAAGGCTCAGGGCAAGAAAAAAGGGCCTACTGGCAGTTGAAAGATTTGAAGGGTGCGCCGAGGTTCGATGTTGAAATGAAGGATGAAGCTGCAGAATGATTGTCAGTTGAGGCATCTGATTCATCAGCCTCGATGCCACTTGGCGTGTACGAGGCAGTGGCGAAGGGACTGTCAGGGAGATTGTGCTCCAAACTGCAACAAAACAAGAACAATCAAAACTCCAACTCTAAGAGCCCTGACTTTTGATCAGATCAGATATGTCAATGAAGAACCTTGAGGCCTTTTTTCATTGATGATTTTGTTTATAAAACTTTGAAACAAAAGAATTCGAAATAAATCTTCAAAGCCAAATTTTTATAAAATGAATATTTTAGGCTCCGTTTGATAACTTTTTGGTTTTTGAAAATTGTGTTTGTTTTCTCCCCATTTCCTTACAATGATTTTCATCTTTGTTAAGGACACATTTGAATTCTTAACCAATTTCCAAAAAAAAAAAAAAACTTCGACTTGGTTTTTAAAAATATGAGAGAAGATAAATAACAAAACAAAAAAACTTAGTGAAACTAATGTTTATATGCTTAATTTTCAAAAACTAAATGACTATCGAACAGAGCCTTAACAATAAAAACAAAAAATTAAGAAACAAAAACAACAAGGTTACCATACCAAATAGACCCTTTAGTACCTAGTTTCTTGCAAGTCGGTTTCCTTGCCATTGCTACTATCACTATCAGCTGTCGAATCCGAATTGTTCATCACCCGTGGCTCAACACGAATCTCGGGCAAGCGATTCGAACCGTTCTCTGCAAACAACGAGACGATTATTGAGCTAGAATGAACCCAACTTGTGATAATCAAACACCTCTTTGCAACAAAGAGAAAAGGTACCTTGGAGAACTTGTGAGTTGGTTGGAATTGAATGGAAAACAATGGTTTGATTGAAGGGATTAGGAGAGTGAGTGGGGGAAGGAATTGGGCTGCAAGTGGGAAGAGGAGTGTGATGGTAGTGAGGCTTTTTGACATCAGCAAGTTGCAAACTCATTACTCTTAAAGCTTGAAGCTCAAGAGCTTGTTGCAAATCAGCTTGCTCCTCTAGCTTCCTCCTCCATAGCATGTCTTGAGTGTTGTAAAACATTCTTGTCCCTGCATTACAAAACAAGTTATGAAGGCAATTTTCCGAGATAACTACTTTGGTTTGCTCGTGATCGTGAATGCTAGGACTCAAAAACTTGAGGCCTGTTTAACGATGCTCCTACTTCCTGTTGCCTGTTTCTTGTTTCTTGTTTCCAGTTTGTATGTTGAATAAACCAACGCATAGAGGTTGAAATGATAACCAAATTCATAAAATGTTTTTGTTTCTAAGAAACGACAATGATCGATACAACATGACGGTAAAGCATATGAGTTTATGACTTCATCCTTTTAATCATCGGCCGCATTTTGTAACATTTTCTAATCTTAGAAGTTGTAACAAACAAAATATCATTGAGAGAGAGAGAATTGGTAACTTACCAAGATGGAGATCATGAAGATCTCTAGAATCAAGACCAGTAGGAGTACCACAAGGTGAAGAGAAATCTCCCCTTTCCATTTGTTGTTGTTTCCTAATTATTGTTTAAATTTAAGGTTTCAATTAGCCATGGAAAAAGGATCAGAAAAACCAAGGCAAGCTAATCGATATTAGGAATCAAAATGAAATAAACACGAAAGTACAATAACTAAAATAAGATTTGAGCTCTGTTTGGAACCAAAAGCACTTTTTTTTCATGACCATCATGTGTGGAAGTGATTTAAAAGTGCTTTAAGAAAAAGCCAAAAGCACTTAAATGAATGCTTTGGGAGAAAGTATATGTAGAGTTGTTTTTTCCATGCTTGATAAGGAAGTGCTTAAAAGGTAATTTTAAGAGGGTAGAAATCAAACATCATGTCATTAGCACATTTTATTAAAGTGCTTACGATCAAAGTACTTTTCCTAAAATCACTTGACAACAAATCACTTTGATGTTTTGTTCCACCATCTTAAAGTGCATTAAACACTTCGCTAGCACTTACTTTCGGGCCAAAAGCGCTCTACAAGTGCTTTCTCATAAAGCATTTTAAGTGTAATCATCTCGAAGCATGACGAAGTGAATTTAAAACGCTACAACGAGGGAAAAATAGGATAAGGAAAGAAGAAAACCTGAACTTGTCAGGGACTTTGCCCTTCTCCTTGTAAGGCTTAACCAGAACACGAGAATCACAAACAAAATGAGGATTTCCCTTAGCCAGAATAAGCTTAACCGTGTCAGCGTACACGAAAGTCACAAAACCAAACATCCTCTTCTGCTGATATGGGATTCTCACATCCTGAACTGGTCCATAAATGCTGCATAATAACATAACCCTCCTATTAAATCAATAGACTTTGGTTTTTTTTATTTTAAATCTTATGATTTGAAATTCGATAAATTATTTTTAATTTTGTATCTTGTTTGGAGACAGAAATATCTGAAATGAATGTGAATAAATTTCTTTGTTTGAATATTCATGGAAAAGAAAAAGGAAATAAAAAGTTTGGCTCCCTAATAACAATTTTGTTTTTGGTTTTCCGTTTTTGAAAATTTCCTCCTAATTTCTTTATTGTGGTTTTTACATTTTTTCAAGAAATGTTTGCAATCTTAGTCAAATTCCAAAAACAAAAACAAGATTTTAAAAATTACGGTCCCGTTTGATAATAATTTGGTTTTTTAAAATTATACTTGTTTTCTCCCAATTTCCTTACCATTCATCTTTGTTAAGTACACAATTGAGTTTTTAGCCAAATTCCAAAAACAAAAAAACAAAAAAAAAAAATTGAAAATTATGACCCTGTTTGATAACAATTTCGGCCCCGTTTGATAACCATTTGGTTTTTGAAAATTAAGCTTATAAACACCTATTTCCACTTATAAGTTTCTTTGTTTCAGTATCAATCTTCTTCCTTGTTTTCAAAAACCAAGTCCAATTTTGAAAACAAAAAAAATAGTTTTCAAAAACTTTTTTTTGTTTTTAGAATTTGGCTAGGAATTCAAATGGATTCTTAACAAGGATGAAAGCCATGATAGGGAATTTAGGAGAAAACAAGCATAATTTTCAAAAACCAAAAACAAAAAACCAAATGGTTATCAAATGGGCCTTCGTTTTTTGTTTTTGGTTTTTGAAAATTAAGCTTATAAGCACTATTTTCACAAGTTTGTTTGTTTTGTTATGTACCTTCTTCCTATCATTTCAAAAACCAAGTCAATTTTTGAAAACTAGAAAAACAGCCATGTTTGATAATCATTTCGTTTTTTGTTTTTGGTTTTTTAAAATGAAGTTATAAACACTATTTTCACCCACGAGTTTCTTTGTTTCGTTATGTACATCCTTCCCATATTTTCAAAAACCAAGTCAAATTTGGAAAAGGAAAAACATAAAATAGTTTTCAAAAACTTATTTTTGTTTTAGGAATTTGGCTAAGAACTCAAATGTTTCCTTTAACAAAGATGAAAACAAAGGTAAGGAAATTGTTTAGTTTTCAACTTGAATATCAAAAACCCTTAGAAAGTAGATAACAATAAATTTGTAAGTAGAAAAGTGTGTTTGGTTTAACTTTCCAAGTGTTTAATTTTGAAAAAATTTCTAGTGTTTGACAACTACTAAAAATTACTTATTAAAAAATTAGATGGAAAAATAAATCATTTTGAGAGAAACACTTGAAACCAATTTTTTCAAAAAGAGTTTTTAAGTATATAATAACCAAACATATGAGTGTTTAAATTCTAAACAATTTTTATGCAAAATGTTTTTTAATAAATGCATTATTGAAAAACATTTAAATTAAAATGTATTCCAAACGGATCCGAAGTAGTGTTTATAAACTCAATTTTCAAAAAAAACACAAACAAAAAACCAAACAATTATCAAACGAATCGGATCGATAGAAAGTTAAAAATATGACAGGATTAAAAACGTAATTTAGGTTACAAACATAATTTAAAATTGTTATAAATTTATACCACCAAAATTCATTTAAAAAATCATTGTTTTTTCCAAGACACAAAGGAAAACAATTAAGGTCCAGAGCAGTGCCATGATTAGAAGAATCCAAATTCCATTGATTAGAAAAGAACAAATTAGAACCTGAAATATTTGGACACATCCTCCTCTTTGAAACTGCTGTCTGCTGGGAATGTCAAGTAAATTTGTCTGGCTGCCGGATTCCCCATTCCTCCGCCGGAAAAATCGCTTCTTTCCAGCCGGAATCTCCCTGAGTTGCTCGATTCCTCCGCCATCGATAAACCCGCCGCCGCTCTGAATACATTTTCACATTTCCACAAGAAAAAGAAAAAGTTAAATTAACACGGTCTAGATCTATTGTTACTTCGTTCAGTTTCAATTTGGTCCCCATGATTTTCGTTTTTACCTTTCGGTTAAATCTCTCGAAATGTCATAAAGGTTAAATTGATTCGTCTATTAGGCCCTTTTTGTATAAGGGTTTTAATTAGGGCAAAAGTGGAGAAACAAATGAAAAGTCGAAATAATAACAAAGTTCCATCTCATGGATGAACTTGTCAAACATAAGCATAGCTCAATTGACATAAATCTTGTACTATCAACCAGGAGATTTGTGGTTCAAATCTCTCACCTCATATGGATGAACTTATACTTTTAAATTTTTAAATTTGTAATGATTTAACATGTAACAACTTTTTTTAGTCAAAATGAGCATAACTCGTTTACGAGCTCTTTAGTGAAGGCTATTTTCTTTGACGGATTTGGAAGGAGAGAAACTCCTGAGTTTTCTGAGATAAGCGATCTTCTATCTCCTCCTTTTGTGATTTTTTACGGTTTAGGAGCTCTTTTCGGAGCGTCCAAAATAGGTTGTTTTGTAATTACTCAATTAATTCCATCAATTTAGATCGAAAGGTCTTTTTGTAATCCTTCCTTTGGGAGAAAAGGATGCCTTATCCCTTCGTCCCCTAGATTGTTTTATTTTGACTCACTGGCTCCTTGGATGAAAGTCTTGTTTCTTATATAGAAAAAAAAAAAAAGTATATATGTAGCTCAATAGTCTCGACCGACACGTCAAAGGTTCGAAATCCTCTACCCTCATATTTTGTTGAACTAAAAAAAAAACAACTTAGTCCCTACCATCAATCCGAACCGTGGATAAAACACCAATTACCATCCTAAGGTCAATGATTCCATTTTCACTCTCACATTCATTGAACTAAAAAACTTAGTCCAACAGTTCAAAATTTGTAATATTTTAGTTGAAAAATCTCATTCAAATTGAACTATCCATTTTCATTATGCAACAATTTAGTCTAAAAATAGTTAGATACCTTCGCAGTTCGTTTTGCTGCTGTTGAAGAAGCAAATCAGAAGCCGCCGTCGGCGAATAGGGAAAAAAGTTACAGTTGCCATTAGCAGCAGAACCCACTCCCAATCTCTGCTGCAGGCCCGATTTCGATCGGAAAACAACAACATCATTACACTGCTCCACCATCTCCGCCCTTCCTCCGCCGTCGGCATTCAACCCCAACTCCCCACCGCCGGAGTGAAAAAACCGGCACCCACTTCCATTCTTACAGAACCCTCTGGCATAATACAAACACGGCCGCCATCCGAGCTCCGCCCAGTTCCCGCCGCCGGTCGGGCTCGCCGGAAAATCCGCCGGATGAGAGTAAAAGAAATCTGGGTTTTCATTTACAGAGCCGTCGGCGAGGAAGGAGAGGTGATCTTCAACGAAATCAGCTCCTCCAACCCCTCCATTGGTGAGAAATTCATCTGGGTTTGAAAAGGGTTGGGTTGGAATTGGAATTGAAAGAGATGGGAGATTGATTCTTGGCCTTGAAGAAGAAGAAGAAGAAGAAAGATTTGATGGGTTCAAGTTCAATTCATTTCTGGCTTTGAGAATCATTGAGTGGATTAGAGTTTCAGGGCCAAAAGCTAATCTGATCATTTCCTTTTCACCATGGTCTTGAAGAAGGAGGAGGCCCATGATTTTTGAGGCATTTTCAGGGTCTAGATTTTGAACCCTTGAGAACACAATTCTTGTTGCTTCATAATCATCCATCATCAGCTGAGAAAATCAAAAAAAAAAAAAACAAGAACTTTCTTTGGTTTAGTAAAAGAAAAGGAAAAGAAAAAAAAAAAAAAATTATCTTCCAACCAAACAGAAAAGAAAGCTTCACTTTTCCTTTCACTCACTTTCTCTTTTCTTTTTCTTTCTCTGCAAACCCAAGAAAGAGAAAGTGAAGGGGGAAAAGGAAAAGAAATCAAAACTTCATTTGAAGAGAAGAACCCCAGAAGAAATCATGCATTGAGCTTCAATTTCAGCCATGAAAAAGCACTTTTTACAGAGGAAAAAACAGAGAAGAAAGAAGAAAGGGGTTTGCTGGTTTTGCCTTGCCACTTGTGCCATAAGCACTAAAATGAGTGAACAGCAACAAAAAAAACACTCAAAATGTTCAATTCCCAACACAAAAACCAACAGATTAAGATTAAAAAAAAAGCACAAAACAGACAAACAAAGAAGAAGAAGAAGAAGAAGAAGAAAAAGCACCTGCTTTTTGGATGAAGGGAGGAAGAGAAATCAGAGGGATTGTGAAGAAACGCCATTGAAGAAGAGCTTCATTTGGTTGGTACAATAATGGGAGTCAAAGAAAGAAAAAAAAAGGGAAGAAGAGAAGATCATCAGTTGAAGAGTAATGGCGCTGTGGTTTTATTGGGGCCCGAGCTAGTGGGCATGGCGAGCAGAAGCGCTTTCTCACACCACAGTACTTGTCTTTTTTCTTTTTCTTTTTTCTTTTTTTTTTTTTTAATTTCTTAAGCTCCCATGCCCATGTGAAATAAGGATTGGTAAAAGTGAAGGCTACACACAGAAGTGGTTTTGGCCTTGTGGGATTAGGACAGGGAAAGCTGAGTGTGAGTGTTGTGTTTCTTTTTTTGTTTTAGGGTTTGAATTATGACCCCGGAACTTGGTATCTTATTTAAGATTCAATTTCTTTCCTTTTTCATCACTCGGTGAATTTCGTTTGGATGGTGTAAGTCACGACGTGAAATTTAATTTAATTTACGACAACAACATTTGGGGGTGGGGGAATTCGAACCTCTGACCTCTTGGTCGAAGATACATGTCAATTACCGTTGAGTTATGCTCATTTTGGCAATCTATGCTCATGTTAGTGTGTTTTTAGTATGTCTACAAACACTCATGTCGATTTAGTTTATGTATTTTGAAGGAGGAAAAAAAAATTATAAACCTTTAAACTTTGTACTTTGTACTTTATAGGTTTTTAGTTAATGTTATGTTATTTATACTAAAAACAATATTTGCACTACAAAAAAATATGCTGACATTTACACTATCAAATGATCAAACTTACCAAGTAATCTTTAAATCATTCAATGGGTCACAAAAGTATCAAATTAATGAAGTTTTGAGTGAGGATTCAAACTTCTAATCTTTTGAGATAAGGATATAGTGTCTTGATCAATTGAACCGTACTTCGATCGACAAAATATCAAACTCTAGAGAAGATAATAAACATGTTAAATATTAAGGTATACTCAAGTTTAATTATAGGAATTTATTAGACACAAGGTTGTAAGTTTACGAATCTATAATTTTAATATATATATATATATATATATAAACAACTAGATAGACACAAATTTGAAAGTTTTCCCACTATAAACTTTTTAAAAAGAGTAAAAAATGTTTAATATTCAATCAAAACATAGTTTAATGGATAAAATATTAATTACCATTTTAAAAATCAATGATTCAATTTTCAACTCTCAAATGTTAAACTCGAAGCTAACAAGAACATAATTCAACTACCATAAATCTTTTACCTTCAACTAAGAGGTCAGAGGTTCAGATGTCACACCTCATATATTATATAAAAAAAAATATTAAACTAAAATGATAATAATAATAATAATAATAAAGTTGGATTATTCAAAATTTGTAATTGAACTACTAAAAAAAATGGTTACTTTTTAGTATTTTGAGAGTGAATTTTCAGAAATCAGATCCGTGGTTCCAATAAAAGATAGTGCACGTTGAGCTGCCCCCAAGCTCTGACACATATCCAATAAATATCTCTCTTTAAAGTTTTTTAAAAAGTGGTATTTGGAAATGATGTTTGAAAGTTGTTTTTCTATTTATTTTTTTTTAAATAATTTTTGGTTTTCAAGAAAGAAAACATGTTTGAAAAAAAAAAAAAAAAAAAAACTTTTTTTTTATTGTTTTTATATTTTAAAAAATCAGACATATATGATAACTACTTTTGAGTTAAAAAAGTGTATTGGGAAAATAAAAAAAATAAAAAAAAAAAATCAAAACTTATTTGATGACATTTGCTTTAATTTTCTGTTTCTCGAAAAACGAAAACCAAAGTTTATACTTTATAGTGATGTTTATCCATTTTATTAATAATTTCAAATTATATATTTATTTTTTAATTGTAAAAATCAAATCTTTTTGTTTAATACAGTTTTCAAACTTTATCTGCTATATTAATATTTATAAAATAATTAATGGCGAGAGAAGTATATTATGGGTAGAAGTAATGGATATATAAAAGATAAGAGAGAGATAACTGATAAGTTAAAAAAAAAAAAAGACGAAAAAAGATAGAGATAATTGATAAGTTTGACCGTGATTTTTTTTTTTTTTTTGAGTAAAAATAACCATTTTAAATAACAACAATATTTGGTTGCATACCGGTATATAGAAAAGAAAAAACTTTTTTGTCTCTCATAATTGTCAACATTTTGATGGTGGTATGCAGAAAAATCCCTACTTGAAGTCCTTTAATCATATTTATGGAACATGAATAAATGAATTGAACTCTAGCTAGTTCAGTTAAGATTAGAAAAGCTTTAGTATTTAATGGTAGAGCATAGGTTGTACTGATAACCACGAGGTCTGTGGTTCAAATCCCCCCACTCCCATATTGTCAAAAAAAAAAGGAAACACTTCCTTCTCAAGGTTTAAATTCATTATTGGTTTATATTCATTAAATATTTAAGGTTAAATCATTTATTTGAAAAAAAAAAAAAAAAAAAAAAAAAGCTCTATGGGTTGGTTTCAATTATACCTCTAAACTTGTAAAAACTTCATTTTAGCCCTTAAAATTTGAAGCTTGTTTCGAAACGACCCTTTGAGACATTTTTTGTTAAATTTATTGACAAAAATGATGTGTTTGCATGTGTTTTTATTGTTTTTTCCATGCATTTGTTCAAATTTATTCACATAAGCAACAATACATATGCAAACACGTCATTTCCATTCATGAATTTAATGGAAAAAAAAAAAGCTTGAAGGATCATTTTGAAACAAACTTCAAATTTCAATGACTAAACTAAAACTTTTGAAAATTCAGAGATATAATTAAAATCAATCACATACTCGAGAGGTATTTTTGATAATTTAACTATTTAATGGTAAGAAAAATTTTTCTGTTTGAAATTATTTTGAAAAAACTATTTTTAAGTGTTTTTTTATAATCTATTTTAAAAATCTTTCAAACCACTTTTAATCATAAAAAAAATAAATAAATAAAAAGTGTTTTTAATTGGTCAAATGCACTTTTTACCATTTATTATTAAATTAACCAAGTACTGCCAATTAAAAAGTATATATTTTTTAATCAACTATAAAAACTTTAAAAGACATCAAATACAGATCTAACAACAGAAACTCATCATCTTGAATGTGAAGAGTGGCAAAATATATGATATTATTGTATCTTACCTTCTTGAATGTTGTGAAATTTTTAACATGAAATACATTCAACTCGAAGAAAAACTAAAGTGAGCATAACTCAACAGTAATTGACATGTACCCTCGACACCAAGAGGTCAAAGGTTCGAAACCTCCATCACAAAATGTTGTTGAACTCGAACAAAAAAAGTTGAAGAAAAGTAAACAAAATCTTCAATCAATGCACATTTAAAGCATATGACAAAAAAAAAAAACGAGTATTTTTGCTTAAACTATATCATGAATATAAATAATGGTCCTACTATACACATATTGTACAAATGTGTATATCCTTCCAAGAAGATTGCCAATGGATTATGGAGTACTTTAGAACACAAGTACAAAGTAAAGAAAGTTAAAGCTAACAAATGTGTAATTGGTTGCTTCCTTGGCTACAAAATAGTGGGGACTAAAAGACGTACTACGGGTATAGACAAGTTGTGGTATTTCAAGTAATACTTTTCCATGAGTTTCACATCGAGAGAGCGTTATTGAAAATTCAAACCCAAACAAAATGAGATGAATGTTGAAAAACTTGCATCGAGGCTTTGGATTATAGAAAGACAATAGCATTTGACAAGAAAACTATTGAGTTCTACTATAGATAAGACAACATCGTAGGGAAAGATAAAAAATGAGAGAGTAAAAATCTAAACACAAGTCGAAAATTTTATTCAAGTTAAAATGTCAAAGGTGGAATTTCTAACTCAAATCTCTTTATTCGTGAATGCATATTGACAAAGAGGACGAAAAAAAAATGAAGGATCGAAATGCAAATAGTCAAGGAGTAACAAAAATCAAAACATCTAAATGTACGATTACAAAAAAAAAATCACATATCAAGTAAATTTTGTGGATGACAATGACATTACTCGAGACATAACTAACAAATGTCGCTATATAACCTAGTTGGAACTTGGATCCAATCTAAGAGAATGATAGGCAGACATTGAAGTCACAAACCATGTTTGTGTTGACAAGTCGTATTCAAAACCAATAATAAGCATAAAAAATGATATTGATTGGAAGATCTATCATGTTTCATGTTTGAGATATAAGACCAAAGTCAGGTGATTTTGAAGATGATTATCGGAGGGGAGTTAGTTTCTTTTTTCTTTTAAAGAATTTACACCGTTCTAAAAGCAGTAAAAACATCGATCAATTTTGAATTAGATTTCACACGAATTACACAAGTAAATCCATCAACAGTAAAAAATAAAAAAAATAAAAAAAAAATCCATAAAATAGGAAGATGTATTAATATTCACCCTAATTTTTTTAGTTTAATAGATGGACTTAAACTTAAATGAGTTTTTCAATTTTTGCCAATTCATCCTTAAATTTTAATAAAAGTAATATAAAAATCTCTAAAAGTCAACTAATTTCAACTAAATTCAAGTTTGGCTTAAAATAAGTTTGATTAATGTTCAAAATCAACCTTGAAGTAATGATACCATAGGCAACATGAACATAGCTTAACTGGCATAAGACTGTACTGATGACCAAGAGGTCTGTGGTTCGAATCCTTCCACCCCACATATTGTTTAAAAAAAAAGTAATGATACCAGAAGTATCGGATTCAACGAAAATAAAGCTTCGTGTCATTTTTCTTAAAAAATATATCAATTTGGTACCAGATGTATACTTTTTGTTTAATAGTGACTGAAACAAATATCTATTTGAAGCTGAAAAAATTGCAACCCTCCTTCAAGTTAACCAAATTTAGTGTAAAAATTTGACTTTTTTTTTTTTTTTTTTTTTTAATAAGGAAAATCTTCATGAAGCTCCACCTTGATTGATTGGGAGGTGATGAACACGCGCCAATGTTGGATTTTCATTTTCTATTACATAAATTTTTTAAATATAAATTTGGGATGTTTATTCATTGTCTCATAATTAGGATTTTCATGAGTGGAATGAGTCAATGCATCCCCAATGAAAAATATTCCAATAGGCCCCACATCTCTCACTCATTTTTCAAACATTTCACCATCCCAATCATTTTCTATTTCTTTTCATAATTTAAGAGAGTATTTTGAGAAAAAGAAAATTATTAATAAATTCAACTTAACTTCATACAACTAACCTATTCATACAAGTAAATGAAAATATAAAATTACATTTTACAAATATCTCATTCTCATCTACATACCAAACTCAATTATTCTATTCTCATACATCACATTTTTACAATTGCTTATTCAAATATATGGTAAAAGTTAATTTTTTTAATTTTTCTAAAATCACATTTCAATTTACTCTTAAATTCAAAATCATGCTCGTACGCTTTTGAATTTAGTTTTTCAAAAAAAAAAAGTGTCAGTCTCCTTTAACTAAATTTTAAAATATCAAAGTTCATATTTCATATCTTTTTTTTTTCACGTCTATTTATCTTATATTAACCAAATCGGGATGGATTCAATTTTTAATAATAATTTTTTCCTAAACACTTTTTTTTTTTATCAACAGCACATCAAGCTTTCATCCAAGCCAAGCAAACTACTTAAGAGCAGCGATACAGAAGAAACAATCTCAAAGAAAACCGCATCCTCTCCACATGCGGCACAGTCTCGAATCCACAGAGTCAAACTTGCCAATTGGTGCACAACATTATTCCCCTCCCGAGAAACTAAATCCTCGATCCTCTGACCTCCAAGCTAGTCACTAGTTTGCTCTGAATTAGCTCGTCTGAACTCGACTTGATCCCCGAGCCCATATTTAGGCCTGCAGCAGAAAATACCGTCAAATACAACATTTGCACATAGCATTCAACGAAGATAAACAAGGGTAAAACTCAGGTTATGGGTCCCTGCTCTGTAGTGTGAAAGCTAGTGCCCCGCCTTAAAGTAGGAAGGAAAAAAAATAAAAAAAAAAAATAAAAAAAAGAAAAAAGAAAAGAAATGGAAAAAGGAAAAGAAATAAGAGAAGTTATAAGGCTTCCTTATTCAGGCTCCTAGGTATTGAGTGAACATTCTAATTTGGCCTGTTTAGTCCTTCTCACGAGGCCTTAACTCCAGTGTAAGGGAAAAGATAGGTGGAGGGTCTTATAAATCATTCCCGGGCCATTAGGGGCTACTCTAGGAGAGGCTAAACACACACACACGATAATATTCTTGGGAAAGTCTTGATTTGTCTCATAATTTGTTAGCTTGCAGTTGCTCCCCTTAGGCAAAGGATTAACATATGTAGCGCAGGAACCTGTGCATGATGAATTTCACCATTTGAATCTTTGTCATTCATATCTCATAATTTAGGTCTGCTGAAGGAGTAGTAAGATTTGGGTGGGGGTGTTTGGTAGAACAAATGAGTTTATGTTTTGCCCTTCTAAACACTTATAAAATAGTTATTAACTAAACTTATTTGCAATTTAAAGTATATATAAATTTTTGTATAATTTTGTTATAATACATTTTGATATTATATATTGTTATAAAAATAAATGAAATAGTATACCTACTATTGTCATTGTAGCCAAATCACAATAAATTAGTATTAATTCACCAAACACTACTAAATTTCATATTACAATTTACAACTGACAGCAATTCCAAACGAAACTGAATTGATTGTGGTTTGAAAAGTATTTTAAAAAGTAATAATTACTTGATTAGTTTTTTAAAACTCAACTAAGAACCTAAAAACAATCTTAAAAATAAAAGTAAAAAAGTATACTTTTTTTTGGGGGGTTGGATAGCTCTCCAATCAAAATCCAAATTAGAAACAAAAGCACAATTAATTAGTGTGTGGGAACATTAATGTGGGCAAATGTCCCACCACCATATTTATGCTTCATTCTCTATGCCCCATATTGTCCTTTTTGCTTTGTCCCACATTAAATAATTGCTTATATAATCATTACCAAAAAATTTAATCAAATAAAGATTCTATTTGGATTATAGAAATTAAATACAATTTAAAAAAAAAAGAAGTTATGGGAGATAGACATACAAGTGGGGAGAAGGATCTTTTTCTTTTCTTTTTTTTTTTTTTAATAAGGATCCTTTTTAGTTTGGATTCCTTATGGTTGAAGGAATGTAAAAAGAATCCCCTTCTTTAAAAATCATATTTTGGCACAATAATTTTTATAATTATTTCTTTTCGTATTTTTACTTTTTAAATGTGTTACTCTAGTCTTTAAGTTTTAGATAAAAATCTATTTTTGTCTTTGCCCCCACTAAATTTTTTAGTAGATTTGACCCAAAAAAAAAAAAAAAAAAAAAAAATCATTCGTGAGCATTATAAATCACATGCATTGAGCTTGATATTAAATTTGAAATTATGAATTTTTATGAAAAACTAGAGTCTAAAATAAAATATTTAAAATTGCACCTACCAAATTAGAGTAAGTATAGGCATTTACGGACCAATATATATAGAATTCGAGCATTTTTTTTCCTATGGAACCTTTTTTAGTTCATGGTGTGGATTTTTTTTTTTTTTTTTTTTTTTTTATCATTTAATATAAGTATTTTATGACTCTTTATTAATCTATTTAACTTTAAGGCATCAATTTAAGCACGGTTCATTCAACAATGCACAAATACCTTTCACAAATGTCATTAGGGTTAGATTTCTCAACCCCTACAATTGTTTAATTTCAAAATAAAAATAAATAAATAAACTTTGTGACATGTGTATCCTTTGAACCATATAAAAATATAATGAGATATATAGTCAACCATTCTTTATCAAATTTTAAAAAAGGGGTAAGAAGAAATGGTTAAACCTTCTTATTTTGATTTCTCAAGTCAAGAAATTCATGAACGATGAATCACGATCCTAATAAGTATAGATATAAATGGTCCAATAAGAGCAAAAATTTTGAAGAACATTCCATTTTTTTAGCAAAAAATTCAAATTTTATTTTTAACATGTTCAATCGATTACAATATTAATCAATATTTGGTTGATTGGTTCGAGGTTACCAATAAAAAAGATTTGTGTTAATTATGTTTTTTTAATATAGGGATTTAATTGTTTAAATATGCTTAAGTTATTTTTGTAAATAATGCTTTTAGCCTTTGGAGCTCCATTGGGATGACTATTCTAGTAAGATAAAAGAAAGGGCCTGGAGAGTGAGATGCAAGCGGTAGGGTTCTGATATGCAGATCTGGTTTTGTAGACAAATAGATGGCTTTAACTTTCATTGATATTAAGTAGATGATTCTTCACATCCTTTATGACTACGGTTTTCTTCACGAAGTATGCAGACCGATTCTTTCTCTCTTCATTTGCTTTAGTCAGTTGCGGCTTCTTCCACTTCAAGGCTCTAAGATGGTCAGTTGACGGACCATGGAAAAAGAGTGATTACCGCCATGTGAATCCTAACTAGTTTGTTTTTGTTAATCAACTTTATTTAGTAACCATTATCATTTTATATCTTCAAGTTTTTAATGATGTTCTTTTCTTAAAATCTTAGTCAAAATTTTAAAGCATCAATCGGAAAAACAACTTTTAGCATTTTAGAATAAAAATGTAGCGAGAAAAAAAAAAACGATAAGGTGATTTGTTTTCTTCTACTTTGTTCTGTTCACAAATGTGCATTCTTTTTTCCTTCTCAATAACATATATATATATATATATATATATATATAGACAAAGGTTGTTTTATTTCCCAAATAATAGAGTGAGAATAGTGATTTCAAGTTACAATAGCCTTTACCTTAATTATTCACAAAAAATTGCTTTTAAAATTAAGAATATGATTTTAAGAAGAAAAAAAATGTTCCATATGTTCTAGAAAACTTTTTCTTTTAGTTCAACAATTACGGAGTTGGAGATCGAGATCAAACCATCTACCTTTATGATAGTAATTTATGTGTTTGTCCACTAAGATACGTTGATGGATAGAAAACAATTTTTATGGAAAAGCACATTATAAGAAAGAAAAATAATAACTTTAAAGAAATAGTTACTCTAACATATTTTCATAAAATTTATATGTTTTGAAAAACGTAAATTTATTAAGAAACTATTGGCCAAACATGTTTTGTATTTCTCAAATTTTGTTGAGATTCCAAAAAAAGAAAAAAAATATATATTGTATATAATATAAAATCCGAAAAGGCAATACTAAAATAACTTTTGAAAAGTAAAAATTAGAGATTAATTTTTTTAGGGGGGAAAAGAATAATCTTTATGACATAAGTAAAAGAACAGTCCATCACAATGAGATCTTAAATAAACCATGCTGAACTTTCTTCTTTCTTTCAAAAAAAAAAAAAAAAAAAATCTTCTTTCTTTCAAAAAAAAAAAAAATCTTCTTTCTTTTGAATAAAATA
This sequence comes from Luffa aegyptiaca, assembly GCA_017139565.1. Taxonomy (NCBI): domain Eukaryota; kingdom Viridiplantae; phylum Streptophyta; class Magnoliopsida; order Cucurbitales; family Cucurbitaceae; genus Luffa; species Luffa aegyptiaca. The sequence continues at coordinate 14,617,968 of CM029403.1, forward strand.
TAACTTTTGGATATAGTAAATTAAAAAAAAAAAAAAAAAAAAAACAACAACAACTTTCTTCAATAACATTTTTGTTTAAAAAAGTAAGTTTTTTTTTACTAAATTTGAAACAATATTTTAAAATCATACTTATTTGTTATTGAAATTTGACTAAGATTTTAAAAGTGCTTAAAAAAAACACTACACTAAAAAAAAGGTCAATTATGCATAGTTTCGATAACCTTAATCTTCAAAAGCAAAAAACCAAAATAAGATCATTATCAAACCAATTATATATTAAAATTATTGTGTTCTTTATCAAAAACCAAGAAAAGTAGAAGAATAATCAGAGTAATGTGATTTTCAATTCACTTAATTTGAATCGTGTACAAAAGCATTCGACCAATCACTGTTATTTACCACATTTACAAATACACAAGTTACAAGAATCCACGTAAGAGATTGGAAACTCATGACGATGAAGTATAAATAGTCAATTAGAACATATTTTAACGGATAAGACACAAATTACCATCTCAATCCAAATATTAATAAAATTAGATTGATGTGGCGTGTGTAACACTCAGGAGGAGGATGTAGAAATCTACGTTCTTTTTTAGTAAAATAATCACGGGGTATAGGATTGAGCCATCAACATTTGAGATGTTTATGTTATAATTAATTTTTGTTGTAAGTAATTTTCCATTCCGCTGTATTATTATTTTACAATCTTATAAATTGAGATTACTGCCTTTGATCATATTATCAAAAAAATATTGAATCTATCGTGATCATTATCTCGACTTTCTCTATGTTTGTCTTGCACTTAATTGAAATCATCCACTAAACTATACTTTAAAAAATGTTAGACCAGCAATGTGAGATGAACATGGATTCGAACCTTCAACCTCTCGGCCGATAGTATATGCATTGACTAGTTGAACTATGCTCGTATTGACAAATTAGGCTCGGATTGGAGTACATAAAAATCTACATAAGCAAAAAAGAAAAGGAGAATCCCAACTTGAAGGGAAAGCATGGGCAATGCTTTCTCAATTGTCAGCTTTCCAAGAGAGATGCTCTCCACAAAACCAAAATAAATGATGACTGAATCTCCCTCTTCCCACTTCCTTTTTTATCACAAGGATTTTCTTTTTTCTTTATCTCTCTTTTCAACTTACATTTTCATTCCTTCATCACTTTTTTTCTTTCAACTTTTTTCTGTGTTATATTTACAAATTGATGTGAAAAAAAAAAAAGGCAATATCTGGTTGGACCCTTTGGGGTGGTTCTGGTTCCCTGTTTGTGGTGAGTATCCAAAGGACTTTGTGAACTTTGAAAGAAGCTTTGGCTTTCAACTATATATAGAGATCAATTATTATGCTCTTTATTGGGACCCTCTTTCTTGTTGGGGAATTTTGAATCGTATCGATCTTTTTTCTCGTGTTTGTTTTGTAGAAATGTGGAATATTCGACCGAGTTAGTTTTTATATGTTTCGAGTAGATGTTATTTTAGTTCTTGAACTTTATCAAAATGTCTTATTTTAATCCTTGAGTTAAAAGAAAACAAAAACTATAAAGTTAACATTTTTTTGTTCCTTTTTTTTGTTGTCTAAATCTACGTGCTTATACAAATGTACTTCAACTAAAACTTATGTAGTTGTAATACATGTTTATGTATATAATATATCAATACACTTTTTTTACAATATGTGGAGGTGGAATGATTCGAACCACATACCTCTCGATCATTAGTACAAGTCTTATGTCAGTTGAACTATGCTCGTGTTGACTATCAATACACATTTTTGAAGTCATGTTATCTATTTGTTAAACTATATTAATGATGGTGGACCAAAGTTATTGTTATTTTTCAAAGTTGAAATTGATTGAAATAAATGTCTTGATAAGCTTGAGTGACTATAGTGGAATGGACTAAAAATAAACCATTTGAAAATTCAATGGCTAAAATTGGATAATCTCTTGGAGAGTTAAAGATTAAAAAATGAGGTTTAAATCTATAGTTGAATTATAAATGAAGATTTTTTGTTTAATATTTTTACTATTGATAATGTGTTAGTTATTGCAACTATTTATTATGGGAGTTAATAGAGTTGTAATTTTTAGGGTGGCTCTTTATGATGATAACTATTGTGGGAAGGTCCTTTTTCCCAAAATAAAGTAAAATAAAAATACACATACACACCTTGCTTTTAAAATTTTGTATCTTTATTTAAAAGTTTTTCAACTTTATAAATAGTTTAAATATACAAGATGTCTTTTATATCTATGTAAGTATTTCACTTTTATCTCTAACTTTTATAGGTTTTAGTATGATTCACAAACTTTTAATTGTTAAAATAAAACTTGTTAAATTATCGGCATTGATAGCTTTGTGAGCTATCCCCTAATAATCAACCAATGAATTTGAGTTGAAAATAATCCCTAATGAATGGATGTTTTGAACATTTTGGGATCTCTGAAGCAATTGATTTGTTTGAATTCCTTTTGATCTTACAAATTGTCTCGCATGTTCCCTCGTTTTAAAGGGATGAGGATAGAAGGTACTCAATCAACTCCTTGACATAAAATTTAAAATTAAATCAAAGTAAATTTACATCAATATCGAGTAAAATGAAATAATGACCGATAAACTACTCAAGTGTGACTTTTAGAAATACCCAACTTCCATCTTCAAATGTAAGTCAGTTCAATCAACAAAGCAACTATCCCAAGCACATTAATCAGCAGGCAATTCACAGAAACAATAGCAACAGACTTTCAAGTAGCATTTAATCAGAATCTAACAATGAAAAGCAAGAAGATCAAGAAGAAGAAACAACTCGGATTTATAGTGGTTCGACCCAAAAATTGGTCTACATCCACTTAGTCACTTCCATTAGCTATATTTTTGTCAGTTGCTTCACATGCAGCACTCTTTCAACGATTACAATCAATCGCTCATCCCTCGAACACTCGAGCAAAAGAAAAACAGAGTCGAATAACAGCTACAACCTTTAGGAATCAAGACTTAGCTCAAAATTGACCCTCACAAAGAAATCTCTCTCACACCCCAAAGGAAATTCAATGCCTCTTTACAAGAAATCACATAGAGACCTCACCATCTCTCAAGATAACATTTTCCCCAATTCCCTCTCAATCTCAGATTCTTTTCTCTCAGCAAGAATCTCACTTAGTGCACTCAACTGATTTCAGTGGCCACATGCATCAGTTTTAGCACGCTTCAAATGACGGTTATTTTCTCAGCTGACTAGCACGTGAGTTTTACTTCAACTCCACCTATTCCAGATGATTCAGCTTTCACGTCAGCTACAACACACAGCTTGGCATAACACGTCATTCAGCGGATTTTGAGGGACATAAGACTCTGATGATTGGAACTTTAGCTATCAAAGATCAACATCAAACTTAATTGGTTAAAAGAGAAAACAAATATACTAATTTGACAAAAAAAAAAAAAAAAGCTGCTAAAAAATGCAAGTCATAGTAAATAAGAAATAGTCATGAATGTAAAACTAATTTCAAAGTGAAGTTACACCAATATTGAGTAAAAGGAAAGAATGACCAAAATCAATTACTCAATCAAGCAATGGCAACTTTTAGAAATACCCAGCTTCATCTACATACATAATTGATTAAATAAGGAAATAAAGAAACTAAATTAAAAATATGAACAAAAAAGGAAATTATGCTAAACCAAAATGCAATTAATAGTAAATAATAAATCAGGTGAATAAACACTAGGGAAGTGGGTTCACAAAATAAATTATGAATTAAAATGTTGGGGGGATTGGGAGCATGAATGGGGCTCAACAGTTATTAAATAGAGAATGTTTTTAAATTTTGGTGAATTGGACGTAGTTTTTGTAAGGCGGTTTTGCCAAATTCAAAATAAAAAGGTAGGTGAGCAATGTATTAAATTTTCATCCATGTTTTTATATGTCCATGGTTCGACTTGACGTATGGAATGAATCGACATTTCCATTATATTGTAAAGAAATTGATAAAATATAAACAAAAGGTAACTAATGTAGAGATAATATTTATAATAAGTATTTTAACTCATTTTTAAGATGTAAAACAACTATTTGGTAATTCAAAATATTGTTTTGATTTTTTTTTTTTTTATTTTAAATATCTTTTCAGAAGTATCTATCGACATCGACATTTTGTCAATATTTCCATAAAATTGAGACCTTGACATTTTAACCTTTGACGGTGAGTATTGACCAACGTCATTATTATAACAGTGGATCTATCTAACAAAGTGAACATAACTCAATGATAATTGACATCTACTCTCGATCTAGAAGTCTCCATTCTAGATATTATTAAACTAAAAGGAAAAAAAAATCTAATCAAAATTTTTTTGGGGGGAAAGTTGGATTTGGATTATTTTTCCAACTTTGAGCATAAACGATTGTCAATAAGCAGAAGCGCCTATAACAAACCTGAGTAGGTGCATGTGTTGGAAGTAATTTTGAAATGGTCAAAATCACATTTGTCATATTCAAAATCACTCTAAAACATGTCTTTAATAATTCAGAATCAATTTTGATGATATGGAAACCATGTTTAAAAGTATAAAATCAAATATGAAATTGATTTTAAATAATTAAAGATATTTCGGGATGATTTCAAATATGACAAAAGTGATTATCGTCATTTTAAAATCACTTCCAAACATGCACTAGATCCACAGATAAGGATGACTGCAAAGGATTTCCAATTTTATGGAGAGAAAAGAAAAAAACAAAATAAGGCATAGTGTTAAAATCCAACCAACAAAGATGTTGGAAGTTGATTGTTGCCTTGTTGGTTGTTGGGCTGGGCTGCTGCCTGTAGTTTTTTCACCCAAAATCACAGATACGTAAATATCATCCTAATTTAATCGGTAATTACGTAAGTTCGAATCTTGCATTTTGTATATTGTTGAACTAAAGAAAATGAAAGTTAAACATGTAAAAGGAAGAGAGTATCAATCCAAATATAGTTTGATAGGTAAAACATATATAGTCAAGTACAGAGACCTTATTTAATTTATTTAGCGTTCGAGATCATAGAAAATAAATAGTTACCTTACCGTCAAATATATATCAACCACATTTTCTTTCTATTTCAATCAAAACATTAACCATTCAATAAGAAACTAAAAATCAGAATACCAACAAATGTTATAGATATATATGAAACCAAACCGAACCATTCAATTTCTTAAACTTTGTTTCCTTTTGCACTCGTTCAAAAAAAGAAAATCAACCCATTTGGTTTGACTCTTGTGCTTTTGTCTTATTTTCTTTGGAAAGTGGAAGAATGTTTTTTTTTTTTTTTTTTTTTTTTTTTTTTTTTTTTTTTCATTTTTTTGGTATCATACATGTCCTTCAAACTTGAAATAGACTCAACCAAAAATGGGAATATCTTAAACACCCATTTAAGAGTGAAAAAATTAACATTTATGTGGCTCAAAATTATTTAAAATTCAAAACAATCAATGTATTTGAGTTCAAAGTATACATTGAAAAATGAGGCTCAATAAACCAAAAATTCTTAAAAGAATCCAACCAAATCAAACAGTTTTATTATAGATGGGACTTTTAAATTTTAGGGGGGGAAAGTGTGAACAATGCTCAGACAATCCAACCACAAGCATGCATTAAATTATATCTAAGTACTTAGCATGTAAAGTTGAGTAGTAGTGAAACTTAATGGCCAATCAATTTGCTTAGAGAAGCCCAATACAAACATAGAGAAGTTGAGTTTAAACATCGAGCACAAAGTGTGAGATGATTCAATGACCAATTGTAGCGCGATATGAGAAGACAGTGTGTTGTCACTCTACTAATTTGAGCTCTGGTTGAAACTTGATACTTGAAACTCACCTATTTGATGGGGACCGATCATAACTTACTTAAACATCATTTCTATATAAAAATAACCATGAAAAAAATATAGGAAGCTATCTTACCATTTTGGGACTCATCCCAAATTAACTTGGAATCGAGAGTGGATGACTATTTTAGAGGTGACCATGGTCCTGCATGTTGCTGATAACATGTACACAATCAACTATCTATAGCATTTTCAAAGTCCTCCATAAAATAAATTACTATAACCAAGCCAACCACATGTCGCTTTTAATGAAGTAAGAAAACTGACCCAAACCAAATTGGATGTAAGAGCAAAATCCTTAGAAATCACATGTGTATAAAGGTTTAAATCCTACTTTAATCCCTAAAATTTCAAGTTTATTCTATTTTGGTCCTTGAACTTTTAAAATGTTCATTTTAGTTCCTAAACTTTCAAGTTTGTTCTATTTTGGTCTCTAAACTTTTAAAATGACTATTTTAGTCATTGTAGTAAAAAAAAAAAATAAATTGGTCCTCACTTTTTATTTCAATTTCAACACATCAAAGACATAACTTTGAGTATGTGTATTAGCATGCTAATGTGAGCATGATTTCAAGCCAAATAAGTTGGAGATAATTAAACTCTGAAAAACAAATTTAAGGTAAAAAAGTAATATAGCAAGGACTAAGATGGTTATTTTTAAGGTTCAAGGACTAAATAGAACAAACTTATAAGTTTAAAGACTAAAATACACATCTTAAAAGTTCAGGGACCAAAATAAAACAAACTCAAAAGTTCGAGGACTAAAATGAGATTTAAACCACTTATAAATTATAGGTTAAAAATCACTTTTGGTCCATGAACTTTCATGAAAATAACAATTCAGTCCATGAACTTTGATTTGTAATGATTTAGTCCCTATATTTTCAATTTTGCAACGATTTTGTCTATGTACTTTCAATTTTGTAACAATTTAGTCTATAAACTTTAATAAGTAACAATTTAGTCCATGTACTTTAAAATTTGTAACGATTTAGTCCTTATAGTGAAATATTAAAGTAAATATTTAATGAAATTTCTTACCTAAATAGATTAATAAACTAATTTTGGACCCAATATGTTAATAAGCTACAAAGTTTAATAATTAAATAATAAAAATCAACATTTAATTTTGATGATTTTTTTTTTTGCGACAAGGATTAAATTGTTACAAATTTAAAAGTATGGAGACTAAATTGTTACTTATTAAAGTTTAGAGACTAAATTGTTACAAAATTGAAAGTATAAGGACTAAATCGTTACAAAATAAAGTTTAGGAACCAAATTGTTACTTTCACGAAAGTTTAGGGATGAAAAGTGATTTTTAACCTAAATTATAACATAGTTTAATGTGCAAATTTCCCTCCAAAATAAAAAATTAACCATAGTAAAATAAAGGGAAAAAATCCCTCCAAATTCCGGCGCCAGTTTTCGGAAAACAAGTGGACATGTCTAAGTCCACCCACAGTTTCTCCCCAAACCCTTCTCTACTTTTACCGTCTTCTCCTTCACACCGCTATTAGATGCTCACAATCTCTCTCTCCCTCAACTCTGCTGCTGCTTCTTCTTCTTTCTACTCTATCTTCTTTCGATTCAGATTCCTTTCTTCTTCCGCTCATGGCGCGAGGTAGGAAGCGCCGGCGGCCGGAGACTGCTGCGGAAGGTCCGGACGGCAAAGGGAACGTCGAAAATACTGAACCCGAAGAAGGGCGTGGTGGTGGTGGAGGGACTGAAGTTGGAGTAATTGACAGGGGTTTCTTGGGCGACGGCGAAAACGAGGTGCAATGGGGGATGAAGACTGAAGAGGAGGATGGATTGGTTGCAGAATGTAACGGTGGGAAAACCCTCCAGCGGGAGGGGGAGGACAATGGCGAGGAGCGGAAGGGTTTTGTTGGTGGGGAAAACGGGGAATTGGAGAGTAGGGTTTCGATCAAAAGTCCGCCGAGGAGTTTGAGGAAGAAGGCGAGAGTTTCGTACAATGAGGAGGTTTACGAATTTGACGAGGATGATGAAGAGGTGATTCCTTTCAAGAAACCGGGGCGAAGGGGTAGGAGAAAGAAGGTGTTGTCTTCGAATCGGAATGTGTCCGAGGAGGAAGAGCAACGGAGTCGTGTGGAAGAAGCGGATGACGTTAGGGAGAAAAAATCTGGTGTTTCTGGTAATAGGAGGGGAAGGAAACGCGGTGGAAGATATGCGCTAAGAAAGCAAACTGTTGCCAAACCGGAGGGCGAGAAGAAAATCAATAAGTTGGATCCGGAAGTAAGAATTGACCGTCTGTGACTAGTTTAATTCTTTGTTTTTCTTGTTTATTACGGCTATGATTGACTTTTTTCCATGTGAATCAATAGTTCATCGAGAAGATATCTTTAATGTGCCATCAGTGCCAGAGGAATGATAAAGGTCGTGTTGTTCGTTGTACTGAATGTAAGAGGAAGCGATATTGTATTCCTTGCTTACAGAATTGGTAGGCATCTTCCTTATATACTTCAACCTTTTCCCTTCGTTGCTACTAGTAAGTTAGCAAGATAATATATGTTCATCGTTTATTTACTTTGTGGACGCCGTAGGATGCTTGTAGCTGGATATTTATATATTTTGCATACGGTTGTGGTGTCTGACTGTCTGTACTTTTTAACCTTGGCGGGTAGGAAGAGGTGGGGGTTTAGTAATATGTGATGAGCAATGCATTATTGGACCCATGTCTTTCTTACGCGATGAAGACTTACATTCAATTATTTCAGTAGATAAGTACTTAATTGAAAGACTCAGAGTGTCTTACCCTCTTGGTATTTGGTCGGTGGTTCATTGCTATGGCATGAATATAATTTGGACTAGAACTTGCAGTTGTTGCCATAAATGGATGCACCGCTAGTTCTTAGTTTCTCATGGTACTTGAGGAATATTTATCAGTCTTTGCTGGTTCGACTGTGGACTGCAATGGTGATATGTGGAGTAGATTGTGAGGCCATTCTACTCCACATTTTTTAAGATAAATGTGCCTTTTTCCCCCCCTCATAAGTAACAGCCTTTCATTACTCGAGAAAAACACAAGGGGATAGGAAATCCTCTCCAAGCCAAGGAGTCCACTTAGAAGCACTCCGATTTGTATAAATAACACAGAGGTGCTGTTACAAATTGATTCCAAATAAATCACCAAAGAAAAGTCAAATCTTTCCTTTTGTCCCAAAAAGTTGTCACTCTCCAAGCCAAGGAGTCTTGGGAAATTCTTATGTTCCTTTTTAATTATAGTTCTCAGTTCAACGCTTTGGCAGCATTAATATGCAGAACATTTGTTTTTTCTTTGAAGGGATAAACTACAGAGAATCTGCCCCAGAGTTTCTTTCAAACTACAAGGGGAAGCACCGCTGTATTTTGAAAGTCTGCAGGATTAGGCAACACCATTTTTTAAAAAATTCTTTCCTTTGTGTTGATTCCTTCCAAGTTCAATGATCCATAAAGAAGTAAGCTTTTTGTTGAAAGGGCAGCCACACGAGTTGTCGTAGACCTATTTTATTCTTTCAGGATACCACATTGGAAATGTTGATGTTTGATAGCTTCCACTAAAGTTTGAGAGTGTAAGCACATACAACCAAGAAGAGGTGTCAAGCATCCTCATTGCTTCCCTTACATAGAGATCACCGGCCAGAAGAGAGTGATTGTTAAAGTTTCTATTCCTAGCTGAATCCTGCAGTTAGACTTACTCAAAAGTACAAATCCTTCCAGGACTTGAGACCACCAAATCAAATAGTTTCATACACCAATTTTATGGACAATTGAATTATCATATCGAGTAAATAAACATACTCAATCAAGTGTTTGGTGGACGTACAAGAACCTTTATATTGAGTTTCTATGCCCATAAAGCCTTCTTGAAAAGATTATTTGTCTGAATATGTTCTTTGATTCTAAATATAAAATCAATATTTTGTTGAAGTTGTAAGTTTTATGTTGCTTTGTTTGTGTGGTTTATGGTTGTTTCCTTCTTCCCTTCCCTTAGAGAATTATTAGGTGTAATTATTATTCTGCAGGTACCCTCATACACCAGAAGAGGCAATTGCAAAGTCTTGCCCAGTTTGCTGTGGGAATTGCAATTGCAAAGCATGTTTGCGATTGGATGTTCCTGTTAAAGTGAGCCTTTTCTCTGATTCATTCTTCATGAGTATTACCTGTTCATTTGATAACATTCTCTATTAAAATGAATAATTTCTTGAACTATAGAATTTGAAAAACATGGAACCAGTAGTCGAAGATGGCATTGAGGTTGAGCATGCAAAATATGTACTACGTAAGCTTCTACCATTTGTAAAATGGCTAAATGAAGAGCAGATGATGGAAAAAAAACAGGAGGCTACAAGGCTAGGTACTTTCTGTTGTCCATTCAGAAGCAATTCTCGCTCTCAGTGTTGTTGAACTGTTGAATTTGGAATTCTGTTTTTTTTTTTTTTTTTTTTTTTAATTTTTGCTTATCTCATTGGACTAATATTTGTATATTAGTGTGTATTTAAGGAATTCATAGTCTACTTTAGTGCATAGCAGTAATACAATTTTTGACATCGTTTCTTTAAGCTTTGTATAATATTTGGACCATTCAATTATGAAAACATATATTGGTCCATTTCTTGTGGTTCACATGCTCTTAGTTTTTTTTAATGGTTCATTTAGTTTTTTGGTTTTTATAATTCTTCAAATAACTTGTCTTTTGCTTCATAGTAAAAGGATAATCAACAGGATGAGTTGATATATATATATATATATATATAAAATAATAATAATAATAATAATAATAATAATAATAATAATAATAATAATAATAATAAAATAAAATAAAACCTCCTCATTTAGACAAGATGGTCTTCAACCATGTTTTATTTCATAATTGGTGGGTTACTTTGGGCAGGTGTGCCTCTTCATGATCTGAAGGTGGAGAAGGTAGATTGTGAAGACAATGAGCGAATGTACTGGTAGAGACATTCTTCATAAGATTTCTTTTCCATGATATGTGTATAGTATTAGTTTGATGGGGTTCTGATTTTGAATTTTATTTGCAGTGACATCTGTAGAACATCAATTTTTGATTTTCATAGAACCTGCGGTTCTTGTTCTTTTGACCTTTGTATCAACTGTTGTCGGGAAATCCGTGATGGAGATATGCGGTGTTGTGAGAAAAAAGAGATAATACCATATATTAATCGAGGATTTGAGTACTTGCATGGTGGAAAGCCTAAAAAAGCCAAAGGGTGTGTTGAGACTTATCCTCGAGATCGTGTGGAATCAGCATTTGTATGGAGAGCAGAAAAAGATGGAAACATTCCTTGTCCACCACCCAACTTGGGTGGTTGTGGTAAGGGTTTTCTAGAGTTGAGATGTGTGTTGGAAGATTCAATCTCTGAACTGGTGGATGAAGGAGATGATATTGCCAGAATCCACAACATAATGGATGTGGATGAAACTGCAGGAAAGTGGTGCTCATGCTTTAACTCGGGTGGTGAAATTGATCTCGAGAGTGGTATGCTGAAGAAAGCTGCTTCTAGACAAGGTTCAAGTGATAATTATTTATACTGTCCTAGGGGCAGAGATATCCAAGCTGGAGAGATAAATCATTTTCAGTGGCACTGGAGCAAAGGTGAGCCTGTGGTTGTTAGCAATGTTCTTGAAAATACATCAGGTTTGAGCTGGGAACCCCTTGTCATGTGGCGTGCCTTCCGTCAAATTACACATACAAAACATGGTCAACAGTTAGAAGTTAAGGCCATTGATTGCTTGGATTGGTGTCAGGTTAGTTCAATTGCTTTTGCTAGACAATGAAATCATTTAAGCTTCTAATTTCCTCCCCCAAGTTGTTGTGAGATAGTTTCTCTGGTCACTTTAGCTTGATTACATAAGGGAACTCCACATATGGATTCATCAAACTAAACCATAACCCCCTCCCCATGGACTAACTTCTTTTTTCCCTCAAACAATTTATTCATAAAAATGATAGCAAAATCACATCTTTTCTATTCCACAGAATCTGGAAAGAAAAAACCAACATGTAACCTAGAAATTTAGCCAAAAACTAACAGCAAGAGGCAAGAGACTAGCATTTAACCAAAAAATTAACATACCTTTCAATACCAAATTTTGGCAAGGGAGGAAATAACATAAAAAGAATGGAGACATGGAAACTGAATTAGAGATCAGGGAAGCTCCATATTTCCAAATGAGTGAGTGAGAGGAAGCCTCAAATTTTATTGAAACGAATTTTAAGCCACTAGGTACTTTCAATCCATCAAATGGAAGTCATGTTTATAATCTCGTAGTTAAGATCTATTTCCATATTTAAAAATTAAAATTTCAGAGATACAGACCAATTTCAATTTTGCTTTTTTTTCCCTTCTTTTTGCTAATTTTTCTTTTTGAAAAATAATGCGTTCTGAGTACTAAACTGTATTAGTGTTTCAGCTGCACATACATTATTATTATATTTTAGGATTTTGAACTATATAAACTAATATGAACTTGTTAAATTGCAGCTTGATGTCAACATCCACAAATTCTTTACCGGGTATTCAGATGGTCAGTTCGATTCGAAATTGTGGCCTCGGATACTGAAACTCAAGGACTGGCCCCCTTCTAATCATTTTGAGAAATGCTTGCCACGTCATAATGCTGAATTTATCAGTTGCTTACCTTTTAAGGAATATACACATCCATACAAAGGCAATCTAAATCTTGCTGTTAAATTACCGGAGAAATCTTTAAAACCTGATATGGGACCCAAGACATATATTGCTTATGGAGTTGCACAAGAGCTTGGTCGTGGGGACTCTGTTACCAAGCTTCACTGTGATATGTCTGATGCAGTATGTCAATATCTAATTCCCAGCTTGAAAGCTATATATATTTTCCATTTTTAAAATTGAGATAATTAGTATCCAATTAACCAATTTTTTCAATCGTTGTGAGATTGTTTAAGGGAATTGCATATTTAAAGAGTATTCCTTGCTAATTTTTGTTTGCATTGCTGCATGAAAATTTGTATTCTGATGAGGAAGGACGACTGGGTGATTTCTTAACTTCTGATAATGCTTAGTATTTCCATATGCAAGTATTCAAGTTCAAATTATCTTTTATAACAACAAAAATTAAATTGTTGGTCTTCATTTATCACGATTTAAGGATTTCTGTTAGCACTACGCTTTAAGATTTTCTGATCATGTTTGATTGATACTGGTAAGGAATGGAAAATGTTGCAGCAATAAAAGTGAAAAATATGCAAATCTTATTTCTTGAGAGATTGTTGTTACTTGTTATTATTACTCAATACTCATTGCTTACCCCTCTGATGTGATTAGTTGCTTTAACTTTACTTGAACCTAAACAATCTTATGCTGGCTTGTTTCAGGTGAATGTGCTTACCCATGCTACTGCTGTCACCCTTGAACCCAAGCATTTACATAGTATCAAAGAATTAAAAGCAAAACACCTTGCGCAAGATCAAAAAGAAATTCATGGTGCCATGACTGATACTAATATTGTTGACAGCAGCAAGTTTTACAATGACCCTTGTAGCATGACTGAAAATGGAAAGGAACATGTTTGTGAAGAAGTTGTTCATGAAAACAAAAATGCAGTTTTGGAGGATGCGTCTAGCCCTAAGAGAGGTGATGCTGAAGAGGGTGGTCTTCGAAGTTTGAATGAACACAATGGAACTGACCCCGATGAGTCTGTAAAGGTGAATCTGGGTGAACAAACTTGTAGTGATGCAAAAATATCGGAAGAAATGGAAGGTTGGGAGGCGTCTGATGGTGGTGCACTATGGGACATTTTTCGTAGGCAAGATGTTCCCTTGCTGCAGCAATATCTTGACAAGCATTTCAGAGAATTTAGGCACATCCATGCTGGTCCTGTTCCACAGGTTACTACGATCAATGATTTAACTTATATTCTACAGTTATATTGATATTAAGACAGCAAAGCTTTCTGTTCTTTATATTTCCAGTACTCTCTGGCTGAACTACCCTTACATACATGCAATGTTATGAAATATCCTTGGTTTGATTAGGCCCTGCCTCATTATTTATTCCATTTTGAAGTAAATAAGAGAAATGAATTCCTTCGTATCTGCCCAAAATGATATTACTTGCTTTGAAGGAAACATGAAGGAATGTTCTACCTTGTGATGCTTCTAGCTAGTTGACCAAAGTTTGCTGGTTTGCATTCCATGTGAACTAGACTTGTCTTGAATTAACTATACATTAAACTTATGAAATAATGTGCATTTCTATAAACTTGCCATTGTGGATTTGGTCTAGAAATTTCATTCTGAAACTGTCACATCACACCATTAACTGTTCCCACTTCTATAAGCTTGTCTTGTCTATGTTTTACCTTGGTGTATTTTTAGGGAAAGATCTATACATCATCAAGACATGTCCACATGTTTATTAGGTGCTCTTGCTTTGGTTATCCAGGTGTTTCATCCAGTGCATGATCAGTCATTTTATTTGACTTTGGAACACAAAAGAAAGCTCAAGGAGGAATATGGTTAGATTGTCATGTGTTATTAGGCTAGACTTTATTATCATTTATCACCAGGATTCTTGACAATAATCTTCTTCTGCTTGCTTTTTATACAGGAATTGAACCTTGGACATTTGTCCAAAAACTTGGAGATGCCGTCTTTATTCCTGCTGGTTGTCCTCATCAAGTCAGAAACCTGAAGGTTGGTTTGAATTATTGTGATCTATGAAAACTGGTTGACGTAATTGTTTGGATTTTAAGAGACATGTTCTTGTCTAAATAGCAGTTCTGCATAGTAAGTTTATTAGCCGCATTCATATAGCATCAAGAAATACGACTGTGTTCTTTTTTAGCTGATGTTTCACCCAACCTTTCGGTCTCACACATATATCATGATAGTTGTGTCAGTTCATTTTCCATTTATTCACAGTCGTTTAGTGAATAAGAATATATGCCAACTAAAAGTGAATATTTTTTTGTATTATCTAACCAAGCTCATTTGCATTGTATCCAATAGTTATTTTATTTATATTTGTATCAGTAAAGTTGTTTTAACATACAAAATTGAGTTTCCATTTAAAGACAATGGTCTAGTTTTGTCATTTTTCTGAATCTTTCAGTTGTTTAATGGCCTCGGCAAATCTAAATTATATCATCAATGCCATGCGAATTACAACATGCCAGAGTGCTCCGTGCTTTCTTTTATTTCACATAGCCAATAAAAAATACTTTCACTTGTAGGGGTCCCATTCCAGTGAATTTTCTGACATTATTGTACTGTAAAAATGGATAACTGAAGCAGCTGCATACATAGTGCCTTCAGATTCTTTGCTTGGATTGCCTAAGAAAAAGGGATTTAGTAATAGTTGAACTTTGATTTATTTTTAAAATATCTTGTTCAAACAATAGTATGAATACTGATTTTACATGACAATTAATTTCCTTGGCTAAATTTGTGCATGGCTATTATTCTAATTCCGTTTCGATTCATGTTTCCCATAGTCATGCATCAAGGTTGCTCTCGACTTTGTCTCACCCGAGAATGTTGGAGAATGCATCCACTTGACTGAAGAATTTCGTAGGCTTCCGTCAAACCATTGGGCTAAGGAGGACAAGTTGGAGGTAACCCATCATTATCTGTCATCGACATTCTCTATTCGCTTAATGTCTTTATCGATGTTTAAAAAACAATAAAAGTCATTGTTTGCTTGAACTTTATTAGAGCATTCCTTTGGATATTTTTCTATTAGAAAGAAACAATAAAAGCTTTTACGGGGAGAAGACTGTTTAATGTTTTGTTGGAACATACTGTTTTTTGTGGCTGTCTGATAACCTTTTGATAACGACGAAATTTCTTTCTTTTTGTGTGCTGATTGGAAGACTTCGTTTATAATTTTCTTAGCCTGGGCTTAGGCTTTTCTCCCTCTCCACTCCTTTCTCAAAATTCGAAGCAAGTTTTTAGTATGACTTATGCCTTGAAACAGGTGAAGAAAATGAGTGTTTATGCTATGAAAGCGACCATTGAGTGTTTGAAGAAAAAAACAAGTGCTAGTGATGCAGACGGAAATTTGCCTAATTAAGGATATTTCTTACGAGGTTTGTTAAATCATTCTGAATTCGCACATTTTTCCAGTCCTAGAGATATTTTTGAGATTAATGTCATTGTAAGTTCTCGTTGGTATTCAAAGTTGATTTTGTTCATCTTTTGAACTCGGTACAGCCTCAGGGGCGATCCTGTGACCAGAAGATTGAGCACAAGGCTTCAGTTGGTATAAGATATGTTTGATCTTGAGCTTTTGTGATGCCAACTGTTTTGTAGCAATAGAACCATTCCCCATACATTTTGTACAATGATTCATTGGCCTTTTTAGTCCCATGTATGATATAGTTCAACAATAACTTAAGCTGGTCGATATGTCATTAATCAGCGATGAGCTTCGGGGTATCGCTTTTGATCCTTCTGGCGTTTTTGTATAGATAACATTACTGCCGTAATGGGAAAAATCAAATGCACAAGGATGACCTGTATGATTTGGAACCTTCATACTCCTTTTCAAAATTGTATTTTTGTTAGGTCTATTGTTTTTGCCAGTTATCACAGAACTGCTGGGTTCGTACTCGACGTCAGAAGCCAAGATCAAGACTGCAGAATTAGAATTCTCCAGGTACGTCGATATGAATGACCGACTCTGTTTGATTACTTTTTGAGGAGTTTAGACCTGTATTTGGAGAAACATAAATTGCAAAAATGAACAACATAATGGTAACGAGTTAAAAGGTCTATGATCGAAACATTACTTTAATCTGTTGAATCGAGTTTAATCTTACTAGTTTAGATGCCTGTGGATTGAAATGTGGAGCTCTCAAATGCCTATGGATATTTATCATTACTAGTTTAGATGAATCTGTGCTTCTAAAATTAAAGATAAAAAAAATGTCATGCTACTGCATTAATATTAATGTAGTAGCATAATTTAGTTGATTTAAAGTGTGTAGATTCAGGTTTTCTTGAGTTCATCGGGGGAGGATTTGAACCTTTAACTTCTTGGTCGAAGGTACGTGTCAATTACCGTTGAGCTATGCTCACTTTGGTAGACTAACTTTTACTGTATGGTGTTTTAATGAAGGTTAGTCTGGTTTTTATTAATCTTACATGTATTTATCCAAAGAGATAAGAGAGTGCGGAGAATTTGACCCCAAACTGAAATCTTTCTTAGATCAATTGTTTCTATAAGTTACAATTATATTACCATCTTCAAATCTAAAGTTAATCTTCTTGCTATCGTGTTTTGATCAACTTAATCCTCACTTGGGGGATTATCCCCATCTTAAAAAATATGTTGGTTTTCTCCGTATTCAAGGATTTTTTTTTCTCTGAATTTTTGTATGTTTAAATTGAATCTGAAATAGATTAAATTACATTAAAATTAATTAAAAGTTGTATTAAATATAATTATTTTTAATTGTTAAAATGCATTAATATCAATTTAATTAATTATTACATTGTAATTAATCAATAAATATATTACTTCGTTATTTTTTAATTAAAAACATTACTAAATCCATACATTGTTTGCTAAAGCTATTAATTAATAATATGATAAGTTTTGTACAAATAAAATAAAATAAAATAAAAAGTTAAATTTATTCAATTAATTGTTGAAGCTTTAGCTTTTTATCATTATTATATATAAAAATTTAATTAAAATTGTTCATTGATTGTTTTGAGTAAACTAGTTTATATTAATTGATTAATTTGTCAAGTAGTTCACAATTATATAATATTTTAGAATTAATTCTACGAAACGAACACAATTGTTATTTATTACTAGAGATACTTGATGAAATATGACAATCTTTGATTCTTAAATTATTTTGTACATATATAATATAGTTATAGATATCTAATCTCTTTAAATCAAAATCTTTAAAGCTCTAGTAGTATTGTTCTAGATGGCTTAAGTGATGCGCTAACATAAAAATAGATAAGAGTTTTATCTGATAAAATCGAATGTTTAATATTAAAAAGGGAAAAATACACTTTTAGTCCCTGAGGTTTGGGTTAGGTTTCATTTTGGTCCCTGAGTTTTCAAACTCAACAATTTAGTCTTTGAGGTTTGGTTTTAGTTTCATTTTAGTCCCTCCATCCATTTTTCCGTTAAAAACTAACGGTTTGCTAACGTGGCACCTATTTTTTTTAAAAAAATTATTTTTAACTTTTTTAAAATAAAAATATATTAAAATAATAAAATATAATTATTTTATTATATTTTTATTTATTTCTCCCTCCCTCTCTTCTCTCTCCTTCAACACAAAACCTCCGTCTTCTTTAACACAAAGGCTAAATTATAAGAAATACCCCTTCTTTAACACAAAGGCTAAATTATAAGAAATACCCCTGAACTTTGGGGTTTGTTTCAAAAATGCCCCTGAACTTTAAAAAGTTTCAAAAATACCCCTGAACTTTGAAAAATGTTTCAAAAATGCCCTTGCCTTTAATTTTGGATGGAAACCGTTAAAGTTTTAGTTTCAAAAATACCCTTGAACTTTCAAAAAAATTTCAAAAATACCCTTATTGAAAAATGTTTCTTCTTTTTTCCTCTTCTCACCGTAAATTCTTTCTCCATGAAAATTAATGCAAAACTTTGCTTATAAAGGTTGTGTGTAACACAATATACCAGATAATTTAGCCTAACACAAAACCAGCCCACTTCCTCCTCCTCCTTCACACCGGCCGGCGGCGACCGGCAACCTTTTTTTTTCCTCTTTCTTTTCTCCTTCTCTAAGCCTTCTTCTTTTCTTCTCTCCAACTTCTCTTTTCTTAAAAAAAAAAAAAAAATCCGAATCTGGTTCGTGAGTGTCGAAGTTGCAGGTCCGTTCGTGGAATCGCGTGGATCGTGCTACTTGTCGTCCGTTGCCCATTGAGCTGCTGTTCGTCGAAGTTGCGGGTTCGCGAGCGTTTTCCAGATTTGCGAGTTCGAGAGGGAGATATGGGTTCGCAAGGGTTTTCTAGATCTACGGGTTTGAGAGAGAGATGTGGGTTTCAGATCTGCGTTTTCCAGATCTGCGAGTTTCAGATCTGTGTGTTTGTGAGAGTTTTCCAGATTTGCGGGTTCGAGAGAGAGATGTGGGTTTCAGATCTGCGAGTTTCAGATCTGTGTTTGTGAGGGTTTTCCAGCGCCGGCGACGGGAGGTGAGTTTTAGATCTGAACCGCGACGGAGACACTCATCAATTCACACTGCTACTCACGCGGATCTGCTCGTCATTCGTCGAACCCACACCTTCGCCGGAGCTATCTGCACACGGTGACCTTTTTTTTTAAAACCAATGGAACGGCCGGCCGAAGAGAGAAGAAGATGGTGTGGGAGAGAGAAAGAAAGAAGAAAACAAGAGAAAAAAAAATGTCGACGACGGTGGACGGCCGCCGGCGACGGCGGTGACCGGTGGGCAGTGGCGGCCGACGATGGGGACTGGAGTTTTGGTGGGAGAGTTGAAGAAGGAGGTGGTTTGTGATGATGAGGATGTTGAAGATGAATAAAGAAAAAAGAAATAAAATATATTAAAAATTAATATTTTTATTTATTTTTATTTTAAAAAATGAAAAAATAATTTTTTTAATAAAAAACACATCGCCACGTCAGCATTCCGTTAACATTTCTAACACTATGGTAATATAGAAAATCCATTCATTGTTTGCCATGAAAGAAGCATTCAAGAATTGTGTGGGACTCATGAAATAAAATATTATATCATTAAATGATTATTAAATGACGTGTCAAATGTTGAATGAAAGGAGTATGTACTACCATAGTACTAAAAATTTTCCCGCAATATCTATATTTGCATCTTCTGATTTTACAAATGGTACGACTTATTAATTATTTTGATAACTTGCAGCCTCTTCAGCCAAAGTCACTTATATTAAAAGAAAGAAGCACATAACTTTGGCATAAAAAATGGAGAAAAGAACCTTAATTCTAAATGAATCCACCCATTCAAGAATGACTGAACATATGATGATGCCACTGTTAAGTTTGGTAGCCTGGAGTTTGGAAAATCGATCCTCAAAACGACGATAGAAGTC
Organism: Luffa aegyptiaca; assembly: GCA_017139565.1. Lineage (NCBI taxonomy): Eukaryota > Viridiplantae > Streptophyta > Magnoliopsida > Cucurbitales > Cucurbitaceae > Luffa > Luffa aegyptiaca. Next base: position 14,637,941 of record CM029403.1, read on the forward strand.
TTGAACCAGTCACCTCGTTTGCAAATGTATCAACATTTCCTCTTGCTTTGCAACTAAAAATTTCATCCAACTCCCTTTAACTTCAGCTCTTGAGATCTGAAATGCAAATAGTTGGAATGCTGCCCTTTTCGATAAGAGATTTAACTCCCGAGCCAGTTCGTTCGTCTTCAGATAATTTAAATATTGCATCTCTTATGGTTACGTAGTTCTTGTCAGCCGGATCAGGAACGTTTCCTTTCTCAACAGTCTCCTTTAATATGTTTAGAGCCATGGGAAAGTTTTGTTTGGATATGAAAGCATCAATCAATGCAACAGAGACATAACTGTCTGGTTTCATTTCCTTTTCTTCCATCCTATGGTAATAAACTAGAGCTGCGTCAGGCCTTCCACACTTGCAAAGACCGTGCACAATTGCCATGTAAGCTATCCTGTTTGGGAAGCACCCTTTTTGCTGCATTTCGTTCCAAAGTATTTCGGCATCGTCAGGCCTTCCAGAATTGCAGCATCCATCGATCAAAGTCGTGTAAGTGATGATGGTTGGTTCCCTGTTCTCTCCATTCATTTTGGAAAGACAAAGCATTGCCTGATCAATGTCACCCCTTTTGCACCATCCATCAATAAGAAGATTGTAGGTAACAATGCTAGGAACAAGCCCTGCCACTGTCATTTTGTTCCGACAATCCTGGGCTTCGCTAACTCTCCCGGCTTTGCAGAAGCCATTTATCAATACGTTGTAAGCAACCACATCGGGACGATAACCACGAGTACAAATGTCTTGGAACATCTCGAAAGCACGATCCACTTCATGAAGTTTGACTAGCCCATCCATGGCAGCAGAATAGGCAATTATATCAGGAAGGAAGCCTTCACAAACCATATCAGCAAGAAAATTACAAGCTTCAATAACTCGCCCATTTTTGCACAGTTGTTTCACAAGAAGTGTAGAATGTTTTATCCATGGCTCGTGTCCGTGACCACGCATCTCTCTCAGTAATTCAATGGCTCCTACAATATCCTCTCTTCTACATAAGCACCCAAATATTGAATTATGGGTAAAATGTGTCGGTTCAAGTCCTGATTGCTTCATGTGTCTCAGAAGCTTATAACTTTCCTCTAATTTGTCTGATTTGCACAGTGCATCTATCAAATTGTTATAAAGTAATTGGTTTCCTTCACAGCCAAGTTGAATCATATCTTCAAAGAGGCTTAATGCTACATCCAATTTACCTGTCTTTAGCAAGCCATCGATTACAATAGCGAACGAAGAAATATTTGGAAGTACCTCTTTAAAAGTTCGGTGGATCTCACAAATGTGAATATCATCAGTATGAGACTCATTTCCCATCATAACTCGAAGCATATAACAAGCTCTATCTACGAAGCCAGCATTAACAAGACAAGTCAACACTGAATTGTAAAGCAAGATCATACCTTCAGCACTCATATCTTTTGGTCTTTCCTCAAGTAGCACGATCACAACTCTTTCTTAAGAAGAAGATGCTATCAGCTTTGCAAGTATCTCGATGTCAGGCGGAATTCCGAGCAACTTCATCTTCCAAAACAAAGCCATTGCTTTCTCAAATGCTCCCTTCTTACAAAGTCCTCCTATTAGCACATCATAGATTGAAATATCAGGAGTAAAACCCAGTTTCTGCATTTTCTCAAGCAACTTAAGAGCCATATCCTCCCTGGATTCCTTCACAAAACCATGAATCAATGCATAAAATGTCTTTTCATTCAACCCAAGATTTTCATCTCCCATTATGTTTATGAATTTCATTGCTCTATCTACCTCACCCCACTTGCTAAAAGCTAATGCCAAGATAGAAAAGACGTACCCATCAACCCACCCTCTCTCATGAATATCATTATAAACATTTAAAGCTTTGTCAAACTTCCCAGCATTGCAGTAAGCCTTCAAAACTGGTGTCAACGTGTACTTATCAACTTCCCATCCGAAATCTTTCATCTCCCTCAGCCTGTTCTCCATGGAATCAACAGCATTTGCCTTGGACAAAATTTCCAACAAACAGTTATAACTATAACTATTTGGAACACAGAGACCCATTACTCTGACCTGATCAAACAAAAAGCTAGCTTCCTCAACCAGCCCCACGCTTCCCAAACATCTCAAAAAGACTCCTAAAGCTCCAGGAGTCATCAAACAACGAAAGTTAAGGACATCCATAGCAATGGCTCTCAGTGGGGCATTTTGTCGAGCATGTGATAGGATTGATGCAATGGCATTGAAAGTATAGCAATTATGCCTGTAACCATGCTGTTTTGAGGCCCAAATGAAGAACATATGAGCAACCTTCCAATTCCTCAGGCCATTCAATACAGTTTCAACGATTTGGGTGTTGAGTCTTGGAGCTAAAATTTTGAGCTCAGGGTCATCTGGGGAAAATTTTCGTTGGCTGAAGAGGGAAATGAAGTTATTACTGATATGGGTTTCGTCAAGAGGAGGAATAACATTGATCACTTCTGTACAAATTGGCCTGTAAGATTGAGAAGCAACAACGGGAGAGAGATTTTCGCTGAAGATGAGTGAAACAACAGCGACAGAATTAGTGAAATTGACGGATTTGCAAAGGCTTTGATTAGCAAGCGTGATTCTGGGAAGCGCCATGGGAATGGAGATGAGATATTTAAGTTCTGTTTGCACGAAGCTGAAGCAATCTGGAATTCATATTGACCTGTGAGATTCTTCTTGCTGCCAGAGGTTTGCCTCTGAACGACATGGGCGTATGGAAATATTGTATCCAAAAATTAAATTTTGGATTATAAATAAATTCTGGGGTTTGTTGATAAGTGTTTGAATTTATTTTATTTTATTTATTATTTTTTTTTTTGACAATATGTGGGGTGGGGGCTCAAACCACATACCTTGTGGTTATCGGCATGACTTTGTGTCAGTTGTGCCAGTTGAGTTATGCTCTTGACGAATTTTAAAATGTGTTAAAATAAGTCTTAGGAGTTAGGTTTTTTAATTTTAAAATGGGTTAATTGGACTTTCCAATCTCCATTTTGTGTTTCTAAAATTTCAATTTTGTATCTAATAAGTTTTTGTTTTAAAAAAAAAAATATTGTGTCTGATAAGTTATCGACCTATTCCTAGTTCATGAACTTATTAGACACAAAATTAGAAGTTTAAGTCCCGTTTGATAATCATTTGATTTTTTATTTTTGGTTTTTGAAAATTTTACTTGTTTTCTCATTTTCATCTTTGTTAAGAAACCATTTGATTTTTTAACCAAATTCCAAAAACAAAAATAAGTTTTCGAAAACTTTTTTTTTTCAAACTAGTTTTTGAAAACATGAGAAGAAGGTATATAACAAAACAAAAAAACTTACAGTGGAACTGTGTTTATAAACTTATTTTTTTTAATTAAAAAAACAAGTGATTATGGCCGCATAGTCCCATTAGGCATAAAATTCAACTTTATGTCTAATAGATTATTTATATTAAAAAAAATTGAATATGTCATAAATCTATTAGACATAAAATTGAAAGTTCAAGAACTTATTAGATATTTTTAAAGTTCATAAACCTATTAGATACAAAATTAAAAGTTTAAAGACTTAAGTAAGGGATCAAATTGACACAAATCGAAAAGTTTAGACATTATGTAATTTAACCTAAAACTTTAAAGGTTGTGTTATATAGGTCCTTGAATTTTCAAAAAGGTACAACTATTTGGATCTACAAGACAACTATTTCTCTTTTCTAGAATCTTCCATTTTCTTACAACTCTCCTAATTACATTTTTTTTTTTTTTTTGAGTTAATCAACTTTTGGAGTGGGGGGTTTTTTGGAAATGTAGGGGAGGTATTGAAAAATATTAGAGAATAAGGGGGTTTTTGAAAGTGATTAGAGATTAGAGGTGTCGCGTAGGTTGGACCTACGCGACATGTAATGTCGCGTCTCTTGTAGAGACGCGACCAGCCCAACCATACAGCAACCAGACGAACGAGACGGCGACCAGACGGCAAGTAGTTTTGTCAAAAAATCGGTTTAGTCGCGTCTTTTGTAGGTACGCGACTGCATGGGGCACGTCAGGAATCTTCGCGCAGTGAGAGGTCACGTCATCGGAAATCTCACACAGTCACATCCGTCAGGAATCTCTGCCGCGCGGTCAATCAGCCGTCTCGTTAAGTCATCAGTCCCATCGATTTTTTTTTTCTGGTGGTAGCTTTGGCGTTAAATATGGTAGTTGGTTACTATTAAAACTTCCACATACAAATTTGCTCTTATTCATCTGAAAACTCACTCTCTCATATAGCATTCATCCGAAAACTCTCTCTCAAACAGCAGTCTTTTGTCCAAAACTTCCTCTATTGAAATCTCTTTGAAACAGATTTTTTTTCATTGTTGTGGAGTGTTCGAATCTTAGAATCACAACATAGGAGCACGTCGTATTCATCAGTGGTATTTTATATGTTTATACTTGTTGCTAATTATTTTGTATTTATTTACTTGTTGTTAATTCATTTGTTATACTGATTTTTTATTTGTAGTGATAATAAGTTATGAATATTGTTTTTTTATAGGGAAGAGACTCCAAAAACGTAGAAGAATTGTTGAAGTCAGCCGTGTGCATCTAATAGATTAGCAAAGGTTTATTGGTCCTCGATTTTTTTTCTTTTTTTTTTTCATTATATCTTACGTTTATTTTTTTTTTTTTCTGTTTTAGTAGTGTTTTTATAATAATATTTTTTTTACAGGGCCAAACTCTACAGAGAAAAAAAAAAGTGATCTTTGAGAACGAAGGTTTAAATACAGTGTAGGATTTTTTTTCTTTTTTTTTCATTATATTTTACGTTTATGATTTTTTGTTTAGTAGTGTTTTTATACTGATTTTTTTTACCGGACCAAACTCTACATAGAAAAAAAAGTGATCTTTGAGAACGAAGCTTTAAATACAGTGTAGGATTCTATTCCAAAAAAAAAAAATATATATAGTGTAGGATTTTTTTTTTCCATTATATCTTACGTTTATTTTTTTTTTTCTGTTTTAGTAGTGTTTTTATACTTATATTTTTTTTACAGGACCAAACTCTACAGAGAAAAAAAAAAGTGATCTTTGAGAACGAAGGTTTAAATACAGTGTAGTATTTTTTTTCTTAAGCATGTAAAATGAATGTACATTGTCTGTTTGTATCTTGGAGAAAATGGACATTTGCATAAGTTTATGAATATGTTATGCATGAAAGTCGAAATTTTATTTGCTGAGATTAGAATGAATGTTAGTTTTGTTATGGTTTTGTTGAGGAAAATATTGATTTTTTTTAATTTTTTGTTTCAAAATGCAAAAGTTGTTTTTAAATTTTTGTTATAGTGTTTTAAATTTTGCTTGGTGTTAACTTTAACTAATATAAGAAATAAAATCATTATATACAAAAGTGTGAAAATAAGTTTTGTTTAGGGGTTTTTATTCTGAATTTTGAAATAGAAAAATAATTTGTTGAATTGATTATTCCAGATGGGAGCTGTACATTTATGTGTACTCTATTGTGTTGTGTTTACTTGTGAAAGAAGGGTTTTTAGAAAAGTAAAAATAAAAGGAGAAAAATTAGGAAAACAGTTTTTTAAGCATGGAGAAGGAATATACATTTTCTATTTGCAATTCTCTTTTAGAAATTAGACCTTTGAAAATGTGATGCATGAAATTCCAAATTTTAGTTTCCAAGTTATCGAGAATAAATGTCATATTTGTTATGATTTTGTTGACCAAAATATTGAAATAAGTTTAATTTTTTAGTTGAATTATTGAAATTAGGTAATGTACATGGAAAATAGCACGGATTTATATGATGCTTGGTTATCTTTTTACAGCAAAAACGTGAGATTGGAAGCTTAATTCTGAAATTTGTGGAAAAGAGTACAAAAAATATTCACACACAAGGTATGTATTAATCAATAAAGTGTAAAATATTATTATTAATGGAAGGTTTATTAAATACATGAAAAAAATATATATGGTAACGAACATAGTTAATATACATATTCACAAAAAAAAAAAATAGTTAACATATACATTAATGCACGCAATTTATTTTTGTATATGAGTAATTATTTTCAATAGAGGATATTTATTTTTTACATATAGATTATAGTAAAATTAGAAATTATCCAAAAGAAAATTCAATTTTAATATAATTGATTGGATACAATAATTACCTTTTAAAATATAAATAATGTGTATATGTTGATAAAATAGAAAAAATGGGAGAAAACCATATTGTTTAAATATGTCATAAACCAATACTTTTGTAGAAGTTCCTATGTTAAATTTGAAGCAATAGAGATCAAATAATTAAGATATGGATATTTTGAAAAATAATTTGAAGTTCATATGCGTTTAATATTGTTTGTACTGGTTAATTAAATTTATTATGTTGTTTGTGTGATAATTGGTGATAATAGGGTATGTTACTTGTTGTATAAGAATAATTCAATAAATTGTCAAATTTTCAAAATGTATTATTAGAGTTATAGGCTAAACCCTAAAATTATCAATCTTTCAAAATGTATATTAGTAACATTTAAAACCTTAAACCCTAAAACTAAAACACTCAAAATCCTAATAAAAAACTAACCCCAACAAAGAAAACCCTAAAAACCTAAAAACCCTAAAGCCTAAAACCCTAAACCCTAAACCCTTAAAAACCATAAACCCTACAACTAAAACCCTAAACCCTACATCTCAACCACTAAAACCTACACTTAAAAACCCTAAACCCTAAAACCCTAAAACTTAAACCTCCTAAACCCTAAAACCCTAAAACCAAAACCCCTAAAAACCCTAAACCCTAAAACTCCTAAACCCTAAAACCCTAAAAAACTTAAACCCTTACAAACCCTAAAACTAAAACCCCAAAACCATAAAACCCTAAAACTATAATCCTAAAACCGTAAAACTCTAAAGTCTAAATCTTAACTACTAAAACCCTAAACCCTTAAAAACCATAAACCCTACATCTCAACCACTAAAACCATAAATTCTTAAAAACCCTAAAAATCCTAAACCCTAAAACTCGAAAACTAAAACCCTAAAACCAAAACCCCTAAACCCTAAAATTATTAAACTTTCGAAATGTATTAGTAAACACTAAAAATCCAAACATAACCATAAACCCTAAACCTTGAGTTCTAACCACTAAAATCCTACCCTAAACCCTAAATCTTAACCATGAAAACCCTAAACCCCTAAACCCTAAACCCGAAATCTTAACCACCAAAACCCTAAAACAAAAAACCCTAAACCCTAAAACTAACCCCAGTAAAGAGAACCCTAAAAACCCTATATCGTAACCCCTAAAATCTTAAACCCAAAAACCATAACCCTTAAACCCGAAAAATCTTAAACCATAAAATACTAAGTCCTTAAAACCCAAAAAACTTCTACACCTAAAATCTAAAACTCTAAAGACCTACAGGACGTTGTCTAAGAATGCTAAGGATTAAAAACCATAATCTGCCAAATATCCCAAATCTTGTGTGGAATTCATAAGAATTAAAAACCATAATCCATAATTTTAGTATATTTTAGTTGTTGACTTAGTTACTATTTCCTTCCAGGACGTTGTCTCAAAATCATATTTAGTGTCATAGTTATCATGGAAGACGTTGGATTTATAAGCTACATGGGTGGGAATATAGTCCACGGTCTGAATGGTATAGAGTACGATGTCGGGCCATCTATTATGATCAATTTTGATCGGGATATTGCATTCGAAGAATTTATTCAAGGGTTATGCAATGGCCTATTAATTGATAGAACTGGAGGGTTGGAGGTCATATTTAGATACGGAACTATTGGATTTGAAGGGTCCACTTATTATGTTCCGGTATCATTACGAAGCGAAGTTGATCTTAGGTTTATTATGACCCATGCTCCTTCTCTTCCCTCTAGAGTAGAGCTTTTTATCTCTCAACCGAACAACGTAAGTATAGCTCCTGAAGTTGATTATACCCCTGAACAATACTATATCCCTGAACAAGACTATAGCCCGGAAGTTGAAGGTGAAGATAACCTTGAGCTTGATGATCAGAACATTCCTACATTGGACAGAGAGAACATAGACTCAATGGTTGTGACGAACGACGATGTTGGAACGGAGTCTGATAATGATAGCACAGATGAAGCATCTGATGATAATGTAGAGGAAGCGCCGCAGATGTACGGAGTGCATGAAATCCCTTCCTTTTTCACAAAGTTGGACATGAGAGCTATCGATTCCCTTGCTGACACGGGGATTGAAAGAGAAGCAAGAGGAGACGATTCATTGGTGAAAGGGATGATATATAAGTCGAAGAACGACTTAATGAACGTCGTTAAAAGCTACTCTATCATTCGACATCAACACTTTGACGTCGTTGAGTCGAAGAAAAAGGTGTGGGCAGTAAAATGTAAACGATACGGCAAAGGTTGTATGTGGCGCCTCCGTGCTTGTTGCCTTAAGAAACATGGTCAATTTGAAATCACACAATACAATGGGCCACATTCGTGTGTTTATGCTAGGTTGAGTCAAGACCATAGACAACTAGACTCCAACCTCATTGCAGCTGAAGTCCACAACGTCGTCCAGTGCAACCCATCTATAGACCTTCGAACATTACAGGAAATCGTAGTGCAAAAGTATGGATATTCTGTAAAATATTCAAAGGTATGGGATGGGAAGAGGAAAGCTATACAAAATGTATTTGGAGATTGGGATGAATCGTATACGTTATTGCCATCTTGGACCAATATCCTAATGCTAACAAATCCTGGTACAAAAGTTGCATGGAGGTGGTACGAGATGGAGAGGAATAATAATGAAATAATATTTCGCAGTGTTTTCTGGTCGTTCGGTCCGGTTATCGAGGGTTTCAAGCATTGTAGACCATTGCTTCAAATCGACGGAACACATCTGTACGGAAAATATAAGGGCAAGTTGTTGATTGCTACATCCGTTGATGCAGACCGACACATCTACCCCGTTGCATATTCCATCGTACCAGAAGAAAGTTCCGATACATGGGGTTGGTTTTTAAAAACGCTCCGACAGCATGTGGTCGGTGCGAGGGCCGATGGGATGTGTCTAATTTCAGATAGGCATAAGGGTATCATCTCGGCTGTACGTGACAAGGAGAACGGTTGGACTAATGCACACCATCGATTTTGTTTGCGACATCTTGCAAGCAACTTCAATGAACGGTTCAAAGACAAGGTTTTGAAGAAGTTGGTGTACCGGGCTGGTTCGAAGTTTACAGTTACTAAGTTCAACCGTTGCATGCAAGAGCTTCAATCAATGAATAAGGAGTGCATGAGATTCTTTACGTCCTTAGATCCGACCCAATGGACACAATCACATGATGGAGGACATCGTTACGGTTGGTTGACAACGAACGTAGCCGAGTGCACCAATGGGGTCTTAAAAGGAGCTAGAAAATTGCCCATCACTGCATTAGTTCAAGCCACATTCTATCGAACAGTAACATATTTTGCCACCCGACGACATGAAATACAGAAGTCTCTAAATGCTGGACAACAATTCACACGGTAAAAAATTTCTATAACCCATAGTTCATATGTTCTGCTTCATGAAACTCAATAATAATTTATGTCATTATGTTAGGTATGCAATTGACATGCTAATTCCATGGGAAGCAAGAGCAAACAGTCACAAAATCCACGTGTTCGACTATGACCTGGGTATATGTGATGTTACTACATCAATTAACCCAATAACAATGAAGGGTGGAACGAAACATCGAGTACGTTTGTGCGATGAATCGTGTGTTTGCAATAAGTGGAAAATATATGGCATCCCATGTTCCCACGCCATTGCTGTCTGCAAAGAAATTGGAGTAGACTACCTGCGGTTTGTTAAACCTTACTATAAGTTACCAACTTATTTGGCTTGTTATGTGCCCCAATTTGAACCAATCCCAGATCAAAGTTGTTGGCCTCAACCAAGTGGTCAAAAAGTGGTTCCAGACGTCTCATATGTGAGAGGTGTAGGTCGACCACGTAGTTCTCGCATCAGAAATGAGATGGATTGGAGGGAGCCCGCGGTCAAGATACGTTGTGGAGTTTGTAGGCAAGAAGGACACAATCGTAGAAATTGTCCTCATAGAGCATCTAGACGAATGCAATAGGCTGTGAATGTTTCCAAACTTTTTGTTACTATGTATTTAATATGTGTAACTTACGTATTTATTTATGTGGAATAAAAATCACTATATTACATGTGTGCAAACTCACCTTCTTATTATTAATGAAACTGACATTAACTGTTAATATACTTAAATGTTGTTAGATGGGAGACAATGATATTACAACGGGTCCATATGATCCATCAGTGCTACACCTACAGGCCAGTCATCGATCCGAACTGGTTTGGGAGGATGTCTACATCAATGCCATGCATTGTAGACGTCGCGAGGCCGTGTTGAAGAGGTTTTCTACTCCAGACCCTCGTATTGAGCCCTACTTACGGGCTTCTGGATTTTATGGGGTATCGTGCATTAGATTCATCCAGCTGGATTGGCACCTGATTACGGCCATGGTCGAGCGTTGGCGCCAGGAGACACACACTTTCCACCTTCCACATGGGGAGTGTACAATCACACTACAAGATGTCACAGTACAATTTGGGCTTCCTATAGACGGCAAAGCTTTGATCGGATCAGTGAACGCAGACTGGTCAGTTATATGTCAAGACTTGATGGGTGTTACACCTGGGAACCGTATGCTGGATGGAGGTCGCATAAGTCTATCATGGTTGGCCGAACAGTTTGACAATTTCACCCATCTTCCAGAGGATGCCGATGAACAAGACCTCCGACGGTACGCTCGAGCATACATTTTATCGCTCATCGGAGGCATGCTATTTCCTGATAAGTCCAACTCGAAAGTCCATCTAATGTATCTTCTGTTGCTTGAGGATTTTGATGAGGCTGGTACATATAGTTGGGGTGCGGGCTGTCTCGCCTGGTTGTACAGGAACCTTTGCAAAGGTTCAGTCATTGATGCAAGGGACCTAGGTGGTTCCCTAATTTTGTTGCAATTATGGACGTGGGATCGATTCCCGATGTTAGCACCCCGACGACGTCACTGGTTCGAGTACCAACTAGGAGATCGGCCTTTGGCAGTCCGGTAAGAACCTTTGGCTAATACAACTATATTCCTTTGTGTAAAACATGATACAACAAAACTAATATTCAATATTGTACTTTGTAGGTGGAATGATGAATTTTCGGTGATCAGGATGCCAACACATGTCCTAGTCCAATACAGATATATGTTGGACACAATTAGGCCAGATCAGGTATAGTTATGTTTAGACAGTAATTTATTTTTTTATCAACTTCTTCATTCCTACTTATGAATCTCAACTACAATTGCATTTTATCGTTGTGTAGATTATATAGGAGCCGTATCAACACCTCCTTAATATGTTACCGGAGTACTGTCTAATCGGTCAGGACATTTGGACTAGCAGAAGTCCACTCGTTTGCTTCTTTGCAGTAGAGTGGCATTTCCCTGACCGCGTTATGAGACAGTTTGGGTGGGTGCAGCATATCCCCATACATTGTAACACAGACATGATCCTGCACTCGTACAACTTACGAGGTCGTCATGAACGAGATTGGGCTACTTATCTAGCTCCATTCATTCAAATATGGGAAGGGCGACGTGATATTATTATTCACGGGCAACCAACTGATGGGGGTGTTGATGTGGACCCACGATACTATCACTGGTTCGCAACTATCAGTCGTCGGTACCTCACGAAGGCAGGAGCCTCGTACCACTTCTTGGTAAGATTTCGTTAAAATAAGTAAGTTGAAAATATTACGTTATTATAAACTATGAACGTTCCACTGATTTCATTTTCTGTGTTTTAGTGTCAGGACCCCATAATGACGGAAGCTCATAGAAGGGCCCTCGCACATATAACGAATATATACCACATCATACATGAAAATGGAGGTGCCCCGGGTCAAAATGAAGATGATCCTATCCACCAACAAGCTGCTCCAGCGCAACAACAGTATTACCCACAGAAGCAACGTGTTGATATAGATGATCCTATCCAACGACAGACTGCCCCAGCTCAGCACCAATATGACCAACAGGAGCAACATGTTGAACTCATTCAACAACATGATGATCCCCCATTGTTCCCATACGTGCCTTCACCACCCCAGATGTTTGAACAAACATTCCCAGAACTCTTCTCTTCCCCTGATTTCATGTCGCAAACACCTACATTCTTCGGAAATTGGGAAGAAGGTCAATCTTCACATACTTACCATGCTCCGGAAGAACAGTATGTGACGTATCGAAATCCAAGTCAGGGAATACACATTAGGGATGCAGGTGATACAACAAATACAAGAGGTCGGGGTGATCGAGGTCAATATGTAACTCATCGATCACGAGCTAGGCGCCATAGGACCCCATCTTCTAGTGAAGACCCATAAACTATTGTTTGTAATTGTAAGTTTGACTAACTTTAGTGTATTAAATCCCAAATCTTCAATTACATTAGTTTTTTTTTTTTTTTTCTAAGTATGATAATGCAAGATTCAATTCTTTAAAATAACATAATAATTAAAACTCGAATCTTCACTTAGATTAGTTCTTGAAATATGAAAACAATATTTAATAATTTATATTATATGATAATTAAAACTCAAATGTCCACGAAAACACGTTTTTTTTTCAAGGACAATAATATATTCCATTTTCTAAATTACATGATAATTAAAACGAAAAATTGTAATTGTTTCTATAAAGTTTAAAACAAGATTATATTGCAATTGTTTTTAATTTTTTAGTAGATTCATGATATGATTCATAATTGAAATAGTTTTAATTTCCCAATGAAGAAAATAACTTCTTTCATGATAAATTTTTTTGAATAAAATTTTATAGGGTAGTTAAACAAAAAAAAAAAAAAAAATCATTTGTCTTTTTTTTTTTTTGAAATGTCGTTTGATTTGTCTTTCATCACATTTCATTTCAAACCATTACATAAATTAATTATTATTTTAATTTTTTTATCATATTTTTTTAGTACAATTTTTTTTATCATATTAAGTAATAATCATTGTTGCAACAATTTAAACTTGTTTCTTAATCAACATAACCAAATTTATTTTACTTTCTCATATTCATGTATATAATTGAGTATCAATTATCATTTTTAATTAAGATATATATATTTTTAACAAGTTTAATTGAATAAAAAATTAGTTATTTTTGGTACACTTGTGTCTTACATATAGATGGAGTATTGAATAATAATAAGTATTCCCAACCTCTTGATATTTCACACCCCAACACTACATCACTAATGTACATGAAATGTTTATTTAGTAATTGAGCAATAAAACAACCCTTTTAACTTTTTTTTTAGATAAAACATACACATTCAACGTTCATGACTTTTCATCTTCTTATCTTTTTAATTCAAAAAACTTAATATATATATATATATATATATATATCAAAATTATGGTAGCTTGATTACGAAAAATAGAGACATATACAAAATTCAGTTTCAATGTATAACACCACATTCTAACCATTTTATATAAAAATCCATCTCCTTTTTCTTTCTATACCGCACATGGCGCAAATCTAAATTTGGGAGAAGAAATCATTGCATAAAGGACTTGTATGTTAAATTCTTTTATAAAATTCTTATATCACATGTTACTTAGTCTAAAGTTAATGCTTAATATAGTTTATATTAAAAAAAATCACTTATTACTCTATAAAATAGTTTATTTTCTTTTAAATACAAACGATCATATGTTTAAACATAAATTTAATATCTGATGAAATAAAATTAAAATATAACGTGCAAAGCACGTGTCAAAAGACTAGTATCTCAACAGAAAAAAAATATGGGTCATCAAAAACATTTTATTTATAAAATAAATAATAAAATAAGATTCTTTTTTTTTAATAATAAAACGGGTTCAATCCAATGGTTTTTTTCTTAGGTTTCAAAGAAGATTTTTTATCATAGAAAAAAGTTCCAAATCCAATTTTTTTTCTTAGCTTTCAAATGGAATAATTTGAAAACCCCAAAGAGATTAAAAAATAATTATTAATTGGTTTTTTTAATCATTAGTTAGTTAAAAAAAAAACCAAATCATTTCATTTAATCATTAGTTAGTTAATAAAAAAACAAAATCATTAGAATTTAAAAAAAAAAAAAAAAGCGAAACAATGAGCCGATGACACGTGGCGTTCGAGTCGCGTCTCTTCAAGAGACGCGACCTACCGCCGTCTGAAAAAAAAAACTAAAAAATCACTTGTCGCGTCTCTTGTAGAGACGCGACATAAGCGAAATTCATGTGTCGCGTCTCTTGGAGAGACGCGACACCTTATATCTCTAAATACTTTCAAAAGCCCCCTTATTCTCTAATATTTTTCAATACCTCCCCTACATTTCCAAAAAACCCTTGGAGTGGGGGATTCTGACCTCTTGATAAAAAATACATGTCAATTAACTAAGATATTGAGGTATGCATTGTGACAAAGTTTTAACCTAAATTTCAAGCATTATTCTGCCAAGAACTCTTGTTGACATTGAATAGTCTCATAATTGACCAACTCTTCCATCAACAATTTTGTTCCATGGTTTATTCTCTTCCACAAAGTCCTATTAAAAAGAAAGACATTTTCTGTCAATAAAAAAAAATGAAAAAGAAAAAAGAAAAAAAAAAGGAGACATTTATCCATACAAATATTTTATTTTCAGGTAAAATAAATCTCCTCTCAATTCTTTTTTTTTTTTTAAAATACCTCTCCTCTCAATTCTTTTGAATGGTCTACAAAGGCATAAACACAGACATAACTTTGAACAAGATATCTTTGAATTTTTCTATAGTACACATACAACTGATTCTAGATGTGGATCAATCCTAAAATAAATTAGTTCCTATCTTCACCTCAAAAATAAATTTGAAAAGAGATTAAAATATAGATTAAATTACAAATTTAGTCCTTAAATTTTGAGCTTTTACTTGGTCTCTAAACTTTCGATTTTGAGTTTAATAGATCCCGGATGTATACTACATTTTATAAAATTTACAAACATGCTAAACACACAATTGAAAGTTTCATGACGTAAAATTCAATTTTATATCTAATAGATAAATTAATTTTTAGAATGTTTTAATATGTCAAAAAATTATTGGACACAAAATTCACATGTTATGAGCCTATTAGACATTGTTAGAGTTTAGAAACTTATTAGATATTTTTTTAAGTTTAAAAACCAAATAGACACAAACTTGAAAATTTAGGACTAAACTTGTAATTTAACCAAAAAAAGAAAAAGAAAAAGATTTAAACGAGATTACAGGTTAAATTACAAGTTTAATTCCTGAACTTTGTTTGTATTAGTCCCTATATTTAAAAAATGTCTAATAGGTTTCTCAACTTTCAATTGTATGTCTACCAAATCTCTAGAGACTTTTAATTTTGTTTTTAATAAATCTCTAACATATTCAAAATTTTAAAAATGAATTGATTTATTAAATATAAAATTGAAATTTATGTTTAATAAGACCTTGAACTTACAATTTTATGTCAGGTAGATAATGGATTTTAAAAAATATTGAATAGGTCTAAGACACAAAATTAAAAATCCATAAACTTAATGGAAACAAAATCAAAAGTCCAATTCAAATATATTCATCAAAGGTGAGAGTTCATAAACCTATTAGACTATTTTTAAAGTTTAGTTACCAAATTGATGAAAAAAAGTTCAATTTTTTTGAATAAAAGTTGTACTGATCTCCACGATATCTAGTTCGAATCTCCCATCCCATATCTTGAAAAAAAAAAAAAAACTGCAATTTAACCCAAATTAAAATGTTTTCTCAAAAAAAAAAAAAAAACTCAAATTAAAATATAACATTAGATGCAAATTCTCGTAAATGAAATAAAGAAATAAAGAATGGAACCAAATTCCAAAAGTCTAGAATCTTCTTGAGTCGTCGAGAATCTTCAAGAGCGATTCACTGTGTAGAAGAGAACCCTCAACAGCCAATGGAGTTGACGACGACGACAACAAATCAGCCGTTCTTCGCCCATTGTTTCAACAATCTTCGCATTCTCTAACATAAATCCTCTTTTCTTCTCTTTTTCTCTGCGAATCTCATTGGTTTTTGCTTTTTGGTGCCCTTCATCGCATCATACAATGTCCTCCGCCTCCAATCTCGCCGCCGATAAGCCTTTCTTCTGCCACCAGTGTGATCGCGCCGTCACTGTTACTGTATCCACCTCCTCGGATCCTCTCTGCCCATTTTGCAACGACGGGTTTCTTGAAGAGTACGAGAATTTCAGTTCCAACTCCAATGCCAATCTTGATCCTAGGTCATTTTTTCTTCCTGATCCTTTTCGCAGTTTTAATCCCTTTGTTTTCTCCTCTTCGAGGGTCGTTGATCTTCAAAACCCTGGTTTATTTTCAAGAACTTTGAGTCCGGCTCCTCAGCCTTGGAATAGGAATCAATCCGATTCGTCAAATCAGTCGGAGCCCTTCGACCCCTTTGTTTTTCTTCAGAATCATTTACGGGGCATCTTCGATAGTGGTGCCGATGTTGTGTTTGAAATTCAGGGTAATCCTTCGCACTCTGGCGTTTCAATGCCTCAGAATGTTGGCGATTACTTCATCGGACCTGGCCTCGAGCAGCTCATTCAATTGCTGGCCGAGAATGATCCGAACCGATATGGAACTCCGCCGGCTTCGAAATCGGCGATTGAGAGGCTTCCGACCGTGTCTGTTTGTGACGATCTTCTGAATTCGGAAATGAACCAGTGTGCTGTCTGCATAGATGGGTTTGAAAAAGGTATTCAGGTTAAGCAGATGCCTTGCAAGCATGTATTTCACGATTATTGTATTTTACCTTGGCTTGAATTGCACAATTCATGCCCTGTTTGCCGATTCGAGTTGCCTACGGATGATTCTGATTACGAGAATCGAACTCGTGGTCGCCGGGTGCAGGCGAATGAATCTTCCGGAGAAGAATCAGGGTCAGGACACGGTGGGAGCAGTAGGGAGCGTGTTGAGAGGAGGTTTAGAGTGCCGCTATGGTGGCCATTTGGAGGCAGGAACGATGGGAGCGACTCTGGTGGTGGAAATGACAGCGACGGAGAGGGTAGGCCGTAGGACAAATACAGAACATGTTCTGGTAACTTTCTTTTTCGCCTGGTGTTTCTTTTGGTTTTGGCTTTTGCAGATTGCTTGCTTTGCTGTTTTCTTTTCCGAGTTTTAGATTGCTTTGTATAACCATCCGTTAGAAGAGGTTTCAAAGATTCAAGTTTTGTCCAAATTTAATGGCTCTGGATGCTGGACGCTCTTAAGTGGGATATTCATCCTTTCACGTTAGCCTTTCCCAGAGGAGGTTCTTGCAGAAAACTTGTTTATCAACTGTCTAGCCCCGAAAAGAAAAAGGAAAAAACAAAAAACAAAAAACAAAAAAAGACAAAGGAAGAGAGAGAAAGAAAAACACAAAATTAAGGATTGAAAATTGATTCGTATCTTCTAGTGTTTTTCTTGTTCTGTTTTGAAGTTATTGTTCATAGAACACTCTTTGTACAATAGCTTTATTTGATGTAGACTCAAGTGAAATCAGTCAAAAAAAAAAACATATTAAATATATTTCACAGTGTTCACTCTTAATCTCAAGGATGTTTTGCTCTCCAGCTGCACTGTGTAAAGGTATATCTAATGTTTTTACTTATTTATACTGTGGAGAGGTGTTTTCAATCTGAGAGGGGGGTGATGAAATAAATGATCTATGGTAGTTGTCTATCAATCTGTAAAAAATGGAAATCTAGTATTATGGTTAGGACTTAGGATTATGGTGCAGCTGTTACTGGTACCAATGTGATTAGTAGGGGTGATGTTCCTATGGAAGTTCAAAGGTAATAAAAGCTTGGAATCCTTGCAGCTGTTACTGGTACCAATGTGATTAGTAGGGGTGATGTTCCTATGGAAGTTCAAAGGTAATAAAAGCTTGGAATCCTTGATAGGCAATGTGAAATTTCATTCATAAAACTCCAAAGAAATAAAAGATCTTCTGATGATTTTAACAAATTTCTCCTTTTTATTCTTTTTGTAATAGTGTGCTACACATAGCTTCTTGGTGGTGGTGTTTTAACCATAAGAATTCTTTTGTAATTATAGTTTTTTGATGATTATAGCTATTCTTTTATAGCTGCTTTGGACTAGGGTTTTCTCCACCTTCAGCCTCTAGGTTGTGCTCTTCCTCTGTCTGAATATTCTTTGTTTCTTATCCCAAAAGAAGAAAGAAAACCGAAGATTACAAAAGAGAATAGGGGAAATAAGGCATCAACCCATCGGAAGTTGAACAAGTTCCCAAAAAAGCATTAATTATTGTGATTACAAAGACAGAGATAGGACTAGGAAAGGATGCCAACAGAAATGCAAAAATCTGCTAATATCCCAAACTTCCCTTGGAAGTCTGGACTTGTCCCAAAGAAATTTTTGGGTCCTTCCTAATCATGCTTCCCTCGTTTCTCTAATCACTTGAAGGAATGACAACAACAAATTTTTGAGAGTTTGAGTCCTCTATTTATTAGAAACTATTACATTACAACAAAAGAAAAAAACAGAGGAAAAAAAAGAATTTTGTTGGAGTGGTGGAGGTATAAATATGCTCAACCTAGAGCTACCAGGAAGATTACAAAACAATAGATTGGACTTTTGGCATTGGATTGCAATGAATCTTTTCTTATCTGGCTTTGACTTCGAAGTCATCAATGAATATTAGATTAAGTTCTCCTTTAATCTTAAGTCATTTTCTGTGTGTTTGTTTATATCACTTTAGGATTCATTTCTTTTGGATTGGAGCCTCTTTTTCATTTTGTCAGGTGTTTTGTATGGCTGCTTTTTGGGCTGTTGTTTTTTCAGGCTCATTGGTTTTCTTTGATCTTTCCTCAATGAAAGCTTGACTTCTTGACAAAAAAATTTCATTTGTTCAAGTGAACCTATCTCTTCTATAGTGCAAGGCTTGTCTTGCCTCTGGAAAGACATCTGATTCATGAGGTATGGCTTTTCCGTTTCAATATGAATAAAACATTTCTTCAACAGCTTTACAAATAGCACGTTGCTTTACAATAGAGGCATCCTTTTATAGTTTCTTCTTGTGTTCACTCTCAAGCTCTCTTAAAACATTATCCACCAATACCAAGTTGTTCAAGTTTCTGTAATTTACCTGTCCAAGTTTTTCTTTCAAAGTTGCTGGTATGTGAACAGCTCTGCAAAAACAAAAAGGAGCCCTCTCTCAGTCAATGTCTTGTATTCCTGACTACAATCTTCTCAGCATTCTACAGGTTGTATAAATTGGTTGGTCCAGTAAATATTGGTAGACCCCAAGTGAATAACGTGTAATAGGAATAGTATGAATAGCAAGGGGAATGGGGTGTGAATGTAAGTGAGGAATGTTGTGAATGCGGTAGTTACGACGTGGGCTTTAGTGAGTATGTGAGGAGTTATATATGTACATAGCTCCAGCATAGTGAGGTATCTTTTTGGTTAGAGAAGGCTTGGGCTTTTAGCAGAAATGGGAGCTCTCAAGCCTAGTATCTTGGTGCCCAACTATAAACTTTTGCGCCGATAGGCTACTTGAAGCTTCTGTCCATGTAGAGCTGATATATGTAGGAGATGTAGTTATAGGCTTATCATAACCTTGGAGCAGTATTTTCCTAGTGTTTGATTGGGATCTCTCTTTGAACAATATTTTTCACAGTTTCCTATAAGAAAAAAAGCCTTCTAAAGCGATTGTCATTGATCAAACCACAGATATGAACAGACAAATGGTAAGACATGGAGATATAGGAGTGTCTTAGTATTATATGATGACCTTATTTCCTAATTAAAAAAAGAACAATATTTGCTATTAGTTCATGATGTGGACACATAGAATACATTATAAAAAAGAGATCGGTAGTTGTTAATATATTTCTAAATCCTATACTGGTCCTGTGACTGAGAATATCAAGACAATCCAAAAGTGAATAAATAAATTTCTAGGTAGTCTAGTGTCTTCTGAGAAAGGGAGGGCAGTTCAAAATAATTCATGTCCATCTAATGGGGTCTCTCTTTTTGTGGGCTGGTTTTTTTTTTGTTCGCCTGTGTATTCTTTCATTTTTTTCTCAATGAAAACTTGGTTATTCATCAAAAAAAAAAAAAAATGTCCATATCTTTACCGTATTGGTAGTGGTAAAAAGAAGATTGATGTATTTGATTCACAATCTTTTATGCTTCTTTTGGATTTATTTTTATGCCCTTAATCCAGAAGAAAAGGAAAAAAAAATCAGTATTGTCACGCTAAAAAGAATCTTGATAGGTCTAATATTTATGTGTCATACATGTACCATCCGAACTTTAAGCACCCATGCCAAGATCATGTAATTAGAGTCGTGTGTATGCATAATTGGGGGGTGTGAGGCTGGTGATGGACTAGTGTGTGTGTTCCTTGGAAATGCTTCGTTGTATGTGTATATATATATTCCTTGGAAATGCTTCTTTTCTTAATATTTGTTCTTGGAAATTAAAGACATTTTTAGATATGAATTTTTTCCCTCTCATGGGTGAATGGGGAGAGAGATATGGGTCCTAAATGCATTCATTATTATTTATTTGTAATTACACCATCACTAGTTTTTTAGGGAGTGTATTAGATGGTATTTTGACATGGATTAGGGAATTCATTAGAAGGTATTTGACACATGGATTAGGTTTTATTCAAGTTGAGGTTAATGAGTTGTGTTTATGTTTGGTACGTAGGCTTGTTTATCCTAGACTATATAGATTGTGCATTTGATAATTCCTTGCTTTTTTCTTCTTTTTGAGCTCAACAACATGTGGGAATGGAGATTTGAATCTTTGACTTTTTGGTTGAGAATATATGTTTTAACCAATTGACTTGGGTTCGGTTTGATCATGAGCTATCTAAGTTATATAAATATAGGCTCATGAAATGTACTTTCTATAATGTATCCTAATTTTTCGAAGTCTCAAGTGTATATTTATGTATCTTTTACCCTACATCTTATTTATTTTATTATTATTATTATCTTTTTGAAATTGAGAAATATATTCAAAAGGGGAACAAAAAACATACTAAGAGCAAGGGTAGAGGGAACCCCTCCGCAAAAGAACTAACATAGGACTAGGAGAGCCTTCCAATTGTAAATGAAATACGATCATACATGGGTGTCTATTTTGTGTAAACCAAACATAAGACTTTCAACACAAACTTCCCATATTGTAATCTGTATGTTGTTGTCGACAACAACACAATCCATTGTTTTGTGTTGGGAGTTGATTGTGTGGAGATTATGACATTAATGATATGTTGGCGTGATTAGCATCATCAATTATGGTAAATTGCACCGTCTTTGAAGAAATAACAAAGGCCAATGTATTCCTGACCATTGTTTAAATTTTGTTTTCAGGCAAAAAGGGGCTCTATTTTGACCTTGAGGTTGTCTCACGCTTCTTTTAGAAGGAACTTCAACTCCGAAATACATAGAAAAGTCAGTGGCTTTGAGTGATCTTTTGTTTGTTTGTTTCTTAAATTTTGTTTCACAATGCCAACATCATAATGTATAGATCTGTTCAATTTGGATGACATTTCTTTCAACGTAGAATGTGTGCATTCCAAATCTCTATACAACTTTGGTTTCATAGGTCTCATTGCATTCTATCCGTGATGTCTACAATTTTCTAAACTGGATATTGCAGACCTTGTTAACGGCGAAAGAAGGCAATTTCTATACAAATAACAACACTATCTCTTGATACTCTCTGAGATGTAGAGTGAATGTAAAGAAACTCCTATCTTGGATGACAAAATAAAAAGGGATATAGTTTGTATCATTTTTGTTGTTGTTGTTATCAATATGAACAGAGAAAAACTTGTACCAACAAAAGCCAAATGATGCAGGGAAAGAGGAAATGATATTTTCCTGCTAGGCCAAAGGGTTACAAAAGCGATTTTCGAGTGGTATAAGTATGTGACAGTTCATACTTGGAAAAAACTCCTGGGAACTGTAGCAGCTTCTATGTAAAGTTTTTCTCTGGATTTTTGCTTTGGAGAAGCTAGAAACTTATAATATGCTTCAAAGAAGATTGCCAAACTGGAATGAAAGAACATTATAGATCGATGGGATGACCAGTCCATTGAAATTTGTAGTTAAATTTCACTGTTCAGATTGGTGTTCTCGTTGTATTGATTTTTGTAACTAGGATTTTACTCGAATTCATGGACCTTTGGCTTTTAGGAGATATCTCTCTCTTTTTTTTTTTTTTTTTTTTTTCTGAAAAGATATCTCCTCTCTTTTTTTACTCTTCTCTTTTGATTAATTTCTTATATAAATAATAATAATAATAATTAATTAATAATTGCAAAAAAGTTATAGCTAAGGAGTCTCGAGTTAATAAGAAAAGTCTAATATAATCCCAAAATTCCTTGCTCACTGTTTCCTTTGTCTTGGAAAAATCTGTGAAAAATCTGTCGGTTCCTTCCTTTCTATATACCCCACAAAAGGACAGACATCATGTTGGTCCAAATTTCTCGGGATGGACTGTAAAAAGGAAGAATTATTTAATGTGACTGTCACAATGTGGTTGTCTCCTATTAATAGTTGGTTGTGGATTTGGAAATTTGTATGCTTTTTAATTACCACTAGATATAAATTAGAAATAATTTTGTAGTTTTTCTCTTATACATGTGGTGACCATTGTGAATAATTTTTCATTTGAAAGGACAGGTAACTAGACCTTAATGCAAGGAACTCGTAGAAAGTAAATCACTATCGAATGTAATTTAGTTGAATAATTGGATCTATAATAAAATTCATAAACTCGTATCCTCTAGAATTCAATGTGTACTAGTGAACTTGGGACGAAAGAATACCTCAGGAGGAATGGGCAAGCTTAAGGCTAAGAAAGTATTGTAGGTAAGCTTAAGGCTAAGAAAGTATGGTAGGTTGTTGAATTCCTTCTTCAACAATGATTTACTATCAACTTCGAGGATGATAGTTTAATGATACATTCATATAAAATTTCTCAAATAAATCATTGTATAAAATGTAATGTGAACATTTGATTCAATTAAAAGATAGTAATAGTAGGAAGTACCTTATAGTAGACCTGATAATCGAAGAAAATATCTCATTAAAGTTTATATGATGTTGCATGTACTCCTATTGAGCCATCATCAAACATTCAGGCCACTTATATCTAAAGGAACGTTGTCTGGTATTGTGGAGCTCCATAGCTCCAAATTCAGCATCTATTGTTTTTTCTTTTTTTGTTTTTTGTTTTTTTTTTTTGGAAAAGGCATCTATAGCACTTGAGAAATGAAATTTACTCTGCTTCATGATAAAATTTGTTGTTCATATTGAGAAGAAAAATGAACAAACTTACAGTGAGATGGAGGAAGATTGAAGGTTTTTAGTTTTGCATTGGATAATGTGTTGTCATAGTAGGAGAAGGAGAACTAGCAAGTAAGTCATTATGCAAAATAGCACTAGTGTGTGAGCATAAGAGTTTTGGGATAGTATGCTATATTTTAAGTTCGAAAATAACGGGTGAGTCATTCTTTTTCGTTACTCAGAAGTAGAATGTCTTAATCACCAAACTATATCTTATTTGTTAAAGGTAGATCAGGAACCTAGGAACCTATGGACCTACTTTCTGCATATGCTATATGGGACCAATATGGATCATACATATGACCAAAGCTCCAAATGAGGCTAATCAAGGCGTTCAAGTCGAGGAGGAATGATCGAATGACCTACTAAGCTCGGTGGAAATCGAGTTGAGACACATACTACCTCTTTCCCTAATTCGTCCAGCCATGTTAGTCAAGATCTTGATGACATAAGACAGTGGAGAAAAGTTGAAACAAAAGAGACTCATCACTTGCATGTAGAACCACCCTAATTTAACTCATCATTATTTTGGACTAAGTATTAACTTAAACATCAAAGCATGTTGGACACAACACTACACTAGTGCAAGTCTTTTTCCTTGTACGTCAACTCGACTCTTTGACTAATTACCTCGGCTCAGAGGCTAACGTGTACTTGTGACCAAATTCTAGCACAAAAAGTATTTTCTATTGAATAACTATGTTGGTTAAAATCAAGCAATTCCAAAATTCTAGTATTGGAGTCTCAACTTAAGGAAAAAGATTAAAAAGAAAGTTGATTGTGACCTTCATACTTATCTCAATCTTTTTCTATTCATACTTTTGGAAAAAAAAAAAAAAAAAAAAAAAAAAAACCAATAAACGAATGGCCCCACTTCCTCTTACAACATCAAACCTTTCGTTCTCACATATATTAATTGGTGTTTGATCAAACTTACCCTTCTTATCCACATTTTTGCTTTCTCATTCTACTTTTCAAGTGCTCTCTCTTTCTTTTAAATCTTTCCCTTTTCCTCCACAACTTTGAATTAAAGTTGTTTATACGATTATGTTCCCCATTTTGTAACTCAATTTTGGTGTTTTATTTGTTCACCGACGTATTCGTATAATCTTTAATTTCATGAGATAAGATGAGCATAACTCAATGATTAAGGTCCAATTTGATAATCATTTGGTTTTTTTTTTTTTTTTTTTTTTTTTTGTTTTTGAAAACTACGGTCGTTTTCTCCCAATTGCCTTATGATGGTTAAAGAAACATTTGAATTCTTAGTCAAATTCCAAAAACAAATTTTTGGAAACTTGACTTGGTGTTTGAAAATATGTGAAGAAGGTAGATAACAAAACAAAGAACTTTTAGGTGGTAGTAGTGTTTATAAACTTAAATTTCAAAAACCCAAAAACCAAATAGTTATCAAATGGAACTAAAGGTATCTTTATTTCTTTTTCCAAAAGTCATATATAACCTTTTTTTTAATAAAAAGAATCAATTATATCTGTATTTTCTTTGGTCAATTTTTTTACTTTTTAAAAATATTTTTAGAATTAGTGTCAAATTAATCAAATGATTTTTGAAAACTACCTTTTTATGAATATTTTCCAACTTTGACTAGAATCTTTAAATCATTTTAGGTGAAAAGGTTATATTAGTAGTGGAAGATTAAATGGTCACAAATGAAGAAAATTATTAATGGTTGAACTAACCATGTGGTGTTAGGTTGAAGCAATTTTGTTGATCAATTCAAATGTGATGATTAGGCTTGAGAAGAGAATTCAATAGAGTTCCAACGAGCATATGTATGAAATATCATCTCAAATATGACAATATAGGATAATATTTATTTAAAAATGTGATAACTAGGTGTTGGAGGTCTTTTAAGTGGGTAGGACCATACATCTCATCATAGGTCAATAAGGCTAAAAGATCGCTTAGGTCAAGGGAGTTAAGGATACCGTGTAGTGATAGAGACGAGATTCTATACATAGTAAGCCTAGTTGAGCGATTGACAAGAAATAGAGATGCTCATTACCCTACTACAAAGCCAAGGTCCCCAAACTAATTAACACACAATTGGAAAGAGAGACACACCTCGAGATTTGACTTTAAATTGTATCAATCCTATTTCTTTCATTCGGATCACTAGTCGAGTTTAATTATTGATTTTGTCACATTTTTACTTGAACTTATAAGACCCTTACCTATCGTGTTTAACATAATTATCTACACAATATAGCAACCAGCCAAACTTTAGATACTTCAGAGACTTATATTCATAACCGTTCAAATGTAACTTTTTTTCTTGATTGATCAATCGATTATATATATATATATGTGTGTGTGTGGGATAAATATATACTCATGTGTTACATGAAATGAAAGAAAAATATCCCACAAAATATACTTAAAAAAGTAATGTTTTTCTTTTGCCCCACAATTTGAAGTTCCCTCTAGAGAGTGAGAGAGAGCACATGGATGGAGATAAAGAGTACATCAATAAGAATTGTACGGAATGAAAAAAAAAAAAAAAAAAAAAAAAAAAAAAAAAAGGACATCTCACTCAGTGGTTACTGTTTGCAAATGGAAGAAGATAAGCCAAATGGGCCTACTTGGGCCCATTTGCATTTACATCTCTCTCCCTCTAATAAAATCCCAAAATAGGGAGAAAAGAAAAAAAAAAAAAAGGCTAATTTGAAATAATTTTGGTTAAATTATTAAAAATACTTTTGAACTATAGGGTTGGTCTCAATTATACTTCGAATAGCGGTAATGGACATGTAACCTCGAGCTAAATTGGTATGATTTATAATAAAATACTTTTTACAATAGTTTAAAAAGGAAGGTTATGGCCAATATGAGCATAACTCAACTGACATAAGACTGTACTGATGACCCTGGTTCCAACCGCTCATAATGTATTCTACATCAACTTTTCTAAAGTTTTGTCTTCGATATTTTGCTATCGACTGGCCTTATACGGGTGAGAATAAAATTTATTTTATGTGTTCAAGATCAAATTCATTTTTTATCGTTAAGATTAGAATCAAACTTGCATGGTTCCTTTTACAGGTTCTTCATCAAAACTTAACCCATTCTTATTTTTACTTTTTTTTTGTCAAGTAAATAACATAGAATTGCAATAAAATAATTAATTATTTGGAGGCTTTTTTACTCCCATATGAATGGTCAAAATTCATTGCATATATCCTTTGAATAATCTTTTATGAGGAAGTTGCATAAGATGCCTTTAATTAATAAATTCCATCTTAACTATATATGATTATTTAAGCAAATGAGAAATGGCTATTGTGTGAGACAATGATTAATTCCCATTTAATCTATGGATTATTTAAGGAAATTCTCAACTTTATTTAATTAATCATGAGCTTGAAAAATGACTTTCCCACTATATAAGTAATTAATGGCTATGATTAAATCAAATCTTTTTTCTTTGAATTATCATATGGGCCAATTATGTCTTCCATATTTTATTCACAAAAATAGATAGGTTTAAACATACATAAGCATTCAAAAGATTCAATGATCCTCATCGACTCTCATCTAAATTATCAAGATTCAAATAAAAAAAAACAAGTTTTTGACAACTAATTTTTAAGGTCCCGTTTGATAACCATTTGATTTTTGGTTTTTGAAAATTAGGTTGGTTTTCTTCCAATTTTCCTACCATAGTTTTTATCTTTGTCAATGATACATTTGAATTCCTAGTCAAATTCTAAAAACAAAAACAAGTTTTTGAAAACTACCTTTTTTAGTTTTCAAAATTTGATTGGTTTTTAAAAACAAGGAAAGAAAGGTATTAGAAAAAAGAAAGAAGCTTGTTGGTGGAAGTAGGATTTATAAGTATTTTTTAAAAACCAAAAACCAAATGGTTATCAAACAGGAAATTTTATAGGTTTGGTTGGTTTATGGGTCATCTCTACTGTTTGATAGTAGTGTCATTATTTAGAAAATAAAATAACAAATATTGTTGAGAGTGGGTTCATAAAATAACAAATATTGTTGAGAGTGGGATTTGAACCCACGCCTTTTTGGACCAGAACCTTAATCTGGCGCCTTAGACCAACTCGGCCATCTCAACATTTAATGACAAAAATAATGAAAATATATATATCTACTCCTTTAAATTATTTTTAAAATAAAAACAAATATTGCTAAGGATGGAATTTGAACTCCCACCCTTTTGAATCAAAAAGGTTAATCTAATGCCTTAGACCAACTTGGCCAAAATATATTATATATAATTAGGAAAAAAATATATTGTTGAGAGTACACAAAATTAAAATATTTTTGTTGAGTTCAACAAAAATTTCAAAGTTTAATGTTTTATAGGCCACAAAATTCAATTTTATGTCTGTCGATATAGTTTAGCTAATTTTTAAAAATGTTAAATATGTCAACCACCTATTAAGATGCAAAATTAGAAGTTTATGAATGTAGTTGATATCTTTAAAATTACTTCACCAGACACAAAATTGAAACTTATTTTTTAAAAGTTCAAAACCAATTCACACAAACATGAATGTTTAAGTTAAACTTAAATTTAACCAAACATTATTTATAAAAATAATTAAACTTTTAATACATCAAATATTCTTTTAAAAAATAAAATATTTTACATGCACAAAATCAAAATTTCAACACCCACCCAAAAAAAAAAAAAAAAAAAATTAGAACTCAACAACAATAATAAAAAGACGATAAGATGTAATTTATTTTCCTTACAATGTATCAATTTAAAATTCAATAATTCCATATTAAAAAAAGGATACAAATGATTAAAGGAAAATGAGGGTATTAAAGAGATGATTATCATGATCTTATCCAATAAATCAATGATAAAAGAAAATTGGTAAAGATTGGATGAGATGGCCAAAATCCTTTGGTAGTCTTGTCTCAATCTTGTAATGATGACACATGAAATAATATTATATTACAAACTTTATTAAATTTATTTCATAAATAGAAATCGTTGCAATGATTATTAATCATTTGATAATCGATTGTTCAAAAGTACTATTACCTGATTCCCAAATGCTTCATTATTGCCCACTTTCTTGGATTTTGTGATCATAATTGACCAAAATTATAGCAACCAAAATATTATTAATTTAATTTTAAGATTATGTAAAATTGAGGGAAAATATTTTAATCTTTCCTTGGAATTTCTGTTGGCTCAAACTTAACCTAAAGTCTAACATTTGATCAAACACTAGTTAAACTCTCATATTATATATTAAATTGAATAGGAGTCTTTGATTTTAAGTTTCGACGATCTATAAACCAACTTTTTTGAGTTATATAAATTTGATTTGCTGGATTAAACTCAACTTACATTAAAATTGAGATCAAATGCTCGATCCAACATTCAAATTTTTCAAACCACTTTACAGACTGGTTAGGTTAACAAAACAATAATAATAGAAGAGAAACTTCTTGTTGATCTTTTATTTTATTTTATTTTTTAATTTGAATATAGTTCAATGGATAAAAATATTTCGTACCTTTTATTCAAATTCCTATTTCACATTGTTGTACTTCAAGATATACCTATATATTCTTTTAATCCTAACTAGCACTCAAATTCATAAGACAAAAGATATCCTTAGAGAGGCGTATATATGTTGAAAATTATAGTAAAAAATTATAATGATTATAATGCTTGCAATAATAAGACAAAAAGAGGTAAAAAAAAAAAAAAAAAAAAGTAATCCTTAAAAATAAAGAGGGGTCAGAATGAATTAGAATCATCATATCACTTTCTTGTGAGATTTTTTAATATAGAAAATGTGAGAAGACTAATGGTAGAAATGATTGTAGTTAATATATTTTGATTCAAGAAGGATTTGTTGAATACAAAAGAGAAAGATAAACAGTCTTTAGAGAGACATTTTTCCAAGGCTATAGAGTCTTTCTTCACGTTGATTCGATTACGGTTTCTATGTAAATGTTTCATTTATAATGATATTTTTTAGTTCAACGGTTGCAAGGTGGGAATCAAACTATCGACATTTGGAATGAAAAAATGTGTTGTCTTAATTATCTATTGAACTACGTTTCAATTGACTTCACTAATAGAATTGAAAGATGCATAAATTTTTAATTCTAGTCAATTTGAGAATCACCTAGGTGAGATCAAATATAAAAGAAGTAGCAAATATATGAAATAGTGGAGGATTTAAGAAATATTCATATTGATAATTGATAATGCTTCTTTGAATGATAATGTTATATCTTTTATTTTTGTTAACTATATTTTAAGAATTGTTGAAGAGAACATAATTCAACAATAATTGACGTATACTTCTTCCCTTAAGGTTGGTGGAGTTTTGAATGGGTGAATCGTTGCATTATTGGGTGTGTGGTGCACATATTTTAGTGATGAGTATGAAAGAGGAAAATTTTCTAGTACTACCGTAGTACTATAAATTTTCTCAAAAAAAGATGTCAAAGATTTGAATAATGTAGGAGTGAGGTTGTGAACACCGTCTTGTCTTCAAAATAGAAGTATAATACCTTAACCAAATTGATTTATGTTCAAATTGATTAACTATATACCTTAACCACTTAAATATAATTTGTATATAGTAAGGTAGAATTGTTTTGGAGTATATCTTAGACTAAACAAAAGTAATTATGTAATATTTACACCATCAAAGAATGAAAATAAATGCTTCCTTCTTCAAAACACCTTTCTTTTTTTACAACGAATGTGGGATGGAGGATTTGATCCTTGGACCTTTTGTTCGAGAGTACACGCTTCATGCCGGTTGAGTTATTCTCTTGTTGGCCTTCAAAACACTCTTTTCTTGTAAGTACATATGAGATGGAGGGAAAAGCTTTGATATTCCAAATCTAAGAAATACTTTGCGACGAAGGTTCTAGAAGGCTTGGGATTTTATATATGTTAGAATATACAAAATGCACTTCAATTATGCTTTTGAAGTTTTAAAAGTTTTACTTTTGTCCTTAAATTTTTAGTTTATTTTCCAACAATATACTTCAATTTTAAAATGAACAAAAATATAATGGGACGGTGACTTGTAAAATAGTAATACACATAACATTGATAACATGTTTTAATTAAGCATTTGAACTTAAGTAGGAGGTTTTAATTAAGTTTCTAAACTTTAGATTACATAGGTTTCAATCATGATTATCGTTTCGAAAGTTTCATTTGACCCATGACCTTTGAAACTATTTTAAAACAACGACTATTTCATTGGCTTTTATATGTTGTAAAAAAAAGAAAAGAAAAGAAAAGAAAAGTCTTAGTCATATTTGATAAATGACGACACCATAATTATTAGATGGTAGGGGAACAAATTTGGGGATTAGGGTAAGATATTGCTTTTCTCCCTTCACGATAATTTTTTTTAGACAAATAGCAGGCAAATAGATCATGAGGAATAGATGAAATTTGGGGTCTCTGTCTCACAATCAATTTATCTAAATTAGAGTTAAGGCTTGAATGAAGAAGAGACATAGACAAACAAAGGAACCCAAGATAATCAAACCTCGAGACCGTTGTTGCTCAATAGATTTCTTACATTTGATAATGAAAATCATCTTCTCTTTTATTGATCAATCTCTTTGTTGTTTTTCTAGCTACCGTATACCCACACTTTCTACCAACTCCACTCTTCAACAATTTTTCTCTCCTAAACATATTCCTCTCCTCTAGTTTTCTCTCTCAACCTTTATCTCACTCTACCTCTACATTATTTGTATGACTTTTCTCACAATGTGTGGTTTCCTCAACCATTTTGACTAAAATAAACATCTATCTCTTAATTCTATTTCCCCATTTAATCAAGGCCATTTCGAATGTGTGATTCGGAATATATCTTCAACTTTTTTCACATCTCTCACTACCAAATATGTTTGCATGTGTAACTTTTATTTTTACAATTGTTTGCCATTTTCATCTTCATTTTGATGGGGAAGCTAACCGAAAATGGTTCTTTTGAAAAAACTTTAGAGAGTAAGAATTAAAATGAAAATTGTAAAACGTCAGAGATATCATTGAAACTTGTCACATATGCTCATGCGTATGTGTACCATTATTTTATAACTTCACTATCATGTGTCACATCTCTATTTTAACAAAAGAGTTGTTTCGGAACCAATTTAAAATTCAAGAGTAAAAATGAAACTTTTAAAAGTTTAGCCGTTTAGAAACATATAATTGAAACTTATGATAAAATTTGTGACATCTCATATAATTTTAACTTTTCTTTTTTCACCCTCGAAGAAAACCCATATTATAGAATTCAATTTCTTTTTAAAATAACTAAACCTTCCTTGCCATAATGAAGGAAGAAAAAATAGCTTCACTAAAAGTTTCATTTATTCAAATAGCTCATTTTGTCTTCAATTATTTGAATTCAAAAAAATTTAAACTATATTATTATTTCTCTAGGAGGGCAGTTGGCCCAATGAAATAATTTGGGCTCTCACATTTACTCTCCCATGGACTTTTTCCATGTCTAAGCCTCCTCCTATTAGACTTATTGTAATTTTCTTATTTATTTTGAACATTTTCTTTTTTAAATTAAAATTTTCAACCTCCAAGCTCCATAATGTTTAATTATATGCACCCTCCAAGATGATTCTATTCGAACACGATTATACACAAGTAAATTTTTATGAATGATTTATAATTACGATTAGGCTAAATGTTTATTTTACTCCTGTTTTGTATCCTGCTCGTTAAGCAAGAGGTAAAATTCTCTGCAAACAAGTAATATATTTATAATTTAATCATAGAAGCTTCTAAAAAAAAAAATTAATCATAGAACAAGTTTCTCTCTAACTTAAAGGGAGGGAGCGAGGTCTCAATGTTTCATGTATCTCAAATCAACATTTAAGGAAATTACCGAAAAGAAGTTAACTAAATCATGTGATATATTTTATTATATGTTCTTGACTTCTTTATTTGGTCATATTTTCCATGGTAGGGCTTTTATTGACTAGATTGTTCAAACAGCTTAAAAAGGAAAAAGCATTTGCTTTTTAATTTAATCTACCTACACTATGTATAACTATTTGTTTAGATATCTTCTCTAAAATTTAAAATTATTAACTCTTAAAAGAAAGTCACAAAAATTTTGTTTTATTTAACTTATTGTAAAAATACATACTCTTATTCCTTAATTTTGTTTAATTATGAAAGTATTTTGTGTGTTAACAATTAAAATTAATAGTTTTTTTTAGGAAATTAAATTAATAGTTATCTACAACGTGGTATAGATATTATAAATAATGAAAGATAGAAACAAATAATTTTTATAAAATTTTATGAAATCATATTAATTAGAAAGTAAAAATAATGAAAAATAGTTACAATTAACTTCATAAATTTTTGTGAAAGTGTATAATGTATTAATTAGAAAATATTAGACTGAACATATCAATGTATGAAAGGTTCTAACATAGAACTTACAAAAAAGTTCTAATAGAAAAATATGTCAATCCAAACCCAGCTCGATGGATAAGGCACCAATTATACCATTTCAAAAGTTTATGGTTTGATTTTCATTGAACTAATATATATATATATGGAAAAATATGTGTGACAATGTATGTAAACTTTTTATAAAAGTAGATAATATTGTAGCAAAGCTTGCATAGAACTAAAAAAAGTTTACATAAAGAAATGGTAGCAAAGTGCATTAAAGTCCTGATTAATTTGGAATTTAAGACAAGTGTTACAAACATAATTTAACTAATAAATGGTTGAAAATAACTTAACATATGAAAAGTCATGAAATTAATAAGAACAAGTGTGGAATAACCATGAAAAGTGGTTGGGAATAGTTTATTATTATTATTATTATTATTATTATTTGAAGAATTATTAAATAGTTTATGAAAACAAAAATATTTAAAGAAAAGGCAACTGAGAATGAATAAAGCATAAACTATCATCATCATCAAGGTCCAATTCAATTACAATATTATAGGAAGAATAAATGATCAGTGAACATACTAATTGACATGTATCTTTGATCACAAGGTCATACGTAATATAAAATAAAATTTTAAATTAAACAGAAAAACGTGAACGTAAAGAAGTAAAACCAACATCAAAGGAAGAAGAAAAAAAGAGAGAGAAAATAAACTAATTAAAGAAGATTTCGTTAACTTTATCATAATTAATCAACATGTTAATAACGTTTTTTTTACAACATTTGAGTAAGGGTTTGAATCTCTGACCTTCTAGTCGACGATATATGTTAATAAGTGTCGCGGAGGCTATCTTCATTTTGACAAATGTTCATAACTAAGTGTCTTGAAAGATTGTAGATTAAAATTTCTATCATTTATTTAATCAGGATGTCATTTTATATATATATATATAATATAATATAATGGCTCCAAGCTTTTTTTTTTTTTGAGCAAAAACTAATGGCTCCAAGCTAAGATAACTAACAAAGAATAGCCAACAAGAGCATAGCTCAACTGGCATACAGTTGGATTGATAACCACGAGATCTGTGGTTCGAATCCCCACCCGCACATGTTGTCAAAAAAAAAAAAAAACTAACAAAGAATAATTTTCACATTTAGCACATAATGATGTGGCTTTGGGCAAAAGCAATCAACTTCAACATAATTTAAATAGAGATTTTTTTTTCTTTCATTTAAATAAGATAGAGAAATTAACCTCTTGATCGATGATACTTACAAATTACTACTGAATTATTTTCAGTTTGGAACATAGTTCAATTAGTTAAGTTATACATCTTCAACCAAAATATTTAAGGTTTGATCGTGAGTTAGAAGATAAAATATCTTTGTTTCCTTTAAAGATCATATATTTAAATTTTTCCTTTTGAATATACGATATAATATTCCTAAAAAAAATAGATTTGGTCTTTTTCTCAATATGTCAATGAAAATCAGCTAATTACTCTTTTACCCTTAAAAATATTTAAAATAAATATATAATATTTTTATTCAAATCGCTTAGGCCTTAGCACATCTAATTAGGAATTAGGTAAGTAATGATTAAATTATAAATTTAATTCAAGTAATTTGAATATAAAGTCTATGTAGTCACTAAATTTTAAGAAGTTACATTGTGTTTCTAAACTTTAGGTTATATGTTTTTATTTAATTCTTGTCATTAGCTCTATTAGTTGCTCCAAAAAAAAAAAAAAAAAGTTGCTCCAAAAAACAAGGACAAAAAAAAAAAATATTGGTAAAAATACACTTTTAGTCCCTGAGGTTTGAGTTAGGTTTCATTTTGGCCCCTGAGGCTTCAAACTCAACAAATTAGTCCCTGAGGTTTCAGTTTTTGAGCATTTTAGTCCCTACCATCCATTTTACCGTTAAATTCCTGTTGAAGTTATTGAAAATTAGAGATTAAATATAGGGGAAAAAATTATAATTTGACCTAAACTTATTAAGTAGAATATGTTTTATGAAAATCTGGCCATTAAATGTTAGATGAAAACTTTTGGACAGACATGTCATTGTGCATAGACAGATTTAGGTGAGAAGGACTAAATTATAATATTTAAATTAATGCCTATAAAGTTTGAAAATAATATTAATTAGTGTAAAATGTTGGACCTTTTCTCCATTACTTTTTCTAATTATTTTATTATAGTCCATATTATTTTATGGTTACCATTTTTATTTTATTAAGACCAAAAGCTTTTAAAGAATGTTTTTTCGCGTTGATTTCTCTAAAGATTTGATTATATGATAAGATTGAGTACGACCTTACTATTTAAAAAAGAAAAGAAGAAATACACACTTACTCCCAATATTATGCAATGTAATTGGCTTTAATTTTATTCTTTAGCAATTTAAATGTAACAATTCTATTATAAATTTTAATTTGTGTGAAATAATTCGCTAGCAATTTCTATTAAAATGTATAATATTTTGTATGTGGTTAGTTTCAACTTTCAACTTTGTCCTAATATTTCAAAGCTTTTACGCTAATTCTTGGTTAAAAAAATTAAATTAAATCTTTGAAAAAATATATATTTTTTTGCCAACATGTGAGGGTGGGTAATTCGAAAAGATCTCTCGGTCAATAGTACAAGTCTTATGCCCGTTGAACTATTTTCATGTTGGCTAAATCTTTGAAAATATTTGAAACTAATTAAATAAATTCATATAGTTTTAACTTAATATATAAACTTTTTCATCATTTTTAAATGTAGTATAACTTTTCTTAACTTTTTTTTTTTTTTTGGTAATTTAATGACATTTGAGATTTAGGGGATTCAAACTTTTAACATCTTAGTAGAGGTATATCAATTACCGCTAAACTATGCTCACTTTGACTTTAAAATTGATTTAGATTATGCTACTTTCGTAAATTCTAAACTTTTTACTATATTTGAAAATACATTCTTTTTATGCTATTCATGAAAATTTCTCCTTTTATTTACATGGTAACAAGTATAATTTTTTTTTCCATTTAACTAACTAATTTAGATAATTGTATAAAAGTTTAAAGTATGAGTAAAATTAAAGATAGAGAAAAATAAGTAGGATTTTCAACTAGATAAAAGATAATTCAACAACAATTTTTTAGATTCAAGCAAAATCATAAGAAGACCAATTTTAAGCTTTGATTTAAATCACATGAACTAAAATTAAATATTTAAAAATACAAAAACTAAAATAGAACCAAATCAATAAAGAAACTAAAATGATATTTTATTAATTTAAATAAATAAATTAAAAACTCTGGACCAACCTAGAGATTTCAAGCCGACCCGCCCAGAGACTCAGAGAACCCGGATTCTATAACGATGGAAGTGAGAAATAAATTTTAAATTGAAAAGAAAAGAAAAGAAAGTTAATTTTATGTTTTAATTCCATATATGTGTTTCAAAAAAAAAAAAAAATCCCATATATGTGTGTTTTCACGATTGGGTTTCTAATATTTAAAAAAAACTTCCATTTAATCTATTATATTTTAACATTTTTTTAAGTATATCTTCACCATTAATAAACTTTAAAATCAAATGGTAATAAATTTACTTGACATGGCCAACAAGAACATAGCTCAACTGGCATAAAGTTGTATTGATAACCACGAGGTCAGTGGTTCAAATCCCCCACCCCATATTGTCAAAAAAAAAAAAAAAAAAAAATTTACTTGACATGATACATTGATACTTAGTAAGTGATTAGACATATAAATGAATTATTATGTTTCGTAAACGAATAAAACTTAAGACTTTTACCAACTTATTAAAATTTTAGAGGAAGATCAGAAAAATTTTCGCTCCAAATTTCTTCTCAACTACTAATATCACATTATGTCGTACTATAATATTTCCTGATGAGGAGGATATAATTTAAAATGCATAAAAGACTAAATTAAAACTTTTATAAACAATATAGACCGAATTAAAACACACCCACAAACATAATAAATTATTTTCCTTTTTAACTAAGAATTGAGGCTTATACCTTTTCTATTTTATCAAGAATATAATATAATAACTAATTGAGCCCAAATATTATAGACTAACACAGGTATGATTAGAAAACACTTTTAGTCCTAAATAAATTATTTTTCTTCTTCTTTCTTTTTCTTTTTTTTTTTTACTAAGAACTCAAACTTATAACCTTTTTTTTTTCTTTTATCAAGAATATAATATCATAACTAAGTCCAAATATCATTAGACTAAAACATATATGGTAAGAAAACATTTTTAGTCCTAAATCTTTCAACAAAGTAACAATTAATTCCATCTACTTCCAAATTTGGAATAACTTAGCCCTTAAACTATAGTATCTAACCTTTTTTTTTTCCGAGCTCAACAACATTTAGAAGTGGAAGGTTCGAACCTTCAACTTTTTAGTTGAGAATACATGTCAATTATCAGTAAACTATGCTCACCTTAACGTAATAATTTAGCCTCTGTGCTTTCACATTTATAACAATTTCATCTCTACCATGAAAAATCTCATCAAAATCAATTGTCAATTGTTATTATGTAACATCTTAATCTTTGTAGTTTATAATACATTCAATCTCTAAACAATTTATTGATCTACATATATCATAAATCCCAAAAAAAATTTAACATTACTTTACACAGTACAAACTAAATCTTCTCAAAATTTAAATTACAAGAATTAAATTGTAATGTACTAAAGTTCATATACAAATTTTAGGAACCAAAGTGTTTTTTTTAACCGACACATATTTAAATTTAGCCTCCAAAAATAAGAAGAAAAAGAGATTCAGAAGCGCGTGTGGCTCAAACGCCTGACCACCAAGCCAGCCAGAGAAGCAGAAAAGGAGATGGAGAGAGAGAAAAAAAAATGGAAGTGAGAGAAGTGGGACCCACAAGAGAGAGAGAAAAAAAAAACAAAAACTAAAATGAAAAAATAAATTTCATTTTTTTAATTTAAAAAAAAAAAAAAGGAAAAGTGGGAGCCACCACCCATGTGCCCTCCTCCTGTCTCCACCAGCTGCTGCTTCTCAATGATTAGAGCCCTCTGTTCCCAAACACTCCCCCAAATCCCCAACCCCCAATTCTGCAAATCCACACTCCCAACAATTTTCACAATCCGCCATTGACGGACCTTCCATTCTCCTTCTCTCCTTCTCGAACCATGTCCGCCTCCGACGCCGCCACCAACAATGCCGCCATAATCGACCATCCCCAACACAGACATACCCAACAACAACAGCACCAACCAAATCAGACTTCCAACAATGGCGCTTTGGCCGTCAAGAAACCCCCCTCCAAGGACCGCCACAGCAAGGTCGACGGCCGCGGCCGCCGTATTCGTATGCCCATCATCTGCGCCGCTCGCGTCTTCCAACTCACCCGCGAGTTGGGCCACAAATCCGACGGCCAGACCATCGAGTGGCTCCTCCGTCAAGCCGAGCCCTCCATCATCGCCGCCACTGGCACCGGCACCACTCCCGCTAGCTTCTCCACTATCTCCGCCTCCCTCCGCGGCGGTCCCACTGCCGCCGCTTCCTCTTCTTCCTCCCCTTCTCTCGACCACAAGCCGCTTCTCGCTCCGGCGCCCTTCATTCTCGGCAAGCGCGTCAGGACCGACGACGATGGAGGTAGTAAAGACGGCGGTGGCGGTGGCATTTCGGTTGGACCCTCTGTCGGTTCGATTATGGGTCCGGCTGCCGCGGGTGGGTACTGGGCGATTCCTGCGAGGCCTGATTTCGGACAGTTGTGGAGCTTCGCCGCCGCCGCGGCTCCCGAGATGGTGATTCAGCCGGCGGCGGTTTCTCATCAGGCGTCGCTGTTCGTTCAACAGCAATCGATCGGAGAGGCGTCGGCGGCGAAAGTGGGAAATTACCTCCCGGGGCATCTGAATTTGCTCGCTTCTTTATCGGGTGGACCGGGAAGTTCCGGCCGGAGAGATAACGACCACCGTTGATTTCGTAATCCCGTCGCCGTGGCGCCGCCGTCCACGGCGGCGGTGTTGTAATAATTCTCTCTCTTGTGGGTGTTCGTGTTCATAGAATTATATAACTACCCTACCCTTCCCTTTCATTTCTTCATCGTTTTTCCTTTTTCCTTTTTCCCTTTTCGTGTGGAGCTTAGAATTTTAGGGTTTTAGGCTATTGAATTCCTAGCTTGAAATGAGTGAATTTTTAGGGTTTTCTTTTTCCTTTTCGAAGATTGATTAATTAGGGTTTTTAAGCTTCAAATTTTTATTCGGGATTTTGAGATTCTACATCGCCAGAGGAAAAAAAAAAAAAGAAATGGGTGTGGCTGTTTTTCCCAGATTTTGTCAAATGTTCTATAATTGGCAAGAACTGTGAAGTTCTTTCTCCATTTCAATGGAAATCCATGGAGGAATTGAGCTTGATGGCTTTCTGGTTATGCCTTTTTTTCTTTTTCTTTTTTTTTTTTGTTGAAATTTCTTGGAGAATTCTGCTGGCAATTGGGTTTGTTCTGTACTGAAAAGAAAACTAATGTTTGGCAATGGAGGAAAAAGAAGGTCTTCTTCTTCTGGTTTGTGTTTGATCCGCCATTGATGGGTTTGTTGAAGCTTTTCTTCATCTCTGTAAGGCCTCTGTTTTTTGAGGTTTTTCTTTAACCTTTCTTCTTCTTCAGTCTGTAATTTTCTCATCCAATTGGCTTTGAGATTCATCATATGAGAATAATCAATGGTTTTTTTTCTTTTTTTTCCTTTTCCATCTGTGGAATTGTTTAATAAATTTTCTCTTCCACTTGTCTCAATTTGCAGTGGGTTTGTGTTAAATCTTTGAAACCGACTGTTTGTTGGATGAAATATGGAAGTTTCGATTCTATTTTCTCGGGAATTTGAGTGAAATTTTCTCGGGAAACAGAAGGGAATTTTCTGGGTGGGAAAATGTTCACTCAGCAAAGAAGAAAAATTGTAATTGGTGGAAGTTTTGGGATGTTGAGTGAATGAGTTGGATTTTCAAGTTTGTGCTCTGTTTTGATTCTTCAATGCCATTCATTTGCATGCTCGTACACTGAGCTGGTTTTAATGCTATTTATTGGATGCTTACTCTCTCTCTCTTTTTCTCTCTCTCGATAAATAATTCAAGGGTTCTAAACAAGAACGATATTTGTGATCTACTCAGAGTAGCAATCTGAAAATAGCTCAACTAGTTGAAATATAGAACATCGACTAAAAGTTTGATTTGAATTTCAACACTATGCACCTTGGGAGGACTAACCGGAGAATAGCTCAACGGGTTAAAATATATAATATCGATTGAAAGGTCAGTTTGAATATTAACATTATTTGTCTACCCACCTTTGAAGCACCAAAACCTGAGAATAGCTCAACTGGTTAAAATATATAACATGGACTAAAAGGTCGGTTTGAATCTCCGTTCATACATGTTGAATGAGTGAATAAGTAGATCCCACTAAAATTTTTAACTATAGAATATAAGTCAAACAAGAAAGTCAATAGGAATTCTTGATGACTTAGTAGGTAAGTCTTTTTTTTCACCGTGCGGACGATTCTGTACTTCGAACAATATTCACCGAATGATCGACAAGAATCTTCTATTATTACCCTTGAGTTTTTTAACTAGTAGAATGGAGAAATGGAAAAGTGGGGAAAGAAAAGAGATATTTTTTCTTTTTTAAAAAATAAAGAATTGTTAGATTTTCGGCGATGATCAACCTAAAGATTCTTAATATAAGAAGGAAAGTATATGATTCTTATCCGAAAAAATGATTCTAACACAATATAAACATGTAACGAGAAGAATTAAAAAAAAATTACTAAGAACGATTATTAGAGACGTATAGATTTTGAATGGTTACTAAAAACTTACGGTTGAATAATATTTCCTCCATTTATTTTTTTCTCCAGACAGGATACATTATTTGGTCTTCACAGGTTGGAATTTTCCACCCCACTTGTATGTCATTGTCACAAAATTTATCAAAATGTTTTTGAGAAAAAGTCATAATTAATGAAATAAAAATATTATGAAAAAGTCATAATTAATGCAATAAAAATATTATCCTTTTCATATCAATTTTTCTTTTTTTTTCTTTTTTGTGGATTTAAGATGACCATTTGACTTGTTAAGATCTTTGGATTATTCCTGAAAGATGATAAAACTTCAATTAGTATTTTCTAGTTTTGTTTTTTTTTTTTTTCTTATTAAAGAAAAGATTGCTTTAAAATATCATTTTCATAAATATTTTCAAATCTACTCCTAAAAAGCACGTGCGACATTAGAGTTATTGTTCCCTTAAAACCATTATCTATAAATTAAGACTTTAAGGGCCCGTTTGGTAACGTTCTCGTTTCTCGTTTTTTGTTTCCAATTTTATTAAGAAATCTAAACATTTAATAACTATGTATATTTCTTGTTTCTCATTTTTTAGAAACACTCCCAAAATTTGTATAAAACTTTTGGGAACAACTAAAACTAGTTTCTCCTCTTTTGTTCTTGTTTCCAATTTTTTTCAAACATAAATAAGAATATAGGTTTATTATTATTGAATGTATAGGTGTTAGGGTCATGAAATTCTATTTTTCTTTATTAAAAATGAAGAAACGGAAACAAGAAACGAGAACGTTACCAAACGGGCCCTAAGATAATGAACATTTTTAGTGGTTGAGAAAATTGGTCATTCTTCAAACTAAATTTAGAGAAAATAGCAATAAAAATTTTAAGGAAAAATTCATTTCTTATCCTTGAACTTGGTATTGTTTAATCAATCTATATCTTAAAATTTGAATTTCATCATACTAAATTTGGGAGTTGAACAAGTGTTGCAAATTTTTTTTGTCCTATTATTAATATTTTCATTATATTTAGTCACTAATTTCTTAAAAAAGGAAAAAAAAAAATGCAAAAATTTCTCCAAAACTCTCTAATTTCTATGAAAACCAAGTCCTTACCAATCCATGCTTAATTTATTAAGAACCTCCGACTCCAAGGAAAAATTGTATATTAATTATCGTTGAACTATGTTCACATTGGCAATCAATGCAAAAGATTAAGTCCAAACATATCAAGAGGTTATAAGTATGTACCCTCGACCAAGAAGTTTGAGGTTTACATCTCTCCATTGTTGATGATTAATTTTAAAAAGTCTAATCAAATCAATATATAATTGAAAATAATTTTCCAAACCTCACATATTTTAACAAAATTTCAACTTTACGA
Source organism: Luffa aegyptiaca (assembly GCA_017139565.1). NCBI lineage: Eukaryota > Viridiplantae > Streptophyta > Magnoliopsida > Cucurbitales > Cucurbitaceae > Luffa > Luffa aegyptiaca. The sequence goes on from CM029403.1 coordinate 14,680,069, forward strand.
TTATTTTTGCTAAAACTTCATCAAAATCATACTAAGTTGTGTTTATAAACAATTGAATGCACGTGAGAATATTTTTTTCAACACATCCTCTTAACTTTGATATTTCTAGGGCTCAATTTGGACATTTTCTTACCAAATTAATATGCCACTAGTTTTGGATATTTTCCATAAATGTGTTTACCCAATTCTATATATCTTGGACGGTCTGGATATTTTGTTGGTTGAATTTTGTGTAATTTATTAGTCAATTAATAAAAAAAATCTAATTTAATTTTGAGAATGTATTGAGTCTTGTCACCTATTCGGATTTACATTTTAATTTGTTAAATTAATTGACTCCTCAAACTAAGTGTAAAGGTGCCAAAAAAAAAAAAAAAAAAAAAAAAAAAATCTCTATCAAACCATTTACGTTAAAATTATAGTTTTGACTTTTAAAGTTTAAAAAGTTCTATTTTAGTCCTTCAAATTGGAATATTTTAACTTCCATTCATGTCGTCAAAATCTGTAACAAAAAAGTGAAATAACTCGCTTTCTCATCACGAGACCATCTACTTTGAATACTCAAAATTTTTTACCAAAGATATTTCTCTAGTCTTCTCCTTCTCATTCTTACTTGACTATTGAAAATATCCCATCTTTCTCAAGTTTCATGAGTCATTTTCAGACCATCAACAATCACAAATTCTCAAATACATTTTTTATTTATTATTTTTTTAAAAAATCATTTTTAAAAGTGAAAAAAAAAAAAAAAAAAAAAAAAAAAAGTAGAAGTAGATATAAGAAGCTCAAATTTCAAAAAGGAAATAATTAAAAAAAATAAATAAATAGAAGAAGAGTGAATTGTTACTTTCTAAAATAAGGATAAAATGAGAAAAGGGAAAGATTTGTGAAAGTTTGATGAAGAAGGAATTTATTGGGGGTGAGAAATTTTGTAACTGCTGACAGAAGAGAAAGAGAAAAAAAGAGGGTCCATGAAACTGAAACTGAAAAAGGTTTTGTTGCATATACTCTTTTTTCTAACCAATAATCTAAGCCTCCCCTCTACTTCACATTTTCTAGGAATTTTAACTCTCAACTCTCAAGGAAGAAGGAACTTTATTGAATAATAATAATAATAATAATAATAATAATAAATATATAAGGTTGAATTACAAGTTTAGTTCTTGAAATTTTAAAGTTGTCTCAATTTGGTCCTTGAACTTGAAAAGGTGTTAAATAGGTCCTCGAACTTTCAACTTTGTGTCCAATAGGTTGCTGAACTTTGAAAAATATCCAATAGGTCCTTAAACTTTTACTTTTGTGTCCAATAGGTTCCTCAACTTTTAATTTTATGTCTAATAAGTCATTGACCTATTAGATAATTTTTTTTTCAAAATTCGTAGGCCTACTGGATAGAGAATTGGAAGTTTAGAATCTTAATAGACATAAAATTCAATTTTTATGCCTAATAGATTGGTTAATTTAAAAAAAAAATATATATGCCAAGAATCTATTAGACACAAAATTGAAAGTTCGATGACCTATCAGACATTTTTAAAGTTAAGTAATCTATTAGACTCAAAATAGAAAGTTTAGAGACTTATTAGATATTTTTTAAAGTTCAAAAACCAAATTGATACAATCTCGAAATTTCAGAGACTAAACTTGTAGTTTAACCAATATATAAATAAAAACTCTTGAACTTTCTCTTTTTTTCTCAATGGTATGTGGGGTAGAATTCAAACCTCTAAATTTTTTTGTTGAGTTTATAAGATCTAGATTGACAATTATGATGAAATTTGTCGTTGTACATTTGTACTCATTTTCCAAAAAAAAAAAAAAAAAAAAAAACTTTCAACCATAATTCAAAATACTGTCAATCCAACATAGTTTGGGTATTACATTATTTTTTCTTCTTTAGTTTTATAAATGTGAAGTTGAAGGATCCATTTTTCTTCAACTTTAGAGAGGGTTTGTTACTACTTAGGTTAGTAAGTAGTTAGGGCATGTGTATTTTTGTTTTAGAGGTTTGAATTCTCACCTATGTTTGTCATACACACTATTATTTTCGAAAGAGTTAAGAAAAGACCGATGAGTTACCAACGTCATCTTTGTGGTTTAAAAATTTTTATTTTAGACCATGTCATTTGGTTTGGTTTTAATTTCATCTCTTGTGTTTTTAAAATTTTCGATACAATCTCATTCTTAATCAAAAGTCATATATCTAGTCAACTAAAGTATACTTTAACTGATTAAGGGTCCGTTTGGAATACATTTTAATTTAGGGTGTATTTGGTTTAACTTTTCAAGTGTTTAATTTTGAAAAAAAAATCATTTTGAAAAAATTTCTAGTGTTTGGCAACCACTAAAAATGTCTTATTAGAAAATGAGAGATAAATAAACCATTTTGAGAGAAACACTTGAAACCAACTTTTTAAAAAAGTCTTTAGTATATAATATAACTTGTGTATAAAAATACTTATGAGGACTTCTCAAAAAAAAAAAAAAAAAAAAAAAAACTTACGAGGAAATGCAACCAAACATATGAGTGTTCAAATTCTAAACAAATTTTATACAAAATATTTTTTTAAAAAATGCATTTTTGAAAAACATTTAAATTAAAATGTATTCCAAACAGACCCTTAAATGTTTTTCAAGAATGCATTTTTTAAAAAACATCTTGTATACAAATTGTTTATAATTTAAACACTCCTATGTTTGGTTACACTTCCAAGTGTTTTTATACTCAAGTTCTTGTATACTTAAAAACTCTTTTTAAAAAAATTGGTTTCAAGTGTTTCTCTTAAAATGGTTTATTTCCCAATCTCATTTTCTAATAAGTCATTTTTAGTGCTTGTCAAACATTAGAAATTTTTTCAAAATGATTTTTTTTTTTTTTTTTTTTCAAAATTAAACACTTGAAAAGCTAAACCAAACACACCCTAAAGCACACACTTCAACCAAAAGATTAGAGGTTTGAATTTCCACACATACGCTGAACTTAAAAAACAAATAAAAAAAAATAACTTGGTTCCACTCATGTTCAAACTATAATACTCTAAAAATAAATTAATAATGATACATCCAATGGTTGATAAATGAGTAATTTCTCCTTCTGTCAAAAAAAAAAAAAAAAAAAAAAAAAAAAAAAAAAAAAAAAAAAAAAAAAAAAAAAAAAAAAAACTTTTAACTCTTCTAGGTTCTTCCCATGCAAATTTATAACGATGAATCAGATAGATAAGGGTAAGGAACCCAATAATTGGGGAGACCCACAAACATAACTCTTTTTTTTTTTTTTTTTTTTCTTTTGTATTCTTTATTTTTTTAAATATATTTTTTATTTTTGTAAAAATGGACCTACAAAATTTATTAGCATATTGAAAAAGTGGGGGAAAATTTTAATAAGTGGCGACCACCTTGGGTCAAAATCCATGGCTATGAATCATTCCTCAATGGGCCCATGGGCCCACGGTTAACAAAGTGGGCCCACTATCATTCTCTTGAATCTCGTTTCCCAATTTTGTGGATATGGGCCATTCTTAATGGACCATGGAAGCAGGTGACCCACACTTAAATGGGCCCTTCTTAATGGGCCCATAGTGTGTAAGTGGGCCAACCCTACGCTGGGCTTTTGGTTCGTTGACTTGCATCTATCAGCCATGACAGTGGGTTCCAGAAAATATTCTTGGGTTGCTTAGTTTATGGTTTTTTCCCCATTAAAATCCAAAATTTTAATATAATAAAATAATGCTTTTTTTAAGTTTCTCAGAAATTTTAGGTCAAATTATATTTTAATCACTGTATTTTGACCTAATTTCGACTTGGTCCTTAAACTGTTTAGAAAAATTTAATATCACTAAAATTTATCAGATGTCCATGTCATTAGTGTAAAGTAACAGAAATCAAACGTGATAAGTTATTGGTAGATATTAAAATGCCTTTGCAATAAAAGAATTTGTTTCAATAACATAGGAGTGAGAATATGTCACATCGGTTGAAAAAACATGAATTTGGATTGGGTTTTAAAACATTATTTGGATTAAAAAACAACTAAAGTTGAGGTTATTTAGAATGTACATTAGATTTCTATGACATATATTTGGGTGCAACGAACAAATAACTTAGTGATAGGAACATTTGATAAGCTTTAAAAAGCTTTAAAATAATTGAATGATAATCAAACTTTTATTTTAAGGTAATATTTACAAATATGTTATAAATTATAATCTTTTACAAATATAGGATTAGATTGTTGCTAGATATTTCTAGACATTTATAACCCTTCTTTCTCCCTTAAGGGGCTGTTTGGCCCAAGGGTTTGGAATGGGTTGGAATGGATTGGAAAGGGATGCCCTTGTTTGGTTGGCCGGGGTTGGAATGAAAGGGTGGGCATGTGGATTCCAACCCATTCCCACATTTTTGTGGGTCCCACTATTTCTCTCTCCATTTTTACTCATAATTTTGATGGGACCCACCATTTCTTTTTCTATTTTAACCACATTTTGGTGGGTCCCACTATTTCTCTCTCCATTAATTCCAACCCAAATTCAATACACCAAACACAGGCATGGGAATCATGATTCCAGCAAAATATTCCCATGGGAATCACATTCCATTCCATTCCAATCAAATTCCGGCGCACCAAACGGCCCCTAATAGTTATATGGATTTTTAGTTTCCAATTATGAAAATGAATTATTCATATGTATCACGAGTGAAATGAAAAATCAATCGAATCAAATGTCTTTTCCGTGATAATAGTTAACATATAGTTCTAGATTTCGATGTTAGAAAAGAACGAATGAGAACATAAATATGTGAAAATAGAAGCAAAAGGAACATGATCAGGTTTGGTTGATTTTGACATGCTAATGAAAAAAAAGAATGTCACTTAGCTACCTATATTTAGGTTAAGGAAATGCCATCAACTACAAGGCAACCATGCAACTAATTATAGCTCAATCCACCATTGAAACAAAATTTATAGCCACTGTGGATGTAATAAGGGAAGCGCAACCAAATTTAAGTTTGAACAATATCATTACAACTTGTTTGAACTAAAATAAATTGAATTGACTAAAAAAGGTATCATTTTAATTTTAATTTTTTTTAAGGTGAAAATGAAGATTCAAACCTTTAACTTTTAGTAGATGTTATATCTTTAACCAATTGAGTTATCCTCGAATTGATAAGTGCCCGTTGAGGCACCAAAATAATTTTTCATACATCTAATCTCTTTTAATCTCATTCTAAAAAAACAAAGTTTAAAATACTTTTCTTTTCTTTCTAAAAAACGATATTGTAATTTGTAATTACTATTTAAATCAATGGCTCTTCAGATTCTACAATGCCACTTGGAAAGAAATCCATACTCATTTAGGAAACATTTGGGAGTACTTTTCAGTACTTTTAGGACGGGTTAAGTTTAATTTTTCAAGTGTTTAATTTTGAAAAAAAAAAAAAATTAGTGTTTGACCACCACTAAAAATGACTTATTAATAAATGAAATTGAAAAATAAACTATTTTAAGAGAAACACTTGAAAGCAAATTTTTTTAAAAAAAGTTTTATATAATAACTTGTGTAGAAAAATACTTATGAAGAAAAGTAATCAAATATATGATTGTTTAAATCCTAAACAATTTTTATACAAAATGTTTTTTAAAAAATACATTATTGAAAAACACTTAAACTAAAAGGTATTCTATACGGGTTCTTAATTTGAAAGACTATATTAGGAAAACAATAAAGCCTCTCTTTCTAAAATTTAGCTTTAGAAGTTGTTGTACCAAACAAAATTTCAACATAAAAATAAAACCCCTTTCTAAAAAAAAGTTTAGAACAAGAAACCAAAATTTATACACTTCTCTAGACAACACTAGACTACTACTCTTTATCTTGAGAGTTGATGTGCTGTGAACAAAAAGTTTTGAATATTCCAAGGGTCACCCACAAAACAAGTGAACAAAAATAATCTAAAAGCCATGCATTGATTTGATTATAGATAAGATTCATAACAATAAAATTTAAAAAGAAAAAAAGAATTGAGAGGAAAAAGTGGGGCATACATTAATAATCAAATTTATATTCATCCCACCTATGAGGGTCATCATCATCACTTTCATCAGCCTTTAATGGACTGTGAATTTCACCAATACATTCTTCCTTCTCTGTCTCCTGCACTCCTCCATCAGGTTTTGCCACTTCTTCCTCCTGTTCACACAAACCATTCTATTTCCAAAATTAGGTCCCACTCCCAAATTTAATGCCATAAGAAATCAATCACAGTTCTATTCCTACAGTGTACAAAGGGAATAACCATTTTCATAAATTATGGAAATGTGAAGAGAGAAATTTTGACAAAGTTGGATGAGACTGAGTTGGTATTGATAGATTTTGGATAGATTTTTTCGAGCTTAGTTTTTAATTTCAGCGGTTTAAATGGATAAAACCAATCACATTCGAGATGAGGCGGGGCAGGGTCATGGAAAAAAACCAAGTCAAATTGGTTTGTTTGGAATACCTCACTTTGACAGATTCAATGTCTTTATTTATTTTTTTTTAACAAGAAACTATAGTTACTACAAAAATCTCAAAAGCAGTAAATCTATCTTCAAAAGTTTGTTGATTCCTTTCCAATAAAATTTCTAAAGTAATAAAACTAAAAAAATAGTTGGTCAGCTTGGTTGTGGTAGATTTTTTTGGTTTTAGTTTAGTTCATATTGGTCCAAGTCAGTTTCAATCAGTACAACCCCCCCCCCCCCCTCCCCCCCAAAAGAAAAAACCTTCCAATTCAGTTTTTTATTGAAAAAATTGAATGAGAAACAAAGATGTTTTTTTTTTTTTTGGGATAAGCAACCGAACTTAATACAAGGGCATACAAAAAGGAAATCCGAAACAAAGATGAAATTGACCAAACCAATCTAACACCCCTTTGTGCACCATATAACACGTTTGCATCGTATTAGAAGAAAACTAAAGAGGAGAACAAGAGAAAGAGGGCATACGTTAGTTTCAGGAGACAACTCTTGCAGCTCCTCATCCCCAGTATTTTCAGTCAACTCATCTTGATTGGACTCCTGTTTTGCCTTATTAGCAGCTTCTTTCAGCAGCCCAATCAACGATAAAAATTGGGAGTGGTCTGCAAAAAAATTGACTGTAAGACCGTAGCCAAACCAGAAGATAAAAAAAAATGAACAGAAAAAGAAAAGAAAGAAGGAAACAGAATACAAATGAAGGACAGTCTATAAGACGAGACATCATTAGTCGTATAGCATGAAAAGTTATGGAGAAAAGGAAAATGAAACAAGCGTTACCTTTGGCACGATTAGTTATAGCATCAGAAAGGCGGAATGGATGATGACGTTCTTCACTTTTGAATTTTAGCTTAATTTGACGGCGTGTTCGGCCTGGAAACAACTGTTGTATCATACAAAAATCTGTTCCGAATTGTCGAACAGCCTAAAAAATATGTGAACAAGGAGTTAAGTTTAACACTAGACGAATTTCAGATGTTAAAAAGCCTTCGATTGATTCCAAAAAATAATGACATTCGAAATACCAACATTTTAACCACAGACAAAAAAATAATTTTCTTTGATAGGAAACTGAAAAGTTTCAAAGAAAATACCAGGTTAAAAACACTTTTCGGTCTATTAGTTTCATGGAAATAACAATTCAATCCTTGAATTACAGCACGTAATCATTTATTCCATGTACTTTTAAATTCTTAACAATTTAGTTCTTAAACTGTCAGACCCCCAATAACCAGGACTTACAGTAGGAGGGGCAGATTGGGAAATTCATCCAATGAAGTTAGTTAGTGGCCGTTGTAACGGCTAGTTTTCATCTTTTGGACTGTATTTATTATGCTTTTATGTCTTTGTCTGGTTATGTTAGTTTTGGATCATCTTTGGATGTGTAAGGAGAGCTACAGCCCTCTCGAAAGGCTGGTGAATGTGTAACTTACCCAACTTGGGATCTTTTGTGAACTTTCATAAATATCAATTGTAAGGAGATACCTTACAAATTGGTATCAGAGCGGATTCGAACTGGGGCGAACAAGAGGGATGGCCCAAAAACAGCTTGAGGAACGTTGTGAAAGCAATGAGAAAGAAATTGGAGGGGTACGTGAAAGTGTGGAAAAATTGGCCGAAAGGTTTTCAGAAACCCAGAAAGCCATAGCGCTCCTGGTAACCGAAGTCGCGCAGCTAAGGGACAAGGGGACGGAAGTGCTGCCGGGAGAATCCTCGGTACCAAGGGATAAAACCCAGCCCGTGACAAACAGCGATAACGACAATAACCAGGTAAGGGTTGAGGGTACCTCCTGGGACTGGAGTAAGTTTAAAAAAGTGGAAATGACGGTTTTTTCAAGTATCAACCCCGATGCGTGGATGTTCCGAGCAGAGCGGTATTTCGAGATCCACCGACTGTCAGACTCGGAGAAACTATCTGTAGCAATGGTTAGTCTCGAAGGGGAGGCACTGTCGTGGTACCGCTGGGCCCTGAATAGAGGGGAGATTAGGGATTGGAACGACCTGAAGATCCGATTATTTGTGAGGTTCTGACCGACACAAGAAGGAAGCCTCTGTGCTCGTTTCCTTGCCATCAAGCAAGAAGGTACCGTTGGGGAATTCAGGAAACTCTTCGAGGAAATGTCAGCCCCTCTTCCTGACCTAGTCGAAAATGTCCTCGAAAGCACGTTCTTGAATGGGCTTAACCCAGCAATAAGAGCTGAAGTGTTGTGTCTAAGGCCAGTGGGCCTAGAAGAAATTATGCATACGGCCCAACTTATTGAAGATAAACAGACGGCGATCGGAACTCAGCCCGTTCTATCAAACACAATTTCAGGGCCCAAGTCCACGAGTTCCACCCAGCCCAACAACCGAAACATGGGTCTGAACCGTACAAACGAGCCGTTTGCCACTAAAACCATAACACTGGCTACGAAAGGAGCCACGATACCCCTTCTGACTCAGTCGCCGAACTTGTCCACGTCGCTGTCAAATCGAAGAGACACCGAGTACAAGCGCCTTACCAAGGCAGAGTATTTGGCTCGAAGGGACAGAGGTTTATGTTTCAAATGTGACAAGAAGTTCTCTATTGGACACCGTTGTAAGGGAAAAGAACTGAGAGTGCTCCTAGCGCCGGACGACGAAACACTTGAAGCCGAAGAAGAAACAGTAGCTTCCATGGAACGAACGAACATTGTAGAAACGATCGGAGGCACAGTGGAATTATCCATCAACACAGTGGTCGGATTTTCGACACCGGGGATGATGAAGATCAGAGGAAGCATAAGGGGGCAAGACGTGGTAGTCCTCATTGATTGCGGGGCGACCCACAACTTCCTTGCGCAGAAGCTCGTCGAAGAGCTGGGTTTACCGACATCTGAAACCTCGAACTATGGGGTCATCATGGGAACGGGCGAAGCCGTCAAAGGAAAAGGGATGTGCAAAGGCATCACCCTCCAACTTCCCGGGCACAGAAAATTTCCTCCCTCTGGAATTAGGGGGTATCGACGCCATATTAGGAATGCAGTGGCTCAACACGGTGGGGCTAATGAAGGTGGACTGGAAGACTCTGTCTATGTCGTTCGTGACCAACCAAGGGCCTGTTGTTTTGAAGGGGGATGCCTCTCTCACCAAGGCAGCTGTCTCCCTCAAGAGCTTATCTAGATCCTAGGCAGACCAAGACCAAGGGTTTATGGTAGAGCTCAGAGTGCTTACAACGCAGTCGGATCCCTTGGCTGAACCTAGCCGGGCCCCACCCCCGCCCCTTCCCAGGTCAGTATCTCGATTGCTAACTGAGTACCAATCGGTTTTCCATATGCCACAGGGACTTCCTCCACAACGGGAAATCGACCATCGGATTAACCTGCAAGAAGGAGCCGGGCCAGTCAACCTACGGCCATACCGCTATGCCCACGCTCAGAAATCGAAAATTGAGAAATTGATCGCTGAAATGTTAGAGGCCGGTATCGTCCGACCCAATGTAAGCCCCTACTCAAGCCCCGTGCTCCTTGTTAAGAAAAAAGACGGCAGTTGGAGGTTCTGCGTCGACTACCGGGCTTTGAATAATGTCACGATCCCCGACAAGTTCCCGATACCAGTCGTCGAGGAGCTTTTAGATGAACTACATGGGTTGACTGTCTACTCCAAGATCGATCTCAAGTTAGGGTACCACCAAATCCGAGTTCACAGAGAAGACATCACCAAGACCGCGTTTCGAACTCACGAGGGACACTACGAGTTTCTCGTAATGCCATTTGGTCTCACTAACGCACCGGAGACTTTCCAAGCTCTGAAGAACAGGGTTTTTCGCCATCTTCTGCGGAAATGTGTTCTGATCTTCTTTGATGATATTTTGGTCTACAGTCCGGACATTGAGACCCACGTTACCCATCTGACTAAAGTCTTTAAGGTGCTGGAAGAAAATCAGTTGTATGCTAACTTGAAAAAATGTGAGTTTGCTCGAGAATGAATCGAATACTTGGGCCATTGGGTGTCCACGACCGGCGTAGAAGCCGACCCCGACAAGGTTGAAGCCATGCTCCGTTGGCCGATCCCCACAAACTTAAAAGAACTACGCGGATTTCTGGGATTAACGGGCTATTACCGCCGATTCGTGGCTAATTATGGTACCCTAGCTGCCCCGCTCTCTGATTTACTGAAATAGGGAGCTTTCCAGTGGGACGAACGGGCCACAGTTGCTTTCGAGAATTTGAAGAACGCCATGGTTACTCTACCGGTTCTTGCTCTTCCGGATTTTTCTGCCTCCTTTGTGGTTGAAACGGACGCATCGGGCACCGGGTTAGGGGCGGTTCTATCCCAGCATCAATGGCCAATCGCATTTTTCAGTCAGAAATTATCCCATCAAGCCCAGAACAAGTCTATTTACGAACGTGAACTGATGGCCATAGTGTTGGCAATCCAGAAATGGCGCCCCTACTTATTGGGTCAACGGTTTCTAGTGAGAACCGATCAGCAATCCCTCAAGGATCTTCTTGAACAGAACTCGATCCAACCGGATTACCAGAGTTGGGTGTCCAAATTACTAGGGTACACCTTTGAGATTCAATATCGTCCCGGGTTGGAGAATAAAGCCGCCGATGCGCTTTCCCTCGTGTCTTTTGAGGGCCAACTGTGTACTATTTCAGTGCCGACAGTGTTAGATGTTGAAGTTGTCCAACGGGAAGTTGCTAACAATCCCAACCTTGCCAAGATTATCGAAAAATTGATGGATGACCCTGATAGCGTCCCCAAATTCTCTATGAGGCAAGATACTTTGTTGTATAAGGGCAGGTTAGTCCTCTCTAAGCACTCCGAACTCCTGGGCTCCATCCTCCATGCTTATCATGATTCAGTTCTAGGAGGACATTCGGGTTTCCTGCGCACCTACAAACGATTGACGGGAGAGCTATATTGGCAAGGGATGAAGGAGAATGTGAAAGAATATGTCGCTCGCTGCTCTGTTTGCCAAAGAAACAAGGCGTTATCCACATCCCCTGCGGGGTTGCTACAACCCTTACCGTGTCCTGAACAAGTGTGGGAAGATGTCAGCATGGATTTTATTGAAGGAGTACCGAAATCCAAGGGGTAGGAGACCATCATGGTTGTTGTCGACCGTTTGAGCAAATATAGCCACTTTGTTGCTCTCGCCCACCAGTTTAATGCGAAAACGGTAGCCACGGCATTCATCAGGGAGATCGTGCGGCTCCATGGTTTTCCTAAATCTATTGTGTCTGACCACGACAAGATCTTCCTCAGTCACTTTTGGACCGAGCTTTTCTGTTTCCAGGATACGCGTCTACACCGAAGCACCGCCTACCATCCTCAGACGGATGGCCAAACCGAAATTGTTAACAAGTGCCTCGAGACCTACCTGCGGTGTTTTTGTAATGAAAAGCCTAAGCAGTGGAGTGAGTGGCTGCCGTGGGCCGAATTTTGGTATAATACCACATACCACGCCACGATTGATGCGACCCCATTCCTTATGGTTTATGGTCGAGAACCCCCTCCCATTCTGTTTTACGGTTCCCAGAAATCTCCTAATGTGGCTTTGGACCAACAATTGGCAGAAAGAGATTTGGTTTTGGATAGAATGAAGTCCCATTTAGCTTTGGCTCAAAATAGGATGCAGATTGTCGCCGCACTGAGGTGGTTTTCAATGAAGGTGAAATAGTTTATCTAAAGATTCGGCCCTACCGGCAGTTGTCCTTGGCTCGCCGTCGCAATGAGAAGCTGTCACCCAAATATTATGGGTCGTATGTTGTGCTCAAACGCATCGGAGAAGTTGCCTACAAGCTCGACCTTCCTTCAGATGCTACCATCCACCCGGTTTTTCACGTGTCCCAATTAAAACGGGCCGTGGGAGCAAACCACCCTATTCAACCTACCCCCCCGCTGCTTAATGATGAATTCGAATGGGTAGCCGAACCTCGTGATATTATGGGCTATCGAAATAATGATCAGACTGGTGCTGTGGAATTGCTTGTTCGCTGGAAAAATCTGCCTATGCACGAATGCACTTGGGAATTGTTGGATGTCATTCACGAACGCTATCCGGAGCTCCACCTCGAGGACTCGGTGCTGGTGACCCCCGAGGGTGATGTCAGACCCCCAATAACTAGGACTGACAGTAGGAAGGGCAAATTGGGAAATTCATCCAATGAAGTTAGTTAGTGGCCGTTGTAACGGCTAGTTTTCATCTTTTGGGCTGTATTTATTATGCTTTTATGTCTTTGTCTGGTTATGTTAGTTTTGGATCATCTTTGGATGTGTAAGGAGAGCTACAGCCCTCTCGAAAGGCTGGTGAATGTGTAACTTACCCAACTTGGGATCTTTTGTGAACTTTTATAAATATCAATTGTAAGGAGATACCTTACATAAACTTTATACGAAACAATGAAATCCTTGTAATTCAAGGAGGTTTTCACCAATGTAGATTGGCAAACTGGGTAAGGACCAAAACTATAACGACTAAATTATAACCAAAAAAAAAACTTCTGGTACTGCATTCTTATCCCTTCAAAATCATCTACACTTGGCATTTTAACCATATAATATGCACAAAGCACAAGTTGACAAAAACTCCAACGATTTAATTGTAATTATGCACAAATAAAAGTCCATCATCCTACCATCCAATCAGAACATGGCTAGACAATATTCAATATCACCTTGAGCAAAAAATGAAAAAGATTTGATTGGTCAAAGTTTGCAACATAATATATGGGTGTGATGATAATTATCACAAACAAGTAAACATTTGGGCCCTGTACAGTTATCCTACATGCATATAGAAGTGCTAGAGCATCAGGGATGAATGGCATGAAGGCGCCACCTTCTTTTCTTTGATATGAATAAGTACAAAAGGAAACCAAAGGAAAAAGTATTCCATTATAACAAAAGAATCATGATTACAAAAGAGGGTGGAAAGAGTGCACCATGCTGAGGTGTTAAAGTGAGCTAACTCCCATGTTTTTCCTCCCAATTTTTCTTATAACAAATTCTGGAACCCAAATAGCAAGAGCTTTCATAGTTGAAAAGCCACAAAGATGAAGTAAAGAGTTTTCAATTTTATTGAGGCACTAAGAAAGGTTGAAATCAGTTAAAATCCTGGCCCATATCTTCTTATTATAATTACAGTGAAAATAGACATGCCAACCATTTTCCTTTGCCTTTTCAAAAAGGTTGCATGGGACTTTCTTTTCTGGACAACATCTGTTATATTTATGCCTCCAAGAGCCAAATTCCAGACAACATCTGCCGTATTTTAAATCTGGTTGCAACTTTATTCTTGCTTAGAAAAGTCCATTTTTTTCTCACAAGAAGATTCATTAATCTGGAAAGAAAATCCTTTGAGAACTTTTTCCACAAAATCATTTTCCCATATTATCACAGAGACAAATATTTCCCAGCCAATTCTCCCATGGCGGCTGTTTGAAGCAATAAAATGTTTAAATCTCCTAAATTATAATAAATTTCAAATTATAGAAAATTTTTACCTAGTAAATGTTAAGGACCCCGTTACAAATTTAAAATTACAGAGACCAAACCATTATATACTAAAATCATTACTTCAGTGAAAATCTTAGGACCAAAAGTATTTTTTAACCAAAATAGAAAAGACTAAGGCAACAACCCTAAGGGCAACTGCTAATTAGTATTACTAAAAAACAAAATTACAAAAAAGGGAGCTCCAAGAATATGCTCCTACAGAGACAAAACCATTATATACTAAAATCATTACTTCAGTGAAAATCTTAGGACCAAAAGTATTTTTTAACCAAAATACAAAAGACTAAGGCAACAACCCTAAGGGCAACTGCTAATTAGTATTACTAAAAAACAAAATTACAAAAAAGGGAGCTCCAAGAATATGCTCCTAAGATTCATCTTCCACGCTAGCCACCTAGTAAAAAATTATGCTATTCATGCAGCAAGAAATTAATGAATAAAGGATGTGGCTCAAAAATTCAAGGCTGCTCAGTTCAAAGAGGGGGAAGGGAACACCAATCTTTTCCACACTTGGATATCCTTGAGGACAAGAAAGAACAAAATCCTGAAGACAATTTACAACAATACAACTGAAGGCCATGTGGTGAACCTTTTCTAGAAATCTTTTATTTGACTGATGGGAACAAAAGGTTTGTGGTCCAAAAGCTTCGGTGGGATGCCCCTCAATTCTTACTGGAGCCCAGGGCTCGAAAGGGCCCCTCTGCCCAATTTTTTGGGAAAAGGTCGGAACATCTTAAAAGTTGAAACAAGACTAGTTGAAGATGTTCCAAGATTTTCTTTTTTATAATAAAGTCATCAATAATTGCATTAATGAAGCCTGCTTAAGATGAATGAGAGTACAAAAAGAGTATCCTATAAAAAAGGAAAAAATAAAAGCGGGAGATGCAAATAAGTTACCAAGAAAAAGTCACACGACTCCCAACTTTTAGTAACAAAAAGAAAAAAGAAAAAAGTTCAGAATAATAGACCAAAGGAACACCAAAATACATCGATCCCAGGCATCTTATCACAATGTAGCCAATCATAACATTCTCCTATTTCATTCCAACCAAATATATCACAAAACAGCAAAAAAATCTGCCACAGAACACAACCTTTCCACCCATAAAGGAGGACTGGAAACAACTTACCTCCTAACTTTTTAATGCTTTTGCACTCTTGTAGTGAAATTTCACGAAGTGATTGATGGAAAAAAAATTCAAAACCAGGTTAATTCAACTATGTCGAAAAAACAAGTTGAAAGTTTTGGCCCTTCAGGACAACCGGAATAAGTAAACATCAAGTAGGACTATAAATATTCTTGGGGAAAAAAGAGGTCTAATTACCTGATAAAAAAGCTCTGTATCCTTCTTTGACCACTTTGTACGTCGTGCTTTGTCCATGAAAGACTGGTAATTAAAGTAAGCAGAAGTCATGTCAACTACATCAGGTGTTTCATCATCATCGGTACCTCTACCTTGTTCAGAAGCAAGGCTTTCCTCTCCATCATTAAAAATTTCCTCACCGATAGTGTCAGTTCTGGACACAAAAGAAAAAGGAAGGAGTCAAAAAAAACGAAGAAGAAGAAGAAAGAAAGAAGACAATCAACCACAAGAAGAAGAAGACAGACTTGAACTGAAAAGAAAGTTTCTCCAAGATCAAAACCCCTTTTAAAGTAAAAGTGTTTTTTAAACATCTCTCCTCACCTATGCACAAGTGACGAACTTGAGTGAAGTGAGATACAGTAACAATATTCTTTAAAAAACAAATTGATAAGAGAAACAAATTTCATTGATGAATGAAATAGTGGAGTAAAAACTCCAAACACCTAGGTGAATTACAAGAAAACTTTCCAATTCAATATCAAAAAAGATAGATTATAATTAGAGAAGGGTGTTTACATTTATACTGATACAAAGTATGAAAAAGAATTTGATCCATAAATTAATCAAAGGAAGAGAAATCGTCCCTGAAAATTCTTTCATTCATTTCGCCCCATGGGATGCATACATCCTTTTGGAATGATTCGTGGCTTGTTGGTGTCTCTCTTAAATCATCATATCCTAGACTTTATCAATTATCTACTTGGCCAATGGACTTGGTTGCAGAAGTTCGAAATTCATAATCTAAAGCTTAGGATTTGGGACTTCGTCAAAATCTTAATGAGGAAATTTTGGAATGGATTAGTCTTTCATTTTAAGGAGTGGTCAAGATTCTTGGTATTAGCCTTTTGATTCTTCTCATGCCTTTACAATTCGATCTTTGATGGAAGATTTAGTCCATTCAAAAGGACCATCTAGGAACAATCTTTTTTCGATGATTTGGAAGGACCATTATCCAAAGAAGATCAAAATTTACTTATGGGAGCTTAGCCATGGTGGAATCAATATAGCTGATAGACACCAAAGAAGAATGCCTCGTTTCTTTCTCCCCCATGGTGTGTGATATGTTGTTCAAATGCGGAAGGCCCGATTCATCTTTTTGCTCACGGTTCCTTTGCATCTCAGTATTGATCAATATGGGTGGAAGCTTTTGGATCGAATCTAGTTTTGCCCGGAAATATCTTTTATCTTCTTGCTTCAGTTTTTATGGGTCATAAGACTTTGTGTCTTGCAACAAACCGAGCCTTCTTTTGGTATCTTTGGTGCGAGCGTAATGGAAAAAATTTCAAGGACGTCTCTTTAAACATTGCTACTTTCCTAGATTTGGTTTTATTCGATGCTTTGTATTGGTGTAAATGCAAACACCCTTTTAGCGACTATAGTTTATCTTCTTTACTTTCCAATTGGACAAAAAGTTCTTCAATTGGCATGTCAATGTGGGGAGAGATGACATCTCAGACGAAGCTAAAATACTAATGAAAAGTTTCTTTGATTTCCACAATACTAATACAAAATGTTTAAGCAAAAAAAGTTTTAACCAGCTCTTTATAAATGAATTCACTTAAAGATTCCAAATTATTCAATTTCCATCATCTCCCATCTACCCTTCTAGAAATTGGCGTTCCTCTCAAACAAATCCAAAAATCCACAATTTCCTCACCTTCTCATCCTTAGGATTTTTTCTTACAATAATTCTCCAAGATCTTGACTTTTCTTCCCAAGCAACAAACAGCATCAATCTTTCTACATCGATAACTCAAAAATACGAGGGGAAGCAAAGGGCTCAAGGCTGATTTCCAATGGGTCCTGAGTTTCTTTCCACCCTACTTTATTTGAAGAAAAGCTTTAGAAGTTTTTACTTTTTAGCTTCAAAACTTTTTGTAACAGTCATTTAACATCCATTTGTGCTAACAAGAAGACTTTTTTGTAACTTATCTTGGATTTAGGCTTACCCTCCCCCCATATTTATATGCATAACAATTGCACCTATCACTACACATTTAATGCATTTAATTACACCAAAGATTTATAAACAGGTATGAATTACCAATAAAAAGGTTCCAAATTCACGTACTTGTCATATTTAAATTAAATATACATGTTACAACTGTAAGGACATTGGCATATTGATACATGCGTAGAGTCAACAGAAAATAAAAGAAATAAAAAAAAAAAAAAACCAGACACATTTAAGAATCCAGTGGTGTCTCACAATGAGAAAGATATCTTTCCAAAACAATGATAATAAAAGATTACTCTTTTTTTTAATAAAAAAATAATAACAATAAAACACAACAATTCTTTTCATAATAAACAATTTATAGCAACAAAGCAAAGATAACTAAGAAGTTTTGGACCTTTGATTGGTTGCTGATTTTCTTGTGCTTGCCTCTTTCTTCTACATTAGAAATAATAGGCCCCAAGGAATCTCGTTAATAAACATGAGGTGGAAAATAGCTCAAACACACCAACCAAAGAAATAAAAGCACCAGTTCTGTGCAACTTAAGAGGTTCTAAGAAAATATGTACCTCTAACTTCTCCTTGTACTCGTGATAAATAATGAGATCCTTAAAACTTATCTTTTGAAAGTCAATTTCATCCTCCGGAGTTTCAAGCAAAACCTTGTTCACTGTAAAGGCAGAAAATAATAAACGATCTGACAGAAGCACATTACTACATTAACTATACATAGTGATTGCAAGAGATTTAAAGCATAGGCGGCTGAGTGATAGTTACCTTGCCTTCTATTCCGGCGAGTTGAATGAGAGAACTTCTTAGGACGCTTTTCAGCTTGCGAATCTGGAACTGCTTTATTAGCCTCCTTGCGCTTCCGAGTTGGTTTTTCATTATCACTAGAAGGTTTTGAAGACTTTTTTGTAGCTTTTTTTCCTCGAGATGTACCTCCTTTTGAGGTTTCATTTTTGTTATAGCCATCTCCATCTATGTCACAGTTACTTGAGGGTTCATTAGGGAAGTTCCTATTCTCATCAACACCATCTTCTGGCTCATCAAGTTGATGAGAAACCTGCTTTCTCAACTTCCTAGGAGTTTTTCTATGCTCAATTTCTTCACCAACTTGGGAGAACATCTCTTGCTGTTGAGAAATATTTGATTCCATCGAAGGTTTTTCTTCACTGCTCTTACCACTCTAAAAACCTCAATTACAAAAATAACAAGTTAAAACAACCAAATAGAATTGCAAAAACTAAAAACTATTACACATTTCAACAGTCATTTACATTACCACTTCTCTTGACATTTCATCCTGATCATCTGAATTAAAATCATCCACCAGTATGTCACCATAAGAGTCAAATTCTAATGACTCTACATTAACAGGAGCTTCAGTATGTTGGTTGACAGAAGTGTAACCATCAAAGTTGATCGATGAATCATTCAAAATGCCATCTGAATGGGTACCAATTGAGGCTTCATGCATGTACCTAGTATCACAAGAAGTAACTTGTGGAGATGGTGGAAGCATATTAGAGATTTCTGGCTGAGAGATTTGTGTGCAAGTGTCTTCTTTTGCACTTCTCGTTTTGGGCTTTGGTGTATACTTGCAAGCAGGTTGTTCTAAAAACAAGATGAATTTAATTAAAACATCATATTTCAAAAATGATATAACTATAAAACAGAAAAGTTGGTTGAATTTGTCTTACCAGGGGGATTAGTGGCCCTAGAACTTATTGTATCCATAGTGATATCAGCCCCTGACTCACATTCCTGAAACCTTAACCATATGTCAACTAGTGAAGAAAGATGCTTTTAAAAGAAATAACTCCACTTGTTAACAAAACAAGATTTTCACCTCTATTTCCAAGTTTTGTTTATCCAAATCCCCATCCTCATTGGAGATTGTTGCTTGCTTAAGGGTTGCATGATCTTTAAATGTATAAGAACAAACGTTAGCACAAGCACAATAGAGAAAACGAAAGATATGAGAAATGTCAATAACTCACCTGCTTCATTCTTTGGTTGGTTATGAAAATCATCTAGACATTCCAATTCATAAAATATATCGATATTCTGAAAATAAAATGTATATTAGTACAGAATTGAGAGAAAGATATACCTAGAACCTTAATTCCTCTACTATTTTTTAATACACAAATAATTAGCACTATACCTCTCCTGCTATTTTACCATCACCGAAATGTCTGTCCTCAGTTTGAATTGAACCTAGTCCACTTTGATCCAAAACCGGAGCCGCATGAACTGTAGAAGCACTTGGATGGGAATAATTCAATATTCCTAAATTTTTGGCATCATCAGTCAGATTTTTCACTCCAACTAGACCTAAGTAGTGAGATTGATTGGATCAGTCACTCCATCATCTTGAACATCGATGGAACACTTGTGTCCATGACAATGTTAGGAACCAAATAATAAGACTTGGAAATTATATTGGAATATAAATATAAATAAATAAGAAAATACAGAAAGAAACCAAACTCCAAAGTAATTCAAGGTACTAGGACTCTCGCATGTTCTCCAGACTAAACCACTGCAATATTACTTACCTCCCTCAAAGCCCAACCCTCTTATTTATAACAAATGATCTCTAACAAAATTCCTACAAACTACCTTGCTAATTCTTATATTGCCCCTTGCTATAAAGCCGTACCAAACAATTGAGACTGATGGGAAAATTGGGTTTTTCTCTTGATCAAAGATGCTTCAACAACTATCTTTTTTGGGTCATCATAGATGTCAAGTTTTTTTTTAATGAAAAAACCCGCTTTCATTGAGAAAAATGAAAGAATACACAGGCATACAAAAAAATCAACCCACAAAAGAGATCCCCTCTTTACAAAAAGGGACACCAATCAAGCATAATAGTACCTAGAGAGTAATTACAAAAAGATTTGGACACTGAGACCCAGAGAGAAACATAGAACCTAGAGAGGGCCCACACATTAGACGGGTCCCTTTCAAGACCCCGAAACACTCTATTATTCCTCTTGCCCCATAAGCCCCACAATAAAGCACACACCACAACAAGCCATTAAAAACCTCCCCTTATCACAAAGCAGTAGATGGAGGAGGAACTCCTAGATCATCTCTCTGTAGTATCCGAACGTCCTAGCCTGAAGCCCGAAAGAGTTGAAGAATGAGCCCCACACCAATCGGGCAAACTCGCAAGTCCACAAAATATGGTCCAGATCTTCCTCCACCCTCCGACATAAAATGCAACAAAATGGTCCTACCATTGAAGTCATCTTCCTTGCAAGTTTGTAGATCGTGTTGACTCTATCATGGATAGCTTGTCAAATGAAGAACCTAACCCTCTTCGTGACTTTAACCCTCCACAGAATAGAAAAGACAGACTCGCTATGGGAAGAAGGGTTGAGCAACCAATGGAAAAAGGACCCACAAGAAAAGCCACTAGTAGGATACAGACTCCAACATCGAACATCCCTTCTTCCCTCCCTAAATTGACAATTGCCTATCAAAGATAAGAGATGGGAGACATCCTTTGTTTCCCTATTGGTCAAAGAGTGATGAAAACCCAACAAAAAGAATATAGAGCTCCTAAAAGGATTAAGCACATCGAAGATCAAACGAATTTTCATGGAGGATAAGCGATAGAGTTTAGGAAATTTAGAGCAGAGGGGACAATACCCCACCCATTTATCCTCATAAAAATAAGTACCTATATCATCCCCCACCTAAAAGTGAACCAGATCAGAAAAAGAAGGAAGCTCAAAAGCAATTTCTATCCACGAGTTCCTGGACATACCCTTGACCCCTCCCAACGGCCACTCATGAGGGTGAGTGCCATATTTACTAACGATAATACGGTGCCATAAGGTTGTAGACTCGAGGGAAAAAGCCACAACCATTTAGCTAATAAGGCTCTGTTACGGACCTATAAGTTACCCAGCTCAAGCCCACCAAGACCCACAGGTTTCTCTACTACCTCCCAACTTACAAGATGCGCCCCTCTCCCCTCTTCGAAACCATCCCATAAAAAGTTCCTCATGAGTCTCTCAAGAACCCTACACACCCCACACAGAGCCCAAAATAGCGAAAAAAAGTAAACTGAAATCCCACTCAAGACGGAACAAATAAGGGTCAGTCTACCCCCTTCCGAGGAAAAACTCCTCTTCCAAGAGGCTAGCCTTTTCCTAACCTTCTCCACCACAGGGGTCCAAAAACGGGTTGTGACCAAAAGGAAGACCTAGATAAGAAAAGGGAAAAGAGCCCACCGTCACACCTATTCAATTTGCAGTAGAGTTATATTGAATTTGCAAGTACTTCGATATTTAGAAAGAACATTTCATATTATAAAATAAAATATTGGAAAAATTGCAAAATTGGTCCCTATGGTTTGGACAAATTTTCAATTTGATCCGTATAGTTTTACAAGTTTCAACTTAATCCCCATCATTAATCAAAGGAGAAATCAACGTTAAGGAGGCCTACCCACAGCATGAACAACTTCAACAAATTCATTGACCAAGAGGCTCTAGTTGATATTCCTCTGTCAAACACACTATATACTTGGTCATTGACTGATTCAGATTTAACTTTTTCTCCTAAAATTCTCTAATGTTGTGAAAAACGCTCGGACAGGCCAACATCGGACCATTTTCCAATTCAGCTTTCTTTTGGCTTCGACAAATGGAGCCCCTCTCCTTTTTTGGTTTTGAAACATGTGGATGCAAACATTATAGTTTCTTCCCTTTTGAGTATTGGTGGAAAAACACCTATGAGAGGTTGGTCGGTTCATGGGTTTAGGTTGAAATTGAAAGGCCTAAAATCAGTTGCCAAATTATTGAACAAGGACACTTTCGTACACTCTCAAAAGAATCAATTATTCACGGAGTTGTCTTTAATAAATTCCTTAGAGGAATCCAGCCAGCTACAACAGGTTCAAATTTCTCAAAGAAACTCCATTAAGGCCCAACTTTTGTCTATAGCTGTTAATGAAGAGGCTTTACGGAGACAGTAATGAATGACCGTGATATCAATACCAACTTCTTTCACAGAATAGTGACTACCAAAAGAAGGAAAATTTCCATTTATGAGATTCTAACCATAGAAGGTAAAAGTTTACTTAATGAGAAAGAGATAGAGAAGGAATTCGTTGACTTTTACACCAAACTCTACACTGAGAGAGGGGGAATCAGATTTCTTCCTTATCCCTTACCATGGGATCTAATCTCAATTCAACAAAGGGAGGATTTGGAAAGACAATTCTCAGAGGATGAAATACAGAATGCCATTCAGAATTTAGGTTCAAACACGACTCCGGGGCCGGATGGGTTTACCGCCAAATTCTTCAAAAAATCTGGAGCATCCTTGAGGAAGATATCATGAGGGTGTTCCAAGAATTTTTTAAAAGTGGCATTATAAATGCAAGTCTCAACGAGACATATATTTTTCATTTGCCAACCCGAGCATAGCTCAATGGATAAGGCACAAATTACCATCTCAAATGTTGATGGTCTGGTTATCCACCCCTGCAATTGTTGAACTAAAAAAAAAAAGGAAAAAGAGGTGAAAATTTTCCTTTGAGAACTCAGTCTCTCCTGCTTAAATAATTATGACATGCTACAAAGAAGGTCCCCATGGTTAAATATGCCTCCTAGTTGTTGTACCCTATGCAAAAAAGATGAAGAATCCCACAGCCACCTCTTCATCTAGTGTCCCCTGGCTAGATTTTTTTGGGACTTCATCCTGAACTTTTGGTTGGCATACTGCCTTTCTAAGTATTGGGGATTTTCTTTCCTTTTCCGTCATGCTTATTGGGCATCCATTTAAGAAACGGAAGAAGACCCTTAGGCTTAACATCATTCGGGCTTTCTTGAGGTCTTTATAGTTAGAAAGAAACTCACGCATCTTCACTAATAAAGAACAAGATAACCAAGCTCTTCTCTCTTCTATTACTTGTCTCTATCTTGATGTAAAATGCCTCCCTTTTGTAATTATAGATTTATAGTTTATCCTCTCATTTAACCCATTGGAATAGTTTTTTGTAAATCATTGGATAGGTTATACTCTTTTTGTAATTCCGTTCCATCAATAAAATGATATTGTCTATCCAAAAAATAATAATTAAAAAAATTATTTTAAAAAAATCTAAAGTATTTAATAAATGTGTTTCAAATGTACCACGTCATCAAAATTTCAACGAATGTTTTAAACTAGTACTGACCAGCAGTAGTAGAACCCGAAGGAAGAATACTACGACAAGAATCCAAATCAAACTGCATAGAGTCTACCTGGAAACAAAAAAAAACTTATCAAAACAAACTTACAAATGAAACAATATATGGTTATCGTTATACTAGAATAGAAAATTCCATTTGACTAACTTTTTGGCACTAAACTGGTTAAACAATAATAAGTAGATTATACCATTTTAGCACTTACCACAGAGGCAGGATGTGAACAACCAATGAAATCAGATCTTGCGGTAGCCAAGAGCAAATCATCTTCAGATTCTTTGTTCTCCTTTATCACAGGAAGTTGGGATGATGATTGGATTAACTTTGTATTTCCTCTACCATCATGACAAGATTTAGCGTCCAATGTTGTTTCCTGCAAACAAAGTAGATTCATGGTAACATTTTCTCAGAAATATTCCAGCTAAGTTGATCTTCCATCACTCAAGCCAACAAAAGATACTGCATAAATCTTACCTTCTTATCCTGAGATGGTGTGGCCGATTGTGGTGCCAGAGTTTGTTTTTTAGGACGTGGTTTGATCTTTGGTTGAAATCTATTTCCAGCTCGGGCTGCAAAAAACCAATATCAATTACTCCTTATCAAGAAAATAGAAATGCACAAACTGAAGTATGCAAAACTTACAAGTGGCACCAGAATCAGAAAGAATTTCATCCAAAGGGTCCATAAGTGAAGCCTCTTTGTCCGACACCAACAAGAATCCCTTGTAAACTCCTTTTTAGTAGGTAAGAGATCATAAATAAAAATTCACAGATATATATGTAGGGGATGGCAGCAGAAACCAAATAGTTGCAGAAAATAACAAATTACATAAAAATAAAACGAAAAAATCCCATGAACTAGAAGAAGAATTGGTTCTTTTTTTGTTTTCACGCCAATTCCTTCCCTATGTCAGAATAGGGCAGCAATCTTAGTCCGAGTGTTTGATTGATCCTTCCGTCGTCTCTGCCTAATTGCGTCCTCGAAAACAGTCTCTCCCGTTTTTTGTCCCCTTTTTTTCAGTTGCTATTTGTGTTTTATTAGACGAGTTTTAAATTTTGTTTTTCAATTGAGAAGAAAGACATAGTTGGAGATTGAGAGAATACCTAGAAAATCAGTGCAGAATCGCTAGGACGGAGGCTGCGCGGCACGAGTGGAAGAAGATGACGGCGGCGACAGCAGTGAACGGGAGAGAGACGGCGGCAACAAGGATCTGCCGGCGTAAAGAAGAAGAAGAAAAAAAGGGCGACGGCTAAAAAAAAGAAACGGCGTAATTCGTAAAAAAGAAGAAAATAAAAAAGTGGCGGGGAAGAGTGGTTTCCTTTTTCTTTTTTTTTTACATTTTTAGGTTAAATTATAAAAAATGTCCTCAATTTCAAAATTGTCAGTGAACTTTAAAAAGTTACAAAAATACTCATAAACTTTAAAAAATATTTCAAAAATACCTTTGTCGTTAACTTTTGGATGAAACCATTAAAAATTTCAGTTTCATTAATACTTTTTAACTTTCAAAAATTTTAAAAAATAACTTTGTTAGAAAAGCTTCTTTTTTTTCCTTGTCCCACCGTAAATTCTTTTTCCATTAAAATTAATGAGAAGCTTTATCTATTTTTCATGTATTCATACACTCGGAGCTTCCTTCTCTTTCAACAAATCATCCCAAGAGTTTGACTAGATTTTCGGCATTGGTTTTTCAAAACATCTTTAACAGTTTCCATCCAAAATTTAACTACAAGGGTATTTTTTAAACGTTTTGTAAAAGTCAGGGGTGTTTTTGAAACTTTTTAAAGTTTAGGGGCATTTTTTAAACAAACCCCATAGTTCAGGGGTATTTTTTATAATTTAGCCTCATTTTTATTTTATTTTTACTAATTTTGTATTAATTTAGTTTTTATTTCCTCAAAGGATTTTTGTTTTGTCCTGTTCTTTAAATTTTGCTCCTACCTTGATAGTTTATTTATTATTTATTATGGTTAAAATCTAGGAAAATTGTAATATGTGGCTAAATTCTAATGTTTGATTGCATATATAACAAGTTTTATAAAAAATTGCAAATATAGCAAAAATTTTAAATCGTTTTTTATTCCCATTTTGCCCCTATTTTGATTTTTATCAGTGATAGATTTCTAGATAGAAATTTATCCCTACTATAAATCAATAGGGTATTTGATAAAAACCAACAGTGTATTTGATTACGTGATAATTTTGTACATATCTTTTGTTTATGGAAGATTTCTATCACCGAAAAAAAATGTCTATCAGTAATAGATTCTATCACTGTAGAAACCTATTGTGCTTTTCAAATAATATTTTTATGTTTTTTATTATGTTTTTTTTTTTCCAGATTGATCCTATTCGAATGTACGGTACAAAGTAATTAACAAATATAACTATTTCTATCATTGATATAAACCTTTAGATCGGTATTGTTGGTGCAAATAATGGCAAGAGAGTCTAAAGGATGTGAACCGAAATCTCTAAAATTTAATTGATTATTGTTAAAATATAATTATAATATAAGGTAAATTAGTGAGTTGAATCTATCGGTGATAAAAATCTAACTTTTTATCATTGATAGAAATCTATCAATGATAGAAACATTTCTATTAGTGATAAAGTGATAGGGGATTTTTCGCTACTTATAGGAAGAAGAAGAATGAAGAGGATGAAGAAGTAGATGGAGAAGAAGAATAGTAAGAGAGAAGGATAAATAATTAAAAAAATAATAATAATAAATAATAATGTTTTTTTTATTTAAATTATTATTTTTTTCTATTAAAATAATAGTGTCATGTCAGCCGCTTTATCAGAAAAATGGACGGTAGGGACCAAAGTGCTGCTTATCTCAAACCTCAGGGTATTTTTGTTGAGTTTGAAAACTCAAGGACTAAAGTGTAATTTAACCCAAACCTTAGGGACCAAAAATGCATTTTTCCCAAATATTTTTATATATTGGAAACTAATTTCTAAAATATTTAGATACATGAATAAGTTGTTGGTATGACCATCTTCTATTTTATTAAAACTACAAGGTGAAATATTACAATTCCAATTTAAAGTAAAAAGTAAAAATAAAGATATTGTAAGTATCCTGAATTTAAAAGATGATATTTTTTAAAAGTAAATTATATATAACCAACTGTTCTAATAAATAATGTAATATTTTGATTAATAGTCAACATTTAAATTTTAAAATAAGAGGGATATGAGAATCCAAAAAGGTTAGAAGATGAAAAACTATAATATAAAAAATTTGATTGATTAAGGATCCGTTTGGAATACATTTTAATTTAAATGTTTTTCAAAAATGCATTTTTTAAAAAACATTATGTATAAAAATTGTTTAGAATTTAAACACTCATATGTGTTGGTTGCATTTCCTCGTAGTGTTTTTACGCACAAGTTATTGTATACTAAATACTATTTTTTAAAAAGTTAGTTTATGAATGTTTATCTCAAAATGATTTATTTATCAATCTCATTTTTTCGTGGTTGCTAAACACTATAAAAATTTTCAAAATGATTTTTTTTTTTCAAAATTAAACACCTACAAAGTTAAACCAAACAAACCCTTAATTTCTATAAATTAATTTACTTTAAGTATCTAAGCTTACACGAAATTGCAAACATTTTACAAAAGGGTTTTTGAAGGCAAACATACATGTGTATATTTAAAAAGAAATTCTTAATTACATTTTGACATTTATCAAAAAAAAAAAAAAAAAAAAAAAAAAAAAAAAAAAAAAAAACATTTTGAGATACTGAAAATAAATAAAAAAATAAATACATTTTGACAAATCTGACTATGGAGGGCGCCGAAGGTCAGTGACAACGATTGCCGCTAAAACCCCATTCGTCAAAGGCGGAGCAGATTGAAGAAATCTCGTCTCGAATTCGCAGATTGCAGAGACAGTTAACTGAATCCAAGCTTCCAGAGAGGAGATGGCGTCGAGAAAAGGTGGCAGCGCCGGCGAAGGGGCGAGATCGTTGGAGTTGGAGAAGATGAGTGTCGAGCAACTCAAAGCCCTCAAGGAACAGACCGATATGGAAGTCAATCTCCTTCACGAAAGCCTCAACAACATCCGCACAGCCACTTCTCGCCTCGACATTGCCTCCACCGCCCTTCACGATCTTTCGCTCCGACCTCAAGGTTCGCTTCTCCAATTCCTCGCTCGTCTTTATGTGGTTTTGTTTCGTTGTTGGTTGTTCGTCGTGCTTCCTTGACGAGATAGTGGCTGTTCTATTTTGCTGGTTGTGTATGGGTTGGTGATTAGGTTTTTTAATGCTTTCTTTTTAGGTAAGAAGATGTTGGTGCCTCTTACTGCGTCGCTTTATGTTCCTGGGACGCTCGATGATGCCGATAAGGTATTGGTGGATGTCGGCACTGGATACTTCATTGAGGTCAGTTTGGTGGTCACTTGATTCTTTGGTTGCCATTCTTCAATTCTTGATTCACTTTCTTCTTGCATCACGCCTTAATTTTTTTTTTTCACAAAAAAGGGTAGAAATTCTATTTGGTGTTTATTTGATTTCATTCAGCAAACGAGACCGGTATAGCTGAAAATTTAACTTATTTTCCCACCATATGGCCGACGGAAAAAGAACAAATACATACAAATTACAAGAAGTATTCCCTCTCTCTCTCTCACCCTCTCCGACCACCGTCAACCTTACCTTACCTTCTCCGATCACTGATTAACCATACCCCCTTCCCCATGGCAGCCCCATTACCTTGGAATTACTCTACTCGCTCCATCACCATTGATAGAAAGGATTTCTCCATTGCATTTGATGTTCCTTCACGTGGAAGCAGGGCAAAAATAACAGAAAGAAGCAGAAGATCCTCCTTTTCTCTGTCTCTTGATTGGAAATCTCTCCACTGGCTCGCCACAACTTTCAATTCTGAGTCTATGCCCCTTGCTCCCATAAATTCTTCTCAGAACTCCGATGCGAAGAATACATACTATGGGTTGAAAAATTGAAAAACAAGCATGGTTTCTTTGTTGAAGTTAATCAATTGGAAACTAATGGAAGCAAAACCTGTCTGTTGATCCCATCTGAGAAGAACAAACAAGGATGGTTCTCTTTTTTCTCCCTAATCTCCGACTACCCTGGCGAAGCATTCAGGGAGAAGAAAGACAGTAATCCAAAACCTACATACAAAGACAAGATTCTACTTCACAAACCCACTGATACCAATCCACCACCGGAGCTGCTCACCAAACCCAATATCTAGCTGCCAAAGACCAACCTTACAGATGAATGGAAAGATGTGATTATTGTTGAACGATTTTCCATTAAGGACGACTGGTCTAGTATTCGAGAGGCTATTATTAAGATCACCTCCCGTTGCTCCATCAACCCATTCCAGGACAATAAAGCTTTGATCCATTGTCATGATCACCAACTCACCAATGGCCTCTGCAAACATTCAGAATGGTCTATGTTTGGTAATCTAAGATTGAAATTTTATCCTCTATCCACGGCCTCATACCAAAGGGATCAAAAGATTATGTCTTATGGTGGCTAGATAAAAATTCATAATCTTCCTCCTCATCTATGGACTAGCGCCATCTTTGAGTTCATAGGGGAAAATTGTGGTGGGTATGAATCAATAGCCAGCCATACTCAGAGAAGAATTATCTTATCGGAGGCAAGCATCAAAATCAAAGGAAACTCTTCTGGTTTTATCCCAGCTTCTATTCAACTTCCGACATCCCTTACAAACCAGGAAATAATCACGGTGCAAATACAGAACCCACATCCATGGCGGCGATCAGGGAGAGGTGCCGGAGGATTGATCAGAAACAGCCGCAATAACTCCCTGGCCCAAATCACGGAGGAAATAGAACCAATTAAGGAGAAAGAGAAGCGAGCAGCCCCCGAATTGAATGCAAAATTGAATGGAGAAATCAGCGTTTCAAATTTTGACTTTGAACCACAGAATCTTCAGCCGCCGCTTTGTGAGCAAGGTGATGGAAAAGGAAAGAAAGTTATCGATTATTCCTCTTCAGAATCTCCCACCAAACCTATGGCAAAGATTTTAAACCTACATAAAAGACCGACAACACTGAGAATTGGAGAAAGGAATACCACATATGACCCAACAAAGCAAATGGGCTCAGACACTGAAGACTACCTATCAAGCCCAATGGATTGTCAATCGCCCAGACTTTGTGTTATGGACAAAGCTGAACCCTCCGACCCATCTACATCCACTCACCTGGAGATTGTGCGTGTAGATGAACCAATTCTGGAGCCCACCCTTTCAATTGAAGACTTGGACCCACAAAATGAAGCGCTGCCTTTAATTTCGAAGAGTCCAACCGTAGTCCCTCTAGATGAAGCTCCCCCTATTGTCGAAGATTCAGAGAAGGCGAACCTTTCACCCATCGGAAACAGATCCACAGAACCGACAGAAAGTTCAAGCTATAATTTGCCTCTCCCAATTAGGCAACTAGCTCCAATACTTATTGAACATGGGTTATGCATCATGGCAATACCTCCTCCAAAAAAGAAAGGTTTTATTACTACCGGAAAGAAAAATAGACTCAAGCGTGAAGTCCAAAACCTCCACTTTAATGTTAACTATGAGAAATCGGCTTCTTTGGCTATTATGGAGGGTTCTGTTGTTGATCAATGAAGTTCCTTTCATGGAACGTTTGTGGTTTGGGTTCCTGGAGGAAAAGGGCATTAATAAAAAATATCATCCAGCAACAGAATCCAAATTTTGTTCTTATTCAGGAGACTAAGAAATCTTCTATTGATAGCTTTTTGATTAAATCTATTTGGAGCTCTTCCCACATTGGTTGGGCCTCTTTGGATTCAGTGGGTGCTTTGGGTGGTATTCTATTATTATGGAGAGATCCGGACTTTACTATCAGAGAAACTATACAAGGTCTGTACTCTTTATCTATTCACATTGTTATGGCTGATGGGTTTGATTTCTGGTTGACAGCTATTTATGGCCCCTTTCAATATGAATTGCGAGATGGTTTCTGGCAAGAATTACATGATTTAGCTGGATTGGCGCAAAATAGATGGATCCTTGGTGGTGATTTTAATGTGACTCGATGGTCTTGGGAAAAATCTTCTGATCATCCAGTCACTCGAAGCATGAGAAATTTTAATCTCTGAATTGCATCCTATAAGCTTGTAGATATCCCTTTGCAAAATGGAAGTTTCACTTGGTCTAGATACGGAAGCAATAGATCTCTATCTCTGCTGGACTGCTTTTTAATCACGAATGATTGCCTCCAGAAGTTCGGATCAGCGCATCTGAAGAGATTTTCCGAGGGTTACATCTGATCATTATCCACTTAGCCTAAATTTTGGTGAGTTATCGTGGGGTCCCAACCCATTCAGATTTGAAAATTCTTGGCTGCTTCATAAAGATTTCAAATCTGTAGTTGTTTCATGGTGGAACCAAAACCCCATCAATGGATGGCCTGGTCATGGTTTTATGATGAAGTTGAAAGGATTAAAAACCGAACTTCTTAGATGGAATAAATCTCACAGGTCAGTTACGTAAAATCTCCCTATGCTTATATCTCAACTTAAAGCACTGGATAATATAGAAGACTATGACTGCTTATCCGTTGATCAAAGGACACAAAGGCATCTTCTTCAAGAGCAGATTGAGGATATAACTGCAAGAGATCATGTATACTGGAGACAACGTTGTAAACTTTCTTGGTTGAAAGAGGGCGATGAGAATACTAAATTTTTCCATCGCATTATGGCTGCTCGTAAACGGAAGAATTCTATTTCTGTATTATTGTCTCGTGATGGAGTAAGTCTTTTAACATATGGAGACATTGAGCAGGAGTTCATTGATTTTTATAAGAAATTATACACTAAAGATCACAATATGCGCTTCCTCCCAACCAACATTGATTGGAGTCGAATTAGTGAAGCTCCAGCGACCACATTAGAAGTTCCTTTCACGGATGATGAGTTATATATAGCTGTCCAATCTTTGGGATCGAGTAAATCTCCTGGTCCTGATGGTTTCACTGCTGAATTTTTTAAACAATTTTGGAGTACTATTAAACAAGATGTGATGGCCATAGTGCATGAGTTTTACAACAGTGGGATTATTAATGTGGCCTTAAATGAAACTTATATCTGTCTTATTCCAAAAAGAGTGGATTCCGGATCGGTTAATGACTATCGTCCAATTAGCCTTATTTCTTGTGCATATAAGATTATTGCTCGTGTCTTATCGAATTGATTAAAGCAAGTTCTCCCATTCACAATTGCTGAAAATCAGATGGCTTTTGTGGCTAATCGTCAAATCCTGGATGCTGCATTGATTGCAAGCGAGCTAATTGATGATTGGAAAACCTCCAATAAGAAAGGTGTGGTTATAAAGCTGGATTTAGAAAAGGCCTTTGATAAAGTGGATTGGGATTTTCTGGATGCGGTTCTTCAGATTAAAGGTTTTGGAAATACGTGGAGGAAGTGGATTCGTGGTTGTCTCTAGTGCAAACTATTCAATTATTATTAATGGGCGGCCTAGGGGAAAAATTATTCCCACAAGAGGTGTACGTCAGGGTGATCCATTATCTCCTTTTCTTTTTATATTGGTTTCTGACTGTTTGAGTCGACTATTGTCTTTCAGTGAGCGATTGGGTAAGATTGCCACACACCCTATTGGTACCTCTTCTCTACATGTGACTCATTTGCAATTTGCTGATGATACTTTATTATTCTCTACCTCTGATGCTTCAGCTGTGGATAATCTTTTTGCTATTATTAAAATCTTTGAGAAGGCATCTGGTTTGAACATTAATTTTGGTAAAAGTGAATTATTGGGGATTAATGTTGATGATCAGAATATGGGAGTTTTCACTTCAAAGTTTGGCTGTAGACTCGGAGATTGGCCAACAACTTATCTTGGCCTTCCTTTAGGTGGCAATCCGAAATCACCCTCGTTTTGGCACCCAATGATTGAAAGAATACAGAAAAAGCTTCATAGTTGGAAGCATGCGTACATTTCAAAAGGTGGTAGATATACTCTAATTCTAGCTTCTTTGTCCCGCATGCCTATTTGTTATCTCTCTTTGTATAAATTACCTTCAAAGGTGGCTAAAGTTTTGGATAAAATTATTCGTGATTTCTTTTGGGAAGGATCAAACGAAAATGGAGGATTACATAATATTAAATGGGAGACAACTCAACTTCCT
This sequence comes from Luffa aegyptiaca, assembly GCA_017139565.1. NCBI lineage: Eukaryota > Viridiplantae > Streptophyta > Magnoliopsida > Cucurbitales > Cucurbitaceae > Luffa > Luffa aegyptiaca. Next base: position 14,712,792 of record CM029403.1, read on the forward strand.
CATGTTTTGGGAGGATTAGGAATTGGGAATTTTTAGCTTCCATTCTGCATTGTTGGCTAAATGGATTTGGAGGTTTCTTCATGAACAGGAGAGTCTTTGGTAGAAATTAATAACCGCTAAATATTATTCTAGAGATGGTTTTTGTTGGTGGCCAAAACCCATTAGGGGGGATCAACGAAATCTCTTTGGAAACATATTTGTAGCACCATTGATATTGTTGGTAGTCGTATTCAAAGGAGGCTTGGAAATGGGACTCATACATCTTTTTGGAATGATTTGTGGCTTGCTGGTATATCCCTCAGATCCTCTTATCCTAGACTTTATCGTTTATCATCTAGAACTATGGCAACGGTTGCTCAAATCTGGAATTCAGAATCTAAAGCTTGGGATTTAGGGCTTCGTCGAAATCTCAATGAGGAGGAAATTCAAGAATGGGCTAGTCTCTCACATCTCCTGTCATCAGTTATTTTCAGGAATACACCAGATTCGTGGTATTGGCATCTTGATCCTTCTCATTCATTTACAGTTCGGTCTTTGATGGAAGATTTAGTCCATTCAAAGGGTCCAACCAGGAACAATCTCGTTTCTATGATATGGAAGGATTGTTACCCAAAAAAGATTAAAATTTTCTTATGGGAGCTTAGTCATGGTGGAATTAATACAGCGGACAAACTTCAAAGAAGAATGCCTCACTTTCTTCTTTCTCCCTCGTGGTGTGTTATGTGTTGTGCTAGTGCTGAGTGCCCAATTCGTCTTTTTGGTCATTGTTCCTTTGCATCACAATATTGGTCCATTATGGTGGAAGCTTTTGGGTGGAATATGGTTTTGCCTGGAACTATTTTTGATCTCCTTGCTTCAGTTTTTGTGGGTCATCCCTTTCATGGTGTAAAGAAAACTCTTTGGCTTGCCATCAATAGAGTTTTCTTTTGGTATCTTTGGTGTGAGCGGAATGACAGAATTTTCAGGGATGTCTCTCTCAATTTAACTGCTTTTTGGGATTTGATCTTATTCAATGTTTTTTATTGGTGTAAATGTAAACACCCTTTTAGAGACTATAGTCTTTCTTCTTTAATTTCCAATTGGACCTCCTTCTTGTAATGATCTACTTGGGAGCCCTTTCTCCCTTTATTTCATTTATCAATGAAATTTGTTTCTCTTCTCAAAAAAAAAAACCATATGGCCGACGGACTTGTATGACAAGGTGTTATCAGTTTTTCATGTGTTGATGTTGATTTTCATGACTTGATTGTGTTGATTTGATGGTTGAATCAGAAAACAATGGCTGAAGGAAAAGATTACTGTGATCGGAAGATCAAATTGCTGAAGTCAAATTTTGACCAAATATTCGAGGTATCGTGACTACTTTAAAGTTGAATTTTTGAACGAAAAAATTTCAAGTTAGAATGCCAGTGAAAGAAGTGTTGATATCTGAACCATATATTGCTGTTTCTTAATTTAACTTCTGCATCTTTGTTTGTGAATGAAATATTATACTAGGTAAAGAAATAGGGGGATTTCATGAAAGGAAGAACCACCAACTGTTATCTAAATGTAAATAGTTGAACGTCATCTATTCATCTTTAACATAAAATATCTTTCTGGAGTCTGAGACATTCTTTCTTCTTATGCTTGAGTTGCTTTATGTTATATAATTAAAGAGCCAATAACATATTGTTATAGTCTAGTCAATGTTGTATTTCTGTGAATTTGTTTATGATGGACATATAATGTCCACTAATAAACATAATATTCTGAACTTGTTGGGTAATGGATATTCATTATTATAATAATAAAAAGTAATTTATGTTTATTTCTAAAAAACCATGCTTGTATTGTAATAACCGTCTTGTAATTTATAGTGAAAAACGTTTGTAGAGTCTTAACTAAATATTTAAAACTAAAGGAAATAAGTAGTTTTACAAAAATGTTTAGAAACCATGAAAAACGAAAATAACAGAAAAATGTGATTGAACAAGTATACTTTTTTTGTAAACAGAAAGCTAAATATGAAATTGTTGTCAAATGAGATCTTAAATGTTTTGAGTTATTGTATACAATTGTCTTTCTTTATTTTAAATATGTTTTGTCAACAATTTTATTAATCTAATCTTCTTTAGAGATACAAAAATACCCTTTGATGTGTTCTAGGTTGGAAATTAAGTTTTACTGTCTTGACTTTGTGCTGTCATATGATTGAAGATGAGCATTTTTGTCACTTAAATTTTGAAGCAGCCCTCACTGGCACTTTAGAAATTAGAACTGACTGTCAATAGGGAATCTAGAGCTTACGGGAAGACTAATCATGTTGAGTAGATTTTGTTTTTGGTGGGCTTGTTTTTATATGCAATTGTGTATTCCTTCATTTTTTTCTCAACGAAATCGTGGTTTCTTATAAAGAGGAAAAAAAATGCTGAGTAGATTTTTTTCAAAGCCCTTTCATTGTTGCTTTAATTTCTTTAGCAGAAGGTTAGTGCTAACTTTGGATGGCTGGAGGAGTTTCAGGCCTTCAAAGCTCTCAAATAATATTTCAAATCACCTTTATTTAGTGTTTTGAAGGGCATGTGGCGTGCCTAGGCACAGAGCTCTCTTGGGGCACAATGTGATGACTGATGAGGCATCCTCCCAGCAACCCGTTATATTTTTAACAGTCTCTTGAAAACATCCTCATTAGTCATTTGAGTCATTTCTTTAGTGTTTTCTATATATAGAATTTTTATTTGAATTTTTTTTTTATCGTGCACCTTAGGGAAAAAACTACACACTTAAGTCCTTAGGAGCTATTGCACTTTAGTATTCCCTCATACTTTAAAAAACATATTCTCCACTGTTATCAAAAAACCCAAAAACTGAGATACCTCTTTAATTTAATTTACTTGGGAGTATATGCTTATGCTGGTAGCAGACTATTCATTAAAGAGGAAAATGTGGAGTAATTTCCTGTGCACACTGTGAACAAAGGCCTCCTAGACATTGAGGCAAGGTACCCATAAATCGTGAAGTAGGTGTTTGTGTTAGTGGTCATGAATGACTCGTACTTCTAGGCCCATTTAATGTATACCACCTCTACCTTGTGGGATAGTTTGCACAAGTTTCAAGTTAGCCAAATATGACCTCTGGACGCTCCCCCAACCATAAATCTTGTGGATTTGGACTAATGCCTAAGACCCTTGGTAACTTAGTCCTTGAGCAGTCTATATTGTTCAAATTTTGATGCCTCAATAATGGGACAGAATTTGGGGCTTGAACTCTCATCAGAGACCTTAATCTTGCTGAGGAGCTGAGTTCAAGGAGGATCCAAATTTTAGCGACTACTCAGCTAAAAAATATGAACTCTAGTCTTCTGAGTATCACTTAAAACCCTTGATTAGAAATTAGTCAGATTGACACATTTGCTAAACTTGGCCTGACTATGGGCTTTGAATTGTGAAGGACAGTTCCGGTAGATGACATGTTAGCAGTCCATGGCAACCTAGGTGGCTAAGGTGCACCTCTGATATCTTAGGACTATCAGGACATGTAGGCTTAGGTGCATCTTAGCACATGTATGGCTGGCCAAGTTGAAACACTTTGGACAATGCCAAAACATAGGCAATCATTTTGGTCAGACAATTGATAATCTTGTCGAAGCTAATTCCAAAGAACAACATATATTCAATTATCCATTGACTAAGTGACATTTTGTGTATACTTGAGACAATTGACAAACTTGCCAAAGCTAACTCTCACAACCTCTGTATATCCAATTATCCATTCACTAACTTACATTTTCGGTATACTTGACTGGCACAATCCAAAGCCCTTGATCACTTCAGTAGATTTTTACTGTCTATATTTGCATATGATAGAGACGAGGTGAATTGGGGTGTAGGGCGACTGAAAGCTGGAGTCCCCTAGTGGTGTGATGTGATGATCCTAAACCTATCATTGTCCATCGATGAGCTGGCCTTAGTGTGCGTAGAGTATTTATGGCATCTAGATGTAATATCCTTTTTCCGTTGCAAAATTTGTAAACCTTTGATTATTCTACCATTTCAACGTGCAGATTGCCGCTAAAAAGAAGAATCTAGCAGATGAAGCTGGGGTGATCTTACAAACAAAACTGAAGCAGATGGCAACATAGGGAGATTGTGTGATCATGTAATATGTTTGAAGGCATTGATTGGTTAACACAACCTTGAAGACTTTTAGAATACCAAAGTTTTTATAGGGTAGAGATGTGGATGAAATTTGAGGGCAAGGTTCATGTCATATTTGAGGTGTTGATAAAGCTGTAAACTTCTTCAAGTACTCACTGGATGGTTCAGAAATTCCATTTCTCTTGTGTGTGTGGTGACTGGTGAGTGGAGGAGGATTAACAAATCTGTTTTTCAATCCATGATATAAATGTTGTGCATTTGTTACATCACAGATTCTATGCCCCCGGAGATGTCGAGATTTATTATCGTATTGAGATTTGATCAAGGAACTTGCATTTGCACTATACTCGGTTCACTTGAGTAAACTAGGGCTAATATGCTGATGGATTTTTAGGGATAAATTGTATTTGGGTTTGCCTTTGTCTCAATGGTAACAACTAACAAGTATAGGGTTGGAAGTTGTTGAAATCTAGAATTGACTTGGTTTGTTTGTCAATTTTGAGTGGTTCGTCCATTGTTTTTGGAAGGCCTAATTTTCGTTATCATTTGAATCTTTGTTAATTTGTTGTCACTTATTGTCATATTCTATTCGTTCGTTCCATACTCGCGGGAGTCAACGTAAAATTTTATTCCATGATCTTGTCAACACACCCAAAATAGTTTTATGAAAATTCAAGAACTAGAATAGATATTTTGAAAGTTTAACACTATTTGTCTTTTTTTAACTTATAATACATCAAGTGAGCTCGCAACCATATAGAACGTATAGTCTTGATCTAAGATAGTAGCTGATTGTCATACAAAGCTATCCTCAAATTTGGTACCTTCAACAGATACTTCTGAAATGAACAATGGATTTTGATTTCTATATGGCATCCTTTCCACAAGTCTCTCGAAGTACGATTTCTTCAATCCATGATTTCGTGCAATCGTCGAGCGAACCCAATATGGTTGATTCCCCGTCTGTCCAGTAACTATGACCATAGTTGCATCTATAGCAAAATTAGTCAAAGGCACTAGCACCTCGGGTTCGATAGTTGCAGATGCATCAAGCAAAAAAATATGGCTAAAATGTCCAGCAGCCAGGCCTTTGGCATGTAGCCTAAAGCTGCTCATGAACGTAGAGAATATTATCTTGTATTTGCAGAGCTCGTCAAGCGAAGGACAAGTGAAACACTCCTTGTCCTTGTCATAGTCACACAGGTAAAAGATGTCATCTGGTACCTCGTCTAGTTCTCGAAAAGCGGCAGTAGCACGAAACATGTCGGACTCAGGAATCACCTTCTTCAAAGATATCATCAACTTATCACATGTTGTATTCCTAGGAGCACAAATCAGAATTTTACAATCAGGAGAGGTTGAGTAAATTTGAAACACTGCTCCTTCAACAACCGCTCCCGTTCTCGAGATTTCGGTAGTTTGATCCACTCTCCAGCCATAAGTAGGAACACAGGGTGAACCTTTGATTAGGTAAGGTGGTGAACCATGTAAGAGTGAAATCTGACGAACTACATTCCTTTGATCATGATCAAGTTGCTGATTACTAGAATGTGCAACTTGAAAGCAAAGGTGCACTATTCTTGACTTGGAGTCAGGAAATAGGAAATTTTGGAATAAAGAATCAGATGCTTTCTCTATAGCTTGGTGCGCTCTTTTTAGACAAACTCTGTTGAAGGTGAAACTGATATCATATTTGTTGGTTTCACGATGCTTAGAATAGAAGTCCTCTCCAAAATCAACCAACAGAACATTTTTCTTCTTCGATGCACAATAACTCGAAGCGATTCGATAGACAAAACCCTGTCGACATGAAGTTTCAAGCATTAGTTATGAATACAACGTACAAAGAAGTAAGCTTAGACAATTCATACCCCTATTTACTGTTGTGGCCTAGCCTTCAATTGTCTACAATACTATTTTCTCAATATGTTTGTTTCCCAATATTCTTTCCTCAACTCAAATTTTCTAAAAAAAGCATTTCTACTAAGGGTGAGTTTGAGCCTGTCTTTTGATTAGACTGATTTTGCTTTAAAGATTAATGGATTTGGTTACATTTTCTTAAGAGTGGTTTCAATCAAACAAAGTTTGATTGTACAAACGGTAACCAAATTTTGGACAATTTTATAATTTCAACATTCTTTGGGTTTTTTTATGTGGATTTTGGAATTTTTTACCATGAAGAGATTCTATGGTGATGGACTGAAAATCACTTTTTTTTTTTTTTTAATAATCACCTTTAAATTGATCATTAAGAAAACTATTAATAACCAATAAAGTGATTTTTTTTTTTTGTTGCAAAACACTCTAGATTTTTTTTAAAAAAAGTTTTTGGTCCTTCATAGCATTTATAATCCATAAATGTGATCGAAGTTTGTTCTTGCAACCTGAGGTTATGATGTGCAAGTTTTTCCCATTGACTAGCTAAAGTTTAGTTGAGCAATGGTTCTACTTCGTAAAATTTTTTGTTTTTTGTTTATCGCTTCTTTTTAAATAAAGGAAAACATAGTTGTATTTAGCAACCGTTTCTTATTCTTTCTTTTTTATTGGAAAAAAAAAACAAAAACATATTTAGTAATCATTTCTTGTTTCTTGTTCTCTTTAAATTTTAAATTTTAAATGTAAATTTTTTATATGAAAAGTAGTTGTCCAAAATTTGTATTTATTTTTATTTTTTGATATTTATTATTCATTTTAAATAATGTTTTTATAAATGTGTTGGAAAAAAATTAGAAACAAAAACAAGAAACTTGATTATTATTATTTTTTTATTTTCAAAACTTTTACACAGTTTTTTTTTCTACCAAGAAACAAGACAAAACTTTTACACAATTTGGAAACTGTTTTTGAAAAAAGAGAAATAATAAACAACAACAATTACCAAATACTTCTATTTCTCAAAACAGACAAGAACGTTACTAAATGACCCGAAGTTAACCAAAAACCTTCGTTGTTTTTCTTTTCTATACCTAGAACTTTCATGGTTATAAAAACTGAACTACATCTTAATTAAGCGAACAATACCTGAAATGGCTCAAGTTTCCTCCCACAAAGTCTTGCATGAACCAAATCCCTTGACAAAAGAAACGGCCGCCTCTCAGGGACAGAGTCAATCTCAAATGCCACAAAGGTTTTAGTGACCTTCTCACGGCCATTGAACTTTGTTTTCTTGTTTGTTCGTCTATGAATTGTTATTTGTTGGAGCTCCAAACTGACGTTTTCCAATTTGTACTCGCTCCATTTCTGGACAAGGACAAACAAAATATCACATGTCTCATATCACATGTCGATTAGCATAGAGAAGAGCATGTGCAAGCTGACCTTACAATAGAAGTCCTCAGCGTGGAGCAGAGCAGCAAAGTAAGACTTATACGTTGAAGGAGACAAAGGCTTTCTCAAGACTTGGGGTACGATGTCGTTTTTTATCAGATCCTCGACATCCTTAGGAACCAAGTACAAAGGCAAAGAACTATTAGCATCCAGTACATACTCCTGTGCATCTGTTTTACTGGAGGAAGCTGGACGTAGAGTCGGGTTCGAGGTCGGAGGCGGCTTGGGGGAAGATGGAGTAGAAGGGGAGGGAAGAGAAGAAGTTTTGGAGGGCTTTGGAGTTGGTGTTGGCAGTTTAGGTGAAGAAACAAGTTGGTTAGCTGAAGATTGGGTTAAGCCAGAGGAAAGTGGAGAAGGAGATGGCAGCTTAGATGTCGTTTGAAGTCTATGAGGCGTCAATGGAAGTGAATTGGTACCGGAGGAAGATGAAGAAGAAGAAGAAGCATTAACAGAGCCTGATGGAGTGAGATGTGAAGACAAAGTTGATTTCCCAGAGAAGGGGGCAACAGGCTGTGAAGAAGGTTTTTGGAATACAGGTGAAAACTGAGATTTATTTGAAGAGTACAATGGAGTTGAAGCCTTGGGATTAAAGTAAGATGCTTGACTACTCTTTCCTAATGGTGACTCTTTTGCCTTGTGATAATTTGGATAATGATCATAATAAAGAAGAGGAGTTACAGCAGATGTATCTGATTGTGTTTTTTGATCACTACTTGAATCGCTAACGTTGGAAAATCTGTATCTTGAAGAACTATTAGCTGAAGAAATTTCTCGATAATTGTTGTCAAAATCAGGATCATCACAACAACAACAAAAGCAACGCAAGATGTCAAGAAACACTGACATTTCGTCCTTCTGCATGAATTTGAAGAAGGAAAAAAAGAAACATCAGTTGAAACAAATCCACAAGGAATTCGTATGTCGTCAGATTCGTGATCCAAAAGTTTATTATGATTACTGTCTTGTTTTAGAATCGACAAGAGCGAAACTAGGGGAACTTAAAAACTGCCTCGAGCAAAAAGAAAAGTGTTCACTATTGAGAACAAGTCCAAACAAGATTTGATCCTTAAACTCGAGATTAAAAAAAATTACCAGAACCTAAAAATTACAGTAACTAGAACTGACATTTTGGAAAAGAAAAAACGACGAGAATTAAGATCAATAGGTCCCCGCTCACTTCACCGGCTAGTTTTTTCTCGGAAAAATAAAACAAAATCAAACAGAAAATAGAACAAGAAAGCTAAGCAGATGGCCTAAAAATCAATCAAATACATACATCAACGACAAAATCCTTAAACAAAGTCTAAAAAATTGCAGTAAGAAAAAGAGGAACAAATGGAAATTCACCTGGAGATCTTCTTCAGCTACACTCTAATCAATCCGATGACCAAAAAGAAATCAAAATCTCCCAAACAGTAACCTAACACATTTATTTTCGTTACTATAATAATAAAAGGCACTATAACAAAAAGAATTGCGAGAATATTACCAATGTCGTACGGTATTGTGATTAAAGAATAGGCTGTCCTCATCGTAAATCACAGAGTCCAGAGAGGCATCTATGCGATGGCGACGACTTTTGTGTAACTTTCAATTTCGATTCCGTCGGCAAACAATCGGAGATTGCAGCATCCGGAAGCAGTGGTAATTACATGGTTTGATTGTCTCAGAGAAACACTCGGAAATTGGAAGCGGAACAAGAAGACTACGAGAATCGTTGAGAGAAGGAGAGTTTGAATGATCAAAGACGATGGAGGAAGAAGGAGAGCTGTTGGAGTGGCATGGCGGCAACGTGGAAGAATGGCTCGTGCTCTGCACGAGGAAGCCATAGAAGGCCATGTGGCGTAAGCAATCTATTCAATTTTCATCTTGTTCCATCCACATTTCCATCGTGTCCACGTGAATGACATTTCCATTACATTGTAAAGAAATTGATAAAATATAAACAAAATAATAACAAAACGTGGCTAATGTGGAGATAATATTTATAATAAGTATTTTAAATTATTTTTAAAGGTAAAATAATTATTTGTTAATTAATTTTTTAATTTTAAATATTTTTTCATAAATGTCCATCGACATCGACATTTCGTTGATATTTTGACATCGACATTTTAACCCTTGGGTGTGAGCAAATTTTAAAATCACTCTCGAAACAAACAATTTAGTCTACAAGCTTTGACTGTAACGATTTAGTCACTATATTTTTTTTTTTTTTTTGTAACAATTTAGTTCATGAATTTTCATATGTAACAATTTAGTAATATATTTTGAAATTTGTAAAAATTTAGTCCCTATCGTGAAAATTAATGTTGAGATTTAATGAAACTTACCACTCAGAGAGATTAATAAACTAATTTGGAACTCAATATGTTTATAAGTTACCAAGATAAATCATTAAATAATAAAAAACAACATTTAATTTTGACGAATTATTTACACGATGATTAAATAGTTACAAATTTGAAAGTATATGGAATAAATTGTTACCTATTAAAGTTCAAAGACTAAATTGTTACAAAATTGAAAGAACGTAAATTAAATTATTGCAAATCAAAGTTCAGAAACCAAAAGTAGACGGAGATATAGAGGTTTCATTTGTCAACTGTTATTTTAAATTACAAATTCTATTTATTCTCACAATTCTAAAAAGTGTCAACTTAAAAAATCTGTCAAATTTGTTACCGATAGTCAAAGTATTGCAAATAAATTGATACATATTAAAGTTTAGAGACTAAATTATTAGAGAAATAAAGGTATGTTAACATAGATTAAATTTTAATCTAAAATGATTGATGGCTACTTGGTTAGGTATATGAACTTTTGCTTTCCTTCCCGCTTGGGACCTTTTTCCTTGAGTTCTATTCTTCGTATGGATGGCAACGGGATGAGGTAGGAGTGGGGATGCCTTTCCCATTAAGAAATAATGGTGGGAGTTGATTCTCATGGAGAAAAATCTCTATTTTTTTTAAAATTTGAAATTAATTAAAAATTTATCGATATATTAAATCAATATATACTTTTATCTTAAAGTTTTATTATTGTTTTATCCCTTTCAAATAAATAAGTTTAAAAAATATTTAACATTTTTATAACTCAAATGAATTAAGTTTATGAAAGCGGGAAAAAATACCTTTTTGATTCCTGAGTTTTGAGGAATAGGTGCATTTGGTCCCTGAGTTTTTAAAATAGATATTTTTAGTCATGAGTTTTGAGAAATATATTTAAAAGATCCCTAAGTTTTCAAAATTGACCTTTTTAGTCTTTGAATTTTGAGAAATAGGTCTACAAAATCCCTCATATGATTTTTTTCAACTTTTTAAAATTAATATTTTTTTTTGTTAATATAGTTATATATTTTAAATTTTAAATTCAAAATTGGGATACACTAAAAACATAAAACAAACGCATATTCACTGGTTAATTTGAAAACATAAAACAGTTTGCATACCAAATAGGTCCTGAGTTTCCTATAAAAATATTTTCAAACTTAGTAATTTTGATGAAAATCAAGATTTGCACAAAATTAGGCTTGATCGATGCAATAGATATGGGATTGAATAAATCTTCTAAAGCTCACCGATTGCAACAAAAAATTAGCTCGATATAGATATTTTTAGAAGCTCCATTAGTTTCGTAATAGACATATGAGACTATTTTCATTTACGGATCTTCTAACGAAAGTCTATAAAAAATAAAAATTACCATACTCATTCCAATTGAAAATAAAGATGGTTTTCGTCAACATTACATACAATACAAATATCATCGTAAAAAAGTCAAAGCGAGCTTAGCTCAGCGGTAATTGACATGTACCCTCGACCATGAGGTTAGAGGTTCGAATCCCCCCACCCGCAAATGTTGATATACTCAAAAAAAAAAAAAAAAATATCATCGTAAAAAAGACAAAAAATATTAGTTTAAAAAAGTGTACTAAAATGAGATTGAAATTTGGGAGTAAAAATAGATATTTTCGTTAAGAAAATTTCTAAAAAGATTTAGCCTCGCACCTCTCTTTTCACCTTAAAAAAGAAAAAGAAAAAAGAAAAGGAACAATCACCAATGGCCTAGGATACATTGATAAAGAATAGCTTTTATCCTCATCATAAAACACATAGTCCAAAGAGGCATCGATGCAGTGGTTTGCATCACTTTTGTGTAGCTTTCACTTTACATCATTGTTAAAGTGAACCTAACTCAACGATAATTAGGAGCCCGTTTGGTAACGTTCTCATTTCTTGTTTCCGTTTCTTCATTTTTAATAAAGAAAAATAGAATTTCATGACCCTAACACCTATACATTCAATAATAATAAACATATATTCTTATTTATGTTTAGAAAAAAACAAGAACAAAAAGGGAGAAACTAGTTTTAATTGTTCTCAAAAGTTCTATACAAATTTTGGAAGTGTTTCTAAAAAATTAGAAACAAAAAACATACATAGTTATTAAATGCTTAGATTTTTTAATAAAATTGGAAACAAGAAACAAGAAACAAGAAACGAGAACGTTACCAAACGGACCATAGATATTTGAATTTGACACACTGAAATGACGTTTGACATTTGATTGTTTAGTTGCCTGTCTCAATGGAAGAAGGCTCATGTTCGAGATGAATCAATTGTTTTTAATAATTTTTTCTTTAATTTTTTTTAGTTCAACAACATTTGAGAGGTGAAGATTCGAACCTCTAACCTACGATCGAGAGTATATGTTATTTGCCACTTATTGTGACATGGTCTTTTCTTTACCTACATATTATTTTTCATTAAAACACCATCGTAGTTTTTATATTTTGGTTTTCATTCCATTTTAGTCTTTATATTGTTCAATTTTAGTCATTGTATTTTGAATAAAACTTAAAATGGGTTAATTTGAAGTAAATGGGTTAAACAATGACAATAATTTTCGTGCAAAAAGATGGATGTGAATCCAAAATTTATAAAGAGAAGACTAAAAACAAGTAGAAACTATTTAAAAAAAAAACAATTATGGATCAATTTTGATATATATATTTTGAGATTTGAATTTAAGCTTTATTCGAATTATATTATATTTTAATCTTCTGAGCATTTCTTTGGTTAAATTATCAAAAATACCCCTCGACTTTAGGGTTTGTTTCAATTATACCCCTGGACTTTCAAAAGTTTCAATTATGCCCTTGAAGTTTCAAATTTGTTTCAAAACTACCCTTGGAGACATTTTCCGTTAAATTTATCGACAAAAATTGATGCGTTTGCATGTGTTTTTATTGTTTTTTCCACGTATGTGTTCAAATCTATTCACATAAGCAACAATATATATGCAAACACGTCATTTTACATCCATGAATTTAACAAAAAAAAGCCTTCAAGGGTAGTTTTGAAACAATTTTGAAACTTCAAGGGCATAATTGAAATTTTTGAAAGTCTAGGGGCATAATTGAAACAAACCCTAAAGTTTAGGGGTATTTTTGATAATTTAACCCATTTCTTTTCTCACAGTTCATAACAGTCATTTCGCACAGAAACAGACCCTCCCTACGCTGCGTTCTTCTTCTTCTGCTGCGAATGAACAGATGATTTACATCAGCTTCTTCTCTTGCAATCCTGGTTGTTTGATCATCAGTATACTCAGAGGCTGAAAAGAACAGATTCTTGTACAGGTCGTTCTCGCGCTTTTCTCTCTTGTGATTCTGTCAAGCTTCACTCGAATCGTTTACGCTTAAACTTTTCTTTTTCTTTTTGTTTCTTCGGATCGATTCAGGAGGACTATGTCGATGATTATAAACTTTCTGCGTCGTATTTTGGGAATCGATCATCCGGAGAACGAGAATCTTCACGAAGCTCCGCAGTTTCGCGTTTCTGCAAGCAGCTCTGATGCAGGATCAAAGTTCGACAACGCCGGCTATTCGCCAGGTTTTCGTCCGAGTGGGTATCGGTTAAGCCAACCGAATGAATCAATTGAAAATCGTCCAAAGTTCGATATACCTTTGAGAGATTCAATCAAGAAACCTAAACCTTTGTTTGAGTCCCCTGTGATGACACACACCGTCGGACAGTCGGCTTCAATTAAGGAATTGGAATCCCATAGGCCTTCGAGAGCTTCAGAAGAACCTTATTCTAAGTTCGTCGCGACGATGCAGGCCATCGGTCATTCGGCTTCAATTAAGAAACCAGAATTTGATAAACCTTCAAGAGCTTCAGAATCTTCATCTAAATTCATCGCGACTTCACACACTGTCGGACATTCGGCTTCTCCTAAACCGGCGGTGCCGCTGCCGAAAGTTACCGGCGAGCCACCGCCGACCTCAAACCCGACTCTGCGTGTAGTTTCTGGCCACGGAAGGAATCGGTCGGCGTACATGTTGGATGCAAAGAGTTCCTTGCCCTTGTTCTTAATTCCTAAAGATGTTGAAGAGTTGATTAGAAAGGACATCGTGCCTCCAGTTCTGAGAAATCCTCTGTTTCCTTCAACTTATAAGTCTTATTTTGCTGCTCTTCTCTATGCTGAGGACTTCTATTGTAAGGTAAACTTGCGCATTTATGCTATTAGTTTCATGTAGTTTGATGCTAGAATCGGTCCATGTAAGCTCACAATTGAGGTGTTTAGGTGCTCCCGATACAACGAGTATGTAAGAGAGAGAAATGATAAAAATACCTTGATTTTGTATTCAACCGTTGATAGGAATAGACAAATTTGAAAATTTCTAGTACCTAAATATATCTTTAATGTTAGTGGATCCACGTCATTTTTCAAAAGGATGATGACGTGGTAAGCAATAAATAGGAGTATCATGCTAGGATAGTATTAAAATTTTTCTCGTGTTGAGTTAGACTTCTGGTTGACATGTAAGGAAGATACTTGTTGTATCCATCGATTGTTGGAGGACACACATATTTTAAAATCTACATTGATGATTTTAAATGGCGCTTAATGAGACAATTTTGAACATGTATGAGAGATAAATTGTATAAGTATCTTGATTTTTTATCCTATTGTTGGAGAAATTTTAAGATCTGCATCTGACCTTTTTAAATGCGATTGTCTCATTGAATAATTTGTATTGTGACTATGGGCTAAGGAAGCCTACGCCTACGTGGATCTGCTAACCCTACCCTAACAATGTCAATTTAAATTGATGTATAATGTTTCTGTTTGTCTTTATTCAGAAATGGAGCGACTACAAACTGCTAAACGTCAATTTGGAGCTCCAACAAATAACAATTCATGAACGAGCAAATAGGAAAACAAGATTCAATGGCGATGAGAAGGCCGTTAAAACCTTTGCAGCATTTGAGTTTGACTCTGTCCCTGATAGGCGGCCGTTTCTATTGTCAAGGGATTTGGTCCATGCACGACTTTCTGGGACACAGTCCGAGCCATTTCAGGTATTACACACAACTGAATATCAGTCTTTGAACTTTCAATTTTTTTGTCTTATAAGTCATTGATTTTGTTGACATTTTTAAAATGAACTAATTCATCACTAGACATAAAATTGAAATTTGTGTTTGATAGAACATTAATCTTTCGATTTTTCAATAAGTTTGTGAATTTTTTACAACGGTCAAATAGTTCAAGAACCTCAGACACAAAACTAAAAATTCAAAAACTTGTTAGACACAAAATTGAAAGTTTAGAGATTTATTAAACACTTTTCAAGGACTTACTATTAGATACAAAATCTAAAGTTTAACAACTTACTAGACACTCATATTTGATATAAAATATTGTGTAGAGATATCTTTAGAATAACGAAAACAATACATATCTTTGTTTCGGTTCGTACCTTGGAATAGACGATCTTTATGTTATGGAAGTTCACATTTAAGCTTTTCTCCTAGTCCTATTGACAATAAATTAAGGCGAGGGTAAGTAATATATGATCAATGTAGAATAACCATGTGACACTTGCTTATTGATCAATTTAGCGTAGCAATTGTGACCATTTTTTCCCCTCATTTGCTTTAGTATTTAATTCTTGAAATTTGTATCGAACAGGGTTTCGTCTACCGAGTTGCTAAGAGTAATACATCGAGAAAAGGAAGTGTTCTGTTGGTTGATTTTGGAGAAGATTTTCATTCTTGGCATCATGAAACCAACAAGTATGATATCAGTTTCACCTTCAACAGAGTTTGTTTAAAAAGAGCTCACCAAGCCATAGAAGATGCATCTGATTCTTTGTTCCAAAATTTCCTCTTTCCTGAATCCAAGTCAAGAAAAACATGCTCCAGTTTTCAAGTTACACATTCTATTCATCAACTCGATCATGACCAAAAGAAGGTTGTCCATCAGATTTTGTCCTTCCACAGTTCACCTTATCTGATCAAAGGTCCACCTTGTCTACTCATCAATGGTAGGGGCAAGAATCGAACTTTCAAACTCTCGAGAATCGGCGCCATTGTTCGAGAAGCAGTGATTCAGATTTTCTCAACCTCTCTTAATTGTAGAATCCTAATTTGTGCTCCTACAAACATAACATGTGATGAGCTGATGAGATCTTTAAAGAAGACAATTCCTGAATCCTACATGTTTCGTGCTACTGCCGCTTTTCGAGAACGAGACGAGGTACCGGACGACATCTTGTCTTCGTGTGATTACAACGAGGACGAGGAGTGTTTCACTTGTCCTACACTCGACAAGCTCCGCGAATACAGGATCATATTCTCGACGTTCATGAGTAGCTTCAAGCTACATGCTAAAGGCTTGGCTGCTGGACATTTCAACCATATTTTTCTGCTCGATGCATCGGCAGCTATCGAGCCCGAAACGTTGGTGCCTCTGACTAAGTTTGCTACAGATGCAACTTCTGTTGTAGTTACCGGAAAGACAGGGGAGCAACCTTATTATGTTCGCTCAACAATTGCACGAAGAAATGGATTGAAAACATCGTACTTCGAAAGACTTGAGGTAAGGTTGCCGTACAAAAACCTTGATCCATTGTTCATTTCAGAATTAGCATGAGGAAAAGACAAGAAGTAACGACCAAGTATTGGATCGACTGCTCTAGCCAATTCTACGAGTTCAATGTGGGTGGAGGATTCGAACATCTAATCAAGATCAGGGACAGCCTTATTATATTCGCCCAACAATCACATCATGCTTCGAAAGACTTGAGGTAAGGTTGCTATACAGAAACCTTAATCCATTGTTCATTTGAGAATTAGAATATGAGGAAAAGACAGAAAGTAATGGCCAAGTATTGGATTGATTGCAATAGCCAATTCTGTGGATCTTTTTTAGCGTTCAACATGTGGTGGAGGATTCGAACATCTGATCTCTTGATCGAGGATGTGTGTCTTCATCGGTTGATCTATATGTATTAATATATTGTTCTTATATGTTTACTTTTTATTGTGTTAGCTTAGTTTGTAAATTGTCGATACATTTCGATTACTAACGTCAATTTAGCCTCTCAATTAGTCATTTATAACTATTTTCACTTAGATTCCTTTTAGAAGCCATTCAAAATCACCCAAATAAAATTATTCTTCTTCCAAAATCTTACTAAAGTACTAGAAAAATTATCATGTAATTGTTTCTTAATAACACAAGAAAAGATGAAAAGTGAGTTACTACTGTCCATTTGATCATAATAATTCTCTCTAATATTTTGTTAATCCTTACATTTAAATAAATTCTTTACATGTGTGAGAATTATGTATTTTTTATTATAAAACAAAATCTTGATGGGAGGTCTAAACTAAGTCTTTTATGAAAATTTATGCTTTTAATTAATATAATAATTAGTTTGAAGTTTTAATTGATATAACTTCATAGTTTAGACGTTATAACTCGATTTTTTCCTTATGCATACATGATAATGTGTGAAATAACAGAAATTTAGAGGAATAAGAGAATCGAAAAGAACAAAGTTTCTAACATCTCATCCAAAATTCTAAAGAAATTGGTAGAAAATTTTGAATTTTCGTCAATTCACTAAATATTACGCCACATAAGTTTATCATAAAGGAATTTGAACATTCACCACTTGTGAGAAACTAAATTGAAAAATGTAAATACATAAAAGACTAAATTAAAACTTTTTCAAATATTGAATACTAAAACATATATTTAACCTGAAAAAGATAAACACCCCCGAACTACATTTTAATCCAGAATATTTTTTGGGCTTAGAAATTTGGAATAACCACTAAAGAAAGATCAATCTCTTTGATTATACAAATTGAAAAGGACAGTCACCATTAGTAGTATAATCAGATTCCTTAACCATAATCAAACTGTTGAGGAGAATCCAAATTTATGAAAAAGGGAGGGAAGCCAGCTGCTATTGTGTTGTTGGTTCAAACTTCAAAGAGTTTGTTTAGTTGACTTAAATTATATTTGGGAGTGATTTTGGCATGATTATAAGTAGTCTCGAGATTTTTGCTTTGGCTAAAAGTACTTCATTCTAAAACGGTCATATTTGGAATTCACGTAAAAGTATTTTTGGAAAAAAAAAAGTAAAAAACTCCGGTCCCGTTTGATAACCATTTGGTTTTTGAAAATTAGACTTGTTTTCTATCAATTTCCCTACCATGGTTTTCATATTTGTCAATGACACATTTGAATTTCTAGCCAAATTCTAAAAACAAAAACAAGTTTTTGAAAACTACTTTTTTTAGTTTTCAAAATTTGCTTGGTTTTTTAAAAAAAGGAAAGAAAAGTATTAGAAAAACAAAGAAACTTATAGGTGGAAGTAAGATTTATAAGTTTAATTTTAAAAAACCAAAAACCAAAAATCAAATGGTTATCAAACGGGACCTCCTTGAAATGTTTTGTGAGAAAATATTTATACAAGAACAATACTTGGCTGCATACCAGTATGTAGAGAGATCCCTACATATCGGTATGCAGTTAAGTATTTTCCTTTGTAGGGTACTTTTTATCCAAACACTTGATCCAGATATGCTTCGAAAGCAAAATTAACGGTATAGAACTAATCTTCAAAATGATTTATTACTTTTTTTTTTTTATTATTATGTAACTAAATTCATTTAAAGAGTACTATCAAACACTAGTTCAACTTACAAATTTGAACTAGTGTAATTTTTTATATTTTCATACATGTCCATACTTTTAATTTTATATTTTCATACGTTTCCATACTTTTCTAATGGTTAAATTACAAATTTAATCTATATGATTTTGAGAAAGTTAGAATCTAGTTTCTATGGTTTGATAAAACCTCATTAAATAGTCTTTATGTTAGAAGCCACTAATGAATTGATAACAATGTGGCAAGATAGGGACAAAATTCTAACGAATTGAGTACATGATAATGATTATTTAACAAGGTTTTATCAAACCACAGAAACAAAATTCTAATTTTAAAATCATAGAAACTAAATTCTTTCTTTCTCAGAATTATAGGGACCAGATTTGCAATTCAACCTCATTCAATTAATTATTGAAGGTTGATATGGATGTTTATGTACAAAATAAAGATATTGTAATATTGATGTTTATAAGTATGACTCAAATTGATTGCTTGAGTCAATCCCTTGGGAGGTCTATATCCAATTCTACAAATGGTGGGCCTCAACCTAATTTTTTTTTACTTTTGAACAATGTTGGTTGAGCTGAATTTGGACCACAACTCTTTGATGACACTAAGGAGGTGTTTGGCCCATGATTTTGGGTTTGGGTGGTTTTGTGTTCCAAACCCAAAACCATGTTTGTCCCATTGTAATCACAACACCATGGGTTCCAAACACAACCCTATGGTTTTCCTCTCCAAACCCACCTCAAAGCCACTCAAAACCTATGATTTCTCTTTCTTCCATAAAGTTGGTGGGACCCACTATTACTTTATCCATTTTTGTCATAAATTTGGTGGGTCCCATCATTTCTCTTTCCATTTTTCTCATAATTCTTTTCATTTCTCTATATTTAATTAACAATAATTTAATATATATATATATATATATATATATATATATATATATATATATATATATATATAGTTTTATAATTTTAACCTAAAGAAAGATATTTTAGCCAACTTACCCATATAAATATTTTTAAAATAAAATATAATTTTGAGTTAACGTATTAAAAAAATATGTATTTATCTTCAAATTAACAATATTCCGAGTGACAAAAATAAATAGTATGTTATTTTGAATTTATTAAAATAAAATGAATAATATTTAATTTTAAATCCACTAAAGTAAATAAAGTATTTAATTTTAAATTACATACACAAAAACAAAATCAAATTTATATGTACAATTTTTTTAGTTCAACAACATTTCGATGTGGGAATATTCGAATCTCTAACTTTTTGATCGAGGGCATATATCAATTATTGCTAAGCTAAGTTTATTTTGGCATATGATATTTATTTTGAACTTATTTATATTTAAATAATATAAATATACATAATTTTATATTTAATTTAGTCATTTTAAAGTAACCTATAGATTCCATTTTATTTGTTATGTGATTATATGTTCCAAAATTTTATTTTCCCATGAACCATGTTTTTTTTTTTTTTTTTTTTGTCTCAATAACTACTTTAATTTAACATTAATGAACTATTGTTTTGAATTTAAATTTTGCATGTGGATCCATGGAAAAAATGACCAAACTTAAACCCCCGTTTGATAATTTGGCTTTTGGTTTTTTATTTTTGAAAATCATGTTTGTTGATGGTCGATTTTGGTCAGAGGAAACTCACCTGACCTTCACGTGCCACCAATGGTAAATTTGTAGATGAGGGGGAAGACGTGGCCTGCAAAAGAGAAAACCTGCACACCGGTGTGGTGCTAGCCACACCGCCTCCGATGCTTAAGTCAGAAAACGGAAGGGAGAGCTAGAGAGCAAGAGAAGGGAGTCGAGAATAGAGTTCGGGTCCCCTTCTTCAGTGGCGAAGAGGGGTATAAATACCTGCTCGTGCTCCTAGGGTTTTTTAGGAATTCGGAGGCGTTTCGGGACAAACTAGGCGAAACCGGGGCGGCTAGAAGCATCAGGGACCGAGAGGAGGTGACCGAGCTCGGCCCGAGCAAGCGGGCCGAATGGTCGGCCTCGGCCCATATGGGTCGGGCCAAGTTGGCCCGGCCCTTTGGTCGGTTCTTCCTCTGGGTCGGTCTCCCAGCCCTATTTTTGCCCGGACGCCCTCGTCTGCTCCTTGTGCGTCGGGTGGTCCAAAATTGCCTATAACAATGTTTGTTTTCTCTCAATTTTCTTAGGATGATTTTCATCTTTGTTAAAGACACATTTGAATTCCTAGACAAATTCCAAAAACAAAAACTATTTTTTTGAAAACTATTTTTTTTTTGTTTTCAAACTTTTTAATTTTCAAATGGGGCCTAAGAATTTCATGTTATGTTTTTCAATTTGTCAATGATAATCAATATTTTGATTATTAGAAACAATTTTCTTATTTTTCGTCTATACCATAAATTAAATGCTTAATTCAAAATTCTCTTAAAAATTAATCTATGTTACACAAGGAGTTTTACAATTAATAAAACATTCACCCAAAAAAATAAAAAATAATAAAATATAAAAGAAAAAAAATTGTCCAAACCCGGGGTTCAGAACCCAACACCCCAAACACTGTTTTCTAATTCCCAGGGTTCAGAACACAGCACCCCAAACACTGTTTTCTGATTCCCAGGCTTTCAAACACGCCAGAACAAACCCCCCAGGGTTCTGATTCCGAAACCATGGGCCAAACAGCCCCTAATTATTCATATATACCATAGGTTTATGCATCTAAAGTGGCTGTCACAAGCAAGGTAGATTGTGCCTTTTTGCTTATATATTTATTGTTCTTGGAAAATAGAAGGATCAAGCAAAGACTTTGTCTTCTAGCTATTGAAGAATTCAAGCTTATACATATTCAAGCAAATTTAAGAGAATGGTAAGTGAAGTCTCCTTGTTTGACTTTGGGCTGAGGTTGCTACTTCCGAAGTTTATAAAGGAGGTAATCTATGGTCTCGACATTAGGTTAATATTGAGCGCTCGAAGAACTTCGATTAATTTGATTGTGATGGATAAACTAGACTGGCGTTGTGGTTGTTGCAAATTTTGCTATATAGTGGTGGATATTATAGTTCGATTGAGGTAGTGAATAATCTTGTCAAGTGCTTCGAGAGACTTGACAAATTAAACTTTAGACTGTATTTAGTTTAAGAATAAAGTGGGTGACTAGCTTCAAAGAAAAAAAAAAAAAAAAAAAAAGAATCAAATTGGTGACAGAAGATGGAGGTAAGACAATAATTTAGTGTACTTGAGCAGTCTACTCGTTGTCGTTGTTATATTGTTTTGGTTAATTTATTTCTTTTTTCGGAAAATACTTAAAAAAGCTAGTCCAAGCTCCTTATTTATTTATGGAAAACAAAATTTTAAATTTGTGAAAGGAAAAGTTTTAAATAGAGTTGTGATAGGAGATGTCAAGGTCTCAATTTGATAAAAATATCTCCAAAATATTGAATTAATAAATAAGCATTTTACACGTTTTAAATTCATTAAGAAAACTTTTTTTTTGACATTTAGGGCCCGTTTGGTAACGTTGTTGTTTCTTGTTTTCGTTTCTTCATTTTTAATAAAGAAAAATAGAATTTCATGACCCTAACACATATACATTCAATAATAATAAACCTATATTCTTATTTATGTTTGGAAAAAAATTGGAAACAAGAACAAAAAGGAGAAACTAGTTTTAGTTGTTCTCAAAAGTTCTATACAAACTTTGGGAGTGTTTCTAAAAAAATGAGAAACAAAAAACATACATAGTCATTAAATGCTTAGATTTATTAATAAAATTGGAAACAAGAAACAAGAAACGAGAACGTTACCAAACGGGCCCTTAGTTACTTGTTTTTACACTTCATGGATATTTTTGGTGTATAATAAAAATATAGATGAACCCTTGTGTTGATGTGAAACTTACAAATGTATCATAAGGTCCTATTTGATAACTATTTGGTTTTTGAAAATTAAACTTATACACACATATTTCCACCTATAAGTTTTTTGGTTTTAGTATCAATCCTTCTACCTTGTTTTCAAAAAAAAAGTAGTTTTCAAAAAATTGTTTTTGTTTTAAGAATTTGGCTAGGATTTCAAATGCAACCTCAACTAGGATGAAAGCCATAGTATGAAATCTAGGAGAAAACAAGTATAATTTTCAAAAACCAAAAACAAAAAACCAAATGGTTATCAAACGGGATCTAAAGTTTCTTTTTTGCTTTTTAGTATCGAGGATTTGAACTTCTAACCCCTAATGAATTTTAGATTAAAAAAAAAAGATATATTATTATTTTTAGTTTAACGTGGAAGTGAAAATTGAAATATTTGACTTTTAGAACAAATCTATTTGCTTTAATCAATTCAATTATGATTAATGTTTTTGTTTTTGTTTATATATAAATGAAATGAGAGCTTCATGGGCTTTGATATAACTTTATATTTGCCTTTTCTTAAAAAAAAAAAAAAAAAAAAAAAAAAAAAAAAAAAAAAAAAAAAAAAAAAAAAACTTTATATTTGCCTCTTCAAAAGAAAAAAAAAAAAACTCTATATTTGTCATACGTACGTTGACCAAAGATGCCAACTTGAACTTCATTGACTAAAAAGTTAGAAGTTTAAATGTTGTTAACTAAAAAAAGAAAGTTAGCCTGAGATTATATAAGTTTTAGAAAAATATATATAATTTTAAGTTAGTTTTATTTTTATGTGATAATGTTTTCGGACATGTAGATGTCACAATATTGGTGGGTAACAATTTTGCAGATCGACTTGTATTTTTAGCTGAACATTTACAGGATGAAGAGTTTGAGCAAGCATGCATAGCTTTCTGGGCCATATGGATTGTCAGGAACAATTTTTGTAAGGATGTGCCTATCATGGATATCATGCAACGCTGTGATTGAATATTTGAACATTGGCAGGAAACTAGACCCAAAGCATTGGTGGGAATTTCATCTGTTACAGAAGACTACTGGGGTTAGTGTTTTTCCTCAAAATTGTTTCTCTCTATTTACTAATGCGACGATGCAAGCACATAAAGAAGGCTCCGGGTTGGGAGTCGTTGTTATCTATAATCTATACTATATATAAAAGGGGCTAAGAGGGGAGAATTTTTACATACCTATTTTACCCTTACAATTTTTTTTAATTCCTATTTTGCCCTTCACTATTTGTTGATGGGACACAACTCTTTGGTTTAGGTGTCCGTTGAGAGAAATTTGTATAAGAGAGGTGATTCTTCCATCTTTGGGATGTGACTCTTCGAGTATAGGTGTCCGTTGAGAGATGTTAGGACAATGAAGTTGGTTCTTAAAAATTTGACTTTACAAAATATATTTAAAAATTAAACTTTTAGGTCGAATATATATAAAAGGGGCTAAGAGGGGAGAATTTTTACATACCTATTTTACCCTTACAATTTTATTTAATTCCTATTTTGCCCTTCACTATTTGTTGATGGGACACAACTCTTTGGTTTAGGTGTCCGTTGAGAGAAATTTGTATAAGAGAGGTGATTCTTCCATCTTTGGGATGTGACTCTTCGAGTATAGGTGTCCGTTGAGAGATGTTAGGACAATGAAGTTGGTTCTTAAAAATTTGACTTTACAAAATATATTTAAAAATTAAACTTTTAAGTCGAATATGTGTAATTTATGCGGATAGAATAGAACTATTTGGACAGAGGTAACACATTGAATTAGGAATGAGAACTTTAAATTGTCAAGTGATAGGAATGAGAACTTTAAAGTGTTTGTTGTTTTTTTTTTGTTTTTTTTTTTTTGAAATCAAGTGTTTGTTCTTTGTAAAGAAAACACTGAATTGTATCACAACGAAGCTTTGAGACGAATTAAGAAACTTTTGTTTTAGGAATTGAAACAAGGGGGATTTCAACTATTCTCAAGACCAAGCTTTTGATTTTTACTCATGAGCACTCAGGTAAAACTCAAACTTGCTTTTTTTTTGCCCCCATTTTTAGCATAAAAATTCTCCAACAATTAAATTTAAATTGGAAAGCACAATTATTGGTTGAAAACAAAGAAGTTTCACATACACTTTCATTTGCACATTTATAAATGAAATATCTATATTACAATTTTAAATTATAACACAATATATATTTTTTTTTATAAAAAATGAGATGAGTTGCGTAGAAAAATATATAATAATAACCAATATTTTTTTTTTCAAAAAAGTAAAATTTCACATAATTTTAAAATATAGATCCTATGAAATCTTTGGAACAAAATCTTTGAATCCTAATTTGTGAGTAATTGTCATAAGTTGAATCGAAAACTTTGATCATACATATTTGGATTATGAACAAACTTGATTATATAATATCAATATAACTTTTTAGTTATTTTAGTACACATAATTTTTAAATTTTCTACGTATTATTCATCCGTAATTTCATGTATACTTTTTTTAAGTTCTAAAGATTTTTAACCACATGCATTGCATGTGTCTTTTAAGAGGGGATTCTAGCAATCCTTGTTTTAATTTTAAGAGGGGAGACTTTTTTGCATTCCTATTTTGCCCATACTTTTTTTAATAAATTCCCATTTACCCTTCAATCTTTGTTGACGGGACACAACTCTTCGAGTTGAGGTGTCCGTTGAGAGAAATGTCGAATAGTTGCAATGTATACTGATGAAACATAAGTACTATTCAAATTAAGGTAATTATATATCGAATTGGTACATTTATTATGTGTATGGCAAATCCAATCGTAGATGTAAAACATCACCATCTAATAGTAAAAATGTGTTTAAAAATGTTGTTTATAAAGAGATTCTCTTGATAATGACCAATTTATTAAATACATCTTTCTTTCTTTCTTTTCTCCACAAATCAATCTCCTTTGGAGAATACTAAAAAAATAATTATGAGGTAATAAACTATCTTTATGTCACTTTTTTTTTTTAAAAAAATCATTTTCAATTTATAATTTTTTTATTTTAATTCCATGGTATGTATTTTACTTTTAAGTTTTAACATCCATGTGTTCTTTATAATATCGATCTCTTTCATTACTTTTTAATTTCACGGGGTTATAGTGGAGAATCTTTACTTCTCTTTTTTGTACGTACAAATTTTACAAATTCTTATTTTATTCATTCAATATTTGCTGGCAGTATGCGACTCTTCGAGATGATGTATCCATTGAGAGAAGGGTTGAATGGTTGCAATTTATGCTCGAGGGACACAACTATTTAGTGGAGGTAGTTACACATTGAAACCACACGTCCATTCGCCAATGAGTGTGATTTAAACCGTAAAATTGTTCATAAAATGTTGTTAATCAAGGTTCAATTTGTTAAAAATTTATTTGTTTCTTTCTTTTTTTTTTTTTCTAGAAACCAATCTATTTGAAGAACATCAAACAAATATTCGTGAGATGAATAAACTATCTTATTATATCAGTTTTTTTTTATTATCAATTTCAATTTATATTTTGTCGTTCAATCTTTGTTAGCAGTACGCTACTCTTCAAATTGAGGTGTCCATTGAGAGAATGATTTCAATTAAAACAGTAAGCTTTCACGTGCCTTGCACGTGTTTTTTAACTAGTCTATACTATATTAAAAGGCGCTTAAGGGGAGAAACTTTTGATTTCCTTTTAAGCCCCTTTTTAATCTTCAAATTCCTTATTTGACCTTTCTATTTAATTATTCAATATTTTATTAGAATTGTTTTTAAAAAAAAGTTCATTATCACGTGTAGGTATTTTTTATTTCCTTTTAAGCCCCTTTTTAATCTTCAAATTCCTTATTTGACCTTTCTATTTAATTATTCAATATTTTATTAGAATTGTTTTTAAAAAAAAGTTCATTATCACGTGTAGGTATTTTTTTTTATTAAAAAAAAATCTCATGATTAAGAATGGGTTAAATCTCATTTACGTTTAGATATTGTTTTTTTTTAAAAAAAATAGGTTAAAAAAATCTCATTTTCACGATTAGGTATTGTTTTTCTTTTTTAAAAAAAAAAGTTCATTATCACGTGTAGGTATTGTTTTTTTTAAAAAAAAAAAAAAAATCTCATGATTAAGAAGGTTAAATCTCATTTAAGTTTAGATATTGTTTTTTTTTAAAAAAAATAATATTGGTTAAAAAAAATCTCATTCTCACAATTAGGTATTGTTTTTTTTAAAATAAAAAAATCTCATGATTAAGAATTGGTTAAATCTCATTTTTTTTTAAAAAAAAAAAGTTCATTATCACGTGTAGGTATTGTTTTTTTTAAAAAAAAAAATCTCATGATTAAGAATTGGTTAAATCTCATTTACGTTTAGATATTGTTTTTTTTTTAAAAAAAATAATATTGGTTAAAAAAATTCATTCTCACGATTAGGTATTTTTTTTAAAAAAAAAAAAAAAAAAATCTCATGATTAAGAATTGGTTAAATCTCATTTTTTTTTAAAAAAAAGTTCATTATCACGTGTAGGTTTTGTTTTTTTTAAAAAAAAAAATAATATTGGTTTAAAAAAACTCATTCTCACGATTAGGTATTTTTTTTAAAATAATATTGGTTAAAAAAAATCTCATTTATCACGTTTAGGTTGTGTTTTTTTTTAAAAAAAGAAAGTATCATCTTTCATAAGATTAAGAATTGATTTTTTATAACTAATTTAATTATCAGCTTTCTATTTTTTAATCACGTTTTTTAAATTATTCGAAGTAAATTTCAAATAAATAAAAAAGATAATAGTTTTTAATAATTTTTCCTTTTCCACGTTTGTATTGCTTTTTTTTAAAAAAAAAAAAAAATCTCATTTTCACGATTAGGTATTGTTTTTTTTTTTAAAAAAATAATATTGGTTAAAAAAAATCTCATTCTCACAATTAGGTATTGTTTTTTTTAAAATAAAAAAATCTCATGATTAAGAATTGGTTAAATCTCATTTTTTTTTTTTAAAAAAAAGTTCATTATCAAGTGTAGGTATTGTTTTTTTTTTTTAAAAAAAAAAATCTCATGATTAAGAATTGGTTAAATCTCATTTACGTTTAGATATTGTTTTTTTTTTAAAAAAATAATATTGGTTAAAAAAATTCATTCTCACGATTAGGTATTATTTTTTTTAAAAAAAAAAAAATCTCATGATTAAGAATTTGTTAAATCTCATTTTTTTTTTTTAAAAAAAAGTTCATTATCACGTGTAGGTTTTGTTTTTTTTTAAAAAAAAAAATAATATTGGTTTAAAAAAACTCATTCTCACGATTAGGTATTTTTTTTTAAATAATATTGGTTAAAAAAAATCTCATTTATCACGTTTAGGTTGTGTTTTTTTTTAAAAAAAGAAAGTATCATCTTTCATAAGATTAAGAATTGATTTTTTATAACTAATTTAATTATTAGCTTTCTATTTTTTAATCACGTTTTTTAAATTATTCGAAGTAAATTTCAAATAAATAAAAAAGATAATAGTTTTTAATAATTTTTCCTTTTCCACGTTTGTATTGGTTTAAAAAAAAAAAAAAAATCTTATCTCTTAAATTATTCGAAGTAAATTTCAAATAAATAAAAAAGATAATAGTTTTTAATAATTTTTCCTTCCCCACGTTTGTATTGCTTTTTTTTTAAAAAAAAAAAAAAAAAGATCTTATCTCTTAAATTATTCGAAGTAAAATTCAAATAAATAAAAAAGATATTAGTTTTTAAACCATTTCCATCGTCTATATATAGTCCTCATACAATTTTTTTTTTCCATACTTCCATACTTCTCTTCAAACCATTTCCATCTGAAATAAGTTCTTCCAAGGTGATCCCAATCAACCATCTTCAACTTGGTCAAATAGAATGGGCGATTAAAGTCCTCATTCTAAGAAAATGAAAAGTTGAACAATTTCAGAAACGTGACGGTGATGACCTACACATTTTAAAGATCATCTTATTAGATGAACATATAATTACAAATATTTCTTATTATTTATTTATTTTTCATATACCAATTTTATTTATAATAATCATTTACTTTCTAACTTTTCAGGGTACAAAGATTGAGGCAGTATTGTTCAACAATACCATTGAAAAATTAGGTCACATGCTTAAAAAAGATAAGACTTATATTATAACAAATGGTAATATAAAGTCAATCAACAATCAATTTGTTAATGTGCATGATAAATTATAACTAACATTATCTACTGCCACTGAAGTTATTGAAATTGATGATTTAATTCCTATTGTGTCAATGATTCGAAGTTTGAGTGAATTTCCTGTCAAAGAAGAAAAGAACATGTTAGGTAATGTATCTTACCCTTTTTTTAGAATTATTTATATGCATTGATATTGAATTACTATTACTTTTATTAGCCCTTAATTATTTATTAATCATTAATATTATTTTTTGTTTTATCATACAGACTTGATTGGGATGATTATTTCAGTAAAATCTACTTTACAGATCAAACAAAGGCAATTAACCAAGTTTTTGCAGAAAAGAGATGTTATTCTAATGAATAGTAGGTATGTTTTACCTAATTACTATTTTTGCATGAACAAAACTTTTCCTTTTCTTATATATACATAGATTTGTAAAATAATATCAATATTTTTCATATTCTTATATATATTTGTAAAATAATGTAGAATACAGACCATTAAAATGACATTATGGGGAGATCTTGCTGAATTTGAAGGACGAGAGCTAGAGGACAACATCCATGATTATCCAATCATTATTGCTTCAAATCTTAAAACATCACTATATGAAGGTATATTGATTTATTTTTATTTTATTATATATATATAATAATTATTTATTATATTTGTACTGCATTTTAATCCTAATTTTAATCCTAGGAGAAATAAGTCCACCTTCATCACTCATATTACCATTGAACCTCAATTGTCGGAAAGAGATGAACTACGAGAAAGGTAAATTAAATAACTTAAAGTTAAATTATTGAAATTTTCAAATTTCTTATCTTTAAATTAAATAACACGTGCAACACACGTAGTTTCAAACTAGTATATATAAAAGTACGAATGTGGAAGAAACTTTTTTTGGACGATATTAACCTCAACTTTTTTAAAAATACCTATAGTACGAATGTGGAAGAAACTTTTTTTGGACGATATTAACCTCAACTTTTTTAAAAATACTTAAATTGTCCTTATTTTTTATTAAAAAAAATACATTAAAATAAAGTCTCCCACACACACATTTATTATTTCTATTTGAAAGGTTATAAATGTTAATTGTTTTTTTTTTTCGTTTATTATCATTCTTTATAATTATTTTATTATTTTTTTTTTTTTGAGGAGTTTTTCTGGTATCAGAGCCAAATTATTTTATTATTTGTTAGCATTTAAATAAGATATAAAATCCGATGAACATTCATTGCTATAGCCCTTATTAAATCGTGTTTAATTTAAAAAAAAAACTATAAAATAATTTTTCATTTCCACACCTCACTCCCATCCACGTAAACTATATTGTCTTTATTTATTTATTTTTTTAGTTGTTTTATTATTAATTATCATTTAATTAACATATATGTATTTGAGATAAGAGTTAGAATATCGAAAGTTTTGTTGTAAAAAAAAACAAAAAAGAATATGAAAAGTTTTTTTTTTTTTTTTGAGTACATCAACATTTGGGGGTGGGGGGATTCGAACCTCTGATCTCATGGTCGAGGGTACATGCCAATTACCGCTGAGCTAAGCTCGCTTTGGCAAGAATATGAAAAGTTGTGTACCTTTATTTTTATAAATTAATTCTGAAAATTGATGAGTTTAACTTTAATTCTATTTAATGATGAAATTGAAGAGTTTTGTAACTATTTATGTTCTATGACTATATAAAGAGAGCACTCTTCAACATTTTCCCACAAACATTTGAGTTTCTCTTCTTCTTCGGTTTTCTTTCTTTCTTCTTGTGTGTTTTGAAGGTTTGCTTTTCTTCATTTGTTCATTGTCTTGCTATATTGATTTTCCCTTTTTTTTTTTTTTTTTCAATTTCTTAATCTAACATTCATCTTTAGTTTGTGTTTTGATGCAATGTTGATGTTTTGCAATTTAAAAGAAGACTTAAAGTTATGCAAATAAGAGAGTGCTAGCCAACAAGAGCATAGCTCAATTGACATAAAATTTGTAATCCTTGATCAATAGGTCAAAGGTTCAAATCACCCACTCAACATGTTGTAAAAAAAAAAAAAAGAAAAAAAAAACTAATACCCCCAATAATACACTTGAATTTGATCATGTTCTAAAAATTACAACTTCTGAAATTTGTGTCTTGTTAAATGGTAGCCAAATTGTACTACATCAAAATCAGATGGAAATGAAAATTAAATAGTTTGTTTTTCTTTCTTTCTATGAAATAACGAAGTTGAATAGTTAAATAGTTTATTTTTTTTATTAAATTTAGTTTTATAAAGAATGAGCCACGTGTCAAGAAAAGACTAGTTGATCCAAATGGACATATAAAAGGGGTTATGGAGATGATGGACCAGATTACATATACCCCTTTAGCGGCAGAGTTTCAAGCCATTCTGCAGGGTGTTCGATTGCTGCAGCGTATGCAAGTTAAATATGCATGTGTATATTCCGACTCCATTACTGCCATAAATATGATCAAAGGGGAGCAAGATACTACTACAAATGTGCATCATTGGGTTGTGCAAATTCAAGATATGACAAAACAATTTGCTAGTTTATATTTCTGTTATATTCCTCGAGGTAGGAATCGACAAGCTGATTATTTAGCTAAATAAACTTTGGCTAATCATAGTTCCATGTTGTGGCTTTCTAATTTTCCTACATGAATGTTATCTTTGGGGTCAGTTAGTCCGTTGCAAATGTATTACTCATCGTTACTCTTTTTGATTAATGAAATATTACCTCTTTCTCAGAAAAAAAAAAAAAAAAAAGTTAGTTTTATTTTTAAAAGAAGAGTTTATTTATTTATTTTAGTTGAAAATTACAGCTTTTAAAAGAATATAAACTTTTTTTTTTCGAGAAGCTTAAAAGAATATAAACTAAATTATAAAAAGTTATATTTATTTTTAAATAAATGTCATAAACGTTACAAAAGGAATCTTTATAATTGGCAATTAACTTTTCAATCCAAAAAAAAAAAAAAAAAAAACAACTTTTCAATCGAAAAGAATAAGCTCCATCGGGTTAACGGGCATTGGGCAACATTTTCTGTGTGGCGTTCACCACCACCACCACCACCGCCGCAGCCGCCGCCGCAATCACAACCACCGTTGGCAATTTGGAAGTCGGAAGTCGTAAGAGTGACGAGGGTTATTCACAGTCCCACCATTTAGCAGCTTCCTTCATCCCCTTCGTTCGAGCTCAGACCCTTTTTCTCTTCTCCCTTTCTGCAAACACTTTTTATTCTCTTTTAGCTTTTTGTTCCTCTCCGTTCTTGGGTTTTACTCGTTAATGGCGGCTACGGCTTCTCGCAAACTAATAAGAAATGCTATCTGTAAAGGGGCGGTTTCACGTCCCTTCCAAGCCGCAAGACACTGCTCTTCTGCTTCTGAGACCATTCATAAGATCCCTCATACTTCTAAGAAGGTACAGACTCTATTTCTGTTCGTTGTTTTGTTTATGATTAGAATGAAGAAAGATATTCGATGAATGGGGTTTTCCGTTTTTATTTTGAATATGAAGTTTGACGATTGCTTTTGGATTTTTGGGCGTTGAAATTCTTTATGGGTACTCTGCTTCAATTTGTAATTTAGAAACCAGATTACTGAGCGAGAGGGTTCAATTTTACTCTCTTAGTGTCTGGAGAATTTTGAGGCTAGAAGCAAAAGCTTTATTGCTGGGATCATGAATGAATGGCTTTAATGTTCTGTTTTACTTCTGGGTTTCTTTCTCATAGACTTGATGCTTAATGTTGATTGTCTTGTTCTTGTGCTCATGTCCACTGTGTTGCTTAAAGCTCGTGTGTCCTGCATGTCCTTCGCAGAATTTGATCTTAATTAATGAACATTTTGGGTGACTCGAACGAGCATGCACATTTTTGTGCTGAGGCATGTAGACATGAATACAAAGGCATATTATGATGACTTGAGAAGACAAGGAGTTTTTGCTTGTAATTGAGCTTCCAGAATTAATATGTTGAACATGGGATCCTGCTTAATGGGGCTAGTACTATGCTCGTTGATGTGACTATTCTTTGGCTTTTGATTATCAGTGGTCCGTTTTTCTTTTGTTAGAGATAATATAGGAGAGAAATTGATGATCTCTTTGGTCTACTTTGATATCTATTGTCCTGGGAGAGTTTTGGAATTGTCTAGATTTATTCATGGAAAATTTAGAAAGGGATCTTTATTTATGAGGATCAAGATGTTTAATGGATTGATCAAGAACCTTTTCCTAGTTGATATTTGATTAAAGGAATCAACTATAGTATTAGTCTAATGCTTTTGTTTCTTGTTAAAAAGAAAGAAAGAAAAAAAATATATTTTTTTAATTATTTGATTAAAGGAATCAAATAGTGCCTATTTTGATGACATTAACTATTTTAATTATTGTTTACTTCTAAATGTTGTCTTTCTTTATGTAATAGCTGGTACTATGTGACATTTCCAACTTTTCCAAAGATTATACTCCTAAACTGTGGCCTGACTATATGCATTTCTCTTCATTTGTAGGGGAGATTATTAACCGGAGCCACCATAGGCCTAGTGATAGCTGGAGGAGCTTATGTGAGTACTGTGGATGAAGCAACTTTCTGGTACCACATTTAGATCTTTGTGTGATGTATTATGCCGTACCTACTTATTGGAATTGCATACCATTCATCATGGTGACACATTATGTCTCTTCACCCCTTAAAGCTTTTGAAATTGCATACCATTCATCATGAAAATTAAGCCTTGTGATTACTATGGTACGATCTCACTCTATTTCAGTAAAACTCACCTCTTTCTTAGTACAAAGATTCTTCTTTTGTTGCACCCTTTTGTTCTCTTCATTTTCAACTATGGCCTCCTTATAATCTTTATCGAATTGAGCAAAAGATTTCACCTCCTTCTGGAGGTTCTATGGCTTTCAACTTCTCTACTTCTTTCCTACCAAGCTTTGATATTTCATCTTTAAATTTCTTTGGTTCTCACGGATCATTTTTAAGAAGACTACCCATCCTCTAATGTATTCAATTGATATGAGTCACTGTGTTTCTTTTTATTCCATGAAGTCGTGAGCTTCTCACGCTATCCATATCAAAATACCATTTTTCGTTGCCACATCAAACCCTTTTCAAATGTATCCTGCTCCGGCTTAGAAAACTTGGTGTCTAAAGGACATTTAAGAAGCTTAGCTAAACAAAGTTCTAGCCATTGCACTAGGTCCCATTTTAATCTGATATAAACGATAAGAACTTTCTCTTATTCTCAAATTTGAACATGAACCCCAATAATCATGGACTAAGCTAATCAAAATCAAATGGAGCATGAGAGAAAAATAGAATGGAGAGAGATGAGAGAGCAAGAAAGTACCACTATCATCCTGGCTGGAGCAGTTTTATCGTGCTAGTGCCTGGTCTCATGAAATCTCATGTCCCGTTTTCTTTATTTTTCTTTTAAATTCTAATTGATAGGAAGTGTTATCAATGGTGCATGCTTGTCGTGTCCATATGTTTCCATTTTGAGCCTCTACCTCTGTTGGCTTTAGCTTAGAATTCACTTTGTAAAATTGTCAGTTTTGAATTTTGAGTGTACAATTGCTTTCTTTCAAGGGTGTATTCATGCTTTAAGCAAATGAAACTCCAAGACTTATCAGTATGGAAAAAAAGTCAACCCTTCTAGGTTTAAAAAGAGCTTCTCCTCCTTCTGCTTTGTTTTCCATAGTTGCAACTTGCAAGTTTCGATATATTCTGCTGCTATCCTTTATGTGATGCGTTTAGAAATAAAAATAAGTATTGGAGCTACTTGATGTCTGGGCTACGGTTTCTTTTTTATGTCAATTGATGGATGAGGCTTTCAAAAATCTTTGGTTTTTGGCACCAACTATTTAAAACTGGTATTTATCTGGAAATTTTGGATGTGGTTTCGTGTTTATATCTGGACTTTCCCTAATGAAGGAAAAGGGGACTAAGGAAGGGTTCTCAGGGTGATCGAAATCGGCAGAAAAGATCATGTGTAAAAACTTTCTTCTTGTATTGGAATGCAGAAAGTAAATGATACATTGGTCTCAAGAAGAGCCTGACAGAACTGCGGAGAACTTCATGTATGACAAGTCATTATGAATTTATGTGACACTGTTTTTCAAATATGTGGCACTCCGATTGATGGCCTGTTGCAGAAATGTGGTGGGAAGGCTATAACAGTTTGTATGCTTTTTTGATATGTTCAAGATGTCTTTTGGGCTTCTAACAGTGGGTGGGGGCAGAATTTAAACGTATGTTTGCATAAAAGAAAAAGGAATTCAAATATATGATAGTGTTACTTTTATTCCCTAGTTGTATTATGGAAGTAGAATCACTTTTTTACCTTGTGCAATTAGTATTCTATGTTAACCTTACATAATCTATTGGTACCAATTTGAACATGGTAACAAAGACTTAAATTTGATTACATATTTTGGTATCTTGCAGTGGTTGGCTATTCTCTGCCACGAAACTGGTGAACCCCTTTTTTGCCCTTCTTGACCCTGAGGTTGCACATAGGCTAGGCGTCTCAGCAGCAGCTCGCGGTTGGGTTCCAAGGGAGAAGAGGCCTGATCCACCAATTTTAGGACTTGAAGTTTGGGGAAGGAACTTTTCAAATCCTATAGGTCTTGCTGCAGGTTTTGATAAACATGCTGAGGCTGTTGATGGTCTTCTTGGATTAGGCTTTGGCTTTATGGAGGTTGGTTCTGTGACACCTGTTCCACAAGATGGCAATCCAAAGCCTCGTGTTTTCCGTTTGCGTGGGGAAGGGTAGGAAATGGATTTCATTCACTTTGTCATGTCACATGTAAAAGCCTTGCTTTGAAGACAATATTTTTTTTTCCTTTTCTTTTAACAATAATTACAATATCATTATGTCCATATACTCATGCTTGGGTCTTTTTTTTTTTATTCTTTTGGTGTGGAGGTTCATGCTGCTGTGAGCATGGGTCTATTTTTGATAGCCCTATATATTTCTTTGAATTGATAATGTACTTTTTTTTTTCATTTGGGCAGAGCTATTATTAATAGATATGGCTTCAATAGTGAAGGAATTGTTGTAGTTGCAAAGAGGTTAGGTGCCCAGCATGGAAAAAGAAAGTTAGATGAAACTTCAAGCACTTCGCCTTCCTCTAGTGATGACGTCAAACAGGGTGGTAAAGCTGGTCCTGGAATTCTTGGTGTCAATCTCGGAAAGAACAAGAATAGTGAAGATGCTGCTGCAGACTATGTGCAAGGGGTTCATACATTATCCCAATATGCTGATTACTTGGTATCTTTTTCCTGCTTTTGTGATTTGTCTTATGTTTCTAGTTTGTCAATGTTTTATCCTATCATGTTCAAAATAACAAGAGATTAATTGTTCTCTGTGGAAGTAACTAAATAAAAAATATTTTAAGTGGCTGCTTTCATCTGCAGACAAGAAATAGTTTTCAATGGCGTCATGTTCATTTTCATTCTATCTCCTACCCTTCCAAGTCTTGAATTGAGAGTGAGGTCATAGTTGTTTTTCTTCTAGGGAGTTGTGCTTATTCATCAACAGGAAAACATTGGAAGTCAGCAAGTTATTTTGTATCTGTATTCTGTACTTTAATCTGCAGACGTGAAATAATCATGTTCAAAGTTCCGTAAGTTAGTGTTTTTGGCAGCTAATTTGCTTTAAATTCTGAAAACCTGTGATGGATTCTATAATGAAAAAGGCCTTCTTTAGGATGCATGACTATTTATTAGTTGGGCAATTTTCTATGTCCAAATATGGGGAAACAAAGGGAAGGTAGGTGTTGTTTTGTAGTACTATGATTTTTGCACAGGAATGATGTGGTGCTTGGTAACAATATTTGGCATTGTTAAAGTATTCATCCACCTAAGTTTTTGGGTTGATTGGTGATTTAACAGCCATAAAGCCATTGGATTAGTATTTGGTGGAATCATATGTGATCAGGACTATGTCAATTCCCCTGTAGAACCATTTGAAAGTTTTTTTTTTTGTTTATCTTCTATTTATTTTTAAAAAATATATTGAAGTTATAAAATACATGCTGCCAATAAGAATTTAAATTACATACCAAAGACCTGCCAGGCTTATGATGATTATTGGAAAATCCTTGACATGAAGTTTTTTATGGTCGAACATTCTTACTACTTTATGAATCTTCTTCAGCTAGTCTATTCAATGTTTTCTCCTAGTCTTAATTCCAAAGTGAATTCTCAGCTAAATCCAATTTTAAGCAATTGATACATTTTCCTAAATTCCAAATTCCTGGGCCTCCTTACAGGTGATTAATGTTTCATCGCCCAATACCCCTGGATTACGTGTGCTTCAAGGTAGGAAGCAATTAAAGGACCTTGTTCGTAAGGTATAAAGCAAGGGTCTCAACATATTCATTAAGTTACTTGTTAAGGGTTTTTGTCATGATATCTTTTAATTTTCATTTAGGTTCAAGAAGCTCGGGATGAAATGCAATGGGGCGAGGAGGGTCCTCCTCCACTGCTTGTGAAAATTGCCCCCGACTTGTCTAAAGAAGACCTTGAAGATATAGCAGCTGTATGTGAATGCTAATTTTATCTCTTCCTTCGTATGTTCTTATTCTTCATTTCTTGCATAGTTTTGTTTTTTTTTTTTAGACGAGAGACAACATAGGATATAATATTAATCACAAAAAGGAAGAACAGTCTAAGGGCCATGGGTGGAGAAAACCCATTCCCGAGAACTATTTTAACAAGGCTTTCCAATCGCTAATAATCATTAGCAGGTTGTAATTACAAAAAAAATTCTTGTATAAAGATATCTACCAAGAGGCTGTATTTTGTACAATATCACAAAACGAATCGAAGCTATTACTCTTGTCTTCAAAGGTTCTAGCATTTCTTTCTTTCCAAAGGGTCCAAAGAGTAGTCCTGAAAGCACAACTAGCCAAAACCCTCGCCTTGCTCTTAAGGTTCCACGCATTCAGACCTTCCAAGAGCCAATCATCAATTTTCCTAGGCAGACAAAAGGATATTCCCAGCAGCCTTCCAATAAAGCTCCAGGCTGACCTCGCAAAATCACAGTGCAGGAAGAGGTGGTCTAGATTTTCATCAGCTTTAAGGCACAATCTACAAGCAGAGGGGGAGAGCGACCACTTACTAAACTTCTTTTGCAATTTCTCGTCCGTGTTTAAGCTTCTATAGGCTAGGGACCATAAGAAAACTTTTAACTTTTTTAGGGCATTTATGGTGCCATATAAGAGTACTCATGGGCTGCTTCAATTTAGGGGAAACATTGACCAGCTTATAGAACATGGATTTGGTCGAGTACTTACCAGATGCTTCCAGCTTCCATCTAATCAAATCATGGTCATTCACCAAATTTACCTCTTTAATTTTGTCCACCAGCACAATCCAGCTGCAAATTTCCCTGTCAAAAAGGCCTCTTCTAAAGGTCAAATCCCACGTTTGAGAATCATAGCTCCAACAATCTGCTATGGACGCCTCCTTCTTGTTTGAAATCAGGAACAACTCTGAGAAAAGGGATTTTAGGGGGAGCTCATCACACCAATAATCTTCCCAAAACTTGATACTTCTACCGCTTTTGACAATTAAGTCAGTAAACTGATCAAATTGGTGGTAATTCATAGAAATAGTAGGCCATATTCTATTCCCTTTTTTTCCATGCAGATGGTTGGATTTCCACCCCCAATGAGAGGATCCATATATGCTGACTATCACCTTTCTCCATAGGGTATTTTTCTCCTGGGAAAACCTCCAAAGCCACTTAGACAAAAGGGCCAAATTTCTTTGCCTTAGAGAGCCTACACCCAAACCACCCTGTTGAATAGGCAAAGCAGCCCACTCCCATTTAACAAGATTAGCCCCTGGTTTATAAGTTCCCCCATTCCACACAAAGTTTCGAATAATTTTTTCCATAGATCTAATAATGGCTTTGGGAGCTCTAAGAAGGGAGAAATTATAGATAGGAAGACTATTAAGCACCGATTGGGCAAGAGTAACTCTCCCACCTTTGGATATTGGGAATCTCTTCCAATGGTCAATCTTCCTCTGAAATTTTTCTAAGATTGGTCCCAAAAAGACTTTCTATGATAGTTGCCTCCAAGCTGAAAGCCTAGATAATTACAAGGCAAATTGTTCACTTGACAACCAAAAATCTCAGCCCAGTTCCTTGCTGTCTCCCCATCAACA
This sequence comes from Luffa aegyptiaca, assembly GCA_017139565.1. Classification (NCBI taxonomy): domain Eukaryota; kingdom Viridiplantae; phylum Streptophyta; class Magnoliopsida; order Cucurbitales; family Cucurbitaceae; genus Luffa; species Luffa aegyptiaca. The sequence goes on from CM029403.1 coordinate 14,751,508, forward strand.
TTAATGCCAATCAAAGAAGATTTCAACATATTTATCCTCAAGCCCGATCCAGCCATAATCAACATAATTATGTCCCTCCAATTGGTCAACTGAAGCTCACTGTTCGGACAGAAGATAAGTGTATCATCTGCATATTGAAGCAAGGAAATCATTTCATAGTTCTTCCCTATCTCCCAGCCCTTGAGGATATTTTTCTCAAGACAAAATTGCACAGATCTACAAATAGCATCCCCAATTAACGTAAAGAGGAACGACGATAATGGATCCCCTTGTCTAAGGCCTCTAGAAGCAAAGATTTTCCCTCTCGGTCTCCCATTAATCATAATCGAGAAGTTTGTATTTTTAAGACAGCCCCTGATCCATGTCCTCCATTTCATCCCAAAGCCCTTCAAGGCTAGAATCTCATCTAAAAAATCCCAATTAACCATATCATAAGTCTTTTCAAGGTCGAGCTTAAGCAAAACACCTTGTTTTTTCCTGACTCTGTAGTCTTCCACCACTTCAGTGACCACTAAGATAGCATCAAGAATCTGCCTACCTTGGACAAAAGCCGCTTGACAGTCACTGATGGTATGGGGAAGAACTTTCTTCAGTCTCTCGGCCAGCACTTTAGCAATCAGCTTGTCGGGGGAAGTAATTAGGCTTATCGGTCTGTAGTCACTCACCTTGGCAGCTTTCTTCTTTTTAGGAATTAAGCAAATATAGGTCTCATTAGTTCTCTTGTTGATAATACCCTTTTGAAAAAATTCTTGGAACACCTCTACTATATCGTGCTTCAAGATGTTCCAGAAATTTTTCCAAAATTCACCCGTCATCCCATCTGGACCTGGAGATTTCAAATTACCCAAATCACTGATAGCTTTGCGGATTTCCTCTTCATTGAAGCTATCTTCCAACTTATTACTCCATATACTGTCAATTGGAGACCAATCCACCCCATCGAGCACAAATCTCTGATTGTTATCTGACTCATATAATTTTCTGTACCACTCTAGAATTTCCTCTTCAATTTCCTTTTCTTTGACCAGCACTCTCCCATCCTCAGTTTCTAAGATAGCAATAGACGTTTTATTTTTCATGGCCGAGGCCCATCTGTGAAAGAAGGTTGAGTTTTCATCCCCCTCCTTCAACCATTGATCTTACATTTTTGGCGTAAACTCCTCTGCTCATCAGTAATAAGCTCCATGAGCTGGCCCTTGAGATTTTTCCTCTCCTCAATATATGATTTTGCTGGATATTGTTGCTATCTTCTAACCGGTCTATATCCTCTATCTTACTCAAAAGATCCCTCTTTTTGCTGGTAGCCTTGGAATGATTTTCCTTGCTCCAGTCCTTCATTTTATACTTCAGGGCTTTCAACTTTTCAATAAGTTTAAAACTTGAAATGTCCTTCATTTTATACTTCATTTTATACTTCAGGGCTTTCCACTTTTCTTGCATAGTTTTGTTAATTGTTTCTTTCTGGTTGTAGGTTGCTCTAGCCCTCCGTTTGGATGGATTGGTATTTTTTCTCTCTACATCATGCTATGCTAAATTTGCAACTTTCGGTCCTACCAGTCGTAATTTTGTTGCTTGGTTAAATAACCCGAGTGTCGTAAATTTTTTGTCTTTATTTGGTTTTAGATTATAACAAATACAACTGTTTCAAGACCAGAGCCCGCTGATAAAAATCCAGTAGCTGCTGAAGCTGGTGGACTAAGTGGCAAGCCTCTCTTCAATCTATCTACCAATATCTTAAAGGAGATGTATATATTGACCAGGGTATGTTGGCGAATCTCATGAAATGTGAAAATTTTAGTTCATTCAGTTCATTGGACTGCCTATATAGTAATATGATGTGGGCCTCATGGTGAGAATGGACATTTCAAGTTTCAGGCAAACTACAGTTGGACTTTTTCATCTCAGTCACTTACATTTTGGAGATTACCATGCTTATAAGTTATAGTGTTCTCATCTGTCTTTCAACCTATTTTTTAAGTGTCATTGCAATTTCATCATAGCTGATTTTTTCATTCGGGTTTTAGTTTGGTTAAACTAACCAACCTAGTTTAAGTTGATAAGTTAGAGTATATTTAATTTTTTTATATATATTCTTAACATTCAGGTGGGTTAAAAAATTAGTATAATGGCCAACAAGTGACTATCTATAAGTTTTTGTTGTGATACCATGTGAAATTATCCCACCCCTAAACCTTAAAGCTTAGGTTGATGAGATAGCTATATTTAATCTCTTACATATTTATTAACAAGTTTTTTCTTTGTTCATTTTAGTTTCTGAAAGTTTGAAATCAGGTAGAAATTATTAAATTAAAGATACTTATGAGCTGGCTCTCAAGTGTTGGAATAAACCTTGATGGCTCACGGGTGTCCTTCACAATCAACTCTATTTTTCCAAAATTTTCATGGATATGTTTTCCATAAATGCAGAAAATAAATTTTAATACCATTTATATTATATATCATACTTTGAAATTGACATACTTGTTTCTTTTCAGGGAAAGATTCCTTTAGTTGGCTGTGGTGGCATTAGCAGGTATACTTGATGTATCTCTTTGCCATAGTAGCTACTTTGTTTCAGATTTTGATGTTTTTTCTGTAATGAACTTAGCACGTACCCGAAATCGAACTTAATAATCATACTTATTCGTACAGTGGTGAGGATGCTTACAAGAAAATACGAGCTGGAGCAACTCTTGTTCAGCTTTATACAGCATTTGCCTATGGTGGGCCTGCCTTGATTCCTCAGATAAAGGTATTATCTTATACTGTTATACATATGTCTACATTTTGAAACTTTTTGGAAGGACTGGACTGGATAACATAACGATTCATGTCTGTTCCCCACGAGTCTCGGTAATTCAACTTCTTACTACTTTTGTTGCGGATAAAAATTTAAATAGCTTCTTGAAACCTTCGTTCAAGAACGTGACAATTATGAGTTGTTTTTCTGAGAGGTCAGAGGTTCAAAGCTCGTGTCTCACCTCTTTTAGAAACAAAGCCTCAAAGCCCTACTTGGTCCTTTTGAAACATTGTTCTTATGTAGTTTTGTGTTGCTCGGTTTGGTGGTTCTCGTCCCGGTTACCAAAAAAGGAAAAAAGAAGAAACCATATATGATGATAATTGTCATTTTCTTTGTAGGGGGAACTTGTTGAATGCTTAGAAAGAGATGGTTTCAAGTCTGTGCAAGAAGCAGTTGGTGCAGACTGCAGATAACAGCTTGTGCACTTTGTTTGTTTGTGGGCTGAACATAAACACAGTCATTCAAAAGGTTTTGACAATGGAATTTTGGTGTTCTTTGCCCAGTTTTCAGAATTTTATAAAATTCCTTCAAATTGGAGGCTGATTTCCCTACAAAGTTTCTTATTTCTGGTGGGGATTGAATTGGGTTTGGAGATGCCAAATCTGTTTTTGATTTTCAAATTGCTCTTGCTTTCTCACATTGGGAGAGAATTGTAAGGAATAATTGCTTGAAACTTTCTTTTCAGTGATAAATTATAATGATGAGAGGTTGGCTAACAACCTCTGTTAAAATATATTTTTCTTCTGTATTATTGGATAGGTGAACATTTTGTTTATCAGTAGCCAGCCTTTCTTATTTACATGCTTTATTCATGGGTTTTTCTACCCTTACTCTTTTAAGCAGCAGTTTTGTTATAACATTGATATTGATGACTAATACTAATAGAGTCATGGTTGTAAATTGTAATAACTTTTGGGAATAGGGTTTTATTTATTTATTTATTATTATTATTATTTTTTCAACTCTTGAGTACGAACAGGGTCAAGGGATTCGAATGTTTTGAATGTTCAATCTTTAGAGATAAGTAATGTTTTGTCCAATTGAGTTATATGCTCGTTTTGGTAGGTAAGATAAAGTTGTGGTATGATAGATTTAGATAGTGAGATGTATGAGTGAGAAAATGTTAAAGACGTTTGAGATCAAAGTAGTTCAACACCAATTATAAACACAAATGGAAATTGACACAACAATTAATGTGTAAAAATTGGAATGTATATGTGATATCATTAGCATAGATTAACGTGCAAGTTGATGGGTAAAAATTGATTATGTAAATGATTTTAATGATATCTTTTGAGATGAAATAAATGGTAACAACGATCTTAATCTTCTATATAGTTTGTAAATAATATCATATGTGCCTTCAAACTTTTACATGACTTCTGTCATATCAATTTTCACCTTTATTTTTACGGTAATTGGCATGCAATCTCAATCAAGAGGACAAAAGTTTGAATCTCCACTCTCCAAACATGGTTGAACTAAGCCAACAAAAGCATAGTTCAATTAACATAAAATCTGTATCCTCAATCAATAGGTCAGAGGTTCAAATCTTCCAATGTTGTCCAAAAAAAACATTATTGAACTAAAAAAAAGTCGTTCTTTATTTTAATGAAAAAGATATTTTTGAAAAATTTTCAAAATTCAACTGTATTTTTTAGAACAAATTTCAAAAACTTCAAAGATAAAAATTAAACTTTTTTTTTTAATCAAAATAGAACTTTAAAAGTCTAGAAATATATATCCAAAAGTTTAGAGGTATTTTTTTTTTTTTGACAATATGTGAGGAGGGGGATTCGAACCACAGACTTTGTGGTTAACAATACAACTTTATGCCAATTGAGCTAAACTCGTGTTGACAGTTTAGAGGTATTTGGTATCATTCAACCTAATTTTTTTTTTATTATTTTTATTTTACCTATATTATTTATTTATTTATTTATTTTTATAAAAAGAATACAGTTCTTATCCTCGACCAGGTGCATATCGCGGGAAATCATAACTTTCTTCTTCTTACACTGAGCCTGAGTTAGAAACTTAGAACAGCGGCAAAATTCCACTCACCTGCAAAACTTGAACTGGCTCTGTAATTTCTCAAAACGAGACGAAAATCCCTTCTCAGTCTCGCCAATTTTTCTCCTTCTACTTCTATCTGTTCGGTTTCCGAGAAAACGCAAAGGAATAGCACCAACCCCACTTTCCTGCAGGTGCAATCGACTGACCTTTTGAAATCTTTTGGGTTCGAGGGAAATGGGTTATGTGTATTCGAAGAATTTGACATATGGGCTTGTAGAAAATCGTTTTTCCTATTTTCGTGCAATCGTTTCTTTTGTGTTTGTCGACTGGGTAAGAGAGTGTCACTCCATATCTGTCTGATTGGTGATGAAATGTTAGGATGAGTGTCTTAATTCTCTATCTTCTGAAATGGAATTTTTCGATTTTGGAATTGGGAAATTCTATTGGCTGCAAGAAAACAGTGTTTGATTGTTTATTAAGCATGAAAAGCACGTAAATTGTTTGAGTTAATGCCCTGTATGTTATTGATCGCGTATGGGTGGTTGTTTGTTTGTAAGAATTATATTGGAATGCTTCAATTATCTGAAAATTGTTACCTCAGAGTCTAATTGTGTGTTTTTAAGAATGCAACCAAGAGAACAACCAAGGGAGACTAAGTTTGAGTGGCCCGAGTTTAGTAGGGAAGATACATGTTGATGTTTCATTTAACATATTTGGTTAGTTTTGAAACAGTGATAACTCGAGTTAGATATACTATAAGGAAGCTATATGGATGTCTAAAGAAGCAACGTGTCATTTTCTATCTTTCTTCTTCTTTGTTTCTTTTCTCTTTATTTCTTGTAATGAGACTCGAGTCCATGAAATTATTTTGTGTTGGAATTTTCTAAAAGAATGTTATTACTTTTTTCTATAATTCTTTCGACAGTTTTTTATTTTTCGTCAATTTTTTGTGGTCTGAATTCACTGAGTTCTGATTTGCAGACGGCTGCAGCAGCTAATGAATACTTAGTTGCAAGAGATACAAAAGAATGATTTCTTGCTACAATCCTCTGAACGTTAACTCTCAGCTTCTGCTATCCAATTTTTCCCAGCAGTTAAAGAGCACCAAGCATCCTTATCTGGTACATTGCCTTTTCCTTGATATTCTCAGATTGATGCTTGCTTGGTCCTTCAAATAATTCGCTTCATTCATGTGAACTCTATCATTGAACAAATATCGAATGCAATAGTTCCTCAGATTGAAGTTACTTTTTCTTTTGACTCTTCTGCCTCCCTCTCTCTCTCACACATCCCCCTTGTCTGTATAGTCTCCTTTCCCTGCCTCTACTGCTTTATTACCATTTGTATGAATAATATGTGCTGCTAATATTAAAGAAACAATGTATGTGGAGTGTGTTCATGGTCTAAGGACCTATATTTTGCTCCCCCCCCCCCCCCCCCCCCAAAAAAAAAAAACAAAAAAACAAAAAAACAAAGTCGCATTTGAAATATACTTCGTTTCTAACCAGATGTTTGTCAATATTTAAACACAAGATTTTGGCTTCAGTTTAATATAAATAAAAAGCACTTGGTATATTTATTTTTCTTGTTTTTCGAAGAAACTCTCCCAAAGAGGAGCTGTAAGTATTAGTTCCTATCTCATAACAATTGTCACATCTTGGAAAATTGTCAACATCCTTATTCATGCTTGCCTTTCATAGAGAACATTTTATTTGATAGTGACGCATGTTTATTCTTTGCAGCATCAGAGTCAGTTGCATAAGAGAAGCTCTGATGTAACCACAAGAGGAATGAAAGCTACTGCTTATTATGGCTTGAAGACACCCCCCTATGACCTTGTAAGTCAGTCACCAACCTAATAATGTGCAAACTTATTTTGAAACTAAAGTCCCATGTTTTAAGGCTTGTTTCTTGCAGATATTTGCTTCTTGCTCATAGAGTTCCAATGCTTAGTCACTTGATGATCCCTGGTATTTAGACAGAGTCAAGCTTTATGTTTTTCTATTTACCTTTTAAGAGTCTTGTCTCAAATACCATACCACATCTTGCATAAAATTGAAATTGTGCCATTCCATTACAGCACTCCTATATACTTTCGGTCCTTGAACTTTCTTCAGTAAAAGATTATTAGGCCTCACTGAAACAGGTTTAACAGATAGTACTTTATTAGGACCAACAAAAAGCAGGTTTAATATATTGGCACTATATGTGATTGGAGTGGCCATAGTATTTCTTTTGTCCTGTTTTAAAATGTGCAACAAGACACGTGCAAGGTCAACTAATGTAAGGTGACCTCAATAAGGCACCTATCCTGCTTCCTTTCTTCTTCTTCTTCTCTCTCCCTCATATGATGATTTTTTTTTTCTGGATATATTGTACACTAATCTTACTCACATTTATGGGCCTCATGCTTTAACAAACACCAATTTTTTGTATTTGTCTGTGTTGGGTTCCTTTTAAATCCTTAATTTTTGGGGTGGATTGCTTATCCCCCTGTTTCTTGTAGCCAGCATTTCTTTGCGTATAGTCCTCTTTGGATCATAGATTCATAGTAAGCCTACAAATTTCTACCGAACGGATTATAAATTTGTCACAAATTCAGCATTACTGGTAAGAAATGGATATATATCTATCAACTTTTTAACAGCCTATGTTTTACTTTCTTCTTTATTTTCACTTTTCAGGGTGCTTTAGAACCATATATGAGTCGGAGGACATTGGAGGTTCATTGGGGTAAACATCACCTTAACTACGTCGAAGGCTTGAACAAACAACTGAGCCAAAATGATATTCTCTATGGCTACACTTTGGATGAACTTCTGAAAGTAACATATAACAATGGGAACCCTTTACCTGAGTTTAACAATGCTGCCCAGGTACTTCAATGTTAACCCATGGTATACTTCAACTTAGTTGTCCAGTTTCAAAAAAAAAAAAAAAAAAAAGAACTTATGTCGGCTAAAATTAAACCTTCCTGATATTCTGATTGACTCATTCATGTAAGTTTTTTAGTTGATCAATATGTTCTAGCTATTTAGCACATGATACAATTTCTTTGACTCACAAACCATGATTCAAATTTCAGTATGTTGCTTGTAACTGATTCTCCTTTTTATTGACATTAACTGGAGAAATCTTTTATGATCCTCCTGGTTTTAGGCTGATTTCTTGATTCTCCTTTTTGTAACTTCTGTTTGTCTAATGAAATGATAATTCTTTGTTGAGAGAGAGAGAGAGAGAAAGTAATATTTTGTTTAATTTGCTGATGCTCAGTTGCATGGACCATTCTTTTCTACAGGCCCTTTCTTTACACTCTTATTGGCTTAATGAAAGTTGGTTTCTTATCCAAAAACAGCACCTTTTTGTTTGGTATCATGTGCATTCTACGTCATTGTATGAAAAATGGAATTGAATTGTAATGAATCTGGCAAGAATATATTATGTTTGTAGATTTTCTACTAATGTGTATGGTAAAAATTTCGGGAAGTGCCAGATAGCCAAAAAAATGGAAAAAGATGCAGGCTTATTACCTTTATGTGCGTTCAGGTCTGGAATCACGACTTCTTTTGGGAATCCATGCAACCTGGAGGAGGAAACATGCCCATACTTGGTGTTCTACAACAAATTGAAAAAGATTTTGGTTCTTTCACCAATTTCAGGGACAAGTTTATACAAGCATCTCTTTCACTCTTTGGTTCTGGCTGGGTTTGGCTTGTTCGTAAGTTTTCAGACATTGGTTCAAACTTTTTAATAAATGCTTTTTTAACACCTTTATAATAAGTATTTTTTGGTGGAAATAACCATGTGCATTTGAATCATCCAATTTGCAAATGGTACTAGCTTGTTCTCTCTCTCTCTCTCCATTCTTTTCTTTCTTTTTCTTTTTTCTAATCATGACAAAATTTATGACCTCTTCAAGATTTCAACAGTTTTTGAAGAAGCCTTTCCTTTTAGGGTTATTTTGACTAAACTTAGTGGCTGCTGGGGCGCTTATCTTATTATTATTTTGTCTCCTCCTGGATTTCATTTGATAAATTGCTTTTTCCTTATCGCCAAGTGTAACATATCATCACTTTTTTTTCTGCTTTATAGAGCTGTTGTAGCGTGCTCAGTCAGAAAATCTGCAACCATTTATGGTTAATGATCGATATGCACTTTATTATCTAGTTATTATCTTCTTTCCACTACCATTTCCCCCTTCAACTCTATGATCTCAAAAGCTTGGCAAAATAGTGTGCCTATCGTTTTTCTATATTCCGATCGACGAGTTAGTTCTGTTTTACATTTGACACAGTCTACTTTAGTTATCCTGAACTGTTGTTGTTCATCGTATCAGTGAAGAGACAAGAAAAACGACTCGCTGTGATCACAACTTCGAATGCAATGAGCCCACTTCTCTGGGATGACATTGTAAGTCAATGCCTTATTTTGAGTACAAAGTTCTTTTTTTCTCAGAAATTTGATTCACCATATCTTGTTGTGCAGCCAATTATCTGCTTGGATATGTGGGAGGTATGAAATACTTTTCTACCTTGTTCAAATATGTGTTTTGTTTCTTCAGTTGAGCAGATCATATATGATAACATTTCATTGCTTGTTTTTCTTCTCCAGCATGCTTACTATCTGGATTACAAGGTATGAAACTCTGCCTGTTTGCCTGCCATATTTTATTTATTTTACTAACCTGCCTTATATTATGCTCATAGCCTGCTTTCACTAATTTTTGGGAAGGATTGATAGAACCCGAAATGCATTGAATTGTAAAAGATAACCAAACCACAAGACAAAAATAATTTGATTGCCCCTTCCCTCCAAGCCCTAAACTCGCTGAATCAATGCTTAACCTTCCCCTTTCCCCACATTCTCTATTTATAACCAAATACCTTAACAAACTCCCTAACTAATGGCTAATATACCCTTATAATATCTATAATTCCACCCTAATGACATTCCTATCAGTTTTGTCCGCCCAAAAGGCCAATGTCGGGAGGCCTGGATACCTTGTATTATCTAAGTTATTTAAGTGTGATTTCTTTGGATGATCATTGATTGTATTTGTATCTTACCTGACACAGAATGATAAAAAAGAGTATGTCAATGTGTTTATGGACCATCTTGTATCATGGAATGCGGCGATGGGGCGTATGGCCCGAGCAGAGTGTTTTGTGAATTTAGGCGAGCCGAAAATTCCTGTAGCGTAAGGACATTCGTTGATACTCGAGTTACTAGCAAATGATCAAAGGAAGCTGCCGGAGGAATCTTAAGCCTTGTGTATAGTGGTCAAATCCCCCTGTAGGGTTGACAAGTTTTGTTCTCTACATAAGATTTCCATCATGATTTTGTAGTGACATGAAGGATACTTTCCTTAAAAATGCATAGATAGATCACATTAAGGTTTGTTTTTGGCAAAACTTGATTGTAGCTAGGTGATGAACTCAACCAACTCATTGATGTAATTTTTGGATTGGTTATTAGGTGATCACCTAGCTACCATTCAACTAACTCATTGAATTCAACAAGCAGGGTCAAATTTGAACTTTTAACTTTTTAGTGATAAATATAATGTCTTAACCATTTTTTTTTAAAGGAATACAAACAAAAAGAAAATTAAGATAAAATAGAAACATCCATAGATGGCATCTCTTGATCAAGGATGCTATGAGCTCACAAAGGATAATCTTCTAACCAAACTTTTACATGTCTCGTGGTGTGAGCATGAGTGGCTAATGTGTGCGCCACTTTGTTTCCGTCTCTAGGAGTGAATAAAAATCCCTTAATATTGTGGGAATAGGAGAGTTGCTTAAGGTGGTGAATGAGGGGTGCAATCTCATTGAAATGATGATCTCGGTCGTGGAGTAGATTTCAGACAATCTTATGATCTGTTTCTGCCCAAATTGGAGATAGGCCTGAGTCCAATGCTAGTTGGACGCCATCGACTAGTGCATGTGTTTTTGTCCATTCTACTAAACATCTTGTCTTCTTGAAAATCTCTGCGGTTGCCATCGTTTCTGTGTTTGCATTTCGAATGATAATGTCTTAACCAGTTGATTTAGTCAAAATAAGCATAACTTAACAGTAATGAACATGTACTATGCTCAAGTTGGCTGCTAGATCTAACAATTATCCCGATTAAATGTTCTAGAAAATATAAAATTAATTCTAACCTAGATATTAATTGAGCACTTACAGAAGGTGGCTACCAATATTATATCGGTGTGATAGGGGAGGGTTGGCAGGATCTTAGTTAATCTTTATAAAAACATTAACTAGCACATTTTTTTTAGTTCAAGCATAAATAAGAAGGGGAAAAAAAGTCAATTAAATTTAAAATTGTATAATCAAATTAATTTATAAATTGCAGCACAAACAGAAACATTAAATTCAATTAAATCATAAATTGCAGCACAAATAAAGACATTAAATTCAATTAAAGTATTAGTATATCAACCACAAAATTATTAAAGCTCTTAAAATAGAAATTTCTAATCAATTTCAATAAGAAATTTTGCAATTAATTCAGAGGTCTAAGAGTTAGAGCAAATGATCCAATATAGCTAAGACTGTCTTAGCTATATTGATGGCTCGAATTTTCACTCCACAATTGTAATGTTATATGCATGTATTTATATATATACATACATACACGCACATATATAATGAATTAACAGTGAGAAACTAAACTTTTTCTCTCTATTATACCTTTTTTTTTTAAAAAAAAAAAATCTTTTAAATTATAATTCCTTTGATTTCTTTTTTAATTTATTGGGTTGAGTCATTCTCAGCCTTAATTTTTCTTATTTTTTTAATTCATTTAAATTTTAATTGTATTTGTTTAGTTGTTTAATATTTTTATTTTACCCTTTATTTTTCTTTATATGATTGCGCTCCTATCTTTTATTTTTCTAAATTCAGAACACCTTTTTGAATATTATTTAATAGATATAATTATATATTTAACTTTCCAATAATTTGATCTAAAAAGTTGATTAAAATGTATTCTAAGTTCTAATTATTTTGTTTCTAAAAATTCGAATTCTTTCTTTTTCTTTTTTCAATTTTGAAAAGTAACTTTTTGTTTACTTCAACAAATGTGAGAATGATGGATCGAACTTTCAATCTCAAGGTGATAAATGTCTTATCCATTAAATTATATTCAAATTGACTTTGAAAAATAGAAAATAAACTTATGATTTTTTTTCCTCCTCATTTAATATCCTTTTTTTTTTTTCCGAAAATCCTCATTTAATATCTTATTCTAAATATTTTAGCTATCTAATCATCATTTTGATTATTTTAAATTTTAAGACCATCATTAAAGTTATTTTTTTTTGTAGTGAGCAATATTTTCATATTCGTTGAATAATTCTTAAACTTTATAGCTAGTCATTATTTTCCAACAGTAAAAAGCACGTGCAAGGCATGTGAGTGCTAACTAGTATATATTAAAAGGATAAACGATATCAAGAATTCATAGGTTCGACCTAATCATATTCATGTATACTCCTTGCACAATAAATATATATATATAACTAGCCAATTTTAAATACCAAACACACACACACACAAAAGAAAAAAAAAAAAAAAAAAAAAGAAAAAAAGAATCAAGTTAGCTAAATATGAATAGAATAACCTAAAAGAATTTATATTGGCACTCATATTAAATTCTTGAACATATTCCATATGTTTTTCTTCAAAAATAGTAAATTATTCCATATGTTTTACCTTATGTGTGATTTTGTAGGTTTTAAGCGATATTTGATAATATTCCTTGATAACTCAAAAAAGACAAAAAAAGCCAAAGCGAGCTTAGCTCAGCGGTAATTAGCATGTATCTTTGACTAAGAGGTCAAAGGTTCGAATCCCCCCACCCCCAACTGTTGATGTACTCAAAAAAAAAAAAAAAAAGACAAAAAAAAAAAAAGACAAAAAAAGATAAAGAGAAGATAATATTCATTGTTATCCTTTTGTTTTCTTTTCTTAAATGGTTAAATGAACTGTGATTGAGAATAAATATAACATACTTAGTAACTATTTTCACTTAATTTTTCATTTTAATTTCTACTATTATTTTGGTATCTAATAAAAGTTAATTATATATTTTTTCCCTTAAATTGAATGCAAAAAACGTTGAGAATATTATAACTTCTACGAGAAATTTTCGTTCTCTATTTTTCATTTGATTCCTCTTTTCTTTTTAATGAGACATAAATATATTTTTTTTCTTTCATTTTGAATTGTTTGATTAAAAATGGGTTCGAAATGTCATTGTAAGTTTAGCTCACTAGTTTTTTTTTTCTTTAAGTCAAATATTTTAATCTTCACAGAGCAAAAGAATATAATATTTCATTTGTTTTGATTCTTCTCATTTTTTTTTCCTTTTTGAGTAAGATGATTACTAAAAAGAAAAAGAAATTGATAAACATACTATTATTTAGATGTTCGTTCCTAGTTCAAATTGATAATTTTCAATTTGAACTAGGAAAATTGTTGCTCTTATTGATATTTTTTAAGTTTTGTTACAAGTTGAACGAGTTAAAACATAGACCTTCAACCAAAAAATTAGAGATTTAAATCCTCCACTTCACCTGTTATTGAATAATAATAATAATAAAGCTTTACTTGAATACTACGTCCACACCATATGTAGGGGGAAAATGCAATAAAAACCTTAATACAAGTAATCAAATTAAGATTTAAATAAAAAAATATCCAATCATAAGATCTATATACATAAATATGAAGCCAAAAATGATTGAAACTTCCCTGTCAAAAATATCAGAATCTTTTTGGGGGACAAAGTTTTGATGCTTATGGGCATATCCTTCACCCATTCCTCCTCTTGCAGCGTTAGAATATTCCATGAGGATATCTTCTCACATATTCCAACACATGAACTTCTTTAAAACAAAAATTATATGTTTTTTTTTAAAATAATAAACAAAAGGGAAAAAAGAAAAAGAGTTATTTTTAAAAGTGCAGGAACTAAAATAAACATTTTAAAAGTACATGAACAAAAATGAACCAAAAATTTCTAGTGTTTAATACTGAAAAAAAAATCATTTTGAAAAAATTTCTAGTGTTTGACAACCACTAAAAACGACTTATTAGAAAATGAGATTGATAAATAAACAAACACTTGAAACCAACTTTTTAAAAAGAGTGTTTAGTATACAATAACTTGTGTATAAAAACACCGAGGAAATGCAACTAAACATATGAGTGTTTAAATTCTAAACAATTTTTATACAAAATGTTTTTTAAAAAATGCATTCTTGAAAATTATTTAAATTAAAACGTATTTCAAACCAACCTTTAATTTTCTTGGTCCATATATATATATTTTTTTTTGTAATTTGTAATTCATTAGTTAGCTTGTAAAAAAATATTCTAATTTAACTTTGAAAATGTATTGATTGCATTACTTATTCAAGTTTATGATTTAACTTAAAAGAAATTGAAAATTAATAGCCCGTTTGGTATCGTTCTCGTTTCTTGTTTCTAATTTTATTAAGATATCTAAGCATTTAATAACTATGTATGTTTCTTGTTTCTCATTTTTTAGAAACACTCCCAAAATTTGTATAGAACTTTTGGGAACAACTAAAACTAGTTTCTCCTTTTTTGTTCTTGTTTCCAATTTTTTCCAAACATAATATAGGTTTATTATTATTGAATGTATAGGTGTTAGGGTCATGAAATTCTAATCTTCTTTATTAAAAATGAAGAAACGGAAACCAGAAACGAGAACGTTACCAAATGGACCCTAAATGTTAACATTGATATGAAGCAAATATAGCTATAAAAGAAAAGGAAAATATATATTTTCTTAATATTATTACTATTAATTATTTTAGTACAATATTTGGAGGTTTCAAATTGCTTTTTTTTTTTTATTTTTTATTTTTTATGTGTAAATATATATTATAAAAAAAACATTGAAAACGACTTTTAATTGGTAAAAAAATTTCCACTTCTCGAGAGTTTGTCAAAATTTGTCAACAGGAGCATAAGTCAATTGACACACTACTAACGAGGTTAGAGGTTCAAATGAGACACTCCACATCTTGTAAAGATAAAAATAAAAAAAAATAATAATAATAAAAAAGGAAAGAAAAGATTGCCAAATTCACCTTCACATTGAAGTCATCCCAAGAATGCATGTCAAACAGTTTCTCAAAAAAAAAAAGAAAAAAAAAGCATGTCAAACATCACCATGATCTAAAATTCATTAATAATATTAATGCACATGGTTCTAAAAAGTGTTTAGAGGTGTATGTCCCAAAACTTTTTTTTTTTTTTTTGAGTATGTCCCAAAACCTTTTAATCTTATTATAAATATTAGAAAAAATTAAAAAGTATTAATTTAAAAAAATTGAAAAAATAATATGAGGGACTTTTTAAACCTATATCTCAAAATCGAAGGACAAAAAAGGTTCATTTTGAAAACTTAAGGACCTTTAAACTTATTTTTCAAAATTCAGGGACTAAAAAAGTCTATTTTGAAAACTTAGAGACCAAACACACCTACCCTCAAAAGGACCAAAAAGATAATTTTCCCTATTTTTTTTTAGATGACTCATAAGCTTGGCTTAACTAAACTCTACAAAACTTATTTATTTATTTTTTTAAGGATCTTACGAAACCGTATCTTACAAAATTACCATATTCTTTTATTATAAAATTTCAAACTACTCTACTTTTTTTTTTTTTTTTTGGAAGATTACTCTACTTTTTTTTTTTTTTTTTGACAATATGGGGTGGGGGGATTTGAACCACTGACCTCCTGGTTATCAATACAACTTTATGCCAGTTGAGCTATGCTCTTGTTGGCGGAAGATTACTCTACTGTTTTTTAATAAGTTTTAAAGTTAATATATATATCGTTTTCTTTTTTAATTTTAAATTAAAGTTTAATTTTGAAACAATCTTGGAATAGGATTGGGATTTGGGACCCCCGGCTATTATTTTATGAATATTAATTTAAAAATTGAAAAGAACATAAATATAAATATTTATTCGCAACGCTAACAATTAGTATAAATATTACGGAATTTTCGTTCCTCTCTGTGTTCGCTCTTCTTCTCCGCCATTCATTCGTTCGTTCGATTCGGCTTCTTCACGTTTACAAATTTCAGTTGAACAAGGAACCAACACAATCTTTTGCTTTCGGGATTTCTCTTTCTTCTCCTTCTCTCCCTCGACGGTATGTTTCTCTCTCTCTTTATGGACCTGCATTTCCCATTCTTCGATTCGTTTTCGTGTTTTGTGATTGGTGTTTTTCTGTTTCTGTTCCTGTTTGTGTTCCTCTGTTTCTTCGCTTGTGGTTTTCTCTATTTTGTTTTGATTCCGGATTTAAGCGACGGTGAACGGTTGGCTCGTTTTCCCCCTATCTGGATTGTTATTCTGGTGTTTCCCTTTTGGTCTGGTTGAAGTCCGATGATCGGATTTGTTCAATGTCGATTATTTCACCTAATTTTTGTAGATTCTATTGCAATGAAGTGAAATTTTGTCTGAGGTTGAATATAGGGTAGTTTGGACTTGGAGGAACGCCGCCTGCTACCGATTTTTGGACTCGGTATAAGGTTTTAGAGTTTTAATTTTGATGATTTCCTCCTTGTTAGTTGTTAGTGGACCAGGACCAGCGCGTTGTGGTAAATTCAACGTTCTTTCTCCGATTTGACCGTCTGTGTATGTACTGCCGAAAGAGAGGCACCGTGTCTTTTTCTACAAAGAACAACTGGATGAATTAGTATCGGAATTTCAAATGTGAAAAGATTAAATTGATATTTTTGGATTGGAGTACCAGGGCTGATTTTCTATTGAATTACATTAAATATTGAGACATGTTTCATGTTTTTTCTTTTACGAAGTTTGAAAATTCAACCGGAAGTTTTTGTTCATGACCGAGTCAGCTTGGGATTATGACTAGTGGGTCTAAACGTGCGTCTTTTATCTACCGTATTTGTAGGCTCGAATAGATTCATCTTTCTTGAGTTTGAGGTTAGCGTAGTCGCCCCCGGTGGTTCTTGCAATGTTCATCAAATTAATTTGTTTATTGGATGTGTTTGTTGTCTGTCCACTTTTTTTTCTTCCCAACTTTTATTATGGACGGCAGCGCATAAATGACAAATCCTTATCAATGGTCTCATCTTTCTTCTGATTGAGGTGGGGCTCCTGTTTTTTCTGGAGTTGTGTCGCTATCCTCACCGAGTTCTTTGGCTGGAGCTCACAACACGTGGCGTCAACTAATTCTTTTTCCTTTTCTCTTTCTGGATTTGTTCCCAGTTAGTTTAAAAATATAATGTTATTTAACTGTTAGTTACTCTCTTAGCCATGTGAGATTAATGTTCTAATTTGTTGGAGACGTGTTTTTTTCTTGTTTCAGAACGTGCGTGGGTGGGAACGGGAAGAGGGCTTGACCCGAACCACCCTTTTCAAGGAAACTTCTTGGACGGTTTGGTTTGGGGATAAATATATGATCCGGCTGTCAAAGTAGGTGACAGCCCGATTTTCTTGAACAATTTTAAAGATCCATTCGAAAATCATCTTTCTCGTGCGTATTAAAGACCCCGACTCAAACTTTTATACTGGACATCCCTTTTTATTTGTGCATCTTGTTTGCCCATTAACGCATTCATTTTCTTTCTTTCTTGGTACAGCAGGTGATCTCGTAGAAAGGTCTCGCTTTCTGGGTCGTCTACATCTTAGATTGCTGATTTTTGCCCATGTTCTTTCTGAGTGATCTGCTATTGGCATGAAACATTTTGATCTGTGTTTTAGATATGGGTTCGTCCGGAATCCTTCAACGACCATTCGTTGCTGTAACTGCTGTGGCTGTTGCATCTTTTTCCTTTGACTTTTCGGTAAGGTTACCGTCTCAGAGACCGCCAGAGGCTTCTTCTTCTTCTTCCTCCTCAGATTTGTCCCATAATTCAACTTTAGATTTCTTGAAGGAATCAAAGACGTCATTTGTTTCTGTTCCAAAGCTTGCAAACTTGCCATTTGTCACCAAAATTCATGCACCTGTCCCTAAGTTTGGCTTTCCGATTCCAACTTACAGTAGCGACTATGATAGAAACTTCTACACGTCTTTGGTTTCTTCCCCCGTTCTTTCTAATTTATATCAGTCAGCTGCATTGACCAAGACATCAAAGCAGGCTGCACCTTCACCTAAACTTTCTTCCCCACCTTCTGAGGTCATGTACAGATGGCATTTACCTGAGCCAACTTCTTTCGATATTACTGGTAGTTCTGCTTGTTCAATGGCAAAATCTAGGACGGTGGTGGTTTTATTAGGATGGTTGGGAGCAAAGCAAAAACATTTAAAGAGATACGCCGAATGGTATACTTCAAGGGGTTTTCATGCCATTACTTTTACTTTTCCAATGGCTGAGATACTCACGTATCAGCCCGGTGGGAAAGTTGAACAGCACATTGACTTGCTTGTGGATCATCTAGCCGATTGGTTGGAAGAGGAGCACGGGAAGAACCTGGTGTTTCACACTTTTAGCAATACTGGATGGTTAACGTACGTTATTTTTTCCCTCTTCATTTAACATGCACACAGAATGAAAAATTTGCTAATTTTCCTATTTTTTAGGGAGGGGTTATGGAGGTTTTTCGCACTTCACATTTAGCACCTTTTTTTTTTTTTTTGAACAAATGGCTTTACGTGATTGTTCCCTTGGATTTATCTCAATGCAGGTATGGAGCTATTCTGGAGAAGTTTCAGAAGCATGATTCTTCTTTATCGGGAAGGATTAAAGGCTGCATTGTGGATTCTGCCCCTGTTGCAGCTCCTGACCCTCAGGTAATGGCGGCCTTGATATGAAATTCTTGTTCTTTGAATGAGACAGTCGTTAAGAGTAGAAGATATATAGTTACTATTGAACCATTTTGACATCTTATTGTCATTCAAAAAATCGGTAGCTTGCTGTGGCTCTATATATGCACCACAAAAAGTAACCTTGTACTGTGAACTATACTTTGAATTAAAGTGAAAATAAGATCATTGGATTGGTCGAATTCATCACTATTGATTTATCATGGTTCCATAAAGGAAAAGACTCCGAGTGGCCTTCTTTTTTCTTGCATATCCTTTATACATCAAGTTATGGATATGGGTGAATTTTTGTTTGTTCAACTATTATTTTCTCTATGAATTTAGAGTATCTGTTTATTGTAGGGTCCTCACAGCTTCTTTTAATTAAATTGCTCCTTTTTCCTTGTAATAGGTCAATTTACATTCAAGGACTTTCCCTTCTAGTTATGGATTGTTGGTGATCTGTGTTTCTTGTTTGAACAATTATGTGGGAAAATGTTTGTTAAATCTTGTCATTGCTTCTCTAGGTCTGGGCTTCAGGCTTCTCTGCAGCCTTTTTGAAAAAGAACAGTGTGGCAACAAAAGGAACGACAACCTTGGACAACACAGGGATGGAAGTATCAATCAGCAACAAAGAAGATAGAGGACCTAAACCTGCAGTTACTGAAGCAGCACTTCTATTGGTTTTGGAAAAGTTCTTCGGCGTCGTTTTGAAACTACCTACCGTGAACAGGTAGTTTCCCTGTTAAATGTGAACCTTATAACCAATATATACTAGATTAAACAGATGCTAGAAAAATGAAGCAAATATTGAACTCTAAAAATTATATAGGATGGTCATTAACAAGTAGCCAGTTCATAAACATGATAGTTTCATATCCATTTACAAAGATGCCTTTGTTCAACCATGTTTTGATTTGTTAGTACAGTTTATGTGCAAATGTACTTCATAAACCAGATCATCAAATCTAAAAGACAAAAATTGCTCTGTTTACCTACCAGGAGGCTATCTGATGTGTTGGAGACGTTATCATCGTCGCAACCAAGCTGCCCTCAACTGTATATCTATAGCTCAGCGGATCGAGTTATCCCAGTGGATTCTGTGGAGTCGTTTATAGAGGAGCAACGACGAGCAGGACGGGAGGTTAGAGCTTGCAATTTTGTGTCCACCCCCCATGTAGATCATTTTAGGAATGACCCAAAACTGTATAGTTCTCAGCTTAGTCAGTTTCTGGCAGATTGTGTGCTTACTTCTTGTTGCAGAGAGTCCTGTTAGCTCAATGAGTTAGTTGCTCATCATTTTACCTGATTCTTTTCTTCTTTTTATACAACATTGTTTGTTCTTGCAAAAAAGTGAGGGCAAGCAAAAGCCTACAATTCATTGGTTTTTAATATAGATCACAGTTCAATTTTACTTATGTGATGCTGCTCATTCTTGGCTTATGCTAGTGAGCGAGAGCGAGAACGAGAGCGAGAGTGTGTGCGTGTAACATATACAAGTTACCATGTCAGCATAATAAAAATTTCATTGGGGATCAAATGAAATAATCACACTACCAAATGCTTGAACTTATTTGAAATCAACTTGCCATGTAATTTTCAAGTAATACAACTGTCATGTAAATGTTAAACCAATAAAGTTAACAATAAAAACTTGGTAGACTGATAGAAACATTATTAGAAATTTCATGATCTATTAAAAACTTTTTAAATTACGAAGACTATATAAGTATCACTCTTAGTTTTGAGATTAAATTTGTAATTTAACCTTTAAAAAATATGACCAAAATTCATTCAAGGCACAAACTTCTTTGTCTTATCAGCGCATATGTTTCTTAAAGATGGAAGTTGCTCGAACTATCGAGATTCTTGCCTTCCTTTTTTCAATTTAAGAAGATAGTAGTGAGAGAGATTTATTGAGATGAGCCTTTGTATAATAATAATAATACAAAACTTATAGTCAATTTGGCAATATGAATTTATTCAAGATTTATCTCATGACATAAAAAATGTCAATTAAATTTCAATTTGGTCATTTTTCCAACCAGCCCCATCACAAAATTACCCTTCCATTCTAAAAATTTGAGTGACTATAAATTTGGAAACCAACACCAAATTAAATAAACATATAATATATCAACTTATATTGATACTAATTGAATTTGTACAAATTGGGCTAATGTATCTATCTAAATTTCCCTAGCTCCAATAATTAAATTAAATATAATGAAGCACAAGGAAAAGAAAAGAAAAGAAAACACTTCTGCTAAACACATTTCTTCCAAGTCCCAAACATATAACTAGCAATTAATCTTCCATTCTTGAGAGAAAGCTTGTTGAAGAAATATGAATGTTTTTTGGAAATTTTGAAATCCCATGAACCAGAAATCAAAATTATCCACAGTTACTATTTCCAAGTACTTCTGTGAAGGCTTCATCACATTCTTACTCTGGTTCACTCTCTCTATTCTTCCCACAGGAATCACCACCTGCACCACATCACAAAGAGTTCAGTAAACAACAGAGACCGAGCGAAATTTTAGCGACAAAATTTTACGTTCCAACTTTTTATATACGGAACCTTCCAATTCTAAAAAGTTCTAGATGAACAAATTAAAGAGAAAAGCTTTAAAATCGTTTTTTTTTTTAAATTATAAGTTTAGTCCCTGAATTTTCATTTTTGTTTCTGGTGGGTTTGTTGCTTAACACAACATTTAAAGCTCGAAGACTCCCTAGACACAAAATTAAAAGCTTAGAGACTTATCATACACTTTTGAAAGTTCAAGAACCCATTAGACACTTTTAAAGTTTAGAGACCTAATTTGACACGAATTTAAAAGTTCAAGGACTAAAGTTGTAATTTAACCTAATCTTTTTAATGTAGGACGAACCGAGAAGGGACAACTTCCTTTTTTGTCGGTTCGAGAGAGAAGAGAGAGAGAGGGGTGACCTTGTAATGAAATCTTAGGAGCTCTCCAGTTGGGGAAGAGAGTTTGAGGGATTTGTCACTGCAAAAAGCAAGCTTGTGTGTGGAAATGAAGAGCATCCCAGCAAGAGGTCCTGTTGTTGTTGACAAATGGCATTGACAAGCCTTCAATAGCTTCTCTCCTTCTCTTACACTAAACAGCTGCTTGTAAACTTTCCTAAACCCTCCGACTTGAAGAATCTTTGCTCCCAAACTCAACTTTCCCTTCACTGTTTCTCTGATCTTTTGTCCTAATTTCACTGCAACTTTACCAACCAAACAATACAAACATAAGTCCATGGTCTCTATGTTGTACTGTAATGAATAGAAATCATATTTGAGTCGTTTAATGAGATGTCGAAATGTTTTCATTATAGATCATATGGATTTATCATTTGTAACCTGCATATATCCTCGACCAAATGGTCAATGGTTCAAATATCGTTTCATACCTATAAATGATAAGAAGATTTATTGCTCGGAATGATTATTGTTATGACAACAAACTTCTTCATCATATCATCCACTTTAGACCTAGGCCTGTTTTTGAATTCTACCCAGAAAACGCATCACATCAATACAGATGTTGTTCTTACTTGTAAACTCGAGATCTTTTCCCTTTCTAACCGATACAAGACTATGTTCACATCTCACATAGGGATGTAATAATTTCTTAACGAACCCTATTCACTCCTGATGTCTAATTAAGCAAAAACAAACAAGAAAAGCTTACCATGTTCTCTAACTCCATGGGCAAAACTCCCAATCTTGCTCCCCCTGCTAACAACTGCATCCTCTCTACCTGCAAACATTCACAAAATCCTCTCCATTCAGCCACCATTTTCCTTCCCTACACAAACATCTAGAGAAAATTAAAGAAAGACACAAAAGTCTTACATTGTTTCGCCCGAGGTTCGCCGTCGGGAGACTGGCTGCCGACCGGAGCAGGCAGCAGTCTCTTCAGCGACTTCTCGACCGGCCGAAACGCCGCCGAGCCAAGCGGGATCCCGACGACTTCTTGCCTCAAC
Source organism: Luffa aegyptiaca (assembly GCA_017139565.1). Taxonomy (NCBI): domain Eukaryota; kingdom Viridiplantae; phylum Streptophyta; class Magnoliopsida; order Cucurbitales; family Cucurbitaceae; genus Luffa; species Luffa aegyptiaca. The sequence continues at coordinate 14,774,139 of CM029403.1, forward strand.
AAAGCCTCCATTTTCCTCTGCTTCTACCTTGTAAGTATCCAATGTGAAAACAGAGGAAATTAAGAGTGTGGTGTAGATGATCAATGTTGCTCCAATTCTTGACATATATATGGAGGAAGTGAAAATGGAGAATTTGAAACTTAAAGTTTCTGAGCTGAGTCAGCCATGGCCGTCCACCAAGATTATTAAAAGAACGGATCTCAGCAAAAGAAAGAGTTTTAAAGAAAAGGATCATAAAAGAAGGGAAGATGATGTTGGGGTTTTGTAGCTTTACTTAACAAAAAAAAAAAGCATAGTGGAATTGCCTTTTTGCAAAACTCTTAAAATGGATGCTTTCTTAAGAAGAGGGTTTGGTTTCTTGTTATGCAAGCATGTATGCATTTATAAACTATGTCTTAATTACTTTACCCAATAAATATATATATAATAATTATTATTATTTTTTTTATTGTTGTGAGGAGTATCAACATTTGGAGGTGAGGGGATTCGAATAACCTCTTGGTCGAGAGTAATTACCGCTGAAATATGCTCACTTTGGCTTAGTTCATGAACTTTCGTATGTAAGAGTTTAGTCCCTATATTTTAAATTTTGTAACGATTTAGTTCATGTCGTGAAAATTAATGTTAAGATTTAATGAAATTTCTTACATAAATAGATTAATAAACTAACTTGGAACCCAATATGTTTATAAGCTACAAAGTCTAATCATTAAATAATAAAAATTGACATTTAATTTTGATGAAATTTTTTGCAACAGAGATTAAATTGTTAAAAATTTGAAACTACAAGGACTAAATTGTTACAAAATTGAAAGTACAGGGACTAAATTGTAACAAAATTGAAAGTACATGGACTAAATTGTTACAAATCAAAGTTTATAACTAAATTGTTACTTTTATGAAAGTTCAGGGACCAAAAGTCATTCTTAACATTTTTTTTTATTTATATAAATGAAGTTTTGAATATATCTTTTAAGTTTTTAGATCATTTAGAAATGACCATTTGATTCAATGTCGTGACAGAGATATTTTGATGGAAGTGATCACTATATGTTTCAATGTTACCCTTAACTTTATACAAGGTTTCAGATTTTATCCTTAAATAACTACACATATAAGGCTGCAATTTTTTTTTTTTTTTTTTTTTTTTGAATAGAAGGCTGCAAGTTTTGTTCTTGACTAGTTTGCTAGGGTCCTAAACATCTATGTTGTATTTCTGTTTAATGAAGTTATGAGTTAGAATAAAGGAGGGATTTTGAAATAATAATAATATTAATTAAAAAAAAAAAAAAAACTTAAAGGGTATATCTAAAAACTATTAAAGTTAGAAAGACAAAATTAGAAAATATTTTACAAGTTCAAAAGCAACAACTACAATTTAGCAAACTCCAAATGCAAAATCTTTTAAGAAATATGGAAGCAACTTTTGCAAATGGATCCACTAAAGAAAGATAGAATCTCTACCCTTCAAGACCATATTTTATAAGAATCATATGTGTTACTTTAAAAAAAAAAAAAAAGAAAAAAAAAATCCCTCAATCTAGCTATGTGAGTGGCAACCTTGTGAAATTGAAATATTTTGAGCTGGCATAAGAGCTTTGTGATGCAACTCTTCCCCTTTACTACCAAATATAAGAAAAAAGAAAGCCAAGTTGTGTGCATATGCCCAATTTGTTAAATCATCCCATCCACTTGCTCAAAAAAAAAAAAAAAAAAAAAAAATACATTAACATAAAGCTATATGCTTGCATCATGTTTGGAGACCATATCATGTGCAAAAGATTTTTATTTTCCCATTTCATGCATAGATGTGAACTTTATTCATGCATGCAAGAAATGGGCAAATACAAATGTTTATAAACTTTTTATGGTTAAATAATATATGAGGCAGCGATGATAGCTAAATCAATAACTTAGTATTAATTATAGTGATTTTTTTTCACTAATCAACATTTGGGTTAATAGATCAAAGTGGGCATAGCTCAACGGTAATTGATACATTCATTATATATATATATATATGTGTGTGGTTTAATGGTTTGATCGTATAAAGTCAGTAATTATCCCACATTCATTAAAAAGGGTGGATAGACTCAATAGATTGTAGAAGTTAGAGATGCCTGCACTCGAGAGAAAAATATATTGTTAATCAGATATAAATAAATTAATACGTGTTTAATGACTGTTTTTGTTTTTAGTTCTTTATATTATATAATTGAGATGGTTTACTATGGAATTCCTTTTCTTTTCTGATATACTTATATATATATATATGTATATTTATTTATTTATTTATTTATTTATTTATTTAAAACTAAAAGTAACCTTGTCAAAAAATAAAAAAATAAAAAATAACCGTTTATCTATTGTTTTTTGAGAATCTTTATTAGATTCTTACATGAATAACATTCAACTATAAAAATATGTTCATTAGTTTTATACCATGAAAGCCTAGAATCATCTCTTTTTTCTTTGTTTTTTTTTTATCTAAACTAAGAAAATATCTTTTTAGTATATATATTCCACCAAGAGGTCAAAGAATCAAATCTTCCACCTCACAAGTTGTTGAACTAAAGAAAAAAATAAATAATAAAAAATAAAACCATTTCTAATGGTCAAAATGTGTTGAACTTATAAAGTAGTATCCTCTTGAGGGAGGGCCTATATTCTCAACAAAGGCTAAATGTTGTTTGATGTTTGCTATAGGTAATTTTGGACCACTCCGATGTACAAGGAGTTGACGAGGACAACCCAACTCGAGCACAGAAATAGGACCGGAAGATGGACCCCGGAGGCAAACGGGCCAAAAGGTGGGGCCAAGGTCGGAGGGATCGGGCCTTGGCCCTACCCATATGGTCGACCTTGGCCTAAGGCTGAGGTCGAGCATTATGGTCGGCCTCGGCTCAAGGCCGAGGCCGACCACTCAGCCCACTTGCGTGGGCCGAGTCCATCCGCCTCCGTTCGGTCCCTACTGCCCCTGGCCGCCCCAGTTCCACTCAGTTCAGCCCTGAATCACCTCCGAACGCCTAGAAACCCTAGAGCGGGAACAGGTATTTAAACCATTCTTCATCACTGAAGAAAGGATCTCAGACTCTATTCTCTACTCTCTCCTCTTGCTCTCTTGCTCTCTTCCTTTAGCTTTCTGACTTAAGCAACAGAGGCGGTGTGGCAAGCACCACACCGGTGTGCAGGTTTTTCTGTCTTGCAGGCCACGTCTTCCCCCTCTCATACAAATTTACTGTTGGTGGCACATGAAAGTCAGGTGAGTTCTTCCTGTCCAGATTTTGCCATCAACAATGTTCATTATTCATTTTGACAAACAACCAAAAGACTCTCAAAGTTCCTAACAACATAAATATCTTTCGCTAACCAACATATAAGATTAAAGGGAAAAATACATTTTTAGTCCCTGAGGTTTGAGTTAGGTTTCATTTTTTGGTTCCTAAGTTTTCAAACTCAACAATTTAGTCACTAAGATTTGGATTTCGTTACACTCTTGGTCCCTCCGTCAAATTTCTGTTAAATCTTCACGAAATGCTGACGTGGCACCTATTTTTTATTAAAAATTTTATTTTATGATTTTTAAAATAAAAATATATTAAAATATATTATTTTTTAATATTTAAATATTTTTAATTAAAATATATTATTTGTTAATATGTTGTTAAGCAAATACCCAAAGATGACCTTCAATTTGGAGATCAATTCAATTCCAACATAAGAACTATATTTGATGTCAACCTAAGCATAGCTAAGTGGTTATTAATGCATTTTTATTTCTTCTAAAAGATTGTGATATAATTTTCTAAAAAAATCCACACAGTATCAAACTTGACAATAGATATTCGAGCATCTACGCTAAGTTGAAAATTTATTTCAATCTTGTAAGACAGATATGGAAATTGAAACAATATATTATCAAACGTGTGAGATCGAGTTTAATATAAGTATTAACTCATTGTTTAAGAAGTGTGATATTCCATTGACAACTTCATTTGATCATTCTTTTTCAAATACCATAGTTTAGGGTTTTTTTTTTTAGGAACCATAGTTTAGGGTTTAGGTCATAATTTCTTCTTTCTCTCCCTATTATTCTTCACTTCTATCAATTCATTGTCCCCTTGAATGTTGCAAAATTGGAGAAAATAATACTCAAATTGAACATCCTTAATTGTTTTTCTTTTGTTTTCTCAATTTTGGTAAAACTTCAAAAAGAAAAGTTCTCTCTCCCTTGTCTCACTCTTTAAAGTTCACTACCACTTGAAAAATGGAACTTTTTATTTATTTATTTATTTTTTTTTTGGGATCTTAAAGAAATTAAAGATAGGCTTTTATGAGAAACATCTGACATTGCCTCTCTTTTCCCACTTTGGAGGTTGTGTTGGGCAGCTCATCAGCTAGCTGGTTGATTTAATTTAATTTAATTTTTTTTTTTTTTTTTTTTTTTTAGCTTTGCAATGCCCAACCATTTTCCCTTTTCTATTTTCTACCAACTTCACACCCAAAAAAGAAGAAGAAAAGCAAAAAAGTTGCAGCTGTATGCAATTAGTTCAACCCAATCAATCACTTCCTTATGAATGATGCTTTAGACCCTTTTTCCTCTTTGATTTTCTACTAAAAATGCCATTGAAGTTAAAAACTTTGGCATGTAAAAAATATCCACCTAACCCAATAACTTAGGGAAAAAAATGTTGGACATGAAATTTTAAATACATATATCATCAAAGAGAAAATTTTGAGATCAAGGAAATATCTAGTTGCATGAACAGAAAAAAAAAAAAAAAAAAAAAAAAAAAAAAAAAAAAAAAGAACTTTTCACAAACAAAGAAAATGCATGGTTGTAGGAAGAAAAAGATGTACATTTAATGGTGTCATCAAATATTTTACGGGATTATATTTTTAATTCGATGAAGTTTGATGTTTTCTTGTGATGGTTAATGTTAGAAAGCCTACTATATCTAGTTCCTACAACCTAGACAAAGGAGGAAAGGATTAGTATGTATTATTCAACTAACACTAGTGTAGTGTTTGTGTCGAAAAGACGACACTCTGAATATCATAAAGTTAGTATATACTAAATGTGGCAATGTGTGTGGTAGTCGGGAGGAGAATTAACAATCTTATATACACCTTGAGTGAAAAAAAAAAATACCTAAGCCACATTAAAAGAGTGCATGAAGAAAAAGATGTACATTTAGTAGTGTTATCACAATTTTGAAAGGGATGATATTTTTCGATGGAATTTAGATTTTTTTTAGAACGGTTAATTTTAGAAAGTCTATCATCTAGATTCAATAACCTGCAAAAGAGGAAAGGATTGATAAGTGTTTAACTAACAATAGAGTGGAGTTTGTCAAAGTAACTCTAAACTACCAAGTTCGTATCCTATTTGTGGTAGGAGTGTATGGTAGTTAAAAGGAGAATTTAAAGGCCCGTTTGGTAACGTTCTCGTTTCTTGTTTCTTGTTTCCAATTTTATTAAGAAATCTAAGCATTTAATAACTATGTATGTTTCTTGTTTCTCATTTTTTAGAAACACTCCCAAAATTTGTATAGAACTTTTGGGAACAACTAAAACTAGTTTCTCCTTTTTTTGTTCTTGTTTCCAATTTTTTCCAAACATAAATAAGAATATAGGTTTATTATTATTGAATGTATAGGTGTTAGGGTCATGAAATTCTATTTTTCTTTATTAAAAATGAAGAAACGGAAACAAGAAACGAGAATGTTACCAAACGGGCCCTAAATATCTTATTTAGGCCCAAAATGGAAAAAGAAACCATAAGGATGGCGTTTTATGGAAGTCAAAATTGAATGTGATGGATCCAAATATGGAAGGACAAAGGATCTCACCCACAAGAAGTGAGGGTGCCACACCTTGAAAGCAATTGGATAAATTCATTAAAAGGAGAAACAAGCATGTCATTGGCTTCTCATTTGGAATGAGTAGTTTAGATTATGCCAAGGTAATGCAAGAAGTTATGTACTTGTATTAAGTTCTAGTGGAATCGGTCCAACCAATGGAGATTTTGTGTCGAGCAATTGAATTGAGAATAACTAATACATTTTATCTCCATTTGGGTGCGCCAAGTTAGTAGTGGTAAACAAGGTAATTGTCGTGTGTGGAGGGTTGTCTAGGTGTGTCTCGATTTATCACCTATAGAAAAAAAAACCAAAACTACATATCCATGGTTAGGCTGGCATGGTCGATCGATGTTGTTTAGGCTAGCATGGTCGCTCAATGCACTTCTGAAAATTATTAAAATCACTTTATCCATCTGTAATCCCATCTTGTATGAACTTGGAATTCATAGCACAATAAACAGTAGAGAAGAAGTAAAAACAACCCCTCAAATATCCAAATATTTAGATGATAACCATCAAGATATAACTTAAACTAATCAAAATTTGTCATAGTGAAGATAGTTGAACATAATTTCTTCAAACAAACCACAAAAAAGAAAGAAAGAAAAAATTCCAATTTATATAAAATGTCAAATTAGCAAAAATGCTCATGAATTATGGGATTGATTTCCATTACATCCCTGAATTTTCAAAAGTTTCATTTTAGCCTTGAAGTTTGAATTTTGTTTCAAAACGATCCCTTGAGACATTTTCCGCTAATTTATGGACGAAAAATGATGCATTTGTATATGTTTTTATTATTTTTTCCACGTATCCCGTCATTTTTTTCCAGGGTTGCTTTGAAACAAAATTTAAACTTCAAAGGGGTATAATTGAAACCACCCTCATAACGCAGTATTTTTGCTAATTAACCTAAATAAAATGAAACAAAGCTTCATTTGTCTCCTCCTCCTCCAAAATGTTTGTTTAGGAGAGAACCAAAATTCAAGGAATCTATATGACAAGCCCCATTGGCAGGCAAACATGCCTCCATTGGTTATGATTTGGATCATCTCTACCAAACGTCAAAATGTCCATCTCTATTGTAGGACTGGATTCTGTACTGTTGAGAATTTTGAACAATTTGTACTGGTTGGTCTTAGGGCTGAAACCAAAACCGAATACGTAAGTATCTTCCTCGTCCACCAACTTTGAAGAACTCCCCAGTCATTGGATTAAAAATGCCATCATGGAAATAGTCGTTATTTATTTATCAATTAGACATGTTTTAAAACTAGTTTAAAGACGTTAAATTTCACTGTTTTAATTGAAAATAAAATTAAAGCTCTAATTCCATTGTTTATCCATGAAGTACTGTTATACTTAAGTAATCTCAAATACCTGGGGTGGATAAATTAGGATATCGTGGCAAAAATATTTGCGAGGGTCGAGTTCCCAACCCCGAACCCGTCCCGACTAGTTTTTTTAATTAATTTTTTAAAAATACATATATTATATATAGTATATTATTTACAATAATAATATTATTCTTAACATTTTATAAAGTTTTTTAAAATTCTTAAGTGGGTTACTTTACTTTATTTTTTAGTCTATGTTTTTTTTTTTTTTTTTATTTAATTTAGATGTTTAAACCTATAATAAAAAGTGTTTAATAATTTAAAATCAAATTATTTAAGTAAATAATTAATTAATTATATATAATTTTAATATATTTCATAATTTTTAATTAATTTCTATTAAAAAATATTTTAAAAAAGAATGAAAAAACGGGAATTCTTTTCCATGGGACCCGATCCCCGAACAGGGATCTCTCAACCCCGATTCCGACTTCCAAAAAAGGGGAATGAATGGGAACGGAGATGAAAAATCCTAATGGAGACGGAGATGGGGAGTGCATCCCAGCCCCGCCCAGTTGCCATCCCTACATATGGGTGATAGCATACCAAGCAAAAGCAAAGTCATGGTCATCATACGGTGATGATGCTCTTCTAGAGAGATATGGGTCTAAAAGTTTGACACTTCTGAAGAATTAAGATGAAGAACTAGAGAACATCAACTTTTCATTCACAAGAGAATTTGTACAATTGAGTAAATTGTATTGTGAATTTCCTCCCAGTTCAAATGGTAAAAGGGGGGAGAAACAAAGAACATTTCTGCTGCAAGTTCTTCCAAGCATCTAGCATTTGTTGCATTCTTGAGAGATCACATTTTGAAGATATTGAAAGGTTTTGTGATAGTTTAGAAACCCCATGAACCAGAAGTCAAAATTATCCACTGTAACTATTTCCATGTATTTCTGTGAAGGCTTCTTCACATTCTCACTCTGATTGATTCTCTCGACTTTTCCTACTGGAATCACTACCTGCAGACAAACATTTCTTTTTGAGTTTTAGCACGGAGAAAGAGAGAGGAAGAAGATGACAACGATGACGAACAAGAAAGCAAGCTTACTTTGTAATGGAATCGAATTAGCTCTCCTGTGGGGGAAGAAACTTTGATCGATCTGTCACTGCAGAAGGCAATCTTGTCTGTGGATATGAAGAGCAGACCTGCAATGGGTCCAGCTGTGGTTGACAAATAGCATTGGACAGCCTTCAATAATTTCTCGCCATCTCCAACGTTAAACAATTGTTTGTAGATTTTTCTCAATCCACCTACTTGAAGAATTCTAGCTCCTAAGCTCAACTTTCCCTTTACAGTTTCTGTGATCTTAGATCCTAGTCTCACTGCAGTTCCATAAACAGAAGAATCTATCAAACTTCCATTCCAAACAGCTCACTTGTATGTTGTAAAGTGTAATAAATAAAGAAAAGTAAATCGCTTTTATCATCCCAATTCTTCATTCTCTTTAGCACCATATCAAAGCGTTTGAAACTCACCGTGCTCTCGAACTCCATGTGCAAAGCTGTCTGCTCTTTTACCAAGCCTGTTCACCCTGCTAAGCACTGAATCTTTACTACCTGCAAAATGAAGACTCTTCTCAATCCAAAAATCCACTTCTTGCTCATTCATTCATTTGTTCAAGCATGAGTAGGGGGGATTTCTTACATTGTTTCAGTGCTGGATATTTACTGTTTGAAGATGAAATGTTGTACTGGCCAGAGAGATCAGGTAAGAGTCTTTTGACTGATTGCTCAACCTGCAATGCTGCTGAACCAATTGGAAATCCAATAACATGTCTCTGCAGTGAAGCTTCCATATTTTATTAATGATAAAGAAAATTCAGCTTTACAAATTCTCTTGCTTGGAGTGGCTTGACCTCTGCAGCCACTCACCTGGGATGTTCTTCACTAGCAATAAGCAAGGAAGAGATGTTTGCTTAATGACTAGTGTATCATTCTTTGGTTCGCCCAATATATTTAAAGGGATCGAAAATTGTAGGTGAATCTTACTTTCTGTTGTCTGAGTCATCCAAGATGCATCAGAAAGAATAAAAAATTAAGAAAATTGAGAAAAAGAAAAAGGGTTCTTAGGTTTGGTAACTTTAGAAAAAAGCAAAACAGAATGCCTTTTCAAATATCTCCTATCTCTCTAGAAAACTTCTGAAGAAAGGCTAGTTTCTTGCAAAACAAGCCTCATTCTAAGCATTAGCTCGACAAAAATACCAATAGTTTAGAAATCAAAATAAACTTAGAATTATAAGAATATGAAGGCTGATGGTCCTGGTACATTATATTGCAGTAGTGCTGGATGTAAATGGGGATTGATATTTCTTCTTTTATTGATTTTAGTAATTGAAATATAGTATGCTGATGTAATTTTAAAATTTTCTCCCCAACAAATAAACCCTTTCTTTTTCAGCGTCATGTAGTTGACCATAGTTAAATGGAAAATAAAATGTGTGCTGTTTAATACTTAGAGAAAAAATGAGAGAACCAATGTGATGACTCTTTTTTCTCTTCTAAGAAACAATTTGCATTAAACCATAGAGGGAAACAACATCCATCCTACAAAGGTCCTCAATCCATAGAGGGAAAGCCCATACAAGAAATGGCATATTTAGCAATCTCATGCGCTGCTTAGTTAAAACGGTTTATTAACATGAATTCTAGTGAACCAACGTAGATTGGCCTAATGGTCAACAAGGGTCATGTTGATAAAGGACTTAGAGGAAATAGATTCAAGTCATGATGGTTACCTTCGTAGGATTTAATATTCTACAAGTCACCTTGACAACCAAATGTAGTAGGATCGGGACACTCACGGAGATATATAAAAAGTAATTTAAAAAACATGAATTCTGGTGACACCATCTAGAAAATTGTATAGGGTTTCTTAACCAACTCCCACCCTCACCCCAAATTATAATAATAAAATAAATAAGAAGAAGAAAGTATAGAAAAAGTTAGCTCTTGAAAATAGATCCCAAGGCAACTTTTGAATCATAGCACTACAGATTCCTACTTTTCCTCAAGTTGAAATGGTGAGGCTATGATTTTGAAACTTTTTGAGCTGGCATATTGCCTTTCTGATGCCAGCTGACTTTTCATACCAACATAAAAAGAAAGAAAGAAAGGTAAGGAAGGTCCATGCAGAGCCCAATTGGTAAAACTAACACCTAGCACATGCTAAAAGGCATAACGGTCGCATAGTTTTACCAGAAACGACACTTGATATTATGTTTTCAGTACAAAATCTCAGTTGAGTTACCTGATATAACTGCTGCTTTCTCCTCCTCTGACACACCCAGCATCAAAAAAGCTCGTAAACATCACAGTGAAGGTGAAAAAAGTACAAGAACTTACATCAAACACATGGTGTGCAAGATCCCAAAAGACATAATTCTGTTTCATTATGGGCATTCATGAAATCCCATTTTGATCTCGATTCATCCCAAACAGTGCTGATGGGTCCTGACCATTACAAAGAGCTAGAAAAAGAAAAACAATCCAAGCCTGATTCAAGTCGGCAGGTCAAAAGATGAACGAAATAAAGGGGGAAGGGAGAGAGAAATTCACGACCTTACTAGAGAAGATCAGGAGGGTCCCCATGTCGACTTGGAAAGTTGGAATTCAACTTGATAATATGGCAAAGCTTCCTTTTCCATGAATCATTTGCGCGTAGGTTCGTCGATCTTGAGTTGTAAAATGAACGAACAGAACCAAAAGGATGAAATCAAATACTGTCTTGGTCTTGGGAAAGTGATTATGAAATTTAGGGCCACAATTTACTTGACAAATGGCAAAGAATCTGAACGTGTTCAATGAAAATATTTTTGGTGGGTGACCATCAATATTTAAGATGATAATGCGCTCGAATTGTCGGTCTAATCGAACATGCTCATATATAAGCAAATAATGCATGATTGATAGTTGTCAAAGCGAGCTTAACTCAGCGGTAATTGACATGTACCCTCGACCATGAAGTTAGAGGTTCGAATCCCCCCACCCCAAATGTTAAAAAAAAAAAAAAGCATGACTGATAGTTCAAAGTATGTTCAATTATAAGTTGTCCTTAAACTACTAAAAGTTTCAAATAGGTCTCTTAACTTTCAATTTTATGTTAAATAGATTCGTAAACATTCACTTTCGTGTTCAATAGACACCTTTAACTTTCATGTTATGTTTTCAGTACAAAATCTCAGTTAGATGTTTAGGGTCCCAATAGGCATAAAACTCAAATTTATATCTAGTGGATTGATTAATTTTTTAAAAATCTCAAATATTTCATAGACCCGAAATTAAAAGTTCAATGATTTATAAGACACTTTTTACTATTCATGGACTAAATTGACACAACCTCCAAAGTTCAAGGACTAAACTTATAATTTACTTTTTTTCTTTTTTTTTTTTCTTTTTTGAGATTTTGATGTTTTACCCACAATGATGCTCAGATTTGTTTTAGAATATTATATTACAACATGTTCTAGTGAAACATCATATTATATTATTGAGAAAAATACATTTTTGATTCGTGAATTTTAAGGAATAGGTGCATGAGTTTTCTAAATAGACCTTTTTAGTCCAGTTTTAAGAAAGGGGTTTAAAAGGTCAGTTTTCAAAATTGACCTTTTATGTCCTTAGTTTTGAGAAATAGGTTTAAATGATCCTCATGTTTTTTTTTTCAACTTTTTCAAATTAATATTTTTTATTTTTTAATATTCAATGGATTTCTAAATTAAAAATAAAAAATAAAAAGTATTAATTTCAAAATTTTTAAAAAATAATATGAGAGACCTTTTAAGCCTATTTCTCAAAATTTAGGGACTAAAAATGTTCAATTGAAAACTTAGGGACCTTTTAAACATATTTCTTATAACTCATGGACTAAAAAGGTCTATTTAAAAAACTCAGGGATCAAATACACCTATTTCTTGAAACTTCAGGTTCCAAAAAGGTTTTTTTTTCCTATATTATAACACGTTTAAACTTTTTTTTTTTTTTTTTTTTTTTTTTTGGTTGGGATTGATGATGTGGAAGAATCTTAATCGCTTTTTATGTTTGAAAAACTGATTGGGAATAAATCTATTAAAATTACTTTTATAAATTTGTTCTCTATAGCTTTTTAAAATAGATTTCATCAAATACCTCTTCTTTCTCACAAAACCACCCTTTTTTTCAATAATTATTATCAGAATATATTTTTTTAAGAAAAGATTACAGCTAAAAGAGATAATTCAAAGCAAACCAAATATAAATTTAAATGGGAAGCGCATAACTCTTTAAACAATTATTTTTTATTCTAAAAAAAACAATTATTTAAAAAATATAAATTATCAAAAAAAAAAAAATTTGATAATATTTCTTTTTTTAAAAAAATTAATTTTGATAATATTTCTATTTTAATCATTATAAATAAATCACAAGAATATATTATTTATTAATCAAATACTAACAAATTTTTTCAGGTTTAAAATTATTTATTTATCAAATACTAACTAAATTTACCCAACATTAATTCAAGCTGATTTTTCTAAAAATACAGTTGTCCGTCATTATTTTAAAAATTATAACAATCTCAAACTAACTTGAAGACATATAAGAGTACAAATACCTAACTACTTTAAGACTTATTCGAAACAACTAAAAATAAATATATTATGGCGCATGTAAAAGGATAATTGTAAGTAAGAAAATTGTAAATTTAACAAGGATAGATGTTATCTTAAGGTTGATTTGAATTTGATTAAACGTGATTAATTAAAGTTAAATAATTGATGAGTCAGATTAAAGTGGGTATATTTTATTATAAAAGCACATCACAAGAAAACAAATGTGATATAATTTTTAATTGGAGGAACCATTATTAATAGTTAATATAAATTTATTGTTGTGTTATTTAATACCAATGTGTAAAGTGGAAAAGATATTATTATTATAAAATGAATAGAAAATAGATTGTGGATCCCATGAAATAAAGAAATGGAATTTGATTGAAGAAGGTTTTTTTCTTTATTTAGGGAGTGAGATTTCCTATTTTGGGATAAATGTTTCACAATTTTGAGGTTGAAGCACAACAAATTAAACATTAACCAACTGTTATAACTATCAAAAGCTTAAATTTTTTGCCTTAATTAATCATCCCCTAATGTTTGAAAGTTGAAGGATAATGATAGAATTATAATAACTATTACAATTTTTTTAGTATATATGAATCGTGTCATTTACGGGAGTTCTTCTATCCAAACTCTTGTGATGTTTGTCCTTCGAACATGAATAGGTAGATTGTGAATAGCACTTTTGCAACTTCGTTCATGGTGTAAAAAGGAACCCCTTAATGAGACTTTTTTGACGATACGATCGAATTTCATCCATTATGAGCTAAACTCCGTTGTTACATTGGTCCCTCTATTCAAGGAATTTCCAGAGAATCAATAAGTCTCTCAACCTATAATCAGCGAAGCGAAGACCCACTGCAATAGCTATAGAAATGTCATCCAATAGAGCAATCGTTTCCGCTTGCTCTACTAAACCAGTGAAATTTTGAACCTTCTATGCCACCAACATGGTTTGAGCATTGTGACTTCTAACAATCATTCACAATCCCACAATGGCTGGAATAAGGGAGGCATCCAAATTAAGTTTAAAATAATCTCAGATTTAAATATAGTTCAACTTGGTCAAACATAATTAGTAACGTCTCTTATAAAATAAGGATTCAAATCTCCATCTGTAAGGATGGTAATGTTATATTATAAATAGACAATGAAAATCTTATTTTTAATTACTGAGGTGGGTTCAAATCCCTATTTCCCCCACCTTTATTGTACTTAAAAAAAAGTATGATTCATTGTACTAAAAAAAAATGACTCAACAAGTAAGATATTAATAATCTCCCTTATAAGTTGAAGATTTAATTTCTCACCTCCACATTTATGAATAATATTTTAATATTTCATCAATAACTCAAAGCTTTTTGTTGACCACCACTAAATTATTTACATATAATATGTTTCAGCTAGAAAATATAGACTACATTAATATTCTCCAAAACAATAATAATTAACAGTAGTAGTATTTTCTCTTTTTCTTTTTAAGTTATATTTATTTTATCTATTGACCGTCAATTTTTTTTTTTACGAGAGTAGGAAAATTCCAACCACAAACTTCTTAGTCATTAGTACAATGTTTATATCAGTTGAGCTATGTTCATGTTGACTAATCAATCCAATTCAACCACATAAGATTGAGATTTAACAAATATTGATTAAAAAACATAGTTTTTAAGTACACTTAGTGCATGTTTGGGAGTGATTTTGAAATAACTAAAATTACTTTTAATAGGTTCGAAATCACTCCAAAACACACTTTTAATTATTTAAAATCAATTTCATGTTTGATTATACAATTTTAAACGTCATTTTCTTACCATAAAAATTGATTTTTAATTATTAAAAACATGTTTCGGAGTGATTTTGAATATGACAAAAGTGATTTTGACCATTTTAAAATCACTCCCAAACATGCCCTTAGAGCACGTTTTGGAAGTGATTTTGAAAGAACCAAAATCAAATCCAAACATAGTCATAAAAACCTAGAGAATGTAATTGATAAGTTTTTTGAGTTTCAACAACTATTGGGGTCGAGAAGTTTCGAACGTCTGACCTCTTGGTCGAAACCTAACTCACTTAAGTGGAGAGATATACTTTCAGCATTTAATTGGTCACCACCAACACAAACAGTGACCAATTCAGGTTCATATTTTGGACTTCCTTACATCATGATTCAAAAAAACCCAACAGCACATCAAAGTAAAAAAGATGTCTCAGCCCAGCTCTTCATTATTTTCTCAGAAACTGTTTGGAAACAGCAATAAACACTGGAATACAAGAAGATTACAAGATCCAAACATTGATTCTGCTTTGTAATAAAATATTTAAACCTGAACCTTATGAACATAGCTTCAAATTTTTGCAAGAAAAAGCCTTCTACCTCTTATCACAAATAATGGGAACTGAAAATTTTCAACCCACAAAAAGAAAGAGAGAGAAGGAGATCTAACAGAAGATGTCCTATTCATTCATAACTGCTTACCACTTTTTGTTCCACAACTGCCTACTGCCCTATACAGAAACTTATAAATTTCCTCCATTGTGGCTTTATTTTTCCATTGCCAATGAGAGAATTCAAAAGAAAGGCAAAAAAAATGGCATTCCCAGCATCTAATAATTTGTATATTTGAAGCTGCCCACCATATTATTACCTATGAGCAGATGTGTGTGGCATCGGATACGTCATCGGACCCATGTTTACGGGTGCACCGGGAACCACCGTGCCGGGCACTGGCGCTCGGACCCCGTATGCCATGTGAGTTGGAGAAGGAATATTGACAGGGGTGCCAACTGCCGAGACGAGCGGTCCGCCCACTGGCTGCCCCATGGTTGGACCACCATACATTCCCACACCAGGAGGACCAACTGCAGGCTGAGGAGGCTGTTTTGTTGGTTTTCCAGAGGGAGCTGCTGCAGAGCCGTTCGCTTGACCGGTGATTGGCCCTTGAGCGGCTGAGATATCCCCGTTTGTAACGCTGGTGATATCGTGGATGCTGGATCGCCTCCTTTCTTTGTTCATTGAGTTCAAACGGATGAAGTATTTTTGTGCATGACTTGCCACTTGTGTAGGTGTTCTTGTCACTACAAAGTTTCGGGATATACTTCGCCAGTCTCCTTTTCCGTATTTATCGAGACCAAGTAGAAACAATCTGTGTCATCGAGACATGGAGAAGATTAAAACTTACAGCAGATGTTACAAAAAAGATAAACATATGCAATCCAAAAATCCTTCAACTGCTAAAACAGATTTATAAGGTATTAGAAAAATGGATAACAGATACAGATGATGTTAACTGCATTTACTCAAGAAACACAACTTTTTGCATCAAGAAGAAAAATAATAAGTTCTAACTAATTTGATAGAGAGATGAAATGAGAAACCAATTTCTGAAGAGTAAACAAAAGTCAGCGCAGTTCGGTACTTGTTCGAAAACAAACCATCGAAGAATTATGACTCGGTGGCTCATAAATATTAAGGTTATTATGCTATTCATAAGCCTATGGTTTTGTGAAAACAAAGCTAAAGAAAACAAGGAAAATCAATTCATAAAGAAACAGATTAACCAAACATGTTTTCACTGGTTCTTAAAGCAGTTTCTAAAAAATATTTGAGCACCCGACACATGGTAACATGACGGTGTTTGGCACAACATTGAATGCATCAGCTAGATATCAGATGACTCTACAGAAGACACTTTCCAAAGAGCTTCTGACGAGGATGTACGAGTCGGTAAAAAAAAAAACTATTGAATGAATTTCTTTTGGTATTAAGAATCACAAAACATGCATCTTCCCTGAAGAGTTTTCAAACAAACAGATATTCTAAGATAAGAGACAGGGAACAAGAAACCTGAACTAAAAACTAAATCATGGAGGAAACATGTTGCAATGAGAAATCTATACAACAACATTAAGATTGATCAAAATACCAGACTTCAAAGAAAGGATCCTTTCCTATTCACATCTCATAAAATACTTACTGGAACTGGAAAAACTCTCTTCATGCAAGAGTACGTATGTGTTGCGTATGTCTCACTGAGTTTAGGTTTAATTGCATCGACTTTAGCTAGAAAAATCAGAATCTACGCCACCTAGGATCTAGATGTCGTCGGGACACATAAGAACTAAGAAGCAAACTTGGCACAATGAAACTGAAAATCTTATCATATATTTTCAATAAAAACAGGATGACTTCAACCAAGATATATGATGTGATTTCAAAAGAAGGGCATCAAGAAATTAATTTTATTCCAATAACTCAGCTGATCCCCTTCCCAAGAATGTTCCCAACTAGATGTTGGCAATACATGTTTATTAGAATAAATTCTAAAACCTAAAATCGACTGAGGAAATTCAGACTATTATAAGTAAGCAGAGAGAAACAGACATGACAATTAAAAATGCAGGTTACGGCTGCTACTCATCGTCTTTATGCTACAAAATTATTCATTGATTGTCTGAAGAAGGACAAAAATCAATGCTGGGTTATCGAGTTCGAGAACCCAACACCTCAGAGGCATGGTTTTATCATGTAACCTTAATTAGATAAAACAAACCTAAGGCAGGAGGAGGTTTACCAAGGCAATTAGTACTTCATCAAATACATGTATCATCTAAAGTCGAACGAAATTCGGTAAAAAAAATATCCATATCAGTCAAATATACGACTCAGTCAAGGAAAGTGATGATTGAGAAAAACCAAGGTGTCCTCAACTAACAGAGCATTGGAAATGGCACTTTTCCATGAGCTCGGAGAGTGGTTTAGGATGGGACCAGTCTAACTCAACTAGGCTATGCTAATATAATTTATCGTTCGTTCACTGTAACTGAGTTCCGTGAAAACAAGAAGATATTTATGTGTCAAGTAGAAAGAAACAAAAGTGAGCTGATTAAGGAAACAGTAACCATACTTTTGACCTTATTAAGATACCATATCCCAACTTATATATGAAGGACGAGGAGAGATGAGCAAACATAAAACGATCGATTCACCTGTGTTCATCTTCTGTCCACGCAATTCCCTTACGGCGCTCCTGATCCGACCTTGAAGTTTTACTTCCATGATTTGAATCGCCATTACAGTGCCCAAAATGGCCATTCTTCTTAGTTGTTCCTTCATCACCAGCAAGGCTGGCTGAACCATCTGAAGAAGAACTATAGGAAGGAAGAGGTACACACCCCGATTCAATTAGATTAACATCCTCAACTAAGAGCTCATAGTGATGTTTAATCTCTTCTACCGTTTTCCCAGGTACATCGGCTGCAATTTTCTCCCACCGATCCGAATCATCCTCGGGATGACTTGCAAGTGCATTCTCAAATGCCTTATCCTGTTCTAAACTCCACAAGGAGCTACTTCCTGCTTCATCAACAGTCATCTGGCCTTGTTTAAGTCTGCTGAGCAGAACTAGCCACTAGAAGAAGAAAAGAACCAACTTGACCCAACTTTACCCTTGTGTTCTACAATCTAGATTTCTATCTATACAATTTTTTGTTTTCCTAAATCTAAGAGAAGATTGAGTTTCCAGAACTGATTTTCCGAATTGGGATTTTTCTCTATCTCACATAGATGCAACCGATGGCGGAGATTCGGTTTGGGGAAGCAGATAAGGCTCAGATCCTGGAGGTTACTTCGAATTCAGGAAGACGAAAACACAAAGAGAAAGCTCCGAGCAAGCTGAAATCAGAGAGCAGCCTAGAGAAAAAGTAACAAAAACCTGTAAAGTAGAAGAGGATTCTCAGTGTTGATTTGCTCCACAGCACAAGAACTCGACTCTTGTGAACAGCTGACCTATTGAAAGAACGAAAAGGCAACAGAGTTCAGTTGGACCATGAGAAATATCTGAATGCCATAATATCAAAAAAATAATAATAATAATATAATATAATAAAATAAATTGTCAGTTTTCTTTGAGGCAATGGAAATTAATGCAGTCATGATATAAACAAAGTGGTAATTAAGGCTTTGAATTGCGAAATATGAAAGTGACATTGGAAGGTAACAAACAAAGAGGGAACAACCCAGAAGTCCATGAGGGATAAGGAAAAGGAGTATTCTGATAGATAACAAAACAAAAATCTCAATTACCAAAGCCAAACAGGTCACAAAGCTTTTTAACAGTTGAGGCCCACCAAAGTTTATCCCTTCCATTTCAGATTCCCACCATTTTTACAGCAAATCAAAACTTCTGAACATGCGTTTATTTCTCCTACTTGGAATCATTTGGGGAAAGAAGAGAAGGGAAGTCAAAAATAGAACCCATCTTAAATCTATGAAAGAGGAATAGAGATGTGTTCGGTATTGTCAGTTTCCCAAAAACCATAAAACCCCAAATTGGATGCAATCAAAATGAAGGGGTTTCAGTTTTGATGAAGCTAAGTTCATATAGGGTTTTTGTCTCTGAGAATCTAAGTTTCAAAAATAAACAGATTCAGAAAAACTCCATAAAACCCACTTCTTATTCATCGAAAACAGTTAGAGAAAGCATTGATTTGAAGGAAAGAAAAAGGAAAAACCCCACCTCGAAACCCTCGTGTTCTTGCTTTCAAAACCCCAAAACACAGTGATCGAAACCAGAAAAACAAGAGCAAAACAAAGGGGAAACCAAAGGATTACCAAAAAAACAAAAAAGGGCTTGTAATCACCACAAGGATTTTGACAGTTTAACCAACAATCCAGAAGAAAACAATGAAGCCCAGTATTCCTTTACCTAGCAAAGTAAGAACCAGAGCTCAAATGTCCAAATTACTCCACCAACAATCTCAGTAAAAACAACAAAACCCCAAAAAACGTAAAGCTTAATTACAACCATTATCTTACATTTCACTGCAAGTTTTACTCAGAAATCCAAGAAAAGACAAACAAGGGCAGGATTCGAATCCGAAGAGAAAGAACTGGGAGAGTCCAGAATTGAGATAAACACCCAAAAAGGGGAAAGAAAAGATGAAAAACACCATGGTATTGAATATTTGGGGTTTTTGAAACAAAACAAAAAAACCCTCAATAATGTTGAAAAATTACAAGGGCAGAGAAAGAAATTACTAGGGAAAATGATGGGTGATGTTGAGAATTCCACACAAGTGAAGAAGAGGAGAAGGAACAGTGCAGAATGGGGTTTTTTGGTCCCATTCCCATCAGCTACTTTGCTACAAACCATACAGCTAGGATTGAAAAGGGCTCACCCCCAAGTTGACAAAACACCAGAATCTGAATACTCATTAAATATCTGACACATCAAAAATAAGAGAGAGAGAGAAAATAAATTACACACAAGAGAGAGAGAGAGAGAACAATTGGATTTTTCTTTTCTTTTCCTTTCCTTTCTTTTCTTTCCATCCAAACAGAAAACTAGAAATGAAATGAAATTGAAAACCAACCAACCAACCAACCCTGATTTCTTTCTAAACTTGGGTAGGGATCAGTTTCTGGCTGTTAGATTTCTGGGTTTGACTTTTCTGTTATTGTTCATCAAAGTTACTCAAAATGGAGCCCAAGCCCACATCACCAAATCAACACAAAAGCTAAGATTTTTGGATGTGGGTCAATCCACCATCATCAGCATCATAATGGGGAGCTTTTTTTCCTTTTCTTTTTGCTTTTCTTTTTGTGTGGTGAAACTGGAAGCCATGGATGGATAAAGTTGAAGAAGAAGGCATTGGGGGAGTTGGACAAGTTGCAGTGGGCTGAGAACTGGACCAATAATTGGTGAACAGATCAGCGAGTGGTCAAATTTCACGGACTAAAGAAATCACATGCCTGTCCCAACAGTTTATGATGCTGCTTCCTTTTGGCTTCTGGTTTTCAATATTTTTAATGTCTTATGTGTGTTTTGGATTGGATTGGATTGGATTCTGTGCATTAAATTAATCAAAAATGGAAGTTGTTCAAATGTGAATGGTTTCTGATCAATGTTATCTAGTTTTTATTCCATGGAGTGTAGAGATGTTTTTGAAATTTATTGATTAAAAGGGAATTTTAGTTTTATCCATCACATATAAGTGGCAGAAGAAGTGAAAACAAAAAAGATTATATAAAATGTTAGGTAGATTAAACGTTTAGTTCTACATTTCCGTGTTTGCGTCGGTACTTGAATTTAAAAAAGTATGTAATAAATCCATGAACTTTCAACTTTGTATCCTATAGATCTTAGGTATAAAAATGTAAAATGGGATTATGAACTTTCAGTTTTATGTCTAATAGGTTATTGACATATTAAGCGTTTTTTTTTTAATTAACGAATTGCTTTGGTAGAAAATTGAATGTTATATCTAATAGGATAGGACATTAGTTTTCAATTTTGTATCTAATAGATTTGTGAATTTTAAAAATTGACCTATTAGAAACAAAATAAATAAATAACTCAAGGACTTGTTAAACGCAAAAATGAAAGTTTAAATAGTTATTAAACATTTTTTAAAGTTTAGGGACCTGTTTTACACAAATTTGATAGTTTCGGGATTAAACTTGTAATTTAACCTAAAATATTCATATGTGTAGTTGGTTTTAATTTTGTTTTTTTTTTTTTTTTAGTAATTTTAATTTTGTCTTAATGTTTTAAAAGTTCTAATGGGTTGATTTTAGTTGTTTCAAAGATATGAAAAGTTTTAATTTTATTCTCAATCTTTCCATTTTTAAGTAATATTAACAAAAGTTGCTAAGAGAGAGCTCTTTTGAAACATGTTAAGAGATTAAGTGTATGACTCGAAATTGTTAAATGTTAGGGCAAAATTGAAACGAGTATATAGATTAATGACATTTCATGTAATTTTGCCTAATAAAAAATGTAGAGAAATAAAAAGATTTAACATATCTCTTCCATATATACAAGGGCCGGTTGCAAATATAGCAAACCGGCCCAAAATATTTGCAAGTTTAGCGGGCCGGTAAAAAATTTTGCAAAAATGGCAAAATTTTAAGTTTTGGAATGTGAATTTACTAAAATGTCCTTTTTTTAACCCTGAACCGTCGATCTCTTCTATCAGCTTCTCCATCTCTTCTATCAGGCTTCTCATTTTTTCTATCAGTCTTCTTTCTTCTTCTCTGATTCTTTCGTCTTCCCCGATTTGTTCGTTCGGCACGTTCGTCTTCGGTTTGTTTTCGCTCATCCTTTTTCTTTTTTTTTTTCTTAATTTCTATCAGTTAACTTACCACAAAACAAAGAACAGGATAAGTCAAGAAGCAATGTTGTCAATTTTTCTATCACTGATAGAATCTATCAGTGATAGAAACACTTTCTATCAGTTCTATCACTGATAGAATTAACTTTCTATCACTGATAGAAAGTGATTCTATCACTGATAGATTCTATCAGTGATTGAAAAAATTTTCTATCAGTGATAGAAAACTTCTATCAGTGATAGAAAGTTAATTCTATCAGTGATAGAAGATTTCTATCACTGATAGATTCTATCAGTGATAGAAAGTTAATTCTATCAGTGATAGAAAGTGTTTCTATCACTGATAGAAGAAAGTGTTTCTATCACTGATAGATTCTATCAGTGATAGAAAGTTAATTCTATCAGTGATAGAAGATTTCTATCACTGATAGAAAGTGTTTCTATCACCTTCTATCAGTGATAGAAAGTTAATTCTATCAGTGATAGAAGATTTCTATCATTGATAGAAAGTGTTTCTATCACTGATAGATTCTATCACTGATAGAAAGTGTTTCTATCACTGATAGAATCTATCAGTGATAGAAAACTTCTATCACTGATAGAAAGTGTTTCTATCACTGATAGAATCTATCAGTGATAGAAAACTTCTATCAGTGATAGAAAGTTAATTCTATCAGTGATAAAAGATTTCTATCACTGATAGAAAGTGTTTCTATCACTGATAGATTCTATCAGTGATAGAAAAAACTTTTGCTTTCGCTCATCCTTTTTCTTTTTTTTCTTGATTTCTATCAGTTCATTTCTTTGCCATTCGTTAACTTACCACAAAACAAAGAACATGATAAGTCAAGAAGCAATGTTGTCAATTTTTCTATCACTGATAGAATCTATCAGTGATAGAAACACTTTCTATCAGTTCTATCACTGATAGAAAGTGATTCTATCAGTGATAGAAAGTTAATTCTATCAGTGATAGAAGATTTCTATCACTGATAGAAAGTGTTTCTATCACTGATAGATTCTATCAGTGATAGAAAGTTAATTCTATCAGTGATAGAAGATTTCTATCACTGATAGAAAGTGTTTCTATCACCTTCTATCAGTGATAGAAAGTTAATTCTATGAGTGATAGAAGATTTCTATCATTGATAGAATCTATCAGTGATAGAAAAAAATTTCTATCAGTGATAGAAAGTTAATTCTATCAGTGATAGCTTCTATCAGTGATAGAAAGTTAATTCTATCAGTGATAAAAGATTTCTATCACTGATAGAAAGTGTTTCTATCATTGATAGATTCTATCAGTGATAGAAAAAACTTTTGCTTTCGCTCATCCTTTTTCTTTTTTTTTTTTTCTTGATTTCTATCAGTGATAGAAGTTTTCTATCACTGATAGAAAACTTTCTCTATCACTGATAGATTCTATCAGTGATAGAAGTTTTCTATCACTGATAGAAAACTTTCTCTATCACTGATAGATTCTATCAGTGATAGAAAAATTTTCTATCAGATTGAAAGTTGAAAAATTTTCTATCAGATAGAAAGTTGAAAAATTTTCTATCAGATTGAAAGTTTTCCTATCACTGATAGAATCTATCAGTGATAGAAAAATTTTCTATCAGATAGAAACCTACCAAAACAAAAATAAAGGAGGAAAATCGACCAGATGCGCGCGTAATTAAGGGCAAGGGCAAAATAGGGATATAAAAAATTAATTCAAAAATTTTGCCATATTTGCAAATATTTTAAAAAATTGCTAAAATTGCAATTATTTACCCTAATTTTGCCACCCATTACAATTATCCTATATACAAATGTATAGGTGTAATAAAACTCTATTTTAAAAAAAAAAATTATAAATTTAGTTTACCGTAAGAATCTAACTTTAAAAAGTTTCAATTAGCTTTATATTATGCTTATCTTTAAGTCCTTATCATTAACCCACAAATGATATGACATGTTATAGTTATTTGTCACATGCATCAGTTTAATTAATAATATTTATTTATTTGACATATCACGTCGACACTCTACTAATCTTGTTAATGGCAAAAATCAAGTAGAGATTTTCTCATAAGTTTAAAGAAAATGTTTGTATGATCTCGACTCTTTTTGTTCACTCTTTTCTTATTCGAAATTTACAACCTCAAGATTTTAAGAGAATTAGAAAAGGGATTCGTTTTTTATGATATACTTATGTTATTGCCTAACTTAGGAAAAAAAACTGAGGAATTCCTACTAAAGAAAAAAAAAATTAATTTTGTAGTAAATAAAATCTATATGGTAAGATTTTTCTAAAATTAAGGTGGCGGTAGATTTATTGTCAAATATAAATATATGTTGATGGTAAGATTTGGTCAGAGGAACTCACCTGACCTTCACGTGCCACCAACGGTAAATTTGTTTGATAGCGGGGAAGACGTGACCTGCAAGATAGAAAATTTGCACACCGGTGTGGTGCTTGCCACATCGCCCCCGATGCTTAAGTCAGAAAACGAAAGGAAGAGCTAGAGAGCAAGAGGAGAAGTCGAGAATAGAGTTCGGGATTCCTTCTTCAATGACGAAGAGGGGTTTAAATACCTGCTCATGCTCCTCCTAGGGTTTTTAGGAATTCGGAGGCGTTTCGGGACAAACCAGGCGGAACCGGAGCAGCCAGAGGCAGCAGAGACCAAACAGAGGCGAACGAGCTGCGCGGGCCAAATGGTCTGGTCTTCCTCTGAATCGGTTTCTTGGTCCTATCTCTGTCCAGTTGTCCTCCTTGTGCATCAGAGTGGTCCAAAATTACCTATAACAATATATATTGAAATGAGTGAACAAATGAAGATTGAAAATCATAATTTAAAAAAAAAAAAAATGCAAGACCAATAAATAATATTGAAGAAGGAAATAACAACCAATTACAAATTAATTCGACATTTTTAGAGACATTTATATAAATTGAGGATATAAATATGTATTTTCAAAGATATTAAGAAATTTGAAAGAAAAAAAAAAACATAATTAGAACCATATTCAAATATAAAATAAATAATAATAATAATAATCAAACTTATGCTACATTTGTAAAAGGCTAAAAGTTTTAAAATTCTATAAATACCTAAAGGTTTGATATACAATAAAACATTTTTAATATAATAATAAAATCATGAGCCAATAATTTAATGGATTATAGATATATCTTCTAATTAAATTAAAATACACCTTCGTTATTTTTCTATATATGTTCTTAAATTTGTCTGATTAACTACTCATACATAATTATAAATTATCTTTTAAGTATACATGATTTTGATACGTTATATTTTCAAATGAATAGAAGTAACCAATGGATTAAAAAAATAAAAGGATATCTTTAATAACATATTTTGAAATTTAAGAAGAATAACTAATTTAGAAAAGATTAGTTTAGCAAAATGAATTTTTTAAGAAAAAATTAGGAAAAAAAATCTTAAATTTAAAAATTCTGAAATCCAACCTCTAAAGTCGACTTTGATAACAAATTTCTTTTTTTTTTTTTTTTTAAATAAGCTTATAAAGAAAGGGATTTCCTTTCCAGGCATCTGGGTGTGTGGATGTTCTCTAATTTAGGTCTTTTAGCCTCTTAAGCGATGCCTTATTTCCAGTGTAGGGGGAAGATGGGTGGAGGGTCCCTATAAACCATTCCCGATCTATTAGGGGCGACTTTAGGAGAGGTTATCACACACACGCGAGACCCCTCCAGGAAAGTTTTGAGTTGTCTCTTATCTGGTAACTATCAGCAGCTTCTCTTGAGCAAAAGTTTTAGCATATGTAGTGCAGGTTTAGGATCATGATATTTTCCATCATCTGAATTTCTTCCAATCATATCATTTGGGATTAGGCTTGCATGAGGATTTGCAAGAGTTAGTTTGATAGAACTACTTTGTTTCTGCTATCCATTCCTAAAGTACTCTTTTGTTGGTTGCCATGTGCTAAATGCTTTATTTGATGGTTCCTTTGCAGGCCTACGTTATGAGTTCGGGATTGATTTGGTGCTGAAATTGAGTTAGCCTGGAGCAAAACTAGTAGCTAGCGTGGAGCATCTATGCATGACTGAGGAATTGAAGGCATGGCTGAAACCCAGAATTCTGTCTTTTGACTGTTTTGCTTAGATTTGGTTGGCCTTTGTTTGATTTTGCCTAATCGTTTGTCAAAAAAAAAAAACTCCCAATTGTGTTTTTATTTTTAAAAAAGAAAGGAAAGGAAAGAAAAGAATAAAGAAAAAAATTGCACTCCTTAAAAACACTTTTGAAATTTTATCCTATTTAAATGAATTGATTTGTTTTCCCAAAAAAATTGTCCATATTTAAAAAACGAATAAATAATTCTTTAAAAAAAAAACGAATAAATAAAAATATTACCAAAATAGCCTTAAGAGTGAAAATCAAGAGTTCAGAAATTTTATTTTAATAAATATAATAATTATATTCCCCTCTCTCTTTCTCCATAAAACCTTACATTTTTCTTATGAAAAAATTTAAACGTCTATTTCTCCAATTTAATTGAAATGTAGGGTGGTTTCTTAAATTTTCATACGTGTGTATATATATATATATATATTTTTTCTTTTTTTTTTTTTGAAATGTACGGTGGTTTCTTAAATTTTCATACGTATATTATAATATTATCTATGTTACTTTTAGATGTTTTCATTTAATCTCTCAACTTTATATAAAGGGAAAAATACATTTTTGGTCCCTGAGGTTTGGGTTAAGTTACACTTTGGTCTCTGAGTTTTCAAACTCAACAAAAATACTGAGGTTTGAGATAAGGAGCAATTTGGTCTCTGCCGTCCAATTTGCTGTTAAATACTAACGGATTGCTGACGTGGCACCATTATTTTAATTTAAAAATTAATTTTTAATTTTTTTAAAATAAAATATATTAAAAAATAAAAATATTATTATTTTTTTAATTTTTTTTAATTTTTTCTCCTTCTCTCTTATTCTTCCTCTTCTCCATCCGTCGGCCGACTGCTGGCAACTTTTTTTTTTCTTTTCCTTCTACCTCCCTTATTTTCACTGTTAAAAAAAACGAAGGGTTTTCCCGTTCGATTCCAGCGTCGGAGAGGGAGGAGGGAGGTCCCTCCTTCGTTTCCGGTGGCGAAGACATGCTGCTTCTTCTTTTTTCAGGCACCAAAAAACAAAGAAGCTCTGACTTCCGAAGACGTCCCTCCTCCGTTTTCGCACGAACAGATCTGGGTCCTAGAGAATAGAAGTTTGGTCTCGCACGAACATATCTGACTTCTGAATCGTCTTCTTCTCCTAGATCTGGAACAAGCCTTCTTCTTCTCTCCGTGGGTGTCGACGTTCTGTACAAAGGGGAAACAAAGCTGTCTTTTGTGGGTATTGACAATCGGCATCCTTGCGTTTTAGATCTGGAAATATGGGTTCGTTTGAGGAGGTTCATTTTCGTGGGTCTTCAACAGTGAAAGAACGACAACGAGCGACTGACGAATAGCGACTACGACTTTTTTTTCGTGGGCCTGGGTAGCGACTGGCGAACGACAACGAGGAGTGGCGGCAGACGTTCGATTGGAGGCAGCGTTGTGGAATCGACGGCGAGTGGCGTGTTTGGCGATTGGGAGAGATTGCAGAGAGAGAGAGGGACGGGCGTGAGAGAGATGAAAAAAAAACAGTGGCCGGCCGCCGGAGATTTGAAGAAGAAAAAGGAAGAGGATGAAGAAGAAGAAGAATAAGAGAGACAATGAGAAAGAATTTAAAAAAAATTAATAAAATAATAATATTTTTATTTTTTTAATATATTTTTATTTTAAAAAATTAAAAATTAATTTTTAAATTAAAATAATTGTGCCACGTCAGCATATTTAACAGCAAATTGGACGGCAGGGACCAAATTGCTCCTTATCTCAAACTTCAAGGGTATTTTTGTTGAGTTTGAAAACTCAGGGACCAAAGTGTAACTTAACCCAAACCTCAGGGACCAAAAGTGTATTTTTCCCTTATATAAAAAGTCATTTTATTTCTTTTTTATAATTTTTTTAATAAGAAAATCTAACTCTATTTCTAAACTTAATCCTACTTATATCAAGTCTCAGATTAAATAGTTTTTAAAAAATTAACAACAATAATTTAAATTAATTTGTATATAGAGGTTGGATACAAAATTAAATGTTTAAATGAGGATAATAAGCATGGATGTTCAAAGTGGATTTTTTGGAGTGTCTTATGTTGAAATTGGGATTTCATTCGAAATGGGTGAGTTTGATAATGGATTGTGTGAAATCGGTTAAGTTCTCTATCATGTTGAATGGGGATCCGACAGGTAATATTACTCCTCAAAAAGGTTTGAGGCAAGGTGATCCTTTGTCTCCTTACCTATTTCTGCTTTGTTCTGAAGCGTTGTCATCTTTAATTAATGGGGTTGTTGTTCGTAACCACATAACGGGCATGAAGACAGGTAAATGGTGTCCAGCTGTATCTCATCTGTTCTTCACCGATGATAGTCTTGTTTTCTGTAAAGCTTCCATTGAGCAAATTTGGGCGTTTCGAAACATTTTACATACATACGAGCTGGCATCGGGTCAAGTTGTTAATTCAGATAAGTGAAGGGATAAAAGCCCCACGCAGCGGAAAGTATTACCGAACCTACTCAGAGTCTTAGATTCTAATTGAAATACCAATACAATTTGCAAAATATTACAGCAATAAATCTCTATTTAAAGGGTTGTACATAGGCTATAAACATGCTAAAAGATCAACTAGATTGATCCTAGTGATCAAGGATTTCATAGAAAACTTACTTTTGTAGAAAGCCTTGATCAATTCGTCTTTTCTTGCCTATAAGATTGAAAACGCAGCAACCCTCTTGTGCGAACACCACCAATCGGCTACACTGGTATATCTCTAAGACTTCTTGAAGCAGGAGACTTGTGGGAGTCTTTTGGGAGAAATCTCTGAGAGAAGGAGAGACAATGGGATGCCTTTCAACCCACCCTAGGGGTCCTATATATAGGTAAAGGCCAAGACCTTTTCCTAATAGGAAAAGGTCTAGGAATAAGTTCAAATCTATTATCTGAACAATATCTAATTTTAATAATTAATTAATTCCATAATTAATTAATTACCCAATTAAATATCACATATTTAATCTTAGGGATTTTATTAAAATTAAAATATGAATCCAATTCATATTAAATTTATTTGAACTCTTTCAAATATTTTCTTTCCTAATAGGAAAAGGTCTCTAATTTTAATAAATAATTAATTAATTCCATGATTAATTAATTACCCAATTAAATATCATATATTTAATCTTAGGGATTTTATTAAAATTAATATGAATCCAATTCATATTAAATTTATTTGAACTCTTTCAAATATTTTCTCTGAAAAATTAATTTTTGAAATTAATTCAAAAATTATATTATAAAGTTTCATAAACTTTATATTATAATGCATCAATATACATTATACGATTCCCCAAATAAATTGAACACTTTCAATTTACAATTTATATTTGTTTGCTTCAAGTCTTTTTACGAGCTACCAGTGGGACCTAATGGACCTACAGATCAGAAGCTCCAACGATACGAGACTAATCGGCTTAAACTCATTAACCAAGTTAGTCTCCATTCGTTAACTGTGGGTCATTCCACTAAAGACCCTCAGCTGCACTCTTCTCACTGCAGAATATTTCTGTGTCCACGGATATCGACCAATACTACAAGTCAGTCCTTCACGTGTGTTCGTATCCCAGCTGGGTCAAATTACCGTTTTACCCCTGGTTTACATCTTTGTCCTTAAGTCCCCAGTGCTCCTCTAATGAACAACCTGTTTGAGGTCCAACCAACAAACAGAAGTCCCTCTCGTGCCATAGAGAGGGTTGGGCCCATTGTTCAAGTCCCGGAGACACCACTTAAGGGAACACACCTCTACTTACCCTAGAGTCAGGAAGGAGTGAATTCCATCTTGTGTGATTATGTTCCCAGCTCTCCACTCGGTATTGTCCCCAAAATGGTAGGCTTATTGAGTCGGCGTGCTGGCCACTCTCACCCATACAAATCAAAGGACAACTCCTCGTGAACAGGAGTCCATAATCCACTCAGGATTGAGACTGAGTTGTCTAGGTCATCCTAGTGAAATAGAAACCAAGCCAACTAACGGTGTTACAGTTAGTGGTTAACTATTTCGCGGTCCGGTCTTATGCAAACTCATTGCATAGGATACCCCCACTCGCATGTCAACTACATGAACGCGTTGGATCATAACGTTTGTATCATAATACAAAGTGGGCCGTATCCATAGTGTCACCAGGATAAGGTACCCAGCCTTATCCTTGTACTATAGACCTTTTAGGTTGTTACTTGAATATCGATCCCCGTATGTCCCCACATACTAGTTCAAGTTACATACAAACAACCTTGGATCTTAGTTTATTGGATTTGGGTCAAATAGTGCAATATTTAACAATAACATTTTATTGCAGAAACTAAATAACACTTTATTAAACACAAGTATAAAATTTGTTTACATTCACTATCTACGAGTTTTAGGGCATAAAACCCAACAATAAGTCTGTGCTTTTTTTCTCTCCAAATATTTCAATGGATTTTCATATGACTTTAGCAAATATTTTAGGAATGCCTATTGTGTCCAATCTTGGAAAATATTTGGGTGTTCCTTCTTGTTTTACCAGGAACAGACGGGAGGATTTCACGTATATAAAACAGCGAGTTTGGCAAACGTTACAGGGGTGGAAAGGAAATTTTTTCTCCATTGGGGGAAAGGAAATTCCTATTAAAAGTGTAGCTCAGGCCATTCCAACATATATTATGAGTTGTTTCCGTCTGCCAAAAACTCTATGTGATGATATACATAGTATGATGGCTCGTTTCTGGTGGGGCTCTACTGATGCAAAACGGAAAATCCATTGGAAGAAATGGGAGGCATTGTGTCGGCCTAAGGAAATGGGAGGTTTGAACTTTCGAGATCTGGCAACCCTTAATAAAGTTTTATTAGCTAAACAGGTATGGAGATTATTCAAAAATCCAAATCTGTTGTCTGCCAAAGTTATTCTAGGAAAGTACGCTCGTCAGACCTCCCTTTTAGATGCTCCTATCAAGCAAAATTGTTCTGTTTTCTGGCGTGGGTTTGTATGGGCTCGTGACATTATTCAAATGGGGTTGCGCGAAAGGATTGGTAATGGTAGATCTACTGATTTTTTCAAGGATCCTTGGTTGCCAGAGGAGGTTACTTTCAAGCCTATTCATATTTCAGGCACGTCTGGTAGGGAGTTGATTTCTGTTTCGGAGTTTATTACTCCATCTGTTGGGTAGAATATGGAGAGGATTAGAAGTATGGTGACTGAGGAAGATGCGATAGTAATATCAACAATTCTTATTAGTGCTTGTGATGAGGATGATGTCTGGATTTGGCATTATACTTCAAATGGTCAGTATTCGATCAAAAGTGGGTATAAAGTTGCTTTTCGCTCATCATTGGGTCAATCGTCCTCGAGTTCTAATTCTCAAAAGCAGTTGTGGTCATATTTATGGAATGTGAAAATTCCTTCAAAAATTAAGGTATTTATTTGGAAAGTTTTTCATGATTGTTTACCTACTAATTGGTGTTTATGGAGGAGAGGTATGGATGTGTTGCCTATCTGTAGTATGTGTTCATTATCTAACGAATCTATAGATCATGCTTTGTGTGGTTGTAAGAGGGCTAAGTTGATTTGTGATAATATGTTCAATAGGCGTGATTGGGCTATTCCGAATGCTAATAACTTTGCTGATCGTATTATGTGCTTAGTTGATCTGTTAACTGCTGATGAGTTTGAAAGAGCATGTATTGCTTTTTGGGCCATATGGAATGATAGAAATTGTTGGATTAGAGAGATGAATATTATGGAGTGGTCTCAACGTTGTACTTTGATAAATGAATATTGGAGGGAGACTCGTGGTGGTGGTGTAGTGATCGATAAAGAGGTTGGTGTGCAAGATAACCATCCAAATGTCTTTAGAATGTATTCTGATGATGCGGCGATTGATACAAATGGGGATGGTGTGGGATTGGGTGTGGTAGTTTGTCTCATGATGGCACATTAGTTGGAGCTATGGAAATGATTGTTCAAGCCTCTTTATCTCCTTTTGCAGCTAAAGTCCAGGCTATTCTTCAGGGTATCAGGTTATTGAAGCAACTGCAATATCGTGATGTTTTAATTTTATCAGATTCCGTTAATGTTGTTAACATGATTTTAGGAGGTTTGCCAGTTTCAGCTGATGTGTATCATTGGATTATCCAGATCCGTGAGCTTGCTGCAACTGACAAATTTTCTTTCTCTCATATGTCTAGGACGTGCAATAGAAGAGTTGATCTGTTGGCAAATGATGCTTTAGCTAACAATAGGTCCATGTTGTGGTTATGTGAGTTCCCACAATGGTTACTATCGATGAGTGCTGCTACTCATTGTAAATGTATTTCTTCTTGTTTACATTAATAAGTGACTTTCTTTGTTTCAAAAAAAAAAAAAAAAATACACATGGATGCTCAAAGTCCAAAAATAAAAAATAAAATAAGTTTTTTTTTTTTTTTTGACAAGTTAGAATTAGAAGATATTATTATCTTATAACAAGATATTTTTGTTCCTTTTGGCTCCCCATTCTACCAGCAATGATGCCAAAAATATATTTTCCAGGTTGTACTAAAGTCAATTATATGGACTTGTGTATTCATGACTTGGTCAATAACAAGTTAATTATTTCAAGATTATTAGTTCATTTTATTCTCAAGGTTTTAAACGTCGACATCGACAAAAATGTTGAGAACTCAATTTTATAAAAATATCGATGTCGATGGATATTTATGAAAAAAATATATAAAAATTGAAATTTTATTAAAATATTTTAAATCGACAAATAAGCATCTCACGTTTTTAAAAAAAAAAATTAAAATTTGTAGAAATGTCGATTCACCTCCTTAAGTCGATATCAGACTCATTGACAGTTGAAAATGTCGATGAAAAGTTAATATCTTGGTTCTACCTTCCATTTTTATTATATCTATTTTATTCTCAATTAAAAACTAAGCTTTCAAATTAATTCCTTTTGTTTTTGCATTTATGTAGTTATGTGGATTTAATTGTTGTACTTTTATGTTTTCTAATAATCTATTAATCTCAATGATATTTGTTGATGATAGATAGTGTTAGATAAGATAGAAAATTGACCACATACTACTTTTCTATTAAAAAGAAAAGGAAAAAAAAAAGTGATGACATACTAAAATAGACCAACATGACATTGATTTTGGCAACAATAATATTGAAACATAGGCAAGATATGGGCTATAGAAATTTAATATATTAAAGTTATTAAAAATTGATGTGATGTTGATGTAGGTTGACTTAAGGTTGATATGGATAATAACCATATTTAACATTGATATGGACTAGAGAAAAATGGAGATCAATAATTACACAAGATGAAAATTTCAAAAAAAAAAAAAAAAAAATACACTAGATGAAGAAATTGAATAATTTTATTAATATAAGGACAAATCTTACACAAATGAAAGATAAAAATTTGATCTTAAAATAATAATAATAATAATAAACTGATGGATTAAATTACAAGTTTAGTACGTCTTTAAACATTTAAATATGTGTCTTCTCTAAATTTTAAAAATGTTTAATGAGTTTCTAAACTTTAAATTTTGTGTCTGATAACCCCTAATCTTTAAAATTGTCAACTAGTCACTGAAGTTTTAATTTTGTGTCTAATGGGTATTGACACATTCAACATTTATTTAAACTAAAGGATCAATTAGACATAAAATTAAATTAAATATCTACTATGACTCTAATTTTTCAATTTGGTTTCTAATATGTTCATGAATTTTAAAACATGTTAAACAAATCAGATTTGTTTAACACAAAATTAAAAGTTCGAAAATTTTTCATATACCTTTTAAAGTTAAGAAATCTATTAGACACAAGCTTAAAAATTTAGATGCTAAATTCTTTTAAATTGTAATTCTTATTTAACCTTACAAATAGGTGAGAAAATTTGGATATCGAACCTATAAGAGAGATTACTAATGCCTTGATCAATTATATTGTGCTCAAATTGATTTTTTTTTTATTTTTTTTATTTTTTTTTGAAAAGGAGATTTTTTTTTTTTTTTTATTTTTCTATTTTGATAAGAACCTCATATTGAATCAAACTTAGCCTAATGCAACAAAACTTCTTTGATAGATTAGCCCACGTGAAAATATTACCCTTACATTTTTAAAAAAGAATAACAAATTTTTCAAAAAGTGTATCTTTTTGTCACTTTCACCAACTTTCATTAAAAAATAATGTAAAATTAAATGGAGGAGTAATATTTTCACATGAGTTATAGTACATGAGTATAATTTAATAATTTGTACCCAATATTAATTTTTTTTTTTTTTGAAAAAATTGTACCCAATATTAATGTATCATGTCAGTTTTTATTTTTAATGTCAGGTTTTTTTTTTTGGACCCAAAAGTTTACTTTTAGGAGAAACTGTACATTTTTTTCTAAAGAGACTGATTTCTCTTAAAAATAATAATTGAAAAAAGGACTATGATTTCAAAAGAAGTAAAAGAAAAGAAAAAAAAAAAAAAAAAAGGTTAATCATATATGAGGACATGGTGATCATATGACCAATTATTCATCCATATAAATATTTATGTTGTTATTTTTAATTTGTATGATATAAACTAATTGTAGGTTCAATGAGAAAGTTAAAAAACTCTGGAAAAAACATAAAATAAGATAAAGTTTCTTTTAAAAAAAAAAAAAAAAAAAGGAAAAAAAAATCATTTCCAAATTAATTGGATAATTACATATACTTCACCTGTTTTCTTTTTCATGTGGGTTCAATCAAATAAATCGAGGTCAGTTTGAGCATAGTTTAATAGATACAACGAGGATTCAATCTCTCACTTACATAGTTACTAAAAAATAAATTAAATTAAATTATTACAGTTGCAATAAATTGAACTGCCAATGTGGGCATAGTTCACTTCTTCCTTAAAGTTTGAGGTTTCAAATTTTCATACTCCACATTTGTTATAAAAAAAATGAAATTGAACTAAAAAAGTCACATTAAATGTTGCAATAGTCATATGGTAGTTCAAATAGCTCCTTAGATTATATTGTAAAAAAAAAAAAAAAAAAAAAAAAAAAAGCTGGAAGTAATTAAAAAATAACAAAATAAAAAGGTATAATATTACATTTATAGCAACATAGTTTTCAAATCTAAAAAATAATATAATATAAAAAACTTAATCCAAAAATATCTTACCTCACTACATGTTATTTCCTAAAAATATAATAGTAATCGCCATGAGAAAAAATAGCGGCTTATTTTGGTTCTTGTGTTTTAAAAGGGCAACTTTAAGTCTCTAATTAAAATATTTTCAAAAAAAAAAAAAAAAAAAAGTCTCTAATTAAAAATAAAAATAATATAGTCACGCAATGATATAGCTATACTAATAGGTCATCAATATTCTTCCACATAAATTAAAAGTTCAATCTTTATCCATACCTTGCCAACAAGAACATAGCTCAACTGGCATAAAGTTGTATTGATAACCACGAGACCTATGGTTCGAATTTCCTAACTCCCATATTGTCAAAAAAAAAAAAAAAAAAAAAAAAATCTTTATCCCTACCTTTATAATATTACATTCTAAACAAAATCATGGTGAAATTAAATTCAAAATTTTCAAATTTTCAAGTAAATTACAAATTTAATCAATGAACATTGACAATGACCATACCTATAACCAAACATTAAAAAAAAAATTATGCCTCATAAATTTTTATTGTAGTTCAGCTCAGTATTATAGACAACGTCACTTAAATATTGATGCAACATGTTAATTAGTCTAACAAATAATGAAGTAAGGTGAGTAGCGTTTTTCTTTTTTAAGTCAAACACTAGGGGGAGATTCAAACGCCTAATCTTTACAAATGCATAGCATCTTAACCTCCTTATCTATGTTCATATCAACAAATAAGATAGATAAGTTAGTTGTACAGCTCCTCTCGACATAAACATTTCACCCCTCGTTTATATCATGTCACAATCGACACGGGAATAAATTTAAAAAAAATGGAGGTAGATGAGATTTTCTTTTTCCAAAAAAAAATGAAATTATTGGAATGAGAAAAAGTACCCAAAAAAAAAATGTACAAGTTGTTAGAAAAGAGAAATAAAAGTTGGGGCCTTAGAGGGGGACCAATTATGGGAAGTATGTGATGGGTAGTACACAAAAGGCAGGCTTTAATGATGTGGGATCAGATGGGTTGCCCTTTCTTTGTCCTCAACTTCAAATATGGTATTTTTTTCCTAATTCCAAGAATTCAATTCTTTTAGCTTTCAAGAGCTTAGAACTTAGTTCAACTGACATAAAGTTTGTATCATCGATTAAGAGATTAGAGATTTAAATCTCTTACCAAACATATTGTCCAAAAAAAAAAAGAACCAATTCTTTTAATTTGAATTTTATTTTGGTCGCTAAACATTCCAGTTTAGGTTTTAGGTAAACTTCCAAACTTATAATACTTTTCGTTTTTGAACTTTCAAAATGTTTTATTTTAGCATTTGAACTTTAAAAAATAATTGTGTTGGTTTTCTATTATTATTATGTTGTCGATTGTCTAATTGGTGAATGGCATAAGAATTCAATTTTTTCATTTTAATCGTTAAGGCTCCATTTGATGAACCCTCTTATTTTTGTTTTTTAGTTTTAAATATTAAATACTTACAATTTTATTTACTGTATTTTTTATGTTTTTAAAAAAATACATTTGAGTTATAAAATAAAACAAAAACAAGTTTTTAAAAACTTCCTTTTTTTTAGATTTTGAAAACGTTTTTTAAAAAAGATTTTAAAAAATAAACATATTAATTTTTAATAAATTATATGACAAAAAACGATGTAACCCTCTTTTTTATGTTCTTTGAGCCAAAATTTTGTAAGTTATCATATGATTAGGCATTTTTCTTAAAGGTTAGTCTTTTTTCTTATTTAATGTACTATTTAAGAATTAATTTTAATTAATAGTTTTCTAACTCAAACCAAAATTGATGACCCATTTTTTTTCAAAATAAACATTATTTATTGATTGAAGAACTTTTGCAAGGTTCCTTTTAAAAGTCTTCTTCTAAAATTCAAATTTAGAATAAGTTGAATATGGTAAACGAAGTACCTTTAAAAAGAATATTTTTTTGCCTTAAAATGCTCATATTTGATATTTGCTTAGAATTTTTAATACTAATTTACTTTATTGATAAAAAATCTATCTAACATTCAACTTTTTAAAAGAGAGTTACGAATATCTTGACTATTATATATATATCTTATATATAATCGTCTCAAATCTTACAATTGGATAAGGTTGATTAGTTTCGTTAACGGAAATTCGTCAAATATGGCAACTTGCTCCACTAGTTAGTTGTACCACATTTGGAAGTTTGTTAAAAAAATCAAACATAATTGTTTAATTCAATCAAACATAATTGTTTAATTCAAGCAATTCACAAGTGAAATAAATATGAGGTAGGTTGTCACAAGTTTTTTTTTTTTTAATTACATAATTCAATTTCTTTGTTCTAAATAGAAAGAGGCGTTCTCAAAAAAAAAAAAAATAGAAAGAGGCTTTTTTTTTTTTTTTTGCCAACAAGTATAGAGCATGCTCTTGGTGGCATAAAGCTTGTATCCCGACCAAGAGGTCGGAGGTTCAATCCCTCACCCCTACATGTTGTCAAAAAAAAAAAAAAAAAAAAAAAAAAAGTTTTTTTTTTTTTTTTTTTTTTTAAGAAAGTTTGTTCTGTGAGAAAAATGATTCTTCGAGAGAAGGGCTCTTGATTTGTTTTAATGAAGAAGTTATATAAAAATGTTGAGATTTTAAAATATAAAATTTCACTCCTTCCTTTAAACTCTTCTATGATTAGGGAGTTGTTTAAGAAAATCCATCTATGAAAAGAGCTTGTTGAATTAAGGAAATTCAACAATTAGAACTGAGTTGTTTTTATTTATTTTGCACAAGTCAACTACTTGTTTTATAATTATTCTAATTTTTTAAAGTGATTTTCATTCCTAGGCATGACTCATGAATGTAGTTTGAAAAAATTAAACTTGATGTCATATTGAAATGTGAAATTCCAACCATGTAAGGTTTGTATCATTCATGTTGCCTTACATGCTTAGAATCATATTGTAAGATAGTGATAATTGTTATTTGACTAAACAACAAGTGAAATTTTGATGTCAAAATAACAATACACAAACATTGGAGTAGTAAAGTGATGAGGTAGTATCCTTGAAAATCAATTTTAGATTTGTCCTAAAATCATATAAAGAAAGATCTTTTTTTTTTTTTTTTTTTTTACAATAGTGTGGGATGGAGGGATTTGAACCACAGACTTCGTGTTGGCATCAGTTCTCTTAATTAACTTAACACAAATTGAGAAATGTGTTGTAAGTAACTATAATAAGTAGTTAACTGAAGTCAATGTTGATAAAGAATAGTCACTCAACTACCTCATACTAGAACGTTATTATAACAAATTTTTGTCAAAATAACATTTCCTAATGTAGTAGGTTAAGTAAAATCTTTTAATGCAGTGAGATTTCTTTGGATCTATAAATGTCAACACGAGCGTAGCTAAGTATCTACAACTACTCCACCCAGGTCATTGACTCAAATTCTCATCTTACATGTGATGTCATATTTTCAAAAAATAATCAAAATACTCCATGCCCAATGATCTCTCTTACCTCAAGTTTCAAGTACTTGAGAGAAGGGAATTGAATTAAGATTTGAAGAATCATTACCAATAAAACTTATTAAGCACACAAAACACTTGGAACTTAATCAATCACCATAATTAGGTTCTTAATAAGGTTACTGAAATTAACATTAGAAGTTAAATATAGGTTAATTTTATGGATGATTTGCCATTTTTAATGATCAATCTACTCAATTAACTACTTGTTACATTTGCAGTTATTTTAATTTTGACTGCATCTTTAAATTCACATTTTATGTAGCCCCTAACCAAAAATCAACTCCAGCATCATTTTTGAAAAGTAACAAAAGTACATATAACTGTTCTAGCCCACTTTTCAAAAGCACAAGCTTCAAAAGAAAATTCTAGCAATGAATCATTGATAATTTTCTACCCAGGAACAATAAATTAGTAACAAATCTCCTCAAAAAAAAAAAAAAAAAAAAAAAAAAAAATTAGTAACAAATAACAATTAAATGACAATTATGTACCAATGACACCACACTTAACAAATATTTGCAACCAAATTAAATAAATGTCTATGATCTATGGTGTGGATCATCATCATCTTCTGACAAGATGAGGGTTTCATATGCTACAAAATGAGGATTACCATATGAGCAGACATGGCTGAAGAAGATTAAACCAGTTCTGACCACCACTTCAAATGCCAAATCTCTCCTCAAAGTTGGTGACTGAGACTTCAAACTCTGTATCCTGATTCCGT
Organism: Luffa aegyptiaca; assembly: GCA_017139565.1. Classification (NCBI taxonomy): domain Eukaryota; kingdom Viridiplantae; phylum Streptophyta; class Magnoliopsida; order Cucurbitales; family Cucurbitaceae; genus Luffa; species Luffa aegyptiaca. The sequence continues at coordinate 14,813,647 of CM029403.1, forward strand.
GGAGTGAAAAACTCCGTTTTCTTCTATCGCTAACCTATCGACTATTCCTGCAACAGCAACAAACTATCAAGAGAAAATCAAGGCTGGTCTTGTCTCCAGAAGTTTGATAGATGGAGGGAAGTGTCCATACTTGAAAGAACTTAACGAAACTCGTCGTGGAAATCATAGTCGTCCTCGTCATCTTCATTGAAAATAGCACTGTAAAATACGTATGGATGATCGATCATTTCTGTCAAGGTGAGACGTCCATCTTTATCTGCATCCGCCTGCAAAATAAAGACAAAGGAGTTGTTGATCAACAGATATAATTGCTCCCTTGGGAAGAAAAACACAACTTTTAGGCTTAATCTAGATCTCGTGGTAATGCTTTCTAATCAAGACAACAAAAATTTGCAAGAAAGTCTTTCAACGTAAAATGATAAATAAAACGATGCCATCCGACGCCTTAATATTCTGAGGCTGAGAGAACAACTTGGTCTATCTGATTAAAATCAATGAGGAGCAAATAACATTAACAATTATGCTATAGTTGATTAAATTGCAAGTCAGGTGCAATGCATTCAAAATGATCAAATGATTTAAGGAGAAACTGAAATCTCTTGCTGCAGTATATCACACAATTTTAAAACAGGAAATAGTTGGTGAATGGTTGTGTTTTTTACATAATATCTTAATATATCAAGGATGGCTGCTCGGTCTAGTAAAATTTAAAATAACAGTACACGAATATAAAATAATCCATTTATAACCCAGCAAGCTCTCATTGTTGTGGTGGGGGGGCATACTTCTGCAACCATACATAAGAGTCTCTGACTCTCATGATAAGGGCGTATTATTTTGAGATGATTGTTTATGCCATTAATGTGTGCAAATCCAAGCAATATCTCAATTACGAAGCCAAAAAAATTCAACACCTTTGATACTTTCATATGAGTTTCAAGATTTTGTCGAGCATGAGTACCTGCTGTATGATATATTCTGCTTGTTGTTTTGCATAGTAATGCTCTGATGGGTGGATTTTTCCAATTATAGGTAACAGCTCTACATCAGACAGGTGCCTATGAAAAACAAAATAACATAAACAAATCACTAAAGTTGCCAGGGAACTCTGCAGATACCAAGTACGAAGCTGTCCACATCATAAATTTAGTTACCCGTCGTTATCTTTGTCTAGTACTGAAAACAAGTTTCTAGCGGGGCCATCCCTGGAATCTTCCGAATGATGTGAAGAATTGTGATTCTCATCATAATTTCTCACCATGTCAAAGAGTCCATGGAAAAACTCGTTGAAGTTTATCTTTCCATCCTTGTCTGAATCTCTCTCCCTACAAAGCCACTCACCAATGGACTAGTTAGCAAAGCTGCTGAAATGCCAAACCCCAAACAATCAAAAAGATTACACCCTTCCAAATATATTAAGCTTGCAAATAATAATAAATTGATATTGATCCGAGGGGAAAGAATGTATTATCAAAGTCATAAATTACACACTAATTCTGGTTCTCAGTTAAGCTCGTGTAGATGCTATACATATATACGAGCTCCTTTGTTTTTTCTTTATAGATTATTTGTAATAAGCATTTCATTGAAGCCGTTGAAAGATGTAAAAGAAAGGGAACACCTATAAACTCAGGAGGGCAGATACTATCCACAACATAAACTTCTCGAGAATGGTAATAAATTAATTTAAAACAACAAAAATACTTATCACATGCCACAAGACGATAACATTTATTTGCATACAATATATATTTATTATTTTTACAAAGTGAAATGTAACATCACCATATGCATATATTTATTTTTTATTATTTTTACTGGTTCAAGATCTACATTTAGATTTTGAGAGAACAGCAAGAGAGGGAGCTCTGCCTTCCATCACTCCTCAAGGTTGAAAAGTTTGGGCTGATAGCCACCCAACACTCCGTTTTCAAAAACTTTGTATGCTTGATACCAACGGTTAGGATCTGAAGTTTAGGAAGGCTCAATCACAATGAAGTTGTTGAATGGAATCTCCTCTCCAAGTGGTAGAAGGTTTTAGGCCCAATGATACAGCAGTATACCAAACTATATGGCTCCAATTCTTCTTGAAACTTACTACAAAGTCCATTCTCACCTTCCTAGAACTCATAGATGTCCCTGCTCCTAGAAGAGCTAACAGGTTGGTTCAGGGAGTCTATGAATTTTTTTTTTTCTTTTTTTATTGTGGATGTTAATATAGAGCAAACAAAGCACCATGATGCTCGTATGCCTCCCAACTGGTGTGGTTTTGAGCTCCAACCATAATGAAAGTCTAGAACACCTGTTTCTTCACAGTCCATTTTATATATATATATATATGATAAAGGGGGAAACTAAAAACAAACGGAAAGAAATTGCTGAACGGTCTATAAAATAAAACAAAAATAATCTATACAATTTGAGTCTGCATCTCCTTGCTTCTCTAATATTACCATCCTCTTCCAGCAGAGCCTGTTTTCTCCTCAATCAGAAGAGGCTAAGGAACTGGTGCTGATGGTTTGTCACTATGGAACAATGGAAGGAAACATTACCAATCCCATCTGAAGTGGAGTTGACAGAATGTTTCTTTTTATAAGAAACGGAGAAAAGGCAAACAACCTAAGGCCCAAGGGCCCAGCCTAAAAGCTACAAAAAGAAGTGATAAAAGAACCTACATAAAGAGAGCCTTCCAATCGGAAATAATTATCAAAAGATGATTAGAGAGGTAATCATTCCTAAGCCTTTGGAAGGATTTCAATGGAGAGATGATGAGATAGGAGTAAAATCAAGGAGGAAGAATACATCCTTTGCAACGAAAGAATCAATTAGAAACAACATGCAGGAGGAAGACACGATACTCAAGAAACAGGTGTGACTGTGAACAGTTTAAAGGAGATAGTGCAAATAGATTTGGAAACAACACGGCAGTTGTTTTGAGCAGATGCTTCCATGACAACCAGCTAAAGATTCTTAAAGAATCCACAAATCAAATAAAAGAAGTGTGTTAAATCCTTTGCACCTAACAAAACACTGCTTAGATGTGAGAATGCTGATGAAGCTAGAATGCTGAGTCTATACAGAGAATAGAGCAATAGTTTTCACCAAAATTCAAAAAATGGAGAGAAGATATCAGTGAAAGGATGGTTGTCGTTTCCCCATGTGGTGGACAGCTAAAAATTAGAAATCTTCCACCAAATATTTGAAGAGATAGAAACAAAATGCGGCGGTTTGATTGAACGTACAAAAAGAACATTAACTCAGCTAGGTGAAATAGAAGCTTACATTAGAGTAAAAGAGACACTAGATTTTTACCGGCTGAAGTCAAAATGGAAAGGATCAATGGAGAATCCCTCACAGATTAAATAACAAACTACTATGAAGAATGATACTCGTGTATATATCACTAGGAATTTTTGGAAGTTAAATTCATGAGAACAGAGAAACAGACTTGTGTCTGGCAGACAAAAGAGTATTTAAATCCCAATGATCTTCATCTTCCCCCAGTAATTCAAGTACTGGACCAAGAAAACAAGCCAAATAGCTGCAACTTCAAAGTTGGTACACAGTCTTTCAGTTACCCAATGGATTTTGAACTTTAAATTTTGATTTCCCTCCAGATTTAGGTAAGACAAAATTTGTCCGATGGAAAGATCACCCTCAAGCCCAACAGATAAGATGCCCAAGCAAACAATGAGTTGAGTTGGTTCACGAAGAAAGAGAAGTGCACTAGCAAACAATTGCCATGAAACTTTTTTTTTATAAGAAACAATGGCCATGGAACTTTAATGCAACATGCAACTTCATGAAAAGCCACCTGCAAATAAAAATTAGAGAACCACGCTTGGGTAGCAAAAACTTAATTAAAACGTCTCTTTCCAAGTTTAGATGATGTGGGTAAAAGTAAAAAACTACAGCCAAAGATCATCAGAGCATTGTCTCCAATGCTTGGAATCCTGATTTCAGAAGGCCTCTCTGTAATTGGGAGATTAATGAGCTACCAAATCACAGATAATCACCATGATAAACAGATGTAGACTTTGGAGAAGGGCGGAATTTCTTATTGGCACCATATTCTTGGGGTTTAAAGAATAAAGAGTCCTTGAAGAAAGCCTCTTCAAATCTACAGGGCACAGAGGCACCCCCAAGAGTAAACATTTTTCTTGCAGACTTTACTATGGGAGGGAAAAATCCAGCTTAGGTTATTCAAAGAAGAAATCAATATTGAGACTTATCTCTTAATTGTGTTTGTTGTGCTTGAAGAACGAAAACTTAGATTGCTGCATAGCCCGTAAATCTTTGGAACGTTATTGGATAGTTTGGTATCCATTGGAGTTTCTCCTCTACCTTCAGACAATCTCCACAGCAACTGCGTTTTTACCACTTTTTTAAAAGGACGTCCAACATTCTTCGGGAGAAAAGGTTCAGAACTCTTATTTGTGAATTGAAAGAAACCATAAAATTTTCTCAACGAGGGTAGATAGGAGAGAAGTAGGTTCAGGAAGACATTCATTGTAAAACTTCCTTTTGGAGTGCAACAGCCAAGTTATTTTGTAATAATGAATCTTTTTTTTATCAACGCCAATTAGAGAAGCTTTTTGTAACCCATCTCGACTTATGGATGGATTTCTTATACCCTCTTTTGTGCTTTTATTCCTTCATGGTATCTTATACGTTCGTTATAAAAGAAAATGGCAGCAAGGTAGTGTGTGTGTTGTGAGAGGGGGGGGAATTATACCAAGTGGCTGTTTGAAGATGTACAATCTTAGAGATGGTTGGAAGGAGCAGAATGACAGTAAGTGCAGAGCCTTAAACTAAAGAGAATTTGAAGAGTGGTTGCAACTGATTTAGTGCTTCGGAGACTTCCACTTCCTGGTCCTAAGACTCCAAACAAGCAAACTCTCTAATCAGGCATTTTTTACACCAACCCCATAGTCATGCACTTCTATGTCTAAATGCAATTCCCTTTATTTGAGGCAGTCTTGCCACCATGGATGAAAAAAAAATTAAACCAGAGTTTTCATTGATATTTGAAACGACAATGTTTTAAGTTAAAAGACTCCCACAAGAATCCCTAAACTGAAAATTATATGAAAGAAGAAATTAACCCACAAATTTTCATTCATGTATTGTTACATTTAATTCAAATGTAACAGCAGCCATTGACAGCGGAAGCTTGCCTGCATGATAAACACTCGAATATGCAAGTCTTAGAAAAATGAATCATGATGTAGACAAAAACATATTGCAAAAGTAATTCAGGTGACAAAACAGAAAAGCAAGAACCCAACATCATATATCTATCATATTTTCAATGACTTCAATCACGCATCAAATGGTTCTTTGTCGACATGAAACTAATTAATTCTAAAGTTTGATGGACAGTTCAAGAGTAGCCAAAATGAGATACATATTATGAAATTAGAAAACAGCAGCTATATTAGAGTTCATAGATAGTCATAGTCTTTATTTCAGTTAAACAATCCGTTAAAGCCCTCGGTAAGAATCTCCATAGGCTAAAGTTATTTTAAATGCAGTAGAAACAAAGACTTCGAAACAACGGAACTAAAACATTGTGAAGAAAAATTGCGAGAACTGTGAAGAACAAAACTTCGTATAATTTCATTACCGTATTTCTTCCTGACACAGCCAATGAAGTAGCTTCGGGTTTTTGCTATCAGCTGGATGCAGAAAGCTAAAAATCCAGAGATGAAGAAAAATTATAAGCATCTCGCAATTAAAATATCCAATAACTTTCAATACTCACCCTCAAAAAGTAACCTCTACAGATCTTAAACTTACTCGTTGAACTCGGTTAAATTCAAAAGACTATCTCCATCCGCATCTGACACAATAAAATGTTCGTGTTTCCACCAACCCATATCGTAGCCAAAGGAACTGTTATCTGGTGGACAGTTTAGTAATGAGTAACACACAAAAGAACAGCCTAAAGGGATCTACAACTAAAAGTAGAAGAAAACATCAAACAAAGGGAAAACCCGCTGGGAATCTACATCATAAGTGCAGCAAATACATTGGTTTTGGTCAAAATACTTCTCACTTGAGAAGTGATCGAAAAATGTTCTAAACTGTAAACTCTTAGTCCCAGATATTGAACATCACATTACAGAACGTATCAAGTTTCTAAACCGTATAACAATCCCGACGAGCAAGATATTGATCACGACAAGAAGAAACAAAAGACGTTAGACTCACCAATTCATTGTCGAGCATACATAAAACCAAAATCCACGAGCATTTGAAGTAAAACAGACCTGAATTGCGAACCCAACTGGGAGGCTCGTACTCCGAAAATGAAATGAGCCCATCACGATTCTTATCATGCGTCTCCAACTCCCTCTGCGTCCTATGCAAAGTTTCCCTCTCAGCCTGCTGCAAATTCCACTCAGTCAGCTCATCGACAGAGACAAATCCATCATGTGGGTGAACATCAATCTTCGGAAACAGCAACGTCAGCCGATCGGTCACATTGAACCTATTGTCATCATTGAGATAATCCTCAGCATTCGCGAAATCCTCCCACTCGGGCTGCGATTCTTCACCGGGTGCCGATTCCGTCATATGCGTCGCCACCTCCGGATGGTGTTGTTCCACATACTGCTTCTCCCATTGCCGGTCTTCACGGCGGCGCTCAATGTCAGCGACGAGAGGGTCGAACGGCACAGCGTCGTGGTGATGGTGGTTGGGGTGGTGCGAAGGGGCAAAAGTGAAGTTGGAGCGAAGCTTGAGGCGGCGATGGCGGTGATTTGGGGTTTTATTGGGGGAGTGGGAAACGAGGAGGAGGAGAAGAATGGCTACTGTAATGTATATGATAATGGAAGCTTTGCCCATTCTGTGAAGTGCAGAACAATGGCTGTCAATGGCGAATGGGGGGATTGCAGAGACGATTGTTGAAGATGGAATGAGATGGATTGAGAATTTGAAAGCGAGATCTGTGAAGAATTTGAGAGATGGGAAGAAGAGAGATTCTTAGAGTGAAAACCAAATCAATGAAGTTAGAGAGGGAACGAGTTGACGATTTGGACTAAACAAAGTTGGTTTTGTTGATCATTGATGACTTCTTAGACGTGGTTTCGTAGATCTGCTGAATTCCCCTTGTTTTCTATTTGATTTTGTTTTTCGTTTTTATTCTGTATTTTTTAATTATCTCTCTGATTTAAGAGTTGATTTTCGTACTGATATTTAGCGAGTGATTCTATTTTAATATTTTGTTGTTCAAAGAGTGGAAATTCTAAAAGACTCAAAAAAAAACAAAAAAAAACAATTTTTTTTTTGTATGTTTGGATGGTATTCAATTGTTGAATTTGAAATTTTAAAATGCTTAATTAAATTAAAAAAGACAAAATAAATTTAATAAAGATAATATTTCATGTGTATAAACTTTATTCTTTTGTTTGTTAAATTAAAATAGAATTATTGTAATGGGTAGTAATTCTTGTTTGTAAATATAACAATTTAAAAAATATTGACAAATATGGCAAATCTACAAGTGACAACTGTTACGGATAAAGTTAATAGTCTACCAACAATAATTGTAATTGTGATTAAAGTATATAATTCTATCACTGAACTTTAATTTTGTTTTTATTTGCAAATTGTTTTGGCTAATCTATATGTGATTGACATCTATCACTAATATACTTCAATCACGATGATGTAGACTATTAGTGACAGTATCGTTAATTGAAAAGTAAATAATTACATTTGTGATAGAAGTATATCACTTCTATGACTGATAAACTTCAATTTTATATTTACAAGTAGTTTTAGAGTTTGTTATGTTTCCAATTATTTTAGTTTATTTTACTATTTGTACAAACAACCCATTAAAATGTGTATGATATAATTTATTGTAAATTATATGATATTATAAAATAATAATTACACAAATTATATAACATGTTTATAAATTTGGATAAAAACACATATTTATAAATCAATTATTGATAGTTTATATTCGACTTAATATTTATATGACAACTAGTTTACAGTTTATAAATACATTATCAAATACATTTTGAACAATTGTTTAAATTGGGATACAATTTCTAAATATGTTTTCAAAAACATATCTGCAAGTATGAAATACAACCATCATTTTCCTAATTCATGTGTCCAAATCACTAACCAAACGCACACGTGAAGTGTTATGTTGAATTTATGATATAAAAATGTGAGAAAACAAATGACAATGAATATAGATCAAATTGATCGTCTTTTAAATGTAAAATGACCAAAATGAACTAAGCTAAAAGCATAAACACCAAAATAGACGTTTTGAGATGAACCAAAAGAAAAAGTAAGATCCAAATAGTATTTCAATTGATTTTTTCATTTTTTTAATATAAAAATCACATAGATAAGTTTTCATTTAAATACTAGTTTAAAAAAAAAAAAAAAAAAAAAAAAAAAAAAAAAAAAAAAAAAAAAAGGAAAAGACATTTTTTGTCCCTGAGGTTTGGGTTAGGTTATACTTTGGTTTATGAGTTTTCAAACTCAACAATTTTACCTGGATTTCGTTACACTTTTGATCCCTCCGTCTAATTTTTTGTTAAACATTAACAGTTTGCTAACGTGACACTACTTTTTTTAATAAAAAAATTATTTTTTTTTTCATTTTTTTAATGAAAACAATAAAAAATATTAATTTTTAAATATATTTTATCTTGGGAAAAATCATTTTTAACCCTAAACTTTGGGGGTTGTATCAATTTTAACCATGAACTTTCAATTTCATCAAATTGAACCTTAAACTTAATAAGTTGTATCAATTTTAACCCTGAACTTTCAATTTCATCAAATTGAACCTCAAACTTATCGGATCGTATCAATTTTAACCCTAAACTTGCGTAAGTGTTACAATGTATACCTTTGGTTAACTTTCCGTTCGAACCACTGCACATAATTGATTATTTCTTCAATTTTTTTTTCTTAATTCACATTGCACCTGAATTGGTTTCTTATAAATAAAATATTGGAAAAAAATTATTTTAGATGACTTTTTCTTGTTGTTGAGAACTTTAATTGTGAGGGTTTATATTCACTGCTAATATTTAAGATTACGAAAGCAAAGACACTTTTGAGGTCTTGTTATCTTCAAATATTTGATGGTTTTTTCTTATTGCTAAGAAAGAACGTTGTGGGATTTTTTTTCTTCTTTTACTGTGTTGGGGGAAATTACAAATAACAGAGGAAAAGGAGAAAATATTGAGAAACAAACACGTAAACAATTAGGTTGAAGCGCGGGTATCTCGCTCTCTTTAAGGAGATTCAAGCCCTCTGCGGTGTATAATTTTCTTTATCAATCACCGGTGCAGCAGGTATTCTCAAGCCTGTCCCCTCCAGGATACAACAACCCAACTGAAACGTTGTGTAGCTCAAACCACTTTGCACTAAGAGGTTGAGCTCAAAGCTCCACAACAAAGAACACCTCTTTTGGCCAATTGCTCTTAAAAGAGCAAAAGAGATAAATATGAGAAAGTAAAGAAAAGAAGATAGGAATTGTTATGTTTCTTGTTATATTGAAAGTGTTTGTGAGAGAGGTATTTATAGGAGAATTGTAGATCTAAAAATTTATGACAAAACAAAAGTAACCCAAAAATTAAATAGACAAAACCTCTCCAAATACGTTTTCTCACTTTTGAAATGAGAGAAAACTCTCCAAAATTTAACATCCAAGATTGAAACTCATATTTAAATTACAATTAAATATTAAAATGTTACAACATTCCCCCACTCATTTTAATATTTAAAATAATCAAAATCAATTGGCCATAAGAAAGATAATTATGCATCATAAAGGTGTGACTTTGCATTGAACCTTTACTAGTGAAATAATAATCTCTACTCTAGCGTTAGTAGTGGTCTCTGACTTGAACTCTAACACTTAAGGGGAAATAGAGGATTATTATCCACACATAATTATCCAGGTGTTGACATGAGCTTTATTAGTTAGCACGTTACGGCCTTGTGCTGATCCCAGTATTTCATGAGTGTATTTGAGAATAAGTCCCATATCCTCATAGAGAGCGACCCCACTCTCACACTCATATAGGTAAAATCTGTCAAGGGTGCTCCTATAACTATGACACCCCACTCATAAGAGCTACAGATCTTATTACGAGTTTATTGAAAAACTCAACCCTCCATAACGTTATAGGATAAATGCACTCACACCATAGGGATAGATTAAATATAAAGATAGTGCATTTTTACGGCCACCTTATAATTCGTTTTTCCCTTTGAACCTAGTTCTCAAGATCTCTGATCACTAGGTGGGTATCCTTATATATGGCTCATGATAATTATAAGGGCTTCAATCCCATCCCCCTCGATGTGTTCCAGACCCTTTCTCTAGTCAAGGCCTTTGTTAATGGATCTGCAAGATTATCACACGATTTAATGTAATTCACATTAATAATCCCATTACTCAAATAGGATCTCACAGTACTGTGTTTTCTTCTAATAGGTCTGGACTTTCCGTTATAAAAACGGTTTTTTACTATACCAATTGTAGCAGTGTTATCACAATTTATTAAAATAGGAGGTATTGGTTTCTCCCACATTGGAATCTCATATAATAAAGCAATAAGCTCTGCTTCCATAGTAGAGTTGGCAATAATTGTTTGCTTTTTAGATTTCTAACAAATAGCACCACCTCCCAAGGTAAAATTATACCCTGTAGTATATAGAGAATCACCTGACAATGTATTCCAGTCAGCATCAGAAAATCCTTCAACAACAGCAGGATATTTTTTATAAAGTAAGCCATAATCTTTCGTTCCCAATAAATATTTCATAACACGATCAATGACATGCCAGTGTTCTTTACATGGCTTACTTGTAAACTTGCTAAGAACTCCTACTGCATATGCAATGTCAAGTCTAGTACAATCAGTTGCATATTGTAGGCTACCAATCACGCTAGCATACTCCTTTTATTTATTATATCACATTCATTTTCAACAGGAAACAAGTGAAAACTAGAATCAAATGGAGTAGATACATGTTTACAATCAAAATAATTGTATTTTCTGAGTATTTTCTCAATATAATGTGATTGGTCAAGAAAAAACCCATCTGAGGTTTTAGTTATTTTCATACCCAGAATATAATTAGCCTCACCAAGATCTTTCATGTCAAAATGGCTCCTCAATAAATTTTTTGTTTCATTTATAACAAAAATATTTGAGCCAAAGATCAATAAATCATCAACATATAGGCTAATAATAACATGCAAATCATCCCATGATTTATAATAGATGCATTTATCACATTCATTTGATTTATAACCATTATTTAGCATGCAAGAATCAAATTTCTCATGCCACTGCTTTGGGGCTTGTTTTAAGCCATATAGGGATTTAGTAAGCTTACACATTTTGTTCTCTTGCCCAGGTTCTATAAAACCTTCAGGTTGGTCCATATATATTTCTTCTTCTAAATCACCATTTAGAAAAGCTGTTTTCACATCCATTTGATGAATGCTCATATCAAAAATTGCAGCAATTGCAATTAACAATCTAATGGATGTGATTCGCGTTACCGGAGAAAAGGTATCAAAGAAGTCTAAATCTTCTTTTTGTTTAAACCCTTTTGCAACAAGTCTAGCTTTATACTTGTCTATACTACCATCCGGTTTCAACTTTTTTCTCAGGACCCATTTACACCCTATAGTTTTACACCCTGGTGGTAGATCAACTAATTTTCAAGTTTTGTTAGAAATTAGTGATTCCATTTCATCATTTACAGCCTCTTCCCAGAAAATTGCATCCGGAGATGATAGAGCTTGCAAAGAAATTGGTGTTTCCTGAATATTATAAACATAAAAATCAGGACCAAAATCTTTCACAATTCTAGCTCTTTTACTCCTCCTTAATTCTACTTGAGAATTTTCATTATTATCACTAGGAGTAGAAGAACCAAACTTAGTAGAAGTTTGTTTCAGAATTTTGTCCCCCACTATTTCTTGACTTGAAAGGATATTTTTCTTCATGAAAAATTGCATCACTTGATTCAAAAATCACGTTATGTTCAATATCAAGAAATTGATAGGCTGTACTATTAATTGCATATCCAAGAAAAACACAAGTGGTAGCTTTAGACCCTAACTTAGGCCTTTTTGGGTTTGTTAGCCTTACAAAAGCTAAACATCCCCAAACCCTTAAATATCCCAAATTTGGCTTATATCCTTTCCACAATTGAAAAGGTGTGATTTTTGTCTTTTTATGTGGCACTCTATTTAACACATGACAAGCAGTTAAAACAGCTTCACCCCAAAGATTAAAAGATGCACCTGATTCTAATAGCATAGCATTAGTTAGCCCAATTAAGGTTCTATTTTTCCTCTCAGCTACTCCATTAGAAGCGGGTGAATATGGAGGAGTAGTCTCATGAAATATTCTCAATGATTCAACATATGAATTGAATTCAAATGATTCATATTCTCGACCTCTATCACTTCTAATTCTTTTAATTTTTCTACCGAATTGATTTTCAACTTCAAGGAGGAATTTTTTAAAATTCTCAAAAGCATCACTTTTGTTTTTCAATAAATAAACATGAGTATATTTAGAAAAATCATCGATAAAAGTGATGAAATATCTATTTCCTCTTCTGGTTAAAATTCCTTCAAATTCACACAAGTCTGTATGAATTAACTCTAATAATTCGGTATTTCTTTCCACACTTTTATGAGGTCCTTTTGTAATTTTTGCTTTACTGCAAATTTCACATTTCTCAAAATTATTTTTTAGACTAGGAATTAATCCAAGACTACTCATAACTCCTACATATTTACTATTTATATGACACAAACGAGCATGCCAAAAATTTAAAGAAGAAAGCATGTAAATTGAACTGGTAGATGCTTTATTAATATTTTCAATGTTGAATTTGAACATTCCATCACAAGCATAACCTTTTCCAACAAAAATTCCCTTTTTAGTTATCACATATTGATCAGATTCCATAGTTTGCTTAAAACCAGCTTTATTAAGAAGATAACTCGACATTAAATTCTTCCTCATGGAGGGTGTATGAAGCACATCTTTCAACATTAAAACCCTTCCAGAGGTGAATTTTAATTCAACCTCACCAGTTCCCATAATTTGGATAGTATGGGAATCACCAAGCATTATTGTTTTAGGCTCCTTAAAAGGAGTATAAACTTTGAACCAATTTTTGTCATAACAGACATGTCTATTGACTCCAGAATCAGCCCACCATCCTTCAACACTTTGAACCATATAAATATCAGTAATCATAGCCATAAATGGCTCTTCGGTAACATTGGCCTGAGGTACAGGTTCTTGTTTCCAGAATCTGCAAATTTGAGCAATATGCCCACTTTTGCCACAAACAAAACATACTGATCTTGAGTGTTGAGGATGTACTTGGTTCTTATTCACTTGGGTTGAATTTTTCTTATTAGAAAAGTGAGGTTTGTTATTCTTTTTCATATGATTCTTCTTTGGCTTTAAGTGACTATTTTTTGGATTTTGACCATTAGGTAAATTATCATTCGAAGAGATTAGATTTACCTTGGTGGGAATTTCATTGCTTTCTTGAATCCATGCATCTTGCCCTCTTGCCTCTTCCTCCACACGAATGTGAGTAATTAGCGTTTATAGAGAGATTTCTTTTTGCTTATGGCGCATATTCTTTTGAAATTCTCTCCAAGATGGTGGAAGCTTGTCGATTATGCCGGCAACAATAAGATTGTCTCCAATCTTAATTCCTTCAGATGCTACTTCAGCTACTATCATCTGAAAATCTTGTGCTTGCTCCACTACAGACTTTCCATCTACCATCTGGAAGCGAAAGAAGCGACTGACAGCATATTTTTTCGCGCTTGCTTCTTCAGTATCATATTTATTCTGCAAGGCTTTCCATATTTTCTTGGCAGATGTGAAAGTAGTATCATAATAATCATAAAAATGATCAGCAAGGCAATTTAGAAGATAGTACCAACATTTGTACTCATCTTTCTGAACTTATCAAGTTTCTCATGGTGTTCCAGGAACTCTTCAACGTTCATGCTTTCAGTATCGATCTTCTTTGGGTTCTTTTCTGTGAGGACATAGGCCACATTGAGAAGATTAAGGTAGAACAACACTTTTCCTTTCCATCTCTTAAAGTGTGCTCCCTTAAATCGAAAGGGCTTGTTGAGATCTCCAACATTCTCATTTGGCTTCTCAATAGTAGACTCCATGTTTGAACTCTCCTTAAAATTGTTGGGGGAAATTACAAATAACAGAGGAAAATGAGAAAATATTGAGAAACAAACACGTAAACAATTAGGTTGAGGCGCAGGTATCTCGCTCTCTTTAAGGAGATTCAAGCCATCTGCGGTGTATAATTTTCTTTATCAATCACCGGTGCAGCAAGTATTCTCAAGTCTGTCCCCTCCAGGATACAACAACCCAACTGAAACGTTGTGTAGCTCAAACCACTTTGCACTAAGAGGTTGAGCTCAAAGCTCCACAACAAAGAACACCTCTTTTGGCCAATTGCTCTTAAAAGAGCAAAAGAGAGAAATATGAGAAAGTAAAGAAAAGAAGATAGGAATTGTTATGTTTCTTGTTATATTGAAAGTGTTTGTGAGAGAGGTATTTATAGGAGAATTGTAGATCTAAAAATTTATGACAAAACAAAAGTAATCCAAAAATTAAATAGACAAAACCTCTCCAAATACGTTTTCTCACTTTTGAAATGAGAGAAAACTCTCTAAAATTTAACATCCAAGATTGAAACTCATATTTAAATTACAATTAAATATTAAAATATTACAACATACTGTTTTTTTTTTCTTGCTAATTAGAAGAATGAAAAAATGTAGGAAACAAAAATCAATAAATTTCGAGTATTTTATTTCTCATATTTGTTGGATTTTTCTTGTTGCCAATAAATAAATAAATAAATAAATAAATAAATATATATATATATATATATATATTGTGATTCTTTTTTGGATAATAATGGGAAGAATAGTATGGAATATTTGATTTCTTCTAGTTTTCCCAACAAATTTCTTACAAAACACTAACCCAAGTACAGTGTGAATTAAAAAAAAAAAAAAAGTAAATGATCAATTACATGTTTTAATAGCAATTCAAATAAAAAGTTGACCAAATGTCTACATTACAACATTTATGCAAGTTTAAGGTTCAAATTGATACAATTTGTTAAGTTTAAGGTTCAAATTGATACAATTTGTTAAGTTTAAGGTTCAAATTGATGAAATTGAAAGTTTAGGGTTAAAATTGATACAACCTGCTAAGTTCAAGGGTCAAAATTGATTTTTTCCCTTTTATTTTTATTTATTTCTTTCTTTCATCTTCTTGTTCAACACCCTCATCATCACCAACATCCTTCTTTTTCTTCAACACTCTCACCAAAGCTCCAGTCGTCGTCTTTTTTTTTTTGTTTTTTTTTTTCTCTCCCTCACTTTCGCCGGAAAACCGCTGGAAAATCGTCCCAAAATAGCAGCAACTAGCGTCCCCTCAACGACCATTGGCGGAGATACAACCTACAGTTGGTGCACGTGCCTCGAACCAACAGAAAACCAACATCTAACGCTTTGTAACCCAATGAAGAATCAAGAAAGGAAGGATTGAGAGAGAGAGTGTTCGGATAGAGAGATATTCGAAATCAAACCCATCTCACTCATCTGCTAGAATGCCCGCGAACGCCGACCACAAACCGCCGCTGCACAGCCGTGGATGTTGTCGGAGAAGACGCGCGAGGAAGCTGCTGGTTGGAAGTGCGGAACGTCGTCGAAGAAGGTTGTTCGTGCGACTGCTCAGGCTTGTTCCAGATTTGGGTTTCGGGTCCTTCGTGCGAGCAGATCTGGACTTCTCCGACTAGCACAAGACCCACGACGCGCGATGGCAGCGAGTGAAACTCTCAGATCTGGACTTATTTATTTATTTTGACAACATATAGGGTAGAGGGGTGTGACATTGAACCTCTCTTGTTGGCGATCATTTTTTAATTGAAATAAATATATTTTTTTTTGTCAATTTTAATTTTAATTTTAATACATACACACACATATATATATATACATACATATATTAATATTTATTTATTTATTATTTTAAACAATATTAGAATAATATTCCAAAATCTTTCAAGAATTGATGAATGAAACCATTAACACTCCATTGCTATAATATTTAAATAAAAAAAAAAAAAAAAGTTTATTTGTAAAAAATTAATCATCCTTTTTTTCCCCTTCCACAACTCACAATGAGAGCACCGCGAAGGAATTGCAAAAGAGAAGAATCCATTGACGGAGAAGGTACAGTACAGCACTACATGTAATGTAATTTGAAGATTCAGAACTTCGAACTGTAATGGCGGCGAAGGAGGCGATCGGACGCCGCGCCGGTGAGCCCTAACTTCTCGCCATCCAGTTAAACCGAAATCCGGATTGTATCCATTCCAATGTGTGAATCTTGAATTTCTAAATCCCCCAATATCATTAAATCAAATGCACTAACAGCAGATTCAACGTTCATGCCGCCTTCTTCTTCCGACGCTCCTTTCTCCGATCGTCGTCATCTTCATCGGTACTGTTAGACTCCTCGTCGTCGCCTTCATCGTCCTCATCAGACGGAGGCGAAGGATCGAGACGAGCGGCATCCTTGGCCCACTGAATCAACTTCTCAACCTCATCCTCTTCGTCGTCGCTATCAACATCGTTAGGTATCGAAGACGGAGGCGGAGTAGTCGAGGAAGGCAAAGACGCCTTCAGAGCAGCGAATCTAGCAGCGAGATCGTCACCGAGAATCGACTGAGATTCGCCATCAACGTCGAGATTTTCAATCGCCGGCGGCATAGACGACGAATCGGATTGAAGCTGCGGCTGAGAAGGCCGAGGATTGCGGGGAGCGGCGGCGGCGGCGGAGGAAGGTCGCGATCTTAGGGCTTGGAATCGGCGATCGAGATCGGAATCGAGATAGTTTGGGGATACACGCGACATGTGTGAATCGATACTCAATTTCAGCATGAGATCGTCCTGAGCAGCTTGCAGCAATTGCTCCACTTGTTCGTCGTCGTTGCTGCTTCCCGTCTTCTTTCTGAAATCCATTTTTCTTTTCTGATCGACTTTGCTTCTTCTTCTTCTCTTCTCTTCCCAAATCTTCTGTCAATTTTAGCAATTTCAGACATTGATATTGTGTTTTTATTAAAAAATTTCACTAGACAGAAAATTACCCTTATACCCCTAACTTTAAGAAAATAATAAAAATAAAAAATCAATTCCTTGGTTGGAAAAAAGTATTTCGGTTAAAAATCACTTTTGGTCCATAAACTTTGATTTGTAACGATTGAGTGTACTTTCAATTTTGTAACAATTTAGTTCCTGAACTTTAATAAGTAACAATTTAGTCCATATACTTTCAAATTTGTAACAATTTAGTCCCTATACTTTCAAATTTGTAAAAATTTAATCCTTGTCGCAAAAAAAATCATCAAAATTAAATGTCGGTTTTTATTATTTAATGATTACACTTAAACATATTGGTTTCCAAATTAGTTTATTAATCTATCTTAGGTAAAAAAAAATCATTAAATCTTTACATTAATTTTTCACGAGGGCCTAAATCGTTACAAATTTGAAAGTACAGGACTAAATTGTTACAAAATTGAAAGTACATGGACTAAATAATTACAACATTTAAAGTATATAGACTAAATAGTTACAAATCAAAGTTCGGAGACTAAATTGTTACTTTCATAAAAGTTTAGGGATCAAGAGTGATTTTTAACCAAAAATATTTTATGAGACCGTTACAATGCGCCTCACAATAACCATTGGTGTAAATTTCAAAATCTATATGCCTTTAATAACTAAAAAAAATGTTTGATGCAAATTTGAGATTTCAAATTTATATTGGTTAAACACGATTAAAATACATCTTTTTAGAAGCGATTAAAATACCTTTGAACTATGGGATTGGTATCAATTGAATCTCAATACTTTGAAATTTTTCATTCCACCCTTGAAGTTTGAAGTAATTTGTTTAAAAATGACCATTGAAGATTTTTTTCCACAATGACGTATATTGATTTGAATACATATGTTGAAAAAATAAAATATAAACACATGCAAACACGTTATTTTTCTTCCATGAACTAACAAAAAAAAGTCTTTTGGTCATTTTAAAATCAACTTCAAACTTTATAAGTTTAGAATGAAAATTTTCAAAATTTAGGAGTATAATCGAAACTCAACACCATAATCCATAGATATTTTTAATAATTTAACCATTTATATTTTTAGATCACTTACCAAACTCACATTAAAATGACATGATTAACCTATTCTATTTCGATCGTGTGACATAATTCGATTGTGTAGATTTCTCGATGAGTCGACGAGTTATTTGAGCTGTGAATTTAGAGAATTCAAATTATGTATATTTAGTATCTAAAACTGTACAAAGTTTTTTTTTTTTTTTTTTCCTTTTTAATTATATGCTCTAACTTTAGAATTTGATTCTAATAAATATTGTAGCCAAAACCACTTCATGTTACAACTTACAAATTATCACGTTTGGGATTGATGTAATTTAAAGGTACTCTTGTAAAAAATAGGCTAAATTATAGAAAATACCCCTGAACTATGGGGTTTGTTTAAAAAATGCCCCTAGACTTTGAAAAGTTTAAAAAATACTCCTGAACTTTGAAAAATGTTTCAAAAAATACCCTTGCCGTTAATTTTTTTTATGGGAACCGTTAGAATTTACGGTGAGAGGAGGCAAAAAGAATAAGCATTTTTCAATAAGGGTATTTTTTAAAAATTTTTGAAAGTTCAAGTGTATTTTTTAAACTGAAACTTTAACGGTTTCCATCAAAAAATTAACGGCAAGGGTATTTTTGAAACATTTTTCAAAGTTCAGGGGTATTTTTGAAACTTTTCAAAGTTCAGGGGCATTTTTTAAACAAACACCATAGTTCAGGGGTATTGTTTTATAATTTAGC
The DNA here is from genome assembly GCA_017139565.1 of Luffa aegyptiaca. Lineage (NCBI taxonomy): Eukaryota > Viridiplantae > Streptophyta > Magnoliopsida > Cucurbitales > Cucurbitaceae > Luffa > Luffa aegyptiaca. The sequence continues at coordinate 14,832,655 of CM029403.1, forward strand.
CTAATAAATAAATAAATAAAATGTTGGAGTGATTTAGGAGTGTTTTTTAACCCAATTGTTTAGACCTATAAAAGCATTTAAAACTAAAAGTAATTTAATAGTGTATTATAATTTGAGTTTAGGACTACGACTTATGTCAGATGAGTTATGCTTGTGTTTCGAGAGACTTTAACGTCAAAGTGATTTGTTGTTATTATTTTTCTTTACTATCGGTTAACTTTGTTTGTACTATATTACTCGAAAATTAGAAATATTTATGTTAAAATTACTCTCAAACACATTCTTGACCGTTTAAAAACGTTGTTGCTGTTGATTTTTATTTTTTAGTTCGATAAATGTAGATGTCACATTTTGTCCCCCTTTTTTTTTATTTTTTTGAAACTTCACATTTTGTCTACTTAATTCAACCATTCAAGAATTCAAGATAAAAAATAATAATAAAAAGAACAATTCAAAACTTCTAGGTCTAATTTTAATACCACTGTCACTGTTGGATTTGGGAGACATGAGACAGGTTTAAATGGAACCCTAGTAACATCTAACAATTATTTTTAATATTAATCATTATACTAATTTTGGAGGACAATTTATCAAAAAAAAAATAAAAATGGAGGACAATTGATCAAATAAAAAGTTGAAAAAACACAATTATTATAACACCATTATGTGAAAATTTCAACTTTATGAATAGTATTATAGAATGATGCAAACATAATTAACTATTTGGGGTTTGTGTGAACACAACTCGACTAATAAAAGATATTGCATCAAAAGAATGATGAAGGCATTATTAAATGTCTTAGAAATTGTAAATTTTAATATCCACTTGTTCATTTGAATCGTAATGTGTAAAATAATGGTAAATACTTAAATTCAAAATTTACATAGGAACTAGGGTTGATCATCGGTCGGTCGGTGTCGGTTTTGGGCTCAAACCGACGTCGATCACCGACAAGTCGGTTTTCATCTGTTTGGGAGGGATTGGTTACGCCGACCGACAGATGACACCGACAGTCGTCGATTAGGGTCGGTTTTAAGAGTGTGGTGTGAAAAAAACTATAAAGAAAAGGAAAGAAGAAAAAAAGAGGAAAAAGAAAGAAAAACACATAAGTTGAACAACAAAGAATGAGAATAAGATTTTTTTTTTTTTTTTAAAGAAAAAATAAAGAATATGAACAATAAGGAAGAATGATAATATATAAAAAAACAATGGAAAAGAAAGTAATAAGATGGAAACTAAAAGCAAGAGGAGTAGAGAAAAGAAAGAAAAACTAAAAGAAAATTAATAAAAAAAAAATGAGGAAGAACAAGAATGAAATAAAAAAAAAAAGGACTAAGAAGAAGCAAAGAAGAATATGGAGATGAAAAGAAAAATGAAGGGTTTGAAGAAAAAAAAAAGGGAAGAGTGTGAGAGATAGATACGAACGAAATTGGAAAAAACATAATTAATTAATCATTGGGAAGACCAAGGTTGATGCAGACATCGCATTAGTGCTGCATGCAGCAGCGTCACCTCATATGCATTTTCATTTTTTTTTACTGGTTCTCGTTCCTTTTGGGTGAGCCGACCGATCAAAAGGTCGGTTTCTCATAATGTAAAACCGACTCGATTGAGTTTATCAAAAAACCAATCGACCAACGTTGGTTCGGTCGGTTGACTCGGTTTATCTGCTTTTCTTGCTCACCCCTAATAGGAACTTGACAAGACAAGTCAATTTTCATCTTTTTTTTAGTACAACAAATTTTCATCTTAAACTTAGATATACGTCACAAAACTTACCAAGTGTATGTTCAAATGATTGTTAAAAAAATCAATGGAGCTTCAAATAGGCCTAATATGAAACCAGTGGGACCTTAGAGAAAAATAACATTAGGAGATATATGAGTTTTACTGATTGATCTTGTGAATTGACCTAGTTTAATTTCGTGCATTGATTTATTGAAGTATGGTGTTATTTGAATCCAATGAGTTTGTAAGTTTATTTATTTTTTTTTTCCTTCAAAAAATTATGTTGCGTTGTGTTAAATTTAGTAGGTAAATGCAACAAAAAATCGCAAAAGGTAAAAATTGCAACCATTATCAAAATTTTAAATTGATAAAATCGAAATCTTGATTATTTTTGTTTATTCTTTAGTTTTGAACCTAACATTAAAATTTGGAAGCAACATTTGTTTAGTACATCAAATTTAAAATGAGATTTGAACATTTGACCTAAAAAAAAAGTAGATGGTCCTAATGTATTTGAAGTTGGCAGACTATTGAAATATCTAACTTTTAATCTTGGATAGACTTGTGAAGCATTAACCTAGTTCTATTCTTAAAAAAAAAAAAAAAAAAAAAAAAAAGCTCAATTTAACTCCGTAAAAATAGTAAAAATGAATTAGGATCCGTTTGGAATACATTTTAATTTAAATGTTTTTCAAGAATGCATTTTGTTTTAAACATTTTGTATAAAAATCGTTTAGAACTTAAACACTCATATGTTTGGTTGCATTTCCTCATAAGTGTTTTTATACACAAGTTACTGTATACTTAAAAACTATTTTTAAAGAAGTTGGTTTCAAGTGTTTCTCTCAAAATGATTTATTTCTCAATCTCATTTTCCAATAAGTCATTTTTAGTGATTGTCAAACACTAAATTTTTTTTTCAAAATTAAACCAAACACACTCTTAATCTTATAGTCCAAAGTATAAAATTTGGAATCCATTATTTTCGAAAAAAAAAAAAGAATCCATTTCTTTCAAAAATAAAGAAAAAATGAAATCGAAGAAAAAAAAAAAATTGAAATCCCTTTAAAGAAAATAAAAAAGAAAAGCCAGAAACTATTCGACATGTCGTTTGAAAGAAGACTTTGATCTCTTCGTTCGAAGGCGCCCGCCCTTTCTTGTTCGCTTTTATACATTGCAAGAAACACAAAAACGTCACCGTAATTGAACCACTGTATTCCCAACTCCGACTCTACACAAAGAGAGCGCCAAGAAGCCTCGAAATGTATTCCGACTCCGGCCACGCTAACGGCTTCCACCACGGCGCCGGCTCCTCCTCCGAGAAGCGGCCTGGAACCGTCCAGAAGGGCCGTCCCCGTCGGGGAAGAGGTAGCAGGTCCTCCAATGGCGGCGGAGTGAGGGTTTCTGAAGACAAGCAGCCGAAGCAAGTGGAGGGGCCTCCTTGTACCGACTTTGACATGGCCTACTTCCAGTCTTACTCCCACGTTGGTATTCATGAAGAAATGATCAAGGTCTGTTTCGGTTGCCGTTCTTTATTTGTGAGAATTACTGATGCGTTTTGCTAGACGATGTCATTTTCCTGCATTAATTCTGTCCTGTATTTGGAGCGGTGAAACTCAGGGGAGGGCAAGGTTTTCTCAACCCTGTTCTTGGAAAGAAGTTAGGACATCAGCAGAGAGGATGTTGTGGCCTTGTGGGGGTGTTTTGAGAATTATTTTCAGAATGGTGTTGTTGATGAAAGTGGGAATGGATCTCATGTATGCTTAATTCCCTAAAAGTTTCAGTCTATCGTTGCTATTAAGTACTTTAAACCGTTTATATATATATGTCTATTAGTGTTTAGGCTAGCTTACGTATATCTTAACTAATCCCACGTCCGTTGATCTTACAGCATTTGGAATGTTGTCGAGTAGGTGGCTGCTTTGAGTTCGAACCCATAATCTCAAAGTCCTTTACTTTTTTCCTTGCTCACTTGGCCGATGTTCCACTCTGGCTCTTATATAGATAGGCATTTTCATCCTTTGTCTTGTTAAGGACACACCAGTTGGGACTCGGGCAGCATGTGGGATATCTTTTATAAACTTCATAATTGGTAACAAGACATTGAAGAAAGACGGACTAATGAAAGACCTTACACTTTTTGGAGACCTCATTTATATATGCACTCAAGGATCTTGAGAATCAAGATTCTCCCTGGCAATAAGAACACCAACTAAGGAGCTGATGGTGAAGGAAGTAGGTTGATTAAGCTTCCGAAGTCTAGTATTTTGGTTTAGAGAAAAAAATAAAATTATCAAGATATGCCAAAGGGGAGATGCACTTCTCTGTCTATCTGTCCTTAATTGTCTCCTTAATAATAAAAATTTCAAGAATCTGAGTTCTAGTTTCAAATATACTTTGACTGCAACCCGTTTAGAACGACATGTAAAGCCATTTTAAAACATCACATAATGTTCGAGTTTTCGATGAATGTGTGTTAATTATCTAGAACCAATGAATCATATTAGCTAAAACATACAAGTGTAAATTTAGAAATTCTATTGCCATTCCTATGTTGTTCTTTCTTTATATTGATAGATATCATGAAATCCCTATTTTCAGGATAGCGTACGGACTGAAACTTATAGGGCGGCAATTATGCAACATCAGAGTTCTATTGCTGGCAAAGTAATATCTTTTGTGCTGAAAGTTATAAAATCTATTTCTGTCATATGTCTAATGAAATAATTTCTATCCAATTCTTTTTTTGTCCTTTTCTTTTTCTTATTAAATGAGATAAATAGAAATTTCCATTAATATATATATATATATATATATATATGAGAAACCCCGCTTTCATCGAGAAAAAATAAAAGAAGACAAGAGGGCATACAAAAAACAAGCCCGCCAAAAACACCGGCCAAAACTACAGCCACAGGAATGGGTCTCAATCTAAGAGAATAAAACCAAGCTGATAATTAGACAAAAATTTAGAACCAGACGCCCACAAAGACGAGTTAAATCTAATCGTCTCCCAAAGCTCAAACGTAGATTTCTCCACTTCTCTAACAATTCTACTATTCCTCTCTAGCCAAATACCCCACAAAATAGCAAAAAAGCAAGCCTGCCAAAGGACTCTCCCTTTGTCACGGAAAGGGGGATGCCAAAGAACTTCCTAAAAAATAGATGAACAATCAATATTACAAGCCAAAGCAACCCCAAAAGCTCTGAAGAACTGACTCCATATCCAGCAGGCAAACTAACAATCCCAAAGTAAATGATGAAGGTACTCCTCCTGACTCCTATGAAGAATACAACATTGCGGCCGCAACATGAGAAAGGAGAACCTTTAGATCCGATCTTGAGTGCTCACCCGACCATATAAAACTTCACAGACAAAGAACTTCACTTTCTTAGGGACATTGACCTTCCACAAAGAGGAAAAGATGGAGGCTCCCGAAGGAGGAAGGGGAAAAGAAAAAGACCGAAAAAAAAGAGGCACAAGAGAAGTTCGCAGAAGGCTCCGGAGTCCAGAACCTAGTGTCCCTTCCTCCAATTTTCATTAATAATTAAAAATTTACGGATACGAAAAGACATCTCCCTTTAGGAGAAGACATAATCCTACTAAACACAGGAAATTATGATTTCACATTGTGAAAAACCTTGACTTTTTTGAGAACCAAAACATTATGAAAATGCCCCCCAACTGGGAAAAATTAAATTATAAGAAGAATTACAAGGAAGAACTTGAAACAATGCACCACAAAATGGCTTGTCCTTTTGGCTAAATCCATACTCTCACCCCACTTTAGAGACCTCCGAGATTTTTTAAAAAAATTTATTATTATTATTATTTTTGGTGATTTCTTTCATTTTAGATACCCAAATAATAGATTTTATGGGATTCATCTATAAAAGTTTTGCTTTACTTTTAAATTTCATTCCACAAAGTGGGTGCAAAATATTTTCCTTCAACCTTATATCGAATGCTCAAGAAACACCAAAAATTCTGAAAGTCTATTCCAACACTTGCCACTATATGAACTCTGAAAGTTTTTGTTTTGTTTTGTTTTTTTTTTTTTTTTTTTTTGACTCCTTTTGTTTTGTGCTTTCCTTTTTGTGCAGCCCTTATATATATATATTTTCCTCATTCTCTTCAATGAAAGTTGGTTTTTAAATCAATAATATAATATTAACACAGAAAAAATAGATGTACTTTATCTTCCCCTGCTTTAAAGTAGAAAAGACAGATTAAAGGATTTAACAACATATGGGGACATTTCATTTCTATTTAAGCCACCCAGCAGAGCAAAACAGTCTGCAACCAGTAAATTTTTTTGGCATTAGTTCTTTGATCGAATCCATGGTTTTTTTCTCTGCTACACAGAGTTTCATGCATCTATTGTCTTTGACTTTTGTATTCGTTATGCATTATTTTTTCTCCATCAAAACAGGTTCAAGACTCCGGCCTTTCATTTGTCACAGTGCATCCATTTCTGGATTCTATTTGGATTTGTACTTGTTTTCCTGTTTATTTACTAAATTGAATACAGGTTGTAATGGATGTTGGCTGTGGCACTGGAATTCTCTCCATATTTTGTGCTCAGGCTGGTGCAAGGCGGGTGAGCTATCCTATGTCTAAATGTGTTTTTTTTCTAAAAAAAATTTATTGGAAAAATGCGGGAATTTATTTTAAAATTGTACTTGGATTATTAGGTTTTGTAATGGTGAGGTATTTTCATGTTTGAATGTTGGTTGAACTGGTGCAGACATCTCTGTCTTAACTCCAATTCCTTGAAATTCAGTCACTAACAGCCCATTTTTATCGAACCTTTTCTATTAAAGATTGTTTAGTTATTAGCAAATGCAAAATTTATGCAGTGAAACACTAGGGAGTGTCCATTACTATCAAAGCTTGATATGTTTTATTATCCAAACTTTGGACAGAAAAGTAGAAAAAATAAAGAGTATCTAGAAAAAAGGTGAGAATGGTGTTAGACCATGCTCCGTTTTTGTTTTGTTTTTGTGTCGTTTAATAAACAGATCGAAGCAAAAAAGACTAGATCTCTGTGTATTGTGCTACCAAGGCTACTTTGCTGCTTACAGTACCATGTTGTGTATTTAAACCATATTTCATTTTTATTAGAATTTAGTAGTTTTAGTTGGGACCCTCCTGTTTTCCGGGTTGTGAGTACTTGGATGCAAGAACCACATTCTTTGAAGTTGGTTTAAGGTTGGTGGGCCAGATTTTGGTGCGGCAGTTAATTGTTGCATTGGGTAGGGTATGGGCCAATGGAGAAAATAAGAGGTTTAAAGGTTTTTATAAAAGACCTGTATTAAAAAGAAGGATTGCACTTAGTAAGGAAATTATATATCAGAAGCAATGTTTTAAAAGGCTAAAGGCGGCCTCGAGGCTTTTCCTCCAGAAGAAGTGAGGCGCAAGCCTTGAGGCGGTATGAGGCGTAAGCCTCAATTTTAATTAAAAACATTATGCAAATCCTAAATTTGTGTGAACAAGTAATGCTAAACAAAATACTTAAGTATATCTTTAACATCACTGCTATTATCACTTATTGGATTGACTTATTCTATAAATTTTTATTTTTAATGTTTTTAGAGCCTTAGTGGTAAAAATAGTAATATTTCAAATTGTTCGGACTCAAATCTTTATGTTTTTAAAGAATGAGAAAATTAATACTATTCTTCTAACTATTATATGAGGCGTAGAGACTTTAAGCCTCAGTGCGTTTTTATAAAGGCGTAAGCCTCTCCTGTGAGAGGCGTAAGCCTCTTATGGTCCAAAGAAGGCGTCTCGAGGCTAAAATTTAGAGCTTTGCCTCAAGGCGTAAGCCTCAATAGCTTTTTAAAACATTGAAAAGAAGTAAAATTGATTAATCCAGCAGACGAAAAACTTTACTAGTTGGGGAGAGGGAGAAGAAAGGGAAGATTAAGAAGGAATTTCAAGAATGGTGCTGAAAAGAAGAAAGAATTTTAGACCTAGTAATGGTGGAAAAACTTTTGATGTCAACAGTACAGCTTCTCCATGCATTGAATGGATAGAAATGATGGCCCCAATTTTCTTCCTAGCTGTGTGGCTTTGTGTTTGGTACATGATACAAGATGATTCGGTCCATGCTTGGGGCTTCTATATGCAATTGGGATATTGTTCATTGAATGATTGAACAAAGAATGTTGGTGTTATTAAAAACTTTGTTTCTTGTTTCAAAAAGAAGAATGTTGGTGTTGTTGATGTTGAGTACATAATTCATTATGGAAGACCGAAACTTGGCGATCCAGAAGAAAACGAGACATCTTCCAAGTCTCATGTAAAGGATCATTGAGTGGAGGTACTCCTATATTGAACTAGATAGATGTGTTTGGAAAGAGATGGAAAAAGGCTATTGAGGAAGATGAGCATCAACAAGATCCATACCCAGAGACAACAAAGGGTAACACTTGATAAGGCTATTTTGTGAATGTAAATAGGTTGTTGTCCTTTTTTGAAGTGATCTTGGACTTTAAGATCAATGGAGGTAATAGTGTAATGTTGTGTATTAATTGTGAATCAACTAAGTTGAATAAATATATTGCTTTGGAAGGCTGTGAGGTTAACTAGTTCCCGTCTATTTATCTTGGTCTTCGTCTAGGCCATGATCCTTAAGGTGTGTCCTTCTGGAGTTCGGCTCTGGAAAAGGTCCAGAAACGACTTTCTTCCTGGAGGAAGGCATTCTTCTCCAAGGGGGGATGCTTACCTTTATCCATGCTATGTTAAGTGGTATTCCTAATTACTTCCTTTCCATTTTCAAGATCTCAATTGTAGTCTGTAAGAGCTAGAAGTTAATGAGGGACTTCTTGTGGGAAGGTGTGGAAAAAGGGGGTGGGTCTCATTTGCTGGGGTTGTGTTAAGGTCTAGGGAGTGAGGGAGCTTAGACATTGGTAAGTTGAGGTGTCATAATGAGGCATTGTTGGCTAAGTGGTTATGACGCTTTTTCTAGAAACCTATTGCTATGTGGAAAAGGATCATGGTCAGTAAGTATGACCCTCACCCTTTTGCGTGAGTCGCAGCTAGTGGGTTCAAGGGTTCTGCTCATAATCTTTGGAAAGCTATCTATGTTATTCACACTTTCTTCTTTCAGTTTTTTAATTGGTGGGGATGGTTCTAACACCTATTTTTGGAAAGATTGTTGGGTGGGGAATAAACCTCTTTGTGCCATTTTCCCCCACCTTTACCATTTGTCTAAAAAGAAGCTCCATCTGGTGGCTTCAGTTTTGATGCCTTCGACCGACTCGTTGTCTATTTCGTTAGGGTTCTCCCGTCCTTTGACGGATAGGGAGGCATTGGAGGTTATAGCTCCTTTGGGGTTAATTAGGGATATTCAAATTAACTAGGGGAGAATTCTTGGCTTTGGCTCCCTAATCCTCTAGGGAGCTTTTCGTGCAATTCTTTTGCCCGTTTTTAGGCGCCATTTCTCCCTCCACAGAAGCCCCTTTGATTTCCTCTCTTTGGAAGGTTGGAATTCCAAAGAATCAAAATTTTCTCCTAGTAGGTTTTGCATGGGAAAGTCAACACTTTGGATTCCTTTCAAAAGTGCTCTTTTCATATTTGGGTCCTCCGTGGTGCATGTAGTGCAAAGCAGTGTCGGAGGATATTGATCATTTGTTCTAGAGTTGTCAATTTGTGCAGATGATTTGGTGCCAATTTTTGGATTCTGTTGGGGTTTCTTTTGCTTGTTATAGGGATTGCAAGTCCATACCCGAGGAGGCAGTGTTGTTGCTTCCCTTTAAGGAGAAAGGGAATTTTTTTTTTGGTTGCAATCTTGTGGTTTGTTTGGCCTGAAGAAATAGTATGATGTTTAGAGGGGTTGATTGGTCTTGGGATATTCTCTAGAGAAATATTGGGTTTAATACATCCTTGTGGTTGGTGGCCTCTGAGGCCTTTTGTAATTATCAGTTAGGTGTAATTCTTTTGTATTGGAAGCCCTTTTTACAGATTTGGGCTCCTTTTGTATGGATTGTGTTTTTGTATGCTCTTGTATATCCTTTCATGTTTCTCAATGTAAGTATGGTTTCTTATAAAAAAAAAAAATGATCTTGTAACAATGCATACCGTCATTGACCTACACATTGTTGGTATTCAAAAACAATGAGGAAAGGATGATACTATATTAGCTGTAGTGGGAAGTCCTTGCACGAAATCTCAGGTAACATTCTGATCTTTTTGTGTTGTTTTGTATTTAAGAAGAAAGAATGAGGAAAGGATGATACTATATTAGCAACATATTGTAGTGGGAAGTCTATCTTTGATCCATTCATTGATTTTTGCAGTATCTTATATCTCCCTCCCACTAAAAGATGTTTCTACTTTCTTCTATTAAATTTTGTTGCAAGTGTAACTAGACCTCATGGAAAATTTCATAAAACTTCTAAAAGTGGTAATTCTTTCTTCAATTTCTAAGTGTCTACATACTTCTGCTGAAGGAAGACAAATAGTGAACTTGGTTCTAATTGCTAATGATTTGGTAGAAAGTATAGAGTTAAGAGGGATAGAGGATAGGTGCGTGAGATGAAGCATTGCATTTGAAAAAGCATTTGGTATGGCTGATGGGGAGTTTGTACAAATGGTAATGGAAAAAATGATTTTGGTCAGGAAAGATGGACACATGAGATGAAGGGTTGCGTTGTTGATATAAATTCCCCATCTTTCATAATGGAGAATAAAGAAGACCTTTATATGGTTGTCTCTCAATCCCTCTAGAGGATTTACTTGCCACTCTTTCCTTCTCAGTTTGGGTAGCCATCATATCGCTAAAACCCTTTATTGTCCTTGTCGTGGAAGGTTAAAATTCCAAAGAAGGGTTAAGTTTTTTGCTCGGCAGGTTTTACATGGGAGAGTGAACATTATGGACCATATTTATAGGCATTCTTTCTTCTTGATGGAGCCACGATACTATGGACCGTTCTTAGAGACAATGATTTTATGGTTGAATGCAGTCAAAACAACTCTTTGGGTTTATGGAAAGAAAGACGAAACGTAAGGGTGTTTCATGGTTAGAGTAAAGATTGGGAAGAGGTGGTATTGTTGGCTAAGTTTAATTGTTCTTTGTGGAGTTCTTTATCTTCTTCCTTTTGTAATTATCCCTCAAGTGTAAGTAATACAAATTGTGTTTTCGATTTATTGTAAGGTCTTAGTGGGTTGAGTGATGACACTGGAAAATGATGAATATTCCCCATGGGAGAGATATCAGGAATTTTGTAAGCCTGTTTTAGGGATTTAGCTTGATGTACTTTTTACTAATACAATGAAGAGTTAATCTTGTTTTTTTAAAATCTTGATTTGTTAATCTGAGATATGGAGTAACAAATATTTTTCATTCCACAACTTTCTTGAATGCTCATTGTTTCTCTCCTTTGTCAGGTTTATGCAGTTGATGCAAGTGACATAGCAGTGCAGGTACTGTTCTAGTATGATATCAATATTTTAATTATTATTATGGTTGTACATAGTATGCTTTTGGGCTTTAACACCAGAGTGTTTCCAGCTACCTCTTTCTTGATTACTGCTACACCTGAAAAATCTTTTTGTAATGTCCCTCACCCACGTATGGTTTTATTCATACTCATCCCTTCTTGCATGTATATATATTGTCCATTACAACTATTAGATATTATCTAAAGGAAACTGATGTAAGAAGAAAATATGAGTTTACTAGTTTAGTTTCAAAAAGGTTTGGGTGGTGTAGTTGGTTATCACGCTATCAAATCTTTCCCTTTCTAGATTCCATGTTTCCCTTTGGGTTTTGGTCACAAAATTATTTTGTAATTATCCATTAGGTCTTCATTATGCTTGATTGGAGTCCCTTCCAGTAATTGGACTCCCTTTTGTGGACTTGTTTTTTTTATGCCCTTATATGCTTTCATTTTTTTCTCAATGAAAGCTGGTTCTTTATTAAAAAAAAAAGAAACAAGAAGTGTTGTGGGATTGGAAGTTCTTCGGAGATAATATACATGGTTGCATATGGGGGTTCATGCTTTGAATTTTTGTGGATCTTGTCAAGACAGGGTGATCGCCTGGTTGAAGGAGTTCGACTTGGCTGCTTTCAGGCTCATGATTCAAAGGATTGAATTTTACCAACCAAAGGATTGAATTTTTGTAAAACAAGAGTTACGGACTCAGCTCATAATTCAGTAACCGGAATATGGGAACCTTCCACTGCTTATAAACGAAATAGTCAATGGTTTAAGACTATCAATATGTTGTTTCTTCTAAAATAAATTTTTATGCAAACAGGCTTGCCTTGTGCATCTGACTTCATTTTTAATTAAAAGCATGAAAGAATAGATAATTCTAAGGAACTGGTACGAGAATCCTATATATAATTGTTTTGATAAGTACCAATTTCATGGATTAGATGAATTGAAAAAATTCCAAAATTACCCCTCTACAGAGATTTCATTCTGTTGGTGTTTCTTTTCGTAATCTCCTTTCAGGTTTATGTAAATTTCATTTTCATCAATGAAATGGATGTTACAATTATTTTTGTTTTCAATTGTATAAAGAAAATCTATTTGTTAAATTTTTAATTCTGCAATGTTTCTCCCCCCCCTGGTTGCCCGGGAACAACTTTTATCATTCGATCAATGTTCCAAAAGTTTAAGTTGCATCAGATTTTCCTTATCCTTTCTGTGTGTGCTTTTTGATGTTTACTGTACAAGGTAGGAGGTTTTTAACATAAATGTAGTGGAGTATGAGTTAACCATCTGTTTCAGAGTCTTGTTGGTTTGAGTATGTCGTGGAAAACTGAACTTATTTAGCAGTAAGTACCCATCACGTTGGCAGTTGCTTCTGCTTTATTATTATTATTATTTTAATTCTGTCTGTGTTACATGCATTACTTTTAACTCTCAACGTTTCAGATTTTGTAGCCTATCTACTTTTTGTTCTTGCTAATTCCTCTTTATATGGCTTATCATCTCTCTTGACCCATTGGAGGTCTTTCTTTTAATTATCATCGATAGGACTTTCTTTTGTATCTATTTCATACATAAAAAAAAAATAAAGGTTGAGTATTAATTGTAATCCTTTTGGATGTAAAGCATAGTTTCATTATTACATATTGATGCATTCAGTTTCATTCTTAGGCATCTATGGATATTTTAGAATGTGCTCCACATGTAATTGTTGTATTATTATTTTTAATAATATGTAATTTTATTGAAGATCCTAGTTAGACATCTATGAATCATGCAAGAAGCAGAATTTGAACTTTATGTCTGAGTTGATTTTGCTTTTTCTTTGTAGGCCTCAGATGTTGTTAAGGCTAACAATTTATCAGATACAATCATTGTATTGCATAGTAGAGTTGAGGTGAGCTCTTTTAAGTTGCAAATGTGTCTTTGCTCCTATTTTGTTGCTTCGAGCCTTCATTAATATTAAATTGATCTGTTTCAAATGTTTCCATTATTTGAAAAAAAATTTATCGATTGGAGTCCCATCTTGTAACTTTTGACTCCTTGCTTCGGTTTGATTCAGCCCTTCTTTTGTAGTTTCATTCTTTAAATTGGTTAAAGAAAAGTTTCTATTTTAAATTTTTGGGGACTCGTGTAAATTTCAGTGGCTAATCTTCAACTTAATGGTGATAACTGATAATAACTCTCTAAATTTATAATCAGAGATTTAGATTGAACGAGGTAGAATTACTCGTATTTGGTTACCAATTTATTAAAAACCTACTTGCTTCCCTTTTTTCTAATTCTTTTTTTTTTTGCGTTTGGTTCAAGTTATTCTCTTGGCAATGGATTTTGGGTTGGGATGTATATTTCATGTTTTGATTTAGATTTCGATCATACTGCCTATAAGTCATCTTACTCTCTTTGTTGGTAGGTTTTTTCTGCTCTGGTTGCCCAAGAGCGACTTTGGTTGTCTATGTCTACAATTTCCATAATTATTTTTTAGGTTTTATTCTTTTGGACCGAAATTCTTTTCTTTCCCAGTAGGTTAGGTTTTGTTGGGTTTCTTTTGGGCTGTCTTTTCGTAGGCCCATGTTTTGTTGGCTCATGTGTTCTGGCCATGGTTGGCCTTTTTGTATTCTTCCATTGAGTATGGAAACTTGGTTTTTTATTATAACAAAACAGAAATCTTAGTCTCATTCAAAGTTGTGGATGGATGACTTCCTGTTCCTATTGGCATCAAAAGTACATACACATAATAGAGTTTCAATATTAGTTAATACAAAATTAGTTCAGTAATATTGACCAATATGAGCATAACTCAACTGGTTAAGATTATGCTCCAAAAGGTTTGATGTTCGAATCTCCATTTCCACATGTTGACTTAGTTGTTTATAATTAATTGTTTAATAATTTTGATTAATTTGTTCATAAATATTAATAACAATTACATTGTTGACTTTTTCCTCCTGAAACCATGCAGGATGTTCAAATTGATGAGGGTGTGGATGTTATAATTTCTGAGTGGATGGGATATATGCTTTTGTACGAGGTGATTATTTTCATCAACTTTTTTTTTTTTTCCTTCTTCTTCTTCTTCTTCAATGAAAGCTTGGTTTCTTATAAAAAATTCAACTTGTAAAACTTGAAGCAGAAATTATTACCTTATCTGCAAGTTTACCTTAATGATTTTCATGAAAGATCCATTTTTACTTTATTCTCTTTATTGAATAGTGGGGTTGTTGCTATTGCAGAGCATGCTTGGAAGTATAATTTATGCCAGAGATCGGTGGTTAAAACCTGGAGGCCTTATACTACCATCGAATGCAACAGTATCTTGCTTTTCTTATATTATCTTCAGTTTTGATCTGTTGTGTAATACTGTTGCAAATTTTTGTCCCTTTGTGCTTGTTACTTTCATCAACTTGGACTATGAGATGTGACTACACTATCAGCATATACGATTCCTATTTTTCTGTAGAATCTCTTAGTGGTTTGGGTACTTCATTTTTAATGAAGAAGCAGTGAAAAAGAACAGCTAGAGCTATCAAAGTGGGAAAACTTCAAATGATCAGCACACTCTGTGCAAAATGAAATGCTATATGAAAACTCGAAAGATACCCCTCATGTATAACCTCTCCATCAGCATATATGTTACCTATTATTCTTTAGAATCTCCGAGTAGTTGGGTACTTTTTTAATGAGAGAAGGAACTTTCATCAAGAAAGATGAAAGCGGTTGAAATAACAGCCAGAGCTATCAAGGTAGGAAAACTTTAAGTGGGTGTTCGGATTGAGGAGTTGGAGTTATGAAATCTGGAGTTGTTTTGTCTTAAGAGTTGGAGTAAGAGTTGATAAGTTTGTAGGACCCACAATAAAGTGTTGGAATAGAAGTTAATAAGTTTGTGAGGCCCACAATAGAATGTTGTAATTGGTTAATAAGCTTGTGGGCCTCACAATTGAGTGTTATATGTCCTTGGGCCAAAGAAGGGGTTGGGTGAAGTTATTAACTCCACCCAACTCCTCAATCCAAACACTCCCTAAATGGTTAGCATATCCAGTACAAAATGAAAATCTATGTGATGTATAACCTCAAAATCTTAAAGAGATAAATAAGACAGAGAAAAAAAGAACAGTGCTAAAAACCTTGGGTAGTGGGATAATTGGAACCAAAGCTTATTTTATGTTGTGTGTGCACGTGCTTTTTTTTTTTTTTTTTTTTAAACTCGAGTAGCTTGTCAGCTACAGTGCTGATTCTATCTATCTTGCTCACAGCTGTACATGGCTCCTGTCACTCACAGTGACCGATACAGTGCGAGCATTGATTTCTGGCGCAGTGTATATGGAATTGATAGTAAGTACATGTTGAAGCTACGAGTTCCATATTTTTCAGTTTCTATTGTATGTCATCTTGTTATTTAAATGTGTGCACCTGGATCTCTTGTGTGTCGTTTTGAGTTAGGTTTTTGTTTTTCTATCTCAGTTGTTTATCTAGAATTATATGTACTTGGTTAAGTAATTGGATCTGTTAAATTAATTAGAAGATTTTCTTCTCTAAAACTGACAGCTTCATGGTAGTGGTTAAATAATCAGATGTTGTGCCATGCACCATGTTATCTTTTAAAAAATAATCTCCTTCCTTCTTATAAATATATATAATAGAATTTTCCTTCTTTTAGAGCTTATATAACCAATATTGCCCAACTGAAACAGATATCCCTAGATGTGTGCCATAATCCTTGGAAGTTTCAGTGTGGGTGCTACTATGTTTTGTTAAAGGAATCGATATAGTTAAAACACATACTGAACTTATTAAAACCTGCTCCACCCTCTTTAGTAAGTTACAAAAAGAACAGTGTAGTTAGAGTTAATTACATTTCATGGGAAAATAAGTACAAAAAGAATTTTGGAAGAGTACCACTACAAAGAAGAGTATACAAAACATAGTTACATGAATCTTTTGAAAGAGAACACTAAGTAGGGGCAAGAAATCTAAATCTCAAAAAATGTCACGGCAAGAATTCTCCTGAAGAGCCACCATTGGATTGGACAAAATAATCCTAAGCTTTGCCCTAAAAATAGGTGCCTGAAATGAGCTTGAAGAGAGCTGCTGAGCTACTTTTAGGAAGCACCAGGTGATTAAAGAGTTTAAAGGTTATACCAACATGAAGCAGCAAAAGGGGATAAAAAAAAGAGATGCATTTGATCCTTCACATTTTCTATGGACAAAACTCACCAGCTGGGGTAGGCTGAAAGATTCAGCATTACTTTCTTCTGTATCCTGCAGCATGTATTCAACTTTTTGAGAGCGAAAATGAACGTAAAATCTTTCACCTTTTTGGGAGTTTTCAACTTCCATATGATATTCACATGTGAGGGGTTGTGGCACACGCTGTTATCAATGAGATTAGAAACCAAAGATCTTTCAATGATGGCCCAATTCCTTCGAGAGTCCAAAATTTTAAGTCTTCCCAGGTTTCTTGGAGCATGATTAGCAAGGAGGCTTGAAAGGAAGGCCTATTCCTCCACCTCTGCACCAGAAAAGTTTCTCCTGAAACTGAGGTCCTGATCTTTCAAGGTATCTGACCACCATTAGGACATCAGAAGACCTTTGGAATTAGCTACCCTATAAAATCCTTGGGAAAGCTAATTGAAGAGGATCATTGATATGCCAAGGCTCTTCACCAAAAAGAACTGTCTCCCCGGCTAAGATCAACCCAGTACCACTTATCAGCCATTTTACAACAATCCGAAATTTGAATGGAGAGCACTTAGGCTTTATGGGAGCCTTTTGGGGTAGGGGTCCATTCCTTATTGGAGAGCTTGGTATTTGTTAGTGATGATATTTCCTCGCATAGCATTTCTATCCATGATGAAACATCGGCCCCTTTTCACTATAAGAGCTATGTTCTAGGCTTTGAGATTTCGTGCACCTTCACCTTCACCGCCCTTGGAGATGGGAAGAGAGGTGCTTTGCCAATTGACAAGGTTGGAGCCCCCCTCATTCATAGCCTTACAAGAGAATGAAAATGATTATTACATCCCAAGAAACTAACTAACTAACTAACAAAGCTAACTGAAATTAGGAACTGGACTAAATTAATTACTAAATCAAAAAAAACTAAAAAATCCAGAATATTCTAATAGATTAGACTGAAAAGAAACCTAAATGATTAGGCTTTTGCCCCATAAGTGACCAATTAACAGTAATTGATGTTTATTCACATTCACAATGAGCAACTGATGGGCACACTTAAACTGGTTCAATGGCATGTTCCAGTTGTAAGCACTGGTTTGCTTCTACCACATCACAAAATAAGAATTTCCTTTATAAAAGAAAAATGATATAAAATAGTTCACACACAATTGGAACTATTGTTCTTCGAGAGGGGGTTTGCCGTACCCCAGCCCCTAGGATGTTCTTTGGGGTTTTATTTATTTATTTAATACAAAATTTAATTTGATTTAATTTAACTTTTGTGTGTGGAATACATCTTTCTCAGTTTCTTATCAAAAAATTGGGAAGAAAAAAAAAACTATTGGAACTACTATTTCCTTGTTTACCTTGGATATCCATTGACTTCAGTTAAAATATGTATCATTGAGGCAGATCAAATGATGAGGAGAACCTGATTTTTCTCTTAGTGAGTGGTACATATGTGCCATTCTTAACTATGATGTGGTATAAATGCACCTACACAGATTTTCATTTTAGATGCAAGCTTAATAAAGAACGAGTGTCTCCAGAATTCATGTAGCTTTTGTTTAATAGAGAAGGATAGGTCTTGTAGTTAAAAAGTTTAGGTTCGAGGTAGAGGAAGAAACATGTATAAATGCTTTTTGGTATAATTGTACCCTTTTGTTAAAGTTCCCTTTTCTTCTGTATTTTTTTCCCCTTCATCTTCTTTGACAAGAACTGAAGTGTCAGTTTCCTTCCTGAATAGATAATCTACACATTCATCAACGTCCAGTAAATGGAATCTCTAGCTCATCATGGAAAATAGTAAAATCCATTACTTCCCTTTGGGCTTCAAATTCAAAACGTTATTTACCATGCATTCTTGTTGTAATAATTACATTTTTGTATATTCTGTTACACGATTTCCGAATGTTCTGTTTTGTTGTTTTGTAAATCTCGTTCATGTTTTCCAACTGAAGGGGCACAGGAGACCTTCTGCTTATTTATTACCATTTTAATAATAATCCTTGTAGAACTTGTACATTTATAAATTATACATTTTCTTTGGCATATAGTACATCTACAGGGAGGAAGTTGTTTCTGTTCACTTGTTCCCTGTGTTTTGGTTTTGTTGATAATTACCGTTCTTGTTGCTTTTTCTTTCTTCTTCTTCTTCTTCTTCTTCTTCTTTTTTGTTTTTTTTTTTTGAGAAATACCGTTGTTGTTGCTCAATGATCAATATATAAATTTAACTCTCTCTTTCTTTATCTCTCTGTGGTATGGGGGGACGGGGGTAATGCAGTGTCAGCAATGTTGCCATTAGCAAAGCAGTGCGCTTTTGAAGAGCCATCAATTGAGACAATATCAGGAGAGAATGTTTTGACATGGCCGGAAGTGGTGAGGATTACAAGTTTCCTTCTTTTTTAGGTTCAATTATATAAATTGTGAACCAGAATTCCAACCACGAAAAGGCAAATAGGTGCACAAAACAACTCAGGTTTGATAATATAGACGAATGTATAATACCAAAAGAAGTGTTTTCAGCAACCTTACCCTTTTATACTTAGTTAATGATAGTCTTAGTAGTTTCTTAGAAAATAGTGCACTTTTTTCTCATTGATAAACAAGGAGTTATTGACAAAAAAAAAAATAAAAAATGAAAGAATACAAAAGGACCAATAGAAACTAAACTACCTATACAAAAAAGGGCCCCGAGTAAAAAAAAGAAAAAAGAAAAAAAAGACCTAAGAGATGATTAAAAAACTCCTTAGAAACTGACACCGAAGGAGGTATAAAACATAACAAAAGATCATATCTCTTCCCCAATCTCTCAAGACAAATGAAAGATGTTGCCTTTTAAAGGTCAAGATAAATGTGAGATTGCAAAAGTAATGCTTTTTATCAACCTTGATTGGGATTGTTTTTTGTAAACCACTTGATGCTGTAGGTGTTTCCTCTTCTCTATAGCGCATGTTTGGGAGTGATTTCGAAATGGTTGAAATCACTTTTGTCATATTCGAAATCATCCAAAAACATACCTTTAACTATTTTACTTTTATGTTTGATTTTACACTTTTAAATGTAATTTTCATACCATCAAAATTGATTTTGGATCATTAAAAACATGTTTCGGAGTGATTTTAAATATGACAAAGTGATTTTAACCATTTTAAAATCACTCCCAAACATGAGACGAGACTAGTCTTTTGGTTGTACACCTTTCTTGATGAATGATATCGCTTGTTTCTTATCACAAAAAATACATGGACGATGACTTAGAAATGGTGCATTAGGATTACAATTTTTGTTTGGAGTGGATCATTTTTGTATTTAAGGAAGGTGAGAGTGAGACCTTGTCAGAGTCTTTCTTGAGGCAATCTTAATGTCTAAGCTGTAAAATACCTATGGATGTGGACGTTATTTATTTATTGTTATTTTTTCTTTTGTGGTGGCGGAGGTGGTGACTGATTTATATGAACCCTCTTGTAGCGAGTTCATAAGTGAGCTTAGTTGAATAAGCTGTTAGCTTGTTAGCTTCTTGCCTTAAGCTGTTAGCTTGTAAATATCTGCCATTGTAAGTCGGCTGGCAGATTTCTTGTAAAGCTGTTAGTCATTTTTGTGGACTTCTTTGGCTGGCAAGTTGCCTTCCCTAAAGTACTCACAGCTTGCTCTCCTTGTTTCCCGATGGTTATCCATTTACCTATCAGAGAGGGACATTATGGCTGAATTTGATCAGGGCTTCAGTTTGGTGCTTATCGCTCAAAAGAAAAAATAAGATTAAAATCTGTTGTACAGCTCTCGGCCTGAAATTGGAGTGCCCAAGATAGTGTTTTTTATGATTATTCTGCAGCCATGATCAACCTTCATCGGAAGGCGTTTTTGTAGTTTCCTCTTGGAGGAGGGATGCCTTATCCCTTCGTCCTTTGGTTGTTTTTTGTGGCTCTTTTGTGAATGAAATTTCAGTCTCTTCTCAAAAAAAAAAAAAAAAAATCTGTTGTCCTTTTGGTTCTTACAGTTCAATATATATATATATATATATATATATATATATATATATATATATATTGGTGGTGGGATTTTTTGGGTGTTTTCTTGAAGGGAGCAGGATTATCTCTCAATGTTTCAAAAACAACGCTTCTGGGCTTAAATATGGAAGAAGATGTTCTGAACCAGAAGGCTTCTTTGATGGGATGTGAGGTGGAGTCTCTGCCAATCCCTTACTTAGGGATTCCTTTGGGGGGCAACTTCCATTTGATCGCTTTTTGGGATCCGGTGGTGGATGAATTCTGAGCTAAGATTAAAAAATGGAGGAATACTCCTCTTTCTAATGGAGGATGCCTCACTCTTTCAAACACCTTAATCAACCTCCCCCTTTATTGCTTCTCAGTTTTTAAGGCTCCGATGAGTGTGATTAAGGAGATGGAAAAAGTGGTTAGAAACTTCTTGTGGAGTGGTGGTGCTTTTAATACGGGGAATCATTTGGTGAAATGGGGTTGGACTTCTTTGCCTCTTCAATATGGGGGGCTGGGAATTGGCTAGACAAAGAAATAATGCCCTCCTCTTAAAATGGATGGAGATTTACTCAGAAAGAAAATGCTTTATGGAGGTAAGTAATAGCTAGTATATATGGGCGTGAGCCTCTCGGATGGATGACCCGTCCTCCAAAAGGTGCTTCGAAAGCTCGGCCTTGGGTGGAGATCGTTAAAACAGCGCGCTGTTTGTTAACTTTATTCATTTCAAGGCCAATTGTGGGAGAAGAATAAAGTTTTGGTGAGACAAATTTGTGGGAAATTCCTCCTTGGAAGAAACTTTTCCAGATCTTTTCCTCATATCCTTAAAAAAAGAAGCAACCATAGCAGATTGCTGGAATTCTGACCAAAATGATTGGGACCTTGGTTTTCGGAGAGGAATAAGGGATAGAGAATTTAATAGTTGGCTTGGCCGAGTGTCCCTAATTGATTTGGTGAGATTGGGGGAAGGAGTTGACTAAGCGTACTGGTCCCTTGAAAAATCTGGTTTCTTTTCAAAAAGATCAGCCTTTGGGAAACTTTTGGAAATAAGCCTTAAACTGAATCTGGAAGTTTGATCTTCCCAAGAAGATAAAAGGTTTTTTTGTGGAGTTTAGCTCACAAAAGCTTGAATACCCAAGATAGATTGCAAAGAATGATGAGGAACATGACCTTATCCCCTTTTGTATGTGTTTTGTTTTTAAATGGGGGAAGAAACCCTTGATCATCTGTTTCTTAGTTGTTCTTTTGCTGCCAAAGGGTGGAATGAGAGCTATAAAGCGGTTGGCCTGAGCATGTGTTGCCCTGAGAAGTTGGAGAAGTGGACAAATGAAGCTCTTAATGGTTGGTCCTTGAAACGGAAGGCGAGATTCTTGTGGAGATGTGTGGCCCGAGGCCTCCTATGGGAGATTTGGAAGGGTGGATCTTCGAAGATAATTCGAATTCTTTTGATGTGTTTTGGAATTCTGTACAAATTACTTCTTCTTTATGGTGTATTAGAAACAGGAAATTCTTTTGTAATTATAGGCTTTCTCAAATCCTCCACGATTGGGAGGCGGTGTTTCACTAGTCTTTTGAGGGAGGGGGCTGCTCGCTCCTTTGCCTTTAGGCTGTTCTAATCTTCTTTTGTTTCTATGAAGCAGTTTCTTATCATATATATATATATGATGAAAAACCAACTTTCATTGAGAAAAAATGAAAGAATACAAGTTCGTACAAAAAACCAAGCCCACAAAAGGGAGCCCTCTCAGAGGAAAGGTCTCCAATCAAGCATAATGATGCCTAACGGATAAGTACAAAAAAGATTCGTGACCAATATAAAACATGAATGAAATAAATTTCTTATTCTATATATATATATATATTTAGAGAAACAAATTTCATTGATGAATGAAATAAGAGTTGCTTATTTGGCTCCCAACATCCAGAAGTGAATAACTATAAAGCTCTCCAATTGGAAATAAAAAAAGAAAGACTACAACCATTAAAAGGGTGTTTATGTTTATACCAATATAAAACATGAACTAAAATCAGATCCAAAAAGCTGTCAAAGGTTGAGAAAGCTTTCCTGAAGATTCTTCCATTCCTTTCGCACCAAAGATACTAGGAGAAAAATCTATTTATAGCCAGCTATAAAGTCTTTCTCACACCACGAAATGGATGTCCCACAAAAATTGATTCAAGAATGCTCAAAATAGTGTTTGGCAAAACCAAAATCAACAAAAGTATCCAGCACTGTAACCCAATACTAGGCAACAAAGGGGCAATCAGCAAAGAGGTGACAAGGATGCTCTAAATTAGAAAAACACTATCACAAACCAAGGAGAGAGGGTGAAATGAGGGTAAGATGGGGCATTCTCTGTTGTAAATGATCGGCTGTATTAATTAATTCCACCGAGACTAATCTCCCATTAAAAATTCATTTTCTTAGGATAGGCATCTTTCCAAACTACCGAGGTTGTTTGAACTAGGACGTATAGCATGAACTAGGTCATCCATGAGAGATTTAATTGTAAAGACTTTAGAGGGGTCAAGAGTCCATAATCAAGAGCTGTTCACTGACCTTAAAAGTAGGTGGTGAAAGATGGGAGACTATACCATTCAATCACCTCCCGATCAGTTCTTACAGTTTAACTTTTCTTTGTGCCAATTGGAACCCATTTCCTAACTTCCTTGGCTTCAGGGTGTTTTTTTTTTTATTATTTTTATTATTTTTATTATTTTTGTTTGTTTTTAAGTCTGGTAGGTCAGATCTATAATTGATTTTGAAAAAAAAAAACACCCATGAGCATTACAAGGGAGCTTGTGAATTGTGATGGTTATCCACTCAACAGCTTCAAAGCAATTTAGCAAAGATGGCATTTCCCTAGTTAAAAGTATTTTCAAAAGTCCAACTAATGATGAGAAAGAGAATGGAGCAACTGACTAGAACCTTTCTTGAGAACTTTAGTTGAAGAGCGAGAGAATAATTTTTGGTTGTGAAAGAAATACTATTGGATTCCTAAATACTATTTGATTCCTTTTTTGAAGGGAGGCAGGGAGAAATAGAGTAATTTAAGACGTTTAAAATCAAACCATTCACCTTTACAGGTAAAGCATGTAGACTGCTACACAGTCTCACTTGGCGAGCTTGAGTCTGTCACAAAAAGTTACAAGTTCAAGTCAATGATGCGAGGTAATGTCTTTCTTACCATTCTTCCCTCTTGACTTGCGGTATTCGTGTACTTTCATGCATGGACTTTTGTAGAATTGGATTGTCATATCATATGGAGTCACCGTGGAGAACTCTTATAGCCCTTAGCTTCCTAGCTTGTGTTTACATATAATGTGGAGTTTGGATTTCATGGGTGTTGCATAAAATAGGAAGATCATGTGGATAATTTTAATCATGGTTCTCTATTTATTGTTTGTGCATTTTTGGATTGTAAATAATTTTTTTCCCATGTCACGGATCCATTTTCATGCTGTTTATATGTAGTTTTCCAGTTGCTATATTGTTCTTCGATTTTCAAATTTGTACTTGTGCAATTAAAAATTCTTTTTAATTTTCAGCTCCCTTGCATGGTTTTGCATTCTGGTTTGATGTGGAGTTTTATGGGCCTGCTACCGCCATGCACGGTCTAATGCCATCAAATCCTGATGATAATCAAGTGAATGATGGTAGCCAGAGGAAGAAACGAACCAATCCAAATGAAGCGCTTGTGCTATCCACTGCACCCGAGGACCCTCCAACCCATTGGCAGCAGGTCCGTAATATAATTATAACATAATATTTTAAATGTTTTTGTAAGCTTTTTCTACATCAGTGCATGGCTGAATGTTTTAGTTTCTTTGATATATTATTTATTTATTTTTGAATAGAAAACAAGATATATTAAAATAAAGAGAATATTTACATGAACAAGAAAGAAAAGGGTCGAAAAATCTTTTAACCGCACAGATATAAAATTAATAATTGCAATTAATTTTTCCATCTAGTGTACGTAGATACAAAAGTAAAGCCAATATCGAAAATTGAACACGTTTTACCAACAATTAGATGCTATCTCAAACTACTTCCCGATATATTGGTTTATCTAAAACGTTCATTCCTTTCCAATCAGGTTACTTTACAAATAGCTGAATTAATGTAAAATCTACAAGGAGTAAGAGATTCATTTCTCTCGGTAAAGGTCACCTTTTCTAATCTTTTTCAATTTTCAAATTTAGGAGAAACAAGCCCAATTTCAAAGGTAATAAGTTAGGAAGGGAATATAAATTTCAAAAGTTGTTACCATTTCTCTGATATATTCAACTATGTCAGGCGTGTTTTTTGCTATCTTGTGGGGTATTTGGCTTGAGAGGAATAGTAGAATTTTTAGAGGGGTGGAGAAATCCATGAGGGAGCTCTGGGAGACGATTAGGTTTAACTCGTCTCTGTGAGCAACTGTATCTATGTTCTTTTGTAATTATCAGCTCGGTCTTATTCTTTTGGATTGAGACTAGTTTCTGTAGTTTTGGTGAGTGTTTTTGGCGGGCTTGTTTTTTGTATCCCCTCTTGTATTCTTTCATTTTTTCTCTCAATAAAAGCATGGTTTCTTATAAAAAAAACATTGTACCTCCTTGACTCTTCAATGCAAGCAAGTTTGGGATATGCAACAGCATAGGTTCTTCTTATTATTATAGTATCCTTTCGTTAATTTGATTTAATGAGATTACGATGTTAAATTCTTATAGAATCCTTTTTATAATTTACTTTATTGCAATTATGATCTTGGTTTTATGGGCGTCAGTCATTAGGCCTTTTTGTAATTATGATCATGATTTAATTTTGTTGCATTAGAGTCATTTTCTGTAGTTAGTTTTTGGACTCTCTTTTTTTCGGGCCTGTTTTTTGTACACCTTTGTATATTCTTACATTTCTTTCAATCAAGGCTTGGTTTCTTAAATAATTTTTTTTTATAAGAAACAACAAAAAGGATATCATTCCAACAAAACAGGAAGACAACCTAAGGGCTGGGATAGAGGAGACCCCCAAACTAAACAACAAGAGCTTTCCAGTCTTTAACCATCATCAAAAGGCTATAATTACAAAAGAATTTCTTAGGTAAAGATATCCACCAAGATGTCTATGTTGTACATAATTACAAAAGGAGTCTAGCTTAAGAAATTTTTAAAAATAATAAAAAACTTTATTGCAATTAAAGTGTTCATTTCTTGTAGAGTTCCTTCTGTAACTTACGTTGCATGTAAATTTTTGATGTGGGATTATTCGTAATGTGTAGGTCTTGTTATTCTATGTGCTTTAGAAGATTTTGATGCAAATCTCTTTCATTTTGCTTTTGCCTTTTCCTTTTCCTTCTCTTTTATTAGTGTTTGTTGCTTTGCTTGTAGTAATGTTGTGGAGATATTTGTTTTCCCAAAACTTCCATAGATAGTTGTTAATATTTAGCTCCAGTCTTGCTAGCAGTCTTGATATAATAGTTTAATTCCTTTGGCTAGCAAATAATGTTTTAATTTTTTGTTGCGTGCTTTCCAATCTCATGGTATAATGAATTTCATCTTCTCAATCTTGCTTACTTTTGCAGACATTAATCTACTTTTATGACCCATTAGAGGTTGAACAAGACCAAATAATTGAAGGCTCTGTTATTTTATCACAAAGCAGAGAAAATCGTCGGTTCATGAACATTCGCCTCGAATATGTGTGAGATATTTCATACACTTATTTTAACGAACACTTCTGCAGCTACTGCTTTGTTATGTGCATCTCATTTTGGTTTTGATATTTGATCTTGCAGTTCAGGTGGGCGGTCCTTTGTAAAAGAGTCAGTGATGAGGTGATATCTATTCTTTGCTTTGTTTCTTGATGTGAAGCCTCAGTGAGTCTTCTCAAGGCTTAACCTTCCTGAAAGGTAATTTTCCAAGCAACTTTAGGAATTACTACTCAACTAACATTTTAGAATTTGAAGTGTCTTGAAGCTGCTGGTCTGGTTGATTGCATACCAGAAATCCAAGAGACAGTTGACTCTTGACCGTGTTTGTGCTTTGCGATTGCTTGATTGGCTTTCTTCTTCACATTGTCTCTCCTTCGGGAATGATGTAGGCTAAGATTGATACAAGACTCCAAGAAGAATTCTTTCATTGTAATGTAATGCTACTTTGAGATTACAATCATAGGACTTACCCTTATCAAATTCTTAAGGATGGTTATAATTCAAATTTTATCATGTAAGAGTATAAAACTCCTACCATTATTTTTTAGATGCACAAGTTCAATCAAAAAGTAGGGCGACTTCCTTTTTCTCTCATCTCTTACTGATTCAATTACGTACACCCTCTTGTACTGACATTTCAGTGCTCCAATGTGGCTGCAGCTCAATCATCTATTCTATGATAGTCGAAATTTGATGAGGTATTAAGTTTATGCACATCTTTTTCTCTCTCTCATCTCTTCCATATCCAATATTACATATGTACTCTTGTTCTAGGACTTCAAGGTGTTCTATTTCAGCATGAAAAGAAAGTAAAGCTAACTATATTCTCTTTTATCTTCTAGCATGCTCCCCCTGTTAATTATGCCAATGTAGTTGCCACATGAAATATCTGCTCGTTGCTGCTAGTGCTTGAATTCCATCTGTGAAGCAAAACTTTTAGTTTTAGGTGGTGATAATGGCTCAATTATTGGGAACTCATGCACGTCTTTGATGCTTATACTTTAAATTTTATAATCTGTTATGGTTGGGTTGGTACTGTCATGTTAAAGAGCATCCATGCCATCTTTTTAGCCTATCATTGATTTTATTTTCAACTTCCAAAAGTACAAATGGACACAATAGGTGGACTGTGGTTGGTTTGTATTATCAATTTGGGGGACATGAAGTGGATTGGTGGAATGGAGGTATGCCATACCAAAAAATTGCTCTTCCACTAAACACCATAGTTTAGAATTTTCTCCAAAATTTTCACTTTTCAGGGACAGTTGAGGGCCTCTGCTTGCCTGGGCAATGCCTTTACGTTTGAAAGTGGATAACATCTAACACTGATTATTTTATTTTAGTGAATCACAGATGCCTTTATTCAGGTGATTAAGGAATTCTATTTGCTTATCCTATTTTTTAGTGTGTTTTCTTGTTGGATAGAGCACTCTTGTAGTCTTTTGTAGCATTTTGGTACTTTGCTTTATCTCTGTTAAAGATTTGATCACTATTTTAGATTTTATTTCTGAAGCTGAAGATTATGAATGGATAAATAACTAAATAATCTTTGATTTGTTGTTGTAGGTTTGTTGATTATATTTATTTTCCCATATTTTATGCATAGGTTCAAGGGTAGAGTGAAGGAAGGGGAAAGGACAATTTCTCTCTCGGTTCATTTTAGATTAAAAAATTAAGGTCCCTTTTGATAACCATTTGGTTTTTAGTTTTTGAAAATTGTGCTTGTTTTCTCTCAATCTTCTTACAATGGTTTTCATTTTTGTTAGGATGACATTTGAGTTCCTAGCCAAATTCCAAAAACAAAAACAAGTTTTTGAAAACTTTCTAGGATATAAAGATTACGTGCATAGGTTATCTGTTGCTCAAAATTAATGGAAATTAACTATTATAATTAAAAGTATGACGACTAAAATGTTACGAGAGTCAATAGCGTAGAAACCAGTATCTTTAGTTTTATTAGCATGTAGTTGTATATTTTTGCTCTTGAATTGACAAAGGCTGTGGCTTCAGTTTTATTAGTCATGTGAGTTTTGAACAACTCTTGTTCATATTCCCTTAAAAGATGTCTTTTTCTTCTGGGTTCTGTTTATAATAATTGCTTGAAGAGAAGAAAATTACATTTGCTTTCTTAAGTGTTTTTTTAATTAAAAGTATTTGCTATAACTATACTTTTGATCCTAATTAATTAGGATTGTGATTGAAACTTTTCTTATGGTCTTTATTGAAAAGCCTAATACTATTTTATTTAATGCATTCATGCATGTATACCACAATTACAATATTTCCTTTTTCTACTTTCGAAGCTCCACTCAACTCAAGTAGTTGTATTTACGTGTATGGACACAAAGATTTGGCCTCACTTTCCCTAGTTGTTTTTGGTAGTAGGTAGTAATAAGTTTTTGTATGTATTAAATTTTTATCGACATATCAATATTTCATGTGTTCATGGGTTTGATGTCGACATGAGAAGTAAATGGACCTTTTCATTATACCATAAAGAAATTTATAAAATGCCAACAAAAGCATGGCTCAATTGGCATAAAGATGTACTGATAACCACGAGGTCTGTAGTTCGAATCCCCCACCCCCCATATTGTCAAAAAAGAAATCGATAAAATAGAAATAAAATGACAATAAAATGTAGTTGATGTGGGTTTGATGTCGATGTGAGAAGTGAATAGACATTTTCATCTTACCATAAAGAAATAAATATATATATATAAATATAATAAAATGTAACTATGTATTTAAACTTATTTTTAAAATGAAAAATAGTTTTTAGAAATAATTATTGACATCAAAATTTTATTAGTATTTCTATTAACACTTTGTAAAATTGAGATCGTGATATTTCTATCAAAATCAACTTTCTAATCCTTCAAACTAACAAAATATTGTTAGATATAAGACTTGGCTAGCAGTCCAGTTCCAAAGGAAAGTTTGACTTCATTGATAAATACTTTTTTTTTTTTTTTTCATTAAAATGTTTTTTTTTTTTTTTTTTTTTTTTATGTCTGATAAAACATCAGCAGCCTACTTATCTCCTTAGATGTTATACCATAACAATAATCTTCAAAAGATTTTATTGGATGCCTCACTTTGTAATTGTAGTTTAAAATGAATTATATGAACTATATAGAGGCGCACTTTTCTACCTACAATGAATGAATTTCAATAATATTTAGAGGTAGGAGATTCAAATCTCTGACCTTTTCATCAAAGATATATATCAATTACCGTTGAGCTATGATCACTTTTGGCATGTCATAAAGATATTTGATGAATATTAAATGAATCAATGAAATATAATTTTAAAGAGTTTTACAAATGAAAGAATATAAAAATAATCAAAATTTGAAGAGTTTTACAAAGGAAAGAAATACAAGAATGATCAAATGGGGTTGTGTTTGTTTTCAACAAAAATCCAAAGTCAAGATTAATCATTCTTCACAAGACTATACCTTCATCATTTAAAGCCAATAAAAGCAAATGCATGAGATTCATTCACCCATACCTTGTGTATATATTCCCTTTATTTATTTCATTCTAGTATATTCCAATCCAATGATCATTTACTCTGGACTTTGTATGCAAAAACTTTTACTCAAATTCAACTTCAACACAGCTTAGTTCATTTCTTGGGCTCCAAAAGTTGTTCTTTTTTCATTCATTCAATACTATTCATTGGAAAGAAAAACAGTGTGTTTTAGAATACTTTTAAAATTAGCATTCCTTTCTAATGAGAATACATACCTTCTCTCTAATCCCCACTGCTATGAAAAAGAATATATATCTTTTGATTGAAAACATCATTTAAAAGAACTTGGAAAACAGGTAGGATGGTTATTTATTTTCATAAAATCTCTTTTCTTCCTACATTTAAATTATGAGATAAGGAGTCAAAATGAACATAATCCTTACACCAAGAGGTCACATGTTCGAATCCCTACCCTCCTGGTTGAATCTTAAAAAAATATTATGAGATAAGACGATAGCAATCAGTATTCTGCTAGAACTCTCTCTCTCTCTATCAAGAATTTGTTTAATAATGTAGAGAGAGAGAGGTGTATTCCAGCATGCATGCACCCTGTAGTCAACATAAACATAATACAAAACTTAAAATAAAAAAACAGGCCAAAAAGACTATGTACCAACAAAGTCCATCAATCACAAGCATTAAGAAAAACACACATTTTTATTTCTATACATCTATCTATCTATCTCTACATATATATATAGACACACACACACACCAACTTCAGCTTCAGCTTCTTCTATATTTTCTTTGTACAGAGACACTCACAAAGCAGCAACTCAATTATACTCCAAACCCCACAACTCTCTCTTTTTCCCTCCTCATATTTCCCACACTTCAATCCATCATTTCTCATTTTCATTCTCAATCTCCTCTCACACCTTAACTACTAAACCATGCTACTCTTCCTCCTCCTTCTTCTTCCTCTTTTAGCAACCGCCGTCGACCCGGTCGCCACCGGCCTCGCCGCTACTTACCCGGCCACCCAACTCCTAAACGTCAAAGACACAATCAAAGAAACAGAAACCAAGCCCTCTAGACTACCACAAGATCTCGACCTCCCTGAAAACAACCTTCCTCTTGACAACAGCAGCAGTCAGAGTCAATGGAAGCTCAAGCTCTTCCACAGAGATAAGCTACCCCTCAACTTCGACCCCGACCACCGTCGCCGTTTCAAGGAGCGTATCGGAAGAGACGTCGAGAGGGTCTCCTCTTTGCTCCGCCAACTCTCCAATGGCAGCGACGAGCAGGTAATCAGGGGCGAAGCGAAGAAGGAAGGAGAGTGACAATTGCCCTCTGAATTTATATAAAGTGCTCAAGAGTTTACAGTTTTTCCTTTGAATGACTTTTGAAAGATTATATAAAAAGTTTGAATGTAAAATTTTGTCTCTTCCTAATAAGAATTTTACTCTGCCTTGCAGGTGACGGACTTTGGGTCGGACGTGGTCTCCGGCACGGAGCAGGGTAGCGGAGAGTACTTTGTGAGGATCGGCGTCGGCAGCCCGCCAAGGAGCCAATACGTCGTAATTGATTCCGGCAGCGACATCGTTTGGGTGCAATGCCAGCCCTGCAGCGAGTGCTACCAACAGTCCGACCCGGTGTTCGACCCGGCCGGCTCCGCCTCCTACGCCGGAGTCTCCTGTGACTCTTCGGTGTGCGACCGCCTCGACAACGCCGGCTGCAACAACGGCCGGTGCCGGTACGAGGTATCGTACGGCGACGGGTCCTACACCCGCGGAACTCTCGCTCTCGAAACCCTAACTTTCGGCCGCGTCGTAATCCGAAACATCGCGATCGGTTGCGGCCATATGAACCGAGGAATGTTCGTCGGAGCCGCCGGATTGCTTGGACTTGGCGGCGGCGCCATGTCGTTCGTAGGCCAGCTCGGCGGCCAAACCGGCGGTGCGTTCAGCTACTGCTTGGTGAGTCGAGGCATCGAGTCCACCGGAACGCTGGAGTTCGGCCGCGGCGCCATGCCGGTCGGCGGCGCGTGGGTTCCCCTAATCCGAAACCCACGCGCTCCCAGTTTCTACTACGTCGGGCTTTCAGGTCTCGGAGTCGGAGGGATCCGAGTTCCAATACCCGAACAGATCTTCGAACTCAAAGAACTAGGATACGGCGGCGTCGTAATGGACACCGGCACCGCCGTAACGAGGCTACCGGCGCCCGCATACGAAGCATTTCGAGACACCTTCATCGAACAAACGGCGAACCTGCCTCGATCAGGCGGAGTATCGATCTTCGACACATGCTATGACCTAAACGGATTCGTATCGGTGAGGGTACCGACGGTGTCGTTCTACTTCTCCGGCGGGCCGATACTGACTTTGCCGGCGAGGAACTTTCTGATTCCGGTGGACGGGGAGGGAACATTTTGCTTTGCATTTGCAGCATCGGCGTCGGAATTGTCGATCATAGGGAACATCCAACAAGAAGGGATTCAAATCTCCGTTGATGGAGCAAATGGGTTTGTGGGATTTGGTCCAAGTATTTGTTAATTCATCAAAACTCAAAGGGCAAATCTGTCATTTTCAGTAGTCTTACATAGTATAAATTCTCTTTGCCTACTTATTTTATTATAATCTATTTTTTATTAGGTTAAATTATAGCTTTAATTTTAAAGTAAATCCCTCACTTTTAAAAAGTGTATAATGTATCATTATCAAAAAAAAAAAAAAAAAAAAAAGTGTATAATGTATAATAGGACGTTGTGTCTAATAAGATATTATTAAACTTTAAAAGGTGTTTAATAAGTCTACGAAGTTTTTAATTTCGTTTTGAATAAATCTATGAACTTTTAAAATTGTCTATAACAAATTGAAGATTTATTAAACACGTTTTAAAGTTCAGAAAGCTATTAGAACAACATTGAAAATTAAAAAATACTCCTTAAACACTTTTAAATTTAGAGATTTATTAGACAACTCTCAAAACTTATCGACCAAAGTTGTTATTTGACCGTTCTATTAATATCAATACTAGTTGAGTTTGAACCATCACTTTTGATGATATAGTATTATATTACAAAATGCTAAAGAGCAGTACTTGATTGAGATTGGTATAAAAAATCACTCTCAATTTTTTAAATTAAAGTTTTGCTTTTCTATCTAAAAATTCATTGAATCTTTCATTATATTATTCTTAAAAAAACACTCTTTCGATCACTTTATGTTGTTAGCCATAGTAAATGGCCGTAGTTTTGAACTCTTTACCTAAGTTCATTATATTCGAAAGACTTTTCTTAGTCGAATATCCCTGCTGAACAAGACGTCAAAGACAGAACAAGGTGCATTACTGGTCGAGATTGAATTATTGTTTTACTAGAAATACACTTATGACAACACTTAAAAGTAGCTTTGGAGTTAAAATAAATAGTTGGAAAGGGGTTAACTTTGGTTAAACAAAGGTAACAATAATTAGAGAAAAGGGTCAAACATTGGCAATGGGAAAATGAAAGAAAAATGAAATGATGTAAAGTGGGTCAAAAAGAATGGGCAAATAAAAATTATGGGTAGTAGAGCAGTAGTTTTGGGTAAGGTGATAGGATCCAAGGAATCCCTTTAAGCTTTTAACTTATTGTGTTTTGTAGCAAAAAAAATTTTAAAAATAATAATAAAGTTTTTTAAAAAAATTAAAAAAAAAAAAACATTAATTCTCTTTTTTTTCTCTCTCTTCTCTTTGAAATGATGAAGTAAGGGAGCCACCACTAAGGCAGACATGTGAAGGCATCACTAGGAGTTCTGGTCTGCCTTTGAAGTTCATTCAAGTAATCACTTTTGCAAAGCCATTTGCTTTTTCCTCTTTTTATGACATAGTGAGATCAAGATTGATTACTTTTGTCCCCCCTTTCTTTTAAATTTACTTTTGAAATTGAGTTAAGAATTTGGAATTACAAAGATTTGTACATTCATGTTCGCAAAAATGTCGAGGTCTCGAGAGATATTCCCAGAAAAACTATGTGAGTCGAACAATTCGTAAAGGAAGTGTTCAGATGAAGAAGTATGCGCCGTACACTTTAGAAATAAGTTTTAAAAAGTTTTTGTTGTTGGAATTTATGTTCACATTAGTGATATTGTGTTGACGTTTTTTAAAATATATTTTTTTTTCTATACTTTTGTTGGTTATTGAAAATAATGACTAATCTATCAAATTGATTTTTTCAAGCCCTGTTTGATAACACCATTTGATTTTTTTGTTTATGAAAATTATTCTTGTTTTCACCCAATTTCTTGACAATGGTTTTCATCTTTGTTAAGGACAAGTTTGAATTCCTAACCAAATTTCAAAAACAAAAACAAATTTTTTAAAACTACTTTTTTTTAGTTTTCAAAACTTGACTTGGTTTTTTAAAACATTAGGGGAAGATAGATAACAAAACAAAGAGACTTATAGGTGGAAGTAGTGTTTATAAGCTTAATTTTAAAAACCAAAAACCAAATAATTATCCAACAAATCCTTAGAGTTCAATGATATGTAGGGTAGGAGATTCCAATATATCTGATCTCTTGGTCAAGCATACACGTCATATCCAATTGAGTTATGTTTAGATTGACCATCGAATCGGCGTTAAACACTCAATACATTTGAAAATATATCAACATATTTGACATGCATTTAACTTTGAATGCAAAATCAAATAGGAGAATATCTTTGTATCTTTAGAGAACAAAATTAGATAAAAAAAGTGAAGTTACCCATAGCGCCCACTTAATTCCCTTGTTCACTTTATATGTCCCAAAAAGTTAAAATTTGCCTGTGAAAATTTGTGAAAGGAGAAAGGAATCAATTAAAGGCAGTGTAAGCTTTAGTCAGAATCAAGGATCATTTTGGATATACAAAATATACTTTCATTTTCTGCCAGATTTTTCTTCAAAATAATAGTTATTGAAATGTGATGTCATTCTTACACTTAGTTACCTTTGTTCACGTACGGTTAGAAGAACAACATCACCTAAACGTCAATTAGTAGAGCTAAGGCCCCGTTTGATAATCATTTGGGGTCCGTTTGATAACCATTTTTGTTTTTGGTTTTTGGTTTTTGGTTTCCTGTTTTTTAAAGACAAAAACCACATATGTTTGATAACTGTTTTTTATTTTCTGTTTTTAAAAAATAGAAAATCAACCTTGTTTGATAACTGTTTTTGGTTTTCAGTTTTTTTAAAATTAAAAAGATGAAGAGATATTTTAGAGAGAGAAAAATGTGTAAAGATGTTGAAACAAAAATTTAGAGACACAAATATAAATGTTTTCAAGAGATTTTTTTTTTTTTTTTTTTTGAAAAGACGAGAGAAAAGTTAAACATAGAAAATTTAGAGAGATGAAAGAAAATGTTTAGAGAAAGAATATTAGTTAGACTCGAGAAAAGATATTAGTTAGAGAAAAAATAGAAAACAAGTTAGAGTAAAAACGATAAATTTTAGATTAAAAAAATTAAATAAAAAAAAAAAAGAAAATTTAGAGAGATAGTAAAGTTAAGAATAAAAGATATGCTAAAGAACTAACGATAAATTAGAAAAATAAAGAAAAGTTATAGCGATAGAAAATTTTGGTGACTTTTTTCCAAAAGAAAAATTAGAACATGTTTATTGAGGAGAGAAAAGGTATTGACAAGTTTTTAGAAATAGACAAGTTATAGAGAAAAAAAAAAAGTTTTGAGAGAGAAAACTAAATTTTAGAGAGAGAAAATAAAATAGAGAAAGAAATTTGTTGGAGAGAGGTAAAAGAAGAGAAAAGTAAGCATTAGAAGAAAAATGAGTTTTTGAAAAACAGAAATCTGTTTTTAAAAATTACTTTTTTTAGACCCCATTTGATAACCATTTGGTTTTTGGTTTTTGGTTTTTGAAAATTAGGCTTGTTTTCTTTAAATTTCCTCACCATGGTTTTCATTTTTGTTAAAAATACACTTGAATTCCTAACCAAATTCTAAAAACAAAAACAAGTTTTTGAAAACTACTTTTTTTTGTTTTAAAAAATTGGCTTGGTTTTTGAAAACATGGGAAGAAGGTAGGTGAAAAACCAAAGAAACTTAGAGTTGAAAATGGTGTTTATAAGCTTAAAAACCAAAAACCAAAAACAAAAAACAAAATGGTTATCAAACGGGGCCTTAGTTTTTGAAATTTACTTATAATTTCAAAAATGTTTTTAAAAAACAGAAAACAGAAAACAGAAATGGTTATCAAACACCCCTATTTTTTAAAAATGAAAAACAAAAACAGAAAACAGAAAACGAAATGGTTATCAAACGGGCCCTGTTTTTGGTTTTTGGTTTTTAAAAATTAGGCTTATTTTCTCCCAATTTCTCTACCAAGTTTTCATCTTTGTCAATGATACATTTGAATTCCTAGCCAAATTCCAAAAACAAAAACAAGTTTTTGAAAACTACGGCCCCGTTTGATAACCATTTCAGTTTTTGGTTTATGGTTTTTCTGTTTTTGATTTTTTGTTTTTGGTTTTCTGTTTTTTAAAAACATAAACCATATATGTTTGATAACTGTTTTTTGTTTTCGGTTTTTAAAAAACAGAAAACCAACCTTGTTTGATAACTGTTTTTGGTTTTCAGTTTTTTAAAATTTAGAAAGATGAAAATATGTTTTAGAGAAACAAAAATGTGTAGAGATGTTGAAACAAAAATTTAGAGACACAAATATAAATGTTTTCGAGAGTTTTTTTTTTTTTAAAAGATGAGAGAAAAGTTATACATAGAAAACTTAGAGAGGTGAAAGAAAATGTTTAGAGAGAGAATATTAGTTAGACTCGAGAAAAGATATTAGATAGAGAAAAAATAGAAAAAAAGTTAGAGTAAAAGCAATAAGTTTTAGATAAAAAAAATTAAATAAAAAGAAAAAATTTTGGAGATTTTTTTTTTCAAAAGAAAAATTAGAATATGTTTATTAAGGAGAGAAAAGTTATTGATAAGTTTTTAGAAATAGATAAGTTATAGAGAAAAAAAATTGAGAGAGAAAATTTTAGAGAGAGAAAAATAAATTTTATATAGAGAAAAACGTTTTGGAGAGAAAAAAAAAAAAAAAAAAAAAAAAAGAAAAAAGAATTTGTTGGTGAGAGATGGGTAAAAGAGGAGAAAAATAAACATTTGAAGAAAAATGAGTTTTTGAAAAACAGAAATCTGTTTTTAAAAACAACTTTTTTTGGTTTTTGAAATTTGTTTATAATTTCAAAAACATTTTTAGAAAACAAAAAACAAAAAACAGACTTGGTTATCAAACACCCCTGTTTTTTTAAAATGAAAAACAAAAACAGAAAACATAAAACGAAATGGTTATCAAACGGCCCCTACTTTTTTTGGTTTTCAAAAATTGGCTTGATTTTTAAAAACATGGAAAGAATGGTATTAGAAAAAACAAAGAAACTTGGAGGTGAAAGTAGTGTTTATAAGCTTAATTTTCAAAAACCAAAAATCAAAAATCAAATAGGTATCAAACGAGATCAGAGCTTTGAGTGGTTCAAAAATATTGACGTGATCTAGTTATCTAGTAAATGCAATAAGACAAGTGTTACTTTTGTAAACAAATTCGAAAAAGGAGAAAAAACGCATTTAATTAAAATTGAAAAATAAGGGGGAAAATGAAAGAAACTGGTAACAATACCAGCTGTTATCTTTGGAAGGAACAAAGAGGTTCATGATTTGATGTGCATTTGATCAATGATTAGCTACTAAAATCCAAAACAACACCTTGACTAAATTCCCAAAACAATTCAACTCTAAATTTTGCTTTACAGCTATTCTTTTCCAAAAATGACAAATTTTTATTTATTTTTATTATTTTTTTTCCATGGCTAGCTAATCATGCTCAACAAAATTTAGACCAAGCTACAAAGTTACAAGATAATGTGTTTATTTGAGTGAATACACCTAAAACAAACACATAAACCATATTTACACGAAAGTTACAAGTATTTGGACTTAATATTCTGATCTATAATGAGGAAGTAGAAGACAAACAAAAGATTGAAGTAATGACGTATTGGCTTGAAACATTAAAATTGGAGTCGAGGGGGTCCTCCTTGATTTAAAGGGCTATTATCGAAAGTTTGTGAAAGGTTATGGCATGATTGCTCGGTCCCTCATGGAAGAACTAAAGGACCAATTTGACTAGTCTCTTCAAGTTGAGCTCTTTCAAACAGTTAAAAAAAGCTATAGTGGCTATTCATGTGCTTGCTTTGCCCAACTTTTGTAAATCATTTGTTATTGAGGTTGATGCATTAAGGATGTATAATAAGGACGGTACCGACAAAAGATCGACAACCTATTGCATATTTTTTGGGATGGCTCTCGATCATTGATCAAAAGCAACATCATTTTATGAACAAGTATTGGTGGTAATGGTGTCAAAACCGATCATAAGATTACGAGGTAATTTTTCAGCTACAACTAATCATATGCTTGACATTTTTCTAGACACTGTTCATCGTCGAGAAAGACACTTGGATTATGAATCTTCTTAGTTATGATTTTGATATACAACATAAA
Organism: Luffa aegyptiaca; assembly: GCA_017139565.1. Taxonomy (NCBI): domain Eukaryota; kingdom Viridiplantae; phylum Streptophyta; class Magnoliopsida; order Cucurbitales; family Cucurbitaceae; genus Luffa; species Luffa aegyptiaca. The sequence continues at coordinate 14,870,714 of CM029403.1, forward strand.
TCAGGGATGGACAAAAGGGTAATCAGTGGACATATCTTTATTCTATCCACCATGAGCAATCTTGGTGATGAATAATTCCCTAGAGTTCCAACAAAAAGTTGACAAGGATAAGAAGCAATCCAGAATAGTGCATCAACCCATAACATTTGCCAATTAAATTTGAAGGGACTTATGAAGCCACATTGATATTGCCAAAAGAAGCTACTTGCATATCAATGCTTCTTGTTGAAGCTTACCATTCTAGATAAAAGGGTGATCGATGTCTTTTCTCGAGTGCATATATCTCCCTCATGCACAATCTTAGTGATGGTCAATTTCCTATAGATCATGAAAGCTCCGACAAAGAGCGAAAAGAATCCATAATAGTGGATCGATCCATGGCCTTTACCAATTTAAATTTGAAGGGATTTTTCTCACTTTAGACTTTTTTTTTTAATTCAACATGTGGTTAACCAGTTGAACTATGCATTGTCAAAAAGAAATTACTTGTGTTTCAATACTTCTAGAAGCTTACTAGTATGCATGCCAACGTGAAAGAAAAAATATATATATATTAGAATTTATATTACTTACAAGTTTAAGTAATTAATTAATAAAAATAAATGTTTTTATTAACATTTTCTTAAGAAAGGGAGGGGACAAGGTTGAGGTAGGTTTGGATTTTGTGAATTGGACATCACAAGAACCACATTGCACATTTGAATTGTTTCTTTTCGACCCTAATATCAAATTGGTATATGAACACTAAATCCAATCTGAATTCACAACACTAATCGAGTTTTTTTTTTTAAATTCAATATTGGGGTGAAAAGTTTCGAACCTCAGACCTCTTGGTCGAGGATACATGTCAATTACCGTTGAGCTATACTCACTTTGGCACACTAACCAAGTTTAGACACAAACCACAATAATTACCCACAATGTTGACAAAGTTATAAACAAAAACCCCTAATAACCCTCTTTCAAAACAATCACACCCAAACAAATTCTAACCAAATCAAACACAGAAATAGAAAACGGGTGAGCAAACGAGTTTAACCAAATCAAGCACACAAATAGAATCAAGGTAAGAAATGAGTCCAACCATGATGGCCGGAGAGTTTACAGCCAGGCACACACCGTCATGCATTAGTATGTACGATAAAGGTAGCAGTAGTAAGGCGACATGTGAGCTTCACACACGTCTACTCTAGTAGTCGAATTGTGCAGACGAATCAGACTCGAGGTGCTCTATCCTCTTCTCGCCTGGCTAGTTGCTATCCCAAAATGGTCCTCAACTTCAAGCTCTAGATTTCAGTAGAAAGAAAACCTAACTATTCTAAGAAAACACTCAAGTATTCTAATATATTACATAGATGTACATAAAAGCCTTGAACAAGTAAAATAACAGTAAGCCATTAATGAGTTCCAAACAGCTAATATATTACATATGTAAACAACAATCATGTACCAAGTACAAATCCTGAGTTCAAGTCTGCCTGATGTTCCCAATTAGTCACAACGACTTCAATCGTCCGCCGGTATCAGAGTTCGATCAGAGATACTAGATCGGGTCAGAAGTATGAAATAAGTTACCCATAAACAAGCATAGCACTTTCCATTGAGTTCACTGAAGCACTGTTAATGTGAATCATTGACATCATCTTAATAGAAGAACAAGATAAGCAGTTGTTACAAGTACCTTGATTGACGGTCAAGATGCGACCCTTAACGTGCCATCTTTATTCCATCCTCTTCTTCAATCTTCAGCATTCAATAGTCAAGTTGCATATTTTCAAAGCAACAAAATGAAACCTCTAATATTTTATACAGCACATGTCTTGCAATACGTACCTGAGCTTTTGTGAGAAGATCATTACAGAATTTAGCCGTCATGACAAAATAAATTAAAGAGGAAAAAGAAAGCTAACTAAAACTGAACATTTTGTATACAATAGAGATATCAACTAGGATATTTACAAGCAGCCCCATCGAGATATCTTGACACTTCCTTGAAACCCCAAAGAAGAAGAAAAAAAAAAGGAAAAAGAGGTTGCTAGGGCCACAAAAACTCATTTATGTTACCATAAGTATATGCTGACCCAATCCATCCTGTGGGGCCTCTGGTGTGCAAAATATGTGCAACCAGTGTCTCTCGCCCTTCAATTATCAGAATCAGAAGTTATTCTGATCCCTACAAAATTTTTCTACAAGTGTAAGCTAAATAAAACTTCCAGAAGAAGCTAAGATTCCACTTGATGATTCAAACCATAAAGAGATATTTGAGATCTTCAACCGTCAAGCGAGAAGCGGAACCTCCACTTTGATCTTCACCAAATGCTGATGCAACCATTTTCCTCTTCTCTTCCTGCAAAACATGGCCAGAAAGGGAAAAAAAACATCTTCATGTCAATATTACGTGCATATGAATTCATCTTGTGAAGCATTGAGCCAGCCTCTTAACAGGTGTTCAATATGATCAGTAATCAATTCAAAAAAATTTAGAATCAACCAAATTATTTTCTAAGACATAGCACTATTTAATGTTTGAATAAATAATCAAAGCTGTACAGAACCCCAACTCCATTTACAAGGAGAATTAACAACCTTTATTAAGGGACTCAGACAAAGAACTCTAGCTTTATCTCTAAAGCAGCACCCAGAAAGAGCTTCAGCCACCCAACTGCCTACACTCCTTGGTTTATACCCCCAGCCCGAACACAACCAAAAAGATTCCAAACCTTCTCAGCAAAAGCACAGCGAATAAGATGGGAGTAAGTTTCCTCACACATTCGGGGATATTTGAAGACTTAGAAACCACCCCTGAACCTTATCCGAAGAGTTAATATTATTGAGAGCTAGACTCCACATAAAGAACTTAACCCTTTTTGGGACAAGACCATCCCAAATCTGATTGCACAAGGCACCATCCAGCACTTCCTTTTCTTCTGAAGAGCTAACAGAGCGAACTTCACAGAGAACCTGCCCGAGTCATCTAACTTCACCAGAAAACATCTTCAGCTTGGTTAGGACAACACTGACTCGATAGGGAAGAAAGACCAATTCACTCTTTCACCTCTCTATCAAAAATCCCCCTTCTCAAACTCAGATCCTACACAGACCCGTTCCACAAATCATGGACTGTAGCATCTTTAGCCATAGAGATTCTGAAAATATGAGGAAACAGCCTATTGAGAGGATGCTCGGCCAACCAGCAGTCATTCCAAAGAAAGACCTTGTCCCCCCTCCCCACTTTGTACTTCTTGTGCTCCCCATAGAACCCAGCACCTTTGCAATATTCTTCAACGGACTAAACTTGCCTGTCCACTTTCTGCGAGCTTGATGATCCCTAAGGAAAGACTCCCCGTACTTGCTTTTTACCACTACTCTCCATAATGCAGAAACTTCCTTATCAAAACGCCAACCACTTAGTTAGGAGGGCCAAAAGTTTTAGCTCTTAGCTATAATGAGGGTAATTCATCTATATCTTTCTCTAGATCCATACCCTCGATAATTGTCAGAAATGCATCTTTGTTAAGTCTAGAGATCTCTGTAAGGTATCTCCTTACAATATTAGCTCACCAAATGAGGAATCTAAAGGGATAGAAGATGAATAGACTTGATAGATTTTAATAGACTTCAACAGCCAATTTGAGAGGATTGTGAGGTCTCTACTATGAACCAACGTTCTACAAAACCAATAACTGACTCTTTCCTACTCCAAGGCTCCTACTATTAAATAGATGATGACCCTTCCCTACTCCAAGACTCTTAATTACTAGACATTATATCAATGGGTCAGCAAGCCCATATACGTATAGCTCAAAATACAAATTAAATACTTATTGACCAGCCTAAGCATTACCCATTCAGCCCATTCTTATTCCTCCAAGCATAAATATTTTTGATTGGTGGCCTAACAGTCTCCTCATTCCAATTGAGCAAAACTAATGAAGCTTTTGTCTTTTTTTTTTTTTTTTTTTGGGATAAAGAGCCAACTTTCATTGAGAAAAAATTAAAGAATACAAGGGCATAAAAAACAAGCCCACAAAAGGGGATCCATCTAAAGAAAGGGACCCCAATCAAACAAAATAAGACCTAACGGATAATTACAAAATACCTTGGACACCAACGCCCAAATAGAGACATGAAATCTAGTGAGGGACCACACAACATTTGGATTCCTCTCTCGTCCCCTAAACACTCTATTATATCTTTCCCCCCAAAGATTCCAAAACAAAGCACACATCCCTGCTTGCCGCATAAATCTCGCCTTCTCGCGAATTGGCGGATGGAGGAGGAACTCCTCGATCATCTCCCTGTGATCTGCAAAACTCATCCCCTGCAACTTAAAAGTATGACTGAAACGGCCCCACACTGAACAAATAGCCACAACTCCAAAGAATGTGATCCAGGTCTTCCTCCGCCTTCCAACATAGAATGTAGCAGAACGGGCCAACCGATGGAAACTTTTACAACAACCTATCACAAGTATTAACTCTACCATGGATAACTTGTCACATAAAGAACCTAATCTTCTTTGGGACTTTCACCTTCCACACACGTGAGAAACTAAACTCACCATGAGGAGAAGGGTGCAATAACCAACGGAAAAAGGAACTGCAAGAGAACCCATCCGAAGGATTGAGGCTCCAACACCGGACATCTCTCCTTCCCATTCTGAACTCAAACTCCTCGATCAAAGAAATAAGGGACGTAACGTCCATTTTTTCCTATCAAAGAAAGGACGATGGAAATCGAACGAAAACAGAGGAGAGCTCCCTGAATGAAACAAAACATCTTCATGGAGGATAAATAAAACAAACGAGGAAACGATAAAGTGGGGTCTATCCCCCAACCATCTATCTTCCCAAAAATACGTATCTTTCCCGTCCCCCACCATACAATGAACAAGACTAGAAAAGGTTGGAATCTCAAGGGCTATATCTTTCCATGGGTTTCTGAAAGTGCCTTTAACCTCACCCAACAACCATTCATAAGGATGAGGACCGTATTTACTCAAGATAATCCAATGCCACAGGAAAGAAGACTCTGGAGGAAGAGCTTGCCACCAACTATGAATACACTACAAAATCCAGAATTCTATGAAACAACTAAAAATTCCTAAATATGAAATTATAAGCACCTACTTGAGGCTTCTAAAAATTCTAAACGTTCATTTCTTCTCTCTACAACTCCAGGATTAATTTGCATCTTCCCCAAACTCTATAACATGAACTTGAACATCAAAATGAAAGGGAAAAAAAGTCAAAGATAGTGAACGCTAGAATACCTTATGGTTGAAATTAAACATTATATTTTAACCATGAAAATTAATGTTCAACATTCACTTCTATAAACTGAGCTTTCAACATATAAAACTGATAATGGAAAAACAAACATAAAGCAAAAGAGATGGAGGATAATACCTGCAGTGCTAGTATCCTATCTTCTACTGTATCTTTTATAGTAATCCTTGACACTGTAACAGGACGAGTCTGTCCAATTCTATGTGCTCGATCTACAGCCTGATCCTCAGTAGTCGGATTCCACCAAAGGTCCAATAGGATAACATGACATGCTGCAACCATGTTTAAACCTAGATTTCCCGCCTTCAATGACATCAACATAACAGTGATCTGCAAAAACAATTCACCGACTCAAATCTTGAATTAAACATCCACACTAAAATATAAATATTGCTAATCATTTCAATACCTATATCATTGCAAATCATGTAAAGTAACAGTAACATTTAAACTTCCATAGTATATAATGTCTCCAACATAGAGAGGCATCTTAAATCCACCAGAATTTGTTGAAGTAGTATTCAGATTAAGGGCCAAACCTCAGGGTCAGAGTTGAAATCTTTGACAGCACGGTCTCTTGAAACCAAAGACATTGTGCCATCAAGCCTCCTATATTGTATGAAAGCCTGGTTCAGTGACATTTCTACTAAATCCAACATCCCAGTCCACTGGGAAAAAACAATCGTCTTCACAGGTTCTTCGGTTGGATCTTCGGTTGGATTTGGACAAGGAGACGTGTGTTTTGTAGTATTAACATCAGTATCACAGATCTCAATGCAATCATCTTCAGAATGTAGAGAACTTCCGTTGCATCCAAAGGAAACCCCTTGTTCAGAAGTTGAAATTGATGCTTTGCAATTGTTCTGCAGAATCTCAAGAACGGCCCTAATTTTGGACGAACTGTACTCACTATGAACAATTTGAGATTTCTCAGATAACCCTGAACTTGTGGAACCTCCATCAAGATCATCAGAGATACATTTTCGGAGGGTAGTCTTCGAGAAAACTACGTCAGCAGCAACTTGTTCCTTGCATCCAAGTGCAGGGCACATATTGTCATCACCAGTCAAGTATTCAGACACGCATTGATAGCAGAAAACATGACCACACATGGTAACAACAGGATTCTCAGGTGGATCCTATTAAAAAAATTGAAAAAAAAAACCCGTAAACATGATAAGATAGGTCACATAGAAAATGATAAGATGGCCAATAAAATATTTTACCACCTTTTAAGAAGTAATAATTAAAATTTTTTAAGACAAAAATAATCAAAAGGATAGGCCGCATGTGTTCACCATGAATGCTGTGCTAAAAACTTTGCAGAAGGTGTAGCATTTCCTTCACAAGCAAGAGAGAGAGAGAGAGAGAAAGAGAAAGGTGTTCCTAAAACCAAGTCAAAAGAAGCCAAAAACATATGGTATTTGAAATATCTAAGGATGTTCAGCCATCCCTGTCTCCATCCCCACCCCCAACTTAATCCCTCGTCCCCATTAAATGTTACAAAGATCGGAGTGGAGATCAGTTTCTCCATGGGAAATAATTCTCCTCCGTTTAGTTTTCTTTTTGTTAATCTCAATTAAATTAAATGAATTGTTTGGAAAATTTTCAATTCAATAGTTAGTTCCCCATGAGAAATTTCCATTTAAAGAAAAAAAATTGTTAAACCTACTAATAAAAACAAAATAATATTTCACATCAAATTGTCTGATTATTCATACATAGAGTTCAAATTAGCTTACGGGAAATTTTTTTCCCAACTACTCCCCAATTCTAGCCTAAACGGGGATTCCCGTGAGGAAAAAGAACACCCCTAGATACATCCCTGCTAGCTACACTATCACACGTAAAACTCCCCAAATCATAGTCTCATTCACAATGTTCCGAAGATTTATTTTTTTCCCTCTTTCGTAACAAAATGTAGATTTTTCCTTCAATATCCATTCATAATGGAGGTTGAGCACAAAAGAATGGTTAAAGAACAAGAAGAAAGTAGTTTTCCTTTCACCATATTTCATAAGTTAATATGAAGAATGAAACTCACGTCGCATACACGGCATATGGCCAAAGAAGTCTCCAAGCAATTTAACAGATTCATCAGCATATCCCTAGGAAGTTTACTTGCCATTTCTGTAGAATCCTTCCCCACAGAATCAATATTATACCCTTTTACAAGTAGTGGGTGGTCACAAGCCTGACGAAGGCGTAGAAGCATCAGCAGAATATTTGCATAGTTTTGCTTTACAGTACCAGCTGCGGCATAAGCCTGCAAAGTACATGTCATATAACTCCTGTAAGACTCCACATTTACGAAAGGGAACTTTCATTCAACAAAGGGTGTATAAACCGGACATACAAGAACCCTAGCCCCTATGCAGACAAGAACAAAGACTTGATTAAATTATTTTTTTAAAGAAAATTACAAATTTTAACAAATATTTTTTTAAATAATAATAATAATACTTATTTAAAAAAAAAAAAAAAAAAAAAAAAAAAAAAAAAAAGGGCTAAAGAAAAGTATCCATATGTCCTTAAGGTCTGGTGCACTTGAAATCCAAAAGAAAGAAATTAAATATACTATATTTCAAACTCCACGGCATCTGTATACAGGTATCTTTTAGCACATTTTTGTTTTCTTGATGTAGGGAGTTATTAGGCTTTTTTTTTTCTTTTGTGTGCATAGGTTTGGCTTTAATTGTAATTATTTTGATTCTTAATGTTTGTTTCATTTATTTATTTAGTTTTAAGTTGAGATTAGTTAACTGCTAGTTACCTTGAATGAATTGGTTTTAACCTTACAGTCTAATCTCTTTTTTCCCTAAGGCCTAACCTATATATAAAGGCATAAAGCCAGTTGCACTCAACTTTATTGAAGATCATGAAAATAACTTGGTTCTCTAACCTCACCATCCCTTAAACTATTATACTTAAGTCAGGTGTTCAAATTGGAAAACCACTTGGAGAAGGAGAAGTTTATTTTTTAAAAAACAAAAAGGAGAGAGAAAAAAGACTGGTTCTACTCTAATAAACTTTGAAAAGACCAGTCTCATTCAGGAAGGAAAGGAAGAACACTATATGCACCTTGAATTGCTTGCGAGAATCAGCTTCTAACTGAGTATAAAAATCACGCTCCTCAGTAGAAAAATCCACTTTTGTCAAACGTATGGTTTTGGGGGGCAATTTGACAATCGGCTCCCCATCAATTAGTGTGCCTAAACAGCAAATAAGATCATTATAAGAACTGAAGGGAGAAGTGACCAAAACTCATATAAGGATATAATATGTCGTCAATTAAATAAGGTGTAGCATATACTGTCAAATACAAGTTTAATACTCATACAGTGGTACTTCAGACTAACAGCAATATTAAGCAGATCAAGGATCAGATCAAGATGTCAACTAGATGGAGAGAAGGACCATGAGAAGGAGACTGACATAACAGCGTGATGACCCTTCAAGTTTTGACATTAATTGAGATATGTCCAGTTGTATACATGTAAAAAGTATCCCTAGGTTTCTTAATACATCTGTGACAAGCAAAAGATCCCTGACCCAAAAATCTCTTGCTTTTATCCAAGATTCGTTGGAATATGAAATCAATCCGAAATTCATCTTCAAATTCGTCTGAATGCTCAACATTTGATGGGTATTGTCATGGATCATAATAGTAGTAAGAATTGAATTGAGATCATCGATTCTGGTGAAATTCTTGAACCAAAAAGCTCTTGATTTTATCCAAGATTTCATATTTTTCATAGTTTCCATGAAGGGAAAGATATTTCTTTCTTGCACCCACTAGTCCTTGTATAAATCCTTGAAAACATGAATCATGATCAAAATATTGATATAGATTTTGGGCAGAAGAAATATTCTCCAATTCTTCCTCAGTCACTAGAATCAAACCCCCAATCTTGATTTCCATTGTATTTGAATCCTTCCTTGTTCGAATCAGAATCCCAATCTTGATTTTATATTGTATGATTAAAATTTTTGTCCCTCCCGTGCATCATATTTCCAACTGTTCATATTTCATGGGTTGTTGTTTTTCATTCTTGCAAATCTTGTATTGGATTTGTTCACCATAATATCGTCTACGTACTCTAATAGGTATCATCTTGTAATTTTGTGTGTTGTCGAAGATCAAGCACATCTCTACAAAGCTCCCTCTTGCAAATTCATTGACAAGAGCTTTTTGGTCTCTGCTAGAGGCAGCCATCATTGAGATTGCTCTAATACCAAAATGGTTTAGCCTAAATAAAAAAGGAGGGAATTCTCCAAGAAATATAACCCAAAGGATTCAATTATGACTCAAAGTATTCGCAATACAAGAGATTAATTCTCTATTTATAGAGGATTTAACAACAAACTAAGTATTTAAAAAACTAAAAAGAATTTAACCAAAAATATTAAACTAACTCACTACATCAAAAAGAGTCATGGGTTCTAATCCAAAATAAAATACGCCATCACCAAGAAGCATGCGACTTTTCCTCCCAACCATCAAAACCCCTTCTCTCGAGGGGGCTCTGATACCAAAATTGGTGTAAACAACCAATTGATTAAGAATTGTATTAAGAATCTATGTTTTTACAGCCTAGGATCAACCTATTTATACAAGTAAACTAGCTACTAACAACCTTCTAATAGCCACCAACGGCTGCAACATAACTGAATGGGGAAACATTTGCTTAAAATTGAAAAGATAAACCAACTGGCCATTACCCTTTAGCCATTGGCCAGGGTACACAAGTCACAGTCACATCAGACACTCTGTTGGCTGAATGGTTGTGGTGTTTCCCTTTGGAGGCTGATCCTTTGCCGCATCGGCTTATTGTGAGAAAATATGGTCCTCATTCATTTGAATGGGCTTTGAGCGGGGGATTAAAAGGCTCGTTCAAAAATCCCTGGAAAGTGATCTCTTCTAATTCTCCTCTTCTCGCAATTTATGAAATGCTCATTGCGGAATGGGTCCAACTCTTACTTTTGGGAGGACTGGTTGGGTGAAAAGTCTCTTTGTTATAAATTCTCTCGTCTTTATCACATCTTTGAGGTTTAGCCCTATGTCTTCCTTTCTACCTCCTAAGGGTACTTATTCTTCATTCTCTTCTGGTTTGACCAAGGTTGTGACTCTTCTTTCGCTGCTGGTGACCTAGCCATGGATCTAGGGATTTTCATTTTTGGGCTCCTGATTCTTTGATAGGGTTCACCTTCTTTGTAAGAGGGCATCTAGGAACCTAGACCACATTCTTTGGAGCTATCAATTTACCATATCTATTTGGGTTTGCTTTTTTCAAATGTTCGATGGTTGCTTGGGTAAGAACAGTGAATGCATCGTTTTTTAGAGGAGAGAAACAAATTTCATTGATGAATGAAATGATGGAGTAAAACTCCAAGCACCTAAGGGTGAATTACAAGAAAAGTTTCCCGTTTGAAATCAAATAAGACAAACTATAATAAAAGAATGGGTGTTTACATTTGCACCAGTACAAAGCATGAAAAATAACTAAATCCATAAAATTATCAAAGGAATAGAAAGAGTCCCTGAAATTTCTTTCATTCCTTTCACCCCATAAAGACTAAAGAAAGACCTTGTTTAAAGCAAGCAACAAGATCTTATTTTCTCCAGGAAAGGAATGACCCACAAAAATGAGGGCAAGGGAATCCTGGAGGATATTCTTTCATTCTTTTTGTGAGAATGTACAGGTACAATCTAGTAAACAAACCCCATTAATGAATCCAAACAAAATCCCCCCCCCCCCCCTCAAAATGTCAATAATAATAATAAAACCCAATTTTAAAAAATATCATGTAATGAATAATAAAAAATTCTTTTGTAATTACAGCCTATCCATGATCCTTCAAGATTGCAAGACTTTGATCCATTATTTCTCTGGGAGGAGGGTTTTGCATCCCTTAGAAGAAGAAGAAGACAAGGAACACCAAGAAGACATCCTCTTTCTTATGCCACTGGTAAATTTGTATTTAAAATTCCTTTGGTTCTTAACCAAATTCTTGAAACGGTCACTTTAAGCGTAATTTCCCATAAAATTTGGGTTTTGCCTTTAAACTTGACACTACAAAGAAGTTGAACAATATTATTCCTATTGCCCTTGTTTGCTACCCATGATTGTTATTCATTACATATGAATTGGAGTCTTATCAACACACACATATATATACACACGAGAGAGAACAAAACAAGTATCTTCACTTGCTTTCATACACAATAAACAAACCAAAGGTTGCAAGACTACAAAAAGCATTTTTCATTTGAAGTGTTTCCGCTATATTTACCCCACCATTTTGTAAGATCCATATGACAGACAATAGGCTTGATACTAGAACTAGAACATATTATACAACATTAGACCAAAAAAAAGATAAATGTTGCATCATCAAAACAACCTGGACGCCACCTCCAAAAGCACCTGTCATAAAATATAGGATAAGTTCCAAAAGAGACCACCACTTGGCACTGACGTAATAGGATTAGTGGTTAATTACATATCTTGGTTAATTCCCTGGCTAATTAGGATTAGGATTAGGATTAGTTTGTTTGATTCCTTGGTTAATTAGGATTAGAATTAGTTTGTCTTCAAATGCTCTATAAATAGAGAATTGTCCTCTTGTATTCCTAACTTTTGATTCATAATAAAGATTTGAATGATTGTTGGAAGGACTTCCCCTTTTATCCTCCTAGGCTATACCAGATACAATTTTTCCTTTAATTAGTCAAAGCTTCTTTGTCACTTTAAGTCCCATGGGGAGGCTAGCCTTGAATAACCGAGACTTTTGAGGTTTGATGCTTGAACTCCAATGATCAAACCTACAAATGGCAAGTTATGTGAGAACACATTTCATGTATATATTGGTTCTATTGCAGTGAAAAGCCTCCCTAATATGTCCTAAAAGATTTGTCTATGTCCACACCAAAAATGAGAATATCATCAAAATAAACCACCATAAACTTCTAAATAATTTCTCAATAATCGGCAAGATGTCTTGCCCACTAGGCTAGTTATTGATTAGAACTACTTCCCAATAGCCAATTAACTGCTCGCCAGCATACATTACACAGTTATAACAGAAAAGAGCTAATACACTAAAATTGTTCAACAAAGCCTTATACTTCTCCCTCATAAGAGTATTGAGCATAGTACTGGACAATTTTCTTTTCCTTATTTTGGCCTTGCTTGTTTCTGCCTATATAAGCAGCAGCATAAATACCAATATTTAAATCATCAAGGGTTGACTTATTGTTCAATGAGTGTTATAGGAAAATAAAGGTCTCGTGGCTTGGCCACCTACCTAGGATTTAAATGAAGTTGTCCAGTGGAATTAGCCGAGGTGGGCACAAGTTGACTCAGACACTCACGGATACCAAAAAATAAATGCCAATATTTAGTGAGAAATTTGTATTCTCATCATATCCTTACACAAAATAAGATTGGAGTTTTTATTAAAGGAAACTAGAGAGGGAGAGAGAAGGTACCCACCTTTAGTTCGTCGCAACATAATTGCCCTTAGGACAGCCTGAAGCTTCTTGTAGCCGGTAACTGAATTTCTGGAAATTGGAACCTTGATTGTATTGTAGAAAGATTTGTAGACGGCATAAGGATCATATCTCAGAAATCTGAAATAGCTATATAAATCATCAATTGCATTTTGTATAGGTGTTCCAGATAAGCACCACCTTCTTTTGGCTCGAAGGCTACAGCAGGCTCTAGCTACTTGAGTTCTGTGATTCTTTATCGTCTGAGCTTCATCCAGAATAACCCTGAACCAACCCACTCTTGCCAGTGGACCAGAATCACACTCAATGGAAATACCAGTTCCTTTCCTGCCCTTCTTACCCTTCTTACTGCCGATAGAAGTCTTTTTCCTCTTTCTGTTGACTGAAAAATCAGAAGTTAATCCATATCTGTCTCCATTTTTTTCCTCAGCATCGTCCTCATCGACTAAAGGTTGTTTTGGAACTTCATTGGTGACGATTGAATATGTTGTGAGAACTACATCATACTTTGCAAGCTCATCAGGATCCCTAGTCCTACTTCCCCCATGATAGATTAAAACTGAAAGCTTTGCTTCTTCAGTGACCTTGTCATCTAGTTCTCTGGCCCACTGCCGAAGAATACTTGCAGGGCACACAACCAACGTACCAGCTGCTGGTCTCCGCTTACTGATTGCTCTAGTTGTTTTCACTTCTTGAATTGGCTTAACATCATCAGACTCTCCAGTCTGCTGCATTTTATTTGAATCAGCATTGCCATTATCGTCATCATCATCCAAATTCAAAGCTTCAGCTTTTGTTTTGCTTCCATCTTCTAGTTTTGCCTTTGATTGCAAGGACCTCTGCATTTGTATGAGTGAAATCATAGAAACTGTCTTCCCAAGGCCCTGCAAGAAGAGAGGGGAAAAGTCTAGAACCTCACTAAGGACAAATTTCCACAAACAAACAGGAATTTTATCCAGGCCCAGTAGCTTACCTGGTCATCCGCCAAAATTCCTCCCAAACAATGCAAACTTCTAGTTTCCTTCTGTAGCATCCATGCTAATGCAATTTTCTACAAGACGGAGTATGCAGAAAAAAGTTTTAAAAAAAATGTCTGCCAGTAAAAGAAAGACACTGCATTCTGATAGAGAAACCTGATGTCTTAAAAGAGGAACAGACAAAAGACCGTTGGGTAAATTAGCCTCAAGTTTTGGTTGATTCAGATCCTGCAAAAAAAAAAAGAGTTATTGAGACTTTAGTAGTAAATGCAGAAGAAGAGAAGCAATTATAATATGAATAGAACTTCTCCACCAACTGAAAGCAATCAGTTTTTTCTATCTAGATCTTTTTGGCCATAACAGTTTCCCCATATCTTTTGGACTATCATCAGTTTAACCTCTTTTTGTTTAAATGAAGCAATCTAATTGATCTACGAAATAAACAAAGCAAATGACCTACAAAATTAAAGAAATTACAAAATACTTCTCCAAAATGGTGCAAATCAAAAAAATATCCCAGTTAGAAAAAAGATTCATCTAACAAACTGAATACGAGAATAAAAATAGTATATTCCAATAAAATTGACATTCCTCCTATCCTACTCCAATAAAATTGGCACATCCCTTCCGATATCCTGAAAGATGCTCTTATTTATTTCCAACCAATTGTACAAAAGCACAACTCGGTACATTAAGCCCAAGGACTTTTTCTTTGGACTAAGGTAGTGCCCATTAAGCATCAAGTTAAAACTATACAAGGAGCTGGAGAGAATCACATTCTGGTTACAGACATCCAAAAGCATTTGTCAAACTTTAGGAGAGAAAGGACATTTGAGAAATAAATGCACCATGTCCCTTCACTAGATTTGCATAAGCACTTTTCATATTTTTTTATTGTGTAGTCAAAAGTGATTTTAAAAAAGTTAAAAGCATTTAAAAATTTATATAATTATGGTTTTGTGCAAGTTTATGCAATTGGGACACTTTTCTGCAACCCCCTTGGCTGTTTGGGGATAGCTCATGTCCATTTTTTTACATCTTTTTGTTATGAAGAATATACAAATCTTTGTTTCCTATAAAATAAAATAAATCATTTACTGTGCTTTTGGAGGAAGCCTTGATTAGTACTTTTTCAACATGTCCTAATACAAAAGGTGCTCCTCGTAAGAGTATTGCTCTTAAAAGTCACCACAAACTCCTTTGGAGTAGGGTTTATCCCCTTTCTTTTGTAACTTCATATCATCAATGAAATTGTTTCTCCTCAAAAAAAAGTCATCACAAACTTACTCTTAAACCTCCTGGCATCAGTCTGTTATGCTTAGTCACTAGCTTTAACAAAAGTATCTATAAGACCCTTGCAAATAGAATGCAAAAAGGTATGGCAACAAAATATTTCTCAGAACCAGGGTGCTTCCGTGGCTGGTAGATAACTGGTAGATGAAGCCCCCATCACCAATGAAGCAGTTAAGAGTTAGAGGTCATATGCAGGAAGGAATCATCTACAAAGTTGATTTGCAGAAACTGTATGATTGTGTATAGGGATTCTTTGATACAAATTTTTGAAAGAATGTTCAATGATGCAGGGGCTTAAACCTTTTAAATTATAAAATAGCGGTTGAAGGCTTCTGTTAAGAAAATAACCGTTAAACCTTTCAGATAGTTAGGTGGTTAGGCTGTTAGATTACTTAGTTAAATTTAAGTCAGCACAAACTATTATACATTCTAGTCTTCTTTGGTTAAAAAAAAAGCATAATCAATAATATAGCTTTGTTTTCCGCATTCAAATAGAGAACTTGGATGGCAATTGTTTAAGCTTGGAAAATTTCTCCATTTTAATCATTGAGAAACCTAGGGGAAAATTTTCTTTCAAGGGTAGGAGACAAAAGGGTCTTTCTCTATCCTTCCTCGTTGTGGTGGTGGATGCTTTAAGTAATTTGACAAGGAGGACAGACGGATTTAATTGAAGGCTTTTGAGTTGGAAGGGATAAGCTTCAACTCACTCATTTCCAATTCACTAATGACACCATTTTTTCATTCGAAGAAGGAGATTTCTTTCCATTTATTTATAAAACCAGCTGGATTTTCGAGTTATCTCATCTTAAAATAAATGCTAGGGAAACTGTTCTATGGTCGAGGATAATTGTGATATGTATAAGCTCTAGTAGCCGCTCTACCTTCTATAATACTAGAGGCTTATGCTGGGACAGTCTAAGAATGCTCTCATTTAGGGCTAAAAAAATCAAACTTTCATTGAGAAAAAATGAAAGAATACAAGGACATAAAAAGATCAAGCCCCCAAAAGAAAACCCCCTTAGATAAAAGGCCTCCAATCCAACAAAATAAGACCTGTAGAATAATTACAAAACAAACACGTCCAATGTTTTTCTAAATATCCCCATCTTGTAAATTCACTCCACACCAACAAAACAAGCGCGTCACATTTTGGGCTACTGATTAAAATCTCTTCACACTGTTTTTCATGATGGGGAAGATCGAAGATTAACTATAATTCAAATTTTCTGGAGCGAAATCACAATCTACTTGATCTCTCTATAAAGCATATGAGGGTTTGCATATGTGAAAGAGCGAGGTGGTCCTTATCTTGTAAATTAGAAATCCGTTTCTAGAATGAGTGGGAAAGATAGCTGGGAAACTGTTAAGTAGGAGTCAATAATGCTACAAGAGCGTCCGTTCATTATGCCACCCCCAATGCCACTGGTGCAATGATAAAGGTTCAACAAACAAGAGAGGGGCATTGGTGCGGGAACACAAAGCAATAACAGCTTCCTAAAATAGCAAACCACAGCGATCAAAGATGGTGTAGGTCTTGAGCAGATATCAGGATATGTTTTCAATGCCAAGTTTCCTCTCATGCAACCATGCCATTGTGTTGAGGGAGGCACTTTGCCCATTAATATCAAACCTCCAATATCCGAGCCCAAAGTCTTTTGTCTACCTTCCCAACCACTAGGTAACAAAAAGAAAGTTGGAATCATTACTTATCAACAGAGAAACCTAATTCATTCAAAGTCAAAGATGAAAGTGGAAAAAGGGAAAGCAAATACTCCCTTTCCATAACCTGTAAGAAGGGTATTTTTGCCCAAACCGGTTGCTCTTTCATTTTATAAATTCCTAGAACCTCATATGATTAATTGGTGGGTACTATTTTTCCATGATGAATTGCACTCGAATTTTTGTAGATTCCTAAAACTTCATATTACTAATTGGTGAAATGTTGGGCAATCAAAAACCTATGACTATGATACAAACAAAAGAGTACACTTTCTGCTAGAAGATATGCTAAGGAACGCTAAGAAATACATTAGTGAAAGCTTCCATCATAATCCACAAGAAACAATCCGAATGATCAAGGACCACTTTTACACAGTTCGCAATAAAGGCATGCTCCCACAATTTTGTAACCTCCTAAAACCTCATATTACTTGTCATCGGTGGAATACTGAGCAAACAGAAAATTTTTAATGATGCCAAGAAAAGACCATTGAATTAAAAAAAGAAAAATGTAATAGGAGCAAATCCTTTTCCGAGAAAAGATGCTAAAGAATGCTAAGAAACGCTTAAATCACAACCCACAAGGAAGAATCAGATTCTTTTCTTTATGAGAAACCAAGCTTCCATCGAGAAAAAAATGAAAGAATACACAAGCATACAAGAAAGAAGACCACATAAAGGGAGTCAAACTACAGGAAGGGACTCCTTTTTTTTATAAGAAACATCAATAGGATATATTCCTCACAAAAAGATATGGAATGCAGCCTAGGGGTCGGGGGTGGAGATTACCCCCACCCAAAAAAGAACTAACAACAAGTTCTCTCATAAGCACCGGTCAATCTTGATCATTAAGAGACTATAATTACAAGAAGGGACTCCGAGCAAGTAAAATAAGACCTAACGAGTAAATACAAAAAGGCCTAGAAACAGAGGCCCAAAGAGAAACGTAGAATCTAACTGGAGGCATTATCTAATCAACGAAATGATAGCATGATTCTCATAAAAATATATATATAAAAATAAATAAGACAACTGGCACTTGTAATGGTGCATTCTGTTCTAACTTACCCTTCAGACAAACCCTCCTCTCCTTTTTTTACTTTGCTGCGGGGAGGGAGGGAGGAGATCCTTAACTAAAAGGAAAGAAGAAAAAAACAGACTACTATCTCAAAATAGACATCTCCAGATTCGCTAGTATTGGAAACCAAAGAATCATAAAATGTATTATCTAGTTTTGAGAATTTTTTCCCTACTAAAATCCAATAGCCTGAAAAATGTTATATCAAAAATACCTCCAATGCTGCTTGATAAATCAATCTCTCATCACTTCCAGCCACCAATTCTTCACCATAACCAGGACGATAGGGGTGTTCACTTGGATGCTGTGAAGAAGGTATACTTTTCCCTGGTGCCAAACTCACAGGGAGGACCCTGTAATCCCTGTTCTCGGAACTAACAGCATCATCACCATTGCCTCTGAAAAAATTCTCTCTCCCATAAACCCTACCGCTAGTTGAATTTGGCCTTGCTGAATCATAAGAACTGACATAGGCATCACGAATTTGACTGCTGCCCACATTATCTACTAAGCTAATTGATTTTGCCGGGGGTGCATACGATTGAGAAGTATAAGGCAGGGTCCTTCTTAAAGCCTGTTGAGAAGATAATCTTTCATAATCTGCACCAGCTGTGATTGCAATTCGAGAATTCACAGTTCGAGGTAGACCAGCATTCCCATTTTCAGTAACATAATTGATATCATCTGGGAGAATATGATGATTTGAGGCTCTAGTGTCACCATTAGAACCAGAATGCGGGCTGTTATTAACATTACCTGTAAATTTGACAGTCAGTTTTTTTCCCCATTATCAGAGTTCTTTTGAGAAAACATCAAAGAATTTTTTCTCGCACAAAACTCACTTTGACCTGGACTAAAATCTGTGGATGCCCAATGAGGAAGCTTTCTGCTGTGACTAGATTCCCCAATACTTGGTGCAGCATCATCACTGTCACTAATATATTCTAGCTCTACATCACTGTCTGATGAACTAATGTCTATAAAGTTTGTCACAGACATGATGGTCCAACCGCAAGATCTCTCTTCTTCAACAAAACTAGGAAGAAGCTCCTAAAAGTTTAGCCAAACTGCCACAGAAAATCATAGAAATTGCCTTGTTACGAAGAAAGTCAAATAGATAAGCAACAGACTGATCAAAATATCAACTGCTTTCTCCACGTGCATAGTTCAGGAAATATCTGACAATGAAGTTACAAATCCACCTACTTACAAAAATGCAATA
Source organism: Luffa aegyptiaca (assembly GCA_017139565.1). Lineage (NCBI taxonomy): Eukaryota > Viridiplantae > Streptophyta > Magnoliopsida > Cucurbitales > Cucurbitaceae > Luffa > Luffa aegyptiaca. Next base: position 14,889,804 of record CM029403.1, read on the forward strand.
CCTCTGAGCTAAATCAATAAATTCTCAAAGATAGTCCGAATAATCAAACATGTAGCCATGCTGCATCATAATCTTTTCAGATGCAGCAGATCCAATAGCAGGGACATCTTTGTCAAAAACATCCCTGAAAATACCAGAAAAAGAAAGGGAAAAATTAAATGCCAAACATCTTATTATTAGTTGAATACAAAAAGATGGATTGTCGAAACATCAAGGATACAGCAAAGAGAAGCTTAAGAAACTTAAGTGATCTACTGGCAATAACTAAAAAGACACTACATCACTTAAACGAAGCCATTGCAGCGAAATATACTTGGGCGACCTAAGTCATCGGCTTAATTTGCAAACAAAGCCCAGTTGATAAAAATAAACAAGATGAGATTTGAAGTAACCTGGAAGTTTTTCAGAAGTAGCTAGCCAAATCTATGAAAAATATTCACATACTTCTAAAACATGGGTTAAGGAGCAGATGACAAAGACAATGAAAGCAATTGAACGGGAAAGGTAAAAGCTGAATCCATAAACTACCCTCATATAGGCAGGCTTTTCTCCAACCTCAAACACTTGTCGTCGACAATCTAACTATAATTCCAACAGTCAAGCAGCAGGTCTGCCGACCATTATACAAGAAATTTCCAGCAGTGAAGAAGCGAGACTGTCAAGTATGTAAAGATGATATCCCCATAATGCAAGAAACGCAGTTTAAATCCAAATCTCGAAGTAGATTTCCAGCACCTAAAAGCAAACCGATTATAACATCAAATTCAACAATTCAACTTACAAATTCACCCTTCTAAATAGAAATTAAAAACTTCAATTCATTTTCCCTCGTCTAGGAAGCAAAATGCTCTGTGCCAACCCGAAAAACAACTTCAATTACTCAACCCACAAACACAAAGACATTGAATGCAGAGCCACGGCATGCATTAGGCGAAATGAGTGATTAGGGTAAAAGAAAAAGATCCCATCACACAGACAACAGTACTCGAAGATTCACACACGTTAAAACGAACTGAACAAGAACAGAAACAAGAAACCAGACTATGTATGGTAGAAGGACGATGAATGTGGCGACAAAAAGAATGAAATGGGGAAAGAATGCATACGAGGAGTGGCAGATTGATGTTGCAAATGAAGAATGTTCTCACCTTCCGTACTTTGTAGGGTTTGAGGTTTGAAGTTTCCGTTCAACGCCAATACCGAAAGAGGTTCTTTTCTGGATTTTTATTTTTCTTTTTTTCTTTACGAAATTTGAGATCGACGACGGCCGTATTGTAGTTGTAGTCTACCGACTGTACCCGTTGTAAATGGCAATTAACTCTAATTTCATCTCTCTTTGAATTAAGTTTTTTTTTTTTTTAAACGGTTAAATTACGAATTTAGTTCTTACTCTTCCGAATTATATGTTTAATATGTCTCTAAATTTTAAAAAGGTCTGTGAACATTCGATTAGATTTGATTGACTTTGTAACGAATTTAGCGTATGTTTAATACTAATAAATTTTTTAACTTCCAAATTTATATCTAATAAGTTGTTTATCTATTTGACAACTTTTTTTTACTTACGAATATAATGTGGACAAAATTGGAAGTCTAGCGATACAAGATTCAATTTTATGTCTAATTGATCAATTAAATCTAAGAATACATTAGATACCTACCAAACACAAAATTAAGGGTATGTTTGATTTAACTTTTCAAATGTTTAATCATTTTGAAACGAATTATAGTGTTTGAAAATGACAACCACTAAAAATGACTTCTTAACAAATGAGATTGATAAACTATCTTGAGAGAAACACTTGAAATAAAATGTTTTTAAAAAAAATTGTAAGTATATAATAACTTGTGTATAAAAACACTAATAAGGAAATGTAACCAAACATATTGTTTAAATTCTAAACAATTTATATACAAAATGTCTATAGAAAAAATGTATATTTAAACAACACTTAAATTAAAAGGTATTCCAAACAAATCTTAAAATCTTGAAGATACATTAGCTATTTTAAAAAGTTCATTGACATATTGAACATAGAATAACAAATTTACAAACGGGCACGTTTTAAAATTCAATGAACTACTAAACAATCTTAAAAAGTTTACGGATTAAACTTATAATTTAATATTTCATTTCAAGTTATAACAGTCTAGTTAAATTATAAGTTTAGATTATAACCTTTCAAAATTTATGCTAATAGGTATCTCAAAATTAATATATATATATATAAATCCAAAATTTTAAGTGCATCCAATAATACCATAGATTTCTAAATTTAAATGTTCTATCCAATCAATGTGTAAATTTCTAAAAGTTTATAATGAGTTTCCTTAGTTTAACTCTTTTAACAGGCCGCTGGTAGTTAATTTTGTATCTAATAGTTTGTGAACTTTAAGAAATTATCTCGTAAATCAATTATCAATTACAAAAATAAAATAATAAAAAATAATAGTTCTTTTAACTTTGTTTATAGTTCAAAAACTTATTAGACACTAACTCTATTTATTATTCGAGTTGTTTTTAATTAAAATAGTTTGATAAAAGTCTTCTACAGAATTACTCGCTTTTGGCATGCCTGTGATTTATAATTATTTACTTCATTTTTGCAATGGGTTGTTGCCGTAGATTGTGAACTCATTAAAGACTGTGTTATAATGCCTAATAAGTAGTCATTGCATCAATAATTTACGGTTCTATTATACACTGTCACACCAACTTATGGCATAAAATGATCATTTTGAAAATTTCAACATTTTTTTTTTACAACAACATTTGAAGTGGGAGCATTCGAACCTCTGACCTCATGATGGAGGGTACATGTCAATTACTGTTGAGTTATGCTCGCTTAGTCGTTTTGGCTTCAACAAGTTCCTTGAGTATGGAGTAAGTCAAAGTTATACTTCATCATATGATATGTTAATCACTTTTAATTTCAAATGTTTCGTCGTTTGATGTTTTTTATGCTTTAGCTACACTTTTTTTAAAATTTGATCGTTGGTAGATAGTCTTAACTTGACGTTAAGTTGACCTAGTGATGCAAGACGAGGTATGAAATAACTTGTTTTTATTTTCCAATGAATCTTGGTTGGTTGTCCCCCTAATTCATACGCATTCGAAGTTTTTTTTTTTTTTTTTTTTCTAGTATTTTGTAGGTGTGTTTGCTATCATTGCTCCACCACGTAATTTTTATAAGTTGGAATTTAAGATATCATGAACGTACTCTTGAATACAATTGTTGAATTATGTCAAGATTGATAAATTGAATAAGTTGTTTTGAACGTATTGAATTATTCTCTATTCAGTGCATCATTGCAATCTTCTCAAATTTTTTTATTTATTACAAATTTGAATAGTGGGGTAATTTTAAAAAATGTTTATAAATATATATTTTTATGCAAGTAATTAATTACTGATTATAATAAACAAGTATAAATACAAACATTTTTAAAACCAATCAATCATCTATTAACTTTAATAATGCCAACAAGAGCATAGTCCAACTGACATAAAAATGTATTGATAACCACAAAGTCTATAATTCGAATCCCCCATCCCTCATATTAAAAGAAAAGAAAAAAAACTCTTTAATAATGCTAAATCGATGTGATTTTATTCCTACAAAAAAATTAATTTTTACCCGAAAATGGGTGAAGTATATTGATTTTCACTGTAAAATTTCAATTTAATCAAATTGAATACGAGTCTCAAATAATTGTTTCAATTTTTATATTAGGTTGGTTCACCCACTAATTAAAAACTTATATATATATATATATATATATATTAGCTCGTTGATTTGAATAAAATCTAAAATTAAGTTGAATTATATATAAAATTAGGCCATTGATAACTATTTTGTTTTGGTTTCATCTTTTTATAAAATCAATCCTATAACTATTTCACGTCTTGTTTTGAAAACCAAATTCTATTTGATAAGGTTGTGTTTAATTATCATTTGGTCTTTGGTTTTTGAAAATTAAGTTTATAAGCACTACCTTTTATAAATTTGTTTGTTTTATTATCTACATCATTCTCATGTTTTAAAAAACCCAAGTCAAGTTTTGAAAGCTATAAAAAGTAATTTTTTAAAATTTGTTTTTGTTTCTAGAATTTGGTTAGGAATTTAGATGTGCTGTTAACCAAGATGAAAACAGTTATAAGAAAATTGGGTGAAAAAGCCTAATTTTCAAAAATCAAATGGTTATCAAAATAACAATTTGGGTTTAGAAAATCATGTTTGTTTTCTTCAAAATTTCTTACAATTGTTTTCATATTTATTGAAGAAATATTCGAATTGTTCATTTTTAAATAAAAAAAATTGAAAACTATTATTATTATTTTTTTTTTTTGTTTTCAAAATTTATACTTATTTTTTAAAGAGAAACATACACTTTTAGTCCCTGAGGTTTGGGTTAGATTTCATTTTGGTTCATGAGTTTTCAAACTCAACCATTTAGCCCTTGAGGTTTGGTTTTAGTTTCATTTTGGTCCCTCCATCCATTTTTCCGTTAGTATTTAACGGATGGCTGACGTGGTATTGATTTTTTAATTAAATAAATCATTTTTTATTTTTTAAAATATAAATATATTAAACAAATTATTATTATTATTATTTGTAATTATTTCTTCCTTTCTTTTTTTCTTATTCTTCTTCAAACCGCAGACAACCTTCTTCTTCTTCAAACCGCCGACGGCGGGCGAGCAGTACCGGCCGCCGGCGACGACTTTTTTTTTTCATTATTCTTTCTATTCTTTCCTCTTCTCTTCTTATTCCCCAACTTTTCTTTTATTTATTTTTTTTTTTAAAAAAAGAGGAACGAGGAGCTTCCTGTTCGCCGGAACTGGGAGGAGGAAACACTCCTCTCGATTTCGGCGAGATATGGAGCGCTGCTACAAGACCCACTCGAGACGAGATCAAGCTCTAAATTTGTACCCACTGCGACTACTGCAATACTCACGCGCAACGACTGTTACAATACTCACGCCGACAACTTTAACATACCCGAACCGAGACTCACGAGTCTCGAAACGGAAAACCCACAGTTGCTACACTCTGGGACTCACCCTGACAAGAAAACGAGACCTCGATATTTGTTTTTTCCGACGAAAAGCCAAGGAGGGAGCTCCTTTCCTCCCTCCTCGGTTTATTTTTTTTATTTTTAAAGCTGGAGAATAAGGGAAAAGAGAAAGAGAATATAAGGGAGAAAAAAAAATTACTAGCGAGCGGTGGTCGCCGACCGCCGGCCATGGACTGAAGGTCTTGACTGTTGATGTTGAAGAAGAAGTAATAGAAGAACAAGATAAGGAAGAAGAATGAGGAAAAGATAATGAATAAAAAGAAATAAAAATGATTAAAAATAATAATTTTTTATTATTTTAATATATTTGTAATTGAAAAAATTTAAAAATAATTTTTAAAATAAAAAAATAGTGTCACGTCATCAGTCAATTAGTTTTTAACGGAAAAATGGATGGAGAGACCAAAATGAAACTAAAACCAAACCTCAGGGTCTAAATTGTTGAGTTTGAAAACTCATGACCAAAATGAAACCTAACTCAAACCTCAAGGACTAAAAGTGTATTTTTCCCATATAGATATATATATATATTAGAAAATGACATAAACCTCATCAGCATTTGATTGACATGCCATCACGACGAGTGGCATCTTCGGTCTGACTGTCTCGTTTGGTCCTGGGCAAGAACGAGACCACCGTGTTCACCAAGATTCTGGCTATCATCGCCTTCAGAATTTTAGCCTCCACTGCCTCGGTGTTCTTCATAATTTTGGTGGCGGTGGTTACCATTCAGTGACTTGATGGCGGTTTGCTGACCATTCCTTCCTCAAGTGTTGCATACTCCACCCATATTCATTTATGTGATGAATCAGTGACCATTATATAGACTACGAGTGTAAGGAACCAAACCGAACCTATGAACCAATGGTATATTCATATATACATATATACTCTCCCAATCATTTAAACGACGAGCTCAAGTTGGACTTGCGGCTGGCTCCACCTGGGGCTACTCCCCATGCACCCCATGCTCATCATGTCGCGCTCCCGACACTTATCGTTGCACCTCCTGTTGTCGGGTAGTTTAAATCACTTAAAATATTCATTTTAAGTTTTAAACTGTTAATCTTAATATTTCTTTTTTGGAGAAAAATATTGCATATTGTGGCATCAACGGAGGACGTGCATCTAGACGTTGTCAATGCAAGAAAGCTAACTAGCGTTACAAAAATTTATTTTATTGCACTGGACGCGGAAATAGGAATGCATTGTTGTAGATTTTATGACACACCAGAGAAATGTATACATACATATATATGTATATATGTATATACATGCATACATGTATATACATAAAAGAACTAGGTGCAACAAGGTATTGACTAGGGGTGAGCAGCGGTCGGTCGGGGTCGGTTTTTGGCCAAAACCGACGCCGAAAACCGACCATTCGGTTTGAATCGGTCGGTGGTCGTCGGTTCTTGATGGGTGGGTGATGTCGACCGACCGACTACACCAACGGTCGGTCGGATTTCGTCGATTGTATGACTCCGGCAAACTTGAGAACGAAAAAAAATGGGTTTTGTTATTCCGGCGAACTTCAAAACGAAAAAAATGTGGGTTTTGTTACTCCGGCAAGCTAGAGAACGGAAAAAATGAAAATAAAATAGATGGAAGAAATATGTTCGCAGCCGATTTAGAAAAAGAAAATAAAAAAGAGAAGAATAGAAGAGAAATGAAGAAAGCTGCGACTGAAAAAAATTAAAAAAAAAAAAAAAAAAAAAAAAAAAGAAATGGAGAGGAAGAGATTGGGGAAGAAGCTTGAGGGAGAAGAAGAAAAACGGGAGTGAGAAGTGAAATCTGGGAGAAAGAGAAAGGAAAAATAAAAATTTAAAATTTAAAAGTAATAATTTTTTTTTTTTAATATGCCCTTGGGAAGACCATTCGGTGGTCTTCCCAAAATAACTGCCAGCCTGCCACTGCATGCATCATTAATGCTGGCAGGCGGCAGCCAGCCCATTTTTCAATCCTACTTTACTTTTTTTTTTTTTTAAAAAAAATCTATTAAATATGTTGTCGGTCGGTCTGGTCGGTTTGAACCCTTATTGGGCTCGCCGACCGACCGACGAATTGGTTTTTCTTTTAGAAAAACCGATTCCGACTGAATTTTTACAAAAATCGACCGACCGACGTCGGTTCGGTCGGTTTCGGTCGATCAGATCGGTTTTTCGGAATATTTTGCTCACCCCTAGTATTGATCCCCTTAAACACAGTAACTTAACCACTCAAACAACGAAACTCAACTTTACAAATGGAACAACTCAACAAAAATAAACTCCCTAAACACTTATCCCAAATATCATGGAGACCATTTACAATGAAACAACTCAACTCAACAACACCATGACAACTAAACATATATGAAAACAAGTAAACTAGTTAAAAAACAACTAAGTGCAACAAGGTATTGACTCCCCCTAAACATCATAATACCAAACAATTGGGTAAAAATCATTATAAGATTACAATCAAATTGACACAAAGTAAGAAACTTAACCCGGACATAAAAGAAAGTCAGTTTTACTTCAAACATAAACAAAACTGATTAACAGTATATGATTACAATCAAATAGGCACAAAGTAAGAAACTTGACCCGGACATGAAAGAAAGTCAGTTTTACTTCAAACAGAAACAAAACTGATTAACAATATATACAAGTCCCTCCACCAGTCTTGATTGATCAAAATAATTATGGCATCCGATGGTAACTTGGATGAGGTAAGATCTTCTCCAACCAAGCCTTTCCCTCTTTGGCCCTTATTGAGTTCAAGATTGAGATGAATTGACGAGTTTAAGTTCTACTTCTAACCATAGGCTAAATTGATTAATTTATAAAATTTTATGGTTTTAATTGACATTGTTATTAGTTTTGGGATTTAAGTGAAACGGGGACAAAAAATGTATTTTTCTCTAAATTTTAATTAAGTATGGAATAAGCTTCAAGGTGCTACTTTTTTTTTCCATGATGGGTCATTTATGTACTTATCCCCAACAATATATGAAATTAGGATATTCCTATTGTTTCCTTCTAAATATTTTAAGGAAAAATAATATATTTTTGGTCCTTGAGGTTTAAGTTAGGTCTCATTTTGGTAATTTGAGTATTGATTCCGTTTCATTTTGATCCCTTTATCAAATTATTTTCTTCTTCATCACCCCCCTTCAACACCAAATAACAGTCCTGCTACCGATGACCGCCACTGACGACCATATATATATATATATATATATACATACATACTGTTATAGGCAATTTTGGACCGCCCGACGCACAAGGAGCTGACGAGGACGTCCGGGCAAAAATAGGGCTAGGAGTCCGACCCAGAGGAAGAACCGACCAAAGGGCCGGGCCAACTTGGCCCGACCCATATGGTCGGCCTCGGCCCCATTTCGGCCCGCTTGCGCGGGCCGAGCTCGGTCATCTCCTCTCGGACCCCAATGCCGCTAGCCGCCTCGGTTTCGCCTGGTTTGTCCCGAAACGCCTCCGAATTCCTAAAAACCCTAGGAGCACGAGCAGGTATTTATACTCCTCTTCGCCACCGAAGAAGGGGACCCGAACTCTATTCTCGACTCTCTTTCCCTTGCTCTCTAGCTCTCCCTTCCGTTTTCTGACTTAAGCATCGGAGGTGGTGTGGCTAGCACCACACCGGTGTGCAGGTTTTCCCTTTTGCAGGCCACGTCTTCCCCCTCATCTACAAATTTACCGTTGGTGGCACGTGAAGGTCAGGTGAGTTTCCTCTGACCAAAATCGACCATCAACACATACATACATACTAGAATAAACCTGTGTTTCTTTAGTGTTGTTAAAAAAAAGAAAGAAAAGAAAATTAAACCCTTCAAATACTCCTAGAACTTCACCATTTCAGGTACTTCGATTGAGTTGTGTTCTTGGAATTTTGGATTTCAAGAGGTTAGTTTTTTTGTGACTATGTGACAATTTCTTCTTTTTCTCTCCTTTCATTTATGATGATTTTTCAATATATATATATAGATATAGATATATCCATATATGTATGTATATGTGTATCTATCTATATATATAGTCCACTATTAATTATAAATTTTACAATTAATTTTTTAGAGTGAATTAACAAAATTTTTCAGGTTGATTAATTATGGACAGTGACATACTCGTTACAACTCTAAATGATTGTTTTGTACAATAACTCAATAACTTTCCCAATCATTTCAACAACAAGCTCGATTTGGACTTGCGACTGACTCCAGCTAAGGCTGCTCCCCACACACCCTATGTTCCTCCCGTCGCACCCTATGCACTCCCCGTCGTGCCTCATGCTGGTTATTAAACAAAGTATGAGTAATTGAAGTTCGTGTTTAACATTTTTTTATGGGATTATTGATCTTCGAGTGACTGGTTTGAACTTAAATTTGTTGATGATTTTATTTTATTGGATGAATTTCGACTGAAATTTGGCTCCGCCAGAGCTCGATGAGCTCAACTTGAACTTTGGCTAGCTCCACCTGAGACTGCTCCCCTCGCGCCCCCCACACTTCTCGTCGTGTCTCCTGCTCCCATAGCACCCGTGGTTATGCCTCATGCTCCCAAGCACCCGTGGTCGAGATACAAAATCACTTAAAATATTTATTTTAAGTTATAAACTATCAATGTTAATATTTCTTTTTGTAAGAAAATATTGCATTTTGTGGCTGCAATTGAGAATGTGCATCTAGACGTTGTCGATTCAAGAAAGTTGGCTAGCATTGTGGAGATTTGTGTTATAACACATGATGTGCAAATAGAAATGCATTGTAGTAAATTTTATAGCACACCATACATACATACACATGAGTATATATATATATATATATATATATATATATATATATGTGTGTGTGTGTGTGTGTGTGTGTGTGTGTACATATATACTCGCTCAATCATTTCAACGAGGAGCTCGACTTGGATTTGCGGTTGACTCCACTTGGGGTTGCTCCCCACGCACCCCCTGCTCCTCCCATAACGCCCCCTACACTCAAATTTGGCTCAACTAGAGCCTAATGAGTTCGACTTGGAGTTGCAGCTGGCTCCACCTGGGGCTGCTCCCCAAATGGCTCTACCTGTTTAGTTTACTTTAAGTGATTTAAAGTATCTAGACAAGGGGTGATTGAGGTTGTAGATAAAGAAACAAGACGATGTATGGTAGAAGAGCGACAAAAAACGAATGAAATGGAGAAAGAATCCATACGAGGAGTGGCAGATTGATGTTGCAAATGAAGAATGTTCTCCCCTTCCCTACTTTGTAGGGTTTGAGGTTCGAAGTTTCTGTTCAACGCCAATGCCGAAAGAGAGGTTCTTGTTTGGATTTTTATTTTTTCTTTTTCTTCTTTTGCTCTGCAAATTTCGAGATCGACGACGGGTTAACGATTGTGTTGTAGTTGTAGTCTACCGATTGTACCAGTGTAGTGTACTTTGTAAATTGTAATGAATTCTAATTTCATCTTCCATTAAATTAAGTTTTTTTTTTCAAGCGGTTAAATTACGAGTTTAGTTATTAATCTTTCAAGCATTGTATCTAATTCGTGTTTAAACTTTAAAAAAATCCATGAACACCATCAAACTCATGTCATCATATATACACACATAGATATATATGTATATTCATGCATACAAATATACAAATATATGTATATATGTATACTCTCCCAATCATTTCAACGAGGAGCTTGACTTGGACTTGTGGCTGGCTTCACCTTGGTTTCTCCCCACGCACCCATGCATCTCCCGTCGCGCTCTTTACACTCCTTGTTGCGCCTCTGCTCCCATATGACCCGTGGTCGTGCTTCCTACTCCCATAGCACCGTCGTCGAGGTACTTTAAATCACTTAAAATATTTATTTTAAGTTTTAATCTATTAATGTTAATATTTTTTTTCTTTTTTTGTAGAAAAATATTTCATTTTGTGCATCTAAAGGTTGTCGATGCAAGAAAGCTGACTAGCGTCAGTGGCAGATTCAGAACTTGATGCTAGGGGCACAAGTTCATATTAGATGGAATTACAGGTTTAGTCTGTAAAATTTTAGATTTGAGTCTATATAGTCCTTAAACTTTACAAAGTGTTTAATAGGTCCTTGAATATTCAATTTTTTTTTCCAATATTGATCTCTAAATATTTAACTGTCTATCCAATAGGTCTTTGATATATTCAAGATATTTATAAATTAAATGTTCTATTAGACATAACATTTATTTTTGTGTAGTTATCCATCTATTTGACATTTTTTTTTTAAAAATTAATGTATTTATTAGTTAAAAATTTGGAAGTTTATATTAAACTTGATAATTCATAAATCTATTAGACATCTTTAAGATTTAAGATCTTATTGGACACAAAATTGAAAGCTTAAAGTTCTATTAAACACAAATTATAAAATTTAAGGACTAAATTTATAATTTATTTAACTTTCATATAAATAAAATTTTAAATGTGTTGTTATTTCGTCGGTCATCATAGCCAATTAAACAACCCGAAAAGCCCAAGCCCAGCTTTGTCATAACTCAAACCCAGGTTTATCAAAGGCCCAATAGTTCGAGCCCAGGCCCATTTAACGGGCGCTAACAGAGATAAAGATAGTATGAATTTGGAACGTCGATACGAAACCGCGCAAAATCAACGGTCAGAGATCGAGCCAAATCATCGATCCTCGTGAAACGAAAACAAAACGCGGGGATTAAGGGCGCCAAAATTTAGAAAAAAATTTCCCACTTTCTTAGTTTCTTTAATAACAATGGCCGCTTCATTTTTCTCCCACGAAAATTTTGCCATTCGCTTCAATTCTTCTGCATTTTCGAAGTCACCGATTCAGCGGCGGAGAAGAGCAAATGGCCGGCGGAGGATCGTCGAAGTCGAGGAAGAGAGTGGAGGCTACTCCGGCCGACGCCGCCGCCACCACTGGTCCTTCCCTCGTGAGAGCCAAAGACGGCAGTGCTTTTGCTCGATGGTGCGTTAATTTTTTCCAGTTTCTTTATGTATGTTATTGTTGAGTCACATTGACTGGTTGAGAGGTAAACAGGACGTAGTCACATTGCTCGATCCTTGTAACTTTGTGTTTTCTTTTTTCTTTGATTCCTATGGTGGTTTCATCGGTGTGTTTGTGCTGTACTTTCCTAACACTCCATCTCTTCGAATATTTTCGGAGCAAATCGTGGTTTCTGGAGCTATTTTTGTTTTTGGAGCAAATTGTGGTCCGATTTCGTTGAGAGTTGAATGAAACGTTCATTTTCTTTATGAATGTTCTTGTTGAGTTACATTGACTGGTTTAGGGCTAGTGAGGATGTAGGACAGTTGCCGAACCTGTTTAACTTTGCATGATTTTACTACCTTTGTTTCTATGTTGGTTTCATTGGTGTTTTCGTATTGTACATTCCTGACACTCCATTTCTTAGATTATTTTCGGAACAAACTGTGGTTTCCGGAGTTTGTGTTTATGCATTGATAATTTTGATTTTCAGTTCGCCTGTTACTGCGATTTCGATTCCGAGTTGAATGAAATGTTCATTTTCTTGTAATCGGAGTCACAGTAGCAGCAACCTTTGGTTTCTTGATTATGGAAGAACTTGATTGTCTCATATTTGAATGGTTAATTTTTGGCTGGTACAGTGACGAGTGTGGCAAAAGTGTTCCGGTAGCCCTAATCAGCATGCACAGTTGTAGCCTCGACGCCAAAATTAGAATGAATTTGGGTATATTATCTGTGTGGATTCGTGAATACTTTTTTCGATTGGATTCTTTTCTGATTCGGAACTCTTACATTTCTGTTTTCCTTCAGAGGCTCAGACTGTAGAGAAGCAAACTCAAGCTAAAAAGCCAGTCGAAAGGTGTCTTATTCGCTACCCTGATCCTCTCTCTGTCTCTGCACGTTTTCCTTTATCCATACCTAGTTGAGGTGATACTTTTAGTTGTATTAACTTGATTGTTTCTTTGTACAGGAAAAGATCAGCACCATCCGAACCTAAGTCTAAAAGATCCAAAACGGAGAAGAGGGGGAAGAAAGAAAAAGATCCAAATGCACCCAAACGCCCTCCTACAGCCTTCTTTATCTTCATGTATGCAAATTCTTCTGCTCCCAAGCGTTGGATTGATCAAATTACTGCATCGGTAGTTTCTAATTACTCAAAATTGTTTACTGAAATTGCTTACTGTAATACTTCAGGGACGACTTCAGGAAATCATACAAAGAAGCAAATCCAGATTCCAAAGGCGTTAAGGAGGTTAGCATAGATCAACATACATTTCTTAGTTTCCAGTGAAAATTGTATGATGACCAGAAATATTGTACGCTGTCTCCTGATTGAATCTCTTAATCTTTTTAGGTTGCAAAGGAGGGTGGTGAGAAATGGAAGTCAATGACTGATGAAGTGAGTTAGATTACTTACCATTTGAAAACATGTGTTTGTTTTGTGAATTGTATAATCTAAACCTTACAATGACTAACAGGAGAAGAAGCCTTACCAAGATAAAGCTGCTGAGCTGAAAGCAGAGTATGAAAAAGCTCTGGAAAGTCAAAATGCTGAGAATGAAGATGTAAGATTTGAGTTATGAACTGTTGAAACTTTTTGTTTAACTGTTTAAATGCTAATGTGGGATCTTTGATCAGGATGAGAAAGAGACAGATGAGGTTGCAGAGAAGGAGGTGGAAGAAATAACAGATGAAGAGTAAAGCATTCCATGTTAGGCTTCTGTAATGGCAAATAGCTAGAAACAGCCTCTTCACTGCCTGGTTTCTGTTGTAAATTCAGAGTCTAAATTAGTCAAACTGCTGTTTGATTCTATGGTTGCGTTTGAAGCTATATAGTACAAATGCCTGATTTTTGTGTTCTTTTTTTTGGGTCTGTTTATCTTCATGAATATGTAGTTCTAACAAAATTCAATCTAAATTTGAACCCATTTTAGCCTACCTAATTAACTGGCTCTTGAGTGTTGGAAATGGAGAAAAATTAAGCATTTGAAGAAGTGAGAATTACAGTGTTTAATGATGGTTTTTGTTAAACTTTTTGCATTTTTATGTCAGTTTTAAGACCATATACATTTGCCATTTGTTTGAGTACCATTATTATATTTTGGTGCATGTTTGTGGAATGTGCCACTGTACTTCATATTACTCGTCCTCATTTCTCTTTCTATTATTAGACGTGTAAGCTCATGAACACTGCTGCTAGCCTCGTAATGTATTGCCTCTTTGTACATATTGAAAATATATTTGCAAAAAAAATTCAATAGGTTGGGTACAAAATAGATGTTAATCTATTTTTATTTGGCCATCAATTGACATAAAATTTGTATTTTGATCAAGATCAAAGTTCAAATCTTTACCAATAGATACTAATCAATTTTAGACTAACTTTATTTAATTAAATTTATTCATTATTTTTGACAATAAATTAAATTTATTCTTTATAAAAAATAGATTTATTAGTAAAATAACATTTAAGAGGTCCCTAAATAGACATTCTCCCCTACGGATGTCCATTTGCCCCGCGGGGTTGGGGCCTTGTGGGGACCCGTTCCTAATGGGGCGGAGAATCTCCGTTTAAGCGGGGAATGGGGGAGGGAGTGGGGAAAAAAAATTCCTTGTGAGCTAAACGGGGATGGGGACGGGGAATGCATTCTCCATCCCTGTTCCCCGCCCCGTTTATTTTTTTTAATTATTATTATTATTATTATCATCATCTAATTATATATATATATATATATATAAAGTTTTATGATTAATGATTTAGAAAATTAGATATGTATGAACTATATGGTTTAACATTTGAATTATATGTATATATAATTAGATAGTTTGATATGAAATATTATTTTGTTTTTATTAGGAGATTTAAGAATTTGATCTTTAAAGTTTAAAAAGAGATTTTTTTTTAATGAAATTAACTATTCAAATGAAAAATTTATGTGAATAATTAACTATCTACTTGAAAATTAATGAATATTTTTCATGCCAAGTTAACTATTTGAACATTTATCAAAAGAATTATTTGATTCAATGAAGACAAAAGAAAAAAGAAAAACTAAATGGGGAATAATTCCCCACGAGGAACCTGATCCTCGCTCCATTCCCCGCGAAATTTAATGGGGAATTTTGCGGGAATGGGGGTTGAAATGGGAGGCGGGGATGGGGACGGGGAAGCCATCCCCGTCCCCGCCCCGCCCCGTGGACATCCCTATTCTTCCCTAGTGTGTGTGAAGGTGTTATTCATATTCGTTACGAATACTTTTTTTTTTTGAAAATAAAAAGGTTCGAATACTTACCATTCAACTTTTGAATTTTTGATTATTATTTTTATTTTTGGAGAATTAGACATGGAAGAGTAATTCCCATGCTTTCTGTATATTCATGAGTAAAAATATTTGGTTAATGTCTTTACTATATTTATTTATTCTATCAAAATTAATTTTTATAATCAAACAAATTATATACAAATTTTATAATAATGTATTGAAAAAAATTTAACTTTCAATTGTAATAAAATAATGTGAACTAATTAATTGATTAAAGTGTATTAAAAAAAAACATAACGAATTCTCATTCATAAAATGAAAATAAAAAACCAAATTTACCCTTTGTATTAGTTTCTACTCTAAACTTTTAATTTCATCAAAAACTTAGATAAGTGTTTCAAAATCTTAACCTTAAACTTAAAAAGGTATTGCAATTTTACCCTCCGATGAGTTTTCCTTTGAAAATTAGTTTTAAAAAATCCTCATATACTTTGAATGAATTATAAAACACATGATACAAAATTGATAAGATTCCAAAGAAAAACTTAGAGCTACATTTTTGTTAAAATTTGTGAGTTTTGACAAAGTTATTCACTAGTTAATTTGTGCATTAATCAAACTTAAAATTTTAAAATCTCGATATTATTGAAATTTATATCTCTTTATTGAAATATGAGTTAATTAATTAATTAATACATCATAGTTAAATGATTCCCAACAATTAGGGATGACAAAAATACCCAATGGGTCGAGCCCCTAGTCCTGAACGAGATAGGGAATCCCTGTTTTGATGGGGTATGGGGTCATCCCTACCAACAACCTTATTGCTAGACATATAAGAAATCAGATTCGAACCCATGACCTCTTGGTCGTAAGCACTTACTTTATGCCAAATGAGCTATGCTCTGGTTGATAATTAATTCGTATGGTTGTCTATAAATTTATGAACTTTTAAAAAAAAATTCAATTACATTGTAAGCTTTTTGCTTTTGGTTCTAGTAAGTTCTAATCATTATGTTCTTTTGTTTTTTTTTTTTTTGAGTTCAACAATAATTGAAGATGAGAATCAACCTTTGACCTATTGATTGATGGTACATGTTAATTTACAATAAGCTATGTGCTTGCTTTGACATGTTAATTTAAATGTAGTTTATTAGTGGAAACCAATTAGAATTACCATCTCAAATGCCAATGGTCTGATCTCCCACTCTTGCCATTGTAGCATTCAAAAGAAAAAGTTCCTATCATTATTAAAATTACTTAATTTGGGCATATCCATTGGATTAATGACTTGATAATTTGGATAGAAGAAAAATGTTCTTACTTGAGCAAAGTTGAGGTCTCTACATGAGTGGATTAAGTAGACCTATATAGAAAGAGTTAAGCATCTGTTTGATGCCACCCAAACGCTCTTTGGTGCTTAAGTTAAGAGTTTTGTTTTTTTCTTTGACAACATGTAGGGGTGGGGGATTGAACCTCGTACCTCTTAGTCGGAGTACAAACTTTATGTTAGTTGAACCATGCTTTATTCTATTCCATTTGAACATGTATCTTCTATCGACATGTTATTTTATGACAAACAATGAATGCATTCGTTAGCCAAATTGAAACCGAGGCTTTTTATACCTTGACTTCCCAATTTTACTTGGCCACAAACTCCATCTAGTAAACTTTGGACACAGGATAACTATATAACTCCATTTATGACCAATGAACACCAAAGTTCTATCTATAATCACATCAGATGCAAACAAAACAGCCTAGTTTAAACAAGCACAGACTATGTTCTTCACAAAACCCCATTTATGAAACACAATTCATATATGTTTAAGAGAAAATATAGAGAAGATTCACTTACTTTCTTTATCTTACAAGCCCCAAGTTGAGGATTCCCCATGATGTGTTGGTCCATGTCCTCTCCTTGGCCTTCATCAGCAGCACTCTTCCCCAAGCAATCCAGCCCTCCCATGGCATCCTCTTGTCCCAAGCACTGCCCCATTCAAGCATCAGCCTCACCCCTTCTTCAGCCTCCTTTTCAGCCTCCTCAAACCGCCCTTTCCCCAAATACAGCTGCCCCAACGCCACATGCGGCTCACCAACAAACGGATTCTTCTCCACACATCTCAACAGCAGCTCCTCAGTTCTTTCAGACATTTCACAAACACCTTCCCAGTACAAATCCCTTGCGGCAATTTGATCCTCTGGATCGAGAATTCTCGTGCAGTTTTTGAAAATTGGGGGAATTACCAGGTCTAAATCCTCGTCTCTCTCTGTTTTGAGCCCTAATTCGCCGTTTCTTTTTCTCTGTGCGATTAAAATGGCTTCCTCTCTCGCGATTAGGGAGTATATCGCTCCCATTCTTGATGCGGAGTTCATCCATAGTCCAGGCTTGCCGTTTCCAGGCCAGAGAGATGTGTAATTGTTACCTGTGAATTCGAGACGTCCGTTGGAGTTTTCGAACAACGAATCTTGGAATCCGAAGAGTTGATCGCTGAAATCGGCTATCGTCATCATGAGGAAAATCGCAACCACTCGCCTCGAAACCATCACGTCTTCTCCGGTTTTGATGTGCTTCACGGTCACGCCATCAACTGGAAGAATCGACTGTAATTTCTTTCTCCAGGTTTCATCGTCGTTGAAATGTCCGTTTTCCAGGGCGTTCTTCAGCGATGCCTCGGAAATTTTGAGGTGATCGACGAGTTCCGAATCGGAGTAGTGGAAAAGAAGATCGTCATGAATCAGAGGCTGCCGAGGGACGATACAGAACAAATGAATCAATCTCTCCGCAGCCTCGCCGACATGGCCTCGAACAACATCACGGCCAGTGGAAGGATCGAAAATGGCGAGATTGACATAGGAATTGGAATACGCCGAGTGGAAGAGACCGCACAAACACACCGGCTCTTGCGCTTTCCAGATTTTGAGAATACGGTAGATATCGACGAGGTGATCGAGGAAGGTGCCGTGCTTGTGCCAGCACTCGCCGGCGCCGACGGAGCGGAGGACGGAGATGAGAGAAGGAAGGTTCGCGTTTATCTTTTCGAGCTCGCCGCGAAGGAAAGGACGAACAGAGCCTAACAGAGCCTCGAGGCGGTGATTCTCCGGCGAAGATAGAGTGGGGGAGGACGACGGCATGGTGGCGTGGAGAGTGAAAGAGGAATCTCTACCGGAAATGAAATGGAGACGGCCGCCGGAAAAATGAAGAAGGAAGAAGAATGAAGAGACGTAGTGATGTTGGATATGGATTTTGATGATTTTATTTCTCTGAGAGCAATTTTTTTTTTCTCTGAGAGCAATTTGACTTTATAGTTTATTGTTTTTTTTTGGGTTAAATTATAAAAAATACTCTTTTAACTATGAGATTGGTTTCAATTATATCTTTGGGCTCTCGAAATTTTCATTTTACCTCTGAAGTTTGAAATTTGTTTCAAAACAACTCTTAAAACATTTTTTTATGTTAAATTTATAAACGAAAGATGACGTTTTTGCATATGTATTGTTGCTTATGTGAACATATACATGAAAAAAACAATAAAAACACATGTAAACACGTCATTTTTCATCCATAAATTCATCTGAAAATGTTCAAGAGGACTAAAATGAAATTTTTGAAAATTCAGGGTATTATTGAAACAACTCCATAGTTCTGGAGTATTTTTTTTTAATTTAACTTTTTTTATCCATAGTGTAGATGTATTGTGTTTCACTTTTTTTTTTTTGAAAAATTTATCCACTTAGGTCAATGTTGTTATCTCTTAACAACTATTGAATGTGGAGATAAAAATGTTCATATTTTCTAATAACAACTAAATAGATATTCAAATTGCTTTTATAGTTTATCTATAAGACATTAATTGGTACAAAACTGAAGGTCCAACCAGATTGTTACTGTCTTTTCAAATAATTACTTAAGAAATTGTGTCATAGTTAGATTGTCTTCAAATTAGTAGAAAATTTCATTAATTCATTATGCCAAGTTTATCATCACCCAATTCAAATAATCAATACATTATACTATTAAATTAAAAAAGTTTTGACTAAATTATAGAAAATACCTCCTAACTTTGTACATCTTTTCAATAATACCCCTTAATTTCAAAAGTTTCATTAGTACTTTTGACCTTTCAAAAAATTTAAAAAATACCATTATTGTTATGTTTTGGATGGAAAATGTTTCTTCTTCTTCTTCCTTTTCTCTCTCCAAATTACGAGAAATCTAAACTATCGAAGTCTTTGACCTGATCTATAGTCGATATACCGGAGTCATAGATACCATGTCATGATCATGTGAATGGTACTAACAATGTTCCTGCCAAGGTAGCATAAAAGCATATTCTTCCATAATCATGAGATGGAACAAACCTTATGTGACTTGTTCTTCTTCTTGGACTTTGGCAGCTAGAGCACCACTTTATGGTTGCATCAAACCCTGCTTTCTCACGTAGGATTGATAGGAAAATTTTATACGGTTTTCCTTGAGAAATTTTATATTGAAAAAAATACACTTTTGGTCCCTGAGATTTCGGTTAAGTTACACTTTGGTTTATGAGTTTTCAAACTCAACAAAAATACCCCTGAGGTTTGAGATAATAAGCAATTTAGACAGCAGAGACCAAATTGTAACTTAACCCAAACCTCAAGGACCGAAAGTGTATTTTTCCCTTTTATATTTATGAAATGCAGCATGTTTCACGTTTTCGGTATCTTTCCTCTTTTCTAATGATGGAAAACAAAAATCGTGTTTGGTAGGTATTTTTATTTATACTTAAAAAAAACCCATATGTCTTTTTGTTTGTTGTTCTCTAAAATTTTAAATTAAAAAATACATGAAAATGACTGGCCATAGAGCTAAAGCAGATCTGTTGTATTGAGAGAGATATGATCAAGTTCTTTTTATATATATATTTTTAATGTTATTTACAACCATGTTTGTAAACTGGGTAAAATCTGAAAGGATCTTGATTTTTAATGTCCTTGAAAACAAAAAATGATCTAATTTTGAATTTCGAGAAAAAATAACTTTGAAATCATTTAACAAAATTGGATTTTTTTTTTTTTTTTAAATTTTGTGTTACTTTCGAGATTTACATGCTCAAAGACCGTTTATTTAATTCTTTCTCCTAGAAATGATCTTTTTGACCCTCAATTTAGATTACACAATGTTTTCTTCAACCTTTCATCTTTTTGGGTTGTTGGTGCTGGAGCATAGTGAAATGGAAAAGAGGAAGGAGAAGAGGGAAGAAGATGAAATAGATGAAAAAGAGTTATAGTGGAATGAAAGAAGAGAGGGAGAAGAATATGACGGAGAAGACAGCGAAGAAGGGGGAAGAAGGTAAAACAATCTTTTATAAAGTTATTTTTTTTGGATTATTTTGAGCAATTTCCCAAATATTATATTCATTTACTAAAGGATTTTGCACATCTCTAAATTTAATAGGTATAAACCAATATGAGTATAGCATAACGATGAATGAACAAGCAACTTTCTTTAAGAATATCAACCTGTTAGTGGGTTAAGACATATACCATCGACTTCCTCTCTATGCTACTATAATCCTTATGCTTCTAAGTAGTGTTGGTCATTACTACTAATTGTTTCAAGTGTTTATATGAATGATTGATTTATCTCTTGTTTGCAATATAAATACATTAAAACTTGGTGAAGATTTGTGTCAAAATTGGACTGCTCCCACATTCAACTTACCAAACTCAATTATTACCTCATTAGAATCCTTCCCATCGGTACATCTAATGACATTGCAAAATAGATCTTTTAAAGCTAGTCCTTCAAACAACTTTAAAAGTTCGCATACAAATATCACATAAAATAGGTGTGTCGAAGCATAAACGATCGAATTTTGGCACCAACCCCCTATCATATGAACAAACTATATAAAAAGAAACCACCTATCACATTTATTGGAAGCAAAATTTTGTAAGTTACACTTTATTTTTAAACGACCAATAGTATAACTTTGTGATGAACTTGTTTCTTTTATTGCTCAATTCATAAAGGATTTCCTAATATGATTGTGAGGATGTATTAAATTTATCAAAGTCACAATATACGACACTATCAAGAAATCCATTGGTCATACATATAATAAACTTTAGATGTGCATATTTAGAATAACATATGGTAGTAAGTGGTTTGACACAAGGCATTGCCTTTTTCCTTTGAGAAATAAGAATCATTGTTGGTAAAATGATCCTTCAATCTCTGAAGAGTCCACTAAGCTTTAGTTGGAGTAGGAGAATACAAGAAAGCAATCCAATTATATTGTAACAATCTGCTTTGTCACGTAACAAATTTTATCCAATTCCTTTAGAAAATTTATATTTATGAAACGTGTGTTCAAAATAATAAAGTCAGTCAATACATTTTTATAAAATATTTTGCAATCTGGATTGAAATGTTCTTTTGTATCTTATCAAATCTAAAAACTTGTTAAAAAAAAAAAAAAAAAAAATTCTAGTCCAAGAAAACAAATGCTAATTAAATACTTCCTTCAAAACTACTTTTTAAAAACTTGTGAAAATTTATAAAATACTTTCTAGTATGCATTCACACATGAAAATTTTGAAAAATATTTTTTAATTAACTAAATATTTTTAACAAATTAAAAAGAAAACTATTAAACCAAACATAATTCAATGATAATTGACATGTACTAGACCAAAAGGTCAAAAGTTCGAGGTAAAAAAAACAAACTATTGCTTTCCAAAGTACTTCCAAACCATTACAGTCAATAAAACAACAAAACAAATCGAAATAAACATTTATAATAAAAGATCTTCCTAGAAGCTGCCTGGATGATGTGATATCTATATTAGCCAAACTAAACTATCAAGGCAAACCCATCTAAATCCTTTCTATTCCAGTGAACCGAAAGAATCTGGATTGCCTAGTCCATATCTTGACACTACAAAACTATTTCATGTTCTAAATATTGTATAAACGTGTGCGGGTGCGCTGCATACGAGAGATAATTTACTCAATGCAACTCTATAAGGAGAACCGCAACTCTGATCTGTAAGGAAATGTAGGTTTCTCGAGACATTAAAATATATATATATACATACATACACACACATAGATACCTTCCTTAAGGTGACGAGACGATACGTCAAAATCTCGACTCATCAACTAATTTTATGTTTTCTTTTTCTTATCATCAGGTTTGACAAGCTGAACAGGAGCTGCTGGTATTCTAATCCACCATTCTCTTGCCCGCCTAATCCATTTGTTACTGGTTTCCTTCCTGTATGGCATTTCCCTCGTATACGCCTCTACTAAAACTAGCATAATTATGTACTTAAATGGCAGAAATGCAAAAACTAAAGCTGCAAAAACCAGCACTAGAGCAACCATGTCCGTCGCCTGCAAGAAAGAAAAACATTAGAAGAATACCAAGGATAAAAAATTGCAGTTTCACACAAGCTTACATAACTGAATGAATTTAAAGTTTATGTATAGATATATTTCCAAAGAAAAAATGATACTTTGATTGATGTGTGAAAAGTACAAAAAGGTTAAAGGCAAAGATTCCTAAAAACATAGAGAGCGATTGCTTTATTTAAAAAAAAAAAAAACTATTATTATATTATATACATATATATCCTGGAGTGCGATGTGAAACTTCAACCTCAAGAAAAGGAGTGGATGTCTTGACACATGAGCTATATGAGCATAGCTCATGTTGGCGGCCGCGGTAGAGAGTTTTATTCCATCCAACCTGTCATGATAAGGGTCATATTCTCTAGCATGCCTTTTTCCCCTTTCTTGGAGTATTTGGCTCAAGAGGAATGAGAAAGTTTTTAAAGGGTTTGAGAGGCATTGGGAAGAGGCGTGGGCTCTCGTCGAGTTTAATGCCTCTCTAAAGGTGTCTGGTTCTAAGGACTTCTATACCTCTTTTTAGATGTCTGGTTTTTAACGACTATTGTAATTATTCTCCTGGTCTTATTTATTTAAATTTATTTATTTTTGGATTGGAGCTGTGTTCTTTATCTTGTTAGGTCTTTAGTCTTTTTTGGTTTCCTCTTTGGGTTGTGTTTTTTTATAAGCCATTTTGGTAACGAAGCCCAGTTCTTTATAACTTTCCTTTTTTAAAAAGCACTACAGCTGGGGTTAAAAGATAAGGAGAAGCCGCCACCACACGCTGAAGCCACCAAAAGATAAGTACAAGAAACGACTCTACTCATTGGTAATCAAAGAGAAAATACAGAGAGAGAGAGAGAAAGAGACAAACAAACAAACAAATTTAGGGTTTAAAAGGTCAAGATTCCGATCATGCTCTCAAGTACTTTCTGGAGAAGAAGATGAAGGAAATATTTATAATATACATACCTGTGGAAGTACTGCAAACAAGAGAGCTCTAATTTTTAGGAGAAAAATATTCCCATCTTGAATCAATGCTTCAACTTGAGTGATGACTTCTTGCAAGGTCAGCAACTGTTCTACAGCATTTCGATTAGGGGGGGATGTAATCCGGAAGGGTTCTAGTGGCTTGCTTTTGCCAAACTTCCTGCGGAAAGTCATGAGAACCGCAAGAAATACTAGAATGCAAGGCAAAATAAACCTTATCCAATTCCTGCATTTCCACATGGAAAATTCACGTTATTTCCAGCTAATATCACTTCGCATTAATTGATGTATGGAATGAAGTTGAGAGATTAACTGTAAGTTAGATCAGAATGCAACCATCGCTAAAACAAAGAAAGGAAGTTTATAAATATTAACAAGCCAAAATTGAAGCTTATCAATTGAGTAAAATAAGGGTCCGTTTGGAATACATTTTGATTTAAATGTTTTTCAAGAATGCATTTTTTAAAAAACATTTTTTATAAAAATTGTTTAAGATTTAAACACACACATGTTTGGTTGTATTTTTTCATAGGTGTTTTTATGCACAAGTTATTGTATACTTAAAGACTATTTTTTAAAAAGTTGGTTTCAAGTGTTTCTCTCGAAATGGTTTATTTATCAATTTCATTTTCTAATAAGTCATTTTTAGCGGTTGCCAAACACTATAAATTTTTTCAAAATGATTTTTTTTTCAATATTAAACACTTGAAAAGTTAAACCAAACACACCCTAAGTAATGTTGCGGAACCATTTTTAAACATCTTATCCACTCTCCTTATATGTTGCAAGTTAACTTCACATATAGTGCATTTTTCATTGGTTTACTAGTTATCCATAATTATTATTAGTGACTAAAAGAATTTGTATGACCATTTTTACGTCTCAAGGAGATACTTTGATATAGTAATTTAACAAATTTTATGCATTTTAATTAAGGGCCAGTTGCAAATATAGCAAACCGGCCCAAAATATTTGCAGATTTAGCGGCCCGCGAAAATTTTTGCAAAAATGGCAAAATTTTAAGTTCTGGAATGTGTATTTACTAAAATGCCCTTTCTATCTGATAGAAAGTTTTTCTATCACCGATAGAAAGAGATTCTATCTGATAGAAACTTTCTATCAATGATAGAAGCTTTCTATCACTAATAGAGATAGATTCTATCAGATAGAAAGACTTGCTATCAGTGTTTGGTAGGTGTTTGCTTTCTATCATTTCTATCACTTCTATCATATTAATCCTATATGTGTTCTTTTCTATAAGGTGTTTGGTTATTGTTTGGTAGGTGTTTGGTTGGTGTTGTTTCGTTTCTCATATTTTCTATCACTGATAGAATCTATCAGTGATTCTATCTGATAGAAAGAGATTCTATCAGTGATTGAAAGTCTGATAGAAAGTCTTTCTATAGTGATAGAAACTTTCTATCAGTGATAGAAGCTTTCTATCACTAATAGAGATAGATTATATCAGATAGAAAGACTTTCTATCAGTGTTTGGTAGGTGTTTGCTTTCTATCACTTCTATCCTATTAATCCTATTTGTGTTCTTTTCTATAAGGTGTTTGGTTGTTGTTGTTTGGTAGGTGTTTGGTTGGTGTTGTTTTGTTTCTGATATTTTATATCACTGATAGAAAGTTTTTCTATCACTGATAGAATCTATCAGTGATAGAAAGAGATTCTAACTGATAGAAAGACTTTATATCATTGATAGGTGATAAAAGCTTTCTATCACTAATAGAGATAGATTATATCTGATAGAAAGTCTTTCTATCAGTGATATAAAGCCTTTCTATCAGATAGAATCTCATTCTATTAGTGATAGAAAGTCTTTCTATCACTAATAGAGATAGATTCTATCATTATATCCTATTTCTATCAGTGTTTGGTTGTTATATCCTATTTCTATCTGATAGAAAGTCTTTCTATCACTGATAGTGATAGAAAGACTTTCTATCACAGATAGAAAGACTTTCTATCACAGATAGAAAAAACTTTCTATCACTTTCTATCAGTGATAGAAGATTTCTATCAGTGATAGAAGATTTCTATCACTGATAGAAGATTTCTATCACTGATAGAATCTATCTGTGATAGAAAGTTTTTCTATCACAGATAGATTCTATTAGTGATAGAAAGCTTATAGTGATAGTTATAGTGATAGAAAAACTTTCTATCACAGATACATTCTATCAGTGATAGAAATTTTCTATCACTGATAGAAAAAATTTCTATCACGGATAGATTCTATCAGTGATAGAAAGACTCTAAACCTCTCACTTTTCTCTCTCTCTCTTTCTACTTTGCATTTTGGGTAATTCTCCAGTTACCCATCAGTTTTCTTCCTTGCATTCTGTTTCTTTTTCGCTCTTTTGGGCATCATCTTCTTCAACGAATTCCTCTAATCCGAACCCAATTTTTCCTTTTTAAGTTCTGGGTTCTTCTGATTCTTTTCCATTTCATTTCCCTTCTCTCCAATGGAGAAGAAACCCAGCTTCTTCTCTACTCTGAAAGAGGAGGTCATTCGTGGGCTCTCGCCCTAGCGTTCTCGCGCTGGACTTCCGGCGAGAACTGGGCGTCGTTTTCCATTTTGTTGCGCAGGAAGAAGAATCAGTACGGCCGCATGAAGAAGAATCAGTACGACGCCCATGGCGGGATTCCACAGCAGTTCATTGCACGATCCGGCAGTTTCCGGCCGGTGGGCGAGACTCTTACGCCGTTGGTTGAGGGCCCTGATCACGAAAGAAAACGAGAGAAGCAAGCAAAACGGAAAGAAGAAAGCTAGAGCATGAAGATCTGCGCGCGCAACTCAGGGGCAAAACAGGGATATAAAAAATTAATTAAAAAATTTTGCCATATTTGCAAATATTTTAAAAAATCGCTATATTTGCCATTATTTACCCTGATGTTGCCACCCATTACAATTATCCTTTAATTAATATATCAAATCTTAGCAAAATAAAAGAAAATCTAAATTAAATGACTATATGAATTAACGGATTCTTATTTTAATAAAATAAAATTTTCATTCACATAAAATAACATAGAAAAAATGTAAATTCTTTCTTTCGTCTCTTTGTTTGGGGGCCCTAAACACAAATGATAATATTCAGAAAAGGAATCCCAACATTGTCCTAAACCCCGATCGGTGCATTCTATGCAAAAAGTATTGGAAACGGCATATTATCCCTTTCTTTCTCGTCATTTTATGGGCAGCCATTGGTCCAAGCTCCTGGACATTATTCAATTGCATCAACCAACTTCATCAATTCCTCTCTGGACTTAAACTTGGAGGTCCGAAGAAAGTGTTCAGGATCAATGCTATAATAGTGGAATCTTCAACTCTGAATAAGGATCTTCTTTCGACCTTTGGGATGGAGAGAAACAATGGAATTCTTAAAGTGATTGAAATTGAGGAAGGAGGTGTGGCCAAGTTTCATGCCTCTCGTTGGGTGTTAGTTTCAAAGGATTTTTGAAATTACCCTTTAGTTAGGTTTTATCCAGTTCGATTGGAGCTTTTCTTGTATAGTTAGTTTTGTATGGTTCCTTCTATCGAGCCCCTTTTTTTATGCCATTCTTAATTTTTTAAATTTCTCTTGATGAAAGTGTGGTTTTCAAATTTTTTTTTTTAAAAAAAACCAAAAATTAGAGGGATAACGTTCTTTAGAATTGAAGATCTTGTCGTTGTGCTCCAACCAGATCTGCCAAAAGGAGACCACAAGCATTAACGCAGAGCCTAGAGGACTTTTTTCTGCTGTCTATGAAACTGGAGAGAAATTCAACAAATTGTTCATCAATACGCCTAGCAAATAGAAGCCGGAATTGGAAAGTATCCGGAAGCTTTAAGCATAAACTGATCATGTGTTAGGCCCCCAATCATCCAGACATATCATAGGAAGGGCAAAAGGGTTATTACTAAGGAGACAGACCGTTAGTGGGATGATACGTTGGGTTTATTTTTTATTTTTATCTAAGAAACATCCAGAGAGAAACATCTAATAATCGGACAAAAAAGCCTAGGGACCGAGGGATGAGAATGCCCCTGCCCAAGCACTATCTCAAAAGGGCCTGTCAATAGTTAATAATTATAAGCCGGCTAAAATTACAAAAAAAAAATTTGTGTAGAGAAATCCACCATGAGGCCGTATTTTGTACAAAATTACAAAAAGAATCAAAGCTAGAGGACTTATCTTCGAATGATCTAGAGTTTCTTTCTTTCCATAAACTCCAAAGGATTGCCCTAAATGCACAGCGAGCCACCACTCTAGCTTTCCTAGTCAAGTTCCAAGCATTAAGCCCCTCTGCCAACCAATCTTCCACCCTTTTGGGGATACGGAAAGAAATGCCCAACAAACCAACCAGCAATGAAGCTCAAGGCCTTCCAAGCAAAATCACAATGTTATGCTTCCATATAGGGTTTTAGGCAGATTGTCTGTGGGGAAGGGGTTTATGACCTAAGAAGTGTACGTTGGGGTAGGGTTCTCTTCTCGTTTGTTGGAGGGAGTATAACCATGAGGTCCACTGGGAGTTTAGCAGTTGTAGTAAGCAAAATAAGTCCTTCATTGAGTTATGTAGGTTTGTTAGTAAATCTTAGGGTTTCTTGATTGGGTTAGAAAAAGAAGAAAATCAAAGCAGTTACTTTGCAGGAGCACGTAATGGTAAAGCTACTCCAATGTCCTTTGAAACACAATTTCTTTAGGAAAGTTAGGGTTGATGGACCTAAGTGGATACAAAAAATATTATAACAAAATGATATGAAAGACCCTTCTGTTACTTCTGAAGCTCGCTACTAATAAACTGTACAACTAAAATGCATGAAGATTTATGATTATGTGCCCAAAAAACTATCATCACTTCTATTATCACTCATACTCAAAAGTGCAGAAATCGCATCCATGTAAAATGTCTTGACAGATTATGAACTTAATCCAAACATACCTTAAAATAGGTAAAAGTAAATACTGTAAGACCAGCATATTATAGCATGCATATGAGTTACAAGCTTTGTTTTCGAACAAAGTCATTTGTGAGCCAATAAATTAAAGTGCCACCAAGATATCAATGCTCTATTTTGACCCAAACATGCAAAGCTCCAGAAGATGAGTAGTTACCTAATAATAGCATAGCAGAACAGTAGTAGAAAAACTGTTGATTTGTAAGTGTCCTCCCATGAGGCCAAAATCTGAATACGTCTACTCAATTCCAGAAATGGAAACAACAGTTCCTGGACAGACAGAGAAAGAAAGACTCAGCTCCAAAAAATACTTTGTCAGAGAATTCAATATTTTTCTTTGGTCGACTGTCCAAGCATGCAAAAA
Source organism: Luffa aegyptiaca (assembly GCA_017139565.1). NCBI lineage: Eukaryota > Viridiplantae > Streptophyta > Magnoliopsida > Cucurbitales > Cucurbitaceae > Luffa > Luffa aegyptiaca. The sequence continues at coordinate 14,918,796 of CM029403.1, forward strand.
CTTACCACCTATCCAGTATTTAATTTATTGATTTGGTTCACTCAAACGGAGAAGTGGGGATTAAAATTCCTCATATTTCCTCTAGTATGTAAAAAGATAAGAGAAGGGATACTGAAACATGGCAGTGATGATAACAGTTGTTGATCAAGAAGATATACAAGTCCATGAGTTAAATCAGTACTGAGTTTTAACTCAATCGCTTGCATATCTTCCAAGTAGAGGGAAGTCTATTTTCTCCAAGAAACTCAGTCGTTTACCTTCATCACTGCAAGATTTGTATCAATACCCTCCACTTTCACTTGGTCAACAGTTGCTTGTGCAGCTTCAGCCCTGCCTGAATCTGATATTGATTGTCTCACTACAATATCCAAGGGATTTGTCTCACCCACCCAAACATCTCCAACTAAGACTGTGTCACCTTCATAACCTGTCTCTTTCTGTAAGGTGAATCCAAGTTGACTTAGTGCTAAAAGAAAAATTGGAAACAATTGTCGTTGCTGCTTTGCAGGTGGACTCCCAGAAGCATCATGCTGAATACCATCCCTATTTATCAACATCATTCGACTCAAGAGAGTTTCCAAAATTGAATCTCCCCCAGGAAGACTTTCTGCCAGATTAAATGTGAGTAAGGTTCTGTAATTTGATGAAAAAACATGAAAAGCTTCTCTAACTGCACGAATTCTGAAAATGCCAAAAATTGCCCTCGCAAGTACTTCTGATTTCTGAGTTTCATTAAGATTGTGCTTCCTGATAAACTTATGTGCCCGCAGGATCTCAAGACAGATCTCCAGCCAATAATCCCGGCGAGAACTGCCTTTGAATTCAGGAAACTCAAAATAAACAGGTTCTATCCTGTAAAGGATCATTAAAGAGTTTAACCATACAATAAATTAAAATACCCTCACAGGAAGGGGAAACAAAGATTGGAATCTAGGAACTACAATATATAAAAACACTTAACATTATTCAAGAGATAACATACACAGATGTTGACTTGTACATAACAGCTTTATCAAAGAGACGTGCACCCAATGGTCCTGTAAGTTCAGGCTTTATTTTCTGCTTCATATCGGCTCCCAGATCATATCTAACAGCTTTGTCATATAAACCAACACCCAATGACTCAAAGTACAAGGCATGACTGGTCATTGTCAACCTCCCTGCATGAATTTACCAGATCAAATGAGACGTGGGGGAAAAACACTAAATGAATATCTTCACCTCAGAACAATCAAGTGAATACTACATCACACAGCCCCTCTAAGTTTATCCTTTCAGACTCCTAGAGAATGTCCAAAAGCATCTATCTCCGAGAAAAGGAAGGATTTTTCCCTAGGGGGATTTCACTACGTCAATGGAGTTACAAATGTATGATGACTCTCCTTGGTGGTCTTCTGGTGTTTTTGGGCCAACTTTGAGTAGATTTAGGAGAAGTTCTAGTGTGAGTTATGGGGCATTCAAAGTTTTTGTCCCAATTGAAGAGCTTTGTTGTAACTCCTTGGTCTTCATACATCTTTTAAAACTTTCGAAACCTTGGCTTCTACTACCATTTGAACCATTCACCTTCAAGATTCTATTGGAACTCTCCAACCATTTCCTGAAAAGACAAACCAACCTCTCTTCTTTACACAAACGAGAATCAGAATGCACCTTCTCATTCCTTCATTAGACAAAGTAGTCTTTTATTATTATTTTTATTATTTTAATGCAAACCAAACTTTCATCTTAGAAAATGAAAGATATTAGACAAAATTAAAATTTCAGCTTTCAAAACAAACTCATTCACTTTTTCTGCAACTAACGTTTAATGGAGAATAGAGAAGACTAAACAATCATTGTTCTAACCACTTGATTCCATTGCAATCTTATGAAAAAAGAAGGCTTGTCTCTTTTCTCCTCCAATTTGAAAGCACCAACCCTTTAGTCGCTAACTAATCAAATAAAAAAGAAAATATTTTCTACACTACAACTTCTAGAATCCATAATCCATCAAAAAGCTCACAATCTGCAACATATTTGAGATAAAATCTCCAAAGAGAGAACTATCTCCCCTTTCTTAGTCAAATGTAATTTATCCAACATGAATCATCTATATTTTGACCGGCAAACCAAAGAAAGCTTGAATTTTTTTTGAAAAAGAAACATGAACTTTTAGTAATGGTTGAAAAACTACAATCAAGAGAAGGAAACTTGGATATTAAATTTCAATCTTCAACATCTAAACTGAGGTGACTCAATCTGCTTAATCTTGGATTACATTTGTAGGAATAAGACTCACCAGGCCATGCAGAAATGCCAATATGCTGAAGAACTGGTTGAGTGGGTACTGTACCATCAACTTCGAGGACAATTTCTCCTTCAGAAAGATGAAGATTTCCACTTGACGGGTGCAATGCATGTTTGGTTGCCTTAATAACCCTGCAAAACAAACATCGTAATAATTTTTTTTCTGATAGTGACGTTAGACCATAAACTAATCTATTCCGGAATAGAGAAGGTCATGATCCTAGTAAAAAGAAAGGTCATGATCCAGAAACAGATAGGTCTCATCTTTAGACTTCTTCATTCATTTGATATTCACTAATTTAAAAAATTAAACATAATACAATAGTTGCAATATATTTCTGTCACAAGGTGCAATTATCAAACACTTCACATAAGCTTGTAACAGCCTGTAAACTTTCATTAAAAAACGAAAGACTAATCTTGGAAGAACAAAAATCAAAACACAAGATCCTAAAAACTAAGATGTTGTTTCATAACTATTTCGTTTTTTTAAGTAGAACAAAAGTTGGAGAAACAATTTCAATCACATTAATAAAGATCAAAAAACTGTCCACACTAACAAAGCAAGTTCTTACTTGTCAAGGCTTCTTATATACTTGTCGAATACAAGAAAATGGAGTCGGTGACCTGAAGAACTTGTCAGTGAGTCAAAAAGATTGTGAACAGTTATGATATCTGCAAGAGCAATGCATGCAGGAGCTATCCGTGCAAAAGCTTCTGGCCCAACAGTCTTCTTGTCATCAAACTGATTACCATAATATAAAAGTTTTAAAAACTAGTACCTCAAAAGCTCAGTCAATGCTAATAAAAAAAAACCTTCAAAAGTACCCATCCTAGACATAAGATAACATAATGTGCCTATCAAGTTGCAGATAAGAAAACCAGAAAATTATTAACCTGAACAGCCATGTTTGTAGAATTTGAATAAAATAGTGACCACTCTTCCTTATCCTCTACTTCCTCATTACTGCAAGAAGCAGTTTCCTACAGTTGGAAAGAGGATTTAGAAACACAATCAATTCCTTCTCTCCCTCTTATCTTACTATCTTTGTAAATGAAAAATAAAAAACTAAAAGCTAAAGTATCCCGTAGTCCACCCCTCCACAACCCACCCCCACCCCCACCCCCACCAGAAAAAAAAAAGATACATTTAAGTGATAATCTCACTCTATCTTACTAAATATCAATGAAGTATAATGGTAGACTGTCTCACTTGCGGTAGTGGTTCGCTTTCACTACCAGGGCACTCCCAAGCAAGCATGATGTCATATGCCAAGCGACGAAAATCCTTGTCGCTTAAATAGTCTGGACGTCTACTCATTGAATAGAGTGTTTGGTACGAGCAAAATTCCAACAAACTTCTAGAATAAGTTTCAGGTTCCTTATTCATTCCAGGTAACTCTGAATCAAAAAGTTGCTGCATTTCTTCAGTGGAAATTTGAAGAATCCTGCATAATAGAAATGTCTTTAGATGCATGAAATGACGACAATATAAAAACTGAAGTCAATGTCGAGTTTTGGGGATTGTATTGCAAATGATGAATCCAAACTATGTCTTTAATATTACATGTAATATATCTCTAAAGGCCCTTAAATGGGTGAAATCCTCAGGGTAAAAATTTGTAAAAGAAATTAACTTTTATATCTTTCCAAAAGGATAGGTTATTAGGAAAAACAAACTCTTTTGTTGCTGTAAAACAAAGCATATTAACCGACTTATAAATTTCAAAAGGCAAAGAAAATAGATTCTGTGCAATAATGCAACAGTAAATGAAGAAGATTTTTAAAAAGGGTAAACTTAAAACACTCTTCTGGTTTAATAGGTATAGGTCAGGAAATAATAATAGAAAATGATTAGTTTGATAGCTACTTAATTTAAATTGACGGGCGACACACTATACTCACATTAGTGTCCATGGAGCATGAGTGAAGGGATTGATTATTAATACACAAGTTCTTCCACAGTACTAGATAATCAGTCATTTGCACATGAACAACAACTAATCATCCTTCTTCAAATCACACGTTAGAACAACTTTTACTTAACTATTTCAGCAGTACGGCCGTATTTTATCATCGCACATCAATAACAGTCACAGTATCAGATAATACATGGTAAACACATCACAGTCTGAAGTACGAAAATACCAGTTGATAATGTAAGATAAAGCCTCTAACGTCAACACTACAATATATGCAAACAAATATACATGATAACAGCAAAGAAAAAGTTTGGCGAATACAAAAATGGAGATCAAGGGAAAGAATGAGGAGAAATACTTGGAACAACGAACGACAACGGAATTTGCGAAGGGAGAGAGTTGAGGAATGGATTTAGGAGAATCGGAAGGGGACGGATCGCCTCCATTCTTCGATTTCTTGCGCATAAAGATGGATCTGAATGTGTTTGGTTGGCTCTTCATCAAGGTGTCGATCATCGCAACCTTCACTTTCTTCGCCATTATCTCTAGGAAAACAGATATTCGTGCAATTTAATTCGAAATTGTTGAATGAGGAATCACAAATTGAAGAAACGGATTGATTGAGAGAGATGATTCGAACCTGTTCGTAGTCAATGTTCCTTCCAGTTCAGCCTCACATTCTTCCTCCTCGAATCCTCTGCTCTAATTCTCGGCGTAGAACCAAAGAATAGAATAATCACATGCCTCTTTCTTCTTTCTTTCTCTCTCTATTTTCTTTTTTAAAGAACTCTCTCTCTCTATTTTCATCCTATGCTTTTCAAATTTTGAAATTTGTTTGGATGGGTTAGGGTTTGTTTCATTTTGTTATATTTTCCAAAGTTTCAATTTAGTTTATGTTTTGTTATGTTTTTTTTCCGCGATAATTGACATGTACCTTCGATCATAAGGTCAGAGGTTCGAATCCCCACACCTGTTATGTACTAAAAAAAAGTGGGTGTAGATTAGAATCTCTAGTCTCTTTAGTTTAGGATATTTGTCATAACCAGTTGAATTATGTTTTTTCTTTTTAATTCAATTTGGAGATGAGAGAATTCCAACATATGACCTCTTAGTCATAAGCGCACAATTTTATGTTAGATATGCTCTCGTTGGCAATTGTGTTATCTTAATTCACATATTTATACGGTTGGTCAAATATAATGTCTTTTAACTAGTTTAACTATATTTCCATATCCTTATCATATTAACATTTTTTTTGTAATGAGCTTATGTTTTTAGTTTAGTTTAACTAAGCCCGTTGGTTGTCTTAATATTTTTTTATTTTTTTTTTAGTTTAACAATATTTGGAGGTGGATGATTTGAGTCTCAAACCTCTTGGTCGAGACTGCATGTCAATTATCATTGAACTATGGTCACTTTGGTCAAGGTATGTGCCTCTTAGTTGTCTTGAGGTTTTAAGGAATAAAATAGAAAGGAGTAGCTGCATAAAGATAGTATTATGGACAGTTTTTTAGGTTTAACCAACTCAGTATTATGGACAGTTTTTTAGGTTTAACCAACTCGTAGAAACCAAACTAGAACTTTTAAAATATTAAATTGAAACAATGTCCAAATCGTAATGATTAGATTGAAACTTTAAAAACCATATAGATCAAATTGAAAACATGTACAAATCATGGAGATCAAATTTATGATTTAGTTTAAATTACAAAATTTGGTCTAAATTATTTAGTTTAACTTCTACAATTTTAATAGTTCAATTTAGTCATATCATTTGAAGTTTGTTTCAATTTAGCATATATGATTCGGTTAGACCTTATAAACAAATTTTAAATTGGTTTTTACATATCTAGTAAAAAAAAATTGACTTTCTTTTTTAATATCTAGCAAAATAGAAAATAACAATACAATGACACTTGAATTAAAAATGTGTCACATTCTTAATATAGGAATTGATAGAGCTAATTTATGAGGTGTGGTTAAACTAAAAAAAAAAACACAAATTGTATATCGAACTAAACTACGTCTAGCTAACAAGAGCATAGTTTAAATGTCATAAAACTTGTAATCTCGACGAAGAAGACAGAGATTCAAATTCCTTCCTCACATGTTATAAAAGGAGAAAACAAAACGTCTAAATAACTCATTCCTTAATTAACGTTTTTCAATCTCTTTTTCTTTTTCTCTTTCTCGAGAGATGGTGTGGATCTCTCTTCTAATAAAATTTATGGTAGTTTTATTTTTTAAAAAAATACAAAATATATTCGTATGGAGTATATATTAGTGACATTTTTTTTTTTCTGGTAGAATGTGTGATCATTTCTATATCACTAAGAGCCTGTGGTGTATATTTATTAATGTTCCTTTCATAAAAAAAAATTGAAAATAGTGATATAAAGAATTATTCTTTTAGTACCAAAAAAAATGTTAAATACAATAATTGATGATAAAATAAAAAGAAAAATAACCACGGTTTTTTTTTTTTTTTCAAGAAAAACAATTACCATTTCTCTAGCCTGAATTCTTTTTGCAAATGTAACTATTTAAAAATAAATGCATCATCTTCTTCTAAAAAAACAACAACAACAATAAATATATCATCTCTCATTCATCTAATTAAATTTTATTTTGAACTAAAAAAATATTTTATTATATTTTAGTAGCAAAAATTTCACATTAGTTTTTTTTTTCCTCCTCTTTGGAGAAAGATACATTAAGGTTGAGTACCATGAATTTTATCACAAAAATGAAAAAGAAAAGACGTTGAGTATCATGAAGAGTATATTATAATCAAAAGTTAAAATGTTGAGATCTCAGTTTTATGAAAATGTAGATGAAAATATCGAAAACATGTCGGTGTCAACGAATATTCCTGAAAAAATATTTAAAACAAAAAGTTAAAAAAAATAAGTTAATAAATAAATATTTTACATTTTTCAAATTGGTCAAAATACTTATTATTAAATATTATCTTCATATTAGTTACATTATGCCAATATTTTCTTTATATTTTATCGATTTCTTTAATGTATAATTAAAATGTCGATTCATCTCTGATGTCGATATCGAACACGTAGAATCGAAATTCAAAGACACTGATTATAATAAAATAAACAATTATTTCAAATTGTAATCAGAATAATAAAAGATCTACTAAAAAAAATCAAGAATAATAAAATAATTCTTTAAAAAAAATAATAAAATAATTCATTAATTTATTTGAGTGAATTTGTTGCTTGTTCTTCACGCAAGTTAACGGTCCATTGATTTTGCCGCCTCTTCTGGACTCACTCTAAATTCCGAGTCCAAATTTCCCTTTCCGATTGGAATTCATTGCCAATTTTTTTTCCTTCTCTGTAATCGAAATTGGTTTCTCTCCCCCAAAATAAATAAATAAACAATAAAAATTAATAAAAATAAAAATAAAATATAAAACATAAAAATAAAATAAATCGAAATTGGTTTCAAATTTTCAAAATCCGTCTGATTTGTGCCCTAACCCTAATTTTGAACCATTCCCACTGAGATTTTTTTTTTTTTTTTTTTTGAACAATTCCCACTGAGATTTTTTATTATATATATATATATATATCTTATCGATATTTTTAGTTAGGTTAAATTATAAAAAATGCAACAATGAGTTGGTTTCAATTATACATATGAACTTTCAAAAGTTTCATTTTAGTCCTTAGTTTGACGTTTGTTTCAAAATAATTTTCGGAGACATTTTTCGTTAAATTTATTGACAAAACATGATGTGCTTACGTGTGCTTTTATTATTTTTTCCATGTATATGTTCAAATGTATTCACATAAGCAGTAATACACATGTACGCACATGATGTGCTTACGTGTGTTTTTATTATTTTTTCCATGTATATGTTCAAATGTATTCACATAAGCAGTAATACACATGTAAACACATCATTTTTTCGTTTATGAATTTAACGAAAAAAAAACTTTCAAGGATCATTTTGAAACAAACTCCAAACTTCAATGATTAAAATGAAACTTTTGAAAGTTTAGAGGTATAATTAAAACTAACTTCATAGTTCAAGAATATTTTTGTTAATTTAACCTTTTCAATTATTTGACTTTCACCATAATCTTTCGTTTTTTTAATTTTTTTATAAATATTTTCTATACCATATGTGGGATGGGGGAATTCGTATCACAAATCTCTTGATCATTAATACACACTTTATATCAGTTGAGTTATATATGCTCATGGAAGCTAATCAAAATCCGACTTGCCCATTTCTTTGATGCATATCTAATTAAGTGGCATGTGTTCGGGTCTAAACATATTATTGAAACAATATTCTAATGACAAATTAATTTTATGTTGATCAATTATATTTTTTAATTGAAAAGACTTACTTGAAAATTTTCAATGTATTCGATGTAAAATTGAAATTTTGGAGGGGGTGTTTGGGAAGATGGTTTTGAGTTTGAGTGGTTTTGTTCCAAACTCTAAATCATGTTTCGCCCAGTGTAATCACTACCCTATAAGCTATAACACAACTTCATGGGTTAACTCTCCAAAACCACTCCAAACCTACGATTTCTCTTTCTTCCATAAAAGTTGGTGGGATCCATTATTATTAGGGGAATTGCAATGGGTAGCAAAAAAATATTAGGATATTTGCAAATTTAACTATGATTTATTAGGTTTGCAAATATAGCAAAATTTTAAAAATCTGATTTCCGTTTTTTTTATTATTCCAATTTTACCCTTGTTGGTATATCAATAGGTATATTAGTAGTATATCTGATATATTTTATATTTACTGATATACGAAATATAAAGTATACCAAATTTGATATACTCGAATGAATACAATGATATACCTAATATACTAATGATATATCTAATATATACTTGATTTGATAAACATAATATTTGATATACCAATGATATACTTATATGTTACTTTCTTTACTTATATTTGTTATATTTTCTTTTCTCTTTATTGAATTATGTTGTATTATTTACATATTTTAAATGAAATGTTTGTCTTTTATAAAATAAATGTTTGTCTTCTATACCTGTTATGAAAGTTGATACACCGTTGATATACCTATTTTTTTTACTAGTCAAATAATTAATAAATATACCTGATTATGAGTAGCTAAATACATCAATGATAAACTTGTTATTAAAAAAAATCATTGATATATACACATTCAACCGAGAGGTTAGATGTTTAAATCCTCTCCCACACATATTGTCCCAAAATAAAGCTAATATATCTAATTCTTTATTGATGAAGTATATCAAAAATATCTAAACTAATGAAAGCTCATGTGTAAAGTATATTATATTCACGAAATATACATCTGATATACTATATATTCAGTATATGAATTGATTGATATACCAAATATCTAATACATTATATTCACGAAATATACATCTGATATACTATATATTTACTAGATATTTGGTATATCAGTGGACGACGAGCTGAGGTTATTTTAGTCTTTTTGCGTTATTGTCTGGGCTGGGCCAAACGTTTTTTGCTATATCTGCAAACCCAATAAATCAAAGACACGCCTGCAATTATTGATTTTTTTTTTGCTATCGATGCAAATGCCCCTTATTATTATTATTTTTAATCTATTTTTATCATAATTTTGGTCAGTTCCACCACTTCTCTTCCCATTTTTCTCGTAGTTCTTTTCATTTCTCTATATTTAATTAACAATATTTCAATATATATAAAACTTTATAACTTTAAGATAGAAAAAAATGTATTTTTAATTGACTTACTTATATAAATATTTATAAATAACATTTAATTTTAAGTTAACATATTAAATTTTAAAAAATATTTATTTTCCAAAATTAACAATATTCAAAGTAATAAAAATATAGTATTCTATTTTAAAATTAAAATAAAATAAGTAGTATTTAGTTTAACATTTTGTTGGAGGGTATCTAAACCAATTACTGTTAGGCTAAGTTATTTTGATATGATATTTATTTTGAACTTATTTATATTAAAATAACATAAATATACATAATTTCGTATTTAATTTAGTCATTTTAAAGTAACCTATATGATGTATTTTATTTATTATTTAATAAAATTGAAATTACAAAAATTTGTCCTCTATGTAATTTTATGTTCCAAATTTTCCTTTTCCTATGAACCATGATTTTAGAGTTATTTTTTTTCTCTAAACTTTTAACTTTATTAAATTCAACCATTAAGTGACAACTATTACCATCAACATGATTATATAACTATTCTATTTATTTATCTTATTAATATGTAGAAGTAGAAGTTCTAAACATATGTGGTTCCTTATTAAACAATTCATAAGAAATTAATTTGTCTTTTATTAAATGTAGCATTTAAAATAATCTTACATTAACCAAACTAAAAAAAAAATAATAATAATAATAATTTTACACTAACCCCTTTTAGTTCAATAAATATAAGAGTAGACGATTTAACCTTAATAAATAATATATATTATAACATTTTGTCAATATATATATATATATATTATAACAATAAATATAATAATTTATTTATCAACCAAGTCAGTAAGTTGTAACCGGATTAGCACACTAGTCATCAATACCACTAAAATAAGTTTTAGACTTAAATAATCTTTTTTTAGAAGATAGACTTAAATAATATGCTAATGATAGCCCCGTTTGATAACCATTTGGTTTTTAGTTTTTGGTTTTTCAAAATTATGCTTGTTTTCTCTTAATATCTTTACAATGATTTTCATCTCTGTTAAGGAGACATTAGAGTTCTTAGGCAAATTCCAAAAACAAAAACAAGTTTTTGAAAACTATTTTTTTTAGTTTCCAAAATTTGGGTTGGTTTTTGAAAACATGGGAAGGATGTAGGTAGCAAACCAAGGAAATGTATAGGTGGAAGGAGGGTTTATAAGCTTAATTTTCAAAAACCAAAAACTAAAAACGAAATGGTTATCAAACGGGGTCTAGATATTAATAATATTTCTGGAATGTTTCTAAAAAAAAAAAAACCCCTTGAATGTGTTTCACTTATGCTATATTCAAAGAAAATGAATTGTATGTGTATATTTAATTAGTTCAACAAATGCAAAGTGTAGTTCAAATCGTCAATCTATAAAAGATTCTTTTAATTCGTTAATTATATCCTTAATTGCCATAGCAAGACTCAAAGAGAAATAAAAAACGTATTATATATATAGTTTTTGTTTAAAAATATTACATTTCAAGTACGGTGGAGGATTCAAATCTCACAAAGAACTTTCTAGGATTTCTAACCCTCCAAAGCTAGAACATACTAAGATTTTGTCGAGCTTTGTTTAAACTTCATAAAGAAGTTTCTAAGGGACAAACTTTAGGTTTCTAACTCACTAAAGCTTGAACGGAGCAAAGTTCGATCAAAGTTTGGTTTAAACATTGTAAAGAACTCTTTGGATGAAGAACGTTGAGTTTCTAACTCTTCAAGGATCAAACAAGCAAAGTTTGGTTGAAGTTTTTTTTCCAAACTTCGTAAATTAGAACTCTCTGAAGGACTAATTTTGGGTTTCTAACTCTACAAAACTTGAATGAAGCAAACTTTGGTCAAGATTTGAGCCAAACTTCCCAAAAAACTCTCTACGGAAAATTTTTAGGGGACTAACTTTAGATTTGTAACTCTCCAAACATCCAATGTAACAAAATTTGTTTTTCTAGTTCAACAACATTTGAAGGTGAGAAGATTCAAACCACTAACTTTTTAGTCAAGTGTATATGTCAATTACCGTTGAGATACATTCAAAATTTGATTAGGCTTTGATCCAAACTTCAAGTTCTCATGGACAACTCATTTGTCTCAACAGACTTACGATTTTTTAGAAGAAGTAACTCTACCCAAGCTTGCAATTTTCTATAACCTTTTAATCAAGGATACATGTCAATTGTCGTTGAAATACATTGAAAATTTAATCAAGTTTTATCCAAAACTTCGAGTTCTCATGAATAACTCATTTGCCTCAACAGGCTTACGATTTCTTAAGAAGTAACTCGACCAAATCTTGCAATTTTATTTATCTTATTTTCAGATCACAAATATTTTTCAATCAAGCCAACAAAGCATAGTTCAACTAACATAGAGTTGTACTAATAATCAAGATATATGGTTTGAATCCCCCATTTCACCTATTATATATATATATATTTATATTCAAGAGTGTGAGGGAGAAGGAATTCCTTTTTCTTCAGTCGACTTTTCAAAGTTTAGACCTTCTATTTCAACAACTGCAACTTTTACACTGATATTCCAATTTGAGCTGAGAGAAGGATGGGTCAAGCTGAAAGCGTCGCAGCGGCAGCGTCTCCGAACGATCTACCACAAAGCCGGAATTCATCTCCAAGTCCCGTCTCCCATTCCTCTTCCGATTCTCCTTCCATGGAGTCTCTAATTGCCGGTTCGTCGCCTTCTTCCTGAGTTCTTCATGTCTTTTTGCTCAGTTCGTATTCTAGGTGTCTGTAAAAATGTCTATGTAGGCGAGCGAAGCGATCTTTTTCATATGAGAATGATTCATGTTGAGGAAATTGAAATTTCGATCGCTAAAAGATCTAAGGAATATCGTGAGTTTTGCTGAGTTTATTTTCTATTCGTATTATGGATTTTTTTCTTCATAACATGCTTTATCTACATTAACTTCTCGGAACGATGCCGTGTTTTTAATTGAGTCATTGAGTAGGGGTTTCTAAATGAAACTGAGGTTTCTGGTAGTTTGAGAGGTAATCATTGAGTTGAAGAGATCTTGTTGAGGCATGCGGGAGGGTTAAAGAATACATGAGACTGTACTGGAAATACTTTAGAAATGAAAAGCCACTTACTATCCCACTCGTGCCAGCAAAAACTTAATGGTAGGCAATAGGAGAAAATAATCTGCTGTATGGCCTGCTTCAACGAAGGGATTACCTTATCATTTATGGCTCGCTGCATTCATAGTGATAGTATGAATTGGATTTTTCAAGGTTATGAGCAAATGATCGTGTTCTGACATCTTTACTACACGGGTGATTACTATGAGAGGGGGCTGGTTACTGAAGAAGAAGGATTATGCGAAGTGGGTTAATTAAGAAACTGGGAGTTGTCACTTGAATTGGAAAGGGCAAGAAATGATAGAATTAGAAGTATAAAGGGTATTGGTAGGGTTATGAAGAAAACCTTAAGCCAGGAAGCAGGATCAGGACATTTTAAGTACTATATCTATTGAGATGTATATACGTTCTAGCAGCTATGAGAATCACTATATTTCTAGTACAAAGACATACCTAAAAGTTTGATGCTGGAACGTGGTAGATTGATTGTGTTTGAGATAAAGGTTGCTGTAGCAAAGGTTTTCAGACAATAACAATTGGGAAGAGAGTTGTGGAAAAGTTAAAAAGGAGTTTGGCCTTAAGAACTGGTGAGGAGCCTGTTTATCAATTAAACTGTAGTGTAAAAGGCTTCACCAATTAAAGTGGCATAAAGGCTTGTGCTCGAAGAGTTAATCCAGGTTCAACAAGATAGCAATGCTTTATTTCAGCTCTCTCATTTTTAAAGTGGTATGGAAGAGACAAGACAATCTTACTGGATTCCATGTTCTTCTGCTTTTCAGCAAATTAAACCAGTGGTAAATCTTGTTCACCATCAAACTGGACTAGGATTCTTGTTTCTAGTTTGGTTTCAATATAAAGTTTGAATAGTTGAAAAACAAACAAACCACAGTTACAATAAATAAGTGCAATCCTCCACAAATCTCATTGCAAAAGATCAAGAGGTTCATCTGATAAGAAATTGACTTGGGGAAGAGAAATTTATGAAAATATCAAATTGATAAGCTTTACAAAATGATACAAATTTGGATCTTTCACTGTAAGATATGGGAAGTAGAGGAGAGGAGCTGCTCTTGTTGAGCAAGTGTGCTTTACAAATACTGAATTATATTTGCAATAGCAGATGGTGTGTGACTCAATAATGTACTCACATGGTTTCTCAATCTTGATTTCTTCCCCTCCTCTGTTGCCTTGGTTTCCTCTAAGTTACCTAGCCCATTCTGTCTGTCTATTCTAACCCGGTGAGAAAGAAATGAGTATCTGGTTTGAAGGTTTGATTTTGTGAACCTACCCCAGCAAGATTGACATGAATTTGATTATTATTATTTTATAAAGGACCAACTTTTATTGAGAATGAATGAAAGAATACAAGGGCATACAAAAAAGAGCCCACAAAAAAAGGAGATCCAATTAAAGGAAGAGACCCCAATCAAGTAAAATAATGCCTAACAAATAATTACAAAAAAGTTTCGACACCAAAGCCCAAAGGGATACATGAAATCTAGCGAGGGACCATGTATCCTTTGGGTCCTTCTCCAACCCCCTAAACACTATGTTATCTCTTTCCCCCCACAAAATCCATAACATTGCACACAACCCAGCTTGCCACAAAAATCTCTCCTTCTCGCGAAAAGGCGGATGGAGGAGTAGCTCCTCGATCATCTCCCTAACATCCATATAACTCCGCGTCTGCACCTCAAAAGCACTATAGAACAAATCCCACACCACGTGCGTATAGTCACATGTCTGAAGAATGTGATTCAGGTCTTCCTCCGCCTTTCGACAAAGAATGCAACAAAACGGGCCCACCAACAAGGGCATACTTCTCGAGAGCCTATCGAGGGTATTAACTCTACCATGGATAACTTGCCAAATAAAGAACTTAATTTTATTTGGCACTTTCACCTTCCACACAAGAGAAAAAATTGACTCACCATGATTAGAAGGGTTCATCAATCAACGAAAGAAAGAGCTACAAGAATATCCCTCCAAAGGACTGGAGCTCCAACATCTAGTATCTCTCCTACCCTCCCCCCCTCAATCAAAGAAAGAAGGGTCATGACATCTGTCGTTTCCCTGTCGAACAAACGAAACTGAAGGAGAGCTCCCTAAATGAGATAATACATCAGCCACCAAATGATTTCTCATGGAAGACAAATGATACAGTCGAGGAAACCTAAAGCAAAGGGGTCTATCCCCCACCCACTTATCCTCCCAAAATTTGATTAATAATCATGTTGCCTCTAAGAAGTGCAGCAGTCAGTCTTCATTCAAATGTAATTTCATGAAGTTTAGCCCTGTCTTTGCAAGCTTTCTCTGAATATGGCTACAATGAATGTGTTTTTGTCATCTGACCAATACAGAACATAACGAAAGAAAATCCTCATCGGAACTAGATTTCGAGCCATGGACAAGTTTTATTAATATTGTCTTCACTAAGGATAACCAACCATCTTTTTAGTCCCTTGACTGGCAAAAGTCCATGTTGTTTGCTGAAGTATTTGCCTCCAATAGTCTTGTTCAGCCCTCAATTGGGTGCCTAGCAAGGACTCGATGCATCTGCGCCTTATGTTTCACATCCTATGACTTGAAAAACAATTTCAGCTGACATCTAACTGTACAATCACCCCTGAAGAAGTTAATCAGCTGCCATTTAGGAGTCAGTATTTTATGTTTTGAATAAGGAAATTTTGTGGCGTTGGTTGGTGTTGGAGTGTGTGAGGGGATAAACGCAATGGACATCATATTGAACACTTGTTAAGTATACTAAATAGACACAATACTAAATGACAAAATAATAAATTTTAAGAGTGAAATACATTAAACACATTTTTTTAAGCATACAAATGCATAAGCTTATTGATTTTGAATTTCCTTGTATAAAAATGATATATATTTTAAAAAAAGATGACAGAAAAAACTGAATAGTACTGCTATTTAATAAGAAAACCGAAGATATTATTTATCTGGTGTGCTATAAAAATTCTTTGTTTTAAATTTTAGAACGGTTTAAGTACACATAAAATGAAATTTTATTTTCAATACCTGTTGTACTAGTTTTACATTGTTGGTAATCAACTACTTTTTCATTCTTGCAGAAGCTGCAGCTTATGGTAATGAAGCCAATGAGGTTTGTCCACTTTAAAGATATAAGCTTCCTTTTGAAATTGGAATTGCAACCAAAGAAGTTGACCTCTGCTTCTTTCAGTCTCTTGATGCCAAAGCTAATAGAGCGTTAGAATGCCCCTGCATAGCTGACTTGCGTAAAGGTCCATGTGGGGTCCAGTTTTCCGATGCTTTTCGTTGCTTCTTCAAGAGTACTGCAGAGGAAAAGGTAAGGAGAAAAAAGGAATCGCCACATCCTATATAACTTTTTAAAGGAAAAAGAAGGAAGTTATGACAAGACTTTTTGGTTAAATTATATTAGAACTCACCAAATGTCTTTGACATAAGTGAGAGATAATTGGAATTCAACATAGCAAATTATTTGTGGATGTGGTAGACAAGTTCCGTACTATGTAAAATGATGTAGGAATTTGATATTTCACATTGGTTGAAAAGCATGAAATTATTCTAGATGTTAAGACATTTCTTGGTTGAAAAAGTGGAGACAAGGGCTAAGGAAGACTAATCTTGTTTTTTTACACGAAAATTAATTGTGATTGCTAGATTTCAATTACTCTTTTCATTTCAATTACAAACAATTCTACTTTTTGCTGAAGGATAGTAACATTCTGTAAGCTTCAATGAACAAGATGGGAAGAGCAGTGAATTTCCCAAGTATAAGAACTAAAATGAAAAAAAGGTTAAAGTTACGAGATTGAAAATATAATTAAACCATTTTTTTTTTTCATGTGGGAAGTTCTGTTTAGGATCCTTACAACAATTGAGCTGCATACTTACAGTTACATTGTGATTGGTTTTTTTTTTCCAAAGGGATCGGACTGTGTGCATCCTTTTGTGGCTTTGCAGAGCTGCATAAAAGCAAACCCAAATGCTTTCTCAAAGGATATTTTGGACGAAGAAGAAGAAGAAGAAAAGGAAAGGGAAAAAGAAAAGGCAGAAGAACCAACTCAAGATTATAGAATCATTCCTCCTTCATGGTCTAGAGAACCTCAAACTCCCAAGTCCAAGCTCTAACTCAAACCATCGACTTCCATTTTGTCTGCCCTGGTAAGATTATTATGATTATTTTTTGGGGGTGTAGACTGCATTCTTATAATGAATAAGTTTGAAAATCTGTTGGTTACATTGTAGCAACTATTCCCGATTTTCATTTCATTCCCTAAGTAGCACATTTTAAAATTAAATCTATCTTAAATTGTATATTAGATTTGAATTTATCAAACATTCTTGACGAGTTTATGCAATAATGGTAAAGCTATGGATAAGAATCTTGAATCCAAAAATGCATATAGAGAAGTAGTTTGGTGGTGGCCAAGATAGCTTTTAAGGTCAAGTATGGTGATTGGATTACTCAGACTCTCATAGCTGAAGAATTCGAGGATCACATAGAAAATTTTGGATTATGAGATACGTCTCATCTTCTCTAGGGCAAGTGGGAGAATATCACTGAGCATAAGTGGTTCGTGATTCTTAGTTTAATCAAGGCTAATCTACAGCCTCTAACTATGATAATTTTCCTTTTTGAATTTTGCCTTAGATTTTGTCTGCATTAGGTATTAGTGCCTCCCATAAGACTTGGTTTTGTGATTGAACCACTTTTGTTGAGAGCCAAATCTTCAATGGGCTGTTTGGTTTATGTAAATGTGATAATGATCTGCAAAGTAGAAACATGTATAGCTGTTCCATTCCAATACCATTCTCTGCCAAAAGATTTTACAAATAGAAGAAAATTGCACATTTTTTTCTCCTTTCCAAACTAGCCTTGACTGAGTACAAGATCAAAACTAAGAAAAAAAAAAATTATAAACTAAGTTGGCCACTACAAACTTTTCTTGTAGGCATTTTTATTTGATGGGTCACTAGGTTTTATGAATCAATGAGTGAAATAAGTTGATCCAAGACAGTAGGATCTGCAAGCGTTGAGGTATCTCCAATCTCATCCAACTGCTTGGATGCAATTTTTCTCAAAACTCTTCTCATTATCTTTCCACTCCTTGTTTTTGGCAGCTCATTTGCCCAATGTATCTTATCAGGTGCTGCAAATGCTCCAATCTGAAAGTGTAACAACAAAATATTTCATTCTCAATTATTCTTTTGTTACACTTTTTAAGTTATATTGATGATAGCAATGACTAACCTGGGTTCGAATTGTTTGAATTAGGCTTTCTCGGAGCTCTTCACTTTGAGGAACTCCCTCCACTAGCGTAACAAATGCACGAATACTTTGCCCTTTAACCTGAAGACAACAGAAAGGTTAAATTTTAAAATTCAGTCTCTAAACAATTCTACGTAGATCGTTGACTAAATAATGATAACATATGTCTATTGGACTAGATAAAATAGATCGGCATAATCTATTAAAGTGTTTTGATACGTTGCTTTAAAACGATGGTATATGTCAAAGTGAGCATAACTCAGCGGTAATTGACATGTACCAAGGTTCGAATCCCCCCACCCCAAATGTTGTTAAAATAATGGTATATTTAACGTTTCATTTAATTCTATCCTTCCACTCCCTTTTGTTATCTAACCACTTTAATTTAAAAATAATTACATAATAGTGAAATAAAATAATATGAAGTAATGTGAGAAATTAGTATTGAAATAGTTTGTGACCTCATGATCAATGCCAATCACTGCAGCTTCTGCACAATGAGGGTGTGAAACTAACGCAGATTCCACTTCTGCTGTCCCAATTCGGTGTCCACTGCATAATATTAAAGTTTTTAGACCATATTTTATTAAAAAAAATTGAATTCATTTCGAAATCTAACACCTAACTTACAACGCAAAGATTTAAATATATATATATCTATAAAAGACACCAGATTATAGACAAATAGTATTTAAAAGTTCGAGGACTAAAAATAAAATAAACTTGAAAGGTTAGAAATTTATAAGATTTTAATTCGAGACAAAATCATATGACGATGGTTTCTTTTTCATTACTTGATAACTCCAAACATTGTTTTAACTTATGAATTCAAAGCATAATCTTCTCCAATCTAAGATATAAAATATACTACAAACTTTTTTTAAAATTTTTTTTTTAGTACAACAACATTTGGGGGTCGAGTGTATGCCAATTACCGTTGAGCTATGCTCGCTTTGACAAATATCCTACAAACTTACTCTTAAATATTGTAGAGTCAAACGCTTATTCTATAAGATTAGTGGAAGCATGTGAAAGTTAATTCGAACGTTGCACATACATATCAACTCATTAGCATCACTTGTTCAAAGAAAACGAAATGTACCTAACATTGAGAACATCATCGACTCTTCCAGTAATCCAAAAGTATCCGTCTTTGTCCCTAAATATTGAAAATAATAGCACCAACATTAACATAATTACTATCTAGATCAAATTAAAAAGAATTCATTAATTGAAAAAAAAAAAAAAAAAAAAAACTGACCCAAGAAACATGAATTTGAAGAAGAAAAATAGAGAAAGGGTATTTATGTAAAAGTCACCTTGTACAACCATCCCCAGTGAAATAATAGCCTGGAAATGGCTTGAAGTATGTGGTTTCAAATCTGTCATGATCCCCATAAAGTGTCCTTAATGCCCCTGGCCATGACCCTTTTATACATAAATACCCACTGCCTTCTCCTTCTATTTCCTTCCCCTCTTCATCCACTATCACTGCCTGCATTCAGGTGTAAGTAGGTCGGTTCGGTTCGATTTTGTCTACGACACGAATGCGTGGAAAAATATATAGTACCAAGTGTAGGTACGATTTCGTCTACGATACGAATGTGTGGGAAAATATATAGTACTAATTGTAGGTACTTCTTCGACTAATTTTAAGACATGTATCTAAAAAATATATTATTTTATCATATAGCATCCGCAATTTTCTTTGTGTTTTAGTTTAAGAAAGTGACGACTACAACTAGTATTTCAAACTTTTTCTTGAATGTGTTGGTTTAAGAAAATTCGAAACGAGACTAGAAATCAAAATTTTGAAGAGTTCAGAAATTTCATTTTTTAGGGTCCGTTTGGAATACATTTGAATTTAAATATTTTTCAAGAATGCATTTTTTAAAAAACATTTTGTATAAAAAATTGTTTAGAATTTAAACACTCATATGTTTGGTTACATTTCCTCACAAGTGTTTTTGTACACAAATTATTGTATGCTTAAAAACTCATTTTAGAAAAGTTGGTTTGAAATGTTTCTCTCAAAATGGTTTATTTCTCAATTTCATTTTCTAATAAGTCATTTTTAGTGGTTGCCAAACATTATAAATTTTTTCAAAATGATTTTTTTTCAAAATTAAACACTTGAAAAGTTAAACCAAACACACCCTTAATCTTTCACTTATTGTTTGTGTAGTTTTTTTTTCTTTTTCTTTTTCTCTTTTTTTTTTTTTTTTTTTTCTCAAGTATGAATGCAATTTAGCATAATTGAAATAAAATATAACAACTAAAAGAATATTTTTCAAAAAAAAAAAAAAAAAAACAACTAAAAGAATAATAATTACTTTTTTTTAACTCAATATATATATATATATATATATATATATATATATATATATATATATATATATATATATATATATTCTAATTGACTCATTAATATGTAGGTTCATCAACTATTATTATGATTACAATTAATTATCAATCAACAAAAAGAAAATACTTCTTCTCAAAAAAAAAAAAAAAAAAAAAAGAAAATACTATTATGAAAAATTAATGATTTTGACTTAAAAAAAAAGTATTATATTTGTAACTTTTTGTAATATTGTAACTACAATAATTATATTTAAAAAAGATAAAACGGTGTAGTTTTAGGTGAAGAACCTGAACTCCAAAAAATGGGAACGTAGCAGACCCAGGCTTCAGTGGCCATGCCCCTGGAATTGGAGTAATCTACATCCACAAACCATATACTATAATTAGTTAAATAAATAATTTTTTTTTGAAAAAAATAAATAAATAAAAATAAGAGATATTTATAATTTAGATTTTTAAAAATGAAATATTGTGCAAATTAATTACCATGGCTGCACCCGTCTCCGTTTGCCACCACGTGTCCGAAATAGGGCACCGTGAGTCACCCACCACCTTGTAAAACCAACTGAATATCCAACCACACTATATTATTATGCTATTTTTTTCCGACTCATCTGAATATAACTCAACTAGTTCAGACATGTTGTAAAAAAAAAAAAAAAAACTAATTCAGACGTATACTTTCAACCAGTAGGTCAGGGTTCTCAAATACCTTCATCTCACATGTTGTTGATCGGAAAAAAAAAAAATCAAATATCTACCCTAATATATTGTTATTGCACATTTACTTATCCAAATGCATTGAAAAATTTCTATTTTTTTTAGTTCAACAACATGTGGGGATGGGAGGATTCAAACCTCTAACCTCTTGGTCGATGATACATGTCAATTACCGCTGAGCTATACTCGCTTTGGCCATTGAAAATTTTCTATACTACTATAATTTCTATCAATTTCATTTATATCATAGTATATTACTATAGTATGAGGGCATCTTTATTATTTCTCTTAAAAGATGGTAAGTTCGAATCCTCACCTCTATATTTACAAAGTAATATTTTTTTAAAAAAATTAAAATAAGTATAAGGTTGAATTATAACCTCCATGCAGCTGGATTAATTGGCTCGCCTGCACTTCCAAGTACTCGTAGAGACTTTCGAGAGTAACGCCTAACATGCTGCATCCATAATATTCATCTCATTAATTTACGTCAAATTACAAAATAAATTTCGATAGTTGTATCTATTTAATTTTTTTAAAGGTTAAAAATCATTTTTGTCCTGAACTTTCATGAAAGTAACAATTTAGTCCATGAATTTTGATTTGTAACGATTTAGTCCTTGTACTTTCAACTTTGTAATGGTTTAGTCCCTAAACTTTCAATTTCGTAACAATTTAGTTCTTGAACTTTAATAAGTAACAATTTAGTTTCTGTACTTTCAAATTTGTAACGATTTAGTCCCTATTGTGAAAAATTCATGTAAAGATTTAATGAAATGTCTTACCTAGATAGATTAATCAACTAATTTGGGACCCAATATGTTTATAAGATATAAAGTTTAATAATTAAATAATAAAAAATGACATTTAATTTTGATGATTTTTTTTGCGACAATGATTAAATTGTTACAAATTTGAAAGTATAGGGACTAAATTGTTACAAATTTGAAAGTAAAAAGACTAAATTGTTAGTTATTAAAGTTCAGGGACTAAATTGTTACAAAATTGAAAGTACAAGGACTAAATCGTTACAAATCAAAGTTTAGGGACCAAAAGTGATTTTTAACCTTTCTTACAAAAAAAAAAAAAAACTCAATAGAGAAAATTACCTCATCCCCATCACGCATGAGAGAACGCAGCAAAGTGGGAGCAGTGAAGAAAATGGAGACCTTATATTTATCCACTATTTCCCAACATCTTCCTGAATTTGGATAATTTGGAACCTACATTCAATTATAAATTTAATTCTTTAGTCCCTAAACCAATTTAATATAATAGACATGTTATATTATCATTCAGTTTTTTTTTTTACAACATGTGGGGTCGGGGATTTGATCCTCTAATCTGAATACAAACTTTATGTTAGATGAGTTATATTCTTGTTTGACTTATGTTATAATTTCATTAATGGAGTAAAGAGAATGCACTACAAAGAATTACAATTTATGGTTCATAGAATATTATTAAAAAAATAAAATAAAATTAAGGAGTATGGAATAAAAAGGACAGTTAAAAAAACAGTTATCAAAATTTAGGACTACTTTTATAACTCAACCATTATTTATTGTTGAAGTGCAAATGAAATTCAAAAAGAAAAGGTTATTTTTTAATAAAACAAAAACAGTTTTTTTTTTTTTTTTTTTTTTTTTTGTGGTAATTTCATGGTATTAATTATATAATTACCCCTTCATGAATGACAATAGTAGCTCCATTAAGCAGTGGCCCATACGTCACATAGCCGTGACCTGCACCCCAACCACAGTCAGCCGTCGCCCTAAATACAGTAGAACTATTGTATCAGTGGTTAATTGGAGTATAGTTCAACCCTAATTGACATGCATTCATTTTCTTGTGGTTCGAGTTCAAATCTCTAAACTCCACCCTTGCACTCAAAAAATAATAAAAAAGAATTATTGTATTAGTTGCCACGTGTCAACATATAATTGGCAACCGGCATACTTACAAGAATTCAGAAAAAGAAAAAAAAAACCTACATACCAATTTTTTATTTTTGAAAAATAAAAAATATATAATATTTAAATTTCAATCTAGTCCCAAAAACTTTGAAAATATTTATTTTAATCTTTGTGCTTTGAAAAACAACTATCTTGGTCTTTGGTTAGACTATTTTATCACTTAATATTTGTTTATCTAGTACTCACATCAAACCTATGTGATTTGTTTGTACACACGTTCGAGTCAACAGATTAGTATATGTATATTTAAATATATATTTTAAAAGTTTAGACTAAAATTGAACAAACAGAGAAAAAAAAAAAAGAAATGAAATAATCCTAAAATAGGATTTGAAAAAAAAAAAAAAAAAAACTTGGGTACCAATTAAAATAATATAAATTAAAGGTTTATCTAAAGTATCTTGATTTTTTTATATTTTTTTCCTTGAAATTTACATTAAAATTTGTAATTTTTTTTTGAGATATAAAATTTTTAATTTTTAACGTTTTAATTTTTTTAAATGATTTAATTAGAATTTGATATAGATACGTTTATTAGTGGTAGTATTTTGATTTTTTTCTAAAGCATCACAAATACGAGAATAGAGATTTGAATAGAAGAACTAAGAGAAAAAAGAACTTATATATATAAAAAAAAAAAAAAATACCCACCAATGAATATCGGAAGGTTTGTAATCAAAGACATATTTGAAAGTGGTTCCAACATAAACCATATATCCACCTGTTGTGTGAACCACACCCTATTCCACAAAAAAAAAAAAAAAATAATAATAATAATAATAATAATTAGATTTTAATATTTAAAAAAGTTACTAATAAGAAAAAAAATATATGATTTTCCAATTCTCTATTTTAATGTCTATAATATTCCAATTTGAAGAATTAAGATTTAAACTCTCTTTTTTTAAGTAATAATCAAGATTGAATATACATATTATTATAAATAAGGAGGTTGGAATTTAAATCTTTGACCTATAGGTTACTTGATAACAGTTGATTTAGAAGTGTTAATATTGTTTTCTTATAATATTTTATCTCAATTATGCTAAATTTGCCTGCTTTTATAAATAAATTAATTAAAGAAAAGGGTAAAAAAAAAAAAAAAATACCTTAGGCTTTCCAGAGCTCCCACTTGTGTAAAGCAAAAAAAGAGGATCCTCAACATCAACCCATTCCACACTACAACTCTTTGAATACTTAGGAATCACATCCTAAAAAAAAACAAAAAAAAAAAAATAATAATAATAATAAATGAATATTTAAATAGTCTAAAAAACTTGTCCCAAAAAAAACAAAAAAAAAATTAATAAATTAGGCTAAAATTCAAAAACAGTTTTAAAAAAATAAAAATAAAAATTTATTGTGAAACAAAAGTCTAAATTAAATAATTTGAAAATTATGTTTTGATTTATAATTTTACAACTTTAAGAAGATGCATTTTTTAATTTTTTTTTAAAAAAAAAAGAAAAAAGAAAAAAGGGCAAAAAATTTCTTATTGTACACAAACCTGCCACCATATGTCCCTTCCTTCTTTCCATGAAGTGCTTTCTTTCTTCAAAGTTGATTTATTTTCATAAACCAAACATGAATCTGACAAACATAAAGTTACATAATTACACCATAAATAAAATTATTATTTTAAATATTTTTTATTTGGATTTTTTTTACACATATTAAAATGAAAAAAAAAAAAATCAACATGAGCCTAACTCGACATAAAACTTCTATTTCAACTAGAGACCAGAGGTTCAAATCCCCTAATTAACATATATAACTGTATTTTCATTTTTAGAGACTTTAATGAGAGAGCTCCATAATATAGTTCATCATGAAATTACTTTTTAATACTAATTATTTTTATCCCTAAATTATTAAAAAGAATATGAAATTAGGATAAAAACCAATTTTTTTTTTATAAATTAGAGAATGAGTGAGTAATATTATAAAAATGATAAAATTTAATTATTTCTATAAATAATGGATTAAATAGCATACCAATAGAAAAGCCATGCTTGGCTGATTGGATTAGGGCAGCATCAACAATGTCTTTAAGAAGGATGATTTTGGAACCCCTTTTTGCAGCATTGCAAGTGATCATAACGTTTGGTTTGCAATCAATTATTCTTTGAGCAAGGGATTCAGAAGAAAATCCAGCAAATACAACCTTATATTATACCAAAAATAATAATAATAATAATAATAATAAATATAATGATATTGATAGTTTTCTTAAAAAGATACCATAACAAAATTGGGCTAAAAATCACTTTTGATCCCTGAACTTTCATGAAAGTAACAATTTAGTCTCTAAATTTTGATTCGTAAAAATTTAGTCCCTATGCTTTAATTTTTATGTCGATTTTTATTATTTAATGATTAGACTTTGTAGGTTATAGACAAAGATAGGGACAAAAATTAAAGCATAGGGACTAAATTTTTACCTATGTTTTCAGGGACCAAAAGGGATTTTTAACCGATAAAATTAACAATTTAGTCCCTATGTTTTCAGGGACTGAATTAAGTCGTTACAAATCAAAATTTAAGGACTGAATTGTTAATTTTATGAAAGTTCAGGGACCAAAAGGGATTTTTAACCGATAAAATAAAGAGATGAAAACAAAATAAATATAATGTACATACCGAGTGGATGGCACCAATGCGAGCACAAGCAAGCATTGCAATGGGAAGTTCCACAATCATAGGCAAGTAAATCACTATAGTATCTCCTTTTTTAACTCCAATATCTCTCAAAAAATTAGCAACCTAAACAATATCCAAATTTTATATAAAATTCAAAATAGGTTACATCCTAAATAAAAAAAATCAACTATTTCTAAATCATAAGATTTAAAAAAAAAAAATTATTTTCCATGATCGAGATAAAAGGGTAAAATATATGGAAATTCAAGTTGTTTTTGTTTTAGTTCAAATTGTTACACTATCCAAGGGTTACTAATGTTTTAATCAATTTAATAAAGAAAAAACTTAGTTGCATACCATGTAGGAATCTCCTTACATACCACCGTTAAAATGTTGACAATTAGGAGAGATAGAAACGTTTACTCATTTTCTACCTTTCTCTTTCTTAGTGTCAGATTTTAATGGGGGTATGTAGGGATCCCTACATACCGATATGCAGCCAAGTTTTGCTCATTTAATAATGTTTACTATAAGATAAAAGACTTATATATTATTTCTATATTAGTATTTTTTTTTCACTCAAATCATATGTTCTATTCAATAGTTAATTAAAAATACTAGATATGGTCCTAATTTAGATTTAGTAGTTGTTGGAAAATGCTGTTATATTATATTAATCATTCTCAATTTTTTAAAAAAAAAATGAGTTTTTTTTTCCTTTCGAATGTAAATGTGTGGCTTTTTTTTTTTTTTTTTTTTTTGACAATATGGGGGTGGGGGGATTCGAACCACAGACCTCGTGATTATCAATACAATTTTATGCGAGTTGAGCTATGCTCTTGTTGGCAAATGTGTGGCTTTTAAAGCTCTTTCAGTTGAGTTATTTTCAGAATGGCATTTAATTTATGTCTTACTAAATAACAGAAAGACACGGCCCATAAATAATGAGCGGCATTAAATGCGCGTGTACAATAATTATGGTATAGGAATTTTAGTCAAAGATATTTATCTTTTAACTAGTTGAACTGGTTGTGAAAAATACACACTTTTCTTGAATATAAAAAATGAAATAAAGTTGAGTAGATATAAAGATTATAAAAGGAAAAAAAAAAAAAAAAAAAAAGATTACTTGGGAAACTTTGTGAAGGAGGTTGGTGTAGGTTAAAGAAGAATCAAAACCAGGCTCATTTCCTTCCCAATACATTGCAATTTTATCTCCCAATCCAGCTTCAATGTTTCTATCTATGCAATTGTAGCAAATATTTGTGATGCCACCCTTGAACCACTGCAAATAAAATCATAATCAAATATTAAAAAAAATCGATGTCTAAACACTTTTTTCATGTTTATTCTATTTTGGTCTCTAAACTTTCCACGATTATATTTTAATTCTTAAACTCGACATAAAAAATAGTATGACATGTTTTTATTATTATTATTATTATTATTTTTTGGATTAATTTACCTGATGAGTAAATTTTTTAGTTTAAGAATGGATGAGGATTTATGTTAAAATCAACCATGAAAAAAAAAATTAATGGTTATAATTATTCTAAGTTTAGAAATTTAAAAGAAAAATATTAAAAAAAATGTATAAGAAGATTTAGAGATTAAAATTGAAGTTTTGAGAATTTATGAGGTTACCTCTATATTGATATTGGCTTTGGTAATATCAAAGTTGTCGTTGTAGGCTTGGTGGTGGTTCCACTCCTTTTTCCAATAGAACTCAGATGATGCAATTTCAGACCAAAATTCAGAAGGTTCTTCAATGGATCTTTTGTACATCTCCAAGTACTTAATTCAAAAAAAAAAAAAATCAATCCATTAAGGACAAATTATTCAACGGGGCTATCGCTTTAAAACTATCTGATGTGAATCTTCAAATTGAAGCGATCTCTTTAAAATTATCTAACGTAAACACTATTGAATATATACAAGATCGAAGTACATTTGCCAAAGTGAGCATAACTCAACAGTAATTAACATGTATTCTTGACCAAAAGGTCAAAGGTTAGAACCTCCCACCCAGATGTTATTGAACTAAAAAAAAAAACGAAGAGAGACCTTTTCAGTGGTAGGGATATGGGCTTGGTGAGAAAATTCCTCGGAGGGAAAGATAAGTTCATCTTCTCGCAAGGGGAGAAACTCCTGCAAAACGACCGTGTTTAATTAGGATATTGAGAAAATTTGTTTACTAAAATTAATTTAAAATTTAGAACATTACCTCTTTGACAATATTGTCTTTGGTTAGATCATGATTCTCTTGTTGGTGATTCCTCTCCTTTTCCCATTTGGATTCAGAAGATGCAATTTCTAAAGGTACTTCAATAGATCTTTTGTAGGCCTCTAAGTGCTAAATTAATTATTTTAAAAAAATTAATCCATGAGTAGAGCAAAAAATAGATAGAAATCTAAAATATTTTCTATTTTCTGTCCTTTTGGTTACATTTTCCTTTTTCTTTCTTATTTTCAGTCCTTTTTTATACAATATGTGGGGTGGTATGATTCATATTTATCTTTCTTTTTTATTATAAATTTTAGAAAGAAAAAAAATTGAGGAGTCTTATTATTTTCTTTTTCTCTTATTTCTTATTTTTTAGAAAATATAAGCATTTTTTTACTTATAAAGTGCATAATAAGTATTCAAAAATGAGCCCTTACATAACAATTTGAATATTTTATTTTTAAAAAATTAAATTTTCAAGTAATCAAAACAACTTTTTTTTTAAAAAAAAAAGAATTAAATATACATTCTTTTGTTTTCTTTATTAATTAACAACAGAAAAGAGAAAAAAACATAAAATAAAATAAAATGATAATGATAGGAAGAAGAACATTACCATAGGAGCTTTAAAGGGCTTAACTATAAAATTTCTTGAAGGAAAAGATGAGTTGATGTTATTGACAAGAGGAAAATTCCTGCAAAACGGCAGCGTTTGAGATCTCCATAGCATTTCCTTTGAAATCATTTTGTTTTTTTTTGAGCTCTTTCCTTTTCTCCTTGTGGTGTGTGGAATTGTGTGGCTCTTTGGTTAATATTTATAAGCTCAAAATTAAATTAAATTGAGATGTTGTAAAATAATAATAATAATAATAAATTGAGGGTTTTTTTTTTCAGCTAACTCTTCTAAAACTCTTTTCCAATTAATACCAAGCAACTGTTATGAAGTAGAGAGGGAGAGGTTATACTGATTTTCCACTTTTGTAGGAATAACTTAAATAACATTGATGAGAAAATTTATACTATTTTTGTGCATTTAATTCTTCTTTTACATCATAAATAATTATTTAATGTGAATATTTTAGTTCAATATCATTTTATTTCTACTTTTTTTTTTGACAATATGTGGGGAGGGGAATTCGAACCACAGATATTGTGGTTATCAGTACAACTTTATGCCAGTTGAGCTAAGCTCTTGTTGGCCATTTTATTTCTACTTAAGAGTTGGATAAGGGGAGGAGAAAGGTGAGGGGAGAGAGGGTGTTAAATATATGTATGTTATGTTTTAAGTGGTTGAATAGTAATTGACGATACTTCTTTTCTAAAGTTTTACTTTATTTTTAGTTTCACTCAAAATACCAATGGAGATATTGTTCCTTAGATACTCATGTTCTTACTCTTATCTAGTCAATGTAGGACTTTGTTTGCATTTCTAACAATTCTCTACACTTAAACTTTAAACGAAAAAATACTTAAATTGTAAAACCTATCAATAACTAATAATCCGTTGAATAAACTCTCATCTACAACTCATCATTTATGGACAAAAACCTTGATATGTTTTTTTTTTTTTTTGGCTCAAGATGAACGTTGGCAGCATGCTTAACACATGCAAGTTGGACAAGAAGTGGTTGGCAGCATGCTTAACACATGCAAGTTGGATAAGAAGTGGTGTTTCTAGTTGTAGACGAGTGAGTAACGCATAAGAATCTATCCTTGAGAGGGAAACAATAGCTAGAAACGGCAACTAATACCCCGTAGAGGAGCAAAAGGAGAAATCCACCTGAGGAGGGGCTCGCATCTGATTAGCTAGTTGGTGAGGCAATAATTTACCAAGGCGATGATCTACTGGTCCAAGAGGATGATCAACCACATTGGGATTGAGACACAACCTAGACTCCTACGAGAGGCAATAGTGGGGAATTTTTCGCAATGGACAAAAGCCTAACGAAGCAATGTCGCGTTACTCTACCACTGAGTTAAAAATGCCTATTTGACTCAATTTTTGAATAAGCCACTAGCCATGATGAGTCTATGTTATATAATTATTATAAAGTATAAATAATAAGATATGTACATAAATATATCTTATCCACATAGTCTCTCATTCAAGAACAAAAAATTGGATTGATCTAATGAGTATAGATAAAATAGTTAGTCGACATCGAATTGTTTGCAAATGGATATGTTAAAGATTATAATATCGTAAAAGAATCAAGTAAAAAGGATCATCTTAGGAATTCTTTAGGCCCTTTAGGGGTGGCCCACTAAAAAGAGCGAATGAGAGTGGATTTTTGGTTAGATTGTGTCGAGAAGGTATTAGCCCCTTGAAATTGTGAATTTTTATTCATTTTATCAGTTAATAACTCATAATCTAATCTCCTTAACTAAATATTTGCAAATTGACATTTTAAAACAGACTTTTCAAGTGCTCCAATATATTTAATGGATGAAAACGGGAGAATTTTGAATTCTTATCCATATAGTAAGATCGTTTTCAATACATTTAACTTGTATTGACATTTTCTACATCATAACTATCACCATAATTATTGTGAAGGCCTACCAGAATTAGCATTGGTTTTTTTTTTTAAAATGTATAGCCAAAAATAGACACCACCAAGTTGATTATTAGTGTTAACATGAGCATAGCTCAATTGGCATAGAACTTTACTACTGGTGAAGAGTTATGTGGTTCGAATCTCCCCACCCCACATGTCAAAAAAAGAAGAGTTGATTATCAAGTAACAAAATCAACTAAGCCTTATTTGGCCACTTCACGAGCAACTATTCATGGTTTTTATTATCATATCAGCGGGTGAGTTTTCTTCTTCTCCTTTTTTACGGAAAATAAATAGTGGAAAATAGAGAGATTTATTTATTTTAATATTCTTAATTTATTTCTAAAAATTACTATTCTAATTATTTATTAATTTTTTTATTAAATTATTAATTAAAAAGTATTTAATATATTTTTAAAATATTAAATGCTCAAACTAGTAAAAATACTAATTTTAATATCTTAACTTACCTAGATCGACTAATTAACTATTTTAAGTTGGATAAATTTTCCATAAATTTTTACATATCTAATGAAAAACTTCAATATATATATAAAAAGAATGGAAACTTTTAAAAAAATTGAGCATGGAGTAACAGGCAATCTGGAATAAAGGGTATTACAAGTGGATACAATAATATAAAACTTTTTTCACTATTTTCTTGTTCAAATGATGGAACCAAATTAATTGCTCTACCAAAAGAATAACTCTATGCTTGTTGGTTCCCACTTCAACCCTTCCCTAAATTTTTTTTAGTTATAAACTTATAATTCCTTTACAGCATACCCTCTTCTCATATAAAAGAATTTATGATCAGAATAAAACAGAACTTTCCTTCTAATCCAACTTGATAACAAGATTTAATGAATATGATATACAGACACAAGGGGCAGAACAAATTGTAACCTGAGGAGTGAAGTCTTAGCCATTCTCGGTGTCTCGATATCGTCATGTACACGAACAGATCCTGAGCACTGCTATATATTCTGGACAGAGAACTGCAGCAAATAAGAAAAATCATTGAAAGAAGTGGCTAGTTAAGGGGAAAAAACAAGAGAGTTTTCAGTTTAGACAGGGCTTGCCTTGAAACAATGCTCTAGAGTGGTTCCATCAGCTTGTTCAACTTACTAACAGAATGTAAAATATATTTTTGCTTGGTATTGCATATCGTGACATGATTGATGGACAAAGATTTGAGATTTTTCATGTCAAAAGTTTCTTGATCAGAGACTGTTGAGGCCAAGTCTATATTTCAGGCTTTTAAAATAACAAGCCTGATAAATGGATGTTATATGGATGTAGCAACCTTTGTGATTAAGCAACTCATTGTAAAACCTGCTGTTATAAGAGCTAGTATTTGATCAAGGCTGGGAGGGAAGCATGAAGTTCCACTAGGCACTCAAAGATCCAATTTAGAAGCTGTTCTCTCGGTAGCTCTAAGAGAAGTCCAGCCTGCCAAAGGTGAAAGGGAAAGGGATTGAAACGACAAAGAGAAGAAAAACAGTAAGATAACAATTTGAATTGTGTAGGGTAGAAAGAGAATGCAGATACAGTCTTATGCTGCAATAGCAGCTTTGTTCAAATGTTTCGGTTTTGTGAGCATAGAGAAGTTAGTTAGTATGGTGTTAGGTATCCAAACTAAGAAAAGACACCAAACACTAATATATTATATTGCAATATCGAAACGAAGTTACAATACAACCGATAGCCTTTCGAGAGGGCTAACTCTCTCCCAAAGCCTCACTATGGGACTACACTCAAAATTCTCCACACCTCTAAGGCTCCCTAAACTTCCCTATTTATAACCAAGGCATAACCAAGACACCCTAACTAATTACTATTATACCCTTACTTATCTTCTATTCCTATTCCCCATATATATCATACTAGTACCCTTACATATGGCTCCAAGTCTTCCACAATGCATCACAACAAAAGAAGAAAGAAAAAACAAGAGAGAAGTTGTTCAAATGTTTCGTGATACTTTTAGTCTAGTTCAAATGTTTCGTCATACTTTTCTTTCTTTGTTTAGCCATTTCAGTAGCAAGTCAGGCCCTTGTTTACTCTGAGATCCATCATGGTTCTTTTTTCCTTTTTTTTTTTTTTATTCTCCATTAAGAAAATGTTCATAGAAATAATTAATTTTGAAAATTTTCCATACAAAACTTCCTTTTACTTTTTCCATTTATCATCTCCTTCGAAGCATTTTCCAGCTGGTGGAGAAAAGGCTAGAGACGCAAGATCAAGAATAACAAACTTCAATAAATCAAGATACAAATAGCAAGATATTTTATATGCTCACCTTGATCTGATGTTCCTCAAAAGACAAACAATTTCGATGCACCTCTGATGTCATCGAATCAGATATCAACTTGAAAACTTTCTTATTCATTTTAGTTTCCATGCAAACGGTCTTTCCAGAATTATATATCCGAGAAATTCCTAGATCTGCTGCCATTCTCCTCACATAAAGCTTCTTCAGGAGGATCTCCATGGAATAAGGCTCTTTTCCATGTTGCCGGCGCAAATTCTCAGTAAATTGCATTAAAGCCCAGATGTCTGTCTCAGCCGCTTTCTCGGCCCCATTAATTATTTTCATGGGATTCTCCAAATAATTAATGTATTCAGAAGGCAAATGAGGATTAATATCGATATCAATCTGTAAGAAAGCTATAAAAATCAGACACAATATAAAATATGACCCAGAGAATTATATTAATAATGATAATGAATAAGAAAATACAGAAAGAAACTCCATGTAATTAGAAGTAAGAGGAACTTGAACCTTTCCATCAAGTAACTCAAGCCTAAACAATTATTGCTTGTTTCCATCCCTTCTCACTCCCTCAATTTGTAACCAACCCCTACTAAAAAACTCACTAATATCCTAATCTGAAATCTCTATTTAGTGGTACTCCCAACACAATATTACTTTTCTTTCTCTATATAATAAGCAAACAAAATCTCTATACTCTTTTAGTTTCAAATTCGAATTTTATCTTCAATCTTTAAAAGACAAGTTGTATTTCACAAAGCAGTAAATGTTGAACTGAATTTCAGTAGAAACAAAGCAGTCAAGTTGCTTTTTGCATGTTAAAGACATCACTATTCTCTCCGTCAACGAAAGAGAGCTGGCTGACAACCATGAAAAGTAGTAACTATTTAGACACTCAAATTCAATAATCAAGCCTCTTTTTCCTTTTTTTTTGATAAATACCAATCAAGAAAGTACCTTCACTGACTGGTATGGGACGGAGACTACCCTGTGTTCATCAACCTGCAACTCATGGGAAAAGAATCCATCCAGAAATAGAAAAATTAGCAACCAACCCGTGCTTTAAAAATAGCTAATTAATCAACTGTAGATTGCATATGTGCATGTGCTCACACATCATTACTTGCTGAAGATAAGGAAACAGGAAGAAGAAACAATGACAACAGGAAGGACGCACAGAAAATCAACACTTGGTTTAAAAAATGAGGTTGGCACTTCAGCAAATAAAAATTTGAAGCATTGTTTATAGTTTGCATTATATACTTTACACGCCAGAATCAAAGAGTAAATAAAAACATCAAAGGGGATTACTACAGATTCGAAGCTAATGTGATGAGTGATACGTATGAGCACAAATGTTGCCCTCAAAATATAAATTAGTAGATGGCGAAGCATTACAAACCTTAGACAAGCTGTCAAAAAGCATTTCAAAGAAGAGATCAATGCCCACATTTCCAACATCACCAGTTTGTTGCTCACCAAAGATGGTACCAAAGCCTCTTATGCCCATGTCTCTCTCAGCAAGTTGGAAACCTTGACCAAGTTCACGGCATTCTTCAAGGGCAGCAAGCCTTTCCTAATTTATAAGAACGAAGAGCAATAAACACAAGAAGAATTTGAAAGTTTCATGACCATAAAATTTCCAAGAAATAGTTGCTCAGAATAGATTATTAACGTGCATAACTTCCACATTGTTTGCATCGGCAAAGATGAGATGGCAATGAAAATACAAACCAGTGCTTGATCAGATAGCAGGGACTTGTCTGGGTAAAACAAGTATGCATGTGCTTCCTTGTCAGCCCGGCCCACTCTTCCACGCAGCTATCAGGTGTTATAGTGAAACGTAAGGGAAGAGTAAAAGATAGTAAAATAATAAAATAACGAAGAAAAATATAAAGTTCATAAAGATAGAAGCTAGTAAACACAATATTTACATGACAATTTCAATTTCTTGATCCATCCCCAAAAAGTAACATGTCAAAGAGGCATAAAAAGAAAACCTATACAAGACATGATTGTTATTATAAAAAGCAAGCGTTCCCCTCTTTGTAACATTTAATAGTATCATCTCTTAATCTCCATTTACAAATATACATTCCAAACAAAGATTGGAACGTTAGGTTTTGAAGCACATTGTTATCCTCAAAATTTTGGACAAAAATGAAATAAAAGAGAGAACAGGCAGTACCTGGTACAATTGTGCTAACCCAAATTGTTGAACATCCTGAACGATGATGGTGTTCGCATTTTGAATATCCAGACCACTTTCAACAATATTCGTACATATAAGAATTTTAATATCACCAAGGGAAAAATTTTCCATCGTTTCTTCAAGTTGCTTTGAGTATTGCTGCAAATAATAGCTATATGAGTGTTGTTATCACAATAATAGTTATAACAGTGAAATGAAATGCGACATATACAATATGCAGTTCTAACATATTTGAAGATTGAACGTGAAGGTATTCCTAATAGGAACCAGGTTCCCTTGATGATACTTTTTTTTTTTGAAACATCCCTTGATGATACTTTAATATAGGATAGGCTTAGACCTTAAATGAGGCTTTGGATGACTGGTTGTCTGCAAAAATGTACTTTTCCAATGGAAGACCGAGAGATAAGATTTAAGCCCATGAAACAATGTGCAGTGATCTTGTTTGATATCTTAAAGAAACACGAGTCTTTCCCATGAAAAAGTAACGTGGTTGAGGATCCCACATTGAAAAGATGAATAGAGACTTCACAATTTATAAGATACATGAACCATCATGGGTTGGCCCTAATGGTCAATAAGGGCCATAGAAAAAATAAAGGACTTAGAAGGAATGGGCTCAATCCATGGTGGCCACCTACCTAGGATATTTAATATCGTACGAGTTTCTTTGGCAACCAAATGTAGTAGGGTCAGGCGGTTGTCCCGTGAGATTAGTCGAGATGCGCGTATGCTGGCCCGGACACTCACAGATATCAAAAAAAAAAAATTATAAGATACATGAGTCACTTCTCTCATTGACAATTGGTTTTGAGATGAAATCTCATGTTTATCTAATATGATATCAAAACCCATGAAGCCCAACCAGGTTTTCGGTCCAAAAATTGAGATTTGACTAAAAAATGGTTCATCCAAAGAGGAACAATCTTGGGGGGCATATTGAAAATGCCACATCACAAAGATGAATAGAAACCTCACAATTTAGAAGATACATGAGTTACTCCTCTCAATGCCAATTGGTTTTGAGATGGAACCCCATGTTTGTCTAATAAATACCCTACAATTAAAGCAGAGTATCCAACAAAATAATTTATTCATCAAACTTTTTAATTCCTTGAGCTTGAATGAACTAAAGCAGAGCACGTTTTTGATGTTGTAACATATTCTAGCTTACCAGTCAATAGAGTTGGTTCTAGAAACAATTGCTAAAGCTGGCAATAGCAACTAATTAAAGACACAAAGGCCTCGCATAATTGACAAAGTGAAAAAATACCTTTCCATGAGCAAGAGCTATTTCAATGTCTGGAAAACTCGCCTCAAGAAAATCCTTCACTTCCTCAAGTCCTGTGATTCAATAATGGCATTACCACACTGGATACAGAACCGCCTAAAATTCTTATAAATGGATGTAATGAGGTAGAAGTGTACCTATTGTTAGCTCAATGATAAGAAATACAACTTAACACAATAAAGCAAACAACTTTAGGAATTACATGTTGGTGAGTGATTGTATCCAGAAATGAGAAATCAAAACATGTGGATATTATCACCTTTCTACTATTTCCTCTGGTCTTCTTGTGATAGAATTTTAACTACAATGTTTTCATCTTATTTTCCCATTCCCCCTTTATGGTATTAATTCTTTTTTTTTTTTGGGTAAGACCCCTTTATGGTATTAATGAAAGTTGTTTGTTACCAAAATGTGTGCAAATGTATACATATATAATTAAAAAAAAAAAAAATAGTTACGGCTTACAGGATTACCTTTAATTCGAGGTAAAACATAAAAAACTTGGCCTCCACGTTCCAGCTCATATTTAATAGCCGATAGCACTCTTTCTTTACTGAATGATGAAAGATGGGTTTTTATCGGGACTCTTTCTGGAGGTGGAGTCGTAATCAAGCTTAAGCATGGAAAGAAAGCGGTAATTTAGTCCCAAAAGCTCATATTGGGGGACCACGGAGATAAGTCTAGTGAAATGGATAATGGAAACAGACGGGTTCAATTAGGAACAGAAAGGTTGATGCAAAGGAATGCGATAATATTAATAGCAAATTAAACAATGAAATAACTTATTAAGGAATGTGGTAGTATGTTTATGACCAAAATTTTGTTGGATAAATACAAACAATCATGACTTCTGCTTATTAAGGATTCAAACTTGATGACTTCATTTTCTACAGATGTCAAATATTACTCAATCCATCATTCAGTCAAATATAACAAAAATATGATTGAGCTTCCGTGGCTTATATAACAAAGTAGAAAGGATAGTCAGAATTGTTACAAAATCAACAAATCCAGGCAGTATCTTCACTCATGAATTACATGCTTTGAGTTAATTACCTAGCATCACGAAATCCAGTCAATGCTAAATACAGGGTCCGAGGTATTGGTGTTGCGGAAAGAGTAAGAACATCAATTGAAGTTTTGAAAGAAGCAATTTTCTCCTTCTGTTTGACACCAAACCTCTGGAAAGACAAAAGGAACAGAAGAAAAGAAAGTTACTCAACAAGACCAGGATGATTAATAGCAAATTCAGATGAGATACCCCAAAAAAGAAAAAGAAAAAGAAAATAAAAGAACCTGTTCCTCATCAACAACTAGGAGCCCTAAATTACTATACACAACACGATCTCCAAGAAGTGAGTGAGTCCCAACGATAATGTTCAATTGGCCTTCTTTGATCATGTCTAGATGCTTCTCTTTCTCTGCTTTTGTCTGCATATTGTAATTTCTATAGTTAGCTTAGACATTTAATAGTTATAATCTTTAAGAGTGAGTTCGCATAACAGGAAAGCATTGATGTTGAGTCTGCTGACTCTGATAGTTTGAGCTTTAAAATGAACTAATTAAGACTATATTTTAAGGCAAGCCCATATGCACCAAACGGTTGAAGAAATTCATATTACTTCTTTATAACTGTTTGTGCCCATGTGACTATGTGTTGCCGTCTTACCAGAACTTATAAGCTGGTGTCTTCCATAATAAAGGTTTATCCAACAGTACCTGGAATCTGCTCAACAGTCCAATCTGGACGTCAGGAAATGAAGAAAATCTCTGTGTGATAACTTCAAAATGCTGTTTGGCAAGGACTATCGTTGGTGCTAGAACCATAGCTTGCTTTCCTGCTGAGACTACACAGAAGATTGCACGCAGTGCAACCTCAGTTTTACCAAAGCCGACATCTCCACAAATCAATCTGTCCATTGGAGTCTCCCTCTCTGTCAAATCTTTCTCGACATCTCTGAAAGCCTGCATAAACAACATACAGTTTACAATAAGAAGAGAAAAGAATATGCAAATCCACAAAAATTTGAAATAACACAAGTAGGGATCCAGGTCTTTAAAGCAATATAGTAATAATCTTGAAGCATCTAATGACTAATATAAGGATGGATAGTTAGATAAATATATAAATACATACTCACGAACCCTATTATGCTTGCCGTTGCAGACATAAATGTAACAGAGCAGCAAAAGAAGATCGTGTTTAGAAAAAGATAATCTTGACATCGTGATGGTGAATTTTGACCTTTTACACTGTTCTAATGAAATTTCTAAAATTCATATACTTTCTACACATTATAATATGTATTCATGTTGTTAGATGTTTACGTGTCCTAGTTTATATATATAAGCCAAACATAATGTACAATGTCATATTACCAATCATCTGTCAAAACAACTATAAGATTAAGATTATTTTCAAAACAATTGATAAGTTTGAGAACGTTAAGGGAACTATATATTTTTTTATTCAACTGAAATCAAGCTTACAGTTTAAGGACAAAAGGTACACTTAAAGCTGATAGGAACGTAAATATACGGATGTAACATCTCAATTCAAAACCATACATGAAACTTTGGTTTCATTCGGCTCCCTTATGGAAGTTGGATAAATTCCAAGAAAGCTCTGCCCTCCCTCTCCATCTATCCAAGGAATGGAAGGGCAGAAGCCTTTGAGTGAAAGTACCTCCTTTTGGTCCACTGTAGGCTCGTAAGGAAACTGAGCAGCAAATTCCTCCATAGCCGAACACTTCGGGTAGGGAGGCCTTCTCTGTTTCAACCTATGCAGATACAGTTCCATTAAGTCAACAACCATCTTCTGAATTGCAACCTTTCCCTTAGTTTTTCTCTTTTCCCATGTGCTAGTGTCATTTAATTTGCTCAATGTCCGAGGCCTTTTGTTTTCATTTGGGCTGAAAAGGTAATAATAACGTGTGAAATAAATGGAACATGGATACGTAAATAGAAATATCAAAGCAAATAATGAATTTGTCATATAATCCTCAACTCTAGGAAGAGTATTAACCATAGTTCCAGCAACCACTGTGAATAATTTTCTTACCCTTTTAAGAGCAAGCTCATTTGCAATATATTTTTTATATTCATGAATGTTCGGACCAACTTACTTAAATATCAATTAATCTCATGAGTGACCATATAATATTTTCTTGTCAAGAAAATCATTGGATCCTACATAATTGACTAGTATGGAGTTGAACTCATTCCCCAAAATTTGTATACTTATTCACATATCCTATGGTAGGCTCATTCATATTATTTACCAAGTCTAAAACAGTAATAACGAGATAGATTTTTTGATAACGGAATGCAATTCTCAAGACTTGCAGTAAGTAAAAACTAAAGAAATAAGGAAGCATAAATATCTGATATCCGACATCCTAGATATGTCATTAGTTCTCTGTCTTTTTTGGCTAATAAGTATCCTTAAGAATCCAATTACTAGTCTACCATTACTAACTGTAGCATGTGCCACTAAATGATGACCACCATATTAATGAATGTAGCGAATAATTCAACAGCAGCGCTTAACGAAAGTTCACCATGAACAGAATGCATAAGCGGATAAATAAACGAACAAACGTACAGATTATAGCGATACAGCATTCGAGACGCCTGCTTAACAGGAAGCTTCGCCATCCCATCGGCATACTCAATGAACACATACTCAATAGGCTCCGTAGAACCCTTCTGAACATCAAATTTAATTCCAACGAATCGGCCAATACCAACCTTCTTATGCACGACATAATCCCCAGAACGAAGCGTATAAGGATCAACCTTATAATTAAAACCATCGCTCTCTTTCCTTTGCCTATCCCCCTTCAACTTCTGCAAGCCCCTTTGCTGCTGCTCCTTCACCATCTGAATGTACCGGTCCGCCTCCTCGGCGTCCATAGCCATTTTCGAAGACTCCCTCTTCCCATGGAATCGGCGAATTCTCTCATTCAGAGCCGAAATAGAGTCGCGCTCGAGCTCAATTTGCTCTCTCCGCCTCGCCGATTTAGAGGCACCAGGAACCATAACATCTTCTGCATAGACGACGTTAGTAATCGAAAAAAATCGCTTGGGGCAGTGCCGGAAAGTACAGTTGCGATTGAAGAGTCCCCATAGCCTGGGAAATGAGCCGAGTCTGAAGGCCACTAGAGGTCTGGAAGAAGAAAGGTCTGGTGCGGGTGAAAGTAAAGCCATTAAAGGAATAACCTAAGAGATTACTGGAGACAAGTATTACCAAGTAGGAGAGAAATCGAGTGAAAAGGATAATGGAGATGGAAATTCCGCCATTGAAGGACTAGAAGAGAGCTTCGTGAAAGAAGGATAATAATAATTGGAGGTTTTGGAGAGGTTTTTGGATTTGGACTGATATCGAACCGTACGTGGAAGCAAGCCAGCCAAATTTCTTTTAGATATTTATAAGTCGGGTCGGGTCGGGTTTGAAACTTTTGATTTTTTTTTTTTAAATATATTCCGTTTTTTTCTTTTGTTTAAAGTATAATTTAGAAATGATTTTAGAAAATGTTAAATTACAATTTTTGTCCATGAACTTTCAAGATTGTGTCAATTTAGTTCCTTAACTTTAAAAAGTATCTTATAGGTCCTTAAACTTTCAATTTTGTGTCGAATAATCCCCTGAACTTTCAATTTTGTATCTAATAAGTCCCTAACATTTTTTAGAATTAACAAATTTATCAGATAAAAAACTGAATTTTATGTCTATTGGGATACTTAAACATCCAATTTTGTATCTAGTAGGCCTTGTGAATTTTAAAAAGATGTTGAATAGATTAAAGACTTATTAAGACACAAAATTGAAAGTTTAAAGACCTTTTGGACATAAAAGTGAAAGCTTAAAGACTTACTAGATACTTTTTAAATTCAAAGACTTGTTGGACACAAAATTGAAAGTTTGAGGACCTATTTGATACTTTTTAAAGTTCATGGACCAAATTGACACGATCCTGAAAATGAGACTAACTTTGTAATTGAACCTTTGGAAAAGTATCCATTTTTGTCATGAACTCATCAATGCATGTCAATTTTTACTTCAAATTTCAAATTGTAGACGAACATTGATGAGTATTGCAATATTTGACTTAAAAGTTGAATAAATGTTGCAATTTTGTACACTTTGATTGATTTTCACTTGAAAGTTGGTTAATAAAAACATCCAACCAATATAAAAATATGTCTAGTACAAAATTAATGATGTTTGAAAAAAAAAATACTGGAATTGGACTTTTGTTGAAATTTGTGGAAAAAAAATTAGTTAATCATTGATTTTATGCATAATTAAGTTGAATTTAGTTCAAGGCTTGATTTTTGTTAAGACTTGTAAGTTGTTATAGGAGATTTTTACTTTTTGTTTTTATATTAAAACTAGTTGGTAAGTTTAACGAAAATTGAACAAAAGGTTTCACGGTTCAATTTAATGAAAATGAAAATCTAGAATAAACATTAATACAATTTGTTGAGTTCAAGGATAAAAAAATTATTGTTTTCAATATATATATATATATATATATATTTTAATAATAATAAGGTTAAATCGTACAATTTGTTTATAAATTTTTATGGTCTATTTATCTTTAATTCCTCAACTTCAAAAAGTTTCAAAATATATTCCTATATTTTTCGTTGTAATTCGGTGTCAATGTTGTCTTAGTACTATTATCTAAATAACAAAGTTATACGTCTATTAGACAGGTGTTGATTTGACGAAATTACATACATTTGGACAAGCATTGGTTGATTAGATATAATATGTCAAACACATAGAGTGAGTTAAAGAAATAAATAAACAAACTAGACAAAATAAAGTGGCACGTGGAATACACTTTCTTTTTGGAGCAAAACACAATGAATTTATTTTATAGATTGTATTACTCTATTTTGTCAAACTACTCACTTCCTTTTTGTTAGTTAATTATCACAACGTGTGACTTCAACGAGTTAGTATCATACCCAATGTGGATAATATCTATCTTTACAGAGATGAAATTGAAATGTTTGAAAATAATATGAAAGTATATTTTTTTTAAAAAAAAAAAAAAGCATTTTAACACTTTCTTTTTAACAAATAGTGCAAATTGAGGGCAAATATACTTCTTATGTTATATCTCATAATTTTGCACCAATGTAAAATTATAACTTTAAATGAATTTTCAAAATTTCCCAGTTTCAAATATATTCTTCCAGTCTCTTTTTCTTTTTTTTTTTTCTTTTTTTTCCTGTTTTTTCTTGTTTTAACATTGTCATGCCAACACTCTTACAAATTTATGGACAAAAACATCAAATGAAGGGCCCGTTTGGTAACGTTCTCGTTTATTGTTTCTGTTTCTTCATTTTTAATAAAGAAAAATAGAATTTCATGACCATAGCACCTATACATTCAATAATAATAAACCTATATTCTTATTTATGTTTGGAAAAAATTGGAAACAAGAACAAAAAAGGAGAAACTAGTTTTAGTTGTTCCCAAAAGTTCTATACAAATTTTGGGAGTGTTTCTAAAAAATGAGAAACAATAAACATACATAGTTATTAAATGCTTAGATTTCTTAATAAAATAAGAAACAAGAAACAAGAAACGAGAA
Source organism: Luffa aegyptiaca (assembly GCA_017139565.1). Classification (NCBI taxonomy): domain Eukaryota; kingdom Viridiplantae; phylum Streptophyta; class Magnoliopsida; order Cucurbitales; family Cucurbitaceae; genus Luffa; species Luffa aegyptiaca. The sequence goes on from CM029403.1 coordinate 14,961,982, forward strand.
ACGAGAACGTTACTGTTATAGGTAATTTTGGACCACACAGGCGCACAAGGAGCTGACGAGGACAATCGAAGAGAGGTAGGACCAAAAGACCGACCCAGAGGAAGAACGAACCAAAGGGTCGGGCCGACATGGCCCGACCCAAATGGTCGGCCTCGGCAAAAGGCCGAGCCCGGTGGCCTCTTTTCGGTCCCTGATGCCTCGAATCGCCCCGATTCCGCCTGGTTCGCCCCGAAACACCTCCGGATTCCTAAAAACCCTAGGAGGGCAAACAGGTATAAAAACCCCTCTTCATCACGGAAGAAGGGTTCGAAAAACTCTACTCTTGACTGTACCCTTTACTATCTATAACTTCCCCTCGGTTTTCTGACTTAGGCATCGGAGGTGGTGTGGCCTACACCACGCCGGTGTGCAGCGGTTTTTGCTGGTCTTGCAGGTCACGTCTTCCCCAGTTTCTACAAATTCACTGTTGGTGTCACGTGAAGGTCAGGTGAGACCTCTGTCCAGATTTTGGCATCAACAGTTACCAAACGGGTCCGAAATCTCCTCATCCATGTTTCAATTTTTCCCTTAAACTATCAATGAGATTGCAATTTCGTCTTCAAAATAATTTTGGTTCCATCTATATTTTTCCTTTTAAAATAGTTAATAAAAGGACGATACCTTTTAAAAAAAAATTAGAATTACATTTTTATTTGGTTAAACAACACTTTTAGTCTTTAAGCTTACATGAAAACAATAATTTAGTCCTTAAATTTATTGTAACGATTTAATCATGTACTCTCAAATTTGTAACAATTTAGTTTATGTACTTTAAAGAATGTAACCACTTTAGTCTCTAACTTGATAAATGTTGTTAAGTTTTAGTGGAATTTCTTAGCTATATATTGATCGATAAACTTAATAGGGACAAATGTGTTTTATAAACTACAAAAATTAAATTGTTATGTAATAAAAATCGACACAATTTTGATATAATTTTTCATTGTAGGGACTAAACTTTTACAAATTGTAAAAATATAAATTAAAGTATTGCACATCAAAGTTGAAAAACTAAATTGCCAACATTTTTATAGTAAAAGTAAAATTGAAATGATAAACTCAAATTATCCGCATGCATTACATTACATAATATATATATTAATTTCAAGTCTTGTTTTCTTTAAGAGTAATTAATTTCAAGCCTTTTTTTATATATATTAATTAATCTCAAGACTGTGAGAAATAGAAATTAGCCGCCGGAGACTGAAAATCAACGGCGCCGGCGTCGGAAACTGCCGGTATCGAACCGAAGATCGGGCCATGCACGTACTCACTGCTCGAATCGAATCCAAAACACGATCCGATTCCAGTCGAAGACTGATCAAAACATTCAAATCCAACGTTCTGCGATTCCATCAAACCGTAATTATAATTATAATCATAATTATAATCACAATTCTCCAATTCCGACGAAATCGACGGAGGGAACGGCGGAAGCTCAGCGCTGCCATCGCCGGAGAAAAATCTAGACGGCGAGTCTCCGGCGGGGGGGAATTGGTGGGAAAGAGGCGGCGAAGTGGGCGGAAGCAGAGGAAGAAACAGAGGAGGCTGATCAGGAACGACAGCGGAGGGCGGGGGCTGCGGTGGCGGAGAGTCGGAGTAGAGAAAGTTGGTGCGGGCGAGGGAGCCGCGGAGGGAGCGGGCGGCGTGGTCGTAGGCGACGGCGGCCTCCTCGGCGGTGTCGAAGGTGCCGAGCCAGTGGCGCTCTTTGGTGGAAGGGTCTCGAATCTCGGCGGCGTATCGGCCCCATGGGCGGCGCCGGACTCCGAGGAAACGGTGCGGCGTCGTTTCCGGCGGTGGTGGCTGTTTTCGCTTCGGCTTCGACGGTGATGGACTCATCGTTACAGAATGAAGAAGAAGATTTTTTTTTTTTTTTTTTTTTCTTCTTCTTTTCTTTTGGTGTTTTAGTTTTTGTGTGAATTGAAGTTGCATGTGTGTGACTGTGAGGGTTTATATAAGCGCAAGCATGGCAGCTGTGGAGAAATTTTTAGGTGTTTTCAGTGTAATGAAGCTGGTTGTTTTGCACCGTTGGATGTAGGAGAGAAATGGTAAAATCGACTTGATTCTGTATCCAACGATTATTAATTAAGGCAAACAAATTTGAAATTTCACATCTAACAATTTTAAGGGTCATCATTATAGTCCGAACACCAAATCATTTTCCACAGTAATGAGTTATTGCAATGTTTTTTTTATTTAATTTTTTAAAAATATTATTTATTTATGATAAGATAATGAATATCTTGCTTCTTTCTTTTTGTATTTTCTACCATTATGAAATTTCACAGATATTTACAAGTTTTTTTTTGGTTAAAATGTTTTGGCATTCACAAACTTTATTACGATTGAATGATGTGTAAGTACCAATTTAGTTTCTATAAATTAAATTTGGAAACAATTAAAGTCTTTGTAGTTTCTAATTTGTTACAGTTTTGTATCATGAAAAACATTTATAAGTTTATCAATTTTTATTATTTACTAATTTAGTGCCTAAACAGTTTATCAAGCTTATTAAATATTAATAAAAAAATTATACTGTAGAAATTAATTTGCTACAAATATTAAATCACATAAACCAAAGGTGTATTTGGTTTAACTTTTCAAGTGTTTAATTTTAAAAATAAATCATTTTGAAAAAATTTCTTGTGTTTGGTAACCACTGAAAATGACTTATTAGAAGATGAGATTGATAAATAAACCATTTAGAGGGAAACACTTGAAACCAACTTTTTAAAAAATACTTTTAAGTAAACAATAACTTGTGTATAAAAACATTTGTGAGAAAATGCAACCAAACATATGAGTGTTTAATTCTAAACAATTTTTATACAAAATGTTTTTTAAAAAATACGAAAAACATTTAAATTAGAATGTATTCCAAACAGATCCTAAATTGTTGTAACTATTTTTAAAAATTGTTATATAACAAAAATTACTAATATTTGTCATATAAGAAAGATTACTAATATTTAGAGGCTAAATCATTATTTCTAGGACCAAAATGTTTTTTAACCAATTTTTTATTGATTAAAACTTGGACTCAAATGCTCTTACAAACTTACTTTACTAACACACTTTATTTGTCTCTGTTTTTAAACTCCTATAAATAGATGGGTAGGTGAGTATTCTTTTTATATTAGTGTAAATTCTTTTTGTTTTGTAGAATGTGCATTTTTTTTTTTTTAGTATAATAGGAATACACCTCACTCTTTAGTACATAATATGATTTTTCTAAAAAAAAAATATAATAAATAAAAATGTGAAACAACCTCAATCTAACTTTTTTTTTTCTTTTGACAATATCCTCAATCTAACTCTAAACTAAAGTAGACAATATAAAATATAATATACAGCAGGTTGAATTACAAGTTTAGTTCATGTACTTTCAAGGTTGTATGAATTTGGTCCCTAAACTTTGAAAAAGTGTCAAATAGGTCTTCCAACTTTTAATTTGTATCCAACAAATCCCTAAACTTTAAAAAGTATATAGTAAGCTCTGAACTTGTTTTTGTAACTAATAGGTTCCTCAACTTTCAATTTTGTATCTAATAAGTCCTTAACGTATTAGACACAAAACTGAAAATTAAGGAACTTATTTAGACAATTTTAACAGTTCAAGGACCAAATATAACCATGAAAGTTCATGGACTGGACTTGTAATTTAACATAATAGTATTATTGAGGAAATGTAGTGAGATGGATGATCCAAAAAACACTTTTTGTTCTACCATAAGTATTTTCATACTAAGTATGATTGATGACGAGTTTCTCAAATTATTGTTTTATATCTATTTTAAAAAAAAAATTAATGTCTTTATCAATATCATTGTTATAAACTAATTTTCTTAATAACTAAGAGGGACATGAATTTGCACAAACTATAAAGTAAAAAATATATATATACTTTTGGGGAGTGAGAGAGAGAGATTGACACATTTTTCATAGCCATATGTGTTACTTTCATTCGCTCAAACTTCAGTCTTCAGGGGAGCCTAACATAGAGCTAGCATAAAAATTATGTACGAGAGCCTAAGATATGTAGCTACGTATTAAAATGTTGTATTTTTCTTTAAAGCCTTGAAAATACACGTGTTATCTAGGTTTTAACATATTAAAAATGGAAAAAGAAATACAAAAAGTATAATTTATAAGTAATGACAAGGTTTAAATACTATTTTGGTCTATGTACTTTATGTTCTGGTATTCACAATGTCCATTTTGACGCCGAGCATAGTTCAATCGATATAAAGTTGTACTAACGACCACAAGATCTACGGTTCGAATCCCTCCATCCCACATTTTGAAAGTATAGGAACCAAAATGAACCAAAGCCCAAAGTACAACGATCAAAATAGACATTTTAAAAGTATAAGAACCAAAATGAATCAAAAGTCAAATAGTACAGACACCAAAATAGTATTTTGAACCTAATGACAAAGATCATCCTATTATATTATTATAAATTTCATAAACTATAGGTTATAATAATATAATGAAAAGTAGAAGGCATAGGGGGTGCTTGAGTTAGGTATATTAAAAAAAATAATACAATAGTTTAGGGGTAAGCATGCATGCATGTGCTTCCAATTTGAGTGAGGGAGCAAATGCAAATAAAATTCAGCAATCATATGCTCCACGCACTCTTCTCTTACTTGGATGCTTTTTTTTTTCTTTTTTATTTTGGAATTATATTATTAGTTCTTGGACATTTTAATTAATTAGATTTTTAAAATGGAATTTCTATTTTGCTTAGTTTGAAATTGTGAGATTATTTTTGTGGATATTGATTTTGTTTTACTATGGTGGATATTTTTGTGTAGGTCGTGGATCATAAACATCAAATTAAGATCAGTTCGGGTGCATTTTGAAACTCAAAGCAAAGTCTTTGAGAAGTCGAATATTACATAATGTTGAAACCGGACGTGTTGGATGAATCTACTCGTGCAAAAGTCGTTTATATAATTTGAAGGGTAGTTTTGAGAGCATCTTCGAGTGAGATTGAAGTTAGGTTAGATGTGAGAACTTGTAATGGTTTGGTGACTATTGTTGGAAGCATTCTTATTGGATAATATTTGTCTCGGTTATAAGTGAATTGTATATAAATTATTTATGCAACTTCTCTATCCAATTATATTAGAAGCATATGATTTGTTATGAGCATATGATAAAAAAATTTAGGATTCCATGAACACACTTCAAATTTTCAACCACTTTTTAGGTTAGGTTGAGACATTTTATTATTTAGTTTGGACACATTTTACATTTTGTTTACTTTGAATAAATAAATTTTAAAAAATTAGAAAGAAATATAGTATTTTGCTATGAAATTCATGTTTTTGTAAAATTTCCTATCATATATAGTTTTTTACTAACTTTTAGAGGGAAAATTCAATTTTTACTCCTTGATAAGTTGTATCAACTTTCATAATAAACTTTCCATTCATCAAATTGAATCCTAAACTAGACGACGACGGTAATTTTTTACCATATATTCAATTTCAACTAATTCACCCACTAAAAACTCCAAATCCTCATTAATTTTAATGAAAATCAAACTTTGCAAATTAATCAACCATTACATAACTTTGTCAAAACACGAGAATTTAAAAAAAAAAAAAAAAAACATCGTCTTTGATGTCTTTTTTTTTTTTAATTCTATCAATTTCATACCAAATATGTATTATAAAATTCCATGGACGACAACATGCAATTCTTCGAATAAATACCTACCACAAAGTAAATTTTTATTTAAGCTTAAGATATAATTTGATGAAATTGAAAAATTAGGATTATAATTGATACAAGGTATAAGTTGCCAATTAAAATTTTTCCCTAATTAAAAGCATAAGTTGATTTGAATATGGCATATGTAAATTAACACTAATGATTTTTAAATTAAACTATTAAATAAAAAGTCAATCCATAAAACAGTTTTTAATTAATTAATTAATTTTTAAATTTCATTTTTTATTATTATTATTTGTTTTTGGCTTCATTCTATGTGGATGGGTTGCATGTGAGTCAATAAAAAAAGACATACATAGAGACAAAAGGCCTTCTTTTTAAGAAAACGATGAGTAGCTTCATAGGCATTACTCCATTTCATAATTATAATAATAATTCAACTTCAAATTACCATTACTTCCCTTTGACCAAATGTCCCTAATGGATATATTTTCAATTCAGTCCTTATTATTTGAAAATTTTCAATTTAGTCTCTTATATATTAATAATTTTCAATTAAATCTTTCATTCTCGCTAAATATTAAAAATTCATTGATAATAAATTTACTTGGTGTTGATACTAAAATCTGGCCAAGCCACTCACCTGACCTTCACGTGACACCAGCAGTGAATTTGTTGAAGACGGAGAAGACGTGACCTGCAAGACCAGATAGAACCACTGCACACCGGTGTGGTGTAGGCCACCTGCACTCCGATGCCTAAGTCAGATAACACAACAAGAGTATTTTCTGTCGAGAAGTTTTTCCGAACCCCTTTCCGAGTGTGGGAGACTCCCATTTATACCTGTGTCTTCAGTTAGGGTTTACTTGGCGTTCGGAGGTGATTTAGGACTGAACCGAGTGGAATTGGGACGGACCGGGGTAGCAGGGACCGAACGGAGGCGGAACGCACTCGGCCCACACGAGTGGCTCGGCCCAATCCCTTCGGCTCGCTCTCCTCTGGCGTCTGCTTCCCGGTCAAGCCTTCGTGTTGGTGCTGCGTTGTCCTGCTTAGTCCTTGGATTTTGGGGTGGTCCGTAATCACCCACAACACTTGGTACAAAGTAGAGAGAATGGGTAGAGATGTAGAAGAGAAAAAATGTCATTTACAAAAGAGGAAACTCGAAATTTATACCAAATTCTTTGAAATTTGGAGGATAAATTGTCAACTTTCCTCTCTTTGATGACATTTTTTTCTCATATGATTTTTTTTGTAAATTCACTTAATGAAAATCTATCATTCAGTCAGTTTTAACACATTCATTGATAGTGAGAGATTAATTAAAACTCTTTAAACAATATAGAGATTAAATTGAAGGGACTTAAACATATATTTAACCATTATATTATAATAAACATTTATATTTAACCATTATATTATAATTAACATCTATTATATGATCATTTTGTATTTTTAATTAAGTAAATCTTTGTTATTAATATTTTCTTTGAAGTAGTTATATATAACATTATTTTCTCCATCGCCAAAGCGAGCCTAGCTCAGCAGTAATTGGTATGTACTATCGACCATGAGGTCAGAGACTTGAATCCCCCATCCCCAAATGATTTTGAACTAAAAAAAAAACATTATTTTCTCTCTAAAAAAAAATTAATTGTCACAAATTTGTGCGGAGATATTTTTTTTTAAAAAAAAAAAAGATATCAATTGAATAAACCTAACATTTATGAATTACTTAATCATCAATATTGAATGTGTACGTATGTATATGTGTATGTATGTATATATATTTTTGAGGAAAGTATGTATGTGTATATATATATTAAACATGATATATTAAAAACAATTTTAATAATCAAAATAGGGAATCGGCTTTGAAGCATTATCTAAATATAACAATTTTAGTCTATGAGCGATATAAAAGCTCTATGATTCAAAAAAAAATTCAAGGTTATAATTTCATTTTCATTCCAATGTTTTGAACTTCATATATTTTAAATATTTAATTGTGATTCTTGTATTTTGAATGAAGTTTAAAATAATAGGCATATAATGTCCGCCATACATGGTTGAATTGTTCCTTTTAGATTTTGGACATGTTTGAAATACATTTTAGTTTAAGTGTTTTTCAAGAATGCATTTTCTTTTAAACATTTTGTATAAAAAAAATGTTTAGAATTTAAACACTTATATGTTTGGTTACATTTCCTCATAAATGTTTTTATACACAAGTTATATATACTTAAAAAACTCCTTATAAAAATTTTGCTTTTAAATGATTTTATCAAAATGGTTTATTTCTCGATTTCATTTTTTAATAAATTATTTTTAGTGGTTGTCAAACACTAGATTTTTTTTCAAAATGATTTTTTTTTAAAATTAAACAAGTTAAACCAAACACACTCATTAACGCTCCACAAAGGTATAAAAATGCTTTCTCAAACTTTTACCCTCTGTTTGGAATTAGGAAAATTCAATTCTCTTTCTTGTGATAACAAACATGAGAATTGATTTGAAATCTGTTATGATTTAAAATCCCTCAAAATCATGAGGTTCCAAACAGAGCATTAAGTATAAATTTTCATAATATAAATATTGCAATCGAGTTATTATTACTCTTAATTCGATGTTTGAAATTAGTAAATAAATGCTTAAAAGTATTAGCATTTTCATTATTTTATAAAAAACTTTAAACAATATCCAAAATATTGAACTAAGACAGCCAAGATTTGTGTTTGATTATTCATAGACGAGGACTCAACTCAACTAATTTTTTTTTTTATCTTAATTTTTAATGTCAAATGGACGGGCATTGCAATTCTAGCACATTTTAAATAAAATATTATGAATAAGGTAGCCAAAAAATAACAAGGGTACATCATACATTAATTTATATAAATAAATAATAGGGGGCTTTGCACAGATAGCAAAAACCGGCAAAAGAATTGCAAAAATAGCAAAAAAATAAAATTATTTGCGGAAATAGCAAAAAATACGTTAAATTACGAAAATACCCTTAGTATCTCCAATAGTCTATCAGTCCCTATTATTGATAGTCACTGATAGACTTCGATTAATCGGAGTCTATCAATGATAAATACTGATAGACTTTGATGATAAGTTTCAATTAATCGGAGTCTATTAGTGATAAACACTGATATACTTTGATTAATCGAAGTCTATCAGTGTGTATCACTGATAGACTTTGATGATCATAATCTATAAGTTTTTATCGTGTTTAATTCAAGCCTATCAGTGATAGTCGCTGATAGAAAACAATTTAATTCAAGACTATTAGTTCAGTTTAATTCAAGGCTATCAGTTTCTATCCATCAGTTTAATTTAAGTCTATCAGTGATAATCACTAATAGAAAACCATTTAATTCAAGGTTATCAGTTTGTCACTGATAGAAATCAATTTAATTCAAGACTATTAGTTTCTATCACTGATAAAAACCAATTTAATTGAAGTTTATCAGTTTCTATCAGAAATCAATTTAATTAAAGTCTATTGACTTGTATCACTGATAGAAATTAGTTTAATTCAAATCTATCATTTTCTATCGAGGATAGAAATCAGTTAATTGAAGTCTATCAGTTTCTATCTCGGATAGAAATCAGTTAATTATCAATTAATTGAAGTCTACCAATGATTGTTACTGATAGAAATCAATTTAAAGTACTTTGCATTGCAATCATCTCGGTAATTAGAAACTCATCCAAAATTATTATACTACAGTCATAAATTGAACAAAAAATTTAAGTCTCTTGTGGTAATTAGAACATAAAATCCAAAAATAACCATTACGAACAAGCGACTCTCAATCAACAATATAATTTTTTAAAGACTAGCACACAAGCTCTGTGACCACCACCATAAAATTGTTATTCTTGTATTCTTTGTATTTCATTATCTATCAATTATAGCCCTGATAGACTTCGACCAGTGATAGTCAGTGATAGACTACGATTAACCGGAGTATATCAGTGATATACTTTGATATACCTATACAAACACTCACCAAAATTGCTATTTTTGTATTCTTGACATTCTTGAATTAAAAAGAAGGCCAACAAGAGCTTAGCTCAATTGGCATAAGGTTGTACTGATAACCACAAGGTTTGTGGTTCGAAAAACAGAGGGAAAAAAAGAAATCGTAATAGCTCATTATAAAAAAAAGAAAAAAAAAAAAAGAAATCATAACAGCTGATAAATGCACAAAAAAAAAGAAAAAAAAAAGAAAAAGAAAGCAAAAAGAAGAAGAAGAAGAAGAAGAAATCGTATACACAAGAAATGAGGGAAGAAAGGCTCATAAATGCAAAAAAAAAAAAAAAAAAATGGTATACACTAGAAATGAGGGAAGAAAGGGTAAATGGGAAGGGAGAGAAAGAGAAAGGTAAAATGGGAATATTCTAATTTTTTTGCCATATTTACAATTCTTTTTACTTGGTGCTAAATTTGCTATTATAGATAATTAATTTGTCATCCACCGCAATTACTCTAAATAATAATAATATCTCTAATTATTAGTTACATCATACATTTTTAAGTCGCTAATTTTTGTTCATCGGGATCAATCTTCCTCTTTGGAAGATGTAGATGTTTTTTGGGATTCTGATTTTTCTATGTAGATCTTTATAAATGAGGAGGTTGTTGTGCCTGTTTCGTTTAGAATGAAGTTCTTCCTTAAAAATAAATTTCCATAATTTTTTTTTTTAACAACCATTCATTATGGAAATAAAGAAATACACATCAAATAAAAATATTAATTAAGGTAAATATATCAAAGTGTTAATTGATTAATAAAAATGTTTTAAAAAGTTATGATTGATTAATAAAAATGTTTCTTTTTGCAAACTATCACTTCTTTTTTTCTTTGTTATCTCTTTGTACTTTATGAAAATGACAAGTTGGTCACTTTATTGAAACAAGTTGGAACCTAATAATCCCATGTGAAGTACATTACATCTTTTTTTTCCCTCTATTTTCTTCCTCAATTCTTTTCACTTCTCACTTCTTTAGTGAAAATGTTTTATTATTTATTATTAGGATTAAGAAGTTTAGTTAGTTGAGTTTATTGTTTCTATGTTACATTCTGTTACTCAACTTTCAAGTCATCTGCTCTGATACCATATTGAACCAATTTTATTGATAGAAGGCAAGAGTATAAATAGCTTTTAGAGTACAGCAGATGACTTGGAAGTTGAGTAACAGAATGTAAGAGAGAAACAATAAACCCAACTAACTAAACTTCTTAATCCTAATATTTATATCCACTTTTACGAAGACTTCAAATTTAAGTGAGGAAATAAGATTCTTTTTAGTTTCAATTCAAATAAGAGATCAGATGAGAATTCAAACCTATAATTATTATATATATAAAAAAAAAAGCTAATATATTAATATATTGATTTATGTTGAGTGAAAACAAGAATGTTCTTGAACATTAATAAATAAAATTTAAAAAAAATGTCAATTACAAATTTGAAGGAAAAAAATAAAATCTCCTAGACATAATTATGGAGTAAAATATTGCTTTTAGTCTTTTAATGCAAATATAGTGGGTGAAACACCTAAAGGAATTATAAAGAAAATATATTTTTTTTATGTAAAATAAATTTAATTGAACTTTATAGTTAGATGTTGATATTGCATTAGTTGAAGGGCTAAGTGAAAGTTGGTTGGGATTTGGAGTAATGTGCTTCACACTCACAATATTGGGAATTTTTTTTAGAAGAGCTAATTATTAGCTATAGCTTCCCATTTGTGCTTTCTACTTAATTAGATTATTATTATTATAATATCTTAGCCCTAGGTCAAGCATTTGTCTCAAGTGAGTGATGTCTTAAAAGACCACAAAGAGTACTCAAAATTAAATTAAAATTTTTTATTAAAAAAGAAACATAGTGTAGTACCTATCACAATAAAATTTAATAAATATTCCATTGATCTCAATCAAGCCTCTATATCATCCAAAAAATAAAGTTTTAAGGATGTGGAATTCAAATTATGTAGGGCCCGTTTGATAACCATTTCAGTTTTTGGTTTTTGGTTTTTTTGTTTTTGGTTTTTGGTTTTTGGTTTCCTGTTTTTTAAAAACAAAAACCACATATGTTTGATAACTGTTTTTTGTTTTCTGTTTTTAAAAAACAAAAAACCAACCTTGTTTGATAACTGTTTTTGGTTTTCAGTTTTTTAAAAATTAGAAAGATGAAAAGATATTTTAGAGAGAGAAAAATGTGTAAAGACGTTGAAACAAAAATTTAGAGACACAAATATAAATGTTTTCAAGAGATTTTTTTTTTTTTTTGAAAAGACGAGATAAAAGTTAAACATAGAAAATTTAGAGAGATGAAAGAAAATGTTTGGAGAAAGAATATTAGTTAGACTCGAGAAAAGATACTAGTTAGAGAAAAAATAGAAAACAAGTTAGAGTAAAAGCGATAAATTTTAGATTAAAAAAATTAAATAAAAAAGAAAATTTAGAGAGATAGTAAAGTTAAGAGTAAAATATATGGTAAAGAACTAACGATAAATTAGAAAAATAAAGAAAAGTTGTAGCGATAGAAAATTTTGGTAACTTTTTTTTTCCAAAAGAAAAATTAGAACATGTTTATTGAGGAGAGAAAAAGTATTGACAAGTTTTTAGAAATAGACAAGTTATAGAGAAAAAAGAATTTTTGAGAGAGAAAATTTTAGAGAGAGAAAGAAATTTGTTGGAGAGAGAGGTAAAAGAGGAGAAAAGTAAGCATCAGAAGAAAAATGAGTTTTTGAAAAACAAAAATCTGTTTTTAAAAACTACTTTTTTTTGTTTTTGAAATTTACTTATAATTTAAAAAACGTTTTTAAAAAACACAAAACAGAAAACAAAAATGTTTATCAAACACCCCTGTTTTTTAAAAATGAAAAACAAAAACAGAAAACAGAAAACGAAATGGTTATCAAACGGGCCCGTAGTAATTTAGTAGTAGTGATTATTACTTGTTTTGGAGTTCGTCATTTTATTGTTGTTCAAAATCAGTTATTATTTAGTCTTTTTCGTAGTTACGACGGTGAGCGACCATTTGGTTCAAAGTTTTATTGGATGTAAGATAATGACATATGCTTACGAGTTGTGAATAAGATTATTAAGAATCAAATATTACTGTATTAGTTTTTCATACTCGTGAGTATAAAAGGATACAGGAGAATACCTTATTTAGTTATTTGGGAAAAATACACTTTTAGTCCTTGAGGTATGGGTTAGGTTTCATTTTGGTCCCTGAGTTTTCAAACTCAACAATTTAGTCCCTAAGGTTTGGATTTCGTTACGTTATTAGTCCCTCCATCCAATTTTCCGTTAATAACTAACGAAGTGCTGACGTGGCAACATTTTTTAATAAAAAATTATTTTTTAATTTTTAAAATTAAAATAATGTTAAATTTATAATAAAAAATTATTATTTTCTATTATTTTTATTTCTTTCCCTTCTATCTTCTTCTTAACCTACCACCATCACCACCATCATTCCAATGTTGCTGCCAGCAACCACCAGCCGTCGGCGACCGCCGTTCGCCGGCCACAACTTTTTTTTTTTCTTTTTCTTTTCCCTTTCTTTCCTTTTCTTCTTCTCCATCCTTGTTTTCTTCAATTTCTTTTTGTTTCCGGGCATTTCCATGGATGGGGTTTCAGATCTAGGCTCATTCGATGGGGTTTTCAGATCTGGCCGGAAAGCGTGAGTCTTCCGATTCCGGCAGGCGTGGGTCTTGTGTGTTGCAGTCGAAAACGAGGAAGAGAGGGATGCAACGGTGGCGACGGTTAACGAACGAAAATGTGCTGCTGTCGAAAACGAGGAAGAAAGGGACGATTCTTTGTTCGCAAAACCCAGAACAAAGAGATCTCACAGTTGACGAACGAAAAAAAACTCGAACGGCGAATGAACAGACGACAGCAGAGAACAAACAAAACCCTCACGAACGAACAGGCGGCGAGAGAGATCGGTTTGCGAGCGATGGTTTGAGAGAGAGGGAGACCAGTTTGCGAGCGAGAGAGAAATGAAAAGGCCAACGAACGAACAAAACCCCCCACGAACGAACACACGACGATTTCCGTTTCAGATCGACGGTTTGATGTCGAAAAGGTCGGCGATTTTCGTTTCAGATCTACAGCTTCCGGCAAGTCCGTGACCCACGACGGTCCTCCGACTTCGACCCTACCTTTTCCGCTTCGTAAAAAAAAAAAAAAAAAAAAAAGTGCCGGCGAGCGGCGGTCGCCGACGACCTTTGTTGTTGAAGGAGAAAATGAAGATGAAGAAGATGAGGAAGAGAGAGAGGGAAAAAGAAATAATCAAAATAATATAAAATAATTTTATTTTTATAAATTTAATATATTTTTATTTTAAAAAAATTTTAAAAAATAATTTTTTTAGTAAAAAAAATGCCACGTCAACAATCCGTTAAGGAAAATTGGATGGAGGGACCAAAATGAAACTAAAATGAAACCTCAAAGACTAAATTGTTGAGTTTGAAAACTCAGGGACCAAAATGAAACCTAACCCAAACCTCAAGGACTAAAAGTGTATTTTTCCCTAGTTATTTTCATTGTCATTCCCACATTCCAAACAATAGGATGAGTTGTGAATAAGTGTGTTTGACACATCTTTTAGTTTAAGCAATTTCTCTTAAAATATTCTTAGCAAAAATGTTTTTATAAAGTCTTGTAAAAAGTTTTTATTTTTTTTTATTATATTACATTTTTTTCTCTTTTGAGTGCAATAACAAGTGAGAGTGAAGATTTGAACCTCTTACCTCACCATTGCCTGTATATATTTAAGCGAGTATAATTATTTTAAGGTTGACTTGGTTGTACTATATTCAAAAGTAATTCTATTAATTATAAATATGTATTTTGAAGATTTTCAGCCAATAAAGTCATTGTTGAATAATCCATCTTTCAATTGTTTCTTCAAAAGGAGTTTTTAAATTAATTCTTTTTTTTTAAAAAAAAAAACCTTTTTTATTGAAATTAAAAAAAAAAATACTCTTGATCATCTAAAATCACTAAATTATACTAAACCGAATTTAAATTAATAAATAATTTTTTTTTGAGAGATGTTTATAGAGAAAGTGGTCATACACATTTTAAAAGCTTTTTTAAACATATTTTCAAAAAAAAAAAAAAAAAAAAAAAAAAAAAAAAAAAGCTTTTTTAAACATAAAATAATAATGATGATAATTTCAATTAAGAGTCGGTTTGGAATACATTTTAATTTAAATGTTTTTCAAGAATGCATTTTTTAAAAAATATTTTGTATAAAACTTGTTTAGAATTTAAACACTCATGTGTTTGGTTGCATTTGCTCATAGGTGTTTTTATACACGAGTTATTGTATACTAAAACTTTTTCTTTAGATTTTTTTTTTTTTTTATAACAACTTTTTCTTTAGAAAGTTGGTTTCAAGTGTTTCTCTCAAAATGGTTTATTTATCAATCTCATTTTCTAATAAGTTATTTTTAGTGGTTGCCAAACATAAGTTTTTTCAAAATTAAACCAAACACATCTTAAGTCTATTTCATGCCAAAAAAGGTACAAATAGTTTTGTATTCAAATTTCTAGCCAATTGTCTTGATCATGGAGTATCATTGAGAAATATAAATCTTTTTGGAAAAAATAGTGATATTACTCATCGATTGATCAAGAATTTCAATTTTTGAAGGCAGTATTCGACATCAGGACAAAGCTGATCATTGATGGTGGAAGTTCAAATGTTCTTTTAATTTCATTATTATTTCAAATGTTGTCTTAATTTCATTATTATCCTTTGAAATTTATAGTCTTTAATTTCATTATTATCCTTCGATAACTATTTTGTTTTGATTTTTTTAAATTGTGTTTATTGAGATAATTATAATCCATAATTCATTTTAAAGTTTAAGAAAATACTCGAATTCTTAGCCAATTTTCAAAAACAAAAACAAAATTTCAAAAACAATCCTTTTTAAAGTTCTCAAAACTTAACTTGGTTTTAACCAATAAAGTCATGAGTGGTAATTTTTAAAAACCAAATGACATAAGAGGTCCCAATGTGATTTTTTTTTAATGAAGAAGAACAAGAGTTCAAATCTATGATCCAGCAGAGATACATAATATATTATATGCTTAATCACTTTGGTTATACTTAATTTTAAGTTTTAAAACGAGCATCAATAAATTATTAAGTTTTAGAACAAGCATCAATTTTTGTTGAGATCATTATAATTCATAATTCAATACAGCAAAATCTAAGACATTCACGTTAACTATTAGTTCATATGAATTTTAAAATTTAAACTTGAAAACCTTCATTTTGATTGATGTAAAGTTTTCATAATACTTTAATCTAGTAATGATAAAAACTGCCCCAGGCTAAATTATAAAAAAAAATACTACTAAACTATGAGGTTTGTTTCAAAAATGCCCCTAAGCTTTGAAGAGTTTCAAAAATACCTATGAACTTTAAAAAATTGTTCAAAAATGCTCTTGCCGTTAATTTTTGGATGAAAACCGTTAAAGTTTCAGTTTCGTTAATACCTTGAACTTTCAAAAAAAATTAAAAAAATAATTTTATTAGAAAATGTTTTTTTTTCTCTCATCGTACCCCATGAAAATTAACAAGAAGTTTTACCTAATTGTCATGTATTCATACCCTAGAAGTTTTTATTCTCTTTCCATACATCATTTCAAGAACTTGACTAATTTTCAGCAAGCGTATTTTTGAGACATTTTTAATGGTTTTCATCAAAAAAAAAAAATTAACAACGAGAGAATTTTTTAAACATTTTTTTAAAGTTTAGGAGTATTTTTTAAACTTTTTAAAGTTTAGAGACATTTTTAAAACAAAACTCATAGTAAACAAACGTTGTAATATAACCCAACGACAATTAACATATACAAGAGGTTAGATACTCTATTCTCCCACTCAAATGTTGTACTCAAAGAATATACAAATTTGAATAAATATTTATATTTAATAACATGAAAACAAAAACTTAACAAATAACAAAATAAGATAAGGAAAAAACTCTGTAGACAAAATCATTGCTACAAAGTTTATTTTCCTTAGTATTTATTTGAGAACGAAGGATTCCGCTGCTTATTGTCATTCTTCCCCTCGCAAATGTCCTTGGAGAACAAGTCGTTCAAATAAAACAATATTCTTGTAGTATCCAATAAGCTCATTAATAACCTAAATTCCCTTGAAGAGCTTACCATCATAATCCAAGGGTTTTAAATGGTTTTTGTTACGTTCAACAACATAGGGTATTCCATCCTCTAGACCTTACTTACCATTGAGGGTATATACCTTAGCCTATTAAACTATGTTCGAGCTAACAAGAGTTACGAGCTACTGTTGAAAAACATAACATTTAATCACTTACTAGTGAAAGATTCTCATGCAAATCCACCTCCTAAAATCATAGCCATTCCACCAATCCAATAAAACAAAATGAAGAATAGATAAAAAGAAAGTTATGCTTTACTAAATGCAGCTAAAAAGTTCAGTACATGAAATTCATCTTTTAAACAAAACCAGATAACTCTAAAGCCAAAATATAATCTATTTAGGATAGACAGCATAATCAAGTCTGATACCGTACAAGAAAAATAAATATACCATGATCAAAACAGAGACTGCAATTTCTTCCCAACAAAAAGAAACAAGGAACAGCATCATCAATCACCCTTTCTCCTGAAAGAACACCCCTCGGTGAGTCTAGCACGTCCTCCAGTTGGCTGGCACAAGACTGTCTGGCAGTTACCGCATACCACGACAGTTTGAGAGTGGCTGAAGACGGTGGTACTGCATTTCATTGACAAAAAAAATCAATCAGAAAATTTCGTTACACAACAGCTTAATGCAGAACCCAGATGAATGCCAAAAACAACAAACTAATGAAAAGTGATGGCACTTACATGTTGAAGCATCCCTGGCACTTGACGTCCTTCAAGTCAACAAAACACAACAATTAAGGCAAAACTTGTTAGAATATCATATAAATCAAGGATAAAATGGAAATATTAACAGCTTGCCTTCTGTATGCTTCTACAAGAGGAGCCTCAATAAATAAAATTCGATGTGCTAAGTTAAAAAGACAGTAATACCAAATGGAGTGGAGTTGTTGAAATAGAAGAAAAAGTATACCATGAAGAAGGAGTTGGGCGATTGCACAAGACGCTTGAGCTTGTGCTTCCTCTTCTCTAGCTCAGCAGGTGGATTCAGCAAATCAATATCATTTTGGAGAACCTATTAGGGGAAAAAACAACACATTCCATTTAAACAACTCCAAAGATAAGAATCTGAAACAGATTCTTTAGACCAAAACATTGCAACGAGGATAAAAGGAATTGAATAGACAAGAAATGGGAAACAACAAGTCAACAAAATCAGCAAAAATTATGTGCTACATTAGGAAGCATAGACACTATTAAGAGTATTGCATTGGTTTTCGCTCTTCTAAGATATCAACATGCTCGAACATGCCTTTGAATTACCTCAATATTTAACTTTGTGTTTCTTAAAAAAATCAAACATGTTAAGGACACATGAGACACGTTCAAATAACTTGAGACAATATGAAGAAAAATGTTTAAAAAATTATATGATAAAAAAGGTTTCTTCTTCATCAAAGTAAGAATAATTGTGCAATGGTCCTTTCAATTTCATGAGACTAGATAAAAATAAAACAGCGGCGAGTTGGAAAAGAGAAAAACAATAGAAGATTCTTATAAATAAATTCAGGGCAACAGATAAAAATAAAGCTCCCTGCTAATTGGAAAACCAAAAAAAAAAAAAACAAAGACTCTTCCAAGAAACTTCGGGGCGTCAGAAGTAAACCACCAGTGTGCAAAGTTTTGCGCATGGTTCCTTTGAATTTAATGCAGGTTTTCAGTGTTTCTCCAAGAGTTGGGGAATAAAAAGATTTCATTACTCTAAATCGGCAAACATTCCTTTTCGTTCTCGGCCGATGTTATAAAATATTTTTTCAACAATCGTTCGTGAACGAACAAATCCATCTCTCAATCATCAAATCTGGAAAGGAAAAATATAGTAGAAAGAAAACCACAAGTCTTCCCGGAAACAGAGGTTTCAAATGTATCAATTCTTCCTATCCTCTTCCTACAAACATGAATCCATACACTTGAAAGTGTTCAAACAAAGTACGGGGCATAAAATAAACATGAATACATTCAACTTTGCAGCCATAGAATTTTCAATAAACAAACAGATCGAAAACGAAAGCCGAAAAGTTACAATACATTAAATCTGAGTAGAAGAGGAATGAGAACTCACCATCTTGGAAAAATCTCGAAAGAAAACCGGTGGAAGAAGGAAATCCTGCGAAGTCTATCGAGAATACCGCACGACCGCAGCAGAGGGAGGAAGCAAGAACCCTAAAACCTCGATCTTATATATAAGGGTTACGTCAATGGGCCGTGTACAAATGGGCTTGTTAAGTTTGAAAGCAGATTTCGGGCCTTTTAAGTTGGATTATCGATGGGCTTTGTCTGGGTGTGGATATTGGGCCCTTGCACCTCATTAAAGCCTAAAACTTTAGACCCATTTGATAACTATTCGGTTTTTTGTTTTTTAAGATTTATAAGTTTCTTTGTTTTGTTATCTATCTTCTTCTCGTGTTTTAAAAAATCAAGTCTAAGTTTTAAAGACTAAAAAAATATAGTTTTTAAAAACTTGCTTTGTTGTTTGAGTTTGTTTAAGAATTCAAATGTTTCCCTAACAAATATGAAAAACAATAGTAAGAAAATAGAAGAAAAATAAACATAATGTTTAAAAATCTAAAATCAAATGGTTGTAAAATGGGAGCCTCGACTATCAAATTATGAACAATTGTTGATGATGGAAAAATATATCAATTTGGTTAGGGTAGGTACAGTTTTGGTCCTTGAAATTTGAACTTTGCTTTATTCGATCCCTACTTTGTTCATTGAGTTTTTAAACTATTGTTTTTTGTCATTGAGATTAAATTCAAAAGTTGGGATCAAACATGTCGCTTTTGAAATCTCATGAATCAAGTTTTGACTATATTCAAATTTCAAATATTAAAAATGTTACTTTTAGAAAACCAATTACTAAATAAAAACTAAATTCAAAATTCAAGGACCAAAAGTGTTTCTTACCCATCTGATTAAAATATTATTTTAGTTCTTATATTATGACTGTTGTTATATTTTGGCATTTATTATTTGAAAGTATTGAAATTTAGTTCTTACCCTCTCGATTTTTTTTTTTTAAATATTCGTCCACCATTAGTTTTGGATTAAAATTAGCTAGTTTGTAAAAATAAAATAAAACTCACTTGTTAGTTTTTTTTTTCATTATTATTTTTTTAGATAAGTTCTCTCTTCCCTTTTCCTTCTCCCCATCTTGAAGTAAAATACATATGGCATTGGTGTGAGTGGTCATTGCTCTATTCTATTGTCCTTCTCATTTCTTAGTCACATGAAAAAATATTTTTAGTTCTACAGTAGTATGAAAATTTTTCCATGTTTCATTCATTATTTGCGGAGAAAAAAGCATTTTAAAGTATTATACCATTAAATGACGTGTCAAATACTGAATGTAAGGAATATGTACTACCTTTGTACTTGTAATTTTCCAGCATCCCTCTCGTCCGTCCCTTTGTTGCCCCAATGGCGTTATACCATGTGACTTACAAGTAGTGTAGAATTTGTCGCTTTGTTGTCATGGTTTCAAGTAAGAAAGTATGATAAACAATGGCAATGACTCAAACCTACTATGTGTAGTATATAATTTGATAGTGCAAATCTATCATTCATAGTTGGAGAGAAAGAGGAAGAGGTGATTGGAAAAGACGATGATAGATATATGGAAAGTGATAGTGGAAATGAGTTATTTGAAAACCATTTCACTTATTAGGAAAAATAAAATAAACAAAATACATTGTTCATGTATTACAATGGTAAAATCACGTAATATTGGAAAATACACCAGTTAATATTTGAAGGCTAATGAAGAAGATATCATTTGAAAAACACACAAGTTAACATTTGAAGTCTAAGAATATACCATTTAAAAAACAAGTGATTGGAAAAAATGGATGCATGAATGAAAGTAATTCATAAAAGTAAGGTTCGCCAAGTCTAAACTATTATTTGTTGTAACCTAGGTGGAGAAAAATTATTGGATGAGCATGAGGAAGCTACCCGAGACGGATCTATCATAGATCCATAGAGGTTCAAACTCTAAAGTTATTGGTACTAGTAGGAAAAAAAAAATTGGTACCAAATATCATAATTTGGGCTATTCATTCTCATGACAATTTTCACTTAAGCTCCTTTACTTATAAATTAGGATTAATGTACGCCAATTTAAATTTTCACCTTTTTTTTTGTGGAAATGACATAGTGGCTAGTGGGAGAGGCAAACAACTCCAAAAATATTTCATTTCCACTTTTTAAGAAACATTTATATTTTTTTATATAGAAACTAATAAACAACTCATGTGATGCAATTGAGCACAGGTCAACTGACATAAAAAGTTTATACGACTAAGAGGTTTGTGGTTCAAAACTCTCCTCCACATGTTATAAAGAAATAAATAAAAGCAGAGAGAACATGTGGTGGATGTGAAATTTTGTATTTTATTGTAAAGTATAAAAAAGATAAAATTAATAAAATTGTTTAAATTTAACTTGATAAAAATATAACCTATTAGTTTGAATCAACATATATTATTTTGTAGTAATAACAATTTCTTGTATTAAAATGAGATGTTTCAATTAATGCACAATTTAAAATGAAACGATAAAAATCAATTCACTATCGTTTAAAAAAAAATACAGTTCAAAATATTTGGAATTTGTTTTATGAGTTCCAATATATTTGGAATTTGGATCAACAAATTAAATAATCTCTACAATATACCTTATTTATAACTTCAACAGAAAATTGTCACCAATTATGACAAAACCAGTCGTTGTGTTCGTAAATTATTTTCATAATGTACATATCAACTTAACCTAATTTAAAAAACTAAGACAAAAACTGAAAGTGAGCATAGCTCAGCGGTAATTGACATATATTTTTAACCATGAGGTTAGAGGTTTGAATCCCCCCACCTCCAAATGTTGACTAAACCCTTTGTTTTATACCTCTGAATTCGATTAGGTTGGTTTCAAAACTGCTGTTATTATTATTATTATTATTTTTTGGTAAAATTCATGGTTTGAAAATGACATGCTTGCATACCTAATATTATTTTAGAAAAAGCCTTTCGAGATAATTTTGAAACAAACTTTGAACTTCTTAGTCTAAAATGAATCTTTGAAAGTTTTGGTATAATTGGAACCAATCTCATAATGGGATTTGATGA
This sequence comes from Luffa aegyptiaca, assembly GCA_017139565.1. Lineage (NCBI taxonomy): Eukaryota > Viridiplantae > Streptophyta > Magnoliopsida > Cucurbitales > Cucurbitaceae > Luffa > Luffa aegyptiaca. The sequence continues at coordinate 14,984,075 of CM029403.1, forward strand.
TTTTTTTTTTAATGCATCAAATCTCATAATGGGAGGATATTTTTAATAAATTGTTTAAAACACACATTGGATTGAGCTTATAATTTAATTAAGTTGAATTATAAAAAATACCCCTGAATTATGTGATTGGTTTTCAACTATAACCTGATATTTCAAAAGTTTCATTTTAGTACTCGAAGTGTTGAAGTTTGTTTCAAAGCAACCTTTGAGACATTTTTTTCATTAGATTTATGTAGGGGTGTTCATCGGTCGGTCGGTTTTCCAAAAATCTGGAAACCGACGACTTTCGATGGGTGCTGCCAGCCGACCGACCGAAAGGTCGGTTCGGTTGGTTTTTTTTTTTTAAGATCATGAGAATTGAGATGAAGAACGGCGGTCGGTCGGTTATGTGTAAAATCGGTCGGTCGGTAGGTAAGTTATGTGTTTTTTTTTTTTAATGGTTTTTATATATATATATTGGGCGGGCGGTCGGTCGGTCTGTCCATTATGTGTTTTTTTTTTTTTTTTTTTTTTTATATATATATATATAAATATATCGGTCGGTCGGTCGGTCGGTTATGTGTAAAATTGTTTGGCCGACCGACCGACCTCCCCAATTTAAGAACCGACACCGACCGACTTGGTCGGCTAACCTACCGACCGCCGTCGGTTCGGTCGGTTTCGATCGGTCGTGTCGGTTTTCGGTCTGAAGATGAACACCCCTAGATTTATGTACGAAAAATGATGGGTTTTGCATATGCGTCGTTGCTTATGTAAACGTATTTTGAACATATACATGGACAAAACAACAAAAATACATGCAAACACATCATTTTCATCCATAAATTTAACGGAAAATGTCTATAAGAGTCATTTTGAAACAAACCTCAAACTTCAAGGGCTAAAATGAAACTTTTGAAGGCTCAGGATATAATTGAAACCAACCCACACTAGAAATTTTTTCAAAATGATTTATTTTCAAAATTAAACACTTGAAAAGTTAAACCAAACACATCCTTTATTTATTGAAGGTATTTTTTATAATTTAACCATTTAATCGTAGCTGATAGCCCAAGTCCATCATCATTCACTTTATGTTAGGGTTTTTAATTTCCTACCAGTGCCGCAGTAACCCAGCCGCCGGATCGCAGTCTCCATTGCAGCTTCGTCGACGACATCATCTCTTTGCTGATTTACTGCCACTGCCGAAGTCGATAGTCTTCCGCCCTCTTCAATTATCGTCTCTCGTGCTCATAGTAAGTATTTCTTTCTCAATCACCCAACCCTTTGCTCTTCTGTTTTTGCTTTTAATTCTGTTGTCGCCATCCCACCGCCGTCCCGCCCTCGCCATTAGCGAACGACAGATGTAAGGAAGCATTTTGAAGAGTGTAAACGAGTTTAGAAATGGAGGGTGTGGCTTAGATTTTGCTATATGACCTAGGAGGTTTTAGGGTTTTTAATTTTATATAATCTAGAGCAACTTTTCATTTCGGATTTTTTGAGCACTCAAATTCCCTAACTTATCTTGTGATGGTGGTAAATTCCCAGATTAGGTTGTGAATTATTTTGTTTAACGAGAAATCTAGAAGGGAAATTCTTCAGCTCCCCATATTACAATGTCGACTTCGTATTTTGGATGCCAGTCTTTGAGATTTTCCCCGACTGGACGCTTTTTTGTATCCAAGAACTTCGGTTCCAAGAAGTATAGTTATAATCCTGCTTTTGCTTCTATGAGCGAATCGGGAAAAGACCTCTCACTTCAAACGAAGGTACTTAGACTATTTCTTTCTTTTACTTTTCCATGGAGGAATCTGAGTTTTTTTTTTTTTTTTTTTTTTTTTTTTTGAATCAGTAGGCACTCGTTAGGTTACAATTGGGTTGTTGTGCAATGTTGATACCGAGTTTGTGTCGTCATTAATTTGGAATAATGCTATCTCCCATGGTTTGTTTGTTAAAAAGTGTGGTTTATGAATTTTGATCTGTAGTTACTTTGTTTTCTTTCAAAACCTTGAAATGGTAGGATAACTTTCTCATTTTCTATTGCGAGTTTATGCAAGCCTGTGGCCATTGCACTCTCATGTGCTTTGTGCTGAAAGTGCTGTTTAAGACAATCATGGGTACGTATGATATATGCTAATAAGGTGTTGAGATTTTAAGAATGGGGATGTAATCAGATAAAAGAGTGCTCTGTACCCTTTTGAAGGCAATATTTATATACTTTTTTCTTTGAATAAAAAAACAATTATACCAGACTTATTGAGGAATCTATCTGGTTCATTTGGTAGGGCCCGTTATATGTCTGGAAGAAAAATTGGGGAGATTGGATCAAAATCTCTCCATGGTGTTCATCGTTGCCCGATAATACTTATTATTATTATGCGAGCTACATCTGGATTCCACATTCTATAGAATCCAACTCCGTTGAGTTGATTGTGTTGATGTAATCTCACATTTCTTTGCATGTTGTAGTCTTAATGTGTGTGCTGTTGAGCATGTGGTTTTTAAAACGAAAGCTGCACGTATATTTTAATTTTTCATTAATGTTGAAGAATGCTTGCTTCGCCACTATTTTCTTTTTGTATATGGTCAACGTAAAAAACAAGTTTCCAGAACCCCAGAACAAATCGAACTAGGACATGATTATTGTGTCATTATGTTAACAATCAAGTTAATACGATGAACATAAAAAAACATTGAATAGCTGCCTATTAGTTATTGTACACTCTAAAAACTCCTTGAAGATGTATAAGGATGGGGATGTAACTAGATAAAAGAGTTCTCTGCACCTTTTTGAAGCAAATATTTACATACTAGTTTTTTTTTAAAAAAAATTTTTACCAGACTTAGTAAGGAATCTACCATGTTTATTTGGTAGGGCCCTTTATATGTTTGGAAGAAAAATTGGGGAGAGTAGATCAAAAGCTCTTTAAGGTGTTCATCGTTGCCCGATAATATATCTTATTATTATGCGAGCTACATCTGGACTCCACATTCTATTGAATTGATTGTGTTATATATTCACACAATTCTTTGCATGTAGTCATACTGTGTGTGCTGTTGAGCATGTGGTTTTTGAAAAGAAATCTGCACGTAATAGTTTAATTTTTCATTATTGTTGAAGAATGACAGCTTATTCACGATTATTATTCTTTTTGTTTTATGATCAACATACAAAACAGGTTTTCACAATCACTAGAACATTTGGAAACAGGGAATGATTATTGTATCATTATTTTTTTTGGATATCCGTGAGCGTTCGGGTCAGCTTGCACGCACCTTGACTAATCTCTTGAGATAACTGCCTGACCCTACTACATTTTGTATTGTATCATTATGTTAAATATCAAGTTAATATAATGAATGTAAGAAACAATGAATAGCTGCATATTAGTTCTTTTTACTCTCTAAACCCCTTAAAAATTTTGTATTGTGTGACGGAGTGAGGATTTACTTTTATAATTGAATGAAAGTTGAAAAACCATGTTCTGGAGGTTAGTAGATGTACAGTCGTAGACTAGGAATTAAAGTTCCATGTTATACCAAGGACGGGGGCAGATTTTTCAGGATTTCATAGATGTCTAAAAAAGTGGTGTAGGGTTGCCCTCCATAAAACTCAGTGATGTGCACTGAGGTTTGTGCATGCACTGGATACATGTGCCTTATGCTAAAAAAAACTCGGTGTCATACATTCTATTGGATAGGCAGGACGTATGCTAACAAGGCGTAGATATTTTAAATATGGAGATGCAACCAGATAAAATACTGTTTTACACTCTTCTGAATGCAATATTCAGAATATATATTTTATTCATGAACCACACGATGAAGAATTTGACCAGACTTAATAAGGAACCTATCTTGTTCATTTGGTAGGGACCATAATGTGTCTGGAAGACGAATTGTGGAGATTTGATCAAAATCTCTTCAAGGTGTTCATCGTTGCCCAATAATACCTCTTATTATTATTTGAGCTACATCTGGACTCCACATTCTATACAAGTCCAACTCATTTGAGTTGATTTTATTGGTTTTTTCGCACATTTCTTTGTATGATGTACTCATGATGTGTTCGCTGTTGGAGAATATGCTTTTTGAAAAGAAAGCTGCATGATTAGTTTGGTTCTTTTGTTTTGAAAACATAAATTTTGATAGTTCAAAAACCCTAATAGAATATAGGAAAAAAAATCTATTTGTTCATTTCAGTTGAATTGATTTTGTTGGTGTTTTCTTACAGTTCATTGTATGATGTACTCATGATGTGTGTGCTGTTGAGAATGTACTTTTGGAAAGAAAGCAGCATGTCTGTCTATTTTGATTCTTCATTCCTGAAGATAGACATTTTGATAGTCCGAAGATCAATTTTGGAAACAAATGAGATTTAAACCAAAGTCTTATCATAAAATCTCATTCTAAATATCTTTTTCTTTTCCTGCCACAATTCTTCTGTTTTTAGTTCTTCGATAGTTCACACTATTCTGTTACTAATACAGAATGAGCCATCATGGTGTTTATTAATACCAAGATTCGATAAGTTGAGGACTGATATTGCAACTTTCAACTATGCTCTCTCTTTCCCTCTTTTCTTTTCTTCTAATTAGCTTATCATTGTAATCAAATAATATCGAACAGTATGTTCCAGGTTGAGACGCTGTTAGATAGCATAAAATGGGATGATAAAGGTCTGGCAGTAGCTATAGCTCAAAACGTTGACACGGGAGCTATATTAATGCAAGGATTTGCAAATAAGGAGGCTGTTGCTACAACTGCTTCCCAACGTAAGGCTACCTTCTATAGCCGATCCCGATCACAGCTGTGGACAAAGGGAGAAACCTCTAATAACTTCATAAACATTCACGACATATTCCTCGATTGTGATCGTGATTCTGTACGGCTCTAATCGACTATGACCTAAAACACAAGCTTATTGTGGTTTACTGTGCATGGCTAACTCAGTTTTGAAACTGATTGTTAGATAATTTATCTCGGGAAGCCCGATGGGCCTACTTGTCATACTGGAGCTGAGACATGCTATTATACATCACTTGATGATTTGATAGATAATCAACAGGTCTGCTGCATTAAAGCATTAACGTAATTGTTTATGCCTAGTGAGGAGAATGACCTTGTGACTTATTTGTCTGTTAAATCTTGTAGGATGCAAAGGATAAGTTGGCCTTGTCCACTTTGTACTCATTAGAGAATACAATCTCCCAACGCAAAGCAGAAATTGCAGCTCCACAAAATGGCAAGCCCTCGTGGACGAAGCGACTATTACTCGACAACAACTTGCTCTGCTCTAAAATTAGGTATCATGTTCGAAATCGACATTTAGTAAGTTACTTTCTGCTCCATGTAGTCCAGTTTCTGACAGGTTCTGCATTTGTTCCAATCTTGGTAGGGAAGAAGCAGATGAGTTGTGTCGAACGTTGGAAGAGAGTGAGGATAAGTCTCGCACTGCCTCGGAAATGGCAGATGTGCTGTATCATGCCATGGTTCTCCTGGCAGTTAAAGAGGTAGAGATAGAGAACGTTCTTCAAATTCTACGCCAGAGATTTTCTCAGTCGGGTATCGAGGAGAAGAAAAATCGAGCGCCAAAAAGTTAACGAACGAGCTACTACTAGTGTGTATCGATCAACTATTGATTATCAGCATCTTTAATTATGGCAATGTGTATGCATGATGACCACACAATCACATGAATTTATGTAGTACGAGTTGTTGGGAAGAGGCTTCAATAAGAGAAGCTAAGTTTTGCATTTCCATTGTAATTTGGAAATCTAGCAGTCTTAAATTGCCATTGGTTCTTGTATTGTTGTTTTATAACTCTTTGTATTGTTGTTTCATGTAAAGTTTTAGAAGTAAAATATATGAAACTTAGAAGGATAAGAATAAAGTTTTTGAACGTTGAAGGAAGAAAATGAAATAATGAAAGTCAATTGATTAAAGGCTAAATTATATATATAACTTTGTAATTTGTTCAATAATACCTTTTAATTTTTAAAAGTTAAAAAAATAACCTTGATCTTTCAAAAACGTTCAAAAATGCCTTTACCATTAAATTTTGGATGTAAAACGTTAAAGTTTTCAGTTTCGTTTCATTGCTACTCTTGAATTTTCAAAAAATTTCCAAAATATCCTTATCTTCTTCCTCTCTATGCAAATTCTTTCTTTGTGAAAATTAATGAGAAGTTAAGGGTCTGTTTGCCAATAAGAGTTTGGCTCAACTGGCATAAAGTTGTACTGATAACCACAAGGTCTATAGTTTGAATCCCCTCCTCACATATTGTCAACAAAAAAAAAAACGCCCTGCATCCTATCTATAGATCCTCTGTTTCAAACATGGGAAAGAAAAAACATTCCACATGGCAAACTTTAGATATGTTTTAGAAAATGATTTTTGCCTTCTTGGTGGCTTTGTATTGTGTATGTTAGAGCATTTTTCCCATTGAAAAGAAAACTTAAAAAGCCTATTTGGATTTTATATTGAAGAGATCATGTAAAAACAATACCAAAACTAAACACAAGACAGTCAAAATAATATAAGAAAACAATAAATTCAACTGAAAAAAAGCATAAGAAAATAAAGTAAAAAAGTCTTAAGTTAAAAAGTTAATTTGATTTGGTCCCAATAGGAATGTATCCTCTCACTTTACCTCTTTCAAGCCTTCTTCCTTATGATATAAATAAAGAGAGATAGGACCACTCTCATGGCTTACCCCCAACACCTCTCTATTCTATCTATGTGTTTTTAGGCTTTTTATTGCTACACAATATTGTTGTTTAGTAACAAGATTTGGTATTTATTGGACGGCTAAAATTATTTGAATTATTCGACGAGTTTTTTTTTTTTTTTTTTTTTTTTTTTTTTTTTTTTTTTTTTTGTTAGGAATACTCTATGTTAATAGGGTGGATTTATTCTATGGAGAGAAACCGATCGATGAGGATCGATTGGTTTAGAAGATTCATCATGGTTTCGAAATGTTCAATCATTAGTTGTATGTGTCAAAAAAATATAAGGTAAACTAGTTTTTTTTTTTTTTGAGTACATAAGGTAAACTAGTCTTATGATAAGTTGATTTTAAAAAATTTATCTAGGATTTCAATCGTCCTTCGTATCTAGTTGTCTTTGTAAAAAAAAAAAAAAATCCAAACTTGCGGAGAAAACTAAACAAAAAAAATAATCAGTTTAAAAAGTTCGACTTGGTTAAAATTTTCCCACTTTCTTTGGACACATGTGGAGGTAGACAGATTCGAACCACAAACCTCTTGATCATTAGTACATGTTAGTTGATCTATGATCCTGTTGGAAAAATCCTCTCACTTTTGATCATCATTAATTGTTTTTAAACTTTTCATTTTTAACTTAATGGAACTTTTATCTGATTTTTTTTTTTTTTTTTTTTTTTTGTAAAAATAAGAATAAAAATAGGTGTGGACTAATCCTAGGTAGACCGTTGAATTGATAATTACCAATTTAAAAAGAAGAGGAAGAAAAGAAGGGGGAAAAAAAGAAATACCAAATTGCAAAATCCCTTATGTCACATATGCCTAGCGTGACATATATATATTGAATAGTACGAGAGATTCAAATATTTGTTCTCTTTGTCGATACAAGCTTTATGCTAGTTTCTTTTTTAGTTCGTTTTATACTAGTTAAGCTATATATTCATTTGATATTTTAGTATCAAATATTAAATTATATAGTTTCATACATCAAATTAGGTGAACATATTTTCAAAATAAAAAAATATAAAAATTAGGTGAGCATAGAGCATCAATAATATTTCTTAAAGGTTTAAATTCTCATCTCCTGCCCAAACTATAATATTATAGAAAATAATAAAATTCATATGAATTCATTGACCAAATATATAAGGGAAATTAATTTAACTATCCGCCAACAAGAGCATAACTCAACTGACATAAAGTTGTATTGATAACCACGACGTTTGTGGTTCAAATCCCCCACCCCCATATTGTCAAAATAATAATAATAATAATAATAATAATAATTTAACGTATACATTTCATCTAAAGTTTTTTTTTTAATTAATGCCAAAGTGAGCATAGCTCAGCGGTAATTGACATATATTCTCGACCACCAAGTCAGAGGTTTGAGTCTTCTCACCTCCAAATGTTGTTGAACTAAAAAAAAAAAAAGTTTTCTTTTTTACTTCTACCATATGAATCTTTTTTTTTTAGTTCAACATTTGGAGTGAAGGGATTCAAACCTCTGACATCTTGGTCGAGAGTAAGTGTCAATTACCGTTGAGCTATGCTCGTTTTGGCCATATGAATCTCATGTTAACAAGAACATCGTAACTAGTGCTCTTGATCAAAAGGTTAAAAGATCAAATTCTATATGGTTGTTGTCAAAATAATAATAATAATAATAAATACTACATGAATCTGTTGCATTAAAAAACAAATGATTTTTTTATAACCATTTTTCTAACCCCGAATTATTAAAATGTTGTATAAAAATAATAATAAACGAAGAGAATAATCATTTCTCAAAAAAAAAAAAAAAAAAAAAAACGAAGAGAATAATCAAATTGAGTAGATTTGTTTAATTATTTCTGCTTGGGCAGAAGTAATCGTATAGAAAATAAATTCATTTTAAATGTATATAAATAAAAGCAGTACATATTAAATTAATACATGAAATGAAATATTATAATAAGTTGACTTATAAGGCATAACATCAATTTGATATAGATTATAGGGATGTGTAGAACTAATCTCTTAAATTAATAATAATTATAATGACATTATTGAAAGAAAGCCATAATTTTATTATATTTCTATGAATAAAATCCAATCAATACAATTAGCAAATTAAGAGCTAAATGCTATTTTCTATAATTTAGCATGATAAAATTATTACTATATATTTTATAGTCTAGATAAGTCAATTTTTTTTAATAACAAGACGTATATTAAGTTAAAACTTGTAAAATCATAAAAACTAAATTGGAACTATGTCCAAATCTTAAGTACCGTCAATTCAAGTGCAACTTAATGAATAAGGACACATATTACTATCTCTAAAGGCATGATCCTCATTCGTAATTGTCAAATTCGAAAAAAAAAAAGGGAAAAAAAAAACTATAGACCAAATTTAGAATTTAATTTGATGTAAGGTGCTTCTCCATCCATTCCATTTATTGGATCTCACACTCATGGAGTGTGCCAGCAATAACCAATGCCTATGGTCCTTAGCTTTGCATAATTTTCAATGTAATCATTATTCATACTTTCAAGATTTGTACAAAATGTACTCAAAAAAAAAAAAAAAAAAAAAGATTTGTACAAAATTTGATTTTCAAACAAATAAAATAAGTTTGTACATTAAATTTGAGTCTTTTTTTTTTTTTTTTTTTTTTTTTTTTTTTATTTGAATGGGGATAGAAATAAATTTAAATTACATGTTTAATCCCTTAACTTCCATGTTTGTGTTTAATAAGGTATGTAACTTTCAATTTTGAATAGACTTCTAAATTTTAAAAATTTTAAATAGGTCATTGAAATTTTAATTTTATGTTTAAGAGGTTTTTGACATATCTAATATTTTTTTTAAAATTAATGACTTTATTATGAAAAATCTATTAGACACTTTCAATTTTTTTTTTCAAAATTAAACACTTGAAAAGTTAAACCAAATATATTCATCATCTTTCTTGAAGAAACATTTGAATTCTTGATCAAATTTCAAAAGCAAAAGACAGGATTTTGAAAGTTACTTTCTTTAGTTTTCAAAACATGACTTGAATTTTGAAAACACTTGTAAAAAATAAGTTAAAAATAAATCATAGGTAGGAGTAATGCTTATAAGTTTAATTTTCAAAACTCAAAAGTCAAACGATCACTACACTCTGTTTGATAACCATTTGGTTTTTGGTTTTTAAAATTCATGCTCATTTTCTCTCGATTTCCTTATAATTATTTTATTTTTATTATCGACACATGAATTTTTAGTCAATTTCCAAAAACAAATTTTTTTTTTTTTAATTTTCAAAATTTGACTTAGTTTTTTGAAAGCATGCCGATAACAAAAACAAATAAATTTATGAGTGTAACTAGTGTTTATAAGCTTAACTTAAAAAACGAAAAAATAAAAACCCTACCAAATAGTTATGGGTCTCAAAAATTGAAGTTGTAATTTAACCTCCTCCTACTACTCCTCCATTATCTCTTAAAATAATGATGTGACTGTTCTCTTAATTATAAATTTTGATTTGAAAGCTGTCTTTTGATTTAAGAGGTTGAGTCTCAATCAATTTCTTGAGTACTGAAAAACTTGCTTCAACAACATTATATTTCTTCATAATTTGTGCTTCAAAAAAAAAAAAAAATCTTAATAATTTAGAATTTTTTTATTCTTTATTTTTAGATAGTTTTACTCTTTATTTAATCTTTAAAAAAAAAAAAAATCCTTTTTAAGTCAAGTCTACCCACTTGAACCTACCTTAATTGGATTAAAACCTTGGTAGTTTTTAAAAAATTAGCATTCATAATTTCCATAAGTTTTTATGCAAGTATTTTACTTTTGACTCAATTACTACATAGCATAAATTTGATTATATTAGTTATATATTTTTTTTTTTTTTTAAGTACATCAACATTTGGGAGGGGAGATTCGAACCTCTGACCTCATGGTCGAGGTTACATGCCAATTACCGCTGAGCTAAGCTCGTTTTGGCTTATATTAGTTATACTTACAATCAATGTAATCAGTGAATTGTTCTAACTTATTTACACATATTCATTTTTTTTTTTTAATTTACAATTAATTTTTAACTATCGTTTTTGTAATATTTTATCTTGATTAACATTAATGTATTTATTAATATTCAATTAATTTTTATGCAAAAATAATTAAAAATAAATTATATAGACAGATGTTTCTTTTCCAAATTTCTAACTAACATTTTTTTAAAATAATTTGAGCTATGGTTTAGTTGACGATTAATTTCAATTTTAGTGACGTATAATTTTATTATTAGTTTTAAAATCATGAGGTGACAATTGCAAGTGGGTTATAATTTTCCCTTCCTTGAGCAGTTGATTTATTATTATTATTGTTTTTTTTTAATAAAAGAAAAGAATTTAGTTCATGAAGTGTCTTTCTCATGTTTCTAATATGGAGTTTCTTTTGTTCATGTGTCTCAATCTTGAAAAGATTTTGATAGCACATGATTAACCTTATACTTCAACCCAAAATTTTATTATTTATTTATTTTATGTTTAACAATTCATCACATCGAACTTTTTTTTTTAAATCTAAATTCTAAATTTTCCTCTCTCTTAAGTTTTAACCTGAGCTACCTGGTCAAATGTCACAATTGATTAGTGTCTCTACTGAATTCTATGTCAAAACCAAAACTCAAAAAGAAAAAAATGGTTAAAATCCTATATGTTCCTTCCACTATTATTTTCGACTCCCTTTTAAAATATATATTTTTGCTTCTATATGTTTAACTTTCATATATTTTTCTTCTTTTGGTCATTGTAATCTTAAAAAAATGCCCTTTAGTCATTGTGTACAAAATCTATTTAATATAAAATTATGACGATATTTCAAAAAATTTATGGGTTTAATGTCATGTTGAAATTATAACTAAAAAGTCGAAGAACATAGCTCAACTGACATAAAACTGAGCATACAACTTTTACTTTTGATCAAGAGCTTAGAGGTTCAAATTATCCACTCCACATGTTGAAAAAGAAAGAAATTATAACTAAAAAATGAAAAGAAATTATTTTTTTTTTTTTAAAAAAAACCCAAACGATCATTTTAAAGGAGAAACTGAGTGTGTTTGGTTTAACTTTTCAAGTGTTTAATTTTGAAAAAAATTATAGTGTTTGACAATCACTAAAAATGACTTATTAGAAAATGAAATTGATAAATAAATCATTTTAAGAGAAACATTTGAAATCAACTTTTTTTTTAATGAGTCTTAAGTAGACAATAACTTGTGTATAAAAGACACCTACGAGGAAATGTAACCAAACATATGAGTGTTTAAATTCTAAACTATTTTTATACAAAACATTTTTTAAAAAAAATGCATTCTTGACAAACATTTAAATTAAAATGTATTCCCAACAACAATTGAAACGATGGATTGATTTGAAAGCATATGAAACAAAAATAAATCAAAATAAATCAAAATAGACGTTTAAAAAGTAGAGTAGAAGTGTAGAAGTAGAACAACCAAAATATGATTTTTTTTTTTTTTTTTTTAAATTAAACTTGTTTTCTTTTCACAAAGAACCCTCTCTCCGTCTCTGTTTCACTCTGCAACAAAATTTGGACAGTTCTCGTGTCATTATCCACTCATCCTCGTAATATAAATCACCTTTTCTGAAGAGTTAGATAGAAGAATCCAAAGAACAACAGTCCGATTCTCACAAATTTTTTTAATACCACAAAATAAAAAATAAAAAAAAGCATTTGGATGTTTTAACGTGCTGCATATTCTCTTCCTTGTTTGTTTCTCTCTTGTTTATTCCATATAAATTTCCACTGTTTTTTTCCCCAAACCCCCCCCCCCCCCCCAAAAAAAAAAAAAAAAAAGGGTCAGTGGGACGAAGCAATGTCAACATAGCTGGCTGGTGGGGATCGTAAACCCCACATTGCCACTGCTTCGAATCTCCTTTTTATTTTTTGATGTTCTTGTTTAATTAAAATTCTTCAGAAAGGGAGCAAGCTGGAAAATGGGCAATGATTTGAGTGATTTGATTATTCTTTTGCTTTTACTTTTTGATTTTGATTTTCATTCTTGGGTTTCTGGGGTTGAATTTGTTTGCCGTTTTTGCAGCTCTGTGATTTGAACACAGCCAAGATGCTCTGTACACGACACAGCAAAATGAACCCACCTATTCTTTCAACTTGCAGTACCAGACAACACTATTTTGCTGCTTTACAGCCCACACGTTACTCAACAACAACAATATATATCAAATTTTAATTCCTCAAGTTTAATTTCACTTCCCCCTTTTTTCTCTTTCTCTCTCTACATTATCACTTTTCTTTGTTCTTATTGATCATTGATCGTTTTTCTTCCTTCTATTTGAGTTTTCGCCACATGGGTTTTGTTCCTTTGATTGTTTTGTTACTAGGGTAGCCGGGTTTTATGAATTGGGGTTTTGGGTTTTTATTGATTTCTTTTTTGAGGTTGTTCAGAATCACAATCAGATGGTTTTGAAATTGGGTTTGGTCTACTAAATTAAATTCAATTCTCTCTCTCTCTCTCTCTCTCTCTAGGTGCATTATTACTCTTTTGTTGTTATTGGTATTGATACCTTTTCTTCCTTCAATTCGAGTTTTGGCCACATGGGTTTTGCTCCTCTGATTGTTTTGTTAAAAGGGTAGGCGGGGTTTTGATCTGATTTTGATTTTGTTTTTGTTTTTGGTGGCGTTGAAATTTTCTTTTGAATCGAGTTTCTTTGTGGGTTTGTGGGTTTATATTAAGAATTTTCTTTTGGGGTTCTTATGGTTTTGAAATTGGGTTGGTTTGGTGGAGGGGAATACGAAGCAATAAAACTCTGAGAAGTTGTTGTCGGCGCGAGGTCACTTTCTGTCGGCATTGTCTGTATCCAATGATGCATTTCGTATTAATTTAACCAAAAAGTACCCTCCCACTGTTTCTGCTGTTGTTCAGCCGATTTCGTCATCTTCTTCTTCTTCTTCATACGATTTCAACTTCACCATTTGCAGCAACTGATGATCGGACTCCATTTTTGTGGTTTTGAGTTCTTTGATGCTCCATTTTTGGCTTACCAGTGAGAAAATTCTTCATCTGCTTTTGGAATGTGGGTTGAATTTCATCGGCTTTTCTCATCGTCTACTGGAAGGAGAAGAGTTCTGCAATTGCTGATTGTCAAATGACGCAACGCCTTCAGAAGATCTGCATCCTCTTCCATAGTTTCTTCACGATTTCAGGTTTGAAGTTCATGATGATGATGTTCATGTTGTGTGATTGTCTTCAATCTGTTCCTCTTGTTGTTGCTGAATTTAGATATTCATTGGGATGAGAATTTTGGGAAGAAAAAAGGAAAAAAAATGGAGATCTATAGCTTGAACTTCATTCTTGTAGTTGACTGTAAGAATTGCTTCAATATCAAACACTTTAGGGTAGGCGCCACGCACCCGGCTTGGTTTGTGATCTGAAAGTTTGTTTGTGAATGGATAGAATTCAGGATTCTTTAACTTATTTCGACATGGAAATGAAAACGGATCACGAACCATCTGGGGCCTTTTAACTTGTGGCAGTTTGTTCAATTTTGGCCCAGATTGTACCTAATATGAGTGTTGTAATTTTTCATTTGTGTTTCAGATTCAATGTATAATAGTGTGTATAGTAGTTGTTATACTGTAAAAAAGCATCAACGGTGAAGGGAAGAACCCACATGAGATGTCAAGGGTCCTTGCAGCAATATTAGGAGGTTCTGCAGGAGCCGTGGCATTGGTGGGATTCATTATTATACTTATAAGATTCTTAGCACGCTCTAGAAATGCTGCAAGAACTTCCGAGACTGGCTCTTCGGATCCTTCTGTTCAAGGTATTGTTTTCATCTTCATCGCCCAAGTTATCGATTAGCACATGTATTTTGTTTTTCAGAAGGATGATCATCAGTTGCTTGTGTTTTTGATTACTTGTAGTGGGAAGACATGTTGGGATCGAGCTGTCTCTACGGGATGCTAGGCGTTTCGACATGGCCGAGTTGGCGTTAGCCACTAATGATTTCAGCGACAAGAACTTGATTGGAGAAGGGAAGTTTGGGGAGGTATACAAGGGCATGCTTCATGATGGAATGTTTGTTGCTATCAAAAAGCGGCATGGAGCGCCTAGTCAGGCTTTTGTAGATGAGGTAATATTCAGTTATTGTCTTGTTAATGAAATTTGTTCTCTAGTAAGCGTTCCACATTGATATATGCTATCTGAACATGCATAATTTGAGCATAAATAATGAAAGTGTTTGATGATTACACGAGATCCTCGCAGATGCCTTAACCGTCCCCTGTGCTTTCAAACAATTGTTGAAGTTCTCGATTCAAGAGTTTCAAACTCTACTCCCATTTGTATAGCTAAGAATCTAATGATCGTATGCTAGTATCTCTTTTGCTCTTCACTCAAAGTCTATAGTGTGTTATTCCATTATTTTGGACCATCACCTGTTCTTAAAACTTCAGGACAAGTAGGTACAACCTATAGAGCGGATCCTATTCAAATGAGGTCGTTAAAGTCCCGGTTCTCGAAATATTTACTTGACACTTGAATTGCATACCACTTAACCTGTATTTTCTTTTGAAAATGTCATGTATTGCCTAAACCAAGAGTTTCACTTGACAGTCACACATCCTCTTCAGTTGCTCATTCTGCGTCACAAGTCAGTTATCGGCTTCGTTTCATGTTCTCAGAGAGGAAGGTACTTGCATCTATGTTCAATTCATGTTTTAATCTAATTTAGTTTATCTACTATCAGGTACACTTCCTCTCGTCTATTCAGCATCGAAATCTCGTAACTCTTTTGGGCTACTGCCAGGAAAACAATCTACAGTTTCTCATCTTTGATTACATACCCAATGGAAGTGTTTCTAGCCACATATACGGTAATGGTCCATCCAGCTAACTCGTGAAATCTTTACGGGTTCTTTACATGTAAAAACACTATTTCTCAAAATCCGCTCCAAACTCACTCTTGAAGGGCACGACTATGTGCAGGCACCGAGCAGCGTTCGGCTGAGAGGCTAGAGTTCAAGATCAGACTCTCAATAGCTCTGGGGGCAGCTAAAGGTGAACCTCTGCAAACAGTGAGCATTTATTTACATCTCTTGTAGATTGACTAACCATCAAGTATATCAATGGTGAAACCAAATTCTTATCTATGAATGCTTTCAAGAAACTCGTCCCTCGGTTACGTGACCCGATTGTCTTATGTAGGTATGGCACATATTCACACCATGAGCCCTCGTTTGATACACAAAAACTTCAAGACATCCAACGTTCTTGTAGGCGAGAATTTTTTAGCTAAAGTGGCAGATGCAGGACTTTACAATGTCATGGGAAGATCTGACATCTCAGAATCATCGTCTCGAGCAACAGCGGATGAGAT
Source organism: Luffa aegyptiaca (assembly GCA_017139565.1). Classification (NCBI taxonomy): domain Eukaryota; kingdom Viridiplantae; phylum Streptophyta; class Magnoliopsida; order Cucurbitales; family Cucurbitaceae; genus Luffa; species Luffa aegyptiaca. Next base: position 15,000,176 of record CM029403.1, read on the forward strand.
ATTCCTAGCTCCAGAGTATTCATTCTGAAACTTTCTACAATTGCCATCAGCACTGCATGTTTTATTATATTGTATTCTTCATCTTCCATCCTCTTTTGTAGGGTAAAAGAGTTTCGACAATTTTCCGAGAAAAGCGACGTATATAGTTTTGGCGTATTCCTTTTGGAGTTGGTTAGCGGTCAAAAAGCGACGAAAGCACCTGTTTCCGATCCAAATTATACTCTGGTTGACTGGGTAAGTAGTTTTCTCTACCCAAATGCTCATAGCCACAGCTGCATATTGAGAAATCTCCTCGAAACAAATTGGCAAAGATATGTTCATACGTATAATGTAAAGTCTAGTTTGTTTATATTCGTAATGTCTTAGAGGCGAAACTATATTTGCAACTAGCTGATCACGTCTTGCTCTAAATAATCTCGGTATCGATCATGCCTTATTAGAGACATTAATTTAGGTAACTTTGGGACATGGTTTTCTTTTCTCGATACGACTTCCATCTCGGGAAAGAAGGCGAAGGTTAATGAAACCAATACATAGTAATTTAGGCAATATTACCCTATTACTTCACATAGCTCTAGTGTATGTGGCATTTGAGTTGCACATAGGACGTTTCTTGTTTTAGCTTGTTATCTTCCGACTCTCTTTTATCGAATTTTGAAACCGTGTTTCGTTCCATGCCTATTTGAAAGATACAAAACAATCCGAAAAAGAGTGATATTGCTCGCATTACGGATCCGAGATTGGGGAAGAGCTTCACCGAGGAAGGTATGGCTGAACTGATGCATTTGATACTTCAATGCGTCGGATCTTCGAGCGAAAGGCGGCCGGTGATGAGCTATGTGGTGATGGAGCTTGAAAGGATACTGGAGAAAGAGATGAACTTGACAACAGTCATGGGAGAAGGAAGCCCAACTGTTACTCTTGGAAGCCAGTTGTTCAAAGCCACAAAGTAAAGAAAAGACAACTCAGGCTTGTTTGTTAGCCAAAAGTGTGGTATATGTGTAATAAGATTCTTTTTAGTTCTTTATTATTTTTTTCTTTCAAAAAATATTCAATTCCCTTTTTTTTTCCCTCCACATCAGAGAAGAAGAGTAAGAGACCTCAGCTGTTGTAAGTGTATAAAAAAGAAACAGCTGAATCATTCTTTTTATCAAATTTTTTTTTGTTCACATGTGTATGAAAAGTAAATGTTGTTAACTGATTGTTCATATGAAAGTGAAGGGGTGAGATTGGTGTGCCATATTTTTTCCTTCTGTCTTATTTTTATTCTCATTTTGCAGTCTAGAAAGCTAAAAAGATTTAATTAGTTTCTAGCATAATGTTTTCTTTTAAATAAGTCATAGCTTAAGAAATCTTCCAATATTGTGATATGAATCATTAAGGACTTCAAATTATTATTCACATTTTTTATTTCAAATTTTGATGTACTTTTATTGTTGTTTTTCAATTTTATCCTTCCTAGAACATATTAAATAGGCATGTGTACTTTTATTGTCATTTTAAACTTAGTCCTTTTGCTCGGGTTGATGAAGCGACATTTAAGTCTCGTTTGATAATTATTTGGGCTTCGTCCGACAATCATTTGGTTTTTGAAAATTATGCTTGTTTTCTCTCAATTTCTTTAAAATGGTTTTCATTTTTGTTAAAGAAACATGTGGATTTTTAACCAAAATTCGAAAAAAAAAAAGTTATTGAAAACTACTATTTTTAGTTTTTTTTTTTTTTTTAAAAAAAAAAACTACTATTTTTAGTTTTCAAAACTTGACATGGTTTTTTAAAACATGGAAAGAATGTAAAAGTAGTATTTATAAGCTTAATTTTCAAAAATCAAATAGTTATTGGCTTTGGTTTTTAAAATTTATGCTTGTTTCCTTACAATTTCCTTAGGGGAATTGTGCTAAATAGCTAGAGAAAAAAAGCCTTCTTGTTTTTTGGCTACAAATGTTCAGAATTCGCAGGGGTGGCTACCGCATTTTCAGGAACTGTTTTCTAGATTTTTTTTGACATTTTTACCCCTAGTATATACGACTATAGACAAACGCCGTTAACAGATTTTTTTTGTTTTCATTCAGTTTCTCCCCCCTTTTTTCGGGATGGATGAATCCCGATTTATAGGGAGTTCAGTTGGCGGGTTGTGTTCAAGTGTATAAAAAGATCTACCTATTTTTTAGGCTTAGGTTTCCGCGTTTCCAACGGTAAAAAAGATTTTATCCCTCACATTTTGTCCCTCATTATCCATGTTACAAAAGGACAACAATAAAAGTCGTAAGTAGTAGTACACACAGACAGATGACAGTGCATATAAACTACAACGTATATATAACTCATATGGGGGGTGGGACTGGGGTAAGTATGCATACATGCACACAGGATGCATGCGGAACACGTATGTATGTAATACTATAGACAGATATCAGTTATGGCATTCATCAGGTATTTGCATTCAGGTGAACATGGTATGGGGGGTTATTATGGTTACATATAGCAACACAGACAAAGACAGAGTGTATTTTTATTGGGCATTCCAAACATACACGATACAGGGGGTGATTAACTCAAATACAGGGGGGGATTAAGTGTATACACACACAAGTAGACACATCAGACCATTCCATGGATGTATATAATAGTACAGACAAATCAAAACATTTTTTCTATTAGACATGCCAATGTGTATGCACACATATACATATGAGTATACCACAAGCACACTTTTTCCAGAGAAGTTGCAATAACGATGAAATGGTATTTATCAGTACATACCACTATGACGGGTTCAACATTTAAGTCAAATCAACACAAACCCTCCACCAAAACCGCCTCCATGCATTTCCTCCCCACGCCCGTGCTTTTTGTCTTACAATAGGCCGGTATAATCGCGGATTGGAAGGAAAAAATGAATCCCGAAAATATACGGTTTCAAAGGGAATAAACTAAATCCCTAAAATCTTGGGATAATGTATTTGTTTGTTGCAAATATAAGGGAAGAGAAATGAAACTGTTACCTAGTTCAAATTTTTTGGTATAGTCGTCGCGTAGGGGGAGAATCGATTGAGCAAGCAAGAGATGGTCGTCGACGCGGCGGATGAAGGTGGTTGGCACGGCGGAGGTGGTTCGTCGGCGTGATATGAGAGGTAGGTAGCGATATACACTCTGTGGTGGCGGTGGGGAATAGTGTGGAATAGGGGTTTCGAGGGTGTGGAATGCTCTCAATGAGAGGTAGTCTTTTTAGGTTATTCAATTTTCTGGGGAAATTAGCAACTTGTTCTTATTTTTTGTTTTTTAATTTCTGATCTTCTTAGTTGTAGGTAGTATGTCTTCGGATTGAGATGACCTTTTTTTCAATTAATGCATTCCGAAGGTGTTTCTTTCTACTGAGGGAGGTTGAACTTTGTACTCCTTCCCCAATAAAGGTATTGACTCCTTTTTTCGGGAAGCAACTTTTTCCAGGAAGCAAATTTTTCCAGTAGTTAACAATATGATACACCTAGATTTTCAAACTAGTTTTATTTCTTGGATTTTTTAATTTCAAACTTCCTAAAATGTCTCCAACTTATTTTTAGGGGTATATTTTATCTCTCTTAAACTCTGATTTTGGTTTTAAACGTTAAGAATACGTTAGACAGTTTGTTGGGGGGCATATTTGTCTTTTACAAATAGGTATTTATTAATTATTAAATCATTTAGCCATCTATTTAATTTATAAACGTTTGTAGTTATATTTCAAGCCACCTATTTATTTTTAGCCGTATTTCTTGTTGCCCCATTTCCTTATCATAATTTTCACATTTATTAAACAAACATTTGAATATTTAAAAAACAAATACAAGTTTTTTATTAGTTTTCAAAACTTGACTTGGTCTTTTAAAACATTAGTTGAAAGTAGATAACAAAACAATTTTTTTTTGTAATACCACTAGAGAAAAATTGATTTTTTAAAAAGGAAAAGTCCATTATACCCCTATAAATAGCTTTATTTTTTGGTTAAATTATTAAAAATACCTATAAACTATGAGGTTGGTTTTAATTATATCCTAATTTTCAAAAGTTTCATTTTAGCTCTTGAAGTTTGGAATTTGCTTTTGAAGACTTTTTTTTTTTGATAAATTCATGGACAAAAAATGACGTATTTGCATATATATTATTGCTTATGTGAACAAATTTGAATATTTATGTGCAAAAAACAATAAAAACACATGCAAATACATCATTTTTCGTCTATAAATTTAGTAAAAAATGTATTCCAGATTCATTTTGAAACGAACTTTCAAATTTAAAGCATTAAAATGAAATTTTTGAAAGTTTAAAGTATAATTGAGAACTACTGGTATTTTAAATAATTTAACCTTATTTAAAAAAAAAAAAAAACACTCGGCCAACTTCTAAACCTAACTGCTCCAAGCCTCTTCTTCTTCTTCACGCCGTTTCCTCCTCCGTTTCAGCAGCTCAGTGTCGCTGCCGCTTCTCTTCCGTTCACTGCTGCCGCTGCCGTCGTGTTTCTTCCGCTCGTGCCGCCGCCACCGTCGTGTTTCTTCCGTTCGTGCCGCCGCAGATTTTCTACTCCCTTGTTGTTACTGGTATTCTCACCATCTCTATCAATGCCTTTCTGCTCACTTGATAAACACAAATTAGAACTTGTCTAATGAAAGAACAGAGAGTTTTTTTATTCTTTTTTTTAAAAATAACAATAACCGATTAGTAACAAAACGAAAAAACGGAACAGAAACGGGAGAAATGTTCTCGAGGGCGCAATTGGTACATATAGGATGGAAAGATGGTTTTGAGATACTGCATTATTGGCAGAGAGAAAAGTAATTGGATGGAAATAAAACCAAACCTGATTGTAAGTACTGTATTTGTTTGTGTATTGTCTGTCTTTCCATCAGACAACTCAAACTAGACTAGGACTTAGTTTTATGGAGTTGCTTTGATTGACTAAGCAATCTCCACATATCAATAATGGTAGATTATAATAGATGTTGATGAGTTATTGGATTAAAATTTTTGGTAGGGAGCCAATGAGCCATGTTAGGGTTGAATATAGTTCTTACAATCTTATTAAAAAATCATAGGCTCATATTGCTGAATGCTGACTTATGCCATTCAAACTTCAATAGTACATGAATTTAATAGGCAATGGAAATAGGCATGAAACGATTCTTTGCACTTACTATTTTGATCTTATTTTGCATTCTTTGTTGTCTTTTTTTTTTTTTTTGAAAAGCATTCTTTGTTATCTTAGTTATCTGCTTTATTTGTTGATTTTTGATAGATGAGATTCAAAAAGCAAAAGCGTCACCGGAAAGCTGTTAGATTTTACACTGCCTGTTTTGGATTCAGACAACCATTTAAAGTCTTCTGTGATGGAACTTTTGTCCACCATCTTCTCTCCCATCAGATACTGCCAGCCAATGATGCCATTGCTAAAATTCTTGGTGCCCCGGTCAAGCTTTTCGCTACTAGGTCTGTTCCTTTTATTGAGTCAAATCACATAATGGTTACTCCTATGACTTATTAGTTTTCATTATCTCATCACTTTGCAGATGTGTAATCTCAGAGTTGAAGGCTCTTGGCCAATCTTACTCTGAAGCTTTTGATGCAGCTAATTCGCTATTTACTGCAAGGTGAGCCACAAACATATTTCCATCATTGAATTTGAATGGTTTCTATTCATGATGACTGTTTCTGATTTTGTCATGTACTTGTGGTATTAGCATTTGTTGATATGAGGCACTGTAATTATTTGCTTGTTCAATTCTGTCTTTTCTGAGTTGAAATTACATCAATGTTAGATGCGACCATGAAAGGAGAAAGAGTGCCGAGGCATGCATCATTGATGTGATTGGTGAATCAAATGCTGAGCATTTTTTTGTTGCCACTCAAGATTCTCATCTTAGGAAGAAGCTTCAAGAGGTTAGTGTATTTTATGTATTGGTACCCAAAAATATTAATTTTCTATTACACCTATACTCCTTTCGTTTGCTTAAAATCTGATTATTTCACAATTGCAGCTTATGATCTTTTTTCAACCTTCTAGTTTATTAGTCGTTTCTAATTTCTGCTTTCTTTTCATATGCTAGGTTCGTTCTGCTTTTATAAAATATGCACTTAATTAGAAGTTCTCTTGGAAGTCTAATCATGTATTACTGGATCAGTATTTTTGTTATTGTTGGGCATTATTTTTATTATGTTTAGATTGAATTCTCCATGCCAGCTTGTATGGATGGATTTGTGAAGGATTGAGAAAGTTTCAACTTGCTGCCATGTCTACTTGTAATTCTTTTATGTATATGTTAGCAGATACCTGGGGTCCCACTCATATTTTGTTTGAGAAATGCACTTTTCATGGAGCAACCGTCTGCTGTGGAACGCCAGTTCGTTAAATCTGCAGAAGAAAAAAGACTGCATATGTCTGAGGGGGAACGCAATCTATTAAAGAAAAAAATGAAGTACGAAGTGGAAACAGAGAAAACTAACGAAGATGGAGATCTGGGGGATCAAAATTTAGAGACACAAGTTTTGGAAAAGAAAAAGACAAGAGTTCCAGATAATCTGAAGGATAGACCTCAATTTAAGAGAAAGAGAGCAAAGGTATTTTTCCATGACATTTTCTCTCTTTAGACTTGATTTTGTGCTTCAATTTGCATTATTGATTAATTAACTTCTTTAGTAACTTATGATTTTTATGTTTCGGTCATACTTCGAGCTTTCTATTTTGAAATACCATGGAATGAAGAGTTTGTAGTTCTTATATTAATTTTTAGGGGTGTGTTGACGAGCAAATTTTTGTTTGACTATGATTGTATTTTATGAGGTGTCGTCTGGCTGGTGTCAAATTGTTGAATTGCATGTATATAATAATATAGCTTTAACTAGATTCTTGGGTAAGTGTAATATCTGATTATTTGATATGAAACATATTAAGCCTCCAAATAAGTTTTGATCGATCAAAGTATACATTGTATTGAAAGACAACTCTAATATAATAACATGAACAAAACTTTTTTGAGTCTGGAATTTGAAAAGAAAAGTTTGAATCCTTTGGGGCTTTGCTGTCAGGGCGTTTCTTTCAGTTTGTTGGCTTGAAAGGAACAAAAGACTTTTTGAAGATAAGTTTACTGATCTTCATTCTTTTTGTGGGAATCTTCACCTTATTTTGCCCCTTGGTGGGTTCATAGTTATAAGTTATAACCAATTGCGTTGATAATACAACATTTGGATTTTATTTATTTATTTATTTATTTATTTTTATTATTTATTTTTATTTTTTTTAAATTTGTAATTGGGTCCTTTGGGTAGTATTTCTCTCTTTTCCTGCTCCTAAATTGTATTTCCTCTTATCTTGCCTAGTAAATTTATGTTTCTTATAAAAAAGGAGAAAAAAACTTTTCTTAGTCTTAATTCATTCCAACACTTGTAGGCGATGAGAAAAAAAGTTTAATGATACAAAACCAAGTTTTTTTTTTCATTACGTTAATGAAAACTGATGTTTTTCTTCCTTACATGCACATTTTTCGTTTACTCCTCCCTGTTTGCAATTGCATGCTTGGCCTTGGATTTTATAGAGTCTTGAGTAGAGTTGCCAGATATGAAATTGGACTGGTTTCGTGTAAAATTCCTTTCAGCTATTTTAATTGCAATGTTCAATCTGAATCATCTAAATAGTGGTGTTACTTTGAAAAATGTGCAATGAGGCACTGCTGTTTATAATTCATGGTGCCATTCAGTTGCTGCTTGTAGTTATTATATAATTATATCACTCACAATTTAAAAGGCTAAAAGCGGCTTGAGGCGGTATGAGGCGTAAGCCTCAATTTGAATTAAAAACATTATGCAAATCCTAAATATGTATGAACAGGTAATGTAATGCTAGACAGAATAAAAGTATAAAAAAAAGTCACCCTCTTGAATTGCTCCTTGAACAAAATTCCTACAAGTATATCTTTACTATTAGTACTATTATCACTTATAGGATTGACTTATTCTATAAATTTTTTTTTTCAAAGGTTTTAAAGCCTAAGTTACAACTCAAACCTTTATATTTTTAAAGAATGGGGAAACCTTTATATGAGGTGTAGAGACTTTAAGCCTCAATGCCTTTTTATAAAGGTGTAAGCCTCTTATGCTCCAAAGAAGACGCAAGTCTTGAGGCTAAAAGTCAGAGCTTTACCTCCTCAAGGCGTAAGCTTCCATAGCCTTTTAAAACATTGATCACTCAGACCAATTTTCTTCTTGATTTATGCATGTACTTTCATTTTCTAATCTCTCCACCAAACTCTGCAGGGTCCAAACCCTCTTTCGTGTTTGAAGAAGAAGAAAAAGCCCAATCCAAGCCAACATCCAGTTTCAGCTAAGGTAATTTTACAACTTCTATAATGTTCAGTGCCTTGGAATGCCTAATAGTCTATTCTAGAATAAGGTTGAAAGTTTGGAGACCAAAATGGGAGTTTAGTCTGAAATGTTTTTGAAAATTCATGTCTCAATCCGAGGAAATCTTAGTATAGCCATTATTCATTGTTATTGAGTTTATTAGTAGCTGTTTTTTCTAGTATTGTGTCTCTAAAAAAAAGGAATAAGTGAGGGAGACCAGGGATTCAACTTTTTTGACTTCTCCATGGTTCATCAGAAGTCTGAAATATTTCAATAATTTTCTGAGGTTGGTAATTTTGAAGGTGGCATCTTAGGTTTAGCATGCAAAAAAACTCTTGAAGATAAAGTTCCTTTTCCATCATGATATATAGTCATGAGAATGCAACTTTTGTTATTTTTTTTAATTACATCTTGCACCCAAAACACAGTATAATTATCTTATTATTTCTATGGAGTCTATTTCATTGTTTGTATTAAATACATATTTGTGTTATTGTGGCTGTGATTGAATTGCCCTTATAACGCAGAAGGATGATGATAATGCTACTGAAAAAAGGACTCGAAAACGAAAGCGGTCACGAAAGGCCAAAACGCCAACAGAGACGACGAGCACACAATAGTTGGGTCCTCAACTGATTTGGCTTCGGAAATTTTGCTGCTTTGACATAAATGACATAATTATTTTGTTTTAATTCATGGCAACCTTAGCTAGAGAATTAGTAGTTGGTTTGTTGTAATTAGGTACTTTTGAAATTTTAAGGACATATTAGACACTTTTTAAAGTTTAGGAGCCTATTCGACACAAAATTGAGAGATCAGGGACCTGTTGGATACTTTTGAAAGTTTAGGTACTAAATTTGTAATTTGAACATTTGAATATTCTGTATAAAAACAAGTACATTTTGTATTAGTACATTTAAGATTATAGTTAAAAACAAATTTGTGTCCCTCTAACAAAATTCTGGATCGATCTACCTAGTTTTGTTGGTAATTTAGAGGTAGAAGATTTTTGTGATTGGATAAAAAATGATTTATATGAATACATTGGGAGAAGAAAGGACTATTCTTCATATATAACATATTATCATTGAATTTCGTCTAAACACTACAATCTTAAGAGTTGGTTTATTTAGTCTTGTAATTGAACTCATTCTTCATTTTTATTTCACTCTTCTTGCTAGCTAGGACACATGCATGACTTACCTAAGTTGGAGGAAGAACATTTTGTTGTTAGAAGATTATGGTAACCCATGGATTTGGATTTTAATTTGCAATCCAACTCTTTGCCTTGAACATGGGTTTGGATATGGAACCCAAAATCTAAATCCATAACCCAAACGTCCGACCTTCCTAACGGAACCTTTTTCCCACGCCGAAGCCCGATGTGATCTTAGAGCTATTGACTCTACCCAACTCTCTCTAAGTAAGAGCTCACCCTTACTTAGCTTAGTCTTCTCGAAGGATATAAAGGTCCGTGCTTCTCATCCCCGCCTGGAAAACAAACAGTAGAGTCAGGCGAAGGACCTGACGCAACTCTACTACCGCCTTTCCTACCAAAAAGCTAACACAATCGAAGGAAATTACATAAGGTCTGGAAAGGGCTATAAAGAAGCCATGCCTATATATAGGCTCATTCTCCAAACGGCGCGGGGCCAAGCCTGCAAACACTAAGCGAGAACGGAAAGGGGCGCACAAACAATGTCGTTGCGCGGGGATGCGATTCGCCAAGCTGGGGCAAACAAAGCCGTTCGGACTTAGGCCCCTAGGCCCCACTGGGTGCCTCGCTCTAAAGGAGTGATACTCTTCAAAAGGGACTCAGAGAAAAAAATCTCACAAGTCATAACAAGCACTAACTAGAATAGCCCCGAAAGGAATGAAAATCAAATAAAAGTGAAAAGAAAATAACGTGTAAGCACGAACTAGAATAGTCCCGAAAGGAATGAAAATCAAATAAAAGTGAAAAGAAAATAACATGTCGTGATAAACAAAATAGAAACCACTTTTCCGAAATCAAACGCAAATAAAAATGACCCTAGGAATTAGAATTACAGAAATCATGGACCGAAGAAAAACAATTCCCAACATCGATAGAGAACCGGACTAGCAGAAGGCAAGAATCAAAGAATTGAAAATTAAAAGAAAAAGAACTTCAATCTTACTTGTTCGAATTTTAAATTCTATATATATATTAATTTTAAATTTTAAATTCTATTTTGACATAATTTTTCAAATTTATTTAGTTATGATTCTGAAATTTATAAATTTTTATTTTAATAATTTGTTTTCCTTTAGCTAACTTTGGAAAAGAAACTACTTTAATTTAAAGAAAACTTAAATTCACATAGAAATAGATGTGGTTTTTAATATTTGTTCACTTATTTCTCAAAATATATATGTGACAATGTTTTAGAGAGACTATTTTAATTTTTCAAATTTATTTAGTTGGAATTCTTTTGGCCCTTAGATGTGACTTGCATTTTAAAAATACCATAAAGTGTGCGTCTAGACCCTTTAGTTTGGCCTTTGCAAAAAAGAGTAAGACTTCCTTGACCGAGGATGCAAATTAAAGTAAAAAACCAGGGCAATTGAGAGTTATGGGCCCATTTAAATGTTGTTTTGTAAAAATGGGCCCAATTTTGAATTCACTTATTTGGGGACCCCTCATTATGTGAAAATACTAAATTATCCTTGCCCTTAAAAATTCTCCCTCTCTCTACCGTTGGCTTCCTTCTTCTTCCTCACTCTTGTGCTCCTTTCTCTCACGATTGCGCCCTTTCTTCCTCACGCTCGACTCCTGTTTCCTTGCAAATCTTCCGCGGAAATCAAGCTTACATCAACACGAGGTAAGTAACTACTATCATTTGTGGGTTTTAATCGCGCGATTTTATCCTTCGGCAATGTCATTTTTGGGTTTTGTTAGAAATCTAGGGTTTTGCTATATTCGCTGGTTTCTGATTAGGTTTTAGGGTTTAGTTAAGTTCGTCGGCGGTTTCTGAGGAGGGTAGAGGGAAGAAGAACACGATTTTGTGGTGTATAAGACCAAGGTTTCTGGAATCGAGATGCATCCCAGCCGGGATTCATCTTCTGTAATTTCTCGGTCAACCAGGAAATTTGACAGAACCTGAAGCATTTTCTCGGTTGACTGAGAAATTACAGAGAAAACGCACTGGAGCTTAAGGCTCGGTCAACCGGGAAAACGCACTGGAGCTTAAGGCTCGGTCAACCGAGAAATTTGGCAGAACTCGAAGCCTTTTCTCGGTTGACCGAGAAATTACAGAGACCAATCCCCCTCTCGATTTCGACCGGGATTTAGACCGGGAATTATGGCAGAGGGCTTGTTTTTAGTTAATTTTTTTTACTTTGTATATTTTAAAATGTTGATTATGAATTGTTGTAATTTGCTAGGTCTAGTATGGAAATCACCGAGAAAATCCCCCTCGCTGACCATTTTCCGGCTGCGTTGACATGTTGGTCACACCTAAACAAAACCATTAGCAATATTAAGTCAACCCTAAGTCCTACCCAATTAGACCTCTTTAGGCAAACATGTTTCGGGCCTTTAATAGATGTGAATGTTATTTTTAATGGCCAATTAGTACACTACATCCTCCTTAGGGAAGTAGAGGAGAATAGGGCAAATGTGATGAGTTTTAAATTGTTAGGTCAGAAGGTCTCCTTTGGTAAGAGAGATTTTGACCTCATAACCGGCCTTCGTCATTCATTTAGACCAATGAGGAGAGATAGAGAGGGCCCTCCCAATAGACTCCTAAGATTATATTTTAGGGAGAATGTAGGTATGAAGGTGGAGGAGTTAGATAAGTCGTTTTCGACCCTTCAGTTTGAGAACGACGAAGATGCAGTTAAGATCGCAGCATTTTATTTTTTTGAGTTGGCTTTGATGGGGAGGGAACGCAAACAACAAGTAGATGCCAACACTCTAAACTTGATGGATGATTGGGTTGCATTCTGCAACGAGGACTGGAGTACCATCGTGTTTGACAAGACGATCAAAAGTCTAAAAAAGGCATTGAAGGGGAAGGCTGAGTCGTACAAGCGCAAGGGCGGTGGTCCAAAGAAGCAGGAGACATACAGTCTGTACGGTTTCCCCTTTGCTTTTCAGGTTAGTAGATAATTAAACTAATTTTGAAATGTAATATTCATATAGTATGTACGATTTTTCATTTTTTTTTCTTTTATTGTTTCTTTACACAGATATGGGCATACGAGACTGTTTCATCTCTCACTGGACGTGTTGCCAATCGAATAAGTGAAACAGCCATCCCACGCATCCGTCGATGGTCTTGCTCCCACTCCCCATCATACACGATAATTGCTGATGAGGTTTTTGGATCCCGAGCGGTTAGTTATTATCATTTTTTAAATGTTTTGTCTTCATTATACAACCAACCACTAAATAAGTAATTTTTTTCAGGCTAGAGTTAGGTCGAGTCTTGTTTCTTCTGCGGAGGAGAGTCAATTCATGAATCGAGTGATGCATCCTCCACGTGCACCTGAGCCAGTGCCTAAGCCAGTACTAGAGCCAGGGCAAAAACCAGATGAAGAACGAGAGAGTCTACCTATTGTATCCGAGGCTAGACTCCCTGCTGTAGAGGAGGCTACTGTAGCCGATACTGAGATGTTGGATGTCATTGAAGCTTCTCCAGAAGTTTCAAATAAGAGAGGAAGGGAAAAAGAGGACGAAGACAAAGGTAAAGGGAAAGAGAAGGAAGTAGAAAAACATGATTTCGTTTATAATTCAATACCCTTGTAGTTAAATTTCAATTATATAATTATCTTATACGTTAATAAACAGACCATGCAACGTAAATTTCTTATCATGCAACGTAATTTCAAGCCATGCAATGTAAATTTCATACCATGCAACGTAAAATTCGTGTCATGCAACGTAAAATTCGTGTCATGCAAGTAAAAAGACTGAAAGAGAGGCTTTAAACTGTCTACTACTGCAATGTTTCTCAGTCTTCTCGGTCCCGATTTCGACCGGGAAAACTAACAGAAAGGCGAATATGTCAGTGCAAGTGAAAGACTCTCACTGCCATTTTTCTCGGTCCCGTTCTCGGTCCCGTCTTCGACCGGGAAAAATGGCAGTTAAATAGATATGCCTTTTTTTTTTCTTGTATTTTTTTCAGACCACGTACGCTATCAAAAGTAAATGATGAATGGAGAAAATAGAAACTTCAAAATATAGAAATGTAATAAAATTCATGTCTAAAACAGCCAGGATACAAATATTCATGTCAAAATATAGAAATGTACTAAAATTGTCTAAAACATCAAGAATTATTCAAGGGTTGTCTGCATGTTTTTCTGTTATGACCTCTATTCCCGCACCGGCTGCATTTCCGAACATGCCGCACTTCTCCCGTAGACGGAATTCTCAACGTCTGACGACGACCAACTCTAGACACTCTTCGAGGAGGCAAGACTTCCACATCGACAAATTGAGGTGACCTCTTCCACTCCGACTCATGCCCAATGAGTTGTATGGGCTGTGCATATGCATCTATCAAAGAGTCCACATGGTAGACTCTGGAACAAAGTGTATGATAGTCTATATGTCGATAAGTGCATGCAGCGATCGCATGAGAGCATGGAAGTTCGTAATACTCAAATTCACGACAGGTGCATGTTCTAGCGTGAAGGTTGACACGTCCACCCAAATGTCCGTCCTCGACATCAAACTCATATCGAGCAATAGGTTTGACCACGTGTCTCCGTGACTTCTCCTCTGCTTTTTCCAACATTTTTGTTGCAAACTTCGACCACTGGCTCGGGTTACTGGAGTGCTTATTCCTGCGTTTGTAGTATTTTGCATGGAGCCACCCTCTGATATGATTCATTAATGCGGTGATTGGGAGCTCTCGTGCATCTTTCAACACTGAGTTAGTGCACTCTGCAAGATTGGTGGTCATTTGGTTATACCGACGACCACACTGGTATGCTCAAGCCTACCTCTCAACTCCGACCCTTTTGTAGGTATGTCCTGACGTTTTCTGGGAGTTGCTGCCAGTACTCATTGAATTCAACCACGCGAAATGCCCTTGCAGCTCCGTCAAATAGTTTCATGAAGTTCCCAATCTTAAAATGCGTCTTCAGGTTCTCCCCTAAGTGCTGGATACACATGCAGTGAAATGCATTAGGAAATACAGTTTTGACTGCCTTACCAATGCTAGCATGTCTGTCAGACACAATGACCAGACCAGGAACTTGTTCAACTGCACGTTCCACCTGCCGAAAAAAGTACGTCCATGACTGATCAATTTCTCCCTCGGCCAAGGCCCACCCTACAGGATATAACTGGTTGTTACCATCTACACCGGTCGCAAGAAGGAGCTTCCCACAGAATTTTCCCCGTAGGTATGTTCCATCAACCACTAGAACTGGACGAATAGAGCTCTTGAACCCTCCAATAGAAGCACCTAGTGCCATAAACACATGCTTAAAATGTCCATCGTCTTCAAGTTCTAAGTCGAACACTGTACCGGGATTTTCGATTTTCAATGCTTCACCAAATCTTGGTAACAATCTGTAAGATTCTTCTGGAGATCCTCTAGCAAGAATAAAAGCTTCTTCTCTAGCCCGCCAAGCCTTGTCGTAGCTTAAATTCACACCAAAATCTTGTCTAATATCGTTCACAATATCCTTTGGCCTATAAGTACGACCGACATCTTGGAACCTCGACTTGATCAAATTTCCAATAACCCAACTCTTGGCATGCCTATGATCATGGGTTAACATTTCACGTACACAGGTATGGATATTACAGTACTTCGTGATCTTAAATATTTCACACCCCTTAGTAATAGTCATAGCTCGAACCCTCCATTTGCATTCTTCAATTACACACTCAGCTACCCATATGTTCTTCTTTGATTTTTTTCCCTAAACTGAAAGTTCCTTCTCATTGCAATCAAATACATCCTCATGTACAAGTCTCTTTTACACATGAATACTTCTCCAACTTCTACATCTTCAGAAGATGAAGATTGACTTGTCATGATGATTGCCTTGGATGAAGTATTCGGAACGGAAGAGCATGTCGCCACCTGTTCAGGCGCAGAAGGAACCTCAGTGTACTGTTTGTGAATCTCTTCCTCATCGTCTCCCACAGCTACATCAACCTCTGTG
The DNA here is from genome assembly GCA_017139565.1 of Luffa aegyptiaca. Lineage (NCBI taxonomy): Eukaryota > Viridiplantae > Streptophyta > Magnoliopsida > Cucurbitales > Cucurbitaceae > Luffa > Luffa aegyptiaca. Next base: position 15,015,695 of record CM029403.1, read on the forward strand.
TCTATGTCCTCATCATCTCCGTACTCCTCATAATCTTCGTATTCCCCCCAATCTTGGCCACCATAAAGTTCACTACCATGGTCTTCATCATCCCCCAAGTTATACGCAGGAATATTTTTGGATTCATCGCATGGGAAGGATGTAGATGCCGATGGTATATTGTTTGGGACCGATGTCGATGATAAATTCGGCTCCACCTTATTTGGCATGGCGCATGGGATGGGAAATGATCGTGAGGCTTGGTTACTAGGACACTTTGGGATTGTGGATATGTATATGGGTACATCAGAGACCTTATTCCACGTCAAGAAGGTGTTATTAAGGTTTTCATCGTTCCTAATAACAAACGCAGGGGCCCTAGACACCAACTGGACTACACATCTTATTATAAGGTCAAATTCCTCTGAACTTATACTGGTTAATCTATATAATCGACTTAAGAAGTCACTGTATGCAGTACCAATGTCTATGTCGAAACCCGTCAACTCTCCACCCTCATATTCATTTTCCCTCTCATTCCACAGACCACCATAACAAACCCACACACGAGGCATTATCTGCACGAACGAACAAAAAAAAAAAAAATAAATAAATATTGAACTGCCAAAATTCCCGGTCTCGGTGGGATATGAATCCCGGCCGGGAAACATGCATTTCGACAAAGAAATTTGACCGAGAACTACGACCGGGAAACATGCAACGCGTAAAAATAAATCCTAACCCACGAACGTACTATTAAACGTAAAAAATTGAACGCGTACCTTCTTCAGAAACTTGAATGTTGGCAAAGTTTTGAATGTGATTGGCCAATCCAAAACGTGATGAAGAGATGAAATCGTGTAGGGACCAAAGAATTTTGTGTTAGGACCAAAGGACTAAAAGGAATAAGAATAAGAATGAATGGGAATGGGAATGGGAATGAGAATAGGAATGTTTTTGTCCTTCCAAATTCCTTATTCATTAAGGAAAATTATGGAAAATTAGTGGAAAATCTAATTTAATTGGTGTAGGAAATTAATTTCCTTTTTTGAAAATTGGAGAGAGGCTATAATGGTCATTTAAACCTTTGCTGACATCATTAAAATCAGTAAAAGGTCCCCAAATAAAAGATTTTAAAAAAGGGGCCCAATTCTACAAATCAACAATGAAAGGGGCCTATAAGTACCAATTGCCCAAAAAACCATGAAGTGTATGTCTAGGCCTTGGCTGGCTTGACCAAAGAAGTGAAACTCTTTTAATGAAAGGCGTCACTCTTGCCAAATAAGTGAGACTTAATGAACAGTTGACTCACCCTTGTCAAAGAAGTGAGACTCCTTTAAAGAGAGAGTGTCACTCTTCCAAGTAAGTGTGACTTCCTAAGAAATGAAGAAAATTAAAGTAAAAAGAGAAGTGTGTTTGTCCCTTAGCTGACCCTTGCCAAAGAAGTGAAACTCCTTTAATGAAGGTGTCACTCTTTGTTTTTTTTTTTCCTAATTTTTTTTTATCTAAACAAAAAAAGTAATAAATGATTATGTTATAAAGTTTTGGGATTGAAATATAGGTTTTGAGTGTTCCAAGACAAAAATAGAAACAAAGTAGAATAAATTCAAAAGTCTAGAGATCAAAATAGAACTTGAGTATAAAATGGTTTAAAAAAAAAAACTTGAGTATAAAATGTTCTTGAAAATTTATGTCCCGTTCAGAAGAAGAAATCTAAATATAGTCATACACACATTGTTATTGAATTTATCTTTTTTTAATGTGGGAAGTTGCATAGTTTTTATTTTTATTTTTAATTTTTTTGAGAAAAAGATATTTCATTATCAAAATAAACTTTCCACTGAGATATCAACTGAGGGACTGGATCCCACTCTTATTTGATTTCCAAACCGAATGTCTACATTATTTAACTCAATCAACCAACTAGGAAAATAATTACTCCAACTTAAGGATTCTCCACTTAAACTTGCTTTACAAGCCAAGTGGTGCGCCATTCTATTGTCTTCTCTTCTCACATGAGCAATTAACTCAATGTTAAGGTCTGCCATTCTATTGTCTTCTCTTCTCACATGAGCAATTAACTCAATGTTAAGGTCTTCCATTAGGGCACGAGCATCATGAATGAAGACAGAAATTTCTGTCTCGTTTTCGTCCCTGAGGAGTAGGAGGTTAACGACCTGTAAGGCGTCAGATTCCACCCGAATCTTTGGTGATCGGATAGCCTTCAGACCCTCACAAACCGCCATAGCTTCCAACCACGAAATTTTCCATTGGCATCTGTATCCAGCTGCGATAGGAGATCCATTCCAATCGCGAAGAATCCATTCAACACCTCCCATCTTCTGATTGTCGCTCCAAGTTGCATCACACGACAATTTCCAAACTCCTCTCGGCGGTGGAATCCAGGCCATCGGAGGTTGATCATATCTTTGGGCTTGTGTTCTCGACAATCTCTGAGGAGTCCCTTCGCTGCAATTGAATTCCTCCAGGTAGCCTTCAATTTGCTGCATAATTTTCTTTTGGTTGGGCTGCTGGTTGTTGTGATATATTTCATTTCTGTGCTACCAAATTTGCCAACAGATGACTAAACTTGTTTTCAAGCTCTTCTCCTCTACTCTGTCTCCCCCATCTGCATTCCAGAATTTTTTGCAGTAATCTTTTGTGCTCCAGCCCATCCTGCCATCCAAACAGACTAAGTTATTAGAAGAAAAATAATTCGCCCAGATCCCCTTTGCAAATTTACACTCCCAGAATAGATGTTCCACCGTCTCCATCTTTTTCCTGCACATAAAGCAAATTGGATTAATGTTCATTCTCTTATTTATCAGATTAGATAAAGTAGGAATGATGTTGTTGTATATTTTCCATCCACATAGTTTGATTTTGGGTGGTAGCTTTGATTTCCAGTAACACTTCCATAGGATTTCCGTGTGCTTGGAACTTGAAGTAGAAGCTTCCTCATTCTGCTTAAGAGTCCTGCCCAGCCTATAAGCGCTCTTTACAGAAAATTGTCCCTTCGGGTGTAAATGCCAAATTATCTCGTCCTCCCTCATCCTGGGATTTATTGGAATGTTAACAATGATCTTAGCATCTTCTTCACAGAAAGAGGCTTCCTTTTCAATAAAATGAGCCACACTAAGATGTTGGATACTTGGATGTGCTATTATAGGTCTACCCGAACCTTCCTTAGGAATCTAAGGATCTTTTGAAGCATCTATCAATATTCCATTTCCAACCCACCATCTATATCCTTTCATGAATAATTCACTTCCCCAAACTATGCTTCTCCAAACATAAGAAGGGTCATGTCCTATTGGTGCTTTGAGGAAATTCCCAGTTTTGTAGGATCTTCCCCGAAGCACCTTCGCTAACAAGCTATTTGGGTTTCTTATTAGCCTCCAACTTTGCTTTGCAAGCATGGCCTGGTTGAAGGTGGCGATATCTCTGGCTTTTATGATCACACAACTTGCTCCATCTTCTCCAATGGATTTTCTTCTCTGTCTCCATTGTTCCCCACCAAAACCTGGCAAACATAGAGTTCAGCTCATTACATAATGATAAAGGAAATTTAAAACAACTCATAGCATAGTTGGGGATAGCTTGAGCTACTGAAGCTACTGATTTAATAAGAATTTCCCTGCCAGCCATTGAAAAGAACTTTCCTTTCCAGCCTTGTAGAGCTCGCCAAACTTTGTCTTTGATTGTATTAAAAATCTCCTTCTTGTTCCGAGCATTTTGTGAGGGGAGACCTAGATATTGCCCCAGACTCTCGTGAAAGGAACCTGCAAAATATCTTTTATAATATTCTTACTCTCCGTAGTGGTATTGGGGCTCACCATAAACATTGATTTCTCATAGTTTACTGTTTGCCCCGAAGCTTCCTCATATGTCATTAGAAGGTTCTTGATTATCCTGCAATCTTTGTCAGCAGCTTTGAAAAACAAGAGACTATCATCGGCATAAAATAAGTGGGTTATGGTGGGACAGTATTTATTAATTCGCAAACCTGAGAATTCCTTCTTGATTTAGAAGGCTCGACATTCCTTCCGCACAAATCGAGAAAAGTTAAGGGGATATGGGATCCCCTTGTCGAAGACCTCTTGAAGGTTTGAATTCACCTCTCGGAACTCCGTTTAGAAGCACTTGGAAGCTAACTGTTTCCACGCAACCCATAATAAGATCAATCCATTTACTATTAAAACCCATCTTATTCATCATCCTCCTAAGGTAGCTCCATTCCACTTTATCATAAGCCTTACTCATATCCAACTTTTTTATTTCTGATCGCGTGAATACATTCAAACCCTAGGATTTCTTTAGTCAAGAAAAGAATGAATGGCTCCCACAAAAATGTGCCCTTAAAATCCACTTAGAAATTGGAAGTCTTTGAGAAATCACTCCAAAAAAAGTGAAAAGATGAGCCAATCCTCTTTCTAACAAAGGACAACCATTAAAGATATAAAACCACCAAATGGCCTTTTTTTTTTGTTAGTTTTTTTTTTTCTTACCATTTTTATGCTCTTTCTAAACTTCAAAGTTTCACTCAAAAATCATTTGACAAAAAGCATATAAAGGGATAAAATACTACCATCTTTGCCTTTTTTTTTTTTCCCTCCTTTTTCATCTTTTTGACTCTTGGGAACTCATCTTTGCTTGAATGATGTCGGTTCATACTACAATATGAATTAGTGTATATTGACGTGCCTTTTAAAATTTTAGATTTTTTAAAATGATGTTACTTACGGTTTTAGATTTAATTGAAGGTGGTTGTCAAATTCGATTTTTCTCATCCTTAAAATGTTAGCTTCTTTTTTGTTTTGAATTAGTTGGTTAAAATTAGATGTATTATCTTTCTAAAAAGTCTAATAGGAGATCTTTTGTCCATTTTAATTGTTAATATTATAATAAAAATTACTTAGTCATTATTTAATTTATAAAGATAATTAGACATTTTTAAACTCGAGATATTAAATCTAGCAATTTTTATTGTTGCGAAAGTAAAGATACCCCAAGCCCAGCCGGTCTGGCCTCCCTCTCTCATCCCACTCCACCGGCAAAATCCTGAATTGCTTCTCAGAAATGGCGACCACGGCTTGTTTCATCATCGTCAGTAGGAACAATATCCCTATTTATGAAGCTGAAGTCGGATCTGCTGCTAAAGTATTTCCTTCTTCTCCATTTTCTATTTTTTAATGTTTAGATTGCATCTTTCCTTCGCGAGATCGCCAATGGAACATGATTTCATTTTGGTTCTTTAATTACTTTAGTTTTGACTGTCCTTAGTCGCTCATCTTTTTGGCTTGACATGAAAGAGAGAGGATTCTGCTCAGCTGCATCAGTTTATATTGCATGCGTCCCTTGACATTGTTCAAGACCTGGCATGGACTACTAGTGCTATGTGAGTTCTTATTCTTTTACTTTTTTGATAGATCATCTGATACCTCTTTTCTCTTCCTTTTCCCTTTGAATTTCCCTCTAGATCCTTCTTCTTGGTGCGTTTCATGCAGGTTCTTGAAAGCAGTCGATAGGTTCAATGATTTGGTGGTGTCTGTGTATGTAACCGCTGGTCATATCCTTTAATGTCGAGGGGTTTTGTCGAGAACAGTGTGCTGGAAATTGAGTCTAATTTTATCATTTACTCTCTCATAAAGGATAGCTCTAAATTAACAAAAGTTTTACTTTTGGATCTTTTGGATCTATACCTCCAGCCCCCAATTGCATTACTGAAGATTTTTTATTTTATTTTATTTTTTTTTGTTAGTTTAACTGATTAAAAACTCGTAATCCTTTTTGAAGGCAATTCAAATTTTTTCATTGTACGGGACACATGTTGTACTATGGTTCTGGCATTCTATATACATTTGAGAGATTAAATTCAGTATATAGTTCCTATTATTTCCTTTTATACCAATGTTCTGGTTTTTCTTTGACTATTCACTACATACGCGGTTGATGTTACTTCATGACTCTCGCAATGATGATGGAATCAAGAGCTTTTTTCAAGAGGTTCATGAGCTTTACATAAAGGTAAGTTTGACATGTTTCTTAGGTATTATTATTATTATTATTATTATTATTATTGCCATTTTTTTGAAGGTATGGTGCTTGATTTACTATGTTTTATTATTTAGGTTGATTAAAGTATACCTTAGTTGATTAGTTCGTACTAGATGTAGTTCATTATTTCTTCTCAAATATTCTGAATTCTGACCTTGGAATGGTACAGTTGTTAAATGAATATATTGTATCACTTGAGTCTTAATTGTATATATCCAAGAGTAAGTGGTTGATTTGTTATGAGATCAGGTCGTCGTCTTGAGGTTGTATGAAGCTTGAGATGGGTGGGAGAGGATTGTTCAGTTTTTGGGATCCCTTGTTTGGTCGTGACAGGATACTCAGATTTAAGGCTCCTTTAGATCCCTACAATATGTTGTGGTTGTTGTTTCTGTAGTACAGGACTTGTGACCTATTTCTTCTAGGAAAATTAATTGGTTTTTGGAACTAAAGTTGATAGAATGATTTAAAATCATGTGGTAGAGTTAGAAAATATTGTTAATAATTTGTCTAGTGGGTTGAAAGTAAGATTTCCTCATCGTAATTTAATTGCTGAAAGAACTATTTGTAGAAACACTATGTTTGGGACATACCAAAATTTAATTTCCTTTGAAGTTTCCTTTAGCACTATGCTTGACTTGGTTGCATCACGTAGAACAAAATGGACAAGAATAAGTGATAGGTAAATTCACGTTAACTTGTCTGTCATCTACTCCTGATTTTAATGAAAATTTTTTCTATTATAGATTTAAAATTTTCTTTTTCATTAGTTAATCAGAGTTAGAATGCTTGAGGCATGCTTTTGAATAGCAGAAAAGTGCAGTCAAGAGGGGAGTGTAATTGTTGTCCTGCTTATTTGTAACTGCTATCATAATACTATGTTCCTGAGTGCCTCCCATCCCCACTACTTACTTTTCCATTTTAGTAACTGCAAATGAAATTTAAAGTTTTCTTGATGATTCTAGATTGATTTTTCTATATTAGAACTTCTGTTAACTACTCTCCTTCGTTGATTATTATAAATCTCTTTTGGCTTTTAGCTACCATCTTAGACCAAAGTTAGTATTCCTATCAAATTCTGTAAGTTTCATCAAGTTAGGATTTCAAGACCTTAAATTTCATGTTTAGCCTAACATAAGATAAAAGGTTTGGCACTTTGGTTTGATGACCTGCCGTCTACTCTCTGTCTCTCCAATTTTTGAAACTTCATGGACGGTGTAACATTGTTGATGCAAAGATTTTTCTCAATGAAAGTTGGTTTCTTAAAAAAAATAATAAAATAAAATAAAAAATTGACAGGAGTGATAAATAATTTTGAGGACTACTTTTTATATTTTATGATCTTACCATTCCAGTTGACAAGCAAGGAGCCTAATCTCTTGATTCATGGCAATTTCTGCTGTATATAATCTTTCATGGCAAAATTTTTTTGACTTTTTCCAGAACATATCCTAGAAATCTTAATTATAGCCTCACCTCATCTCTCCTATGCTATGTGCATGTATAAGTACACGATCTCCAGTTTTTGGAAACTCTATCACAGTCAACCTTTTTAGAGAAATTGTGCAACTGAAGTTATTAAACTTTTGATAGTTATTCAAGTTATGAGTGTATATAGACTTTGTATTTCCTTGGATGTGATTTTTCAGCTTTAAATCAAATTTACTTGAATCTCAATATATGTCGGGGAACCATTTGTTAGTTGAGGAGTTCTGGTCTTTTTTGTGCCTCCCATGTTTTCTATGAATAGCTGTGGCATGAAGTTTGTTGTCTTCCAAGTTTTTCTCTATTGTTGCCATGGGTTTTCATTTGGTGACAATTGTCAACTTGATTATGCTCATGACTGAAAATGGCTTTGTGAATTTGCAGACTATACTTAATCCCCTCTACTTGCCGGGATCCCGCATCACATCTTCACATTTCGACACAAAAGTCCGTGCACTCGCAAGAAAGTATCTCTAGTGTTTACCTTGATTGCAGACCAAATGTGCTTTGTAACAATGAGCTTCAACGTTTCTAGCAGCCTTGAGTTTTCTACAATTGCATAACATTTTGATCTTTGCTACTGTTAGTCCTGATGTTAATCAACTCGTTAAATATTGCTTAGTGTATTATTGACATTTGTATGACCTGATTACTAAACGAGCAGGAATTGCACTTTACAGCATTGATGTAATGCCCTCTCCGCTCCCTTTACTCATCTTTTTGTAGTAGGGAGTATTATTATGTTTTATATTCTACAAGACATGGATACTAAAAATCATGCAAAATTTTTTGAAAAGCCCAAGAGCCCATTCTTTCTAACTTTTGTGGTTGTTGGTCCTTTTGATTTCCTTTACTTGGAATGAATGACTTGTATGGAGGAAAAGAATAACAAATCCACCAAAACGATGCAAAAGAAAGATGTGATTCCAATTAGATTTTTAATTTTTGGTTCCATTCCCAAAATACCCAGAAGACGCAGCAACAGCGAAAGAAACTGATTTTATAAGCTTCAGTTGTCAAATCATGGGGAAAGGGGTATTGATGATATTGGTGCTGATGGTGTCCTCTATTTCCATGAGCTGTTTGGCTCCATGTTCAGCTTCTTCGTTTTTCAAGGATAAGCCATGGCAGAGAAGGAGGCCAACAGCATCCTCTTCGTTTGCTTCGTCCTCCATTGTGTTGCCTCATCTTTCCAAATGGGTAAGCCATAAACTCTGCTCACACCTCTACCAAGTTTCAGCTTTTGTTTTTCCCATTTCGATTTTACTCTCAACTGTTACAGAGTTCGGAAGTGGCTTTATTTAGAGGAAGTTCAATGTGAATGCATTGATGTCAATGATCTTAATTCTTAATGTGTTGTAATAATCTCGAAAGAACTGGAATTGGGATTTGGAAGGCCTTTGCCATTTTGATCTTATTGTATCTTCTCTCGCTTGTTAAATTGGAAAAAAGAAGATCACGAGACTCTGTTTTCCCATGTTTACTTTCTGCCCTGTGTTTCTTATCCTATTCCCGTTCAATTGGTTTGGAGGAGTGCTTTTCTGAGGTTTTTCATTTTGGAGACGAAGAACACATCTCCAAATGATTTTACATAATGTTTTCATTAGTTAAAAACACGTTGAAGATATATGTTTCTCTCTAAATAATGATTTTCACGAACATATTTTGAGGTCATATAATCTGTGTCTTTTTTCAGGTTCTATAACGTTACTCTTTATATAGGGCAGCCTCCAAAGCCTTACTTTCTAGATCCAGACACCGGTAGTGATCTCACTTGGCTTCAATGTGATGCTCCATGTCAGCAGTGCACTGAGGTAAATTGTTATTTGATTCAGCAGTTAATGCTCATAGGAAAGGGACTCTTGAAAATATGATGACCAAATGAATGGAGAAAGTTACTTGCCTACACCTTTGGCTTCAGTTGAGTTAATTTTCGCCATAAGTAATCCAAATTTTCGTCTTTCATTGTCTATTTTGTTTTAAGTTTCGTCTATATTTTTCTTCTTGACGTGTTTTGTTTTTTCGCTTTCAGTCTCTAAGTGATCAAATCACCTTTAAAAATCTGTCATTTCTTTTGGAGTTGAGATTTAAAGATCGAATGCATCGAATTGATGGCCTTGTTTCCCTTTCAGACACCTCATCCGCTCTATCAATCGAGCGACGATCTTGTGCCGTGTAAGGACCCTCTTTGTATGTCCTTGCACTCATCTATTGACCACAGATGTGAGAACCCAGATCAATGTGACTACGAGGTTGAGTATGCAGATGGTGGTTTGTCTCTTGGAGTCCTTGTCAGGGATATATTTCCTCTCAACTTAACCAATGGAGATCCAATTATACCTCGTTTGACCCTCGGGTAAACCGCTTGACTGTCTTCAGTAATTTGTCTTCATCTCATTATATTGTTGAGTTTCTGGCAATCTAAATCAACCTTGCTACTTCCAATTGAACCATACACGAGATCTTGGCAAAAACAAACACCATATCATGCTGTCATATCTTATTTTTTGCACTCTCCTGATGTTGCAAGATAATGAACAGCATGAATGTACAGCTAGAGTTTATGTCGAATACCAAACGTGTGCCTTCATGTGCTGGGTTACTCCCAGAAGCCACGTGATAAAGATGGCAACAGTCACTAGATTTTATGCCGGGCATAATGATTCTGATTTGTATCTTCAATAGTCATCAATAAGGATTATGCTGTACAAGAGATTTATATTCACTTTGCTAACAAATTCCATACATATATAACATATTATCGTTCAATTTCGTCTAAACACTACAATCTTAAAAGTTAGTTTGTTTATTTTAGTCTCGTAATTGAACTCATTGTTCATTTTTATTTCACTCTTCTTGCTAGCTAGGACACATGCATGACTTACCTAAGTTGGAGGAAGAACGTTGTGTTGTTAGAAGATTATGGTAACCCATGGATTTGGATTTTAATTTGCAATCCAACTCTTTGCCTTGAACATGGGTTTGGATATGGAACCCAAAATCTAAATCCATACCCCAAACATCCAACTTAGGCCCCTAGGCCCCACCGGGTGCCTCGCTCTAAAGGAGTGATACTCTTCAAAAGGGACTCAGAGAAAAAAATCCCACAAGTCATAACAAGCACGAACTAGAATAGCCCCGAAAGGAATGAAAATCAAATAAAAGTGAAAAGAAATCGTGATAAACCAAATAGAAACCACCTTTCCGAAATGAAATGCAAATAAAAATGACCCTAGGAGTTAGAATTACAGAAATCATGGACTAAAGAAAAACAATTCCCAACATCGATAGAGAACCGGACTCGCAGAAGGCAAGAATCAAAGAATTGAAAATTAAAAGAAAAAGAACTTCAATCTTACTTGTTCGAATTTTAAACTCTATATATATATTAATTTTAAATTTTAAATTTTATTTTGACATAATTTTTTAAATTTATTTAGTTATGATTCTTAAATTTATACATTTTTATTTTAATAATTTGTTTTCCTTTAGCTAACCTTGGAAAAGAAACTACTTTAATTTAAAGAAAACTTAAATTCACATAGAAATAGATGTGGTTTTTAATATTTGTTCACTTATTTCTCAAAATATATATGTGACAATGTTTTAGAGAGACTATTTTAATTTTTCAAATTTATTTAGTTGAAATTCTTTTGGCCGTTAGATGTGACTTGCATTTTAAAAATACCATAAAGTGTGCATCTAGACCCTTTAGTTTGGCCTTTGCAAAAAAGAGTAAGACTTCCTTGACCGAGGGTGAAGTGTATGTGTAGGCCTTGGCTGGCTTGGCCAAAGAAGTGAAACTCTTTCAATGAAAGGCGTCACTCTTGCCAAATAAGTGAGACTTTCTTAATGAACGGTTGACTCACCCTTGTCAAAGAAGTGAGACTCCTCTTAAGGGAGAATGTCACTCTTCCAAGTAAGTGTGACTCCCTAACGAATGACGCAAATTAAAGTAAAAAGAGAAGTGTGTTTGTCCCTCAGTTGGCCCTTGCCAAAGAAGTGAAACTCCTTTAATGAAGGTGTCACTCTTTGTTTTTTTTTTTCCTAATTTTTTTTATCTAAACAAAAAAAAGGTAATGAATGATTATGTTATAAAGTTTTGGGATTGAAATATAGGTTTTGAGTGTTCCAAGACAAAAATAGAAACAATTTGAAAAAGTAGAATAAATTCAAAAGTTTAGAGATCAAAATAGAACTTGAGTATAAAATGTTCTTGAAAATTGATGTCCCGCTCCAAGGAAGGAAATCTAAATATATATAGTCATACACACATTGTTATTGAGTTTATGAGTAGTTGTTTTTTTAATGTGAAAACTTGCATAGTTTTTATTTAGAATTTCTTTAGTCAAGAAAAGAATGAATGGCTCTCACAAAAATGTGTCCTTAAAATCCGCTTAGAAATTGGAAGTCTTTGAGAAATCACTTCAAAAAAAGTGAAAAGATGAGCCAATCCTCTTTCTAACAAAGGACAACCATTAAAGATATAAAACCACCAAATGGCCTTTTTTTTTTTTTTAGTTTTTTTCTTACCATTTCTATGCTCTTTCTAAACTTCAAAGTTTCACTCAAAAATCATTTGACAATAAGCATAAAGGGATAAAATACTACCATCTTTGCCTTTTTTCCCTTTTTCATCTTTTTGACCCTTGGTAACTCATCTTGATTGAAGTAATTTTATTCTTACCTTTCTTCTCTTCATCATGAATGGTGTCGGTTCATAATACAATATAAATTAGTGCATATTGACGTGCCTTCTAAAATATTTATATACGATTCAAAATATATATTTTTCTAAATTTGTATTGTTTCGTTACAATTTTATAAAGTGATTTTATCGATTAAAGACCCTTTTTAAAAATTTTCAATAATAAAAGAACGTTTGAGAAAAATTTTAAAAACACCGTTTAAGAGGAAACACTTAACCAATCTTTTTTTTTTTTTTCTTTCTCAAGAATGCTCAACTTAAAAACAATATTTTTGAAAAGCTTGTCAAACACACACATGATAGGGTGAATTAATGGTAATAATTTATGATTTCATTGCAAATTTAGTTTGGACATTTGTATCTACTTCATTTCTAAATTTTAAAAAGTTTTAATGTTTATGAAGTTTGAATTGGAATTTTATGTAAATCTTATATTTAACCAAAAACTGTTTGATGAGGTCGGAACAATGTAATTGGTGTCACCAATATTGGCGATGAGATAGAAACTAAAAACAATGATTTGACTAGACCTTCAATTGTTAGTAAGGGACAATTACATTGCGAGAGTCAAATAATTTTGAGTTCTTAAATATTAAATAAATTATAATTATACCAATTTTTTAAAACAAAATAATATTAACTCAAATAGTTTTTTTTTTTTTTAGAATATTAACTCAAATAGATAGTATTAGGAACTCATTCATTAACCAACATATTTGTTATATAACTAATAATCCATCTATTTTGAATTTGAAATGTTCACAATTTCTTAAATGTTATTTTATAAGATCCAATGTAAATTATAGTATAATTGTAATCACTCTAGTTTCAATAAACATTGGACCCAACATTTAATTTTGACACTTCAAATGATGTTTTCTAGTTCAAAATTCATTTTAATATGCTTCCTACATTGTTGGTTAAGATTTGATTGATAGGTTACCTAATTTGGAAATTATTAAATCAAAGCACCAAATTTTCAACCTACTCATTTCCCATGTCTCCTTGTGTTGTACTTGATTTTCTTTCTTTTTTTTTTCCCCTTAAAACAATTTTTTTGAAAAAAAAATTACTTTTTAATAAATCAAATGTTTAAAGCATGTATTTTAATATGATTTGAAAAATATTCATGGAAGATCTACTAATCTAGGATTTGGTGTGAACAAAAATAAAAATATTTTAAATATGGATGGATGATCTACTAATTTAGGGAAAGACTAACCAAAAAAAACGTGTGAAAAAGAGAATCTCAAGGGAAAGTATATTGGTAAAGAAAAATTACAAAAATAAGTTGTAGAAACATTTTTAAATAAAATAATTAGGAAAAATAAAATACTTTATTATTGTATATACTTAGCTTTGTTTGTCAAATGTGGTGTTAAACTTTCAATTTTATCAAATTAAATCTTACATTTGAATAAATGGGCTCACAATTAATAAATTTTCGAATCTATATTAGCAAATTACTAATCTATCGTCCAATAAATTTAATAGAATTTAAACTAGCAACATAATAAAAGATGAAATCACATAAATATTTGAATAAAAACATAAAAGTACCCAAACATAATAAAAAATTTGAGTAGGTGAAAAAAAAACCCTCAAACTCAACAATAAAATCTCAAAATCGAGCTAAAATGCATTCTAGATGACTAGAAAATGTCAATTCACACAACAATAATATCATAAGAGAGTTCACTATTAACAATAAATCTTAACTAATTCAAAGCTTCTATCAAAATTTATGTTTAAAATTGATAGATCAAATCCAACACATTATATTCAAGAATAAGAAAAAATGAAAAAAAAAAAGTTAAATTATATGTTTAGTCCCTAAACTTTTGACTTTAAAAAATATTGAATAGGTAAAAAATTTATTGGACACACAAGTAAAAGTTTAAGGACTTATTAGACACAAAAGTAAAAGTTTAAGGACCTACTGAATATTTTTTAAAGTATAGGAATTTATTGGACACAAAATTGAAAATTCAAACACCTATATGAAACTTTTTAAAATTGAAGAACTAAATTGTCACAGTCAGTTCAAAAACTAAATTGGTAATTGTACCAAAAAAGAAAAAAAAAAAAACTTCCCTTTTAATTAAATGAAAAAAAAAGACACAAATACAACTAAGCAAAGCCCAATAAATGCAACAAAAGGATATAATGAATTAATGATTGTAAATGAAAAGATGCTTTTTGGAAATTTTTTTTTTTTTTTTTTTTTTTGGGGTTCACTTATTAAAATACGAGAATAAATGGGTCAGTTGGCATTGTCAAATCAGGATTCACGTATTTTGATTGTTGAAATGATTTGAAAAAAAAAAAAAAAAGCCACAACATTAACCAATTTAATAATAATTCTAAATTAATAAATAAAAATATAATATTTAGTGAAATTCATTTGGAAAGGACGCCACTCGAGATCACTGACAACTGACAGACATTCAGCTCGATTCCTGCCTCGTAGTGCGTTGATGTGATGTTTCCCAATGTCCAAGGGCATCCTCGTAATTTCACTCCCTCCATAAATCTCGATAAATTATTAGAAGAACAATACTTCGCTGCATACCAGTATGTACGGATCTCCCTACATACCTATTAAAATATTGACAACTAAGAAAGAGAAATGTAGAAAATGAGAAACTTTTTTTTATCTCTCTTAGTTATCAACATTTGAATGGTAGTATGTAAGGAGATCCTTCTTCAAAAAAAAAAAAAAGTATATAAGGAGATCCCTACGTACTGATATGCAACTAAGTATTTTCTTTATTAGAAGGGGTTTGAACAACATAGGGAATAATTTGACATAATTAGATGCATGAGAGAAAAAAAATACAAAATATATTAAAAAAATATGTTTATTTTAAATCCACATCCCATGATTGTTAGGAGTAATTAGATTGGGGTGGTTAATAGGTCTAAATTTGGTTTTGATTGTCTTTTAGTTCATTTTATATTGGTTTTTGAATTTTTAAAAATGTGTATTTTAGTCTTCCAACTTAAAGAGAAAAAAGAATTATTTAAGTCGTTGGATTTTCAAAAATATCTATTTTAATTTTTAAATCTTTAAAAAAATAACTGTTTTGGTCGTCATTGCTATAAAGTTGTATGACTACTACATGGTTACATTATTCAAATGTTTTTTTTAACAACATGCAGGGTGAGGATTTGGAATTTTAACCTCTCGGTCAAGAGTACACACTTTATGTCAGTTAAATTATGTTTTTGTTGGCTACATTATTAAAATGTTAATACACGAATTTGTTCATTTATTAAAATAATTGATAGAAAAAATAATCATTATAAGCACAATAATCATCACTCTTCAAAAATTAAAATTAAATTAATTTATAAATTGTAAGAACTAAAATAAATAATTTAAAAATTTATAGACTAAAATAAAACAAACCAAAATTTTAGAGTCAAACTAATTTTGGATAAAAATTAAATAATGTGAAATAAGTGTTTTCGAGATTGGGAGCACATAGATTCTTTTGTAGGGTTGGTTGGAAGGTGTGTTTTCAAGTTTTGGGCTTTGCGACTTTTAATATTTTTGGATTTTTAGGAAAGAAAAATCAAATATTAACAATCTTTTTCATTTTAATAATTAAATTTATGAATTTGAATATGATATTACATCTATCTTCTTAATTTGATTGGCAAATATGCCTCATGCTTCAGTTCACTAAGTTTGAGGATTTTGTTTCACAACATGTGGGGTGGGGGATTCAAACCCCCTATCATTACTGTCGAGGATACATGTGAATTACCACTAATTTATTATCACTTTAGCAATATTTAAATTGATTTTTATTAACATTAATTACATAATTATGTTTTTTTTTTTCTTTTACCATACTTATTAACAATTTTTTACTTCATTATTACTATCATTAGTATTGCTATATAATTTTCTTTTTCGGATTCATATTACTATATAAATTAATTAATTATTTGATTTATAGTATTTGTTTTCTTGTCAACGAGAGCATAGCTCAACTGGCATAAACTTCTTCATTATTCCAAGTTTTGACTATTATTTAAGGGAAAAATACATTTTTAGTCACTAAGGTTTGGGTTAGGTTTCATTTTGGTCCCCCATCTATTTTTCCGTTAAAAACTAATGGGTGGATGACGTGACGCTATTTTTTATTTTAAAAATTATTTAATTTTTAATTAAAAATATATTAAAATAATACAAATATTATTTTTTTAATTTTTTTTATTTCTTCTCCCTCTTTCTCCTTTTTCTTCTTCAACACATGACCGGCGGCTGACGAGCGGTGGTCGTCGATCGCTGGGCACCAGCCATGTGAAGTGGGTTTTTTTTACCCTCGTGTTGTTACAGTAACCACCATTCAACCCACCTGGTTATTCTATATATTTTCTACAGTAACTCTCCCCTCTCTTCTTCCATGCGACTCCTTAACTTTTTTGGTGACCTCCATCGACTTTTCGACGATCTCCGGCTACTGGTTTTTTTTTTTTAACCTTTCTTCTCATTTTCATTTCAAAAAATATAAAGAACGAAAAATAAAGGGAAAAAAAGAGGTAAAAGAAAATAAAGGAAAAAAAATTCGGTTGTTGGAAAAGTCACCGGCCGACAGATGTCACCAACGTTAGGGTTAGAGGAAGAAGATGATGATGAAGGTGGAAGTTGAGGTTGAAGAAGAAGATGAAGATGATGAAGATTTAATGGAAATGGAGGAAGAAGATGATGTAAGATGAAGATGGAAATGGAGGAAGAAGATGAAGATGATGAAGACGGAGGAGGAAGATAAAGATGGAGGAAGAAGATGAAGAAGA
This sequence comes from Luffa aegyptiaca, assembly GCA_017139565.1. Lineage (NCBI taxonomy): Eukaryota > Viridiplantae > Streptophyta > Magnoliopsida > Cucurbitales > Cucurbitaceae > Luffa > Luffa aegyptiaca. Next base: position 15,032,730 of record CM029403.1, read on the forward strand.
AGAAAAAAGAAAAAGAAAAAAGAAATAATAATAAAATAATAAAATATTTTTGGGCAAATTGCAAAAACCACCCCTAAAGTATGGTAGTTGTTGCAATTGCACCCTCAAACTTTGAATTGTAAAAAGTAAACCCTTAAACTTACACATTTGTAAAACTTGGATCCTCAAACTTTTAATACTAGTATTTTACCACGTGCTTTGCACGTATAATTTTTTACTTTAAAGTTATTTAAAATTATATATAATTTGGTTAAAATATTATTCAATATAATAATTTTTTTAATTACTTAAGATTAATTTTGTATTCTTATTATTATAGTCTTATTCAGTCGGTTGAATATTTTTATAGTTTAGTATATACGTAGGTGTTTTTTCAATTTAGCCTCTATTGTACAAAAGGTTTTAATTTAGTTATTTATGATTTATTATTTTTTTTAAATTTATCTTTAACAAAATTTAAACATTTATTTTAGTTTGAATGGATCAACACGATTAAATGATCGTACTTACTGGATTGGTTCGATTGGATTTATCAGTTTGACTCAAATTTTTATACCCTTCATGACAATTATAGAGTTGAATTTTTTAAACATGTGTTGAAAACCAATCCTTAATTAATCCAAAAAATTAACTATACTTAAGAAAAATTTATTTAGTTGAAGCTAGGAGTTTAAGAATGTTACAAAACTCTTGAAATTTCAAAATTTTAGAAATCCCACTATTGATGTAATTAAATTTTAAGTTACAAAGTTTATAATTAATTCATAGAAATTTAATGAAGAAAATCTTTTATATTGAGTTTTTCACCTTCCAACTTTTATTCTTATATTGATGGTATAGAATTTATTTAAATTATATTTGTTCTTTTAATAAAATAATGCTTAAGAATTTCCTACTTTTAATTTAAAAAATATCACACTTTAATAAAGATTTATTAAATAATTAACAATAAATTCATATTTATCAATCACTATCATTTTAAAGATTAATTATCTAATGGTTTAAAAGACTTTTAGAATTCTAATGGTCCCTAAGTTTTCACTGTCATTTACCTTAATTATTAATAATGCAAGAATTTTAATAATTCATATTGTTTTGATGTAACTACTTTTAAATATTATTTTGATTTTTTTTAGAATACAACGTTGTGAGAGCGGGGATTTTCTTTTAGACACTCAACATAAATATATAAATTCAAGTCATGCTCGACTTGAGTTTGAGTCTAAGAAATAAATCGACAAAACTTTTCAGATTATATTCAACCTCCTCATATTCCTAACTTTTCACATTTTTATTAATTAATGTTATTAAACATACAATTAAATGATATGCTTGATCAATTTAAAGTAGATAAAATGATATAATGGTCAAAAAAATATTTTTCAAGATTGCAACTTTTTATTTTTCATTTTCTTTAGTTTAACTTTTTATTTACCATGAATCATAGATTTAGATTATGATTAATACAAGAGGTAATCATGTTAATTAGATCGATAAGGTTAATTTTTTTTTCTAGATGTTAAATTAAAATAATTATAACCATGCATAAACATTTAGAATAAAAACGACAACAAATATTAATTATAAAATAAACTTGAAAAATTTTATTAGAGGAATTGATACCTATAGTTGTGAACATTTTGTTGAAACGTCTTTGTCTCTCATTGTACTTTAATACTATGTTGCAATTCATACGAATTTCGAAACTTTTAGAGAAATAGATTGAGAGAAGAAGAAAAATAAACTAATAAGAAGAGAACCAACCTTTAATACAAAAGAGTAGGGGAGCGCTCATTATATAGTTTTAGGATATAAGAGTTGAATGATGTTGCAAAACTCTTAAAATTCCAAACCTTTGAAAATTCCCTTAATAATTATGATTAAATGTAGATTCATTAGTTTTATAATTAATTTATAAGAATTAAATTAACAAAACTTTTTATATTCTAACCTTTCATATTTTAACCTTTTTACCTTCTTATACTTCCATTTAAAAATTAATTTATTAACTTTAATATAAGTAGTGCATCAAAATATTATATTTTATTTATTTAAAATTTTGATGGTATATAATTACTTTGTAAAAAATATACTATCTTTTTATGAAATACTTCTTAAATTTTGTTTACTTTAAAACATAGAAGGCAAAATAAAAGTATCAAATAAAAAATATAATTTTGAACGATATACTATATTTCTTTGTGTCTTATATCATATTTATTATTATAAATATATAATTTATTAATAACAACTCATTTTTAACATAATAATAATTATAGATTTTTTTTAAACCATAATAATTATAGATTATAAAAATTTAATGAACAAAACTTTTCATATTCAAGAATTTTACCTCCTAATGTTCACATTATTATATTTCATTTTTTAAAAAAATTATTAATTTATTAATTTAAATGTATATATAGAGAGATTTTTAAGGTATAGAATTTACTTAAATTATAATTTATCTTTTTTGTTTTGTATTGCTATATTTTATCTTTTATGGAAAATTTATTAAAATCATTTTAGTAGTTTAATTTGATCGTTACCGTTCCCATTCTTTTTTTTTTTCAAGGAAAAAATTGAGAAGATAGTGAATTAAATTTATATTCTATAATTAAATATAAGAGATTTTTAAGGTATAGAATTTACTTAAATTATAATTTATCTTTTTTGTTTTGAATTGCTATATTTTATCTTTTATGGAAAATTTATTAAAATCATTTTAGTAGTTTAATTTGATCGTTACCGTTCCCATTCTTTTTTTTTTCTTTTTTTTTTCAAGGAAAAAATTGAGAAGATAGTGAATTAAATTTATATTCTATAATTAAATATAATTAGATTAAAATATTAATTTTAGAATTAATTTATCTTCATGGAAGCAAACGTTTATACATCCTAGCTTTTCACATTTCACTCATTTAAAATTAAAAAAAATATTTAATTTCCTAGAGAATGAAATGATACACACACATAAATAGAAAAAAAGAATTCAAGATTTTAACTATACACTAATTTCTTCAAATAAACGTGCTCACTTGACAATGACAAATATACACTGCTCTTCAAGTTCATCAATGCTAAATCGTAATATTGGAAGCATAGGATCTAGGAGTGAAGAAACCTTGCTATTCAACTTGCTATTCTACCTTAATAAACTTCAACCGCTATTCAACTTGCTCCCTTGCAACTTGAATTGTAACACCAATCTCTTGAGATGCTCTGAAAAAGATTGAAGAGCCTATTGAAGAGCCTTTGAGAGCAATGCATTTAGAGAACAACAATAAAGAAATAATGAAACTCTAGGTGTTGGTGAGAAAATGGTGCAGAAAACTCATTTTTATAGTAGTAGAATGTGAGAAGTTACAAAACTCTTTGAGTTCTAAACCTTTTAAATTTTCATTTTGAATTAAATTAAAGAAAAAATCAAGTTGTAGGAAAAACCTTTTACATTCCAACCTTTAAGATTCTATACACTTATTCTAGATAATTGATTATTAATTAAATAATTTTATATTTATAGTTAATTATTAATGGCATGTTTTGTAAATTAGAAAGTTAAAGAAGGGACAAAAGTGTCCAAAAAAGTTTTTCCAACATCCTCACTTTTTAATATAGTATAGATAAATTATAATGGTAAAAAATGGCCTTGAAAAGTTTAACCCTTTTGACTAACATAATTAGAAAAATTCGGGTTTGTTTTTTTGTTTTGTTAAAATTGTTTAATTTTTAAAATTAGAAGTTTCAGGTCATTTTTTACCATTATAGTGTAATTTAAGGAGTTTAAATTTTACCATTAAAAGTTTGAGGATCCAATTTTTACAAATGTGTAAGGGTGTGTTTGGTTTAACTTTTCAAAGGTTTAATTTTGAAAAATAATCATTTTGAAAAAATTTATAGTGTTTGGCAACCACTAAAAATGACTTATTAAAAAATGAGATTGATAAATAAATCATTTTAAGAGAAACACTTGAAACTAACTTTTTTTTAAAGAGTTTTGAAGTACAATAACTCGTGTATAAAAACACTTATGAGGAAATGTAACCAAGCATGAGTGTTTAAATTCTAAACAATTTTTATACAAAATGTTTTTTTTTTTAAATGTATTCCAAACGAATCCTAAGTTTGGTTTAATTAGTTTTTACCATTCAAAGTTTGAGGGTGCAATTACAACAACTACCATACTTCAGGGGTGGTTTTTACAATTTGCCCAATATTTTTTTTTTATTTTCTTTTCTAACTTTTACAAACCTTTGAGAAAATCTTAGCCTTTATTTTTTTAGTTTAAAAATCTTAGCCAAATTGTAGTAAAAAAAAAAATAATAATAATAACTGAACACTGTTTTATTTCCAAAAATTTAGCTAGGAATGCAAAATTTTTACTGAAAATAGATTAAACAAATAAATTAACTTAAATTAAAACGTTATCAAATGTCTGCCTTTTTTATTTGAACTTTTTTTTTTAGAATACTTTTTTTTTATTTGAACTTGATACTTTTGTAAGTTTCTTATTAGATAAGTGCACTATAAATGGGTGTACTTTAGTAAATAGCCGTTACAGACTGTTGTGCTTTTCCACTTTAGTAATAATGCTTTTGATATTTTCAAATTAAATAAAAAAACATTTGTTTTCAAAAGAAAAAAAAAATGGTACTTCTAATTTTTTAAATATATATATTTCGATTGGTTGTTTTCTTGTTGAACAACCCTAGATATTCTAAAATTATTTTTAGTGAGTCAAAGATACTTTTTCTAATATTTAAAAAAAAAAAAATCAAAACACACTATTACATTACTATGTTTTTTTTTCTTAATTCAATCAAAGATGAAATTTGTTAATTTAATTAAATATTATTGGTCATTGACAATTATGTATGTGGTTTTTCCTTAATCTCCAATTTAACTTTATTATGTTATTTTCTCTTGTTTAGTTAGTCCTCTAAATTATGTCACAATTAGGGATGTCCACGGGACGGGGCGGGGACGGGGATGACTTTCCCGTCCCCATCCCCGCCTCCCATTTCAATCCCCATCCCCTCGAAATTCCCCATTAAATTTCACGAGGAATGGGGCGGGGATTCCCCACGGGAAATTTGCGGGGATCGGGTTCTCCGCGGGGAATTATTCCCCATTTAGTTTTTTTCCTTGTTTCTTGTTTGTCTTGATTGAATCAAATAATTCTTTTGATAAATTTTCAAATAGTTAACTTGACATGGAAAATATTCATTAATTTTCAATTAGACAATTAATTATTCACATAAAATTTTCATTTAAATAGTTAATTTCATTGAAAAAAATCTATTTTTAAACTTTAAAGATCAAATTCTTAAATCTCCTAATAAAAACAAAATAATATTTCATATCAAACTATCTAATTATATATACATATAATTCAAATGTTAAACCATAAATTCAAACATATCTCATTTTCTAAATCATTAACCATAAAACTTTAAATATATATATATATATATATAAATTAGAATAATAATAATAATACTAATAATTAAAAAAAAAAGTAAACAGGGCGGGGAGCGGGGAACGGGGATGGGGAATGCATTCCCCGTCCCCATCCCCATTTAGCTCATAGGGAATTTTTTCCCCCACTCCCTCCCCCACTCCTCGCTTAAACGGGGATTCCCCGCCCCATTAGGGGCGGGTACCCACAGGGTCCCGGCCCCGCGGGACAAATGGACATCCCTAATTCATACCATCCACTTGATATGATAACACACAAACTTATATATAGAAAGTTCAATAGAAATGTTGTGCTTATTGACCAAATATTTTAAAACTTTGGTCTGAGTACATGGCATTGGTCAAGTTTTTGTCTATGTTAAAATAATTACGATTTGAACTAGTAAGTAATTGAAAAAATCAATCCCCTCTAGTACATTTTTTTATATATTAATAGATAGACTTAAACAATTTTTTATTCATAAATTTTCTTTTAAAATTTTAAAGAAATTTACCTACACGAAACCTAATCTCCACGACATCATTTGGAAACATCAGAAGCGAGAATGCTGACATGAGCAACAAGAATTAATCCAGTAAACACACACAATCACCCACAAGTGGAAGACTTTTAAGTTTCTAAAGATTTAAAGAAACCGTCAAATCCATAGCATATGTTTCTTCAAAACGAAGTAATAAAATTTAAAATTCTTTACATTCAAATTCCTGTCCTGATGCGATGCATACATGTCTAGATGTAACATGATAATTACTAGCCACCAAATGTCAATTTTCAAGCACAACCCTCTCAAAACCTCACCAAACTTTGAAGTTATACCTCAACTATGAGATGAAATGCTACCTTTTTTAGTCTCTCAATTCCTCCATCAAATGTTGCTTTTTAATCCTTATTGTGTAAAGGACTTCAACCACAAGGGTCCAAGTCTAATTCAACCCCTCCTAAAAGGCGTAAAATTTTAGCTAGCATATATTTTTTTAATAATATTTTAGCATATAGTCAACTTAAGCATAGTTCAACTGACTAAGACATATATCTCCGATCAAAATATTAGAAATTCAAATCCTATCTCACTCCACGTATTTGTTGAACTAAAAAAAAATGTATATGTTCTCAAAATTGAGAAGAAAAAAAAAATGAATTTATGACTTTGATTTAAATATTCTTTTTATACCTTGATTTATCTACTCAAAGTTTCGTTAATAATGTTAGTTTTATTATAAAAATTGTAATAAAATAGATGCCCATAAAATTGCTTAGTGTCCTAAAGGCCATGTGTCACTATCCATATAGTCCATGTGCCATGTAAATATTGATGCTTGGTGTCCACTTTGAGCCACATCTTGCTTGCCAAATTGCCTATAAATAGTGGCTTTTGGTGGAGTTAAAAATACATCTCCATTGGTGAATTATCTCCCAATTTCATAATTTCCCACTTTGCTTATTTTAATGCTTTTATTTAATTTCATGTTTTTAAATATTTTATTATAATTATTATTATTATTATTATTATTATTATTATATTATATTTTATCCACTTCTGTGTTCCCGTTGTGTACCGTTGTGCTGCTCAATTTTACAACACGTTATCAGCACGAGCTCCTGTTGCTTCCTTCACTGAAGGTAGGTCCTAAAGGTAGGTCGGTTTTTTTTTTTAAATATTATATTGCATATTTAGTAGGTATTAAATTTCTAATTTAAAATAATATTTTGTTATAGTGGTACCATGACAAATCTTACGAAATTAGAATTCTCAGCCCTTGACATTAATGGCAATAACTATTTGTCATGGGTGCTCGATGCCGAAATCCACCTGGATGCTATGAACCTGGGAGAAACAATTAAAGAAGAAAATACGACATCTAGGCAAGATAAGGCCAAAGCTATGATTTTCCTTCGCCATCATCTTCACGAGGGATTGAAAATGGAATATCTCACAATAAAAGATCCTCGTGTCTTGTGGAAAAATTTGAAAGAAAGGTATGATCATCAGAAAACAGTTATTCTTCCTAAAGCTCGTTATGAATGGATGCATTTGAGGCTACAAGATTTTAAATCAGTAAGTGATTACAATTCCGCATTATTTAAAATCAGTTCAAAATTGTTGTTATGCGGAGAGAAAATTACTGATGCTGATATGTTAGAGAAGACATTTTCTACATTTCATGTCTCGAATATGCTCCTGCAGCAGCAATATCGAGAGAAAGGTTTTAAACAATATTCTGAACTAATTTCATGTCTTCTTGTGGCCGAACAAAATAACGAGTTATTGATGAAAAACCACGAATCTCGACCAACTGGAACAACACCATTCCCTGAAGTGAATGCTGTGAATTTTAATAATAATCGTGGCCGAGGTCGTGGTCGTGGTCGAGGTCGTGGTCGTGGCAGAGGAAGAAATAACAATTATTTTTATGGTGGTCGTTCTAATTTTAAAAGAACCACCCAAAATGATGATCACAGAGGGAAAGCTCCACAAGAAAAGAGTTCAAAAAGTGTTGAAAATAAATGTTTCCGATGCGGAATGACTGGGCATTGGTCACGTACCTGTCGTACGTCAAAACACTTAGTTGATCTCTATCAAGCCTCCCTGAAGGAAAAAGGAAAAGATGTGGAAACAAATCTTGCATACCAGGATGATGATATATTTGACCCATCCAATATGACAAATTTGGATGTGGCAGATTTTTTTGAATCTCCTGAAGAGAAGATCGGCACAACCGGTGGAACATCAAGTGCATCTTTTGATTTTGAGAATATCTAATGTTGTTGTTTTTATCTTCATGTTTTTAGTAAATGTTAACTTTTGTATATTTCAAGTGCTATTTTCTTATTGTAATTATTTTCTTTTAATGAAGAAACATGGAATCTTTTCATATGTTGGGTGATTCGAAAATGAGCAAAGAAGATTTATGTCTGGCAGACAGTGCAACTACGCACACAATACTTACGAGTAGAAAATATTTTTCCAAACTGACAATGCTGGAAGCAAAAGTCAATACGATATCAGGTTCTGCAAACCTGATTGAAGGATTTGGAAAAGCAAATATTATTTTGCCTAGAGGAACAAAATTTACAATTGGCAATGCATTGTTCTCTAGTCAATCAAAGAGAAATCTACTGAGTTTTAAAGATATACGTTGCAATGGTTATCATATTGAGACTGATAGTAAGAATAATGTGGAATATCTATATATTATCTCTACTGTCTCAAATGAAAAACGTATATTAGAAAAATTGCCTGCTTTATCTTCTGGATTGTATTATACTCATATACGAGTAATTGAAACATATGCAACGATGAACCTGAAGTTCATGAATCCAGACATATTTACAATTTGGCATGACCGATTGGGTCATCCAGGATCTATAATGATGAGAAGAATTATTGAGAATTCAGATGGACATCCATTAAAGAACCAGAAGATTCTTCAATCCAATGAATTATCATGTGATGCTTGCTCTCAAGGCAAATTGATAATTAGACCATCACCAGTTAAAGTGGGAACTGAATCACCTGCATTTTTGGATAGAATCCATGGTGATATATGTGGTCCTATTAATCCACCAAGTGGACCATTTAGATATTTTATGGTATTAATAGACGCATCCAGCAGATGGTCACATGTGTGCTTATTATCAAGTCGAAATCTTGCATTTGCAAGATTACTTGCTCAAATAATTAAGTTAAGAGCACAATTTCCTGATTATACGATTAAGACTATTCGTCTTGATAATGCTGGTGAGTTTACATCCCAAGCTTTTAATAATTATTGTATGTCAATTGGGATAAGTGTTGAACATCCTGTAGCTCATGTTCATACACAAAATGGTCTAGCTGAATCATTTATAAAACGTTTGCAATTAATTGCTAGACCGATGCTTATGAGAGCAAGACTTCCAATATCTGTATGGGGTCACGCAATTTTACATGCTGCATCGCTTATACGCATTAGGCCAGCAGCCTATCATAAATACTCTCCAATACAATTAGCTTATGGCCAGCAGCCAAATATATCCTATCTGAGAATTTTTGGATGTGCAGTATATGTTCCAATTGCACCACCACAACGTACTAAAATGGGTCCTCAAAGGAGGTTAGGAATATATGTTGGATATGATTCCCCATCAATTATTAAATATCTTGAACCCCTGACGGGTGATGTATTTACTGCACGATTTGCTGATTGTCATTTTAATGAGACAAATTTTCCAACATTAGGGGGAGGAATTACGAAGTTGGAAAAAGAAATTACATGGAATGCATCATTATTGTCTCATTTAGATCCCTATACAGATCAATGTGAACTTGAAGTTCAGAAAATAATTCATTTGCAAAATATAGCAAATCAATTACCAGATGCATTTATAGATGCAAAGAAAGTGACTAAGTCACATATACCAGCTGCAAATGTCCCATCAAAAAAATTGATATCCCAACACAACATGTTGTCATTAATGAATCTGGAACACGCCAGAAGCGTGGTAGACCAGTGGGTTCTAAGGATAAAAATCCTCGAAAACGAAAAATAATTAATAGTAAAAAAGACTTGGTTGAGGATGTAGATACCCATGAAGAAATTCATGACATAAATAGTGAGGAAGGTGAAATGCCTGGAGATAATAATGAGATTTCCATAAATTATGTCATAACAGGAAAAAGATGGAATCGAACTAATGTAGTTATTGACAACATTTTTGCATATAATGTTGCTCTTGATATTATATATGAGAATGAAGATCCTGAACCAAAATCTGTTGAAGAATGTCGACATAGAAAAGATTGGCTTCAGTGGAAAGAAGCAATCGAGGCAGAATTAAATTCACTTTCAAAACGTCAGGTTTTTGGACCAGTAGTCCAAACACCAGAAGGTGTCAAGCCTGTGGGATACAAATGGGTATTTGTGAGAAAAAGAAATGAAAATAATGAAATCACAAGATATAAAGCAAGATTGGTTGCACAAGGTTTTTCACAAAGACCTGGTATTGATTATGAGGAGACATATTCTCCAGTGGTGGATGCAATTACACTAAGATTTTTAATTAGTCTGACTGTATATGAAAGTCTGGACATGCATCTTATGGATGTTGTCACAGCATACTTATATGGATCTCTTGATAATGATATTTATATGAGAATCCCAGAAGGATTTAAGGTACCTGAAACATATAAATCAAATTCTTGTGAACTATGTTCAATAAAGTTACAGAGATCATTATATGGATTGAAACAATCAGGACGAATGTGGTACAATCGCCTGAGTGGATATTTGTTGAAAGAAAAATATCAAAACAATCCTATATGTCCGTGTGTTTTTATAAAGAAATCACAATCGGGATTTGCTATCATAACTGTATATGTTGATGACTTAAATATAATCGGAACTCCTGAAGAGCTTTCAAAAGCAATAGAATATCTCAAGAAAGAATTTGAGATGAAAGATCTTGGGAAAACAAAATTTTGCCTTGGCTTGCAAATTGAGCATTTAGCAGATGGGATATTTGTTCATCAGTCAACTTATACAGAGAAAATTTTAAAAAGATTTTATATGGACAAAGCACATCCATTAAACATTCCAATGGAAGTTCGTTCATTAGATGTAAAGAAAGATGTCTTTCGACCTCGAGATGATAATGAAGAACTACTTGGTCCTGAAGTACCATATCTTAGTGCAATTGGTGCACTTATGTATCTTGCTAATAATACAAGACCAGATATTGCATTTTCAGTAAATTTATTAGCTAGATATAGTTCTTCACCAACGAAAAGACATTGGAATGGAGTTAAGCATATACTCCGCTATCTCCGAGGAACGATTGATATGGGTTTATTTTATTCAAATAAATCAAATTTTGATCTGGTTGGTTATGCAGATTCAGGATATTTATCTGATCCACACAAAGCTAGATCTCAAACAGGTTATCTATTTACATGTGGAGGAACCGCTATATCATGGCGATCAGTGAAACAGACCATAACGGCTACTTCCTCTAATCATGCTGAAATTCTTGCAATTCACGAGGCAAGTCGAGAATGTGTATGGCTAAGATCAGTAACTCAACACATTTGCGGAACATGTGGTTTGTCTTCTAGTAAAGTTCTTCCAACAATATTATATGAAGACAACACTGCTTGCATAGCTCAAATCAAAGGAGGATATATTAAAGGAGATAGAACGAAGCATATTTCACCAAAGCTTTTCTACACTCATGATCTTGAAGAAAATAGTGACATCACAGTACAACAAATTTGTTCAAAGGATAACCTGGCAGACTTATTTACAAAGTCATTACCTACTACAACCTTCGAGAAATTAGTCCACAACATTGGAATGCGACGACTCAGAGATCTTAAATGATGTTTCCATGAGGGGGAGAAAAATATATTGTATTATCTGAGGATTATTAAATTATATGAAATATGTACTCTTTTCCTTCACTAGGATTTTTTCCCATTGGGTTTTTCCTAGTAAAGGTTTTTAACGAGGCATATTTCATATATGGGCATCTAAGGGGGAGTATTATAAAAATTGTAATAAAATAGATGCCCATAAAATTGCTTAGTGTCCTAAAGGCCATGTGTCACTATCCATATAGTCCATGTGCCATGTAAATATTGATGCTTGGTGTCCACTTTGAGCCACATCTTGCTTGCCAAATTGCCTATAAATAGTGGCTTTTGGTGGAGTTAAAAATACATCTCCATTGGTGAATTATCTCCCAATTTCATAATTTCCCACTTTGCTTATTTTAATGCTTTTATTTAATTTCATGTTTTTAAATATTTTATTATAATTATTATTATTATTATTATTATTATTATTATATTATATTTTATCCACTTCTGTGTTCCCGTTGTGTACCGTTGTGCTGCTCAATTTTACAACAAGTTTAATCATATTTGCATATACCACAGCTTTTTTTTTTTGTTTTTTTTTTTTTTTTGTCGTATGTAAATGTTATTTATTTAATTTTTTTTGTTTGAAGAACGTATGTAAATGTTATTAGTAATGTGTTTCTTTCTCTTTTTAATTATTTTTTTAATTGTAATTGTCTTTTTCCTTTTCAAAAAAGAAGACAAATCTTCTCTTTTATAGTCAACGAAAGGAGATTTTGTATTTGAGTGTGAAATTGAATCCAAAAAAAGTCAAAAATCATATAGACAAAATTTGTATTTGAGAGTGAAATTGAGTTAAAAAAAAAAAAAAAACAAAAACAAAAAGTTATGAGGAGAAGAAATTTACTTCACAATGGAAACTTTAAAATACTGAAATTTATTATAGAAAAGCCATCAAGCAATTTCAGAGTAGTTTCGAAAATATAAATTTTAATTGAAACATTATCTTTATTTATTTATTATTATTTTTTGATACATAAGGAAAGCAGGAAATTACAAAGAAACTGGGAAAGAGAATGGAGGAGAAAGCAGAAAAAAAAATCATTAACTTCTAGTTTTTTTTTTTTTTTTTTTTTTTTTTTTTTTTTTTTTTTTTTTAATTTATAGGGGTGGAGGATTAAACTCTGAAACCTTTAGTCATGCTCTTGTCGACATTAAATTCTAGTTTCTTACAAATATAACATAAATTCGATTCTTTCAAATAAAAAAAAAAAAGTTAAAAATCAATTTCGGTCCTTAAACTTTCAGGAAAGTAAGAATTTGGTCCCTGAACTTTGATTTGTAATGATTTAGTCCTTATACTTTCAATCTTGTAACAATTCAGTCCCTAACCCTTGATAGGTAACAATTTAGTACTTCTACTTTCAAATTTGTAACAATTTAGTCCCTATACTTTAAAATTTGTAACAACTTAATCCGTCCCAAAAAAATTTAACAAAATTAAATATTGATTTTTACTCTTTAATGATTAAACTTTGTGCTTATAAACAAACTTGATCCTAAATTAGTTCATTAATCTATCTATGTAAGAAATTTCATGAAATCTTTACATTAAGTTTCACGATAAGGACTAAATTGTTACAAATTTAAAAGTACGGGGACTAAATTGTAATTTATTAAAGTTTAGATACTAAATTGTTACAAAATTGAAAGTACAAAGACTAAATCATTACAAAATTGAAAAATCATTACAAATCAAAGTACATGAACTAAATTGTTGCTTTCATGAAAGTTTGAGGACGAAAAGTGATTTTTAACCCAAAAAAAAAGAAAAAAATATATAAATTTGATTTTTTCAAATTACACTTTACACTATATTTAAATCTGAAGTAAATTTTAATTGTACTATTACCATATTTGAAAACACACATTCATACTATGTGTGTCTATATATATAAACACCTTAATTTTTAAACTCTTACATAATTTTTAAAGATGTGAGCTTAGCTCAGCATGTACCTCGACCATGAGGTTAGAGTTCGAATCCCCCCACCCCCAAATGTTGATATACTCAAAAAAAAAAAAAATTTGTAAAAATTTTCCAAAGTATTTTTTCGTTGATCATTATTATCAAAAATAAATAAATAAAAGTATTTTTTTTAGTTAAAAAATAAATAAATAAAATGATATGCATGTGAATGAACAGCGCAACGTAGAGTACAGTTCCCGATCCTTACCTTACGCCGCTCGCTTTTGTCTTCTTCTTCTTCTTCTTCCTTCTTTCTTCTTCTCTCTGTTTCACTGAAATCTCTCCTTTTCTCTTTGAACAGCTTCTTCGATTTTCTCTCTTTTTTGTATTCATTTCTTCAATCGATTTTCCATCAACGCTCTTCAATCAGTCATACCAATTCAGAGAGCGGCGTTTTTTGCCATTTCAAATTGTTTTTCGTTGCTGTTTTTCTCACCGGATTTTTCCGACGGCGGCAAGCTAGTCGGAATATTCTTCAGGCTGAACCTGGTTCTTCTCTCTCTCGATGTCTTCTTCTCTTTCATGGTTCTTGTTCTTTTCCCTCTCGTTTACTTTTTCCTGTACGGGCGGCTCGGTTTCCGATGATGCAATGTCGCTCCTCAGGTTTAAGGGCTCGATTTCGCTCGACGGCTCTGATCTTCTTCGTGACTGGAATTTTTCGGTTTCTCACTGTAATTGGTTTGGAGTTACTTGCGATGGTGTTACTGGTAGAGTTGTTGCGCTGAACATCAGTGGAAGTGGTGGTATTATGGCGGCGGGTTCTATTCTGGCCGGGACGTTGAATCCGGCGATTGGAAATCTTTCTGAGCTTCGCGTTTTTTCGCTTCCGAATAATCTGATCTACGGGGAGATTCCGGGGAGTGTTGGTAAGCTTCAGTCGTTGGAGGTACTTGAGCTTCAGGGGAACAATTTCTCTGGAGAGATTCCGAAACAGATAAGTTTACTTCGATCTCTTCGCCTGCTTAATTTGTCTGATAACTCGTTTTCTGGCTCGATACCGAGTAAATTGATCGGTTCGACGAAACTAGAAGCAATTGATTTGTCGTACAATCAACTATCTGGTAGGATTCAAGTTGTTGATAATAGATGTGGTGTTTTGAATCATTTGAGGCTTTCGCATAACTTTCTGACTGATAACATTCCGGCGGAGATTGGAAAATGTTGGAAACTGAAGACTCTGTTGCTCGATAGTAACATATTAGAGGGTCAAATTCCGGCTGAGATTGGCCAAATTTCAGAGCTCAGAATTCTTGATGTTTCTAGGAATAGCCTTACCGATTCGATTCCAAAAGAGCTCAGTAATTGCCGGAAGTTGTCACAGATCGTGTTGACGAATTTGAATGATATCAATCACGACGGCGATAGTTTAAGGGGGGAATTCAACGCTTTCAATGGAGGTATCCCTTCTGATTTGTTATTGCTTCCAAGTCTGCAAGTTTTTTGGGCGCCGAGAGGAAATTTTAATGGCAAATTGCCGAATAATTGGGGTTCTTCATGCTCGCTTAGAGTTCTAAATTTAGGGCAAAATTACATCACTGGTACCATACCCGAATCGATTGGGAAATGTGCGAACCTAACTTACCTGGATTTGTCTTCAAACAAGCTACAAGGTAACCTCCCTATGCAGCTTCGAGTTTCATGTATGGCGTATTTCAATGTTAGCCAGAACAAAATTTCTGGTGTCCTTTCGAGATTTGAGAAAGACAGTTTCTGTAGGAACAAGATCCCACATGAACCAGTTCCTAATTTCTTAGATGAGGAAGATGATTGGAATTCTTTCTTCAATTTTCCTGTTTGGGATTTCCTAAGATTGAATGATAATCTCATAATCGCCCATGATTTTAGCTGGAATAGGTTCAGTGGCTCATTAACTTCATTCAAAGTGGGAGAAGAGCTTTTGGCTAATGGCCACAAGTTCTCGTACAAATTGTTGCTTAATAGCAACCAGTTCAATGGATCACTTCCCATTGATCTGGTCTCGAACTGTAACGATATGAAGAGCGTTTCAGTTAACTTGAGTTCAAACTCAGTATCAGGTGAGATTTCTGATGCATTTTTTCTCCATTGTCGACAGATGATGGAGTTTGAGGCAGCAAGCAATGAATTAGATAACTCGATTGGACCTGGAATTGGTGACTTGCAGATGCTTCTTCGTCTTGACTTGAGAGAGAATAGATTGTCTGGAGTTTTACCATATCAGTTGGGGAAGTTGCAGAGTTTGAAATGGATGCTTTTGGGGGGAAACAATTTCACTGGAGAGATTCCATCTCGACTCAGTCAATTGACTTCCCTCACGAGTTTAGATCTTTCTCGAAACGAATTTACAGGAGTTATCCCTGAAAGCTTGTCATATGCTTCAAGACTTGAGATTTTGTTGCTTGATCATAACAGGTTAACTGGGGAAATACCAGCATCTTTCTCCGCCCTTTCTCATCTCATTAAGTTGGATGTCTCTTTTAACAACCTTTCTGGCCACATTCCTCATCTTCAGCACATGATTGACTGCATTTACTTTAGTGGGAATAAGTTTCTGCATCCATGCCCGGATTCATACTCCGAGTCTCCAGCTGGACTTCCGGTTCCTCTCGACGTTGAGAAGTGGAAGAGACGAAGAAAGTTCATGTCCATGATAATCGCTGTGGCTGCTTCCTCAACTCTAATTTGCATACTCCTAATGATAGCTGTTATCATCATTGTCAAGAAAAAGCTTGGTAGACAAAATAGTTTAAAGAAGAAACAAGTGGTGACTTTCTCAGATGCTCCATCCGATCTGAATTATGATAATGTGGTCCGAGCTACCGAAAATTTTAGCCTTCGCTACCTAATCGGTAGTGGTGGCTTTGGGTCAACATACAAGGCTGAACTGCCCTCAGGTTTCCTGGTTGCTGTAAAAAGACTGTCCATTGGTAGGTTTCAAGGAGGCATCCAACAATTCGATGCAGAAATTCGAACATTGGGAAGAATACGACACAAAAACCTTGTAACTCTTCTTGGGTACTATGTCGGTGAGGCTGAAATGTTCTTAGTTTACAACTACCTTTCTGGTGGGAACCTTGAGACCTTCATTCATGAAAAATCTTGCAAACACGTAAAGCACTCGGTGATCCACAAGATCGCTTGGGACATAGCGAGGGCTCTTGCATACCTTCACTACTCCTGTGATCCTAGGATTGTTCATAGAGACATCAAGCCTAGTAACATCCTGCTTGATGAAGAGCATAACATTTACATATCAGATTTTGGGTTGGCCAGGCTTCTTGAGGTTTCAGAGACTCATGCCACAACAGATGTGGCAGGAACATTTGGATATGTTGCACCAGAATATGCTACCACTTGCAGGGTCTCAGACAAGGCCGATGTTTATAGCTTCGGAGTTGTGCTCTTAGAGTTGCTTTCGGGAAAAAGGTCACTTGATCGATCCTTTTCTGACTTTGGTAATGGGTTTAACATTGTTACATGGGCAAAGATGCTGATCAAGGAAGGTCGTTCTTCTGAGCTTTTCACTCCTGAACTTTGGGAAATGGGACCAAAGGAACACTTACTTGGAATGTTAAAGCTCGCATCTAATTGCACAGTTGAAATTCTCGCTCTTCGACCGTCAATGAAGCAGGTCGTCGAGACACTGAAACAGTTGTAAATTTTGTAGGATCACTAACCCTTCACACTCGTTGCCGACTCAAAATGACAGAGCTGGTCATTGCCTACATTATAACCATCGTACATATTCAGATGAATTCTTTTTCTTCCAGGTTCATTCTCTAAGATCTCTAGCTTAAATGAAATTTTCTGTCTCCTTTGCTTTATAGTTAATCCTAGAGTATAGAGATACAAATGTTAAGCATTTTCTAGTAGTTGCAATACAATCATACTCTCGAACTTTTAACTTGAACATTTATCTCCTAAAAGTTGGTATATGTTGCAATCGACCCTTCTATTATATCATGACTCAACTAGTGGTTGAATTTAGTCATAAAAATTTCAACCACATAGTTCTGGAGTGGTTTAGGGTTTAACTGTAGTAGTTGTACATTTTTTAAGTTGCAACTCACGAAAGTTATAATTGTAAGGTTTGATTGTAATGATATGGAGTAAATGCTCAAGTTGAAAGTTTTGGAGGTACAATTATAAGTCTCTTGTTTTTATTCTTTTATCATTTTTCTCTTATTTAATTACTTCTTTTTACAAACAAATGAGTAGTGTCATCAAGGAAAAGGGACCACAAATCTGCATAAATTGATTTGCCTTTCCCTGTTGTTGTCTGTGAACAGAAAAGTTTTACTAAATTTGGAGTATCTGTGGCCATTTGGAATAAAGAGTGATGCTTTTTTGTGAAATAGTAAAAAGTGCATCATATGATGTTTGGCCATTTTCTTTGAGTAAATGATGACAAGTGACAACTTTGAGAAAAAAAAAAAAAAGCTCACTTCATTGATTTTCAACTGCTGGTGAATCAACATTTATGGTTGAAGTATCATTTTGGTTATGATCTTTGTGTTTTGTTCCATTTTTAGTCCCATATACTTTTAGATGTCCAAATTTAATCTATGTACGTTCAATAAAGCTTAAAATTAGTCCTATTGTTAATTTTTCTATGAAAAAGAAATTAGTCTCTATCAGCTTTCCTTCTATAGGTATTAGAAATATGTTCACAATGTGTCTTTTTTTAAAATTAACTTTAAATTTCTAGTATGAACCAATTTTAAGCTTTATTGGAAGTATAGGGACAAAAATCAGACATTTGAAAGTACAGGACTAGAATGAAACAAAACTCAAAGCACAAAAACCAAAATGATATTTTAACATACATTTATACACATCAACTGACTAGCTACAATAACAATAACAATAGTCCTCTAATTATAAACATTTACAAAGTTGCATCACTGGTACTCAAGTCTACTTGTATGTAATCATATAGTACATTCCTAGACTTTTACCAAATACAATAGTTTCAATCAGAATTTCATGGACGTGCAAAAGTGAAATACTATCCTCGTTTAGATCAAGTGAAAATTTTCTTTTTCAAATAAAAGATAGGGTCAAGAACAATAAATCTCTTGAGGATGAACGTACTCATTTTGCAAATTCAATAATGGATAGTTCCTACAAAGAATTCAACTGATAATGTATATAATATTGAATTCTCAAGGTAGATGTTACATGGTTGATTCTCAATTTTCTTAGAGATTGTGAAATAGAATTTTAGTGCATCTTCCCGATGAATCAATAGCTGAAGTACAAAGTTGAACTCAATAAAGGTAAAACAAATAAAAAAAAATTAGAAATAACATTTAAAAAAATATATTAAAATATCTTTTTTTTTTTTTTTTTTGAAAACTGAAAAAATAAAATATATCAGCTTGACTGGTATTTATACAGATATAGTAAAAGGTATTTAGGTGTAGAAATAACATTTTTTTTCTATGATCATAACTAAGAAGCAAGCTACAATTTACCCTAAATTATGAATCTCATGATGACTACCTAGTCCTAGAATTTAATATTTTTCTGATAACCGAATGTAGTAGAATCAGACGATTGTCTGAGATTAGTCAAAATGTGCACAAACTAACCCGAATACTTATGAATATTAAAATAAATAAATAAATAAAACTACTGTATTTTTTACATCAATATAAAAATTAAAAAAAAAAAGTTTTATTTTATTATTTTCCATTTAAAATAAACCCAATCTAGAATAGTTTAACAAAATCTAAAAGGTTTGTTGCAAACATCATTTACAAGCAAAAGAGTTGCAAGAAGTTAAGAGGAGATCACAAAAGTGAAAGAAACAATATTTAAAAATTAGATTTAGTAAATAGAAATTTCAATTTAATTTGTAATGAAAAATAAAACTATAATTTGAAAATTGTTGTACAACACGATTGAAAAGGTTTCTACGAGATATACAATAAAAGCAAAAAATATATATAAAGTCAAAGCCAAATAATCTCTATAACTACTTCCAACAAAGAAGACTTCTTTTTTTTTTTTTTTTTTTTTGAAAATCCAACAAAGAAGTCTTCTCGAGGAAGGAATTTCTTCAAGGAAGATCATTCAAAATCCCAAACTTTTATTTTGCCTTATGAAGAAAAGAAAACAGAAATAAAAACAAACTAATAAATATCCATCAAACATACCTCACTCACATTTCAATACCAATGCATGTTGCGTAAGTCTAAAAATAGTTCAAATGGTTAAACATTAGCGTCTCTACAATAAATTTGAATTTCCTCCTATTGTTCGTAAATGTTTTATCTTCGCAAGGAGGCGGAAGAAGGAATGAGGGAAGGAAGAAAGAACCGCAACTAAGCAAAAATAAAAATAAAACTCAAGCAGAGCTGCAATTATTACCATCACCTCACATGAGACTGTCTTTAGAAAAATAATCAGCTTAACAATAAATAAAAGGAAACAATCAGGAGAATCATCCCTTTCAAGCATTGGCCTAAGATGGCTTTGTAGCCTCCAAAATTATTGAAATTATCTTTCTAAACAACAGAAGAACAGAGATGAGGGTTAAAAATAAAGAACAAGCTACAAAAATTTACCTTACCAGGAAAAAGCATTTTTGCCTGGATCTTTCCATCACTTTAAAATTTCTTCTTCTCTTCCCAGCTGCTCATCTAACATCTAGATATGTACATGGTGTTGGGTTGCTTCTCTTCCTGTATGAATTGGGTATGTATAACAGCCTACCATTCTTTGATTACACAAAACCAGCTCTCTTTGAAACATCCACAATGTTTCTTAGAAAACTCTCAGGCTCCAGTCACTTGCATCTATAGCTTATGCCACTGCTGCATTCTAGTCCTGACTCCAAAACCAAACTCACAAATCTGTCTCTTATTGGAAAACTAAATTGGCCACAGATTTCTCCTCATTGATTCCAAGATCTCAAATATGGTTTCTCCATTGGATCAGTCAAATTGGAACTCTGATGCCTCATGCCTACCCAGCTCATACCCTGGGATGGTATTTCATGCCCTCCCAAGTAATCGAGTGGGTTGGATGCTTCTGGTAGAACGTTGCCGATCAAGGGATTTCCTTCCCGCAACATTCCGTAGTTCCTTGGGGCAATGAATTGTCCGTTGGACCCCATTGAATGAAAAGGGGAACGGAATTGGTTACCTTGAGATAGAACACTGAATAAGGATTGATCTGTGCTGCTGCTTCCACTACCCATGCTTTGATTTGGGACTATAACGCCATCTGACCCTGTAAACCCACCGCGGACTTGATGCTCGCCTGGAAACCAGTTCTCGCCTAATAAACTTCCACTGTTTATGGGATGAGAATGGATATGGGTAGCCATACGAACCGAGTTGACAGCCCAGTCCTGCATTCCAACTGAGGGTAACTGTTGTTGTGTCGGGATCATATACCTGTTGCCATCAGGATAAATATTCTCAGGAACACCATGATGCATGTAAACTTGCTCCTCTTCCTTCCTCCTCTGCTGCAAAGGCATGGATAAATCAGGCTGCTCCTGGAAATGTCTAGAATACTGATTATCTCCTATCAAGTCATTGTTTGATGGCTGGAAATTCAAACCTGAGTGCCTCTCCTTATGATGGAAGGACAGAGCTCCCTGTCTCTTTAAAACAGAATGAAGTAACTCATCTTTACCTTGATTTTCATAACTAAAGGTGCCATCGTCTGACTGTCTATGTAACAAATGTTTTCCAATATCTTTACCTTGATTTTCATAAGATCTAAAGGTGCCATCATCTGATTGTCTATGTAACAAATTTTTTCCAATATCTTTACCTTGATTTTCATAACTAAAGGTGCCATCATCTAATCGTCTATGTAACAAGCTTTTTCCAATATCTCGGCCAGGCAAATCAGGTTCCACAAAAGTCTCATTATCTGATTGTGTAGGCAACAAAATTTTCCCGATAACCCTGCCATGTAAGCCAGATTTCACATGAGTGCCATCATCTGATTTTCTAGGCAACAAACTTTTGGCAACAGCTCTGGCAGGCAAGTCAGGTTCAACATCAAAAACTTTTGTTTTTCGCTCTTCATCAGCATGAGAATTTGCAAGAGACAAATTACTAATAGTTGTAACATAATCGTGGCTGGCAGAAGAGCTGTAGTAATTCTTTGGCATGCCTGGTCCTGGGCGAACATCACCACCAATAGAAAGTAGAGTCTCTCCCCGGCTGGCTGAGCATTCTATAGCGTTTATGTTTTTTGGTATTCCAGATTCTTCGAGATGAGTATCACCAGAATTTGGGTTGTCATGGTTTTTGGGATCTGAACTGCAGTCAGTCTCCAGCCCACCATCAACCTGCTCTGAGGACTGACTACTTTGGCAGCCAGAAATTGATTTTTCAATAGATTCATTTCCTGTTTCCTCCACATCCATTTGATCTGTTTCTTCAGCATCCATTTGATCTTGAAGCACACTATCATGGCTTTCAGTGTCCACATCCTAAACCCTCAATTACAGGTAAAAACGTTAAAAAGACAATGTTACAGAAGGAACCAAAAAAAATATACTGGTAAATTAAGAACCGGCTAGATTGCATACAATGATGACCAAACACTTTAATGAGAGGAAAATAAATGAGAGAGAATAAAGAACAGAAGCAGAATTGTTAAGCACCATGAGCAATGTTTGTCTGGCTTTCAGATCTTGCCCCAAGGCCTTGGTTATTTGCCGTCTCTGTAAATGAGTCTCTCTCCAATTTTCATATGCAACTGGGAGATGAACTTTTGATAATTGCAGCCTACGCCAAGAAAGAAACTATGTTATGAGGGGGATGAATGATACTTTCAATTAGGTATTACGTTACTTCACATATGCTCTACCAGTGCTCATGCAACTTCTTCCGTTCTTCCTCTACAAATACTTCATATGGTTGTACATTAAAGGCTTCTATGTCACCTAAAACTTGGTCCAGAGATCCGGATTGTTTCATGTTCTTCACAAGGTCATGCTGCTTTTTGCTAATCTGAAGTGTGTGAACAAAAAAAAATAGACGTCAAATCCTGAACAAGTACCAACACTTGCCTCTCTTTTCAAGAGGAGAAACATAGATGCATAACGAAAAAATAACAAGATTTTCATGAGGTCTATTCAACCATAACTTTTAATCATCAACATAACAGAAATGGGTTATAACTTCGTTAACTTTCTCAAAGCAAGGGATAGAAGGAATGAAGATATGCAGTTAAAAAATCCTAATGACAAGATCAACAAGGCTGTGGCAAGAGTCTTGTCTAGTATAGACATGCGCTAAGGTAGTTAAACAGTAAGCAAGAAAAGAAGCAAAGTAACATAAGAAAATGTGACCATAAAATGTATACACATTTATCAACATGCAATGGATAAATCTCAAAACGCAACTATTTTTCCATTAACAATTCAACAACCTTTTCTTTACTTGAAATTGTTAACAGAAGCAAAAAGAAATATACACGATATATATATATATATATATATATATATATATTCTCTTTCCACATCTCAACTTTCACCTTTCTTTTCCCTTGTCAATCCCTACTAAGATAGCCAAACATCTGCATGAGCCAAAATCCATACACACCCAAAATAGATGTTCTTGCAAGGACAATGTTTGTGTCTTGGTCTCCTCTGCTCTTTTTTTATATAAGAAAGAATTTCATTCATGAATGAAATTTGAAAAATGATGGAAAATCCATGGATAATTACAAAAAGTTTTCCCAATTAATGAAAAGGAAAGCATGAGAATATGAAGCAAATAAATAGACATTTTACACAGATATAGCATAATAGATGACAAGATTAGAGAACTCTTCAAAGGCATGTTCTTTATCCATAAATATTCTTTGATTTCTTGGCCAACTGCAAACCCACATGCCACAACCCTATTCTTGCCCTGCTCCCACATAGTAAAGACGAACTATCATGGCCAAGCACTAAATAAGCAAACATTTGGAGCCTCACAAACCCCTCTGTTTCAACCAATACAAGACCAAGTTGACCACGACTACGTATACATGGCTAGGCAGATTGAGAAGTCATCAACCACATTTCATGACGACTGACAAGTGAACCTTCTAAAAGAAAAAATTCTCATTTCCTACGTGCCACAACCTCAGAACATCCTACATCTTATATTTTTCATCTTGCAGCCTCTACCCATGACCAACCCCAACCCAAGCCTATATGAAGCAAAGCTCCTCATTAGCATGTCTAAAACCATAGCTTGCCATATCCATAGCTTTTCAAACATGTCTAAAACCACACTTTTCAAGAGGAAAGAAATTTCTATTTCAAATCTACAGCCAACCACAAATATTTCCATCTATTTTTTCTTTTTTTTTTGGGTGAAAATGCTACCTAAATTAATGTGTGCATGCTTTAGCAAATACTATTTTGATGTATGTAGCTCATTACTCCAAGGTTATACACATAATTAAATTCATAAAACATCAACCAACCTTGAAATATGACATATATTTCGAACCATCACTGCACTGGATGTTGCGCTTTTGAAGCTTGTCCTCAGATCTAGTTCCCAAATTAAGCATTTCATCTAAAGCAGTTGATGAAGTTCTGCATCTTTCTCGCTTGTATCCTTTACTGGACATCCTGTTAACCATACAAACTAATATATAGTCAACAGAACAAAACACCCATTGAATATAGAGAAATTGCCTTTCAAATAGAGATTATAAAGAAGAATATGATGTGCACCTTTACTATCTATTCACAATTATAGCAGAAAACCATCATAATACCTTGAAGAAACTATCTCTAACTAAAAGGAACGGTGGATAAACCATACGAGCGTCCACTAATCTCATAAGAAAAAATGGATATTCATTATATGAAGAACCAACCGATAGATTCAACCAGAAGTGGCTATTTTAGTGACATTGTTCCTTCAGAATTCATAAACAATTGGCCTATATAAAACACGGGTTAATATGCCACATGCATATTCCAGAATGCTAAGCTAAGTTACCTTTCTGAAAATTCTCTACCCTTCATGAATGAAGTCTGGTTATCACTGCTACATGCTTTCTCCTCTGCAGCCCATGAACCAGACTCTGATGTAGCTATAGCATTGTCCTCGTGATAGTCAAATCTGGACTCATTCACTAGGGTGGAGACTCTCTTTTCTGCATTTCTTGACCTGCTTAAAGTACATTTTGCATTCTGAATTTATTTCATTTCTTTCCTGATGAAATGAAAGACCCCCCCCCCCCCAAATAAAAAAAGAAACCTGACAGTCACAAATCTTACATCAAAAAAGAAAAAAAAAATCTTATGAAAGCGCACTCTTCATTGTGAGATGATGGAATAAAACTACCAACATCTAAAAATGTACCGTTATTCCAATTTCCAAATAAATCTGAAAAAATATCTTGCATCTTCTTTGTTTGATAAGAAAAACTTTGGCATTCGGTTTAAAATGGACACAATTGGCAGGGTTTTTTTTTTTTTTAATGAGAAACCAAGCTTTCATTAGGAAGAATGAAAGGGAGAACAAGGACATACAAAAAACGAGTCCCGAGAAAATAATTACAAGCCTAAGAACCAAGGCCCTTAAAACTACTTAAAAAAAGAATCTCACCCCAAAAGAATGAGCCCAAAAGAGTAATTACAAAAAGACCAACAAACAGACGCCCATAAAGAAGCATTAAATCTAATCGACTCCCAAATCTCCTCCCCTGAACTCTCGATCCCTCTAAAAATACGCCTATTTCTCTCAAGCCAAATATTCCACAAAGTAGCAAAGAAACAAGTCTGCCATAAAATCTTTCCCTTATCACAAAAAGGAGAGTTAAGGAGAATTTCCTCAATCATGGACCCGAGCTGAGGCCACTCCAAAAGTCCTAAAGAAGTGATTCCAAAGTGAAGACACAAACAAGCAATCTCCAAGCAAATGGTTTAGAGTAATTAAAATATTTGCTAATTAACTTCTTTCTGTTCCAAAAGTAAATATTAAATGCTAACATTCATCACTAGACGGTCATTCAACTTGAAATTGATCGGGAAAAAAATGAATAGAAAAAAGAGTTGAAGCAATTCTTTATGCCAGCGGCCAGCTTTAAATTTCCTTCATTACAAAAATAAGCAGGACTTTCCAAGCTGATGTTCAAAGTCTATTAGGACCGGACTAAAATTATGAGTTTGAAAGAAGGAAAAAGAAAAGGTATCAACCTCCATGTTTGATGTAAGATTTCCTTCTCTGGATCTTTGCAGTTGGCACATCTATTCTTCAGTTTCTGCAGATATCCAATCATACTGCCACGAGCGGGAACCAGTATTAGTAACAACATGCTTCAGTTAAAGTAAACACCGCTCACAGAAAATAGTGATATTTCAAACGGTTAAGACATGGTTGAAATCATCAAGTTATAAATTATAAATGGCAATTTCACAGATTGAAAGGTAAGTGCACTTCTTACTTGTTATGATACTTCTGTAACTCACGGGAATACACTTTTTTATCTGCCCTTAAGCACTGTTCATCGTGAAGAACTGCATCGGGGTGAAGGCCACCAGAGCAAAGTGAAGACTCCCTGCAAGTACATATATTGATAAATTCGACTATTACTTCTTAGTCATCAATATTCCTCCAAGAAATTTTAACGCATTCAAAGTTTATCCCTCGCCAAAATGTCTGATAGAACAATAAAGTAATGGGTAGCACAAATAATGAAAGGGAAGATGAGAAACAAAACTCCACACTTTAATAAGCAGAACCTAAAACAACTAAATTGAAAGAAGAACCCATGACTTGAGGCTCTTCTTTACCAGCCCAATCATGAATCACCCTGCTTTGTGCCATGATCTATCCAACTGTGCTTTTTATTTCTTCTCCTCTCTCTCTCTTTTTGATAAGAAACAATATTCATGGAAATAAAAATCCATATATAGGAACCTATACTAAATGAAAATTTTGTAATTATTCCACCTTTACCATCAATTTAGATTGGAGGGCACTTATGCAGTTCTTTTGGAAAAGGGACGACTGGTCCCTTTGTCCATTAGGTTGTTTTGCCCCAGTTGATGCCTTTTCAAATGAAAGTGTTGGCATAAAAAAAGAAAAGGGAAATACTTGCCATTGAACAAGGGGATTTCCAAAGTGAAAATTATCCCCAGAAAACAACGCTCCCACCACATCTGTCTCATTTTCTTGTTCTCCAGGAAGAAATCTCCTCAGATTGTTTCTCTCGTTTTCTGAAAGATATGTCTGCCAAACCTGTAATAAGTTCAAGGCCAAATGAAGAAAAAGAAATACAGATGGGAAAGTGATAACTTCGATACAAATAACAAAGGCTAACCACAAAAATATTGCTACCTCATGTGAAAGGACTTCTGATAAATTTTCCAACTCAAAAATCTCATGAGGGACATCAAAAACGTCAGCTAAGATTGTGTGCTCATTAGAAACTGAATCAACAAATGGTGTTAATTTTCTCCAACTTATGCCAACTTGTTCCCTTTTAGAAACAACTCTTCTTTTACTCCCATCCCACACCAGAGTAATATGGGATCTTAAGTTCGCATCACTGTGTGGATTTGCTAAATTCTTTTTTCTCGCTCTATACGGTTCTCTTGCACTGTAACCTACACTGGCAGAACTCAATCTTTTTCTTCGTTGATTGGCCGCCATTAATCAAGTATCAGAACGAGTTGCAGTAAAACAACATACTATCACATAGAACGTGCAGCAACAAGTTTTATGAGAGGCCTGAAAAAATGGATCAACTAGTGAATTTTTCAATATTATAAAACCATCAAGCCTCAGCCAATTGCAGGGATGGGGCTTCAAAATCATTGCCAGAATCATACTATTCTTTAATAAGTTAAGTACACTTGCATAACATCCCATGTCATAGAAAGAACATATAACAGCCATAAACCAACTTATGCAAGAGAAACAGAAATCATACTATTCTTTAATAAGTTAAGTACACTTGCATAACATCCCATGTCATAGAAAGAACATATAACAGCCATAAACCAACTTATGCAAGAGAAACAGAAATCCAATTAAAAACATTTTTTAAATGCTGTTTATTGATTTAAAAAAAAAAAAAGGAACATCCAATTAGCCCCTTTAATTTTCAATTTTATTTCATAGATTAAACAACCACTATTCACTAGAATACCCAATTTTCAATACCCAAAAAAACGATAGATCACTTTATACTTCTCGGATATCATGTCAATCAAAATGGTTTAAAAAAAATTAAAACAAATAAATCAATACATCCGTATTACAGAAAAACTCACTTGAACAAATATAGAGAGAAACTTCAAAATTTTCCCAAGTCTCAGAAAGACAATCACTTTTCTACGGAAAAACCGTGGATTTAACAGTTCCAAGAAAAAAAAAAAAAGAAACTATTGGAAATCAGTTGTCAGTAACCCCAGTGCTATTGAGTTTCGAGTTGAAAAAAAACATAAAGATTTAAAGTCCAATTATAGTTAATTAAGTGGCGAATAGTTCCAATGATTCTATTCTACACAAAAATCGACAACCCATATAACTCGCAAGTCCACACAAGGGGGCGGAGGGCCTTCATCCTCCACTTACAAACAACACACAAACCATCCATATTCCTAGTAACAATGACACTCAAGCACCACCAAACAAACCCATCAAAAAATAACCTAGCAAATCAAAAACCAAAAGTCCTCGCCCTCATCTTCATTCAAAAATAAAATAAAACAAAGCCGCAACACCCAACCAAAAACAAATTCCACACCAACAGAGAAACAAAAGGTCGCAATAAGCGCCACAGCAATGCAATTAAAGCAAAAGAACAAGAAAAAGCAACACCTGCCGGAATTAAAACAAAAACCCCACAATCGGAGCAGCAGAAAGAAACGGAAAGATTGAGATTACAGAGAGAAGAGAGAATACCTTGGATAGTCCGAAACGAAGTAGCTATCGCCGCAAAAACATCGAAGAGTGGAAGAAGTCGCAGTGAAGAATCGGCGAGAATTGTTGAAGGAAAATGCAATCGATGATGAGGATAAGTAGAGGGAAAGCGGAAGCGGGAGAGAGTGATAGATAGGGTTTGGAGTTTATCCAAAATATGGAGAAGGAGGCTGAAGTTGGAGAGAAAGAGATAGAGAGAGGCACTGAAACAGAGACGCAATGCCCTTGAGAGAAGAGAGAGAGAGATCAGACGTTCTTCGGAACCGTTAACTCGTGTGTGTATTTTACATTCGCGGTTTCTAGGCTCGGCTTGGCTCGGCTCGGCGTTTTGAGTATGTATGATATTCGGCTTATTATATATATACATTTTTTTTTTTTTTTGAGAAAATATTCAGCTTATTGTATTATTATTCATGTTTAGAAATTTTGATTCAAAGCTTGAATTTTATGGGTTAAAGTTAAAAAGTAGGGTTAAAATACCGTTTTGGTCTAGGTTGGTTCCATTTTAGTCTTTTTTTTATTCTCAACATTCAAATTTAGTCTCTAAGCAAAGCTTTAAATTATCAAAGTGAATTTAGTTTAGCAATAGTTAACATGTATTTTCAATCAAGATATTGGAGGTTTGAATCTTCAAAATAGGTCTCTCTTTTTTCATCTAATCCCGGGTCTTTTTTTTCTTTTAGTACATCAACATTTGGAGATGAGAGGATTCGAACCTCTGACCTCTTGGTCAAAGATACATGTCAATTACCGCTGAACTATGCTCGTTATGGTAGATCTTGGGTCTTTGTTGCTAACACAATTGCTTTTAAAGAAAATTAAATTATAAATTTAATCTATAGTTTTTTAGGTTGTTTCTGTCTAGTCTCTCAACATTTAATTTTAAATTTTCAACTTTTGACTCTACACACAATGAGCTTTTGTTGCTAACACATGTTTTTAGTTCAACAATACAGGAATCGAGATCAAAACCTTTAACCTTTTAATCGATAATATGTTTTAACTAACTGAGTTATGTTCAGACTGACTTTATTGCTCACACAATTTATAAATTTAAAAGAATACATATAAAATTTAGACTATAGCTTTTTTAGTAGTTGTTTCTGTCTAGTCTCTCGACATAAAAGTCTTAAATCTTAAATTTTGATTCTAATTAGTTTTTATTGCTAACACAATTATTTAAGTAATGATGATCTAAAACTAAAAAATAAAATTGATGATGATGTGGCATGTTAACTGAACTAATAAATTGACATTTTAATCTATGATATGAAAAGTGAAATGAGAAAATAATAATGTAAATTCGGAGGAAAAAAAAGTTAGTTAGATAAGTACTTGAGTACATCAACATTTGGGTGTGGGGGATTCAAACCTCTAACCTCTTGGTCAAAGACACATACCAATTACCGCTGAGCTAAGCTCGCTTTGGCAGTTGGATAAGTATTTATAAGGAGGAAACATCAAGTAAAAATGTATTTTGTCCAACTATTATTCCATAGACATACTCGTCTTTGTAACAATGTCACTATGTCATAATAAATCATCATTTATTATTTCATTTCTCATGTTAACATATATTAAAATCAATATTTAAAAGTATTATATATTTTCAAACATTGAATTCATAAACTTAAAATATTAATTCTACCCTCAAACTTATTAACTATTTTAAGAAAATGTCTTATCAGTGGCTCTATTTCAGAAAATGAATATTAATGTGATAAGAAGGTATGGTTGACTAATATATTTATGAAAAAGTATATAAACATTTAATAGCATTGATAAAGAACAAATTTGACTTTTATAAAAAAAATAATAATAATAAATAAATAAATTTGACTTTTTATGATATGCTTACAAATCTAAAAATGTATGTACTTTCTAGGAAGTATTCTTATTTAAGAAAATGAACCGTAAAATGATACAAAGTTATAGTTGACTAGTTATATTTATGAAAAATATCTAAATAAAGAATAAATTTAACCTTTTATAAATAAAAATAAATAATAATATCATTATTCTAATTTATATTAGAATTAAGGATAAAAGTATTTTTTTTTATTTCAAATTTAGGGTGCGTTTGGAATACCTTTTAATTTAAGTGTTTTTAAAGAATGCATTTTATTATAAACATTTTGCGTAAAAATGGTTTAAAATTTAAACACTCATATGTTTGGTTACACTAGTTCATAAGTGTTTTTATACCCAAGTTACTATATGCTTAACAACTTTTTTTTAAAAAGTTGCTTTCAAGTGTTTCTCTCAAAATGTATTATTTCTCAATCTCATTTTTTAATAAGTCATTTTTAGTGGTTGCCAAACACTATAATTTTTTTCAAAATGTTTTTTTTTTTTCAAAATTAAACACTTGAAAAGTTAAACCAAACACACTCTTAGTTTCTATCCGATTCTTAGGTTTTTAAAACTAACCCTTTTAGTTTTGAGATTTGAATTTGGTTACTATTTGATCCTTGAAATTTCATAAATGACATGAGATTTAATTTGACTTTGACTTCTACTTAGTCCATGAAATTTGACCTCGTGGTTGTTAGTGCAACTTTATGCCAGTTGAGCTATGCTCTTGTTGGCTAAAATTTCTTTGTATGTATTTTTTAAATGAATTGAATTATATATATAGAGAGAAAGATGTTGAAACTTATTACAGCCATGTGACAAAGACAATTATTTTGGCATCGTTGAGTGCATTTTGTATACCTATAATGCTCGATTATTTTAGTCGTATATAACATATATTTTACATCCTTGATCTTCAATCCAACTTTTTTTCTTAAATTTTGTCAATCTAAACGTAGCTCAATTGGTTAAGACATATGTTCTTTAAAAAAATGTATTTTATATTATAGGTCATTGAACTCAAATTTAATATTTGTTTCGTCTCAATCCTCTCAATCTTCTCAATCTTGACTCGAGACTCAACTCCAACCTCATTTTATATCTCCATCTCGATCTCAAGTCCAACCTACACTAGTATAATAGTATTAAATGGGAAAGTTGGAATTTAATAGTATTCATACTGCTCTAGTATTGAAAAGCCTCTTTCATATGACCCGACTCATAATAACTCAACCAATAAATAAGAACAAAGAAAATGAAAAACAAAAGAATAAGAAATAATAGAGAGTTTATATATATATATATATATATTTTGTGAGAGTCCTATGTACTTCAACTAATCTCACGAGACAACGTTTGACCCCAACTATATTTGTTGCCAGTATGATATTAAAATCTAAGTAGATGATCATCATAGATTAAACGGATTTTTTGTACGGATGACCCTAAAAAATAGACGAAAATGATAAATGCCCAACTTTTTCAAAACAAGGATATATGCCCTTTTGCTTACGTCATCATCCCGCTCTAGCTTCTAGCTCTCTCTCCAATCTCTCACTCTCCCCAATCCAATCTCTTGCTCGCTCTCGAATCTCGCTTCTCCCTCTCACTCTCGCTTCTCGCTCTCTCTCTCAAATTTCTCCCTCCAATCTCTTACTCTCTTTCTCCAATCTCTTGCTCCATCTCCAATCTCGCTCTCACTCCAACCTCTAATTTTGCTAAGATGATGACATAAGCAAAAAGACATATATCATTATTTTGAAAAGATATGACATTTTTTATTTTGATCTCTCAAAATGGATCATCCTTGCTACTATCTCTAGATTAAACTCATTCCCTCCCCCGATTATTAAGGTCAACTCACGATGGTTTAAGAAAAATGGAGAGTTTGAAATCGGCTCGAAGTCCAAGTTAAGCCAACTTATGGGAAAGGTAACGGCAACCACAAGATGCCGCAGCGACTTACACTTCACAAGCAACCAAAGCTAAAACCTTTTATCCTTTTCTTCCTTCCTTGTGGCTGTGGCTCTTTCTTCTCTTCACTTGCTCGCACAGCTTTCTCTCCCTTTCTCCGGTCGACATTAATGGCGGCCAAGCTTCTACCATCTCATCTCTATCCTCTTCCTTCCCCCTCTCTCCCTTCCAAATCCTTCTCCGCCGCGGACCTAACTCCGCGGCCATGCTTCGCCGGAGCTCGCACTCATTTCCGCCCGCAGAGATCGGTATCGGTGAGAGTCACTGCGGAGCCGCTCATCGCCCTCCAAGACCACCACAACTCCGCCTTCCTCCTCGCTGAGAGCGTCGGCTATTCCATGGCGAGTTACTACACTTCTCTCGGCCTCTTCGTCATCTCCGTCCCTGGCCTGTGGTCGCTCATCAAGCGATCTGTGAAATCCAAGGTTATTTATCAAGTCACCTAAGATGCAATTCGAATCCGTCGCTCTGTTTTTTCTTTTTTTCTTCCTCTGTTTCTGTTTGTGTAATCGGTTGAATCGCATCGATTAGGTTGTGAAGAAGACATTCGTCGGCGAAGGAGAAGCTAAGAACGCGCCGAATCAGATTGCTGGAGAGATCCTGTCGTTTTTCACTCGCAATAACTTCCAAGTCACCGACAGAGGAGAAACCATAACGTAAGGCGATTATCTCTTGGAATTGGTACAATTTTGTGATTCCTGTTTCTGAGTGTTTGGTTTAATCGCGAAGTATTGATTTAGGAGGTTTGATTGATGTTTGATTGTGAAGGTTTGAAGGAACGATGGTGCCGAGTCGAGGCCAAGCGGCATTGTTGACATTCTGTACGTGCATTAGCTTGGCCAGCGTCGCCCTCGTTCTCACCATTACATATCCAGATTTTGGCAACAATTGGTTCTGGATTAGCAGCTTGAGTCCCTTGGCGTAAGTACTACTGAACTTCTCTCCTATGCCTTGAAACTTTTTGTTGAAACTTTCTTGGTTGCTCAAGTTCCACGACTGTGCGGACTTGAATCTTCCAAGACTGAGTTTCGAATCATTTTGGGCTTCTGGCTCAAAGATTGGGCCTGGGCCAATTTAGAATGAGCCCAAAAGGTGAGACTTGAAGGGCCCATCAAGGCATTTGATGGATTAGACTCAAAGGATCAAGTTCACTACCCAATCATAAACTCAGTATTAAAAAATATTTATAAATTATTATAAAATAGATAAATGCCATATTCTTATGGTGTAGGGAGTAATTCTACTTTTTCATTGAAGTTTTGGGTTATGATTTTGTTTAGATATTTAATTTTGGTTTAGTCTTCAAACTTTATAAAATGAAATGATCCCCAAGACCAAACCATTAGATCATCCTACATTATTAAAACGAGCATCGCTCAGCGGCAATTGACATGTACCCACGACCAAGAGGTCAAATGTTCAAATTCTCCCACCCTCAAATGTTGTTGAACTAAAAAAAAAAGTCAATCCTACATGATAAAATAAATTCATTTTCTTTCACTTTTTTTTATGACAATATGTGGAGTGAGGAATTCGAACCACAAACCTCTTAGTTGAGCTATACTCAGTTAGCCATTCATTTTCTTTCCCTTGCCACTACAACATTCAAGATCTAAATAGTGTCGTTTATATAATTTGAAAAGACCATTGGATTAAAATCTTCATTCAATTGACAAATATGCCACAAAATGATGCAACCACATCATTTTTAAAGCCATTGAAGGCAAGCTCTTGTAATGGCATAAATCTTTCACACTTCGAAACTAAATAGAATCTTAATCCATACTTCTTGGATAAAAAGTGCCACCTTTTTCTTATCTATGCAGGTAGAAATTTGTAAAAGTTTCTAACAAATTAAACGAAAAACAATTTAGCTTCAAGTAATAAGTTTGAATAACATTTTTAACAAAGCCTCAATAATATCATAAACAGTTCTTCACAATCCATCTCTTTTAAACCCCCCCCCCCCCCCCCAAAAAAAAAAAAAATCAAATTGAGATGGAGATTCATTACATTACAACACCTCAGAAGCTAATCTGAAGCTCTTTGAAAACTGCAGTGGAGCATATTACTGGGTGAAAGCATCAAGAAAGGAGGAGATCAAAGTTAAAATGATAGTTGCAGAAGATGGAAGCCTTGGGGAGATTATTGTTCAAGGAGACGACCAGCAAGTAGAGCAAATGAGAAAGGAACTTCAGTTGAGTGAAAAAGGCATGGTCTATGTCAAAGGCATTTTTGAGCAATGATTATTACTACTTTATCTGTTTTTCTTTTCTCTCTTTACCATAGTTGAAGGAGAATAATCTTCATGAGTCACATCTAGCACCCAAATGCTAAAAACTCAGTACAACAATTTTCCAACACATGAATCATACAAATACATCAAAATTGAATGTTTGCCCCCACTTTCTTTGTCCTTCCACTCCAACAGTATGGTGGTGAATCTAATCTATCTTTCACTCATTCAGTCAAATTATTCAGATTCATTCATGCAGTGTTCTCACTGCAAAAAGATTTCTAAAATCCCAAAGGAATTTTTGAGTAAAAAGAAACAGAACATGTCTTGCAACAAATCCTTTGCCATTATCTGCTTTAAATAAAAGTCGAGGGTCTAGAACGTCTGTGTATTACCTCAAAAAGAAGAGATTGGTTTCTTTAACCGATCAAGAGCTTGTTCTCATCCAAAAAGGTGTAGGTGGGTACCTCCAAATTGTAGGGTGCTGGCCCTTTGCGGATCCTGCCAGAGACGTCGTAATGAGAACCGTGGCATGGGCAAAACCACCCGCCGTAGTCACCAGCATTTGGCAAGGGAATGCAGCCAAGATGTGTGCAGACGCCAATCACAATAAGCCATTCTGGATTTTTAACTCTCTCCTCATCCTGCTGTGGGTCACGAAGAGATCCAACGTCCACACTATTTGCTAACTTGATGTCGTCCTCAGTTCGTCGCCTGATGAATACTGGCTTTCCACGCCACTTAACCGTCACGGTGGAACCAGGCTCGATGCTTGAAAGGTCAACCTCAAGTGAGGCCAGGGCAAGAACATCCTTACTGGCTGACATGCTAAGAACAAACTTGAGAACAAGGAGACGGATCAAAGAAGCATAGACAAACCGACCACCTGACAATACAAAATAAGCAAATGCACGCTTGCTGGGGTCACCAGGAGGAAATCGCTCATGGTTGTAATCATCATAGACTATCTTTGAAGAAGGGTTCTTAATGGCAGCTACAGTTGCAGGAATATCCAGAATTAAGCCATCATCCTTTGTCGAGGTCAATGCATCAGAAGCAAAACCTAGCAGAGAGAGAGAGAGTCATTTCCAAAAATCACGAAACAACACCAAAGTGAAAAGAAATAATCATGTATAAGGTATTGAACCACAAATTATAATTGAAAAGCAATCATCTAGGACAGAATGCTCAACTCTAAACTATTTATATCTTACCAATATTTCTATCCGCGACTTTCATTAAGAGCTAGAGAGTAATACCACATAATTAATCATGTGCATAGAGGAGCATTTACAAATTAATGTGCATACAGGAGGAATCTGTATAAACATACTGAACGAAAAAGTCCTGTCCAGCTAATCCGTGTATTCTTTCATTTTTTCTTAATTAAAGGTTGGTTCTTAAAATAATAATAAAAAAATAAAAATAAGCTAATCAGCAGTTCCCACGATTGGCTGTGCCACAGTAGCATAAGCATCTTAATAAAATTTGATCTGAATTAGTTGTTCCTTAAACAAGTAGTTTCAACGTATTTGTTCTTACTCGATTTATGTTGCCCGATTTTTGGAGCAAAGTCTAAGGATTTACCATGTAAGGTTGGAAAAAATCATCTTCAGGGCCCATGGAATAGGATTACAGTTTTTCAGTCTTTTTAAGCAGAAAAGTTTGAAGCTATTTCATAAAGGGAATAGGGATTATCTTTACCCAGTGCATAAGAGATGGCATGATGCAATTTTTCTAGGAGCGTGGTTTCATTTTTTCTTATTCTAATTCTACATCATTTCGTACAAGTAAGAGGATTAATTATCCTCATACCTTCCTATCCTGTCTCTTAAATTAATTTATTAAAAACGTTTCTCATGGAAAAATATAAAATACTCCTAAGCAAATGTTGTTTATAACATAATCAAATTTAAGCAATTGATCAAAATTCTTCACAACAGTAACAAAAGTACTCAACAATGGGAAGACAATGGCTTAAACTTCGTAGATAACAGCCATACTCTTTCTACACCAATAGACTATACCCAACGCATGGCAAAAAAAATCTGGTAATGGAGATTCCATATTGACATTTTGTTTCTTGTTTCAAAAAAGATTCCATATTGACATTGGTGAGTTTTTACAAGAATCAATGCAAAACTTTCTAGGTACAGAAAATGTGGACATTCACACTAAAACTTCTGTACTAGAAGAAAAAATCTCGGCAATATAGTATATGAAAAGTATTATCATATAGTTTTCAATGGAAATAACAAAAACAACCCAAAATAAAGTTGGAAGTCTGAAAACAAACGGTGGAAGATTTACAGATGAACGAAGAAGAAGCGATTGCTTCAATCGTTAAAATGTCCCGAAAGTACCGGTAAACAACTTTCACATTTTGATATTAATTTCAAAATGAGAAACTAATATGCAAAAACATGATTCAAAATCATCAAAGCAATCCAACAGTGGATCAAGAAAGACGAATATCGATTCCCACCTACGGCTAAACAGGATAATAGCAACACAAGCAAGTGAAGAAACAAACCCTAAAAAACGCCATAAATCGACAACGAGCAGGAAGAACAAAAAAAAAAATCAGAAATCAAGAAGAAAGCTCTAACCTCTACAATTGCGATCAAAGCGAGGACCGAAGGGGAAGGTGCTGAAGGAACCGACGGATCTGAAATCGTTGGAAGGGGCGGAATCACCGCCATCAGCGATCTTGTGAGAAGAGGCAATAGTGGGCCTGAAATGCGAAGAAGAAGAGAGTGACGAAAGCCTTCGAGCCGCAATCCTCAACATCTTCGTCGACCTTTTGGTTATGCAGAAATGATTTGAGATTGAGAAGAAGGCTTCGATTTCGATGGATTTTGAGAATTCAAAAGGGAAGGAGGCGATAGAAGAACAGACCCTTTCCCCGATCCGCAAAGGGTAAGCGATAAATTTGACCTCCAACTTGCTTCGATTCAGCTATGGTTATACTTGTTAATTTAATTTACTCCATGAATTTAAAATGACTATGTTAGGATTTTTTTTTTTTTTTTTTTTTTTTTTTTTTTTTTATTAACATTTGGAGTGGAGGATTTGAACAGACTATTAGGAATTTAATCTTTTAATTGGAGGCGTTTGATATATATATGTATATATCTCTTCTCTACTATATATAAAAGGGGCTTAGAGGGGAGAATTTTTCCATTCCCTTATTGCCCCTAACATTTTAAATAATGCCTACTTTACCAAACGACAACGGTCCACGGCGGCGCCGGCTGAAACGAGGTCAGAACAGTCCAGACGAGAGCACTGGACGCGGCGGCGAGACTTCGTAGCAGCAGGTCGTCGGCGAGCAAAATCCCCAGGCGGCGGCGGCGGCTTCGTGATCGCAGGCAAACGAGGGAGGAGACAGCGGTCGGAGCGAGACTTCGTAGCAGCAGGTCGCCGGTAAGCAAAACCCCCAGGCGGCGGCGGCTTCGTGATCGCAGGCAAACGAGGGAGGAGACAGCGACCGGAGAGAACAAGAGAAGAAGGGAAAAGTCGAGATTGGCTATGTGTCTGAGTCTGAACCCAATTAGTAACCCAATTATTGTCGGTCAAAGTGTTGTGTAAGTTTTACCACCTGGCAGCTTCATGAGACTTCCATGAAACGTGTCCTGTAAAAACCAGCAAGGCCGCTTTTCCATGAGACTTCAAGATTTTGCAGTATCAATTTTAACCAAAAATGGCGCTCAGATTTTTGGTAACTCGAATGGTGGCAAATGGCTTCAGAACGGCAAATAAAAGCCCTAAAACATACGCTACGGCGACGGCGCCGAGGATGAAATCGTATGCGTCGGCGGCTGATTTCTCGCGATTCGATCACCACTACCAGCAGCAACAGAGCAAGCCGAAGGCCTCACGAGTCGGCGATTTTTTTTCCTGTCTATGTAGCGTTTGTAATCTTGGAATGGTAAGTTTTGGATTTGTTTTTTCCCATGCTTTTGTTTTTGTATGCTGATCACATTCTTGAATTTTACTTCCGAGTTAAAAATGGCGATTAGTTGATTAAGCAAAGTCAAAAAGTCTGTGTTAGGCAATTTAATTTCTTTTCTCCAGCCATCGGATTCAAAATTCCCATACTTTTTTTCGCCGTTCCATTGAGTGTTTGTTCGATTCTTGGTTTTAGTTTTATTCTGCCGTTGTTGTTGAAGCCATTATTGTGAGAACCATTATACCAGAACTGAAATGTTATTTTAAGAAAAATTTAGACAATCTCCTTTATTTTAATGTCAGATGCACTCAATATAGATCCATTTTTTTAATACATACACATCTTTTCACAAAATATTTACAATGGTTGATAAATTAAATTTAAAATTCATATAGACACATCCTTTCAAACCATACAACACATCCTTTAAATGCAAATCGTTTTGATTTTCTTGGACAAAA
Organism: Luffa aegyptiaca; assembly: GCA_017139565.1. NCBI lineage: Eukaryota > Viridiplantae > Streptophyta > Magnoliopsida > Cucurbitales > Cucurbitaceae > Luffa > Luffa aegyptiaca. The sequence continues at coordinate 15,071,946 of CM029403.1, forward strand.
ACTTTATTTTCAAAATGTCAAATGAGAAGATGATGATTTCTTTCATAAGAGAGCTTAAAGCCTTTCAAAGGGAATGGAAGATAAAAGTTTTTGTTCTTCGTAAAGGGAATGTTGAATCATGTCAGAATGGCGCCTTGAAAATACAGAAATTTATTTTCATCGATGAAGAGGTAATTTTGATCTTCAAAAGTTAATATTTATCCATTGTTATTCAAATTTAGATTTGGAAATTCCTACCTATGCAAATCATGGATGATGATATTTCCTTCTCTATTTTAAATAATGTTTCAGTTTACATCAAATACAGGGGAATTAAAACTTCAATTTATTCAATTTTTCATGTGTTTACAGGGATCCAAAATTCAAGCAGTGATGTTCAACGAAGTTATAGAAACCATCGGAAATGGTATTTTAAGGAATAAATTTTATTTGATTGAAAATGGAAATGTGAAAAATGTGAATGGTAAATATGCAAATGTAAATGAAGAGATTGAAATGACCCTGTCTTCATCTACGACGATCGAAGAAATTGAAGAACCATTTCCTCTTCATAAATTGACGTATAATTTCATCCAAATTTCTGAGATGGAATCATTTGGGATGACAGGAAAAATGATAGGTAACTATTTTTCCAAAAAAAAAATTATAGTATATTTAGATATTATTCGATATATATATATTTTTTTCATGTTAATTCTCTACCTACTTTGCAAATTTTATTGGAATTGTATTCTCTGTGAGATCTATGGTTGAAATAAAAATGAAAAATTCAAACAATAAAACATTGATGAAGAGAGAGATATTTTTGCTAGAACAAAGGTTAGTAATTGTTTCAATTTTTTTTCCTTTACAAAAATTATTTATTTCATGGTTGTTTTATGTTAAAAAGTGGTAATTTAATTTGTAGTGGCAAGCCATTTAGATTGACACTGTGGAATGATTTGGCAACCAATGAAGGTTTAGAATTAGAAGAACAAATTATTCACAATCCAATAATTTTATGAAGGTTTAGAATTAGAAGAACAAATTATTCACAATCCAATAATTTTAGCATTCAATCTGAAGGTGAACATGTATGAAGGTAAACTTTTTAAATCCAATATATAACACTAATATAAGGGGCAGGAGGATTCTTAATTTAACTTTTATTTTTTCTTATGTTAGGAGAATTAAGCATGGCAACAACAATGACGAGCAACATCTTAATTGAACCAGATTTTGTAGATTCAAAAGATCTAAAAGAACGGTATTTATCCATATATCTCTAAATTTGAAATTTGCATTTACTATTAAATTAACCTCTACAGGTATTTGTTCATATATCTCTAAATTTGAAATCTGCATTTACTATTTAAATTAACCTCTACCTTTATTTAAATTAACCTCTACATTTATACTATTCTTGTAGGAGGGAACTTCTTTTGGATCACACATACATGTCTACTTTTATTCCTCCCTCTAAAAAAATGGAAAGAGCAAAATTAGTAAGCATCAAAGATATTATTCATGGGTTAGTTGATGATTTATATTGTTGTATCATTGGCTCAATTGTCGAGATAGTTAACAAAGACAATCCATGGTTTGAGAAATGCAAACTTTGCAACCAGAGAGTGTATCCCAATGGAAGTCAGAAAATGGCTCACTGTAACAATTGCAACGACCTTGTCCAATTCATTAGAAAATATATGCTAAAGCTTAAAATTTGTGATGGCCAAATGACTGCACATATAACTGCTTTTGAAGCTGCAGAAGTCATAGTTGGAAGTAGTGTTTCCCATTATGCAACCCAAATTTTACAGGTAATCATATAAAATAGAAATTTATTTCTTAAATAAATCCCCTCTAAATTTTTATCTAACATTTTATATTTGTTCATTTGTTGACTACAATCTCAGATGAAAAAGAAGGAGGATTCCAAAATTTATCGCAATTTCATCCTCGCACAAGGAAAAACTTACAAATTCCTCGTTCGCATGGACAAGAAGTTTGAAGGAGATCGATCAAAGGGACATTTTGTGGTTCAAGAGATAAATAAAGTAGAGGTTGAAGAATCTGACTTAGAAACTCTTGAAGTTTTACATGTTAAGAAAAAAATTAAAATAGAAAGATAGTTTCAATTTTTTTTTTTTATATTTTTCACATTTGTTTTGTTAATTTAAACGATCCACATGTAATGTTAACTATCATATTTCAACTTTGGTATTTTTAATTTTTCATTAGTTTCCTTATTTTAGTGGCATAATCATAAATGATGTTTAGTGGGAATAAAATGACCAATTATATTGTAATGAGTTTTTGGTTAATCAACTTTGATAATATTAGTAGTATTTCGTAATTTTCTAATTTTAGTTGCACAATCACAAACAATTTAAATTCATCACAATCGTGTATTCTAAAAACTAAAACATTATAATATATACTAAATGAAAAATACGGAACCGTTTACTATGATAAAATTTTTTTAAAAAATTACGGTGAGTGAGAGAACTAATGACAAATAGTAAAAACCAGTCAACACAATTTGCTCAAAAACAAATCTTCATTGTAGATTTAGTTAGACTTATATGTATAAAAAAAATATTTGGTTATTGTATTTTTTAAAACAAAAAAAAGATAAAAAAAAATAATAGTAAAATTTAAATCCATATTTTTTTTTTATAAAAAAATCTTGGTGATTTTATAAAAATATATATGTGGTACCTTTTAAAAAACGAAGACGCATTGTCTATGCTGAAAGAAAAAATTCCCGAAAATCAGAACTACGCAATGGGTTTAAAGTTGATAAACAATCTCAAATGTTGATACACCTAAAGGGACGACCACGTTTGAAGCCCAAAGTAATCGTAGTAACCTTCTAAGAAGGAGAAATTTTCAAAAATTATATTAACAAATTCATTACCGCTAGGGAAGATTTTATTCTCCAGGAGTTTCTGTTAAATGTGGCGTAGGAATGCCCCGTTAGATGGGACATTCAAAGTTCCCGCAATCAGATCTCCAGGCCAAACAAAAATTGATAAAGGAAATTTCACAAAAAATCATAAAGAACAAAGCTCTAATATCAAAAGAGTCAATCCAGCACCGAAGCAAGTCAGAGCAAACGATTTCTTAAAAGCTCAGGTTCCCCATCATCACAAATAACACACCAGAACAAACACACAAAAATGAGACAAATAAATCATCCAAAATTCCTCAACAACGAAAAAAGAGAAATACAAAACAGATCAAAGGGCAAAAATAGTAAGTACCTGATCTTTTTTTTTTTTTTTATAAAAAAATATTGGAAATCCTTTAACTTCTCCCGGTGGTTTCTTCTACAATATAAAAACAAAATTTTGGTGATTTTATAAAATATATATAGGTGGCACCTTTTTAATAAAATTACGATTTGAATGGGCAGTTGAAAATCCTCAACTTCCCCTGGCGGTTTCTTCTGCAATCGATTCAATTTTCTTGGGTTTCATATTGGGTTCCATTTTTTTAATTTCTCAGGTATGAACTATAAATTCATCTTCAATCTTTATTTCTTTGTTTTCAATTTTTCAATTTAATTATAGTATGATGATGTCCTAATCCTTATATGACAAATTCTAATTTATAGTTTCATGATTCTTTGACGTAGGGTGTTTCTCAATCTAATTCCAAATCCAACATAAGTCTTTGTTGTAGATTTCAATTTCTTGAAATTGGTAAGTTTAAATTGCAAGTATCTCCGTTTTTTTTTTTATGTTTTTTTTTTCTTAATTTCCATGGATTTCCTTTACCTTTATTCTATTATTGTTTGAAATAAATCATCTTCGATTGTCTTTTTTCCTTTGTTTTTGATTGTTTGCTTGATTGTTAAGTTCCTTTGGATCTTTGGATTTTTTCCCTCCTAATTTCGTTCTGTTTCAAACAAATCGTATCTTCATTTTACATCTGTTTATGTTAGATTAATAAGGATATTTTTTTTTAATAATTGTTTAGATTTAATTATGTATTTGAAAAATTAGGTGGTTGTTTAATATTATTATTTTTGTTTAGATTAACAACAAGATCCATCTAAATGTATAAGTCATGTTTAGATTTTTGTTATCAGAAATATTTTTTATCAAAAGAAGTACTAACTCATTTGACATATAATCCGGAGATGACGATTGTACTATGAACAAATTCTGGTATTAGACATTTTATGGATTATAACCAGAGGTTATTTTTTTTAGACAATTGAAAAGCTTCAATTTGGAACATTTGATCCAGAGGTATACTTGAAAAAAATCCTGTAACCTTAGCCGTATTTTATATAATTTAGCATTATATTTTTCATCAGCTGTTTTTATTTTATTTTGATCATCTATGAGATTCTTTGTATTTGATGGTCAACTGTTGCAAGTTGCAACACCATATTTGTTTCCTGATAATGGGAAAAAAAATTTCGCTTGCAAAGTTATAACTATAAGCACAACTGTAAGCATATTGTTTTTTTTTTCACTACTATCCTCTGTTTTATTGATATGCATGTGGGGTTTGAATTAGCTTTCATTATTAATGTTCTCATTTGTTACATTTGTCTCCTTTGCCATTTTAGGGTTGAGAGGTAGGTGGTTAACAATCCCTTCTTTCATGGTGAGAGTCGATTCTCAAAAGCACATACACTTGATTGGGATAAAGATTAGGTTGGTATCACAATTTCATGTCCCTGAGTAGAGTTTAAAATTGATATTTGTTTTTGTAATATCTTTCGTATTTAAATAAGTTTGAACTAATTTTAAAATCTGCTATGATATGAAAAAATAACACTTCAAGAAGGGAGTGTGAGAAAATATAAGTATTAGGTAACATTAAGCTATATTTAGATTAACAGGATAAACAAATTGTTATAATTATTTAGATTTAATTATGTGTTTGAAAAATTAAGTAGTTGTTTAATATTTTTTTTTTTTTGTTTTTGGATTTTTTTTTATTCTTAAAAACATGTTTGATAACCATTTTTAGTTTTTTGTTTTCAATTTATGTTTTATGTTTTTTAAGAGATTAAAAATAACATTGATGAACCATTAGATATTTGTTTTTGTAATATCTTTCATATAAAAGTAAGTTTAAACTAATTTTAAAATCTACTATGATATGATAAAAGAACATTTAAAAAAAAGAGAGAGAGAAAAAAAACAATCTCAATTTGGTTAGCCTGATTTTATAAAACTATGAAATTGAAAAATGCCCATTCAATTTTAATCAATTTGAAAGTTGATTTTGTTATTTTTTATTCACTTCATTTTATATTTTGACTTTTTAATTTCATGACTTAAATCTTTGCAATTGTAAAATCGATTGACCATAATCATAAATGATATTTACTGTGGATGAAATGACCAATTATATTGTAAATTTCTTAATGTTCTTAATATTATAAGTATTCGGTTATAACAAATTATAATGTATTATAATATCATATATTATATTCCTCTAAATATTATGAATTTTTGGTTAATCAACATTCATAATATTAGTAGTATTTTGTAATTTTCTAATTTTAGTTGCACAATCATAAACCGTTTAAATTCATCATAATCATATATTTTGAATACTAAAATATTATAATATTATACTAAATGAAAGATAAAGAACCGCTGACTATGATAAAAAAAATTTACAAAAATTACGGTGAGTGAGGGAATTGATGACAAATTGTAAAAAACAATCAATTAAATTATGTCAAACACAAATCTTCATTAAAGACTTAGTTAGAGTTATATGTATAAGAAAAAAATGGTTATTATATTATTTAAAACAAAAACAAAAAAGGTTTGAGAGATTAGATCGTAATATTAATAATGAGAAAACAACGTAATTATCAAATTTCAGAAAAAAAAAAAATTTACAAATTGCACAAGTAATGGAAAAACTAAAATTAAATTTAAACATAGAAATACTTTAAAATAACATCACACATAGTAATGGAGATACTTGTCATATCCTCTCTTATATATCAACTTTTTGAGAGAACAATAAAAATAAATAAATAAATTTTGATAAATAAGAAATTTCATGACATGGCAACAACCAAGAGGCCAAATAATAGAGAGAATGTAGGTGGTAATTGGTGAGAGTGATTGTTAATTACAATTGAATAATGATGGTAAAGTTAAACATATTTACGTCCCTTTTTATGTAAAACAATTTCTTCACATTCGTAATTTTATATATATTATAGATAGATTATAGATTATAGATTATAGATAGATTATAAGATATAGATATTAAACTTAGGGAAAAATAAACTTTTGGTCCCTGAGGTTCAGGTTAAGTTTCATTTTGGTCTCTAAGTTTTAAAATTCGACATTTTAGCCCCTGAGGTTTGGATTTCATTACACTCTTAGTCCCCTCGTCAAATTTTCTATTAAACACTAACAAATTGCTGATGTGGCATTAGTTTTTATTAATTATTTATTAATTTCTTAAAATAAAATAATATATTAATTACTTTTTAATTTTTTTCTTTCTTTTTTTTTTTATAAAATAATATATTAAATAATAATACTTTTCTTTGTTGTTATTAGTTTTTTTTTTTTTTTTTTTATAAAGACTTTGTGCATACAAATATAACAAATAATAAAAGTCAAATTATTATGTAGTTACTTTTCCTCAATTTTCATTTTACAAATTCTCTTATAACATATAATAATAGTCAAATTATTGTGTATACATTTTTATTCTTATTTTATTCTATGTGATGTACATTTAATTTTTTTTTAGATACAATGGAGATTAATCCAAATTCCATCATCAACTATGAACATGAAGGAAGTTCTTCAAGAAAAGGTATCAAAACATTATTCAAATATATATATATATATATATATATATATATATAATTGTTTTATAATTCTAATGTATGATTGTTAATTTCTTATAAAGGGAAACAGAAAGAGAAACAAAAAGCAAAAGCAAATGCACGGAAAAGAAGAAAGTATTCAGAATTGTCAATCGAAAAACGAAGAGAAAAAATTCTAAGGTCAGCCAATACAAAAAAAATTGCATTGGCAAAAATAGCTTTTCAAAAAAAAGATCTCCAAATAGAAATTGCACCTAACACAGGTCGGCTAGACGAAACGACAATAGTAGGTATGATTTTTTTACTTTTTTGATATATTTGATTTGATTAATGTTTTTTTATTATATCGATAACTTAAAAAATAATGTTTCATATTTTAAACAGGTTTGCCTTTGAACAATGAGAACACACTAATTCATGAATTGAAAAAGGTGTCTCCATGTACCTATTGTAATGCAACAAGATTTGAATATGAAACACCAACGTTTTGCTGTTATAATGGACAAATTCAACTTTCCCCAGCTATGATTCCAGATCAATTGCTTAACCTATATTTGAATGTAGACGATGATGGAATCATGTTTAGAAAGAATATTAGAGCATATAATAGCATGTTTTCTTTCACTTCATTTGGTGTGAATTTGGACAAAAATTTGGCTTCATCAAGAAAAGGTGTATACACATTTAGGGCCCAAGGACAAATATATCATGATCTACCAGCCTTACTCCCAGAAGACAGACCAAGATATTTCCAATTATATTTTTATGACACTGACAATGAAATTCAAAATAGAATGAGTGTGATGCAAGATGGAGGCATTAGTGACCGTTTAGTACAAAAGTTGATTGATATACTACGATCCAATCCTTATGCACAAGTATTTCGATCATTGAAGGAGTTTGACCATTTTCAAGATATTCATATACAAATTGCAAGTAATGTGAAAGTTGATCAACGAGTCTATAACATACCCACTGTAAATCAAGTAGCTGCTATATGGATTGAGGGAAATGAAGATTCTTCACCTTTTGAAAGAGACATTGTTATCCATGCTCATTCAGGAAAGCGTCATAGGATTAAACATTATTTTAGTTGTTATGACTCGCTACAATATCCATTGTTATTTCCAAAAGGTGAACCTGGATGGCACCAAGAAATAAGAAGATGTAGCACAACAAGTGAGAAGGGGATGACATCATTTATAAATTGTCAAACTTCAGAAAATAATGCTTCCCAGACTCCTGAACAAATCCTTCTAAGAGAACATCAAGGTAACATATTTCACATATTTCAATTTCCTATTTCATACTTTATTTTTTAAAAGTCAACATTATTTGAATTCTAATGTTCAGGTCTAACAAAGAAACAACGTGGAAGAATTTCCTGTAGAGAATATTATTGTTTCAAGTTTCAAATTAGAGAAACTTCAAAATCAGTTTTTCTTTTAGCCGGACGTTTGTTTCAACAATTTGCTGTCGATATGTACATAAAACTTGAAACAACAAGATTGGATTTTTTTAGAACACAACAATCTCAAATAAGATCAGAGTTGTACCAAGGATTAGTCGATGTCGTTAACTCGGGAGAAGCAGATGCACGTAAAGTAGGGAAACGAATAGTACTTCCTGGTTCTTTTGTTGGAGGTCCAAGAGATATGCGACGTAGATATTTGGATGCAATGACCTTGGTACAACGATTTGGAAAGCCGGATCTTTTCATTACTATGACGTGCAATTCTGAGTGGAAAGAAATTAAAGATGAACTTTTAGAGGGACAACAAGCTCAAGATAGACCAGATCTTACTTCTCGAATTTTTCGAGCAAAATTACAGGACCTTAAAGACCAACTTTTTAGAAAAGAAGTTTTTGGAAGGGTTGGAGCATATGTATATGTGATTGAATTCCAAAAGAGGGGATTGCCACACGCTCATATTTTGATCATTTTTAAAAGTGGGTATAAAATAACAAATGCAGATCAATATGATAACTATGTTTCGGCTGAAATTCCTGATAAGACTGCAAACCCACTTCTTCATGAGTTGGTTATCAAACATATGATACATGGACCTTGTGGAGAATTGAGAAAAAATAGCCCATGTATGATGAATGGAACATGCAGATTCCACTATCCTAGACCATATTCTTCTCAAACTATGCAAGGAAAAGATTCGTATCCAATATATCGAAGAAGAAACGATGGAACACAGGTACGCAACTTTTACAGAATTTACAAATTTTATTTATCTCAATGCATGAAAACATTTTTTTCCTTAATACCAAAATTGAAGTAGTAATAGATATTAAAATTTTTTTCGCAGATATGCATTCGCAATGCCATGTTAAATAATCAACTGTTGCAAGACAACAAACTGTTGCAATTAGCTTGAAAAGATCGTATCTTTGGGATAAAATGCATCAACTGCACTTGAAACAGAATATGAGGGTACATAATGACAAAGCATTTGCAGATTTTATCTTAAGAATTGGAAATGGAGAAGAACCTACTTATAATGATGACATTGTTACCTTGCCTCAAGAAATTGCAATACCACATTTTGGAAGTAACATGGAAATGGAATTCATAAGAAAGATATATCCAGATATACAACTTCATGCTACATCAATGGAATACATGACCAACAGAGCAATTTTAGCTACAACAAATGATCATGTTGATTATTTGAATGAACTTTTGATAGATATCTTTCCCGGAGAAGTTAAAACTTTCAAAAGCTTCGATGAGGCAACGGATGATACAAATGCCTACTATCAGGAAGAATTTTTAAATTCTTTGCTACCAAATGGAATACCACCACATAAGCTTATACTAAAGGTTAATTGTCCTATTATGTTATTGAGAAATTTAGACCCATCCAATGGATTGTGTAATGGAACAAGGATGATATGTCGATCATTTGGAAGAAACATTATACATTCTGAAGTAGCAATGGGAGAACATGCAGGAAAACAAGTTTTCATACCACGAATTCCATTAAGTCCACCTAATGACGAAGGGTATCCATTCAAGTTCAAAAGAAAACAATTTCCTATTCGATTATGTTTTGCAATGACGATAAACAAAGCACAAGGACAAACTGTTCCTAATGTTGGAATATACCTCCCTCAACCTGTATTTTCACATGGACAACTCTATGTTGCATTATCAAGAGGAGTTTCAATGTCAACAACAAAAGTTCTTATCAAATCCCTAGAGAATCCAAATTTGCCTTCCAGACATACAAAAAATGTTGTTTATAAAGAGATTCTCCTGTAATCAAGGTTCGGTTAATTAAATACTTATTTAATTTTTTTTTAAACATCGAGATATAATTCTAATGAAATATAATCTTTTTTTTTAGTCTCCAAGAAATCAATCTCTTCCAAGAACCACCAAAGAATTACCCTTCAGGTAATAAGTTGTCTTATTGTATTACTTTCTTTTATCACTTTTACTTTACAACTTTTATTTCAATTACATCATATGTATATTTATTTTATTCACCTATCTATTTTTAACATTCTTTTTCTTTTGTAACTTTGAAAATTCATGCAAATACATACAATTTAAACCCATAAAAAGTATTTATTCCGAATTTATATTTTTCCATAAAAAAATGTCTTGGAGATTTTCGGACACATTTGAACTTTCACCAACAATGTCTTCAATCTGTTTGAATGTGTTTTGGGTGATAAAGTTCATTTTACAACTAAATGCAAAATAGACTCATTCAAAATTTAAATTTCACTATAAAAATTTGTAGGATAAAAAAAAAATTTAACCACGTGCATCGCACGTGTAATTCAACTAGTATATATATATAAAAGCTTATTTCCTTTTGAAATTGAGTTAAGAATTGAAATGTTCATGTGTTGAAGGGAGGGTGAGAAAACAACATAATTTTTTTAAAAAAAATCTTATTTCCTTTTGAAATTGAGTTAAGAATTGAAATGTTCATGTGTTGAAGGGAGGGTGAGAAAACAACATAATTTTTTTTAAAAAAATGGTTATGGGATCAAATTTTTAAAAGATAGTTTTTTTGAGGGTTAAAATACCATTTTGGTCCGATAGTTTTTTTTTTTTTTTTTTGGTTAAAAATACTATTTTGGTCTTTGTATGTTTCATTTTAGTCTATATAATTTCAAATGTCTGATTTTAATTTATGTACTTTCAATAAAGCTTAAAATTTGTCTCTAAAGTGAGTTATTGTTAATTTTCTTTACACACACAAAAAAAAAAAAAAAAAAAAAAAAAGAAGTCTCTATTAGACTTTGTTGAATGACAAATTTTGACCGATCACAAATTGTCAAATCATTATTCAATGACAAAATTACAAATAATTAAATTTGGAACTAGTTATAAATTGACATATGTCCAAAATTTAATTCCAAGACAAAAGTTGATAAATTCTAAATTATAATACTACATGTCTTCATTATGTCCTTCTTATGGTCATTTACCAGGAATACCCAATTTAATTTGTTCAAATTGGGTTTTGATATTTGTTGGGAGTGCGACCAAAGTCCCACATTAGCTTAGATAATGGAAGGATCAGCTTATAAGGGAAGACAAGTATCACCATTGGGGTGAGGCCTTTTGGGTGATCCAAAAACAAAGTCATGAGGGCTTATCCCCAAAGTGGACAATATCATACCATTGTGTATTGTGTAGATCTATGTCGTATTTGTTGTCCCTTACAGTATTTGAGTCAAATTTAAACAAAATCCAAGTAAGTAGGCCCTAATCCAATAAAATTCAAACACTTCTTGAAGATCAAAGTCGACACTTCAAGAGTTGAAAACTTTCAAGATTAATTGAAGGTTCAACCTCGAGAACAAGTGTCTTAAGCCCTTGAGTACTGAATCATACATGCAAGAGAGAGAATTAAGAAACTCTCTAAAATACTGAAGAAACCTTGAAAATCATAGATACATTGAAGATCAAAAGACTTCAAGACGGTGAAAACTTTGAAAATCTTGATGCATATGTAAATCAAGTCTAGTAACTAAAGTGGATTCTTTTTATTTTTATTTTTTATGTATTGTATTATTTCAAAATTCAAAGATTAAGGGTGTGTTTGGTTTAACTTTTCAAGTGTTTAATTTTGAAAATAAATCATTTTGAAAAAATTTCTAGTGTTTGGCAACCACTAAAAATGACTTATTAGAAAATGAGATTGATAAATAAACCATTTTGAGAGAAACACTTGAAACTAACTTTTTAAAAAAGACTTCCTAAGTAAACAATAACTTGTGTATAAAAACATTTGTGAGGAAATGCAACCAAACATATGAGTGTTTAAATTATAAACAATTTTTATACAAAATGTTTTTTAAAAAATGCATTCTTAAAAAACATTTAAATTAAAATGTATTCCAAACGGACCCTAACTCACGAATCTCAAATCAAAAACTAAAAAACGGGAAGTAGACTATGAGCACACCATAGTTAGGTCCTCGTCTGATGTGGCTTCTTTAACTTTGAGATAAATGGTAGAATGATTTTGTTTTAGTCGAAGGCATTCTTGGCGAGAGAACTATAATTTTGAGATTTAACTATTTTATGTTTTGTTAGGTCAGATTTGTGTAATTAATTGATTAGTTTATATATATATATATATATATATTTCATTATAAGGTGTTAACTTCATTGTTTTTATTCGAGTTTACTTTCAAATAGATTTTATGTCAAAGGACACTAAACTTATATAAATGTAACTTTACATACGTTGATGCATTATTCAAATTATCATATATCAATTAGGTTAAATTACAAGTTTAACCTTTAAACCTTTGAATATGTGTCTATTTGGTCTCTAAACTTAAAAATGTGTCAAATAAAATCTTAAACTTTCAATTCTGTGTCATTTTTCCAATAGGTTCATGAATTTTCAATTTTTTGTCTAACAGGTCCTTGACTTATTTGACATTTTTCAAAATTTACGGACTTCCTAATTTCTAGACACAAAATTGAAAATTTAGACCTCCATTAGACATAAAATAGGGAACGAAATAAATAACTGGAAAGATTTTTATAATCTCCTCTTGTATAGGGATCATCTATAAAGCGGGTCCTTTTGAATGCATTCAGACGGAAAGGCTGACATAGATGTTATTTAAGGTTTAAATTGATATAATTATAATTATATCTTTTAAAAAAATTGATATCGTTATCAACTTAAGTTTTAAATGATACAACTCAAAAGTTTAAGAGATATAAACTGACTTTTCTTTAATTTTTTAAGAAGAAAGTATCAATGAATTATCTAAATAAATATTAAAAAAAAAAACTTGAAAGGAGTAGTAAAGCTTTTCTAAAAATGAGTTGAATTTCTTTATGTAAAAATAATTTTCTAAACAAACTTACCAAAAATTTAAAAGTACTTTTTTATTTTTTTTAGGTAAAAATACTATTTTTCGTCCTTGTAATTTTTGTTGGGTGAAAAAATGATTATTTTTTAATCAAGTTTTATAAAAAAAAAAGTAACTTCAAATTAATAATGAGGACTAATTTGAAGATTTATTGAAAATATTAGTTAAATTTGAATGTTTGAAAGTGTATGACATGAAATAAAATGAGTTCTAAAGTATAGAAATCAAAATAGTATTTTGATTTTTAACATTCTTTTTCATCTCATATATGAATTTAAATTCATTAAAAGAATAAAAATAAAATGAAGATCTTGTTTATAGATATTATGTAAGTTAATTGGTGATAAAAACATTTTTTAAAAAAATCATTTTAAAAAGTGCACAAAGTTGGAATCAAATTTGGGATGGGAAGGGGGCACACTCGCACGAGAAGAAAAGGAACCAACGAGCTAGCACCACTTTTCATTTGAAGTATGTATTATTATATACAAATTCAAAAAGTCGGGGGCACGTGCCCCCTTGCCCCTTCCTACATCCGCACGTGCTTTCAAAAGAGAACCTTTGACCTCTTCAAACGACTCTCCTCACCACACATATGGTCTTTTCCACCTTTAGGAAAAAGAAATCCTCAAGGAAGATTAATCGGAAATGCCACTGGAGTCAACATGAACCTAGCTCAACTGGCATAAGAATTGTACTAATGGTCAAGAGGTCTTGGTTGCAAACATTAAAAAAACGATTATGGGAGAAAAACAAATTAAATCATATATATTCTAATTTACCAAACACCCTAACAAGTTTATTCTAATTTAAAACTGAAATTTACCAAACATTATTTTAATTTATTTCAAAGCTAATTTTCTAAAATAAAAATTACCATAAATTATTTTAAAAGTTATTGCAATCCCAAACTAAGCTTTAAACTGATGGAGAAGATTTGATTAAATATTCAAACCTTTTCGCACCACTTAAACTGATTGAGAAGATTAAGATGATCATTTATGAAAATTGGTAAAAAGAACAAAAAAAAAAAAAAAAAAAAATATCTTCACATATAGTATCTCTTATTGCATTGAAATTATTGTTATTATTTAATTACAAAATCTAGAAGGAATTAACTTAAGTTAGACATGGACTAAAATGAAATGAACCAAAGTAGAATTCTTGGAACCAACTTACCGCTAAAAAAGATGTCAAAACTGAACAATTATACATGGACTAAAATGAGTTGGTTGTACTGAACAATTTTAGTGGTTGTTTCATTTAATGGCATTAACTTCTTTTCTCAAAAAAAAAAAAAAAAAAAAAAAGTCAAAACTTTAAGCTATACGTCGTTAATTGATGATTAGTTCATTAAGATTTTTCCAATTCCACGGAAAAGTCCAAAGGCATTGCAACTTGCAAATTTTAATTTTATTTTATTATTAAAAAATGTTGAATTATCAAAAATACTCTTAAACTATGGTGTTGATTTCAATTATACCTCTGAACTTTTAAAAGTTTCATTTTAACTTTTAAAGTTTGAAGTTTGTTTCAAAGTGACGCTTGAAGGCTTTTTTTCCGTTAAATTCATGAACGGTGTTTGCATACATATTGCTGCTTTTGTGAATAGATTTGAACACATATGTAAAAAACAATAAAAGCACATGCAAACACATCATTTTTTGTCAATAAATTTAACGAAAAATGTCTCAAAATGTCGTTTTGAAACAAACTTCAAACTTCAAAGGCTAAAACGAAACTTTTGAAAGTTCAAGAATATAATTGAAACCTCAAGAATATAGTTTAAGAGTATTTTAAATAATTTAACCTAAAAAAAGAACTCGTTAAGAATTGGAAACCTAATTCATATTGCCTTTCTATATGACCTAGCCAAATCCTTGAGAAAAACTTTGGCATTTCGGTCCCACCCAACCAATGGTGTTCTTCTTTGAAAGGAGAAATGCTTGTGCTGCTCTTTCACTCTCGTCCTCGTCCTCGTCCTCGTCCTCGTCCTTGAATAGAATAGAAAGCACCAAAAATGAACGAGAAGCAGGGCGGCGTGGGCAAGAAGGTAGGCGATGCGGCATTGGGCGCTGCATTTGGGGAGGTGTTCCATGGCATGTTCAAGTGGGGGGGAACTGCAATTGACTTCAATTCAATGGTGAAGGAATTCGAATTCAAGGTAGAAAACATAAGGTCGATTGTGGATGAGATGAACATGGATGTCCAAAACGAACAGGTGGACAAGCTGAACAAGGAATTGGACAAGGCAAATGGGCTGATTGTCAAGTGCAAGCATCTCAATAGTTTCATGTTTATTAAGAGACCATTTTACACTCGAAAGGTTCGCCACTCCGATTCGCGTCTCGAATTCTTATTGAACCTTTTGGGAATCAAAATTAACCTACAGACCATGAGGAACAGTTCAGCACAAAGTACCTGTCCGTGGCTTCAGACCATTGATCATGGAGTTGAGCAAGTTTTCTCCAAGGACAAGCAACAAAATAACTATGAAGCCGGTGTTTGGGGCAAAGAGTCGATTTATTAAACATGTAGTTGTTTAGAGTTATTTAGTCTCTGTTTGGAGTGTGGAACTGTTTAACTAGAGTTAGTAAGATGTGTTTTGGAGTGCAGTGTTGTTAAACCTAGACTGTACCTATTGAATCTCCCCCTCACTTTTTGACTTAAAACGTTTATGGTTTAACCCCACAATTCTGTTAATTTCTCACCAATACGACAGACTGATTTCATTTTTCAAATGGAGTTTGTGCTTTACTCAAAAGACTTCTCCAAAATATTGCTAATTCATTGACTTATTTTTAGCAAACCTTTTTTCAAGATGACCAAATGAACCTATAAATTCATATGGTCAAATATTCAAAATAATAATAACATAAATATAGCAAGCCAGTAAATTCCAACCTAAATCTAACTCGTCTAGTTAAAACATATTACTTTCTATCCACATGTTGTCGACCTCCAAAAAACAAAATGAAATAAAATCTGAGTTACATCACGTGTAGCAGACATGCACACTGGAAGAGAATATTCTGGACTTGTACAACAATTTTAGGCACATAAATCATACAAAGAAAATTTGGTTCCCTTTCACTATCAAGTCTATTCCCAAAATCACAAGATCTCACTTCATGGGGCAACACCCATTCAAGCAACTTATTCAGCAGATTCATTCATGCACCAAGATACGGGAGTTACAGTATTCTCATTACATAAAGATTAACTCAAAGAAATTGAGTAGGAAAAAAAATAAAATGTCTGCAATAAATCTTCGACATTATCATTGATCATGGTTCCAAACCACTACAAACCCAGAAAAAGAGCTTGATTTCTTAACCAATCAAAAGCTTGTTCTCATCCAAAAAGGTGTAGGTGGGTACCTCCAAATTGTATGGTGCGGGTCCTTTACGGATCCTACCGGAGACATCGTAATGAGAACCATGGCATGGGCAAAACCACCCACCAAAATCACCAGCATTTGGCAAGGGAATGCAACCAAGATGCGTGCAGACGCCGATCACGATAAGCCATTCTGGATCTTTAACTCTCTCGCCATCCTGCTGTGGGTCACGAAGAGATCCAATGTCGACACTGTTTGCTAATTTGATATCATCCTCAGTTCGTCGTCTGATGAATACTGGCTTTCCACGCCACTTAACCGTCACGGTAGAACCAGGCTCAATGCTTGAGAGGTCAACCTCAAGTGAGGCCAGGGCAAGAACATCCTTACTGGCTGACATGCTAAGAACAAACTTGAGAACAAGGAGACGAATCAAAGAAGCATAGACAAACCGACCACCTGACAATACAAAATAAGCAAATGCACGCTTGCTGGGGTCACCCGGAGGAAATCGTTCATGATTGTATTCGTCATACACTATCTTTGATGTAGGGTTCTTAACGGCTGCTACAGTTGCAGGAACATCTGGAACTAGGTTGTTTTCCTTTGTTGAAGTCAATGCATCAGAAGCGAAACCTAGAAAAGAGTTATCTCTATAAAATCATAAAACTTCACTACAGGAGAAAGAAAGAATCATTCATAATAGAAGG
Source organism: Luffa aegyptiaca (assembly GCA_017139565.1). Lineage (NCBI taxonomy): Eukaryota > Viridiplantae > Streptophyta > Magnoliopsida > Cucurbitales > Cucurbitaceae > Luffa > Luffa aegyptiaca. Next base: position 15,089,176 of record CM029403.1, read on the forward strand.
GCTGAATCACAAAATATAATTGAAAAATCAATCATCCAATCAATCAACTAGGGCAGAATGCTCAACATTTAAACCGTTTAATCAATTGCTAAAGTCAGAGTCCAAACCATTCAGTTGCAAGGCCATTTTTTTTAATTAGTACCAAATACAAAACCAAATTATAAAATGCTGATACACATTCCCCAGAGAAAGTCGCAAGCAGGCCTCTAAACTGTTTCCAGAGTGCTAACAAATTTCTAGCCAATATTTCTATTGATGACTTCCATGCACAGGGAGTAAAACTCTGTAATAAGTTGTGTGCATAAAGAGTATTTACTATAATATTCGATTGTCGAAAGTCTCAACGACAATTGGAACTTAGAAGTAAAAGTAGAAACATCATAGAGGAGATATCAGAGATTCATAAATGTCCAGAACCAAAAATTTGGGTCACGATGGCCCGTCAGTTTTGCAAGAATGAATACAAAATAACTGATTACCACATTTGACAGTGGAGTGATTTGAGTAGATTGAGCATCTGAATAAAATTTAATCTAATTGGCTGTTTCTGAATTGTATAATCTCAATATGTCACAAGGACTAGAAAGTGTAGCTCTCAAGGTAACAAAATAAAAATCATTATGCAATTGTTTACCTCAAATTTATGTTTCCAGAATATTGGCGCAAAATTTAATGATTTTCTACAGTAAGTTTGAATGAGATCGTCGTTATAACAGATACATAGGGTTAAAGTTTTGACATCTTTTAAAGCGGTAAGTTTGAAGCTTTTTCATAAACGGTTATCTTTTCTTTATGCATACAAGATTACAGGATGCCACTTTTCTAGGAGGTATGGCTCAATTCTTCATTATTTCATTCATGCAAAGCTAAAGGGAATCAATTATCCTTGGTACTATAGTGAAGAGTTCAGAGGAGTGCAGTTAAGGGAGAATATGTTTCTCTATGGTTAAATGGGTGACTGTGAGAGAAGGAGATCGTAACACTTCATTTTCCCAAGAAGTTGCAAGCATTAGAAGAAATAAGAACGACATTAAGTATCGTTCAGGAGAGGGTGGACATATTGGGATGGGAGACAAAGCAAATAAGGGAGAAAACTTGTTTTTCTCTACTTTCTTCTACTCCATTTCCGTTTGCTCTAGGTTTGTGGAAGGTTTTAATCAGTATCCTATTCTAGGTAGGGATAGGAAAGGTTAGAGGCTCCTTCCATGTTGAAAAGGTAAGGGATATGATTTCGGCTTCGATGACAATAAATAGTAAGGCTCTCCGGCATGATGGTTTCACTGTAGCTTTCAGATCTAGAAAATTGAGATTTGCTCAAAGAGAGATTTGGGTTAAGTTAGGTTAGTGAGTTTCATGAAACAACTGTTATTGATTTAGACAAGGAAACCTATATTTGTCTCTCTCCCCGAGAAAGGAATGTGCTTGAAGAATGAAGGGTTTCCCTTTTCTTTTGGTAACTCCTCAGATATCAATAAAAAGTTGTTTCTTATCTCAAAGAAAGTTACCATATAATATATATATATATATATATATATATATAATTGAGAAAGAAAAAGAAATCAAAACAGAAAAGAAAATTGCTTAACGTTTGTAGAAAACAACTCAACTCCTTCCACAACAATAAACTACACCCCAATCACTGCTGCTGCATAGCTTCCGTTGATAAAGATTTGGTGAGAGCTTAAAATGAATTAGTCCACTGAATGATCTTAGTACAGAAAATAACAACTCTACTCCCTTCTTTTTGGTAAGAAACAACTCTACTCCCTCAACATCAAAGAATTATACCCCAACAACTGCAGTTTCATTTTATCCGTTAATATCAAGAATTGGTGAGTGTTTCAAATGGATCAATGCACTGAACTTTATCAGTACAGAAAATACAGAAAACCTTACACTGAATATTTTTAACCTCCATTAGAAAAAGAAGAAATATAATTCTCACACTTAAACTTATACACTCGAATAGGCCTGGAGCAACCAAAATTAAATGACGCAAAAACCTTGTATCATTTGTAACAGCAGTTCCTTAGTTCATGTGTGTATCTCCACCCCCCCCCCCCCCCCCCCCCCCCCCCCCCCCCCCAAAAAAAAAAAAAAGTTACCTCAATCGAAAAAATAATAATTTAAAAAGAGACAGAGAAGTGCAAGTCACAGAAATATAGTATATGAAGAACAGCATATGGTTTTGGGCCATAAACCACCAAACATAAAGTTAAAATTTTGAAAAGAAACGGTGAAAGGTTCAGAAATAAACGAAGAAGGGGATTGCTGCTTCAGCAAAGAGATATCATGATATTGCTGGGTGAATACAGTCTATAAATAACATTTCACATTTTCAATATTTCCAGAATGAGAAACCAAACATGATGGTAATGACAAGTTAAAGACTTTGAAAAGAAACGGTGAAAGATTCAAACATGAACACCAAGAGGAAGTGATTGCTTCGACTAAGTGATACGCCCCAAAAAAAACAACCCGTAAACAACACTCTCATTTTCACATTATTTCCACAATGAGAAATGAATAAACAAAACACGATTCATCATCATCAATACGACTAAACAGCAGATCAACAAATACCATTATCGATCCCCATCTACGGCTAAACACGATTATAGCAACACAAGCAAGTAACAAAACCGCAAGTAAAATACTAAACAAAAATTTCCCTATCTAGCAACAATTTTTCACAAAAGGCAGCGTATCTCCACGAAAACAAACCCTAAAAAGACGCCGTAAATCAACTACAAGCAGAAAGAACAAAAATATTCCAGAGAACGAGGAAGCAAGCTCTAACCTCTGCAATTACGATCGAAGTGGGGTCCAAAAGCGAAGGTGTTGAAGGAGCCGAAAGATCTGAAGTCGTTGGAAGGGGCTGAATCACCGCCATCAACGATCTTGTGAGAAGCGGGCAAAGAAGAGGCAATAGTGGGCCTGAAATGGGAAGAAGAAAGTGAAGAGAGCCTTCGAGCCGCAATCCTCAGCATCTTCGACTTCGTGCAGGAAAATCGAACCCTTCCGCCGGGAAAATGAATTGGGAAACAGAGCTTCGTGGGATATGGAGTTTTGGAATGGAGGCGACAGAACCGGCTTTCTTTTTTCCCCAATTTGCAGGAAGATTTTGACCTCGACTCGTTTCGCTTAGACGGTGAGCAGTTTGATACGTGTCTACACCTTTTCTTTTTCTTTTTCTTTTTCTTTTTTTTTTCTGCAAATAAATGCAAGGTTTTTCATTGAATAACCTTCCCAAAGTTAACAAATTTCAATCTTAAAAAAAAAAAAAACAAAAACAAAAACAAAAAGAAACAAAATTCAAAAAGAAAAATAAAAATCGTCTATTGTCCTTGTTCTTTGAAATCTTATTAATTTTAAATGGTATTTATGTTTTAGAATACATTGATGAAGCCAAATTGGGTATAGCTCAACAATAATTCGCATGTACTAAAAAAAAATATATTGATGCAAACTTTTTTTAAGGTTAAATTATAAGTTTAATCATTTTTTTATTTTATTTTTTTCAAAAAAAAATTATAAGTTTAATCATTGAACTTTCATGGTTGTGTCAATTTAGTATTTTAAAAAGTGTCAAATAAGTCTTCCAACTTTCAATTTTGTGTCTAATAGGTCATTGAACTTTAAAAAGTATCCAATAAGTCCTTAAATTTTCACTTTTGCGTCCAATGAGTCCTTTAACTTTCAATTTTGTGTCTAATAAGTCATTGACTTATTTGACATTTTTTAAAATTCATAGGTCTACTAGATACAAGATTTGAAGTTTAGGGTCACAATAAATATAACTTTTAATTTTATACCTAATAGTTTTGGTTAACTTTTAAAAATCTTGAATGTTATAGGGACCTATTAGACACAAAATTGAAATTTAGGCACCTATGAGACGTGTTTAAAGTTCAATGATTTATTAGACACAAAATTCAAAGTTCAGAGACTTATTAGACACTTTTTAAAATTTAGAGACTTAATTGATACGACACTGAAAGTTTAGGGATTGAACTTGTAATAAAACTTTTTTTTAACCATCTTTCAAATAAAAAATTTATTAGGTGGTTAAAATTACAACACTTTTAAAGTTTGGAGTTAAGATTATAAAAGGATACAATTTAATCAAATTTAAATTTTGGAGTAAATAAATACAACATGGCAAGTCTAAAAGTAAAAATTGGTTTATTTTTCTCTCAATTTTTTTTAAATAAAGTATGTTATTGTTTTTTAATAAAAATAAATAAATAAAGTATCATGTATGGAGTGTTTGGGGCACTTAATAGGTTATAATAAACCTTTATTATAACTTATTCAGTGTTTGGGGCATAAAAAAAAAAAAATGGTGAGGTGGGTTATTTTTATCCCCGATTATTTTATCCATTTTCTACAGTAACCATCATTCAACTCACTCTCTCCTCTCTTCTTCCATGTGACTCCTTGTCTTTTCCGACGACCGTCGGCCACCGAAGTTTCCAGCGACTTTTCCGACCACCGATTTTTTTTTATATTTCTTCTCATTTTCATTTTGAAAAATATAAAAAAATGAAAATAAAGGAGAAAAAACAAAACAAAAAAAAAAAAAAAAAAAAAAAAAAAAAAAAAAACATCGAAGGTTGCCGGAAAAGTGAAGGTTAACCAACTTAAAAAACAAAAAAACATTCAAACGAAATTGTATTTACCACACTAAAGTTTATTTCAAATGATTTTATTGAAAAAAAAAAAAAAAACTAATATGATTTTTGAACTAAACATTTACAATTTTTATTTTGGCTAACTAAAAGTTAACTAATATGATTTTTCTATACCAAATCCTATACTTTTTTGTTTTGTAAAAAAAAAAAAAAACACATAACCCTAAATCAAAGTGAATCGTATTATAGTTAATTTTAGGGAAGAAATCACTTTTGACTCTTTTTTTTAGTACATAAACATTTGAAGGTGGGAGATTCGAACTTCTGACTTCTTGGTCGAAGCTAAGCTCGCTTTGGCAAATCAATTTTGACTCCTAAACTTGCAGTTAATGAGGCATTCTTTTAATGCTAAATTATAAAAAATACCCCTAAATTATGGGGTTTGTTTCAAAAATGCCCCTGAACTTTGAAAAATGTTTCAAAAATACCCCTGCCGTTAATTTTGGATGGAAACCGTTAAAACTTGAGTTTCAAAAATACCCTTGAACTTTCAAAAAAATTTCAAAAATACCCTTACTGGAAAATGCTCTTCTTCTTTTTCCTTCACCCACCGTAAATTAACTCTTCTCCCAAAAATTAATGAGAAATTTTACTTATTTGTCATGTATTCATAATCTAGGAGTTTTCTTTCTCTTTCAACACATCCAAAACACTTGGCTAGATTTTCGTATCAAATCTTCAAGATGACTTTTGTTTTGTTCTTGAAATTCTACATATGATTAACTTCATTTGTTGGTAGTCTTTTCAATATTATTTCCTCACCAACTATTACCCCATTAGCTTTCTATATATTCCTTTTACGAAAAATAAATGAAACTATTGTTGTATACGGATTTGGTCCCTGAGTTTTCAAAATAGACATGTTTCGTCCTCGAGTTTTGAGAAATAGGTTTAAAAGGTCCATAAGTTTTCAAAATGGACATTCTTAGTCCCTGAGTTTTGTGAAATAGGTTTAAAAGGTCCCTACTATTATTTTTTTAATTTCTTAAATTAATACTTTTTAATTTTTTTAATTAAAAAAACCATTCAATATTAAAAATAATACAAAAATATTAATTTTAAAAAATTGAAAAAATAATATTAGGGGCCTTTTAAACCTATCTCTCAAAACCCAGTGACTAAAAAGGTTCATTTTGAAAACTTAGGATCTTTCAAACCTATTTCTCAAAATTCAGGGACTAAAAAGGTCTATTTTGAAAATTTAGGACCAAACGCACATATTTCTTAAAACTCAGGGACCAAAAAAGTAATTTTCCCTTTAGATAGTTTTATGAATGATATGTGTTTTGGACCATAGTCTATGTTGGGTGACTACTCAAGGAAGTCCCGTGTGAAATCGATCAAGGAGGTTGAGACATTAAGAAAAAATTAGTAGGCTAGTGGTATTTTTGTTTTTCCCGGTGAAGTAAATAATCAGTTTTTTAAATAGATTAGAGAGATTTAAGTATCATTTTTTTTTTCTTTGAGATAGTGATTAGTTGTTTCAACTGTATATTTTCTAGTATATGAAGGATGAACTAGGTATTAAAGCAAAAAGTGAAGAATATTATTGTCCAAAAATTGTTTCTAACACATTTAGACTTGTGTGTGTATATATATACATACGTACTCCAAGTAGGGTGGCAATGTCACAGGGACGACTGCAATGGAGTTAGAAATTTTCATAGGAAGAGGCAAATTTTCATGTTTTAACATTTTTATATACACAACCTTTCAAATTAAAATTTTTGAGGAAAGAGTAGATTAGTAAGAAAAAGTGAAAATCTTAACATTTGTATATAATTTTTTTTAATATAAAACAAATTGAAAGAGAAGGATCCTTCTTTATTCACTGTGTCTTGTGAGGAGGGATTTCCCATCTCTAGGGGTGAACATCGGTTGGTCGGCATCAGTTTTGGGCACAAACCGACGCCAACCACCGATACATCGGTTTTGATCGGTCTGTGCATGTCGGTTTTGAGAGTTTTGTGAAACCGACCAACCGACCACAAGCAAATATCGATCGGTTTTGGAAGTTCCGGCGAAGAAAGAATGTTGTTCCGGCGAGGTGAAGGAGAAAGAAAGGATGGAGAAAAGATGGTGTGGCGGTGGCGCTATTTACAAGCAAAGGAAGACCACGAAGAAAGAGAGAAAAAACAAACGAAGAAGAAAAAATACATGACGGCGAGACAGTCTGTCATGGCGCTAAACTCCGGCGAAGAGAGGACATTGTTGTTGGGTTGTTCCATCTGACGAGCAGGCGAGGTGAAGATGAGGAAGAGAGAGTGTGGATGTGGAAGAAAAGAAAGTGAAAAAGAAAGTGAAAAGGGAGTCTGAAGAAGAAAGAAGATGAGGGAAAGTTTGGGAAGAGAGAAGAGTGTGAGAGGGATACACAAAGAAATTGGGGAAAAAATATTAATTATTTTCCTTGGGAAGACCACCGTGGTCTTCCCAAGGAATGCTCCCTGCAGCCACGTCAGCCATCACGCGTTTTCATTTTTTTTTGGGTCGGTCCCGTCTGTTCTCGCCCCTTTTGAGTGAGCCGACCAACCAAAAGGTCGGTTTTTCATTCTGAAAAACCGACCCGACCGAGTTTATGAAAAAAACCGACCGACCGACGTCGGTTCGGTCGATTTCGGTCGTTCGACTCGGTTTTTCGGCTTTTCTTGCTCACCCCTACCCATCTCCACTTTCATGAAGATATTAGTTCCCCATCCTTGCCCCTAAAGATGCGGAAAATATTAGAGAAACACTGATACAATGGAGACGAGTAGCAGAGTGAGACATATGTAGTCGCAATAGTCTACAGGGTAGTAATAACACAATTTTAAAGATTCAGAGTTTGAATGAAACTTTTCAAACAACGAATACATAATTGAAACCCAATCTAAAGTATAAAAAATATGAGGGTGGAGATTTGAAACTTTGATTTTAAAAGGATGTATCGATGTACTACCTCAATGGTTAATATGTGTATGTGTGTTCTTTTTAAAGGAAAAAAAAAAGTGTGTGTGCAATGTAGTAATTAGTCGGAATAAATTTTTCCTAAAAAGTTTAATGAAAATTTACACATTTCCATTATTATTTTTTATTCTCTATTTGCAAAATTTTATTTTTAATGCAGTAATTTTTGTTTTTAAAAAAATAAGTTTAACAAGAAAAAAAAAAAAAAAAAAAAACCAGGAAACATAAACTTTCATTGTCAAGAGTAAGTCTAAAATTCATCTAGAGAGAGAAAAAACCAATAAGTCCAGAATTTTAAAATGATATAAGTGATAAAGTGAATGGGGATAAATCCTTTTAAGTCCTCATCATGGAAATAGAAAATTATAATGGGTGACAAAATTGCTCGTCGTTTTTGTAAATTTGTTACACGTGGAAAGAATTTACAAATATGAAGATTAAAAGTATATGTTAAAGTGAGTATAGAACTTAAATATTTTTTAAACTAGAAAAAAATTAAAAAGTAGTTAATAAGCATTTGAACTTTTAAAGATTTATATTTCTTAAAAAAAAAAAAAAAGAAAGAACTTTTAAAGATTTATTGGACAAAAATTAAAAAGTAGTTAATAGCTCAACCGGCATAAAGTTATACAAGTGACTACGAGGTATGTTCAATTTCCCCAACCCCACGTATTGTTCATTAAAAAAAAAACATAAAAGTTAGGAGGGTAAACTTGTAACTTAACCATATATTAGCCAACAAGAGCTTAGCTGGCATAAAGTTGTATTGATATCCACAAGGTTTGTGGTTCGAATCCCCCTCCCCACATATTATTAAAAAAAAAAAAAAAAAAAAAAAACTTAACCATATATTAATAAAAATGGAAATACTGTTATTACAATTGTGCATATCTAATATTATCTGAATATTATTGTCAAAAAAAAAAAAATTATCTGAATATTATTATTATTATTATTATTATTTGAGATGTATCTGAAAAGTTCTTTTGAAAATGGATAAAGATAGAAATAAAAGAATGAATAAAGATGACCTGTCACTTTAAAGTGCTAACGAATTTTTTTAAAATGGATAACATTTATTTATTTTCTTAGTTTTATATATTTAATTCAGTCTCGATCATCTCTCCATCGAAGTCATCAGAGAGACAATCTGTGCCTCTACTCCAAGCAAGCTCCACTCAACTTCCGCCATTTTTACTCAGCATTACTCCATTTCCAAGGGATAGGCCTTGTGAAAATGCAGATGAAATCGAGCTTCACTGCTGCGGTTTCCTCAAATTAACTGAAAACAGCAGTTCCGAGATCTTCTTTTTGTCTGAATTGGGCTTGAAATCTTCATTTTGTTTTGTTTGATTTCCAATGGCGACGAGATTACGGCTGCTTTTGATCGCGATCCTTCTGTCTGTCCTTTTTGGCGCTGAATCGAAGTTCATGGTGTATAATACTTCGCAGACCGTTGTTCCTGGGAAGCTTAATGTTCACTTGGTCGCGCATACGCATGACGATGTTGGATGGTTGAAGACGGTTGATCAGTATTATGTTGGCTCGAATAACTCCATCCAGGTTTATTTCTTTTCTGGCTTTCAGTTTGAAATGATCGTGAAATGGGTTTTTTGAAATTTGACTCCCCGCCCCCCCCCCCCCCTTCAACGCAGGGAGCTTGCGTGGAGAATGTGTTGGATTCTATGGTTTCAGCTCTACTGGCCGACAAGAATCGAAAATTTATATATGTCGAGCAGGCACGTTGTTCCTTCTTTGTTCTAGTTCTGCAAATTAGTATCGGTTTAATAATTTTTGGGGTTCTGAGGAAATAATCCTTGACATTGGAAAGGAGCAACAATAAGAAAAAAAAATGTTGATCTGCAGACACCTTCTTCTATCTCTTTAGCTGTTGAAAACTAACGCATTATCTGGTGGGATTATTTTTTCCCCCCTCTTCTTGCTTGTCTTTTCCTTGATTTCTGTTGTTACAGGATGAATTTCAATGTTTTATGCAGATAGGAAAACTATAGATTGTAAGGGTAATTATGGATCAGCACATAAAAGAGATGAGGAAAAAAAAAAAAAAAAAGAAACAGAAAGGGGACAGGAAACTTGTTAGTATTTTATTTCTTCCCTAGTAAAAAACTTGTAAAAGTATAAAGAATCATGAATTATTTTTATTTTACGACAATGTCTGGGAAAATCAAGAACCATACCTCTTTAGATTTCTCAAGTGGATTGCTGACGTGCATGATTGCCTGCAAATAGGAGTTGGGAGTGCTAGGTATTCGAGTACCCTCTCTAACCATATCTTACGTCACAAGTCAAATAGATGGCCGTTGTTATCAAGCCTGGCAAAGTGGCAGTTAATTGGACGATTTTCTAAAATACTTGACAAAATCAAGATTTTCAGGGATTTTTTTAGTTAAAATATAGTTTGTATTCCTATTATATTCCATCTTCTGCTTGCTAATATTTACACTTTTACATGTTTTGTTAATGCAGGCATTTTTCCAAAGATGGTGGAGAGATCAGAGTGAGATTGTTCAGGATGTAGTCAGGAAACTAGTTAACTCGGGTCAATTAGAATTCATGTATGGTTATTGTTTTTTGTGTCCATATGGAGCTGATGTGCTTATCGTTGATATTTTCTACTACCTTCCAACGATATATATATATTTTTATATTATCGTTCTAGTTTGAATTCTCAACTTCCCAAATGCAGAAATGGGGGCATGTGTATGCATGATGAGGCAGTGACACACTACATCGATATGATTGATCAAACAACTCTTGGGCATAGATTTATAAAGGAGGAATTTGGTATTACTCCTACAGTTGGTTGGCAAATTGATCCATTTGGCCATTCTGCCGTGCAGGCTTACCTATTAGGAGCAGAAGTAAGCTGTACTTTATCATATCAAGAAATCTTTTTGAGGCAACCAAGAAATTTAAATCACATTACATTTAGAGCCAGGGGAACTTCAATATGGAAGTAATTCTCTACGATTTATTGATAAGTTGCTGTCACTGTAGGTTGGATTTGATTCACTTTTCTTTGGTCGGATAGATTACCAAGATAGAGCCAAGCGTAAAATTGAGAAGAGTCTTGAAGTTGTCTGGCAGGGTTCTAAAAGCCTTGGTTCATCTGCTCAGGTAAAATTATGCTAGCAGTCAGCATATAAATAGGCAAATGCTACTTTGGATTCTAGTCTCTAGCCGTACAAATATGATGAGAACTAACAACTATTCACTACGTGGTCTTTTAATCGTCTGATCTTCTCTAAAATCTATTCGAAGGATTTCTGGTTGCTTCATCTTTATGACTCCTTGATTGTCGCAGATTTTTGCTGGTGCATTCCCTGAGAACTATGAACCTCCATCTGGTTTCTACTTTGAAGTTAATGATGATTCCCCAATAGTTCAAGTAATCTTTTTTTTTTCCTATTCCCCTTAATTTCCATCTTTGAGAAATTTTATTTATTATAACAGTTAATAATTGTGACACTAACTCTATCTCTGATACGAAGGATAATATTGACTTGTTTGACTACAATGTTCAAGATCGAGTGAATGCTTTTGTTGCTGCTGCAGTAGCGCAGGTAACCAATTGAAGTCAACTCTATATATTTGGATTAACCTCTTTATGTATATTATGTAATCTTGACACTTTTTATTGTGAAAAATCATCTTCTTCATGAATCATAAATATGATCTTCTCACTTTTTTTTTTTTTTTGCTTATTTTGGAAAACTATCTACTATCATGTATGTTACACAATTTCTACAATTTCTGTAGATATTTGGATTAAAAATAATGATTAAGGTTGAATGAAGATTTATCATTTTTTCCCCTAAAATATTGGTGTAATAATGTAATTTTCCCCTTCAGTACACGTTGATTGCTATTTGCTTATACGTTACTAATTAATCCTGTAATATTTTCTTTTGGTATGTGTTGATTGTTGAATCTCAACTATTAAGCACTTAATCTTTCATGTAATATGTTCATATATACAAATATACTCGTATACACACGTACAATATTTTATTGACCTTTAAATTCTTTCATTTTTATCTCAATGAAAGATCTTTATTTTCCATAAATTTTCTTTTGTTGACCCATAATAGCAAGCCAAATTCTTAATTGTGTAACTACTAATTATACTAATCATATTCAAAATTTTCTGAAACAATTAATTTAAATATCAAAGTTAAACAAAAAAAAGTAATGATAAATATAGTTTAATAAATGCAACTTTAGATGTCAATGATGTTTGATAAATTTAGAAAGTGATGTGAACACATTTCACTACTAGTGTTCGTTCATTTTTTTTTTCTTAAAAGTTCATTCAATATACCGCAGTAGATGATCAGTACGTGCTAAATAGAATGTTAGCCAGAATTGAGGTGCTTTTTGGTGTGCTCTGTCTTGGTACTTTGATTTGAAGTTGGTTTTTCATTTTCTTTTTCCGAAAGGAAAGGAAGTATATGAAATTAGTGGTTTCAAGAATTTAAAAGTACTAGCAACAATGTTGAACATTTTTTTATGATGTCATTCTACTTTCTTATATACTTTAAACTACTTGTATTCTATTGTAACTTACAATGTATTATCACAGTAGCAATGAATTGTTTGTTTTTTCATATGCAAATAATTAGAGAACCATGCATATATTGCTCATTATATTCTTTGAATGAAAATTTCTCTGCTTAAATTAGAAAAAGAAATTCCATGAATGAATTAGATAGTGACAAATAATATTAAAAATAAGTATAAGAATAAATAAATAACTAAAGAACACACACACACGCACAAGTTTGATAAAGATAAGCTATAATGTAATCTTGAGGTTTAACTATGAGTGAGTTCTACTTCACATTTGCAATTAATTATGGTGGATATGTTTGTTATCCAAAAGACGATTGAATTAACTATTTTCCAAATGGCGTTTGAATGAGAAGTTCATGCTAAGTGTAGTGGAGTTAAAAATTGACGGGGAAGAGTTGTACCCCACGTTGAAACTTTAATATGATTCAAAAGTCATCATATATGATTGCTCATTTGTTGCAAGTTAGATTATATAATTGAAAGGATCTCTTTCTTGTCCACTGGCACACAGGGTGAGATCCATAGATTATTGATGATCTTTGCCACCTGTTATGAGTTATCTTGTGTAGGTGTGCAACTTCTAAACATGAATTGTAGAAAATTTGATGTTGATAAGACAAGCAATAAAATTAATGTCTTAATTTCTCTGACTGAGTCCACCTTCAAGGATTTGTTTGTCTGAGGTGGCATGCAAGCAAGAAGCCTTGTTCCTTTTTAATTGATGGTAACCATCTTGGATTCTCAGGCAAACATAACTCGAACAAATCATATAATGTGGACAATGGGAACAGATTTCAAATATCAATATGCACACACCTGGTTCAAACAGTTGGACAAGCTCATTCACTACGTCAATAAGGTATTATGAGTTGTACAGAAAAATCTTTTAGTTAGATTTGGTGCTATTGTAAGTTTCAATTTTATGTTATAGGGCGTCCCTTACTATTAAATTGAAACCTTGTGCTGATATAGTTGTCTTATGACCATGTGGTATGTCTTCTATACTTGGTAATTATTGGTAGATTGCTTTTTGAAGTTTCTCCTTGTTGTGGTTCGAGGGACAAAAGTGACGATGTTTAAACCTTTTACTTTTTACTCCTCCACAAAATGTTCCATGCTGAGAGGAAAAATCTGATTTATGAGATTTAGTAGGGAGGGAAGAAGCTTGATTAATAGCTTTCATACTGGTTTCTTATTTGTATGGTTCCATGATGAGCGTTTAAGTGCATTGGATATTATTATGGAAATCTATATCCATGTTGGCTATTTTTAGCTTTTCTATTACTGATTTCATATTGTACAATTCCAGGATGGACGTGTAAATGCTTTGTACTCTACTCCATCTGTTTACACTTCTGCAAAATTTGCTACAAATAGTTCCTGGCCAGTCAAGACTGATGATTTTTTTCCGTAAGTTTGATTGAAGTTAAACTATGGGCAATCTATTTTCTCAAATTCAATTGTTAAAGTTGAGATTTTCTATATCAGCTATGCAGATCGTGTAAATGCTTACTGGACAGGATATTTCACAAGTAGGCCATCCATCAAGTACTTTGTCAGAATGATGAGTGGTTACTATCTGGTATCTACAATGTAGCTGTGCAGTTACTACATTTACTACAGAACTTTGGGTTTAATAGAAGTTTTGATTGTAATGTTCTATTGTTCCATCAGGCAGCAAGGCAACTGGAGGTTTTCATTGGAAGGAGTAGCACAGGCCCAAATACAGATTATTTGGCTGATGCCTTAGCAATTGCTCAACATCATGATGCAGTTACTGGTACGGAAAAACAGCATGTGGCAAATGATTATGCAAAACGACTATGGATAGGCTACAAGGAGGTGCATTGTTGACTTTGTTCCAGAAATATTTTAGACCTTTGTGCTAATTTTTTATCGACCAATCTACTCAATGTTTCTGCAGGCTGAGAACTTAGTGTCATCTGCACTTGCTTGCTTAGTGGAGTCCACTCCATATTCTGAATGTGGTAACCCGACCACAAAGTTCCAACAGGCAATGACCATAAACATCTTAGGAGCTTTATTTTGTTGTATTTTGTTGTTTGAAACTATGATGGCTTCTAGCTGTGGGGTTCAAAAACGTAAATGATAAAGCATGAAAAAGAGAGAAAAAGGATATTGAGAAAGGAAATATGGCAGCTAAAGTAGAGAGTGAGAAAGAGATTATAGAGGGAGAATAAGAATTCTGCTCTGAGACCTATTTACAAAGGTCAAATTTTGGAGTACACCAAATAAAAAGAAATTTATAAACTCTAGATTGTAGCTAAAATGTTCGTCTTCCAAATTTTGAAGGCACCATATGTGTTCCAAAAATGAGATTGATAATTTGTTTTCTTTCAATAGTTTTCAACTGATTGCAACTGTTGATGGACCTTCAGTTTGTTAGTTATCAGTACAATTGAAGAACTTATCCTCAAGTCTTTGTCTTGAATTAAACTTATGGTGTTATTGTCAAATCTTAAGCCTATCACAACTTAGTAGATCAAATCAGTTTTATCATTGTTCTCAATTTCATCTCGCTACGGTAGATCAAGTTACATCATTAGTCATGATAAAGTCGTTTTGACTTGTTAACTGAGCTTGTTCCTTTCTCTGGATTTCTAGTGCCCCCTTCTGAATGTAAGCTATTGTCCTGCATCAGAACTTGATCTATCTCAAGGAAAAGATTTGGTATGGGCCTTGCATATCCTAGTGTTTCTCTTAAATAGAAACAAGTCTGTTATGTGATCTTTAGTGCACAATCTAATCTATTATCGTGTTTTTTCTAATCATATTTAGGTTGTTGTTATCTACAACCCTCTTGGATGGACTAGGAGTGATATGATACGAATACCTGTGAGTGCCACCAACTTTCTCATTGACTGTATGATTTTTTACCCTACTTTAATATGAAAAATGGTACCTTAGGCATGTTATAAGCCATTTATTTTTTCTTGTGTTTTGGATATATTTATGGACCATGCAAGTGCATACATAACAGAGAAGTAATGGATGATTTCTGGCACTAATATGTTTCCATGGTAGTTTATTGGATGTGTTTATTGTCCATTCTCGAGTAGTGAAGTAATGGACGAATTATGGGATTATAGAAGAACATACTTGATGTTTTCTCCAAATGCCATCATCTGTCACTACACAAATATGTGTGGGGCTTTATTGTTGGAACATGTTCTTGAATGGTGATGCATCTCTCTTTGAATGATTTCTTCATGTTATTACACATGTTTTCACGAGTTCAAGGATTTTTCACGTAGGATTCGTTACGCAATAATGATTGTGTAAAGCTTCTAGTGTATGCTTAATATTTTCTGTATCTTAAAATATTGTACCCATATCTTGATATCCTTCGAGCTTTCTGGCATTTATTTGTCTCTCATAAAGTCATAATGCCTTGAATGTGACTACTTGCTCGTTGACAATATACCCCTTTGTTCTTCAAGACCTGCACCTAACCTTATCTGGTGTTCGCACCACCCAATTTCTTTTCCGTATAAAATATATTACATCACTAATCTTTTGGCACCTTCTCAAATTTTTCTCGTTGCAAATTCTAAATGGCTACAGGTTATCAGTGAAGATGTTGCAGTTAAAAATTCTGAAGGGAAAGTAATTGAGTCACAGCTCCTTCCTCTTGCCGATGCAAGCATTCGCTTGAGAAATTATCATGTGAAGGCCTACTTAGGCAACATCCCTACTGCAACTCCAAAATTTTGGCTTGCATTTCCAGTTTCGGTTCCACCATTTGGCTTCAGCACATATATTATCTCGACCTCCAGGAGGGCAGGTCTGTTTATATAGGAGGGTTGTTTCACCTTCACGTTTGAACTAAATTGTATGTGGAAGCTGGAATGCCATTGGAACTCATGTCATCGTCACTCTTTTGGCGCAGGTGTCAATTCAATAAAATCTTCTATTCATACATTTCCGAGTGCTGAAATATCCACTGTTCAAGTCGGTAACGGGAACCTTCGGCTTAAATTTTCTGCAGATCAAGGAAAAATTATTTATGGCAACAGCAAAAGTTTGGTATGTAATCTAACCAACATTAAATTCTTACTATTATTTAATGGTGAAGTTCTTGTAAAAATAAAAAAAAATGGTGAAGTTCTTAATTTTGAGTTCTCTTGTGTGACCAAATAGTTTTTTTTTTTTTTTTTTTTGGGGGGGGGGGGGTAGGAAACAGAAACCCATAATAAGAGAGGAACTTTTCTTTCTTTCTTTTTAATATTTATGAGTGCTAAGAACCAACTCTTGTGCACCTCGACTAATCTAACGAGATAACCATCTACTATCAGACTGACAAATTGCAAGAAAACTCTTCCGGTCAACTTAAAATTAAAGCATTTAGACTATGTATACCATGTAGATGCAAAAAGAATAAGGACATCCATACACCATCTAGATGCAAAAAGAATAAGGACATCCACGAAATTGTCTAAAACTTCTGTACATATTCTAAAAAGTATGGCATTTCTATTTGGCCAAATTTTCCATTGACACGTACTTACCATTTTGGACCAAAGAGAAGCTTTCTCCTTGAACGCCTGCTCCTGAAGAGCTTGCACCAGAAAATTCAGAAAGCATCAATTCATCCTTGTCATCTTCATTAAAGAAAAGCCTAATTATCTGCTGGCAACTACAGAAGTTCGTTGTATATAATAATATTATGCAAAAACATCAAACTGTTCTTCATTTTCATCCCTCTTCTTGAAAAGAAGAAAGAAAGGACGAACTGGTGGGTTTATGTAGCTGACATACCTATTTTTAATCGTTGAAGGTCGATGAATTGGTTGAGCAATCATACAGCTACTATTCAGGGTATGACGGAAGACATGACAAAGCTCCACAGGTGAACTATGTTATTTGAAAATGTTATTTCAGTTATTTGAATTCTTACTTGAAAATTGTTATTTGTTACCCTATACAAATTTTGTCAATATTAAGTCGATGACATTTTCAGAACGCTGGGGCTTATATTTTCCGTCCAAATGGGACATTTCCCATAGCACCCAATAAACAGGTATGTTTTCCCACCGAGAATATGGGCTTTTGCATCAATCATAATTCTCATGAAAGTTAATGCTTTTCTTCAAAATTTCAGGTTCCCTTGACAGTTATGCGAGGTCCTTTGATCGAAGAAGTACATCAACAGATAAATCCCTGGATATATCAGGTAATATTCCTTGTATTAGTGGTGAATAAATCCATGGATATATCAGGTAATAATGAACTTTTGGAATAAAGATTGCCAGCATTGACAGTCTGTCCATGATCCAAAACAATTGGAAAGCACTCCTTTAGCTTTTTTGCCAGCATTTACAGCTTGTCCATCATCCAAAACAATTGGAAAGCTCTCCTTTAGCTTTTTGCGGGAGGGAGTTATCTCTTCCCCTGCCCCTACGCTGTTCTTGTTTTCGTTGTTTATCTTCACAGGTTTATTATTAAAAAAATGTCAGTATTTACGACAATGTGAACACTAAGAAAATATGTGACTTTAGTCTATTCTTGGCTTCATACATCGCACACAAACCAATGGATTTAAAGTCCATTGAGGACATCTTTCTTTGAATTATTTTGTTCTAAACTTCCATTTCGTAGAATCCATAATAAATATTACCTTCTTTGGGCTTTTGGTCTTCCAACAAGCTCTGGATACACGTTTGGACATCATGAAGGAACTATAAAATGACTTAACCAATGAGTGAACCAAGAAAAATCCTGCATCTCCTAGCTTCTACCTTCATTTATTTATCATCTCTTTACTGAGGACAAATGCCCTCTAGTATGGCTAATAAAAGGACTAAACTCCCTGATGTCATTCTCCTCAAGTCTCTTCTAGTGACGCATTTCTAAGAATGAAACTCCCAATCCCGACAATCATACACCACCTCCTCTTTATTAAGGACCATCTTATAACATAAAAACTAGGAAATTAAAAACTCAATCCTTGCCCCTGATCCTCACATCAGTTCAGAAAACCGTTCCTTTACCATCATCTAGTTTAATAACAGTGTTATTTTTCAACCATCATAGGTTGGCCTAGTGGTCAATAAGGGCCATGGAAAAAATAAAGGGTTTAAAGCGAATGAGTTCATTCCATGATGGCCACCTACCTAGGATTTAATATTCTACGTGTTTCTTGGCAACCAAATGTAGTAGGGTCAAGCAGTTATCCCATGAGATTAGTCGAGGTGCGCGCAAACTAGTCTGGACACTCATGGATATAAAAAAAATAATAACTTTTCACATGACCACAAACTTAGAAATCGCACCCATGGACTTCTACTTCTTTCCCATGTAAAAAACCACTACTTTAAACTAGTTTTTTATAGTTTTCTCATCCGTTTTTATCACTGTCTTTAACTAGTTTTTGGCCAATATTCATTTTGGCTAAAATCTGATCTGGGATGGGACGATTGGTTGGTTCATTGTCATGGTTAGATCTGGTATATTCTTTTCCTGTAGTCTTCCAAATCCTGTTGGCTCTTGATTTTGTTAAATAAGAAACTGAATTTCATGAAAAGGAATGGTGTACAAATGACCCTGCATTGTAGAAAATATCTCCGATAGTTCAACAAACCTGAAAGAGAATAATTAACAAAAGAATCTAGACTTGAGAGCCAAAAAGCCAACTGAGATGTGAAAGTTGTGAAATGTACAAGAAACTTTGTTGTTTTTACTCCAGAAATTTTGCCGGGATCATTGTTTTGTTCAAGAGTTTTAAGAATTGGACAACTGAGAAAAATTCTCTTGGATCGCTAGCTTCTTGTTTCAAAATTGAAGCTCTGGAGCGTAAGTCATCTTATGTTTTACTATACATGGAGATTAATATTTTCAGTTATTGCCATTTTGACATTTGCAGGTAACGAGACTTCAAAAGGAAAAAGAGCACGTTGAAGTAGAATTTACTGTAAGCTTACTGCACTATCTCTTTTACTCTTATTTTGAGCAAGCAAGCAAAGTAGCAAATGCATAAGAGTGCATAAGAAAGTGCATAATCTGTTCTGCATATGCTGCTACAACTCTACAGATTGAAAGGAGGGGCATTGACTAAACTAAACATGTGCTGCAGAGTCTATTCGCTAATAATTATAGCATATACAATTTAATATTATTTGAAGTATTTTTTAATATCCATAAAAATTATTACTATTACTTAATTAATATTGTTTAAACTAGTTGATTTAATTAAAGTGGATTATTTACAAATTAATTATCTAATCGAATCTAATTAAGTATAATAGTAACTGTATAAACTTCATGAAAGTATTCATAAGGTAGGAAATAAATATTATTGTTCATAAAATAATAATGAATATGTTAATTTTATAAAAGTATTTCTAATGTAGGAAACAAATATTATCATGAATAATTATTAATAATTTAGAAAAATAAAATATTGTTATTTATTCCTATTAACTCATAAAATAAAATATGTTTTTACTTTTTAATTAATATCTTAACTGAAGCAAAAAGGAAAAAGAAACATTTCCTGTTCTGAATCGTCTAAGTTTCATTTGAACACATCAATCTAATACTTGCTTTGTATTCTTTCATGATAAGTTCAAGGTACATTTATATATGCACACACTTGTTGACTATATGTGCCTTTTAGGTTGGGCCCATACCTATTGATGATGGAATTGGCAAAGAAGTAGCAACTCAAATTACAAGTACTATGAAAACCAATAAAACATTTTATACAGATTCCAACGGCAGAGATTTTATCAAAAGGGTATGACGTCAGCTTATTTCTTTTTCACTTTATTGCACTTTAGAATTGACACTATCTCAACATAAGAATTTTCATCCGCATTGTTTCTTATAAAAAAAAAAAAGGAATTACTAGTGCCTGCTTATTACAGAATTCAGAATAGGTGGATCCTGGTGTGGAGAGTGATGATTTCCTTAATTGAGTTGATATGAACCTCTTATTCCTCAACTGCGATTTCATCTGGTTTTTCATTCTTGCAGATTCGTGACTATAGAGCAGACTGGAACCTGGAAGTGAATCAGCCTGTTGCAGGAAATTATTATCCAGTAAGTGCTTTTCAGCTTTTGTGCCCCTGTGGACTTTTTTGAGCATTTTTTACTGTAACAGCTCTATCCATTTTATAGCATTGTTTACTGTAACAACTCTTTCCTTTAGGATTCCCATGTAACTCAGGTTCTCTATATAATACGGCTCTAATGAATAGAATAACAATAAGTGTTTTCTCTGAAACCTCTCTCTCTTTGTTAAATCATATCGTATTATAAGGTTGTAATTTGTATAGGATTTCTTGACCATTAACAGCTAAGGGTTTGAAAGTTGGGTTATCACTTTTGGGGCGACTCCTTTGTGAACACCACCCACCTCATTATAACCTCGACCAAAAGGTCAAAGATTTGAATCTCCACCTCCATATATTGTTAACTTAAAAAAACGAATGTGTACATTGGCCGGATAAGGTAATTGCTTGCAGAGAATCTGTAGATTTCATGCTTGTAGATTAATATGGTTTCTGATCTTATTCCCATTGCTCCTTAGTCTCACATTCACATTGCACTCTATAGTTGTTTAATTAAGTGGAATTGTCTTCCCAGATAAATCTTGGGATCTATACGCAAGATGATAAGAAAGAATTCTCAGTTTTGGTGGATCGTGCTGTTGGGGGATCCAGCCTAGTTGATGGGCAGTTAGAGTTAATGCTTCACAGGTGCATAGTTATATTTAAAAAAGTATCGTACGTTTTTGCTCCTATTTACACGTGCTAAGAATTGCTGGAGGTTTGCCTATGTGATTTGATATTTTACTTGGTTGATATAATTACAACTCGCAACATTGCTAAATGCTAATTCTGGGAAACTTTTTCTTCATGCAAAATATGTTTGTCTGACCTAATTTATATCTTTTTACTATATAGGAGGCTATTACTAGATGATTCCAGAGGTGTTGAAGAGGCTTTAAATGAAACCGTTTGTGTTAATAATGAATGCAGAGGACTAATCGTAAGTATTTGCACCTAAATCTTTAAATATATGACACCTAGAGCATTCTTTTTCTTTATCCTAAATTATAAGAATTGATTTTTTTTTTTTTACAACACGTGGGGGGTGGGGAGAATTGAACCAAAGACCTCTTGGTCGTTAGTACAAGTTTTATTCCATTTGAGCTATGCTCATGTTGGCTTATAAGAATTGAAGCTGAGGTTGGGTCTGCATGTTTATGTATGGCTCAATTTTGCTTACCTTAAAGATAATCTAATTGGAAATGGTAGTTAGTTCATTTGGATCATTGAAATTAATGTGATTGATCAGGCATGCTAATTTGTTGTGATTATGAAACCCTTTAATTATTTCTTACCAAAAAAGAAAATTAAAAAAAATAGGGGAATCAATTGCACGACATAATAATATCTAAAAGAAAATTTTCGATATTCACATCACATCATGTTGTTAGTTTCTAGTGAATTCACTATATTTTTCTTTCTGTAAAACTTTTAATTTCTTATATTGATTTTCTTCTCAAGATTTTGATGTAAAATAAGAAATTAAGATTTATGATTTCCTTGTACTTCTTCATTTCCATCTCCTACCCCTCTCTATGATCTAATGGATTTTGGATTAAATCAAATTAATGTCCAAGGGAGAAACAGAAAAACTATCTTCAGTTCCTCTAGTTTAATGTCAAAGAACTTTACAATTCAAGGTGGTTATATATAGGCTTACAAAAAAAAAGGACCTGACCGTTCTAAACATTAATAAATCCATAGAACAAATTAAGCAAAATTAACAACTTGATCAAATTAGTTAGCTAAATTAAAACACTGACATAATCATTCTTTTTCTCACATTAGCTTCTTTTATTCATTTCCCCTTTGTTCTTCCTCTCTGCTTTGCTGTCCTGTACCACTCTTAGTACTCACATTCACATTTTACATTATGCTATGCAGATTCAAGGAAGATTATATTACAGAATCGACCCTTTAGGAGAAGGCGCAAAATGGCGTCGATCTTTTGGTCAGGAGATCTATTCTCCACTTCTCTTAGCCTTTTCTGAACAGGTGAATATTGGAGGAAGGGAAAAGGAGAATTTATAATATGATTATATTAACCTGACAAGGTAATTAACCTGCAGGACGGAGATAATTGGGCAAATTCTCATAAACTTACTTTCTCTGGAATTGATTCCTCATACAGTTTACCCAAAAATGTTGCTGTTATAACTTTACAGGTAATTATGATTTTTTTTGTTGGTTAGATCACTTGCTTCTCAACCTGTTGTGTAGACTGCTGAACTGCAACACCCATCCTCATAAAGTTTTTTTTGTGTTTCCATCTATAATTTTTATTTATTTATTATTATTATTTTTTTTTATCGTTGCTCTAATTTTCAACAGGAAATTCGTGATGGAAAGATTCTACTTCGATTGGCTCATTTGTATGAGGTGCTAATCTATCCATGCTCAGGAAATAGTTTTACTTTCTCTTGGTCGAATTCTGGCTAAAAGTTTTGCTTGATTTACTTGATTACAACTTGCTTTAGAATGATGAATAAATATTTATGCTTTATTTATGAACTTGAGCATATTCTGTTGACTC
Organism: Luffa aegyptiaca; assembly: GCA_017139565.1. NCBI lineage: Eukaryota > Viridiplantae > Streptophyta > Magnoliopsida > Cucurbitales > Cucurbitaceae > Luffa > Luffa aegyptiaca. The sequence goes on from CM029403.1 coordinate 15,112,011, forward strand.
TCCATAGCTACATATGCTTATATTTTGTGTACTGATAATCCTCAATGGCTTTATTTCCTCTTAAGATTTTCTGGATGAAATTTTAGGAAAAAAAAAAGGCCTAGGGAAAGAACAGAGAATGGTTTTTTAGTTATAATTCTTCTGCCAACTTCTCCAATGTTCTCTGTGCATCTGGATTATGATGGCCGATGGGGTAATACTGTCGAAATTATGTATGCTACTTTTATGAGAAAACATGTCAGTACTCGTCATATTCGCCATTCGTAGTATTATTTATTATTTTGTTTCCTAGGCTGCAAAGTTACCCGTTGTATGTTTCGATCGCCATTTAACGCTCAATCTATAATGCTTGCTTTTTTTAAATCCAAAGTACTAATTAGCTATTCTGTTGGCTTATCTAAACGGCAAAGACTGGAGAGGAAAAGGAATATTCAGTGATAACTACAGTAGAACTTAAGAAGCTATTTCCAGGAAAGGAGGTATGAGCAACAGCCTCTCGAAACTAGTTGCTGCCTCTTTCTTTCTGATTAATCTTATTTAGCTTCTTTCTATAACTTCTGATTTTCCCCATCCATTTCAGATCAAGAAGGTAACAGAAATGAACTTGTCTGCAAATCAAAAAAGAACAGATATGGAGAAGAAACGAAAGGTCTGGAAGGTTGAAAATGGTTCAAATGAAGCTGAAGTTAAGAGAGGAGGACCTGTAGATCCTAAAAAGTTAGTTGTGGAGCTGTCTCCTATGGAAATCCGGACCTTTATCATTGACTTGGGCGAGAAGCTCAACCGCAAACTGCTTTTTGATGCCTAATATTCTGAAGTAAGTTCCCAGTCTCTGGTCTGAGTTTGAGCTTTGTTTTCTATTCTCTGACAATTGAGGTCAACCTTTCAGTTTCCTATTGAAAGGGAAAAAATAAGAAATATACAAATAATTTGAGAGGTTGACCTTTATTGTATGCTAGACCTCATGTTCATCACGAGAGAATGTATGTCTTGAGTCCTGTAAATATAATACAGATGAACTGTTTGACAATGGATTGCAAAGTTAGGAGTTGCAGTTCATTCTTCCTTCTTAGCATGGAAAAAAGTTGCTCGTATCAATTGAAAGGGTAGTTTGATTTAATGGCTTCTATAAGATTTGTTCCTAAAAAGAAAAGAAAAGAAAGAAAGAAAAGAAAACACACAAACAGCTGCTGTTGAGTTTAGTTTGATTTGAAGAGATGGTTTTGAGAATGTTTCTTTCTGGCCGATCTCGTCTAGAATCTGTATTTTAGAGTTTGCTTGTTTTTATTTTATTTTTAATAAAAGTTTGCTTACTTGATTGTTATTGTGTGATATATTCTTTTAAAATGGCTGTAAAATGCTGATCAAAATTTAAAAACGAGAGTAAGATGGAGTTAGGAAAAATTGGTTCCAATATTTGGAAAACTATAACACAGGATGGTGTTGGGTTTTTCCCTATTTCATTTATCAATTAAATTTTATTTCTCTTCCAAAAAAAAATGGTAATTGACATGTATTCTTTCTTTTGAGGTTGGAAGTTCAAATCTCCATAATTGTATCTTTTGTTTTACTGAAAAAAAAAAAAAAAAATCCACACATATTTTTGATATTATATAACTTTTTTTTTTTATCTTTAATACTTGTCTGTCATTGATATACGATTTTTGCATCTATTAGTGAAAGACATCTATTAGTCTTACATATCTATCACTAAGTTTTTATTAGGATTGGACATAAAATTGTCATATTTGTAAATCTTTTTACGTTGGATGACATTTCTATTATTTTGGGTTAGATAGTATATGAAGTTGACTTTTCAATTTTTCCTTCCATTTAACTAAGATTGCAAAAGCCTTCTTTACAAGAAAATAGTAAAATAAATTAAATTAGTGGACAGTTTTATTCTTTAAGCAAAATAGTTAACTGACAATCGTAGCGATTTTAAAATAAAAAATGACTTAAACGGGAAAAAAAAAAGATTGTTTCTTCGTTTTCAATATTTCATTCCAATGTATAAATCTCGTTAGGATTTAATTTTGGGTTAACTACACAAATAGGTCGATAGTAGCCCATTTATTCCAAAAAAAAAAAAAATATACTACTAAAATAAATTAATAAAATAAGAGTTACCAAATTAAATAAGGACATTTAGGAAAGAATAAAAATTGAATTAATGCATGAAATCTTACTATTGATAGATTTAGGAAAAAAAACTTGCGTGCGGTATGTATATGTAGGGATCTCCCTGCATACCATCATTAAAACGTTGACAACTAAGAGAGATAACAAAAAATTCTCATTTTCTCCCTTCCTCTTTCTTACTTGTCAAAAAATTCTCATTTTCTCCCATCTACCATAATTTCTGTTTATTTTTCATTTGTTCTATTTTTGGGTTTATTGAACTTCCAAGATGTTATTATGATTCTTGAACCTAAAAAAGTAATTATTTTAATCTTTGACCTTTACTTCAAATATGTGTGCTCATAGTCAACCTAAGCATATATATATTATGCAAATAAATTTGGATAATTGTAATGGGTGGCATCATGAGGGTAAATAATGACAATTTTTAAAAATATTTGCAAATATGGCAAAATTTTTGAATTAATTTTTTATATTCATAAATTGCCCCTGCCCCTGATTGGCGAGCGCATCTTCTTCTTCCTCGTCTGTTTTTTTTTTATTTATTTATTGATAGAAATCTTCTATCACTGATAGAAAGTCTTTCTATCACTGATAGATTCTATCAGTGGTAGAAAAATTTTCTATCACTGATAGATTCTATAAGTGGTAGAAACATTTTCTATCACTGATAGAAAAGCTTTCTATCAGTGGTAGAAACATTTTCTATCACTGATAGAAAAGCTTTCTATCAGTGATAGAAAAACTGATTGGCGCCCACATCTTCCTATTGATAGAAATCTTCTATGATAGAAAGTCTTTCTATCTTCTATCAATAGATTATATCAGTGGTAGAAACATTTTCTATCAGATAGAAAGTTTCTATCACTAATAGAATAAAGTTTCTATCAGTGATATGAGATTTTTATCACTGATAGAAACTTTTTCTATCACTGATAGAATCTATCAGTAATAGAAAAACTGATTGGCGCGCATGTGTTCTTCTTCCTCGTCAATTTTTATATATATATTGATAGAAATCTTCTATGATAGAAAGTCTTTCTATCACTGATAGATTCTATCAGTGGTAGAAAAATTTTCTATCAGTGATAGAAAGTTTCTATCACTGATAGAAAAGCTTTCTATCAGTGATAGAAAATATCAATGATAGAAACTTCTATCACTGACTTAGAATCTATCAGTGATAGAAAATTTTTCTATCAGTGATAGAAAGTTTTCTATCAGTGATGGGCATTTTAGTAATTTTACTTTTCTAATGGTGAGATTTTGCCATTTTTGTAAATATTTCTGTGGGCTGCTACTTTTGCAATTAGTTTGGACCATTTTGCTACTTTTGCAACTGGCCCAATAAATTTTGAGTTGAAAAATAATAATAAAATCAAAATAGTTATTTTTTAAAAATCTAGAAACTAAATAGTTATTCTTTTTGTAGTTCATAAACTAAAATAAATATTTTAAAAGTTGATAAACCAAAACAGAGCCTGCCATATGAAAGACCAAAATATCAAAGTGTACATTTTAATTTATTTAATAAATTTTTTATAATCACAAAAAATATAAATAAAAAATAGAAACACAACAGTTTGCTTTCCTCCTTCGAATTTAGGAAGGTAATTTGAATTGAAATCGTTTAATGTATACTTAAAACTTTTCACATGACTCTTTATTATTTACTATTTTTAACTATACTAATTCCTAGTTTTAATGAAGTGCTGTTTTTCAACCAAACAAAAAAAAACATATTCCAAGTATTTGCACCCTAACATAAGTTTAAGTCAAATCGCGATTCGTTTGATTGATCCAAGTTTACATCGTGTGAGGTTGAGAGAAAAGATCAAACAACCAAATGTTAAAATGAATACAGATACTTTGCTAATAAAAAAAAATAATAATAATAATAAATAAATAAATTCTAAACCTTCAGTCATCTTTTTTTTTTTAAATACTAAACCTATAGTTTTACCAATATATAAATACACTAAACCTATAGTCACATGAGACATATGTTTGATGCTTGCATGTGAAAGCCAGGGATAGGGATACTACTCAAAATGGCTACTCTAGTCCTTGGCATTCTCCTTTCCTTTAACTTTTAAATACCTAAACCAGTTCTTCTAGGATCAACTGTCCTAGAAGAAGAAGAAGAAGAAACTTGAATCTCAGCCTCTCTCTCCCTCTTCTTCCCAATGTCGTATTTATATCTAAAGAAAATTTCATTTTTCATTCAATTAAATCAGAGATTTGAATGGTGCAACATTGTCAATGAAAAGATCACCCCCTCCTTGAAAACAAAGCTATCGAGAAAACATTGAAATTCAAAAGAAATTAAAAATGTTACCCATTGCCCACACCAACCCATGAAACGCCCATAGCTGACCACAAAATCAAACACTATGCAATGCCAGAACACCTAATAGATCCACAAATAATACCAAAGTACTAACACTGGCCACAAGAGTACCTGCACCTGTCATAAATCTCAACAAAACAGCAACTTAGCCAACAAATTAAAATGCATTGATTTAACCACTTAATCTATTTCTTTGAAGGGGTATAACATGAGGACTTTCCAGTCATCATCTAACTTAATACTACTCAGGCAAGCAGCTAGTTATGATGGGATCCAGGCAAGTAGCTAGTTATGATGGGATCCAGTGCATTCTATTATGATCGCATCCGCTTATTCTAGTTTATAAATTCTAAGATTAAATAAAACTTAGATAAGTGTAAAAAGATGGCTTTTTCCACCACTAAAAAAGGAAATTTTCTAGCACTACAGCAGTACCTACTCCTTTCATTCACAATTATATGTTATTTTTATTTGTTGGACTAAAGTTGTTGATATAACAAATAATGAAGGGAAGTAATACAAAACATTTCTATACTATCAAAAAGAAAAAATGTATGATAGTGAATCATTAATCATTATAATTCGAACCATTGTAGCCTCAACTCCCCCCCCCCCCCCAAAAAAAAAAGGAAATAAAAGACCGAAGTCAACTCATAATAGTTCAAATTCATTATTCCCAATCTGTCATTTTACATTATATAGGAACTTATATTTGTAAATTTTCAAAATGATGCTCGATAGCTTCGTTGTATCCAATTGTTGAACTTTGCTACTTAGTCGATATGATTTAATAAGTTTTCACAGTTCTCATTCGTTATCTCAACATTTTTATTTTCGTAGTCTCAGATGAGAATATGCCTAATTTTACACTATATTAAAAGGTTTGAATTTTCAAAGCAGCAAACTTCAACTACAAACACGAGGGGAATTGCCTGTAGTTTAAATACGAAAATTGAAGTTCGCAATTCTGACAGTAATATTGAGCAATATCATTTTGAGAACGCTCGCAACAAGCTAAAATCAACAGCAAGAACGTCAGCTATTAAGTATTTCCTTCACTTTTATGTATTTCAAACAAATCATACAGAAAATTCAGCCAAAATTCGAAAACTTGAGAAGAACAGGTTAACCGATCTATAATGAAAAAGATGGTAGAAAAACACTTAGAACAGAGGCAGACCTATTTTTTGATGTAATTCTCAGGAACAACCTTGAGGAGCTTCTTCTGCTTGGACTTAGCAATCTTCTTCAATGTCTTGGGATTGGTAATCTTCTGTAGCTTAGTTCCAGATCTCAAAATGTTCTCCTTCTTCTTCTTCTCTCTCTCCTCTCTCTTCTTCCTTTTCTCCACCTTGTTTAACCTAATCTGCTCCTTCAATTCCTCCTTCCGTTCCCTGAACGCCGCCTTAATCATCTTCTGCTTCTCTCTCTCCTCAAACGTGGTACCTTTCCTGCTCACCTGCATAGCGGACGCCCTGTGCTTCCGCGGCTGTTTCCACTTCCGTCCGGAGACCTTTCCGGCGATAACGCCGTCGTAGGTAGGATTGCCAAAGGTCGGTTTGTCAGGATTTTCCGACGAAGGAATCGCGGATCGCTTGGACGGCGGTGGAAACGAGTCGTCGATGTCCATGGAGGCGTCGGCATTTTCAGAGTCGGCGTTGTTGAGGCTGTTCTGAGCTTCTTCGCGCTTTCGCTTGTAGGTCTTTCCCCCAAAACCCTCGTCCAGGCGGCGAAAGTCGATGGTGCACGCCATTGAAGAGATTCGAGGATTAGGGTTTCTGGCGGAGGAAAAAGAGGGCTTCAGAGCATTGAGCTCCTGAGAGTTGAAAGGGTTTTCATGAAGGCGGTTTATCTGATATATAGATAATGGGCTGGAAGCACTGGGCTCGCTTTCAAAATAGAAGAATAGGGCCTGTTAGGCCTAGAAACTATGCTTTTCCCAAATTTTTACCGTTGTGTCAATTTAGTCTCTGAACTTTAAAAAGTTTCAAATAGGTCTCCGAACTTTCAAATTTGTGTCCAATAGGTCCTTGAACTTTAAAAAGTATCTAGAAAGTCCTTAAACTTTCATTTTTTAGTCCAATAGGTCCCTTAATTTTCAATTTTGTGTTTGATAAGTCATTGAGTTATTCGACATTTTTAAAAATTCACAAGTCTACTAATATATAGAATTGGAAGTTTAGTGCCCAAATAAGCATAAAATTCAATTTTATGTCTAGTAGATGGGTTAATTTTTTAAAAATCTTGAATATGTCAAAGACCTATTAAACACAAAATTAAAAGTTTAGGAACTTATCACATTTTTAATGTCCAGTGACCTATTAGACACAAAATTGGAGGTTCATAGAACTATTAGACATTTTTTAAAGTTCATGGACTAAATTAACACGACCTTAAAAGTTTATGGACTAGACTTGTAATTTAACTTTTTATTAATTAATTGATTGACTTTTACAAGGGCAATTGGACTTTTTGGGCCCATTTGATTTTTGGATTGTAAAAAGGGAAAAGTACATAGATAGTCCAAATATGGACCCTATATTTCATAAATGTCCAAGTTTCTAATTTTTTACAGAAAAGGCTTAATGACCCAAATTTTTTTCATAAAAATCATGACCCTTTTACGATTCAGCCCTCATATACTCTACTAACCATTTTAAAAAAAAAAAAACCAAAAAAGGAAAGCTTCATTTTTTAGACCGTGGGTGAGAGAGAGGGAACGAAAAAGGGAAGAGCGTGCAATTGGGGGGAAAAAACCCACGATTTTTGCTTCCGTTCAACCCAAGATTTTTGCTTCGTTTTTCTGACAATTTTGCGAAGAAGAAGACAGAGGAAGTTCGAGAAGAAGACGGACCGTTGTTTGTAGAAATCCTTTGGTATATTTCGAACTTCGGAGGTATATTCTTTAGGTCTAGAAATCGGAAAAGGAAAAAAACTCACAATTTGAAGCTTGCTTTTGAACCCACGATTTGTACCGGAATAGGCTTCGTTTTTTTCCTGCAATTTTGCGAAGAATAAGACACAGAAAGCGCGCGAAGAAGACGAACCGCTAGTAGCAGAAAACGTCTGGTATATTTCGAACTTCCGAGGTATATTTCACATAATCTGGTATATATTGCTTCGAAATACCTAGTTCATGCGTTGTATTCCCACAGGTTTTTAGGGTTTTTTCTCCCCCACCGTCCCTAAGGCGTCAACACTCTGTTTTTTCATTAGCCCTTTCCTTCTTCACTACTGGTATATATGAACCACAAAATATGCATCAGACACACATGGTTTATATATTCATCTGTATATATCATATTTTATATATTTCATTTTTTATATACCATATTCCATAGTATACAGAAATATATACCACATGGTACATATGAAACATAAGTATACTGACATATGATATATATTTATGTATACTTTGAAATATGGTATATAAAATATGATATATACAGATGAATATATACTGACATTGACGGGAATGAGATATCCCTCTAAATATATTATATATTAAAACTGAAAACGTACTCATCTAAAAACATGTTTATAATGTGTATATATGAAACTGACATTAACTAAAACGATATATCCCTTTGAATATATAAAATATAAAAACTGAAAAACGTACCCATCTTCAAAACACTGGAAACCGAAACATAAAAGTTGAACAAAGTTTTCCAGAAACCTCCATAAACAACCTAAATATATACACATTTTTAGGTTCGGAATATATACACATTTTTTCAGATATTCCGCCTAACATGTAATATATACACAGTGACAAAACTGGAAATTGAACTAATAATGGGTGTGAAGCATTGCTGACTTCGGAACAGAACCCACACTCGCCGAGAAACACAAAAGCCGTGAAACGCAGTTTCCGGTAGGAAAAAAAAAAAAGGAAAAACCCACTTCGGCCTTGAATAAAATGCCACCGCCGACAAGAAAACCCACTCCCGCCGATTGAACAAAATAAAATGTTGCCGCTTGAACAAAACCAACTCTCGCTGTGAAGAAGTTGCCCCGAATGAAGTTACTGCCGGTTGAAGATGTCGTCGAGAAGGAAAAAAAGGGAGAAAAAAAGTTGAAGCTGTCGTAATAGAAAAGGGAGAGAAAAAAAATAAAATCTAATCTAATTATAGATAAAATGATATGAAAATCAACTTGTTTAATTAAGGAATGAAATAAAATCTGATTGATTATGATTCTCAAATATTGGGGGATTTGTTTAGATAATATTTTATAAAATATAATTTAAATTGAAGAGAGATAATGACAACAAGGGTATAATAGTAAGAAAAAATGCTGAAAATCTAATCTTGAAAATACTCAAAATCTATTGACATATATGAAAATATGAATTTAAAACAACCCATCCACCAAAATTTCTCTTGTAAAAAGGGACTCTTTTTTAAAAACCTATATTTGGGGACCCCTGTGATGGCGAGAAGACGAAAATACCCTTGGCTTAAAAACTTTCTCTCTCCCCCCCTGTCTTCCTCACGCTCGACAAAAAATCGCCACAGTTGGAACACAAAGAGCCCAGATTTTAAAAACTTGTTTTTATGGACCTAGATTTTACAAATTTGTTTTCAAACTTTTTTTTATCAATTAATATACAAATTTCAATACTTGTTTATTTTCAAATTTGGAAGTATGCTTTAAATTAAAAGGTTAAAGATTTTCTTAATTAAAATTTAAGAAAATTACCAACCAGATTTAATGAATCCCAATCGAGATTCATACAAATTCGGGCTAAATCTGACCGGAATTAATAAATAACGGCCGAATTTAGTAAATTCAGACAAAAATGACTGAGAATCATGCAATCTCGGGTTAAATTCGACCGGAATTAATAAATTCCGACCAAATTTTGTGAATCCTGGCCGAAAGTGGCCGGGATTCATGAATTCCCGGCCGAGAATCATGCCATCCGGCCAGGAATCATGAAGCTTGGCAATTTGGCCAAGGTTCATGTTTGTTTTTTTGTTTTAATATTTTAAAATTTGTCTGTACATGGCCTGGCTTCACATGTGTTTTTATTTTTTTATTATTTTTTTTAATATTTAAAAGTCTGTCTTTATTTTTCTTTATATTAAAAAATATTATTTAAATAATTTTCTTTTAACAAATCTGGAAGTTATATGAATGTATCTATTTAAAAAACTGAATAACTTTTAAAAATCCTTCAACATTGTTTTGAACTAAGTAGTAAAGTTGGGCAGAAGTGGTGAAATTTTTTACCTTAATTGGTTTAAAATTAATGGGATATAAAAGTCATTTTACACTCCAAAATCTTCTTGATGACATTGTTTTTGTAAGCAAGGGGTCCCCAAATACAAGTTTTTAAAAAATGGGCCCCTTTCTACAATCCAAAAACCAAATGGGCCCAAAAAGTCGAATTGCCCCTTTTACAAGTCTAAGATTCAAACCTTTAATCGACTGGTCAAAGTTATGTGCTCAGATTGATTATTAGAGATTAGTTTGATACCTATATGTGTTGCACATATTTTATAAAGTATAAAAAATAATTTAGTTGTAAAAGTAAAATTACAATTTAATCATGGAAATATAAGGTATTAAAACAATTTTGTCTTTTATCAAAAAAAAAAAAAAAAAAAAAAACATAACAAATTTATCCAATATAATATTTAGAAAACAAAAATTATCTATTGGTTTATCAGGTGCATTTGGTCACTGTGGTTTTAAAATATATCCTTTTGTTCCTTGAATTTTGAGAAATGAGTTAGATCCCTGACATTAATTTTGAAAACTCAAAAAAGTAAAAAGGTACATCTTGAAACACCGAGGACCAAATGAACCTATTTCTGAAAACTTGATGACTTTGACTAAAAAGGAATTTTTTCCTAATATTTATGTCGTCTCATTTAAACTTCTCTAAACAATAGTTCGACATATAATTATTCATGTGAAAAACATCTCGATGGATCGATTTTCTATCTACAAAAGTCATACATGAAATGAGTAAATTTCTTAATTTTATAGGTAAGTGTTATGTATGTCTTATGAAATTAAAACATAACAAATTTTTAACTCTATTAATAAAATGTATTTTGGCTAATTTGAATATAGCTCAATTGGTTAACATATATTATCAATGAAGAGGTCAAAGGTTCGAATCTCACACCCTATATGTTTTTTAACTCTAAAAAAAAATTATTTTGATATTACATCATTGTTTCATCGATTTATTTTAACATTATGTGACATAAGGACTTCATTGAAAAAAATTCAATATATTAGAAATGATGTTGAAATTTTTAAAAGAGTATGACCAATTTAGTCGTTTTTGTTTTTGTTTTTTTTTTTACAACATGTTGGGTGGGGATTTGATCATTTGACCTTTTGGTCAAGAATACAAACTTTATGTCAATTGAGCTATGCTCTTATTCACATTTAGTCATTATAGTTTGTTCATAATTTCAATGATCTCGAACATTTGTTTTATTATTCACTTGTCGCAACATATCAACAAGATCTAAGATGATAGTTTTTTTTTTTTTTTTTTTTTTATGTTATTTCTGACAACGACTCTATTGAACTATGATAGCTAGCTTTCAATTTTTTCCTCCACGAGTCAAAATCACATGTTTCTTCCTTAAATTTCTCAATCTCAAATTTTTTTGTACACATTCTTCTTTCTCTTGTTTTTATATAACTCTAATACCAATTTGTTATGCACCTTTACACTTACAATAACACAAGAAAACAATGAGAACCAAAAACATTAGGTAGCAATAAAGAATTAGAAATCAATACAAGTTAAAGGGAATCATATTAAATATACAACATAATTGCCTACATTCATATGGAACACACTAAAATCTCTCTCTTACATGAATTTTCTTCCTCAAATGTTGCAAATGTTGTCTTTTTGCCCAAAAATATGGACCCACTACCATTAGACAACAATAGAGTTAGTCCCTCAACTCAATGGTGACATGAGGTCCATATATGAAAGTGTTTTGCTAGGTTGGTGGAGAAGATACAATTCAGCTACAAATCATCACACTAAGCGCCAAAATCACATGGTAATAATTTGACACGACATAAAGTAGTAGGTCTACTAAAGAGAATGAGATTGAATGGACCAAAAGGTTTGATAAAAGAGTGGAAGATATATATTTTAAGTTTTTTTTTTTTTTTACACATTTTTATGTTATCTACTGTCCTACTCCAAAACTACTTTTGTCGAGTCTAATTAACATACTACATCAATATTTAATATTGTTAAGTTAACCAAAATGATGGAAAGAGTTAGTTGGTCCTTTTGCTTAATTAGTGGATGGGTGAGTCAACTTCATGTGAAAGTGTTTTGCTAAGTTGGTCAAAATGCTATAATCAACTTCAAATTGTCACACTTAAGTTTCAAGATGGCACGTTAATAATTTAACACACAATCACACAACATGATATAAAGTAGTAAGTCTTCCAAATAGAATAACAGTGAATGGCCAAAGAGTTGTTTTGCCTAGTAAATTGTGCATTAAATATGGTCATTTATCTAGTTTTCCAATGCACTTCCGTGCTAATTATCGTCGAGCTATGTTCGCTTTGGCTAGTTCAACCACATTTGAGATGAAAGATTCGAACTCATGACCTCTTGATCACAAGCACATACTTATGCTAGTTGAAATATACTTGACAATTTTGCCCGATTCAATGTTTTCATCAGGGTGGTCCAAATAAAACATAAATAATTAATAATTAATTCATTAAAAAAAATCAGGTGGGCTCGTAAATCCCTGAATGCGACCCAATGTGCCACCTATGCCCTAATGGGATCGAATAAGATTATAAAAATGGAAAATCAGAGATTATACTTGTTTTCTCTTTGTATTTTAAAAAATATATATATATATTTTTTTTAATTAAATCCAATATTTTTAATAACCACAATCTTTGTCAACATACCGACTTTATGCGATTCGTCCTCCAGATTTTTGTGGATTTATATTTTAATATTTTTACTACTTTTAATAGTACTTCCAAACGTGGGGTCGGGGGTGCTATTATAGTCAAACATTCTTTATTTTTTTTTTCTCCTTAAATCAACTTTTATAGTCAGATATCCATGTATCTTTTCACTTATCTTTTAATGGATTTGCCTATTTTTCATCTTTATATTTTGAGTTTATTTCATTTTAGTTCATACTTTTAAATATTTAATTTTTATCTTCGTATTTTCAATAAAACTTGCAATTGATCCTTACAATGAATTTATTGTTAATTTTTCTTTAAAAAATTAATCTATATTATCGTTTTTTCTATAAATTTTAGAAATATATTCACATTATGTATTTTTTTATATGGAAATTATTATTACTATTTAACCAATTTCAATAAAATTAATTTTGTCCTAGTGTAGTATTAAAGGTCCGTGGACCATGGAATAGAATTTTTAGTACAATGACCAAAATGGTATTTTGACCTTTAAAAAACTATTAATGAAACATATTTCAAAAAAAAAAAAAAACTATTAATGAAACAACATTTAGTCATACAGTTGTTGAATATAAATAAAGATGTTTACAAATAATTAATGTTTGCTTTTAAAAGTAATTTTAGAATAATCACATCACTGAACGTAGTACATTTGAAATAATTTTTTTTAATGTATAGATGATATTAAACAACAATTACTAAGGTCTCGTTTGATAATCATTTGTTTTTTAGTTTTTGGTTTCCGAAAATTATGCTTGTTTTTTTTTTTCTCAATTTCTTTAGTTTTCATCTATGTTAAAAGACACATTTGAATTCCTAGCAAAATTCCAAAAAAAAAATAAGTTTTTTAAAACTATATATTTTTTTTAGTTTTCATAAACTGACTTGATTTTTGAAAACATAGAAACAAGGTAGATGAAAAAACAAAGAAAGAACTTATTCAAAAACCAAATGGTTATCAAACGAGACCTTAAAAAGACATTAAAAAAAAAGTTAGAGAGAGATAAGATGGACAGTAGGATAAATGTTTTGAAATTAGAAAAAATAATAATAATAATAATAAAGAGAGCAACATTAGGTCCACACAAAAATAGGAGAGAGAGCTAAAAGTTGAAAAGAGAAATAAAGTAGGAAGGACAAAAAAATTTATAGATTATAGAGAGGGACAATAATATGAGGGAGAATAAAATTAGAGAAAGAAAAGCTAGAAAGGGAGGGACAAAATTTTTAGGAAAAAAAAAAGTTGGTGAATGAGATAAGATAAGAATTTGGTGAATGAGATTAATAAGAATTTGGTTAAAAAAGTAGCATTTGTAAGAATAACAATTTATTTCTTGAAGTTTAGTTTGTAACAATTTAATCCATGAATTTATAAAAAACATAGTCTCCAAACTGTTGTATGGGATAATTTAGTACTTATTTGAAATTTGTAATATTTTAATCGAGAAATTCCATCAAAGTTAAGTTTTTTTTTTTTTTTTTTTTTTTGGTTATGTAACAACTTAATATTTGTAGTTTATAAACAAGTTCGGTCGTTATCAATCTATATGGATAAGAAATTTTAATCTCATTCAATATTATCAAAATTTTCTTAATCCAAAATTTAAAATATAAGAGCTAATTTTTTAACCTACAAATTTTAGAGAGAACTAGATTAGAAATAAATATGAAAAATCAAATACTTTGTTGGAATTTGAAATAATGTTAACTTTAAAAACAAATAGTCCGTTTGGAATACATTTTAATTTAAATGTTTTTCAAGAATGCATTTTTAAAAAAACATTTTGTATAGAAATTGTTTAGAATTTAAACACTTATATGTTAGGTTACATTTTCTCATAGGTGTTTTTATACCCAAGTTATTGTATATTAAAGACTCTTTTTAAAAAAAGTTGGTTTAAGTGTTTCTCTCAAAATGGTTTATTTACCTCTCAAAATGGTTTATTTACCAATCTCACTTTCTAATAAGTCATTTTTAGTGGTTACCAAACACTAGAAAATTTTTTAAAATGGTTTTTTTTTTTTTTTTCAAAATTAAACACTTGAAAAGTTAATCCAAACACATGCAAAGTCTCTATCCATCGCCCATATAAAAATAACATCTCAAGTGATTTCGACTTGGAATTGCTTAAAATGGCTTTGGTCTCCTTCTCCTCCCCTTTCGAAATCACTTATTCAATATTATCAAACATCACTATTTTAAAATATAATTATTCTAAAAAAAAACTATTTTAAAATATAATTAATTTTAGCAAGAGAAAAAATCACTCCTAGATGTAAAACCACCTCATTTTTTAAATTATCAGAGGTAAACTTTCAAAACTTTATGCCTCTAATAACTGTTGGATACAAAATTGAGGTACTTTTGCTATTTCTCTCTTACATCCAACGATGCAAAACTAAGGACCTCATTACACCTGGAGCACCTAAAAATTTCTCTTCCCGACGACCTTAAAAAAAATACGACAAAACCATATGTTCACTCTTGAAAAAAAAAAATTTAAATTATAAGTTAAGTTGTTTTAACTTATAGACGATGCGTCAATTTGTTCTTTGAACTTTAAAATATATCTCATAAGTTTTTAAAGGTGTGTTTGGTTGATGATCTGAAAACATAAATTTGAAAACAATAAATTCAATAAAAACAAGAGTTGTATTTCGTATTTTCAGATGGTAGCAAATTTAGAAATTTGATCACAATTTAAACAATTGTTCAAAACGTGTCTGATTATTTATTTATAAACCATAAACTAGTCGTAGTTATCAACTAAATATTAAGTTGAATGTAAACCATTACTAATTAATTTATAAATATGTTATGAATTTTGTATAATTATTATTATTTTACAATATCGTATAGCTTATAATATATTCTATTATTTTTCTAAAAAAAAAAATATACATTATATTATACATATTTTAATTTAACAAAAATGAATTGATTTTCTAACCTGAAATACTATATTTATTAAAATTTGTATATTTTTAATCTAATTCTACATTTTAAAATTTTAAAATAAAAATTTAAAACATAAAAAAAAATTGTTTTCAGAGATTCTACTATTTGGATCACATAATCGGCCAAACGTATATTCATTGAATTTAGTGAATCCGATTTCAGATTGCTTACCAGGGCAGGCCCTTACTTTCAATTTGGTGTTTAATAAATCAATAAACTTTAAAAATGACTATTAAATCTCTAAATTTTCAATTTTGTGTCTAATAGGTCTATAACATATTTATTTTTTAAAAAATTATATAATTTATTAGAAATAAAATTGATTTATGTCTAATAGGAAGTGTATGTCTAGTAGGTCCGTAATTTTTTTTTTAACAAAAAAAAAAAAAAACGAATGGTTCAATTATTATTTTTTTTTTAGAAAAATGGTTCAATGACTTATTAGATATAAAATTGAAAACTCAATGATCTATTAGACATAAAATATAAAGTACAAATATCTATTAGACATTCTTAAGTTTGAAGACCATATAGATGAAAATCTAAAAGATCAAAGAATTCTCGGACGTTTTTTAAAGTTCAAATATCAAATAGACACAAACTTGCTTGGGAACTAAACTTTAATTTAATTGGAAAAAAAATCATACATTAAGATTTCAACATTAAATCGTCACATTTATGAAATCGTAGATATTATTTTTCAGACGCCAACCGGACACCCACAGAACAAACGTTTTGCTGCGGCCCACGGAGTAAAACGACGCGCACGTTTATGTGTTCATAGATTGACCAGATGGTTCAAAAAAATTACGAATCATGACACTGAGATCAAATGCTATTGTAACCCCGTCCGGCATTTTTATTTCGTGACAGGGCCCATATCCACCGTTGATTTCAGGTAAGTCAAAGCGCGGGATTTGTTAAACAGTCAAACCGAATCTAGTTTATTAGACTCGAGCGTTGAGACGAACAGTGAGATTGAATCCTGATCGTCCATTACAACCAAAAGCGCCGTAGGGTTTCCCAATCTTACAAAGAAAATAAGAAAACAAATAAACAAACAAAGAAGAAGAAGAAGTTTAATTTGTCTTGAATTTGTGATGATTCATCAAAATGACTATTTTAAGTTAGGGCATAGCTAAACAAAACAAAACTATGGTCTAAAGCTACTCTCCCCGGTTCATCTAAAGCTAGTTAATAGTAGACGAATAAAACTTTTAAGCTACTCAGACATGTGAATATTTTAATAAGCGAGTATTTATTTGTTGATTTTTTAAACGTCTATTTTGATTTTTATACTTTTAACGTGTCGTCGAGTATCGTACTTGAATATTTAAAATGTTTTTTTTTTAGAAAGAATATTCAAAATGTTATTGATGTTTGTAATTTTAAAAAGTAAACGTGACGACTCTAGTTTGTTTTTGTAAAATCTAAACACAATTTTTTTATATAATGAAGACCCTTTGATATGGAACTATGATAATTATTTAAGAAGTTTATTGAGTGTAGTGTTTGTGTTAAAGTTGTGAACAAATTTAATCATATTAAAGAAAAACAAACAAATAGATATACCAGATTATATTGTTTTTTAAAAGTATGAGAATAAGAATAAGTGTTTCATACCTATGGAAACTAAAATAAATAAAAGTAAATTTTGAAAGCACACGATCAAATCAAACAATAAGAACCTTCTTTTCAATTACACCGTTGGCAATATTTCATATTCTTACTACCAACACAAGCCCTCACTCATTCTCATATCGTCCAACGAGTGATTCAAAAAGCCACGGAAAATAAAAATGCACATTTCCATTTCATTTGATTCAACCAAAACAACTATTTAACTAAAAAAATATATGTGAAAAAAAAAACGAAGAATGTTTTGTAATTGACCTAGTGAATGTGAACACAAGTAAACATGTGAACATTTGAACACTTGACATTTTGATTGGAATATGTTTTAACTTGTTGAATTATGTTTGAATTTGGTGAACGTTATTTCTATTTCATTAAAAAAGGAACTAATTTATTTGTTAACTTTGGTTCATCATTTCATTATTGAGCCATAAATGGTTCTACAAAGCAAATTCAACTGACTTTTTTTTTTGAAAAAAAAATCAACCGACAATTATTTCATGAATACATTTACGGCTCGTAACCATTTGATTTTTTGTTTTGGAATATTATACTTGTTTTCAACTTTTTTTTTTTACATGAGCACATTTGTATTCTTAGCGAATTTCAAAAAACAAAAACAAATTTTTAAAAACTATTTTTTTAGTTTATAAAACACGATTTGGTTTTTTTAAAATACATGAACAAGGTCGATGACAAAATAAATAAACTAAGTGAAGATAGTGTTCAGAAGCTTAATTTTCAAAAGCTAACAAAAAAAAAAAAAATAGTTATCAAACGAGACTTTAGTGATCTTGAAAAACAAGAAACACAATAACAAATCAACCTTATAACTCAATTTAAATCCCAATCCTTTCTTCAGTCCTATATATTAAACCCAAAAAGAAAAAAAAAAACATAACAAACAACATAATTTAATCAAAACTAGTTAAGATTTTTAACCAGTGGTTTTTTCCTTCTTAATTCCTCTAGAACTTTTGGGCTCTTAGTTGAAATTATGTCTTAAGTTGACAAATCACTTCGAAAGCCTAAGCCAACTACATACCACTGTCAAAATGACGAGATTCGAATCTAAACATTTTGGTACCACTAGTTTTTATACCATTTTTTTAAATGAACTTTTTGAAAATTACTTATTTATTTATTTATTTATTTTTATTTTTATTTTTTATTTTTATTTTTATTAAGCTGGACTC
This sequence comes from Luffa aegyptiaca, assembly GCA_017139565.1. Classification (NCBI taxonomy): domain Eukaryota; kingdom Viridiplantae; phylum Streptophyta; class Magnoliopsida; order Cucurbitales; family Cucurbitaceae; genus Luffa; species Luffa aegyptiaca. Next base: position 15,130,252 of record CM029403.1, read on the forward strand.
AGGACAAACAAAACTCATGGAAAACTTGTAACGGGACGCCGCCCACTGGCTCTGTTGTCGCTGTCCTCTCGCATTGATTCTTCCCGGTTTTGCGTTCTCGCATTCCCTTTCAGGCTTCGGAGCCGTAAACCGGAGAACTCCGAGCATTTTTCTGAGGGAATACGAGAAGCTTTTTTCATTCTGTAGTTTCAGAATCTCCTTCCTGTCTCTTCGTTCTCGGAAGAATTTCCGCAACTCTATCTTTGGAGCTCGGTCTTTGAGGTACAGTTCTCAATCTTTGGTTTTTGAGCAACAGGCTTGGAAAATTTTGGTTGTTCTGAAGGATAGTGGAGCGATTTGTTTGGTTTTATTGAGAAAATCGTAAGTTCTTTTGTTTTAATATCTGCGATGCATTTATTTCGTTTATTTACTGACGCGCTTGTTGAAAATGGGGGGAAATGAGAGTTATCGCGACTATCAATGGCTTCTGGTTGAGTTTTGTGGTTGCGGACGTTTTTCTAACTGACTGTTTTCTTTGTGGATTGTGTAGATCGAGCTGCAGTTTTGAAGCATTTGAATCGAATAGCAATTGTATTTAAGATTTTCGGAAATTAAGTTGTATTCAACTATAGTGATTGCATTATTCGTCGAAATCACTCATGGAAGGCGCATTGAATCTTCTTGGAGGCGCAACTATTTGCCCTGCCTCTACGAGCAGAACACTGCGTTGCCATTCTCTACTGTCTCAGAAGCTTCAATTTGTGTCATCCATTGCGCAAAGTGCTGGATTCTACACACATGGCAAAAGGTTATCTTGTAGACGTGTAGGTTCGAGAGTCAGATGCGAAGGGGGTCTTGCAGATGTGCTTGATAGAAAAGTGACAGAGTCTAGAAGTTATGGTGAAAATGAGCAACAGTTTACATGTGTCATGAAGTTTGGTGGCTCATCAGTGGCTTCTGCAGAGAGAATGAAGGAAGTTGCTGAACTTATACGCAGCTTCCCTGAGGAGCGGCCAGTGATTGTTCTCTCAGCCATGGGAAAGACAACCAACAAACTTTTGCTGGTCAGCATTTCCTTTTCCAATTTTCTCCTCATATTCTTTCTTGGAAAAAGGCATTTTATTCTTCTTCAATACATATAATCGTTGTTGACTTCAAGTCCCCTGCTAATGTAATAGGCTGGAGAAAAGGCTGTTAGCTGTGGTGTTACTAATGCATCGGATATTGAAGAGATGAAATTCATAAAAGAGTTGCATCTGAAGTAAGATATTTGAATCCTTCAGCCCCCATCTGAATAATCTCATATATCATCCTCACTGGGCTTTGTCATATTTGTTTATAGGACCGCAGATGAGCTTGGTGTAGACAGGTCTATTATTGCAAGTAAGCTCTATTCTGTGCTTGAAACTTGTTAGTTGAACCGTTGAAGAGTTCATGTTCTTGCTACCTCTCTTTTTCCTTCAGTTTGAAACTTTGTTATTGATTCCATATGTTATTTACTGGAATAAGAATAAATTCTAGGTTGGTGGGGACCCATAAGAAAAAGTAAAGAGAATATTGGAAGTTGCAAAAGTAATAGTCCTTAGGAGTAATGATCATACGAGGAATGAAGAAGATATTTTCTTTTCTTTTTCAATTAGACACAGGCAAGAAGAATGATATGAACAACTTAATGTTAAGTATGAGAACGAGTGGATTATTCTTATTTCTTCTTTCATACTCTTGGTATGTAAATAGTGAATCTGGAGAGGATCTTATTCAGAAGTTATTGGATTACTATGCATTGTTGAGCATTAACTAGCAGATCTCAGCATGTGAAAGAAAAATCAATATTTATTAAAAAAACATCGAAAAATCGATATGCATTGTTTTGTGCTTGTTTAGTTTAGAGTCTTCAAGAGCACCTTGTATTAAGATGCACAGATTGTAGTTTACTTGGAACTTTCTAATCTAGCTGGTAGCTGCTTTGTTATCCTACAATCTAGTGACTAATATATCCATTGTAGTGTACACCAGCTGTACCTAGAATTTTCCTATTGAAATGGTAGTGATGAAATCTTCCAAGTGTTAAGTTTAGTTCTGTAGTATTTCTTGATTGGTCTGCCTTGTTTAATTATTTGCATACAGTACCTTGTTTTTTATATTCTGCTGGCCTTAGAATACGTTGAAATATATGTGCATGATGATGTAAAATATTATTTTGTTAGGAAAGGAGATCTTCATTTGATGGCTTAAATTTATATCCCCTTGTGAACAATCTAATGGAGTTCCTACAGATTTGTTTCCTATTGATATTAGGACCATAAATCATAAAATAGCATAACCATTGTGAATACTATGAAATTTATACTTTTAAATTTTACAGCAATATTTTCATGATCATAATTGTTTTATATATATATTCTGCATAATTACATTGCAGATCACCTTGATGAATTGGAGCAACTTCTCAAGGGAATTGCAATGATGAAAGAATTAACTCTTCGAACAAGAGATTACTTAGTTTCCTTTGGGGAGTGCATGTCCACGAGGATTTTTGCTGCATATTTAAGTAGGATTGGCGTCAAAGCCCGTCAAGTATGTCTCTGTTCCTTTTACTGTTATATATATTTGACATGTCTGACCCATTCAATGAACTCAAAGTAGTTCAAGTATTTCCATATATATTTAACCTTTAGAGTTGGGTATAAATTAACAGAAAAAATAAAGTATTTCCTTGTTAGTTGAAGTGTTTCCAGTAGGTAATGGATTACTAAAGCCGGGATTGTTCTATTATCATTTTTTCTTTAGTAATCAAACCCCTATTGGAGTTAGGAGTGTCATTAAGGGGATTATTGCTTTTTCTTTGGATAAAAGTAGGATTGTTTGTGCATGATTGGCATCATCAGTAACCTTCCTACGTTAGTCTGAGCCACAATCATGAAGCCTAAACAAGCAACCTCTGCTGAAATTTTAGGTTAAAAAATAACAAAAGAAAAGAACTGGGAAGGCAAACTTTTAAATATTTGACAGACAAATACGGTTTGACCATCTAGTAGAAGACTTTTTCTTGAGAAAATATATTCCAAGAAATTAAGATGTTGTCTTTCAGTATACCCCCTATCTATTCACTGTTATTATTTTTAAATGTTTTTTTTTTTTTTTTTTTTTAAAAATTATTATTGTTATTATTATTATTATTTTTTAATAAAAAAAGACCTCTAAATCTCGTACAGAAGACTATTATTTTCCTTTTCACTTTAAAACTTAGTATGCTTTCCAAAATTTTATCCATTATCACAGTAGTTGAGATGCGGGTAAGCTAGCCCAAACATTTATTGATAACAAAAAGAAAAAAAAAAGAAAAAAAAGAAAAAAAAAAGAAGCTTTCTAGAATTCTATAATTGATGGTCATTTACGATGACAACAACTTGTGATAATGTCTGTTCTTGCAGTATGATGCATTTGAAATAGGATTCATCACCACAGATGACTTCACAAATGCTGACATTTTGGAAGCAACCTATCCTGCTGTTGCAAAAAGGCTACTTGGTGATTGGATTTCTGATCCTGCTATTCCTATTGTTACTGGCTTCCTTGGAAAGGTTTTTCAATAAACCATTTTGCTTTATGTTTATATGTTTTGAAGGATTGGATCTTTTTGAGTCTTGAAGATAAATGCAATCATGAGTTTGTTTCTTTTCTAGAAAGAATTTACAATGCAATCATTTTCTTTTTTCAATTTAAGGGCTGGAGATCATGTGCAGTGACTACATTGGGAAGGGGTGGTAGTGATTTGACTGCTACTACCATAGGCAAAGCACTTGGATTGCGGGAGATTCAGGTTGCAGCATATTCTTAAATAAATTTTGGATATGCAGTTTTTTGTTAAGTTTAATCTTTTATTATTTGCTCAGAAGGACGCTTCTATTTTTTTTTTTTCAAAGCTATAGATATTAAATTAATTCTGTGCCTTGCAGGTGTGGAAAGATGTTGATGGTGTTTTGACATGTGACCCTAATATATATTCAGGCGCAGAACCTGTTCCCTTTTTGACTTTTGACGAGGCAGCTGAACTTGCTTATTTTGGTGCTCAGGTGATTACTTGCATTTGACTTGGTGGAATTGTCAAATTCCTACCTATTTGTTGATTTTGCTATGAAGTTTAACCGGGATTTGTTTGTTGATTTAGGTGGACCACAATGTTCAGTACTCCAATCATTCCTCAAATTTTAGTTAGCTCTTTTCAGGGGCTTTTACATACTTATAGATTAATGCACAATGAGGACTCTGATTTGTGTATATTATTCTGTCATGAAATTCATTACTTTCCCTTGTTTGATTATCCAGAATTTAGGTGGATGATCCATGTAGTATATTTATGTCCGAGATGCATAAGTTGTTGGCCAATCACCACCTTTTGTCTTCTTTTAGTTAACCTTTTTTTTTTTTTTTTTTTTTTTTTTTTTTTTTTTTTTTTTTCTTCTTCTTCTTTCTATTTTATAGGTCCTGCATCCACAATCGATGCGACCAGCTAGGGAGGGTGATATTCCTGTTCGGGTGAAGAATTCGTACAATCCTCAAGCTCCAGGTACTCTCATCACCCGGAACAGAGATATGAGCAAGGTTTGTAGCACTTAGATTTCTTGAAAAAGAACTAGAGCTGTATAGAAAACTTTAAACGAGCTGTAACTTTTCATATTCTCAATTGCAGGCAGTGCTAACAAGCATTGTTTTGAAACGCAATGTAACCATGTTGGATATTGTTAGCACTCGCATGCTTGGTCAATTCGGTTTTCTTGCCAGGGTAAGGAGGCGATTAATTCTTTTCCAAGTGCCCTGATTGAATTATTGCTATTTTTAATTTATATATATATATATATATGTTTTTGTCTGTCTTCTTTTAAGTACAGGTGTTTGCAATCTTTGAGGATTTGGGAATATCTGTTGATGTGGTTGCTACAAGTGAAGTCAGTTTATCTCTGACCTTGGATCCATCAAAGCTTTGGAGCAGAGAGCTCATACAGCAGGCAAGCGTATGAACTATATACTCTCTGTTATTTGTTATCTTTATTTTGTGTCCCCCCTCCCCCCCTCCTTTTCTTTTCTTTTTTAATTGTCACTATTCTCTTTTGTTTTTGGCTTTCTGTCTGTCTGTCTCTCTCCGATTTGATTTTCATCCTTTTGTTTCTTTCTAGAAAACCTGGTTTTCTCTCTGTTTTATTTAAAAGAACTAGAGAACGTGAGCAAATTTTGTTTGTTCTCCTCTTGGGTTTTTATTATTTTTATTTAAAATATTTATTCTTGCTAACTTATTCTACTGTATGTTCTAATTTTAGTTTAGAACTCATGATTTTCAAGTATTCCATATTCAAATTTAATGTTTAGACATCACGTAGCTCTGTTTTCTTACAAATTATTGTTATATATGATTTTATTTATTTATTTATGTGCATATCACTTCACTCGGACAATGTCTTTTTGTCCTTCTTGCCTGAAGTTAATTGAGAGACTTATTGTCATTTTGAAAACACGGTAACATGTGTTGTATGAATAGTTTATTATGCTAGTCTTGTTACCTCACTCTGCCTCTGTCATTTATGTTCAACAATCAAAATCTCAGCAGACTGTGCTTTTACAGCTGATTGGCCTTACATTATATCCTATTGGCACTTGCAGGAGCTTGACCATGTGGTGGAAGAACTTGAGAAAATTGCTTTTGTGAAACTGCTTCAGCATAGATCAATCATTTCTCTCATAGGAAATGTTCAAAGGTCGTCGCTGATACTGGAAAAGGTGCTGCTCCTAATTACCCCAACTGATTCACACGAACACACAATTCACTTTTCTGTATAAAAATTAATTCATTTAGTCCCACTTAATAACATTTTTATTTTTAATTTTAGTTTTCTGTTTCAATGCTTATTTTCTAGCATTCTCATTTGAACAATATTTAACAATCGTTGCCTAATATCTTTAACTAAAAAAAATCTTTTGTTTTTTGTTTTTTTTTTTTGAAATATCGTTATAACTTTTCAAACGTGGCCTTTGTGATCTTGTTCAATTTAGTTGAATGTTTATGGATTTTATCCAATTTCCGAAGAAGAATTCTCTCCAGAGTAGAATTTCATTTTGATGCAAAGAGAAAATTTATGTGCCCAAAGATCAATAACTCCATCGGGTGTGTCTGCATTCTACTTTTTGCTATTATACTGGCAGCATGGCATAGAAAGTAGATAGTTTTTTTTTTTTTTTTTTTTTTTTTTTTTTTTTTTTTTTTTTTTTTTGATAAGAAACAATTTCATTGATGTATGAAATTTACAAAAGGGATACATGATCCATAGAGATTACAAAAGACTTTTCCAACTGTTTAAAAGGGAAGTATGAGAGTTTACACCAAGAAATAGCATAGTATATAACAATGTCGAAAAAACCATCAAAAGAGAGATCTATTCCTTGGAAAACTCTTCTATTTCTTTCTTTCCTTAAAATCCAAAAGAAAGCTCTAGCGATGTTCATCCATAGAAGGCCTTTGATATTGGTGAAAGGGTGTCCCAACATAACGGAGGCAAGGATATCCACCATATTACCCGGTAGAGACATGGACCACCCAAAAGATTTAGAGATCCTACCCCAGAACTTCCAAGCAAAGGGGCAAGATGCAAAAATGTGATCTTGCAATTCGTCGCTAGATCTACATAAGTAACACCATCCGGGGGAGAGGGTCAAGTAAGGCATGCGTCTCTGAAGAACCTCCTTGGTGTTGATGGCTTTGTGGGCTAATTCCCATAGAAAGAATTTGATCTTCTTTGGGTAGTTGTCTCTCCAAATAATCTTTGCCAAAGATGGCTCAATGAGGCTAATATTTCCCATCATGTCAGAGAGGAGTGATTTAGTGGAAAAAAAACCGTTTTGATTGAGGGGCCATTTCCATTTGTCTACAGAATGAGATAAGGAAATGAGGTCAAGATCCATGCTCAAATCAGCCCATTCATCCACCTCCAAATCTTTCAAATTTCTACCCAATTTGAGGTCCCAAAAATTTAACAATTCGTTCCATGCTTCTTTGACCGTGACTGTCGTGCAATGAGAGAGGCGGTAGAGAAGGGGATATTTCGTGGCCAGTGGGGTGTTGTTGATCCAAGGGTCCGTCCAAAAAAAAGTCTCCTCTCCATTGCCAAGCTGGCTGGTGGGCTATGCGACTTGATATAAGATTATGATGCTTCAAAATATTCTTCCAGGGACCCTTTGATTTAGCAAGGGAAGCCTTGCTTACTTTTGTGGGGGCTCCATATTTTGCCTTTATGATCTTTCTCTACAAAGCGTTCTTTTCTTGATTGAACCTCCAACTCCATTTTGCCAAGAGGGCTTTGTTTTTGTCAATCATGGAATGTAAGCCCAAACCTCCTTTGTCAATAGGATAAAGAAGCTTGTTCCATCGGACTAGATGCTGGCCTCTGTTGTGAATCCCACCTTTCCACAGAAAAGCCCTAAACATACTTTCTATCTCCGTACCAATTTTCTTGGGGAGTTGATATAAAGATAGATAATATGTAGGGAGATTTGATAAGGTAGCTTGTAGGAGAGTGAGTCTACCCCTTTTTGATATGAAGGATGAACCCCAATTTGAAAGCCTCTTCTCAATCTTTTCAATAATCGGCAGCCAAAAGTCCCTTAGATTTGGAGAACCATTTAAGGGCAAACCCAAGTATGAACTAGGCCACTCCCAATTTGCATCCAGATTGATGAGCAAAAGTCTCCAGAATACTATGCTCCACATTTATGCCCAGAATCTCAGTTTTATGAAGATTAATGTTATGTCCAGAAGCTTCTTCAAAAGCCTCCACCACTTTGAGCATGGATTTTGCCGATAAATCATCTTCAAACTGAGTGAATAAAATAGTGTCATCGGCAAATTGAATGTGGTTGATGCTTGGGGATTTTGAATCAATTCTGAAACCTTTAATAAGCCCGTCGGATTCAGCTTTGGAGAGCAATCAACTGAAACTATCCACAATCATGATAAAAAGAAAAGGAGACAGTGGATCTCCTTGTCTTAATCCCCGAGAAGCATGGATTTTACCTCTAGGGCGACCATTTATGAGAATCGAATAATTTGCTGAAGAAAAGCAGCCTCTAATCCAGGATCTCCACTTGTTACCCAATCCTTTGGCTAAAAGAAAGTAGATAGCATAATTATAACAATAATTCATCCTTGTAATTGCAAATATTATCGACCTGCATGATTTTGAGTTATCAAGCATCATTCTGTTGCTTGTTTCTAATGCATAACTTTTTGGCAGGCATTTCGTGTTCTTCGTACCAATGGAGTAAATGTTCAAATGATATCCCAGGGTGCTTCTAAGGTTTGTTCTTTTTATACCTCACATCGAAAATCCATTTTCATGCATGTAAACACTTATCCAGCACAGAAGTGTATCTAGGGTGTCTGCATTAATAAAATTCATATTTGACCGTCGCGATTACCTCGAGGTGGCCCTGACATGTAAGAATTCAGTATATTAAGAGATACTTAGGTCCTGAATTGAAGTATTAGTGGGAAACTTAATCATTTAAAACTTTCCTTGTCTCCTAGAACTCCACTCTTAAAAGTACATACATTACAACCCGTGATAAAGGAGCTACCTCAATTACGCTTGAGAACTCCCCTTATTCCTGGTGAACCCCCACAACAGTAATAAGAATAATCCCCAATAACAAGATGATAAGACAATTCCAAGAAAGTTAAACAGATTTTACTTGGAAGAACGATCAAAGATCATGAAGAAATGAGTTCAATCTAATTGGTCAGACTAGATTGAAAGTCCTAAGTATGCATTCTAAACACAGGAATACAAAGAAAGCTTTAAGCTTGAGAGAGACTAAACTCAATCTGAAATTTCATTCCAATTCAATTTCAACTTGTGTTCAAATGACAAACTACATCCCTATTTATACTAATTGAAAAGATACCATGAGAAGACACAACCCTTCATCTATGTAGCCTAGATTCAACCCCCAACCCTTCAAATTCATACATGAACCATAATAAAAACAAATACGTGAATTGAATAGGTACATAATGTTTTAATGATGATGGATGAATATGGATTTTTAGATTCATTATGTCTTTTGGTTGAAAGGATGCCTTTGTTAAGCATGAAAGGATGCAACTTTTCACCATAGAAATTGATTGAGCTGGTTGGTCACTTATTTCCTTATCAAACCGTTTCTAAGCCATTTTTACTAGGATGAACAACTTCGATACCAATTTTGTTAGGATACCCCTAACAAGAGATCACAATAACACACACAGAAACACACAGAGGACTGGATTATAACATCAATAGCCTTTTGAGAGGGCTAAGTCTCTTCCTAAGGTCCCACGCTGGATAATACTACTAAAATATCCTAACTCCCCTATTTATAAACAAGAAACCACTGCTAAGTACCATATGCCCTTACTACTATCCTACTATTACTCCCATCTTCTTTTATTAGTATTCTCATCTCACAGACGTCTCTTCGAGGATTAGTGGGATGAATGTTGAGCAATGCCTCAATTATACCGAAAAAAGAATCGTGATCAAACGAGCTTTGGTTTTTTAGACCAAATATGAAATGCTCAGCAGGAGAACCTTGTAGATTAAATGAACTTATATTTCCCAATCTATGTAATAAGATATATGGTATAGAAAGCATTGCAATGCTAATTGCCCCATGCTCTCCCTATTTGTGCAATTGCTGTTCTGTATTGGAAAAGCTTGTATGTTCACCACGGTTCATGAAACTGCATGAAATTTCATATTTTGCTTTCTATATGTAGCTGCCTCATTCTGTTATCCACTGGACAGGTCAACATCTCATTGATCGTAAATGACAGTGAAGCGGAGCAATGCGTTCGGGCTCTCCATTCGGCCTTCTTTGAGACCGATGAACTCAAATTAGATGGAGAATGTTTATCTCAAAATGGTTCAGTCTCACCTAGCAATGCTGCGTGAGCATTGAAGGCCATTTTTTTTTGTCGCGGGAAGCTGTATTTTTCAACCATATGAGGAAGGAGCAAATCCGTAGCGATCGGTATATGATATTGTTGTCGAAATTGGGTGAGTCGAGTTAGTTTCTTATGTTCGTTTGATAGACTGTTGCTGCTAATAGTGTAGAACTTAAATTAATTTAGGAAAAGAGAATTAGATTCATAAATTTTATGGTGTACACTAAGCTTCATAAATGTTTTATGTGCTTTTTTATGGCCTAGTTCATCTGTTGAGAGAATTTATATGAACTAGTAAATTAATATGTGCAGGCAGTAATATAAATCATTCTCGTTTAAATAATAGTAATTAGACAATGCAATTTAATTAACTGTATAGTAGAAACTAGACATGATGGATCATGTGTCTTGTATAATTTTTTAGTGCTGAATAAAAATGTTAGATCATAGATGCTATTTAATTTTCAATATGCTCTGTAATTGTACTTTAGGACATTTTTAATGTGACGAAATTTTTTAAATCTAACACATTTTTAATCATGTAAAGATCTTTTTTTTTTAAAAAAAATAATATAACAAATGAACCTATCTTAAAAAAAAAAGTGTCTAATAGATCTCTAAGGTCTTGTTTGATAACCATTTTATTTTTGGTTTTTGGAAATTATGTTTGATTTCTCTCAATTTCCTTATCATGGTTTTTATATTTGTTAAAGACACGGTCAAATTCCTAGTCATATTCAAAAAACAAAAACTAGTTTTAGTTTTTAAAATTTGACTTGGTTTGAAAACAAGGGAGAAGGTAGATAAGAAAACAAAGAAATTTATAGGTAGAAATAGTGTATATAAGCTTAATTTTTTTTTTTTTTAAAAAAAAAACAAAATGGCTATCAAGCAAGACCTAAATTGTTTATTTTATGTCTAATACATTCCTGAAGTTTTAATTTTTTATTTAATAAGTTCTTACATATTTAAAATTTTTTAAAATTAAATGTTATAATTACATTTGATAACAATTCCGTTTTGTTTTTTGTTTTTGAAATTTATGCTTCTTTTCTCCACATTTCTTTAGCCATTTTCATCTTTCTTTAAATAAACATTAATTTCTTCAATGTTTTTAATTATGATTATTTTTTCTTTTTAACATGCGAGTGTGAGATTTGAACCTCTGACTTTTTTTTGTTAAGAGTGTACACTTTGTACTATCGGCAAGTGGAATATGCCTTCACATTAGTCATCCTTGTTGACTGTAAAAAATTAGGTCAATATTGACCCGACTTTTTGGTTAAGAGTGTATACTTTGTACTATCGGCAAGTGGAATATGCCTTCACATTAGTCATCCTTGCCGACCGTCAAAAATTAGGTCAACATTGACCCGTTCCGTTTTCCTCTTTTCCATCTAAATTCATGCTTTGACTTTTTTTTTTTTTTCATCATGCTTTGACTTAATTAACGAAGAAAAATTGCAAAAACTACTTGAACTATAATTTGATTGTACTGCAAGAAAATATATAATTTGTAAATAAAGAAACATTGGATTATTTTATTTAGGTATTAAATACATCAATGTCCACTACTCGACTTAATTCATCACGAGGTTCCACTCATCACAATTGAAGATTCTTTACCTCTATGATAATTACGATAAGTCCCTTAGCCTAGCAAATTCATTGAACATCTGACTTCTTGATCGAGAGTACATGTCAATTACTGAACTATATTTACTTTGGTCGGGTACTACTTTTTATATTATCATATTGACTCACCTACGTTCTTTATTTACTCAAACATTTAGCATCTACCAAAGTAACCATCAAACAAATTTCATTTCTATTTATTTTTCCTTAGGCATCACTTAATTGAGATCATCATTTTTATGAACTACTAAACTAATGTGTGTGCAAGCAAGAATATGAATCATTATTTTTTTTTTCAATAATAGAAATCAGATAATACATTTTAATCAATAGTCTTATGAATTGTTGCGTAGAAATTAGACATAATAGCCAACCTAAGCATGATTCAATTTGTTAAGATATATGCACTCGACTAAGAGAGTTGGATATTTAAATTCTCACTCTCATGTATATTTTTTTACAACATGTGGGGTGGAGGATTCGAACCACATACCTCTTGGTCATTAGTAGAAATTTTATGCCAATTAAACTTTGCTTATGTTAGTTCACTCTCACGTATGGTTGAACTAAAAAAAAAAGAAGAAGACAATTAGACATGATGGAACATACGTCTTTGCTAATTTTTTTAGTGCTCAATATGCCTTTAAATTATATTTTATCTTGTTGGTGCAATTTTTGTTGGTTTAAAATTTATATTACCAGCTTGATAACCATTTAACTTTTTGAAAATTAAGCTTATAAACACTATTTTACCTATAAACCAAATTTTGAAAACTAAAAAAAAAGTAGTTTTCAAAAACTTGTTTTTGTTTTTGAAATTTGGCTAAGAATTCAAAGTTCTCCAACGAAGATGAAAAATATTGTAAGAAAATAGGAAGAAAACAAACATAAATTTTAAAGGCTAAATTATAAAAAATGCCCCTGAATTATGAGGTTTGTTTCAAAAATGCCCCTGAACTTTAAAAAGTTTCAAAAGTACCCCTGATCTTTAAAAAATGTTTCAAAAATACCCTTGTCGTTAATTTTTGGATGGAAACCATTAAAAATTTCAGTTTCATTAATACTCTTTAACTTTCAAAAGATTTTAAAAAATAACCTTATTAGAAAATGCTCCTTCTTTTTTTCCTTCTCTCACCGTAAATTTTTCTTCCATGAAAATTATGAGAAGCTTTACCTATTTTTCATGTATTCATACATTAGGAGCTTTTCTTTTCTTTCAACATATCATCCCAAGAGCTTTAACGGTTTTAACGGTTCCCATCCAAAAATTAACTACCAGGGTATTTTTGAAACGTTTTGTAAAGTTCAGGGGTATTTTTGAAACTTTTTAAAGTTTAGGGGCATTTTTGAAACAAACCCCATAGTTCAGAGGTATTTTTTATAATTTAGCCAATTTTAAAAACAAGTAGTAAAAAACAAAATGCTTATCAAATCAGTGTGATGCAATTTTTTTTTAGTGGAAGTTTGTTAATTTTTAAACAAATTAAACTTAAATTTTTAATCATGGAAATAAAATTTTAAAACAATATAACAAATGAACCCATTAAGAAAAAAGAGTAAAGGCAAATGATAAAATTCTTTGCTTTACCATTTTGTGTAGTATATGTATGGAAATGGTATAATTATATAAAGGGTGTGTGAATGGAATGTGCCTTTCACATTAACAGACCATTTTTCTAGACTAGAAAAGACATTAGTAGTTAAATTTAGACCTAATTCAATTAGGGTTTTTGAATTTGTCAATCTTACAAAAGATAGGCAGTTTAAATCTTTAAATACTTCATATTTGACCTGAATTTTTTCTCTTGAATTCAACCTAACTTACATCTTTTTCATAATTCAAAAGTTTGCCACATTTTTCTATTGTAATTTTTTGGGAAAAATACACTTTTAGTCCCTGAGGTTTGGGTTAAGTTACACTTTGGTCCCTGAGTTTTCAAACTCAACAATTTAGCCCCTAAGGTTTGAGATAAGGAGCAATTTGGTCCCTGTCATCCATTTTGCTGTTAAATCTAACGGGAAGCTGACGTGACACTATTATTTTAATTAAAAAATTTATTTTTTAATTATTTTAATAAAATAGTAATAAATTAAATAAAAAAATATTTTATTATTATTATTTTTATTTTTATTTCTTTCTCCCCTCTCTCTCCTCCTCCTCTTCTTCTTCCTCTTCTACTCCTTCATCCTCTTCTTCCTTCTCAACTTCTTCAACCACACCTACCGCCCGTCGCCAGCGATTTTTTTTTTTAATCTTCTCTTTCTCTTCTCTTCTTCCTTCCTTCTTCTGTTTTTTTTTTTTTGTTTAAAAAAATTAGAATATCACGGGGAGGGAGGGAGGGTTTCCGACGCCGGAGTCGCGGGAGTCCCTCCCCGTGATATTCTGATTTAAAAAAAAAAAAAGACAGAAGAAGAGAAAGAAAGAGAAGAGAAAGAGAAGTTAAAAAAAATAAGGAAGGAGGAAGAAGGAAGAAGGAGATGGAGAAGAAAAAGAATAAGGAGGAGAGGGAGGGATAGAAAGAATTAAAAAATAATTAAAAAAATAATATTTTTATTATTTTAATATATTTGTATTTAAAAAATAAAAAAATTAATTTCTTTTAATTAAAATAATAGTGCCACGTCAGCAGTCCGTTAGATTTAACGGCAAAATGGATGGAAGAGACCAAATTGTTTCTTATCTCAAACCTTAGGGGCTAAATTGTTGAGTTTGAAAACTCAGTGACCAAAGTGTAATTTAACCCAAACCTCAGGGACGAAAAATTTGTTTTTCCCTAATTTTTTTAACCACCTTGTGGTGATGTGATATAGACTTTTGTGATTTGGTGGGAACATTTCTAGACACTCTTTTATAACATGACTTGCTGGACAGACTTCATATGCGAGATTCCGTTAGTATTAGAATCCCTCTATATCGCTAGATTGTGTTATTTGTGGTAGGACAATTGAGTCTCGAGATCACTTGTTTTTTTTTTTTTTTTTTTTTTTTTATTAGTGCTTCTTTAGTCGATTGCTGTTTTGGGATCGCCCCTCCCATCAAATTTTTCCTTGGACTGTGAAGCTAGCTTGGATGTATTCGATTTATATACTCTCTTCTTGTGATGCAATTTCTTAATTTAGTTTTGAAGAAGTATCAATTGCATCATTTATTTAATTTTAGAGTTTAATTTTATGTAATTAAAATTAAAATTGATAAAGCAAGCCACATGTATGGGTGAAAATATTAATTTTCTCAATATAGAAACTTAATCAATTGAGGATATTTTGTTAACTCGTTACTTTAATATTTAGTTTAATTTAATGAAATTGTGCCAACAAGAGCATAATTCAACTGACATAAAACGAAAACGAAAACGAAAACAAAGAATGTGCTGGAAGGTATTCTATCATATTTCCTTTAGCACGGTTCCAAGATGCGTCTAATCTTAACTGTAGGAATAATCTTAAGGTTCCAAAGCTTTCTCCACAGTGATTAGTGATGTGATTTCCACTTCTTCTAAAAATAAATAATGTAATTCAACCTAAATTAAATTATTATAAAAGAACCTTTACAAAAATCAATTCGTAAACAAATTTAAAGAAAAAAAAAAAAAGAAAAAACTTGACTACATACCAGTATATAGAGATCTCCCTACATACCACAATTAAAATGTTACAATTAGCAGAGATAATTTTTTTTTCTCATTTTCAATCTTTCTCTTTCTTAATTTTCAAGATTTTAATGATATTTGTAGGAAGATCCTATGTCGATATGCAGCGGAGTGTTGTAAAAAAAAAAAAAAAAAAGATTTAGAACATTAATTACACCTTCAATCAGACAACGCACATGTAAAAATATAGTCTTATAATTCGCGATTGAAGAACCAATCATAGCCGTTGATTATTGAACCGTCAAAAAAGAAAAAAGGGAAAAGAACACAGATAGCCCAAATTAGGGCCCTATATTTCATAATTGTCCAAGTTTCCCATTTTTTACACAAAAGGCCTAAT
Source organism: Luffa aegyptiaca (assembly GCA_017139565.1). Lineage (NCBI taxonomy): Eukaryota > Viridiplantae > Streptophyta > Magnoliopsida > Cucurbitales > Cucurbitaceae > Luffa > Luffa aegyptiaca. Next base: position 15,145,829 of record CM029403.1, read on the forward strand.
GGGCTAAATTTTTTCATAAAAATCAGGCCCTTTTTATGTTTAAGCCCTTATTTTCACTATTAAATATTTTTTTAAAAAAAAAACAAAATAAAACCAAAAAAGGAAATGCAGACCACGATTCTTCCCCTTTTCAATTTGAAGACCGTGGGTGAGAAAGTCTGAACGGAAAAGGAAAAGTCGTGGAATCGGTGAGGCGAAAAAAACCCTAGATTCTTGCTTCAGAACTACCCACGATTTTTGCTTCGTTTCTCCGGCGATTTGCGAGGAAGAAGACGAAGAGATTTCTAGAAGAAGACTTGCGGCAGTTTGTAGACAACCTCTAGTATATTTCAAACTTCGGAGGTACATTTTTAGGGCTTTTTCCATCTTGTTTACATTCTGGTATATTTTTTCGAAATACATAGTTCATGCGCGACATTCCCACGGTTGTTTAGAGTTTTTTCACGCCCACTGTCCCTTAAGCGTCGACACTCTGTTTTTTCGAATTTCCTTGGTTCTTCACTGTTGCAAAATTTCTAGGGTTTAATCTTCTTCAACATAGTTAAATAAATTTCATTACAGATTTCTAAAACTAAAAACATTCATGGTTATAAGCTGAAATCCACATGCATTTTGTTGATTTTGCATTATGATACTCTGTTTTAACCAAAAAAAAATAGTTGAATGTGTACATAAAACATAAGAAATTTACACTGATATTAACGATATAAACAATAGGACACATAAACTGTTATTAAGAATATATGAATTAGGAGATTGCTACATAACAACTCGACTCGAAAATACCCCTGAATATTAAAAATAAAATAGTTAATGATATATACATAACCGAATATGTCAGATTTTCCCCTCGATATATTAACTATTGATAAACCATTCATAACCGAATATGTCATATTTTCCCATCAATATATTAACTTTGTATCGTATATACCATTTATATATGATTATGTGGTAACTACTGGTGGGGTGAAATATTTTAAATGTTATACTACTGATTTTGAGCATATACTTCCGAATATAAAAAAAAAAACTATTAGGGAATGGATAGATATAAGAACCTGGGAGGGAATGTAAATATACGCAGGAGTCAAAGGATTTTGAATTTGGTTAGCAGAAAAGCAACTAAAAAAGGCAATGAATATGAGGTTGTGACAATAGATTCGGAGGTATGTTCTTTCTTATAAAAACATTGGTGGCTGATATGACTATTTGATTTAACTAACTATGTAATTTCAACTGCAGAAAGAAAGTTCGGAATCTATAACTGGGAATATGTCTGGTGATCAAAGCCAAAAATCTGAGGAGCGGAATGTAGGACAAGAATTTGAAGAAGAGATTGAGCAAACACAACTAATAACAACAGAAGAGCAAGGGGACACGGAACAACAATATGTTGGAAATCTTTTAGGGACCCAAATAGTCTCATATGAAGATTCTTCTGAGGTAATATTATTCGATATAAACCTAAGCATATTTATAATTATAAATATATACTTATTTAATCGTCTGAAATTAATACAGGATGCACAACATGATAGTGATGCAGCTGATCAAACAGAAGTAAATATCACTGAGGAAATCGAAGAGAATAACGAAGGAGATGACGTTATTCAGCAGGTATATATGATATTTCATTTACATATATATTTATATATATGTGATATATATATATATTAAGTCCTTATAATTCTTTTAACAGGTGGGACAACAAGACATAACTGAAGGATTGGAATTCTCAATTCCGTTACAGCGGAAGCAATTGGACCGTTCGTAAATTAATTTTGTTCTACAAAATACCAATACATTGGCAAAAGGTTAAGCGGTGAAAAACATACCTCAGTTGACGACTCTGAATACTTCAAGAATGATTATTGATTGCTCTGCAACAACGAAGAACACTACCATTTGATCTTCCCCGCTATAACTCTGAGATTAGGAACGTAGTTGTGAGACTACCTAATCTTGAATGGGAAAAACTCTAGAGAGAAAATTCTCCCTAGAGTTCTTGAGTTGAGAGAATATGAGAGGGCCTTATGGTGGCCATATGTTGTATCACATAAACCCTAGGGTTAGTGTTGGAGAAAGGCCATTAATAAAATATTCATTTAAAATCAATTATTTCCAAAATTGATTTAATCTTTTCCATAATTAATCAATTCCATAACTAATCAATTCCATAATTGATTAATCTTTTCCATAAATGATTGATCACTTCCATAAGTGATTAAATCATTTCCATAAATGATTAATTACTTCCATAAGTAATTAATCATTTTCATAATTGATTAATTTCTAATTAATTAATTCTTTAAATTAATTAATCACCAATTAAATATCATAAATTTAATTTCAGACCTTCTATTAGTTAATTAATTAATTACCCAATCAAATATCATATATTTAATTTCAGGCCTTCAATTAATTAATTCTATAATATGAATCAAATTCATATTAAAATTGGAACTCCTTCCAATTCTCTTATATCCTATAAATTTAATATGAATCAAATTCATATTGATATTTGAACTTCTTCAAATATTTATTTCTCTCATAATAATAAAGTTTAATTTCAAATTAGACTTTATATTTTAATGAATCATTATACATTATATTAATTTGTATCTCATACAATTAACTTAATTCTCAATATGAATTTGAATTATTCAAATTCTCTCAAGATATAATTGTTCCTAATTACTCTTTACGAGCTAGCAGGGGGACCTAATGGACCTACAGATCAGAAGCTCCAATGATATGAGGTTAACCGATTAAACTCATTAATCAGGTTAACCAATATTCATTAACTGTGGGTCATTCCACTTAAGACCCACAACTGAACTCTTCTCACTGTAGAACATTTCTGTGTCCACGGATATAGACCTATACCGGTAAGTCAATCCTTCACAAGTGTTCGTAACTACAGTTGGGTCAAATTACCGTTTTACCCCTGTGTTACATCTGTCTCCTTAAGTACCAGCGCTCCTCTAATGAACAACTTGTTTATGGTCCAACCATTAAACAGAAAGTTCTTCTCGGGCCAGTGAGAGGACGGGATCCCTTTGTTCAAGTCCCGGAGTCACCACTTAAGGGAACACTCATCTACTTCTCCTAGAAGTGGGAAGGAGTGAATTCCTTCTTGTGTTGTCATGTCCCCAGCCTCCCACTCGGTCTTGTCCCCAAAAAGGAAGACATATTGAGTCGGCGTATTGGCCACTCTCACTCATGCTAATCAAAGGACAATCCCTCATGAGAAGGAGTTCATGACACACTCAGGATTAAGACTGAGTTACCTAGGTCATCGTATTGAAACAGTAACCTAACTAGTTAACGGTGTTACATCTAGTGGTTTACTATTTCGTGGTCCGGTCTTATGCAAACTCATTGCATAGGATACCCCCGCTCACATGTCTCCTACATGGACGCCTTGGATCAATACGTCTGTATCGAATACAGAGCGGGCCGTATCACATAGTGTTACCAGGATAAGGTACCCAGTCTTATCCCTGTACTATAGACCTTTTAGGTTGTTACTTGAACACTGATCCCCGTATGTCCCCACATATCAGTTCAAGTCACATGTAAACAACCTTGGATCTTAGTTTATTGGATTTGGGTCAAATTGTGCAATATTTAACAATAACACTTTATTGTAGAAACTCAATAACACTTTATTGAAACAAGTATACAATTCGTTTACATTCACTATCTACGAGTTTTAGGGCATAAACCCAACAATAACAATTCCAACAGATAGTGAAAAAATGATGAGATCGTTGGAAAAGTCAATGATATTGTTGAGCAAGAAAACAAAAAAAGCGGAAGTGAAAAAAAGGGAAGCGAAAACAGCCTGAACAAAATCATAAGGTACATGAGCTAACAATCTTTAATGTTTTGAATAGTTTATATTCTTAAAGATTATTATTGTCATTGCAGGAAAAAAATCCAAAGAGATCAAAAACCGTTGAAGCCACAGATTCAAAGAGATTGACTAGGCAATCTGCGGCAAAGTTGAAGTAACAAGTGATCATACCTGCCAAAAAAAAGGAAGGTTTCCCCCTCAAAATCTGAAAATCAAAAGAAGGTAAAATTAGCTTGTTTAATATTAACTAATATAAAACCAGACTTGTTTAATGGTTAATATGAAGGCTAATCTGGGTTTGTTTTTTATTAGAAAACCAATGCGAGGAAGAAAATGATGAAGGTTGAAACATATTCTAGGAGGTCTATATTCGGAAATACACGTGAAGATATCTATGAGAAAAGGCTGTCGGAAAAGAGAAGAAAATAAATGGGAAGAGGCCGGAAATAAAACCAAAACGGCACACAGAGAATGAAGGAGGGAACCACGATGTAGCATATTCGGTTGGCTGTTATGGAATGTATTATTGTCGATTTTAATATTATTTGAGAATAAATGATAATACCAAGGGTATAAAGGTCTGAAAATCTATCCAAAAATCTAATCTTGTAAATATCGAAAATTTTGAACATATGTGAAAATATATCTCCAAAACGATCTATCTACCAAAATTTCTGAACAAAAAAGGGCAAAGCCCACGAAAAGGCCACTTTGGAATTTGGAGTCACCAAAGCGTCCATTTCTCGCGTGTGCCCCACGCGACTCCGGGCAGCACCATACCTGCCCGTTGACTATAAAAGAGACCACAAACCCCGAACCCCATTTCTCTCCATTTCACAAATCACAGAGAGAATTCAAAGCATTTGGCGTTGAGGAATTGGGCACAGAGACAGAGAGAAAAAGCGAGGTTTCTCTTCTAGGGTTGCTTCCTTTTCTTCTCCATTGTTGCAATTTTGCTTTGCTCTGCTCTAAATCCCATCTCCCATGGCGCTCTCTGATAAACCCTCTCGCCAATCTCTCATCCCCAGCTTCCTCTACTCTTCCCCTTCTTCCACTCGCACTCTTCCCCTCAAGAAGATGCTTCAGTCGTCTTCACCCACTCTCGATGCTGTTTCCTCTTCTCCTAAGAGCTTCGTTGTTCCCGCCCCGAGTGAGCCCTCCAAGAAGATCGAGATGTACTCGCCGGCTTTCTACGCTGCTTGTACTTTCGGGGGAATTCTCAGCTGCGGTCTGACTCACATGACTGTTACTCCTCTCGATTTGGTTAAATGCAATATGCAGGTTCGGTTGGCTTGGATTTGTGATCGCTTTCTGCCTGTGGTTGCATTTCTGTTTATGTTTGTGTGTTTTGTGCTACTTGAGGGAATTTAATTTGAAATGGTTGGTGTTGTTCTCTGATTCACTTCTGTTCTGATCAGATCTGTGTGTTTTCCCGCTTTGTTATGAGGTTTTTGCTTTTGTGTTGATTTTTTTCGGTGGTTGTTGAGTTTTGTATGGATCTGATCTAGAAGTTGGCTGACATATTCTAGGCCTATGAATGGATTTGCTAGTTGGGTTGTTAACTTCAGTATTATTCTTATTCAGATTGACCCTGCGAAATACAAAAGCATTTCGTCTGGTTTTGGAGTTTTGCTCAAGGAGCAGGGTGTGAGGGGTTTCTTCAGGGGTTGGGTGCCTACCCTCCTCGGATACAGTGCCCAGGGTGCCTGCAAGTTTGGTTTCTACGAGTTCTTTAAGAAGTATTACTCTGATATTGCTGGACCTGAGTACGCGGCTAAGTACAAGACCTTGATCTACTTTGCTGGCTCTGCATCTGCTGAGGTGATTGCTGATGTTGCACTTTGCCCTTTTGAAGCAGTGAAGGTTCGAGTTCAAACTCAACCTGGTTTTGCTAGAGGACTAGCAGATGGACTTCCTAAGTTTGTCAAATCTGAAGGAACCCTAGGGTACGTACTATAAATAATTCATCCGTCATTCCCAAGTGGTGGGATCATGGGAGTGAAGATTTCTGCATTTTTTAATGGATTAATGAATTACAACTTGTTTGTAATTGCAGGCTGTACAAGGGTATTGTTCCACTCTGGGGAAGACAGATTCCATGTAAGTTGAAAAAGATAAATTCTTACCTGTAACTTATATGTGCTCTTCTTTTTCCTTTTGCCTTTTCTTGCATTAAATGATCATGTCTCTCACACATACATAACGATTTTAGAACTATGGTAAATGATACTTTTAAATTGGTATGCTTAACTATTATTACAAGCACATTCCTATAATTCAAGATTTTACAAGGTAATGCTTGTGGTTCTCTATGTTGGATTCCTGAGGGAAGCTTGGACTTGTGCATTGATTTTAATGTTTATTAATATCTTTACAAGACTTATTATTTATTGCTGTTTTCTATTTTCCGTCACATGGGTAGTTTAGTTATTTTCTACCATGAAAATTTTGATATTTGCTTTCTTTTTATTTTGATGAGAAACTGTCTCTTTTTTTAAATAAGAGAGACACTATCTTTCATATTTGCTTTCTATTTGTTACTTGAGAGTTTGATTTGAGTATTGATGTATCCACAGCCCACTCAATTTTAATTATAATGACATTGACGGTATAGATATTTTAGCTAAGATGTCTATCCTTTGAATACAATTTGAATTCAAGTAATAACAGCAGACCTTTAGATTTTTCACGGAATATTGGAAAGGAGTATGAGGAAAGGACAGTAATAAAGTATCAATTTCCCGTTTTCTTTGAGATGAAACATGGGTTATTTCATTTTCTGTTTTGACTTGCTTGTATTCTGATGCTTTGTCACATCAGCTATTTCTAATTATTTAATTTTCCCCCGTTTTTGTGATGAAACAAATGAAATTGTTATTTAGTTTACTTCGTTTCAATTTTTTAATTGGTGGGGCCATGAATTATAATTGGCAATCTTTTTCATTTGTTGATGCTTAGGAAGCTGCTGCTGCTGGCTTGATAGATGCTTGGTCGTTAATATATAATGTTTATATGTTGCCTGGTACACCTAATTACAGTTGGCATTCCTGGGTCTTTTCTGTTGTTGTTTGATCGTGACTTTGTACGGTTTTACGGAGTTTTGTATTGTATCTCCCTGCATTTTTTGTATCTTCAAGTGGAGAATTAAAAAAAATTGTGGAGATATTCTTTAACTTTACTTTCAGTTATTGATTTGATTGCTCTATTTTTCTGAACAAAAGACAATAATTCATCCTTCTTCTACCCCAACCAGTTGAGCATGGGCTGTATTAATCTTTTTGTAATTTACTCTCAAAGAAATCTGGTGTCCTTGAACGTGGTACCACAGTGGTTGAAGGATAATGGGGTTTTTCCTCCCCCTCGTAGCCTTGATAACTTTTCTTCTCCTTTGTGGTGGAGAATCGTTTGTGCTATGGCATTTGTTTTGATGTCACATTATTATTGCTTTAAGTTTGACATGTAGGAAGAGGACTTGTAAAAGAAGGTTCCTTTTAGAGTTCCCTAAGTTGATTTTGAAAATTTTCTAATTGCCATCATCAGATATGTGCTCGAGCTTCATACAACGTGGTTGTCCAGCCATATGCATAACCTTTGTGTTTTTCTATCCTTAGAATCTATATTGTCGTCCAAACTCTATTTTCTTATTTTATTTCGCCTTGTACGAAGCTGCTAAAAGAACGATCAAATTTTATTGTGAAGTAGATTTGTGCTGTGCTTAGCCTGGTATTCTCTGTTTTTTTTAACCTGTGATCTTATCTTGTCTTATATTTAGCTTTCAAACTGTTGCTTTGTTTTATTTGGCTATTTTTAATGACCGGTGCTTTTCTCTCAGACACCGTGATGAAGTTTGCATCCTTTGAGACAATAGTTGAGATGATATACAAATATGCCATTCCCACACCAAAGGACCAGTGCAGCAAATCTCTCCAGCTTGGTGTTAGTTGTGCTGGTGGATACGTGGCTGGTGTTTTCTGTGCTATTGTGTCTCATCCTGCCGATAATCTTGTGTCCTTCCTCAACAATGCCAAAGGAGCAACTTTTGGTGATGTGAGTGCTGCCTCCTTTACGATGGAGCTCTATTTGGTTCTCATTCCATTTGTTTCTGAACTTTTGGTTTTTCGTCGTGCAGGCTGTTAAGAAGCTTGGATTATGGGGTCTCTTCACCCGTGGTCTACCCCTTCGTATCGTTATGATTGGAACTCTTACTGGTGCTCAGTGGGGTATTTATGATGCATTCAAAGTATTTGTTGGACTGTAAGTTCATCTCAATTGCTGAACCTTCGTTTTGATTTTTCCTCCATTCATTTAAGAGCTGTTACTCACATTGGCATTTTCTTTCAACCAGTCCTACTACTGGTGGTGTTGCTCCTGCTGCCCCTGCCCCTGCTGCTGAGCTCGCAAAGGCGTAAGATTGATGCTCAATCGATCAACCGGAGTTTTGTTGTTTTTACGAGTTGGGGAGAAACCTCTTCATAGAATTGAATAAAACATAACCTTAGAATGATGCTTATAATCCTCGAAGTCGGAAGAATATCTTCATAGAATGGATGGACCCTTTTCCATTCGTTTTTTGTTTCTCTTTTTTTTACTCGGCATTCATTGAATTTGTTCAGCAAGGGATGGTTTTGATCTCATCCTTGTTAGCTTGGGATACTCATTTATGTGTAGTAGTTCAGAATTCAGATAGAGATTTGCAGTTTGATGGTTTAAAACCATGAGCATATGATGTATTTGTACCCATGTCAGGAAGAAACTTTGCCAAATAAACTGACAGATTGATGGGTAAAGGAAGATTTGGCTGAGTTTTCTTTTCACAAGTTACTGCTATTTTGGTAAGCTAAAGCGCGTAAGGCTCTCTCATTTTTACTATTTCAATGCCTTTTCAGAATTACTAGCTTTGGTCCGAGTTTACCTCGAAGGGTTTCTTTTTAAGATTGAAAATGCTAAATTAATCACTTGTTTATAGATTGATTAAAGTGGCGAGATTGACATTTTATTGATTTTTTTTTTCCTTGAAATCATTGACATTTGCTAACAAGAGTTTAGTTCATCTGGCATAACCTTGACCTGATAATCACAAGATTTGTGGTTCGAATCTCTCCCTCTTCACATATTGTCAAAAAAAAAAAAAAATCATTGATATTTTATTGATATTAGTTATTTTATTGATATTAGTGATTAACTAGTGTTTTTAATACATGACATAAACTTGATAAAATATGAAAATGTATGGTTATACATTTAAATGTAAGTAGCACCAATAATTGGTTGTTATATCTTTATTGGAATGTCATAATTATTATCTGACTGACTTTTTAATCGATCATGACTTAGTATTTTCTTAAAATTTTATTATATTATTTCTTTTATGTTAGCCAGGCTGACTTGATTCTTCGATTTCAATCTTTAGTCCAGAAGGAATGGGACGGTGCCAAAAAACAAAAAAACAGAAAAGAGGAAAAAGAGGAAAGTTGAAAACTTGAAAGATATTACATTACAAGTTGATTAAAAATTCTGTTTGTAGTTTTTTTTTTTTTTTTTGCAATATATAATTTGGAAGATAAAATTAATTTATTATTGTTATTATATCAAGATTCAACAAGGAAAAAGGTAAATAGTTCATCAATGTGAAGACATTAACTACGTTCGGAACTCAAAAAAAGAAAAAAATGATTGATTTAAAAATAATTGATTCAATTCTAAACGAGGTGAGCAAACAAGTTATTTGTCTCCGTTGAATTTTGGATTGACTAGCACTCGTAGAATTTTCATGCTTGATGTGGTTGGCTAAAGACCAACTTCAGCTCCATGATCTTGATTCTTGGGAAAAATTTCCACCTCAACTGTTAAAGGACAGAGTTGAATGACACTACTAAAACAGACAAGTCAATTTTATAGCTAACTTATATTCCTATTCCCACCGTACTTTTGCCCATGTACTAACCTACATAGAATCCCTCTGTAAATCTCTCATCAACCCTTTCCACCTTATAACTTATACACCCATTCTCACCTTATAAACTCAAATACTTTTCAAATCACTCATGAACCCTTCTCTGACAGCATGTAGGTAAGACCTTTGAGCAAGCCTTATCTTTAACTTGGACAATCATCTGTGAAAACTTGTAGCTTGGTGCCTCCCCATAATCACCCAAACTTGCAAATGGATTAACATTCCCTCGAATCACCAACGACCAAATTACAAATGTAGGGAGGTCACACTGATGAAACAAAAGGACAATTGTTGGTGAGCATAAAGAAAATTTTGCTAGGTTTCAAGCAAAACACAGCACAGAATAATGAAGAAGAGAATTTCATAAGCAATATGAAATGACTATTCCAAGTGCTAGAGAGCTGCTCAAATTCAATGATTTTTAAAGGACAAACCCAACAATTTTGGACTTGAAAGTAAGGATCATGTTCCATAATTGTTGCAAGTGAAGAATCTATAAGCCATGATGACTAACACAACTATAGAACACACATCCAAGTAGAATCTCAATCAATAGTAGTTTACTGATAACCTCAGTACATGCTCATGACACTCATTTTGCCTAGTCCTTGATCAAGAAAAGAATATGGGATAAATTGTATGGCATGTTGTTTCTAAGCTGCTTGACACGACTGCTCGTGATCGAACCACAACCAACTGTCAGGAGTTGAAAATCTTGCTCCTCACTAGTTCATTTAATCCGAGATAGGATATGTCACTTCTTAAAACTTCCTACTTAAAATCATCCAAGGTTGGCGCATAGTAACACATCTTAGCCTCAATTAGCTCACTAGCTTGATTGATTACAAAATTCCTCCAATTTCATTGATTATAAATATCTCAATCCCTACCAATGCCTTAGGCATGCCCTCGAGGTCCTATCCTGAAACTTTAACTCTCTACTCTTTTTCCAATTTCAACTACAACCTTCTAACTTGATAGTTGAAGTTGCACCTAGAAACACCACCTACATAAATTCAACCCTTGTTGATTCTTCTCTATTTTCATGAAACAAGAGACTAAACTTTTCATTAAGGAAATGAAAAGAGACTAATGCTAATGATGATTCTTCTCTCTTACAAGTTGCCTCACTCAATAGTAGATAACTACACAAGTTTCAAATAATATAGTCATTTTCCATAAAAAAAAAAAAAAAAGAAAAGAAAACTTCATCTTATGATATCATATCATCAACTCCTCACCTGGTTATGTCTCTGAAATGATAAGGTAATAGACGAACTTCCAAACCATCACCCATATATGACCTCATTGGCAAAATTTTAATTTACTCACGTTTAAGAAAAAGCTACATATGATCATTTATGATATACTAATTCTTTAAAATTAATTAAAAATAAGCACTAAGACGAATATCTGTAGAAAGGAATACCATTTTGTTAGCCCCCCCCCCCCCCCCCCAAAAAAAAAAAAAAAAAAAAAAAAGGAAAAGCAATAGATACTTAACAAAACTTTGCCCCATTAATTACTCGAGGGGGGAAAATTCACGTACCGTACATAACCCACAAAATCATTGCAAGTCCTGAGAAACGATTGAAGAGACAAGCACCTGAACTTCGGCCACTGCTCACTCTCTTTTTACTTTTCTTTTTTGGGTAGTAAATAGCAGTACACTATTCTTCACATTGTACAAGTGCATTAGATGAACCTGAAACTTCTACCAGCTATTAATGAAAGGGACAACAACCATTACCCCAATGAAACAAAATTCTAGAAATCCTCTACGAGGGTTTGGCTGACTTCTTCACAAACAGCTTGCTTATATCTTCAGTGACAATGTTACTCCTGGCAAAGGCAAAAGAAGAGCAGAATTGACCATCAGAATTCACCAGAATTCCTATATTTCAAACTTCTAAACCGAATAGAAAATGAACGGTTTTTCAAATGATTAAAGCTGGGATCTAAGACTTCTGCATCTCTATGTTTGATTCTTGAGCTGATAGAATAATGGCTGGAGGACTCGAGCACATCCAGCAGATTAAAGAACGGTGATACAAACTAGCAATCAGAACAAAAGAGAAAAGACCATCACAGCAGTTAAAACATTCTACAGTCAAATTTCCTTCCAACTAAAACCAGGGAATTTATAATATTTTAAAGAAGTTACGGTTACTTTGAGCCATAGTAAAGCATTGGTAATGAAATGCTGCAATTGCCTCCTCTCAACTAAAAGGCCCACATCCATTATACCATACGGATACGGCAGATTGTATATCTTGTTCTCAGATAAACAAAAGACAGTATGGAACATATAAATCTGAAAAACGATTAGTTTCACTGTCAAATGGAAAACCCTAATTCCTAGTCCGATCAAACCACTGACTAACTGATATGAAACCCAACTCTATTGTTAACTTTAGAAGTACAATATGAAACCCAACTCTCAACTAAAAATTCCAAATCAATTGCACCACGAATATGGCAGATTGAATATCTTATTCTTGGATAAACAAAAAACAGAGTATGAAACATATAAATCTGATTTTCCTTTTCGGGCCTTGGTTTTTTTGTATGCCCTTGTATTCTTTCATTTATTCTCAATGAAAGGTTGGCTCTTTACTTAAAAAAAAAAAACATATAAATCTGAGAAACGACTAGTTTCACTGTCCAATGGAAAACCCTAGTTCCTAATCCGATCAAACCACTGACTAACTAATGTGAAACTCAACTCTATTGTTAACTTTAGAAGCATAATACAAGCAACAGCAGGTTTGACATCATAGGAGGGATTTTGAGTCACATTTAACTTCAAAGTTCTTGTAAGGTAGCAAATGATGATGCCCAACACCCATAGATGCATTTACTTTTATAAAACCAAATGTATTAACAAAGTCAAAGATTCAAACACTAATATTGATTAGAAAAAATAGGCTTACTAGTTATTCATGGCCATCCACAAACCATGTTTATCTCATACCTAACTTCTAAGTACTACATTACCATTATGACACTGTGTGCTGATAACTTAGAATCATAGGTTTTCATTGAAGTCTGATAGACCTCTTTCAAGGAAAAAAATAAAAATAAAAAGAGTCATCTGCGTTGTGAATTGTGATGTAGGGGCATAAACTTATGACAATTTTCTAGGGCTAGAATACATACACGCATACTTCAATTCGCCTATTGGGGATATGATTAATTTATTCATTATATTTCCTAATTGAAGAATCGATGCAACTTGTTCAATCTATCACCTCATAAGGAAACATGTACCGTATGAATCTAACTATGTCAATGCACTCATCTGCATATACAAGATTTCTAAAAGATTTGATTTTCGTCACCAAGTGCAGACTTCATGAACTACATAAAAATGCATCAAATCCAATTATTTCCTTTCTTGCAGTATCATTTATTCAGGGAACAATGTCATTAACCTTAAGTGAATCCAAATCCTAGCATAAACAAAAGGAAACGAAGGAAAGAACATATTGGAACGAACCTTCCGGTAAGCTGAGGTGGAACCAACAAACGCCCTACAGTATCTGGAACATTCTTTGAATGAGGCAAGCTCGATCGTGGAACTTTACTCCTGGGAAGAGAAGATCCTAAAACATTTGTTTCTCTCTTGCGAGATGCATTGGCAGCCATAGCCGCTGCGACTCGAGAAGAGTGATCGCTACCATTAAAAAGACTAGAAGAAGTAGGAGAATTCAATAGTAGGGAAGCATCAGGAAGCTCAAGTGAAGGCACAGAAGACTCCTCATTACTTTCAGATGGCCGATTTGGCTTAACAATGGGCCTACAGTGCCAATCACAAGGAAATAAATTACACACACCACAAAACAGAGCTAAAAACACCAAATATTTAGTTCCAAGGTAATAAAATCAACAGTGAAAGCATTCCCTAAAACCAAGTAGTTGCCGGTCGAACTAGCAAAACACCACAGTAAACCAAAAACACAGTACGAACACAATATCGCTAATCCTTAGAAAGCCACTCAACAACATCTGGAAGCACAAAAAACTCCCTTCCTCCCAGTTTAACCAATAACAATAACCCCAAAAGATACAGTACAAAATTCAGGGAAACTGGTATAAAACCTCCAATTGTTCCTGTTGAACAACACGTCATTATCTTCGAAAGCAAAACCTATATGCTTTGTGAAAAATTAGGAGAGGGAAATCATTGAAGTTCGATTGGAGTAGAGAAAAAGCAAAAAAGCAATTGGAATTGGAACTCTTCCGCTTGGGAATTAGAAAATCTGAAGAACTGGAAGAAGAATTACTGGTTGACGGGAGGAGATTGAGGCCTCGGCTCCTGGTTGGGGAATTGAGGCTCATCGACGGCGTTGTTTTCCGGTTTCTGCCGATTCTCCTCCTCCTCCGCCGCCGGCACGTCGTCGTCCGACGAAGCGTAGTCTACCAATGACATTTTTGTTTCTCTCTCTTTCTACTCTTCTCTTCTCTCTCTATCTCCTCGTCCTGTATTTACGAAATCATGACCCGCTCTTCATACCAGTCGGGTTTTTCTCCTTTGACCCGACCCATCCCACTCAGAACGACGTCGTGTAAGATGTAACTCATTACTTTTTCTTTTTCATTTTTGTTTATTATCTCGGTTTTTTTTAGTTCAACAACATTTGAGAGTGAGGCTTTCAAAGCTCTGACTTGGTGGTATTACTGTTGATTTTTATTATGTAATGAGTTAATCTTTGTAGTTTACAAATACATGTGATCTAATCAAGTTTATTTTTTTATTTATTTTTTTTTCAATTTGAGAGTGGGGGGATTTGAACCAAAGACCTCGTGGTTATCATTACAACTTTATATCAGTTGAACTATGCTCTTATTGGTGATCCTAATCAAGTTATCAATCATTATAGGTAAGAAATTCTATTCGATCTTAATAATAATTTTCACGACAAGGACTAAATCTTACAAATTTTAAAATTTATGAACTAAATTGTTACATATTAAAGTTCAGAGACTAAACTGTTACCCAACTAAAAACAGAGGGACTAAATTGTAACAAATTAAAGTTTAAGAATTAAATTATTACTTTTATGAAAGTTCAAGGACCAAAGAAGAAGTTGGTTGAAATCTATAGTTATATTATAGAAGTGGGATGAATGAACCATCCAACTTTAAGATAGTAACAAATGTGTATCTACTTATTTATGCTTAGATAGGCAAAAAATGAACAAAATAAAATAAATTATTTTAAAACTTGTTTTAATGAAGGTTAAATTTTAATAATTATTTTAATAACAAAGCAAATTATTATTTTGAAAGTACGTTAAATTATTATTAACGTTAAAATATCATTTGGGTCCATGTATTTTGAGTTTTGTTTAATTTTAATCAATGTATTTTCAAAAGTCCAATTTTAGTTCATATACTCTTTCAAGAAGTATTAAAATTGACTCATACATGGAGTTTAATGTTAATTTTTCTAAAAAAAAAACAATCTCTATTAGTCTCACTTCTGTAAATTTTAGAAATATGCTCACATTGTATCTTTTCTTTTATGAAAATAATAATTATTATTTAACAAATTTCAATCAAAATCATAAGACAAATCTAAGCTTTAGTGAAAGTAACTAAAATTGTAACAGATCCCAAAGTACAGCGATCAAATGGTATTTCATACAACTTGTTAATGATATATATATATATTGTTCTACAAGATTGTGAAGGCGGAGATTTAAATCTCTAATTTTTTTGGTTGATATTATAATGTCTTAACCAGTTAAAATATATTTGGTTAAGATATAAACACCATAAATATTAGATAATTTTGTAAATTAAACTCTGGCAATCAATAAGTGTTAATTCTTTTTAAAATATCCTTTTATTTATTTGTTTATTTATTTTATGAATACAAGCAAAACATGGTTTGTCAAAGAAGGGCATGATTGCTCTTTTTTAAATTATAAAACTTTTTTTTTTTTTTTTTGAGTTCAAACTATTTGAGACAAAAATAATGACATGACATTAAATTACATTTTATCAATTATGCTTCATATTTCCATCCACAAAATTTGTGCTTGATTTCAATTTGAATTTTATGATTCTAAGAGTTTCAGTTTAGTTTCCATCCACACACCATCAAACAATTTTCTTTCTGTGGCATCTTTTTGAAACACTGAATAAAAATTTGAACTAAGAAAAAAAAAAAGATGGATGAATATGTTAAACTAGCAGAAACACTGATACATTTGGCTTAATATTCCAGATAACCAATTTAATATCTACTGTAAGCTTCAGCACCCTATATACAAAAAGAGGAAAAACAAGCCCCACAAAAATGCTTTCAAAAGAAAACATACCCAACAAAAGTTGCTTTCTCCTTGAAGTTCTACATTCAAAATGAACATGGACAAGGTTACATACAAGAAGATGTTGTTGAAGACCGTTAACGCTGCTGTCCGAGAAGCGATGGCTTATAGAAAACATGAGTTTGTGCAATCTTGATACGATCTCGAGGATCGGTTATCGTTTCGTCCCTCAAAGCTTGAAGAATGGCCTCTGATGAAAACTCCCTAAATATTCAAACAATGGAAGTAATTATCAGGTTTATAGGTTTCTTTCATGTCATTTTCACAACCACAAAAAAATCTGGAGAGAACAAGAGAAATTGAAACTGAATCTGTCCATACCTTGTTATTAATATACTGTAGAGCATCTTTAGAATTGGGCAAAGCTTAACTGGAGCAACAGGCTTGTTATCTTCAGGGTGTAAAACACTCAAGCTAGATTGACTGAGCAATTCATAAAATGCTTTCACAGCAGAAACCCCCTGCAAGAATGATCTCATTCATTCGAATTCACTCGACAGTCGACATATATCTCGGGCGTTAAAGAAACTAATAAGAAAAAAATGATAGCCCCACGAAATCCGAACGGGATGTGTTGTTCAGGATTGGTTTGGTTCAGTTTAGAAATAAGTTGGTATGTGATTCTTTCAAAATTAATAAAAATTCAACTCGAATCAATCTCGATTCTCTAACCCATTCCCAAACCATGAACGCCCCAATTTAAATTTGGAAAAGGCTTACTCCCTATTTTTGCCTTCCCAAACCTGCTCTCTTAGGATTATGCTGCTCCCATTCTATAATACACACATACACACATGCATACTTGATCGAGTCAAAGATGGCCCCCTAATTATCATCCATATCGATGTAGGACATTCAACAAGAGTAACAAGGACAAGAAACAAGTTTTTAGTATCGCAAGCTACCAGAACAGTCCAGAGGGAGATATTTGAGCTTTTCAACTTTGGCCTGGTGCAACCCAAGGAAAACTTACAACAACCTATGTCAAATTATTTTGGGCCATGGTACAACGAGAAAAGAGAATTACTGTGGCCTAATAGTTTCCATAGGTTGGGTTGCTATGATTATTCGGTTGACGGGTTGATAACCTTTTCTTTCAAGCTTCTAGCAAAGTATTTTTGCCTATTTGACCTTTTCAGCAAATTGTAGCATATTCCGAAAAAGAAGTTCCTAACTTAACACACTTGCAAATAACATACCTGAATCATACCCTTGCCTTTGATGCTATCACCCATTTCAAGGCTCAACTCTCCTTCAGCTAATTTTTGCCCATACCATGCATTACGACCTTTCAATAGAGTAACATAAGTGTCAGCCAGTAATGGTCCCGCCAATTTCTCTGGTTCTTCAGCCAATAGATGAGTAATAAATATCATCTCCGAGGTGCAGTGTGCAAAGTATACTGCTTTGCTGGTGGCACTCTCTTTCGTTAAAGCTGCCACCATTCCTGTGGAAGAAATGAAATTTTACTGCGTTAAGCCACAGAGGCAATGAAGATAGATCCATTATGTGATAATTTTTCTCATCAACGCAGCATAAGAGTACAGTTAATCAAACGTCAGTCACAGTAATCAAGTGGGAAAGAGGTAGAAGAAACATTTAAATTCTAAAAATATAATGCTCGTTCAAAGAACAATTTCACTAAAACGTGAAGACTTTTTAAAAATGATCCACATACATCTTGATCGTTCGGTCAATTTTCCCATTTCATAAGCCATCTATCCATGTTACTTAAAATAAATTATAAGAAAAATAGAAACCAAGTTGAACCCTTCATTCACAAAACTTTTACAGTGATCTCGATAAATATGGAACTTATTTAAGCTAAAGATTTCTAAGAACTAGTTCAAACATAAAAAGTTGCAGCCAAGACAGAATGAAAAGACAAAACTATATAGACACGTCTTCTGTGGCTGTATCAAATAGTTTAAGACATTTAATAGACGAATAGGAAATGAGTGTTACCGGCTCCAATGGCATAGACATTCTTTAATCCTCCCATTACTTCATGGGTAACAAGGTCGCCATTGTCCCACACAATGAAATGAGGTTGCCTCAAAAATTTTGCCAGTGATTTTCTCCACTTTTCAGCTCCACAAATTCGAGCATTTGCATATTCCCTATTGTAAATCTCCGAGGCAATATTTGGTCCTCCAAGATAAAGAATGTTTTCGGAAGGAACTCCAGCTGCAAATCAGTAATATAAGTCTCAGGCTTCTGACAAAGGATTCTTGTAGAATTTAAGAACACAACTTAAGGGGCAATACTATATGTTCTCACTTGTCCACACATGTAAAGAAAAAAAAAAAAAAGATATGATCCTGTTTGGGTTCCCCCCTCATGGCATGTTTCAGTTACAAAGCCTCAAAATGTTTGTCATATCCAAGATCATACTTAGGGAGTGCAAGTTTACACATGACTCAGTAAGCAGGAACTAAGTCCTTGGAACTACAAGATATGAGGGAAAAAAACCCATACTATTTGATCCAACGCAATGGTTAAAAGATACAAGAAAAAATATTTCAGATAATGGCTTTACTTTCTAGTATCCTCTTTTTTCAGCTCACTAGGAATTTTTCATCTTTCTCATACTTCCCATTCCACCTGAGCCAAAAACTCAATTAACTTGAGAATATATAACAACTTCTAAATAGTGTAACAAATACCCTTTTCCTTAACAAATTTGGTGATTAGATAATTCACCACTGAACCTAGAAGCCTTTAGACCATAAGTTAGTGCATAATCTTAACAATATATTCTCTAACCAAATATGCCAAAGTAAGGCTCTAGTCGCACAATTCCATGCTACTTTAGCCTTGTCTTTGAATCACCAATCTGTGAGGGCTTCAGGCAGCCACACTCATCCAACAAGGGGACTATTATTACAAACCAAGAGAAAATAATAATATAACAATTGGAACTCAAGATCTCTTACTCTAATACCAGACCCTGTAAAGTTATTACTGCACCTAGAAACTTCAAACTATTACTGATAAGATAGTTTTTTTCACTATCAAGAAATGTAAACGCTGCCAAAACTAAGAGGAAGCAATCTTACTTGCGCTGTTAATCATCTGAGTAGGAGTTATTATCCGTGGATGAGGCTCCAAATCAGCCTCCACACCCTTTGACAAAGAAATGATAACAGGCATTGTTAATCTCTCTTTCCAATACCTCCCCATTTCTTCGAACACTTGGCGGGTATCGGTCGAAGGCAAGCCATTCACCACAATGTCAGCATCCCACACAGCCTCCTGCAAATTGTTGACAACCTTCAAAGGGCAGAGAGGCGTATCAATCATATTCAAGCAGAAACCATCTTTCAATATCTCATCTGCATACAGAGTCCTATCGCCTAATCTAGCTTCTACATATTTCAAATACGCACATCGCCTAATCAATCTTCTCAACACATCTTCCCTTGAATTAATCACTTCAAATAAATGCTCTGCAGTGGCTTTATCCACCGTTCGTCCATGTCTTCTCCAAATCCTTATCAGAACTTTCTCTCTCAAATGACCATAACTCTCTTGCAGCATGGCAATGAAGACACTGCCCCAAGCACCAGCTCCAACGCCGACGATCCTCAGTGGATCCCCATCGGCTTTTCCAAACAGACGACGGAGATCGTCAAGCTTCTCCTCCATTGAACCGTTTGAGTTCTGAATTGAGCCATTTGTATGACTAATTCCATCGATTGCACCAACCATTTTCTTCTTCCAAACTTGCAGAATTAGGAGATCCGGGATTTAAACAACTTGTTTGTGAATCGAATTCAATTGGGTTTTTGTAGGAAAAAGAACTAAACCGTTTTTACGTACCAAAATCGAAACCCGATTTCGCTTTTTCAATCTCCAGCTAGCATTGACCCTAAACAAATCGACATGTGTGCTAAAATTCGAGACCCAAAAAGTAAATTCCTATTGTCTTACTTCATCGACATCGATCAAGAACCGCGTAATCAAGCGCGCAGAAATAAGCCCCACGCAAAGCCAAAATGGCAATTTAAAACACATTTGGCAATCTGCCGCCATGTAGCAGTCAGCCAAGATCTTCGAAGCTTCTTTTACTGGTTCATTCAAATTCAACTTTTACCAAAATTAACCTGAAAATGATATTGACAACAAAAGAAAATCAACTGTAGAACTCGCAGCCAAGTTTTTAGAATAAAAGCACAATCAACGCCGCTGAAACCAGTACGATTCAAGATTTTTCTATATGCAATCCATGGATCTAAAGGTATAAGAGATAGAAAACATGAATATGCAAGTTCAAGATATGATTCATCAACTCATATGCATTGCTTAATGAACATTGGCAGTTGGTCGAATCTGCTCTGCAGTATATTCTTCGATTCTCGAATTGAGAGCGGTAATAAATAATTGAAATAATTGTTTCTTTTTTTGTTTTGTTTTTTTTTTCAACTTCATTTAAATAATCGTTAAGAATCTTACTACATACCACCGTTCAAATGTTGAGAGATCGTCTTTCTGGATTGTCAATATTTAATGTGGATACAATGATTGGATATTGAAGATGAAAAAATTAACTGTTAACATAATATTAAGATCGCCTCCTTTGGTAATTTTTTTTCTTTTCTTCCTTTCTTTTTTTTATTTTTATTTTTTTTTTTATTTTCACAATATTTTGGAAAATAAATAATTGTGGCATGGCATACAAATCTCCTTGCACATCACCTTTAAAATGTTGACAATTAGGAGACGAAAAAAGTTTCTCGTTTTCTAATTTTTTTTTCTTTTTGTTGTCAAGATTTTAATTGAGTGTATAGGAAGATTCCTACATACTCGTATGTAGTATTTAGATGGAAGGTTTCGAATCTCTGACCTGTTCGAAGGTTCATGTCAATTACCGTTGAGCTATGCACTTTGCACTTTAATAATTGTTCCATTTTAGTTGGTGTATATTGTCCAAACTTAGTCTAAATTACATGAAAAAAAAAATAGAACAACTACTAAAGGATTAATATGAAAATAGTATTTTCACCACAGTTAAATTCGGATATTAGAAAATCTCGAGATGGCTAACATTTGGTAGATTTCATAAATTAAACATTAGGGAAGATTTTAATTTATACCTTTAAACTTTGTCGGTTGATCAATTAAAACTCTAAACTAATAATTATGTTAATTAAAATTCTCAAATTTCATAAGTTAACCAATTAGACTCGGTTAATGATTTGTGACTATTTCTAGTTAATTCCATTTAAATTAACTCAAATTTATCTAAATAACATTGTTCTTCTCTCAAAATCCTACCAAATAATTAGCAAGAAAAATTGTCACTTTATTTTTTTTAATGAAGAAATAGAAAATATTAAAACCTACGACTACTTACATGATTCCAATATTTTCTTCTACCGCCAAAGCGAACATAGTTTAGCAGTAATTGACATATACTTTTGATCAAGAGGTCAGAGGTTCAAATCCCTCCACCTCCAAATGTTGTTGTACTAAAAAAAAAGAAAATCCCTCTAACATATTATAGTGATAGTAAAGTGATAATTTTGTATTTAATTTAAAGTTCGATAAGTGAAGTTTCGCTCGATTTTTTTTAACTATGATTTAGCTTTGTTTAGAACAAGGGAGGTTAGAAAAATACTTTTAGCTAACCAAAACATGCACATTCATTCTTCGAAAAAAATTGATTTTTTTTTTTATTTTTCAAAAAAAAAAAAATTCAAGTTTTGTCGACGTAAGTTTTGTCGAGGGTTACAAAAATTGTCGGGCTAGAGAACTTCTGTCAATGGTAAAATCAACCGTCGGGATTTACTTTTTAAAAGTTAATATTAATTGTTAGTGGACTTAGGCTTAGTTTGGGGTTTCTGTAGCTTCTAAAATAATTGCTGTGAGCTGTGCTTTTAAGAAAATCAACTGTATTACAAAGTAAATTAGTGTTTGGTAAATTTTAGCTTTATAGACGAAAAAACAAGTTGAGGTGTTTGGTAAATTCATATTTTAAATTATTGCAGCTTAACTATATTTTTTCAATAAATAAATTTAATGTTGATATTTAATTTCAAAATTTTAAAAGATAATTTCAAAATTATTTTAAGATAATTATTTTTTTCAAACATATAAGATAATTGTTTTAAATTTGATATGATTTAAAATATAATCTTATGTTTAACCTAGATGTTTTTATATTTTGCTAAGAAATATAATTTGCTACTTGTATTGGAAAAAATATTATTTCAATTTAAATAAAAATAAAAACAAATAATTTCAAATGAGTATAAAATAATAAAATAAAAATATGTTCAATTAAAAAAATGATTCACATGAATCAAGTCTAAACAAGGTATAGAGAAATAAATAGTTAGTTACAGATTAGATTTTTAGTAAAGCTAAATAGAAAAGCTACAATTATTAGATTTTGCAAATGAACGTGGTTGAAAAAGTACTTTTATAAAAATTATTTTATAATATGTTTTACCAAACGCTAAAAACGGTTAAGATTTTTTTTTAATCACTTCAACCGTCTCCAAAATCATCTTGGTTGCTTCTCGTGAAATTAGATCTAAGATTAATTATAATTTGGTTCCTTTGAAAGTTTTGAGCCACTAGGATTACATTTTCATGTTGATGTTTACATCATTGAAGTAGTGTCGATGAAACTACTGGTGAAATAATTCAAATGTTGAATTTAGAAACAAATCGATTAAAAAAATACTTTTGGTTTCTACGCTTTTATGAAAGTAAAAATTTAGTTTTTGAACTTTATCATAACAATTTAGTATCTGTAATTTGAAATTTATAACAATTGAGTCTTTGAATTTTAGTATATAATAATTTAATCTTTGTACTTTGAAATTTGAAGCAATTTAATTTCTATCATGTAAAATACCATCAAAATTAAGTGTTGGATTTTATTATGTAACGGTTTAGTCTTTGTAGTTTATGGACACACTTAGTTCCTAATCAGTTTAACAATTTACGTATGTAAAGAATCTCATTAAATCTTAACAATATGGTTTATAATAGGGACTAAATATCTATAAATTTGAAAGTATAAGTATTAAATTGTCACATATTAAAGTTCTAGAGCTAAATTATTACAAAATTGATAGCATAGAGATTAAATTATTATTTTTATGAAAATTTAGAAACTAAAAGTGTTTTCTTTTTTAACCAAACAAATTCTCTATTAAATTTTGATATGATCAAGGTAAATCACTTCTAACTTCTTCGAACTCATCTTGTCTTGATTCGAGGGTTTTAGCATTTGTGATTTAGGGTTGATCCGATTTGCTAGGATTTGTTTACCAACTATTGGAACTCACCAATTTCAACAAATATCCAATTTTGAGGTCATATTTCTTTTTTAAAAAATATCACTTTTGTATAAGGGCATAATTGAAACTTGAAACTTGTCAATGAAATTTATCACTTTCCTTAATTTTAATAGAGAAGTTAATGAAATGGTTGTCTTTTCAAACAATTTCATTGGTGAAGGGATAAAAATAAAACGAAGAAAAATACACTTTTGTCCTTGAGGTTTGTGTTAGGTTTCATTTTGGTCCTGAGTTTCTAAACTCGACAAGTCGATAGGTTTGGATTTTGTTTCATTTCGGTCCCTCCATCTATTTTTCCGTTAAATTTTAGGGCCAGTTGCAAATATAGCAAACCGGCCCAAAATATTTGCAGATTTAGCGGCCCGCGAAAAATTTTGCAAAAATGGCAAAATTTTAAGTTTTGAAATGTGTATTTACTAAAATGCCCTTTCTATCTGATAGAAAATTTTTCTATGACTGATAGAATCTATCGGTGATAGAAATAGATTCTATCTGATAGAAGCTTTCTATCACTAATAGAGATAGATTCTATCAGATAGAAAGACTTTCTATCAGTGTTTGGTAGGTGTTTGCTTTCTATCATTTCTATCACTTCTATCCTATTAATCCTATCTGTGTTTTTTTTATAAGGTGTTTGGTTGTTGTTGTTTGGTAGGTGTTTGGTTGGTGTCATTTGGTAGGTGTTTCGTTTCTCATATTTTCTATCACTGATTGATAGAAAGAGATTCTATCTGATAGAAATAGAAGTTTTCTATCACTAATAGAGATAGATTCTATCTGATAGAGAGTTTTTTATCAGATAGAAAGTGATAGAAAGTCTTTCTATCACTAATAGAGATAGATTCTATCCTTCTATCCTATTTCTATCAGTGTTTGGTTGTTATATCTTATTTCTATCTGATAGAAAGTTTTTCTATCTGTGATAGAAAGCTTCTATCAGTGATAGAAAGACTTTCTATCACTGATAGAATCTATCAGTGATAGAAAAACTTTCTATCACAGATAGAAAGTCTTTCTATCACCGATAGAAAGCTCCTATCAGTGATAGAAAAAACTTTCTATCAGTGATAGAAAGACTTTGTATCAGTGATAAAAGATTTCTATCACTGATAGAAACCTTCCTATCACTATAAGCTTTTTATCATAGAAAACTTTCTATCAGTGATAGAATTACTGCTCTGATAGAATTCTATCCCTGATAGAACTCTTTTCACTGATAGATAGATTTTATCACTATAGAAACAGAATTCTATCAGATAGAATTATATTATTGTTGATAATAATAGAATTCTATCACTACATTAGAACATATGATAGAATTCTATAGATAGATTCTATCACTAGAGTGACAGAATTCTATCTGATAGAATCCTATAGATAGGACATAATTCTATCTGATAGAATTCTATCCCTGATAGAACTCTTTTCACTGATAGATAGATTCTATCACTAGAGTAACATGATTCTATCAGATAGAATTCTAGATAGGACAAAATTATATATGATAGAATTCTATACCTGATAGAACTCTTTTCACTAATAGATAGATTCTATCACTATAGTAACGGAATTCTATGAGATAGAATTATATTATTGTTGATAATAATAGAATTCTATCACTACATTAGAACATACAAATAGAATTCTATAGATAGATTCTATCACTAGAGTGACAGAATTCTATCTGATAGAATCCTATAGAGGACAGAATTCTATCCCTGATAGAACTCTTTTCAATGATAGATAGATTCTATCACTAGAGTAACGGAATTCTATCAGATAGAATTCCATTATTGTTGATATCTATTTTATCAGATGATAGAAAGTTGATAGAAAGAAACTTTCTATCTTATCACTGATAGATTCTATCAGTGATAAAAAATTTTCTATCAGATAGAATTAATCGGTGAAATCTGAGAAAATCCCAAACTGATGAAATCCAAACCTGCAAATTAATCGGTGAAATCTGAGATCCAAACCGTGAAATCTAAGAAAATCTTTTCAATAAAATCCAAACTGACGATAACAGTCTTTCGAAGAGCGGTATATTTGTGAAGTCGAGAGAGCGGAATGACGTTTTGTTCGATATCTGATATTTTTCGGCGACTGGAAGAGGCATCGATGGGCAGTCAAGATCGAAATCCGTGAAACCCGTTCGAAAATGAAAACAATCGATGATCGGAAAAGAAAACGAGAGAATATCAACCGTTAACAGCGGAGAGTCGTCGGAGGAAGCCTCCAAAAGTGATACCACAGCTCCGAGTCAGAATCCGAGTTGGGTTGAGGAACAGTACTGACTCGTCATCCTCCTCATCATCATCAACAAGGTTGGCTTTTAAAAGGAGAAAATTGAATAATTGCGTGTGGGTAGAAGATGACAAAGAAAATTTCAAGTTAAGAGCAGACGAATAAATTTAAAAAGAAAGGAAGAAGGGGAATAGAAGAAAAAGGGTGATGGTTTGGGGACTTTTTTTATTAAAATTGCAAAAAATAAAACTTATTATTAAAATAAACCAGAGAGCATGCGCGCAAGAAGAAAGAAACAAGAGATGCGCGTGCAATTAGGGGCAAAACGGGGATAAAAAAAATTAATTCAAAATTTTTGCCATATTTGCAAATATTTTTAAAAATTGCTATATTTGCCATTATTTAGGCTGATATTGCCACCCATTACAAATATCCTAAATTTTAACGTGACACAAAAAATATTTTTTTAATTTTTAAAATAAATAATATAAATTAATTTTAAAAAAATATTATTTTTTATTCTCTCTCCTTCTTCTTCGTCGTCTATAAATTTAGTGGAAAATGTTTTCCAGGATCGTTTTGAACCAAAAAATGTTTTATTCTTTTTTATTTATATATTTTTTATTTTTTAAAGGTTCTCCTTTTCAGTCCATTCCGAATAAGAATTAAGAACACACGTTTCTCTTATTCGCTAACCTGCAAAAGCTCTAGAGTTGCAAACGGCCGTACAACCATGAACCATCAGTGAATCAAATCCGCTGCGTTGTCCATCTAGGAAAGAGAAGAATCGAGCACCAATCAGGTCTGTGACTTTGAATCCTTTCGATTTCTTCTGCATTCATCGACTCGAATTTCTTCTGTTCCTATGTTTATGGTTACTGATTTCGATATCATTGCACTAGATTTTTGTTCTCCTTCTTCCTTCTTCGTTTTCTACAATGATGTGCTCCTCGCCGTGCAATTTGGAGATACTCTGATTGAATCTGAGCCTTAATGTTCACTGTTTCCTTCATATCATTCCGTTTACATCGTCTCGCTTTCTGCAATAGAATGAGTACAGGAGTTTGATGCGCTGGATCTTTTGATTTAATGCAGAATTTTCATGTTGCTTTCTGAGAATTCGTAAGGTTAGAAACGAGTAGTTCTAATCAGGACTCGGCGATTAACTCTTGAACGATGGCAGCGTCGGCAAAAACTCTCGCTATTCCGGATCAGTCGAATAATGGCGACTGGACGGTTGTTTTACCTCGTCGTGGTAGGCAGAGGAAAAATTTTCCGAAGCTCAAAAAACTAGAAGATCAGCGGACTTGGTCTCCCACTGATCAGACCAACGATACAATCAGGGAATCGAAACTGTTGCAGAAGATGGAAATCTGTATTAAGAAAGTTGAGAGCTCCCAATTTTATCAAACTCTCGTTGATGAGCTTGGAACGATGCCGGTCTTGGAATCCTTGAATAGGGTTTTGGCCTTGGAGTCAAAGATGGGGATGGTTATCTATGGCGTGGGAAGCATTGAGAATTATGAAAATCCTCGATTGCAGCTCAGTCTTGCAATATTGTTGAAGAGAAAATTTAGTTGGATTGGAAGTTTAGAGGTGTTCGATCCAATTCTTTCTGCAACCGAATGTCGGGTAATGGAGTCCTTTGGTTGTTCTGTTCTATCAGAAAACGAGCAAGGAAGGCGATGTGCACAGAAGCCAACGATGTTTTTTATGCCCCATTGCGAGGCAGAGTTGTACAATAATCTTTTACAGGAAAATTGGACAGTGGAGCTATTGAATCGTGTTGTGCTGTTTGGAAATAGCTTTGAGATCTATGAGCAGTTTGTATCTGAATTCAAAAACTCACCCGTTGTTGATTCGGCAAAGTACATCTTGGCCTCTAGAAAGTTCACACGCGAGATCAAAATCAAGACACTTTCAGATGATTATTTTGGTGCTTTCCATGATTCAAGTTGGCATTTTTTCAGCCCTGTTTTACCGACAGAGCTGCAATTCACAGATCTTTAAGGGCATTGTCTAGTGCTTGGAAAAACAGCCAGGTAAATGCAGTGTTATAATGAACATGGATTTTGATCTTTTCCTGATTGTCTCTCATTTCAAAGTTTTGGTAAATACCAAATATAGGAATATTTATCATTTGTGCCATGCTTGACTCACATTCCAATATGTGATTATTTGGTTCTATGCCGAAGACGAAAAGAAAGACCAGAAAGATGTTTCATCGATATAAAATAGACTCATCGGCATCTATTGCAAGGAAAAAAAAGCTTTCTTGAGCGTAGAGATTTACATTACCTTACATGAGAACCCTTTATCTCACAAGTCACAACTATGATGAACTGAGTGTACACTAGGTAGTGCGAAGGTAGGTAACAATGTAGTTATTCTTGCTAAGCATATCAGTGAATATCAACTCACCATACTTGATCAATTGTTTGAATTATATATCATTGTAGACCTTGATTGTTGTGCTTTTACTTTTAGGGTTAATATCAATTAAACTGTATGGCAAGTTCATAAAGATCTTGTACATCCAGGTCAAGGACCCGTTACCTGATCCGTTTAGCTTCTAGCTTGCTTTCATTCTGATTTCAGATAAAGATTTTAGATAAGGACTCGTTACCTGATCCGTATAGCTTCTAACCCACTTTCATTAAGATTTTAATACGGATTAAGTTGAGCTTTTAGTTGGAGAAGGTTTTTGTTTATAGTTTTCTTTTACTTCCCACCATTGACAGTGCTGGAAAGAATAGATTTGATATAATGTGTCACAACAATATTGATGCCAAAGAACAGTTACTTTGGAAGTTGCAAAAGTAACCCATCATTTGATTATTTCAATGTTTAGGTTTACCTACTATGCAATATGAAGTGAGAGTGATGCAGAGCAAGATCCTCTTTCAAACCCCCCCTCATTTAGTTGCATCTTGTTTTAAGCTCTATCATCAAACATACTGGCTATTGCATTATCTTACTCTTGTTATCACAGGCATTTTTGGGCAAAGTGTACAAAAGCTTTGGTAATCTTTTTCTTCTGCATCTTGGAATCCAATGATTGTGATGTTGGGATGAACTCCAATCAGTCTTCTTAATGCAAATTCCACATTATTATGTTTTTTAAAGCTTTTTGGGATCAGCATGATGTGTAGTTTCGAAATCAACTTTTTTAAAGGAATAACTCGTGTATAATTGTTGGAACTTATTACAGAGAACAAGAAGAGGGGTAGGAATTAGAACATAATATATAACAATAAGAGTTGAATGAAACATTATTTTAGACATAATTCCATGTTCATTTTGGAATAAAATATCAATACGATATATTTAGGTCTTTCTTAAAATCCTCTTTTTTACTTTTCAGTTTGGCCTTTGCAAATTTAAAAAACTATTGAAGTTGTCTTTTCTCCAAAATGAATGAAGGATGATAACAAATAGACAATAAACCTTTAACTTACAAACCATACAATCATAACCTTTAAAATGCAATAAAACTATAACCAAATATGCCTATTTTGAAACAATCTTCTAAACAATGCCCTAATAAATGTATGAAAAAGGAAAGACTCCCTTGCTTCTAAATAACAAGTGCACTTATATGAATACAAAAGTATTTGTGCTCAAATAGTCACACAACCAATTTTGCAATACTAAACTATTGTAAAAAAATAATAATAATAATAATAAATAAATAAATAAATAAATTTGCAATACTAAACTACCCACTTGAACTATGCGAGGTAGGTAAAACATCTCTACTTCCATTTTCTTCGAAAGGTCAAAGGTTTTACTCATTCTCAAAAAAGAAAAATGAAAAAATAAACATGTCAATCAATCAAAGGTTTTACTCATCTCAAAAAAGAAAAATGAAAAATAAACATGCCAAAATCAAACAAGGGCAGATTAATCTAGCACATATACCACATCTTTTTATTTACACATCACAAATATCAATAATATACAACAGCTACCCAAGGAACATGATCATTTTTTTAAGTTGCTTTCATCATAGCCTACAAAGCAATTTTCAATTTTTCCAGTGATTGACTAAATATAAAAAGAGTACTTTGGAATCTAAAATCATATGATTTCAATACTTCACCATACCAGCAGCTACTGTGTGAGAGGAATGCATTCTAGCTCAATTTCAAGGATACCTCTCTCCACATTCTGCAATCTAAGAGATATATCCTGTCTGACCTTTCCATCTACAAGGTTAATGATTCCATCTTTTACCAATGTATTGTCATTACTTGCCACCCATTTTCCCAGCTGCATCGATTCATCAATTGTCGACTTCTCATAGGCCTTGGTGGCAGCGACCAATGGTTGAATGTCGATTTCGGCCTCACCCATAAAGTCATCAGTAGAAAATGTGTCCTTATCATAGACAAGCTGCAAAAATCATCATTTGGTATCTTACTAACTGTAAATGACCAAATACAATCAGACGCCTAAGAACATATGATTATGCAAGAGGTTCCTTGATGAAGCTGCAGAAATCATTATTTGGCATCTTACTAAATGTAAATGATCTAAGACAATCAGAAGCCTAAGAACATATGGATAATACAAGAGATTCCTTGATGAAGCTGCAGAAATCATTATTCGTTATCTTACTAAACCGTAAATGATCCAATACAGTCAGAAGCTCAAGAACATATGGGTATGCAAGAGGTTCCTTGATGAAGATGCTTTTGGCAAAAAACAATGATAAATTTGGAATAAGAAGAGACTCAACTTTCTATAAAATAGTACTCAAATTTTTATTTAGTTGCTGAAATCATGATTTGGTTATCTGATTTTTTTTTTTTTGATAAAATGATTTCGTTATCTGATGTTTTAACATTTGCCAAAGATACAGTTTCTCACCACTTTTAGCGGAGGGATGTGCTCGGGAATCGACAACATTAGGCTCTCGTTCCAAACTGGGTTAAGGTTGTTCTTTATGACGCGAGTCCTCACCGACTGCAACAGATAGCAATAGAAGTCACTACTAAATAAAAGTGTAGCTGATAACAATCTTCACTCTAAAATATGGATCAAAGTAATATAAGAGAGAAGCTCACTTGGTGACCCAACATGAGAATTACATAGGGATCGCTGGTCACCACGTCTCGGACAGCTAGATTCATGCCTCTAACCACATTGACCTTAACCAACCCAACAAATTCAACCATACCTGCCTACAAACATTACATCTAAAGTAATAAGATGCAACATCCATATCAAACAAAAAATTTAAGCTGCAACACTTGCTTTGCTTTTATTTCCCTCACTTATCATGTTCAGGTTTCAGTCTCTAATCTCCAACATAAATTGACTGCTAACTCAAAGTTCCTACTTTAATTCTTCAACTGTTCATTGATGGAGAACGTGCCATGGTATGCATTTATATGAGATAAAATAAATTCTTGGCTAATCAGAGCGTTCTGAACTCATTAGAACTGAAAAGTTTGCTCATTTAGTCCCCTCTTCTTGAACGTGTTGTCAATAACTTAAAATAATAAGGATCATGTGATATGTTGGCTCAACATATCACATGATCCTTATTATTTTAAGTAATTCTCAATTTGGTTCTTAAAACTTTTTAAAATTCTCATTTTTATCCTTAATATATTAAGAATTCTCAATCAAGTCATCCCATAAAAAATGTGTTAATACTTATTAATAAAAGGACGATTTATCATTAAGCTATTATTTTATTAATATATCTGGACAACAACTGGGAAGATATAAATTTTGTTGATGGATGGGTCAAATTTTGAAGATGGACGGGTTGGATTTCATAAGTCAAGTAGCAACAGAGTGGTATACCCACATGTCCAAATATGCTAATAGAATAATAATTTAATGATGCATCAATTTTTTGTAACAAAAATTTTAAAATCTATTTAAGGAAGGTCGGATTGAGAATTTTTAATTCATTAAGGGTCAAATTGAGAATTTTAAAAGGTTAAAGACCAAATTGAGAATTACCTAAAAGATCAGGTCCCGTTAGATAACCATTTGGTTTTCGGTTTTTGGTTTTTGAAAATTAAACTTATAAACACTACTTCTTTGTTTTATTATCTACCTTCTCATGTTTTCAAAAACCAAGTCAAGTTTTGAAACCTAAAAAAAGTAATTTTCAAAAACTTGTTTTTGTTTGGAATTTGGCTAAGAATTCAAATGTGTCCTTTAACAAAGATGAAAACCATTGTAAGGAAATTGGGAAAAAACAAGCCTAATTTTCAAAAACCAAATGGTTATCAAACGGGATTAGGGATCATTTGACATAATTAGCCCAATTTTATCAACCCATTTGAGCTAAATATGTTTGATACACAACCATCATGAGTTGACCTATTAAACATTAGAATGGGAAAAAAAATAAATGACCTCATGGGAATGAGTTTGAACCATGGTAGCTATATACCTAAGATTTAAAATCCTAGTAGAAAGATCATACGATTGTTTTGTAAGATTAGTCAAGGTGCATGATAGCTAGCCTCAGACACACAAATTTAGAAAAACAAGAATCTATTTTATGCCTTTCTAGACGTCTGGTAACATTCCATTTTCAGTAAGTTCTAATCTCAAGGTCACCAGCACCAAGTATTTCAACAATTCATGTATAATAAACTTTTAAGCACATGCCAACATTTGAATTTGCAGGAAATCGAAATGAAATGAAGCACTGGAGCATGAAACCAACTACAAAGTTTTGGAAACTTCACAAAGCAAATTAGAGAGCAAATCCTATTCCTTAAGAAAGCTCATTGTGTCTCGTTTCAAAATAACCTACGGTGTATCAATCTGAATCTCAGAGAAATATGCAACCGAACATGTAACATGTTCATTAAATTCCATTTCAGTAAGATGCAATAAATTAATGTATTTCACGTCATTTGTTCACTCAATGCAGACTATCCTATCATCCACTATCATGCTTAAATCAACTCATACTGTTTTCAAGGTCAACTTGATTAAATTTGTAAGGGAAAACTAAGTAGCCATAGATACTGTAGTTGTAGACAGTATAACTTCAGCAAATTGTCCTTAAAGTATGCCAATTTTTTACAGATTGGAAATGTTCCTTGCTTGGAAAACGTGTCTTGTTATCTGTTGTATCACTCTAAATAAAGATAACCGTAATCTTCTATCTATGAACCATGAGTTTTATCAATGTGCAAGTGGCTAAACTTAACTACCCTAAGATCAAAACGGTCTATCTATGTGTGTTTTGTTCACCTCTCTAATTTCCAATTCAAATATCTTATATCTTAACTTCTAGCTTTTCAACATACTGAGCTCCCAAATATAGCTCAACACATTACCTGGACTTAACGTCTAAACTTCTATTGTCGTGTTTGAGGATTGTGGTTTAAGAAGATACCTCTTGCTTGTACTTTTTCCATGTGTGGTGCATTTGATCCTTATTTAAGCCTTTTCTTTTCTTAATTATATTTACAATACATTTTTTCTAGAAAAATTTAAACTTGAATTTAACCCAATTAGACCTCCCCATGAATCAAGCCAATACTCATCAAAGTATATTAGGACACTTCCATACTTGACCTCATCAAGTACATGATAAATAACCACATGGATCTGCGTACATGCCCCAGTTTTAATACTCTTAAAACTGTTAGTTTTATAAATCTCGAAAATCATTTGGTCAATGATGGAAGTTGAACTTCCAGGTTGAGGCAAAAAATTCAAAATAAAACGGAATTTGTGATCACCGCACTCCACAATTTGAATGCTGAAGGAAATCATTAATAAGAAAAATCCACTAATCAAAATGCATGATAGAAAGAACAGTTATTACCGATGTTTGTCTTGCGACCGAAGGAAAGCCCTTGTCAAAACACTTGTGTTCACTATCTCTTCTTCCCCGGCTATTGCGAAATGCATGCCCAATGCGATGCCTAGTAGCTTGTTTGTCATAGTGCCTTTTGTCCTGGTTACCGTTCTTGCTTGAAGAGTTACTTTGAGAGCATGATGAAATCCTTTTACTAAATGAGTTGTTATCACAAGAATTATGATTATTGGCGTTATAAAATTGCAGCAGTTCATACTTTCTCCTGAATTTGCAAAAATGTGATTCTTTAATACAATGTCCTCAATATTTCAAATTCCTCGATACATGAAATAACATGTGCTAGCAATACCTTATAAAATCAAAGCGCTCCTCTATGCAGGAATCTGGTCTTGGTTTTCTATTCATATCTATGATGCCGGCTTCATACTTCTTGTTTACATTTATGTTTCCGCCCATGCTTATCAAAGTATTGACTTGTTCATCCGTCCAATTATCTAGTTTCACTGAGAAAACCTGGCATTTATTGTTGATAAATTTAGATCATCAAATGCATTGCATGAGATATGAGCCTTCAGTATTGAAATTTAAAGTTAATATGAAAGTATTAAACAGAAATTACTTCAAAATTCAATTCAGGCGGTCGATAAAATTGAAGGGGGAAGTAGATTCTACCGGGAATAACTATCTTCAAACTACTAAAGATCAACTATTTATAATCCCTACTGAAACAAGTTGAGGTGGAAACAGTTTTTCCTTCATGCCTTATCAAGTTTCAGCAACTAAATCTCGAATCTTCCTGATAACCCAAAGTGTTGAATCCAAAATTCCTTTTTTTTTCTTTTCATGCATATAACTTGAGTATTACCACTCCTTACATCATGCTCATGGACCACCGTTACTAATCCCTGAAGTGGCTTTGTCTGTCCAAAGGCCGACTTCAAGAGAGAGCAAGGGTTCTAAATTAAGGTTCCCACCTAGGGCTTCAAAGCAAGACTTTAGAGGGTACCGCCAAATATCCCAATCCCTAGCCATCAAGAGCACCCCTTAGGGTGCATCCATTATCTTTTTGTCCGCCAGAAAATTGTCCTCAACAGAAATTATGCTAATTTTCTGAAGTCAGAACATAAACCATCCTAAACATATATGCTCTAAACTTTAAATACTCAAAATTTCCCACCACCATGACCAAGGTTCACAATCAAAATATCCGTTCCTCATACAATTATTGTGCCAGATTTCCTTTTATTCATTTGGGTGCACTGTTTCAAAGTATTTTGACGATTGATGATGAGCATAAAATGATCAAAGGTTATCTATTATTTAGATTGTGATTCTAGAGCGTCAGACTTTTTGACAGTGTTCTTCAGCAATGTTGATTTTGTGACCTACTTTATGATATCGTCTAATGCCATAAAATTTTTGTAATATGGAAAGCTTATCTAAAATGATCATGTCATCAAGCAGCATGGTCGAGACATACTTTACATGTTTGATATTAGAAGAATAAAAAAGCCACAAGAAGAAAAGGAAAAGAAAAAAGAAAAAGAAGAAGAAACCTTAGAGATATGAACTCCAAGACTTCTGTGTACTCCAGAACACTTTATACAGATAAAGACTCCCAAATTTAACGATCTGCATCCATAAATCAGAGGTTAAGTACAAAAAATTGAACTCTTGACATTGAAATATATGTCCAGAAGAAGTGTCAGTAGATATCAAAGGTAACAGTTGTTACATTTTGTGTGATGTAGAAACCACCTAAGACACCAAGAGTGATAAAAGTAACTGATCCTTTGTAATTTATACACATTAAAGAAAATTTTCAGGAGTGACATAAAGTGGCCTAAAGAGATTTAATGGTCTACCCAAGTAGATTGAGATCCCAATTCCCTCATAATAGCCCATTTGTTGCTTCCGGAAGCAATCAGAATAGAGATCTCAGCAACGCTCTACCCCTACTCCCTCCCTCCCTGTGCCCCAGAAAAGAGAGAAAAAGAGGCATGCTACATATGAAAATGGTCAGTTGACTGAAGTTTAATCCACCTATTTGACCTCCGAATAACTGACATGAGGGAGGAACCTCCAATAGAGAATTGCTTCCCCATGGGCTCATATGAAAGGAAAAGAAAGGAAAGAAACGAAGGCAAAACAGAAAAACTGCTCTATTAATGTCAGAAGAAATTTGAGTCAAAGGAATGGGAACTTCTCTCTGGAACAATTCAATGGCACTGAGCTTTTAAAATTTTCATCACATTTCCCACACCCCACATTACAATTTAATTAGGACTTAAAGGAGAAAGAGAGTCAATTTGCAACTTTTATGAATGAAAAACTAAATAAAAAGCTGGCTATGAAATAAAACATTTAGACTTACACCCATTTTGGATCCGGTGATCCACAATCTGCACAATACTTATTACCAGACTGATGCAACAGATCTTCCAATCTTTTCTGAGGGCCTGATTGAAGGCAACATAAATTAATATAGTTGACAGAGCTTCTTCTACTATATCGGTTGATGATATAAGAATAAGAATACTATAAACAGAACTCATTCCAAAAGAACATAAGAAGAGCGCATGACCATTATCAATGAGAAATCAACGCAACATTCTAAAAAGTAGAAACACATGTATGCAACAGAGATGAGAATGGGAGAAACAAAAACTTCTCAAACTTAATCAGAACAAAAAATATAACTAAAATCAAGAAAGAACGTGTTCAAGACCTTAAAATTTGGATTCTATGAGTTTATAATATACAGCAACACTAAGGTGAACTGCTCCCATTCTGAAACTAAAGGGTGCTCAGTATAGAATGTGGGAACTGGAAGCCCCAAAATAGTGAAGGAAAGGAAAACTTAAACCAAATTGAGATGGTTGCTATCATTTTGATATTCGTGGGAGGAAACTAAAGGTGTGTCATCAAGAAAATGCAAATGGACACAAATCCTATTTTGGCGAATAGTGAACCCCTTCAATCAGACCCTCATCGACCCCAGTGGAAAAATCTTGCTAAAGCAATTTCTAACCGGAAGATGAAAAAGAGAGATCACCTCGTCTTAAGAGGGGAAATCTTACCATGCAAGCTTACCATTAATCAAAACAGATTTTTTTATTGAAGTTAAAAATGATCCCTAGTTCACTAATTAATTAATCTCATGAATATGAGTATGAATGGAAGACATATTACTGGTCAAAGAATCAGCAGGTTGACTAGATTTTACATTTTCTACAATTACAATTTTTTTAGGATCTAGCTCCATCTACTTTCAATATTATGTGCAATTACAGTTATAGAGATATTGAGAATTGAAGATATAATACCAGAGAGCTGTTGATCCTTTTTCCAGTTCCAGTTTTGCGTTTCTGAATCTGAACACAAAAGATCAAAGAGAAGTGAAGCAATGAAACAGAGTGAAAGGTTTGACAGCTAAACTAAGTATTCTGATGTTACCAAATCTACAGTAAAAGATCATTAATTAAAGTTCAAAGATTCCTAACTCAGTCATTAATTAATCTCCTGAAGTTGAGTTTTTTTAGGAATGGACAACATATTACTTGTCATCGACTCGGCAGGTGGACAAGACCTTATATTTCCTACAATTTAGACTTCCTCCAGGATTAGGCTCATCTTCTTTCAAAAATATTCCTTAATAAGTGCTATTGCAGTTTTAAAGATGTTAAGAATTGAAGATATAATACCAGAGGGCATTCGACTCCAGTCCCAGCCTTGCATTTCTGAATCTGGAAACAGGAGATCAAAGAGACAAGCGCCTGGCACATTTGAATCGTGTCAAGGAAATTTCAATATATGGACGTGCATGAGCTAAGATCTTCATAGATCAGTAACAGTACATACATTCTCACTTTTGTAAAAGCCATATGAGTAATAACACAAGAATTTACATAGCAGAGAACATGCCCTAACGGTCCATTTGAACAAATGACAAATACGTGTCTACCCAAAATGCTACAGTACAAATTCCTGTATATTGAAGAGGATACCCATGTAGTATAAATGTCAATCCTATACGTTTGTGCGATTATGTCTACACCCTTATTTCTCCACAACAAAACAGAAAAAAAATCACATAAGATTGAACGGATAAGCTTTCAGTGAATTTTTTCAGTGAATTTACAGTACACCAATTAATTATATTATAATTTCTCAATAGTTTACAGTAAATGATCAAGTTTTTCTTTGATGCTTCGAGTATTGCACTTGTGTATCCAAGGTCTTAGTTAACCAGCTCAAATTTCTCAACTTTTGGCCTTACCATCCGTGTCCATAGACAATCTTAATTTTCAATTTCACACAGTTATTTTACTTCCTAAAGAGAGACCCTTCCATAACATAATCAAATGGGACAACTGCATCCAAATCCCAGTAGTTTTTCTGAGTCAATAAGAGACTTATTACACCCAAAAATAATCTGACTTAATTACTATTGAAAAAAATGTTTTTTAGTACAATAAATGTGGAAGTAGGAATTTGAACCTCTAACCTCACATGAAGGAGTGGAGACCTTAACTACTAATGCTCAGGTTTGCTATTAAAAAATGGGTTTATTACACATACTCACCATCATACTTACTCTCATAAAGGAAGTATTTGAACAAATTTTTCAATGATTTGATTTTGTAATATACCAAATTAAGGTTTAAGAAGTATCAGCTGGAAATATGAATTATGCTCATAGGAAAGATTACAATGGTCAAAAGAATACCATATATTTCAAATTATTAAGAAAGGGTTCGATCTTAAATTCGTCCACACTAGATCTATCTCTTCACCTAACCTCCACCTCTTTTATTATAGTCTGTACTCCATCTCTTTTACTATAGTCCATACTCCATATTTAATCTAAGAACCAGTTCTACCTCAAGTGATCTAAATCTTTGTCCACTTAGCATATAACTTCCAAGTGGTATCTAGAAGATCTAAAACCTTCCATTGAACATAAACTTGGAAATTCATCAACACACTTTAAATAGCAGCTGATTTTTTTTTTCATCTTGACTATGAGGCACATGTTATTTTGGATGGAATGGAATACGTTCAATATGATCAAGATCATTCAAAATGCTTCTCGTAAATGTATCTAAAGCTTCCCAATACCTATAGTTTTTTTTTTTTATGAGAAACTGAACCGTCAATAAGAAAATCAAAGATTACAAAAACAAGCGAGAGAGCATACAAAAAAAACAACCCAGCAAAAAGGAGCCTCAAAGCTAAGTATACAAAAAGTGGCTTCAATTCAAAGTAATAAGACCTAGAGGAAAAATACAAAAATTCTTATAGACTGATGCATAAAAAGATGCATCTGCTCTTTTGAAAGAAAGAGAAATCCAGTTGATTAATATTCAACCTAATCAACACTTTCAAACCAGTCACTTTGGCTACAGTAAGGCCCCTTAACTTCCTATTGGATGATTAACTGCTCTACTGAGAATTGATATTCAAATTTTTATCCGTACACAAAGCCTCAAAGTTTTCTTCAAGTATTGGGTAACACTAGTACATCCACCAAACAAAAGTTAAGTGAGTTTCACGTTCTGATATTACTAGAATTCCATCCCTTAAATTCCTCTCTCACAAAATTAATCAACACCAACACGAACATATATTTGGCTATGGAAACTAATAATCATTTGCAGAGATGATAAATACCTGAAACGGCATTTGAATCAGAATTCTGCTGCTGGGTAGTCATCTCCAGCCTCAAATAACGTGCACACAAATCATGAAAGAATGGGGCAATCTGAAAACAGCCATTCTCTTAGCTCATCCACTGGACCCCGTTGAATTGGGTCTTAAAATCTAAAACTCGAGAGAGAGAGAGCACAATAAACATAGTGGATAGGAAATCAAAGGAGTTCTTACAGATTCACAAAATGACGAATGAAATGATAGCCTAAATTTACATGATTCTGCCCTGGCTTCTTCTCTGCACGAAACAAAATCAAAATGCACTAACAAGCGAATCAAAAACCAAACCCCAACACTTCGGTGCCTAATAAACCAAATACCCATAACAAACAAGTTGTATATCATCAATCCATGCTTACCGTTCGAGAAATTAAAAAGGAGAGGCGCGGCGCTAACGATTGCATTTAAAGGACAATCTGCAGATGGTAATGAATAAAAAATGCTAGAAATCCATTCATAAACGAAAAATTTCGAAGAATTATCGAAAACCGCAAAACGTATCCATCTTCGACGAAATTGGGTGGATTTAATGCAGAGAAGAAACGGAAATCAGAGAGAGAACGATAATATCAGAATGTGTTTTTCTTTGCTGAAAATTTTGGTTCGGTTAGCAACAAGATTCAATCGATTTGAGGAGAAAAGAAATGGGTCTGATGATTTTCGAGAAATTTTTCATTCGTTTTCGTTCGAGTCAACGTAGTTTCATGGTGAATATGAAATGGATGTGATGTGAGTGATTCCAGAAGATAATAATAATTAAATAGTTCAAAATAAAATAATTAACAAAGAATTAGTTCAGGATAAAATAACTAACAAATAATTAGTTCAAAATAAAATAATTAACAAATTCTTTTTTAATTTAAATAAATAATATCAAAGAAGAAAAGGTCAGAGGGTGGAATTAGGTAGAGACAACAGTACAAGCCACGCATCCAATGTACGTCGTTCAACTTATTTTTTAATGACACAAATGCTTTGTCTTAAGATTAAATTTAAGTTAAATTACAAGTCAGTCCCTCAACTTTTTAAATTTGCATCAATTTGGTATTTTAACTTTAAAATGTGTCTAATAAATTTCTAACTTTCAATTTCTCTGAATTTTAAAAATGTCTAATAGATTCTTAAACTTTCAATTTTGTGTCTAATAAGTCCTTGATACATTCAAAATTTTTAAAAATTAATTAATCTATTAGATAAAAAATTGAATTTTATGTCTTGAGATCCTAAACTTCCAATTTTGTATGTAGTAGGTCTATGAATTTTAAAAAATGTTGAATAGGACAATAACTTATTAGACACAAAATTGAAAGTTGAGAGACATACTACACACAAAAGGGAAAGTTTAAAGACCTATTGATTACTTTTTAAAGTCTAGAGACCTATTGGACACAAAATTGAAAGTTCATAGACTTATTTGACACTTTTTAAAGTTCAAAGACCAAA
This sequence comes from Luffa aegyptiaca, assembly GCA_017139565.1. Taxonomy (NCBI): domain Eukaryota; kingdom Viridiplantae; phylum Streptophyta; class Magnoliopsida; order Cucurbitales; family Cucurbitaceae; genus Luffa; species Luffa aegyptiaca. The sequence continues at coordinate 15,186,504 of CM029403.1, forward strand.
TTCTCTGAAATTTCAAGGACTAAACTTGTAATTGAACCTTAAATTTATAATATAATTTTAGCATTATAGTGCCATTTTAGTTTATAAACTTTTACATTTGTGTCAAATTTATCTGTAAACGTATAAAAAGTATGTGATAAATCTCTAAACTTCAATTTTATATCTAATATATTTATGAATTTTAAAATGTGTCTTTTTTTTTTAATTCAACAAATTTAAAAATGTGTCTAATAAGACTCTAATATATTTATGAACTTTTATGTCTAATAATAGGTCCTCAACCTATTTGACATTTTCTAAAATTTACAAACCTATTGGACTCAAAATTGAATGTTGAATGTTTTACTAAACACAAGTTTTAATTTTATGTCTAACAAATTCATTAATTTTAAAAATTGTTGAATTTTTCAAGATTCTATTAGACACAAAATTAAAATTTTGGAAACTTATTTGATATTTTAATGTTCAAAGATTTATTAGATGCAACACATAAACATTCATGGACTAAATTTATAATTTAACCTTTAATATTAAATTTTGATAGTTATGTCCACTTTTTTTCTAAAACATTACATCACACATGAGATCAACCTTCAAAACCATATGATTATCATTGATGATACTATTTAAAAAAAAAAAATTGAGTTCAACAACACGTGGATGTGAGGATTCAAACCTCTAATTTTTTTTATCAAATATATATGTTTTAACCAATTAATTTCTTAGGTTGGCAGTGATCTGATAACTATGTTGATTTAGTATCTTAATGTTAAAAAAATTATATGTTCCATATATTATGAATTGTAATTTTATGTAGTAGTTTAGACAGTGATAGGTGCTTTGTAAAAAAAAAAAAAATGGTGACATGGTATATATATGAGATAAGAGTTAGTTGTTTCAACTAGACATAGATGAATTGGAGGAGAAAGTAGACAATTAAATAAAATATAATGAAAATATTCTTTGAAAATAATTTTGTATCTTGCATATGCCATTTTGTTTTATCTAGTTTTCAATTTTCCTCAATTATATGAGAAGAATTATGTTACCTAAGAGAAAAACAATTGAAATTTGTCTTGGAAATTTTGGACAAAATTTCCAAATTCCTATCAACTCGTTATGTACCATAAGCTTGAAGTAAATTAATTCTAACATTTACTAAAAGGAAATTATATATTTGAAAAATATTAAAACATGAAGGACTAAATTACATTTTTTTTTTAAACATAGACTGAATTGAAAAAGTGTTCAAACATTAGAGACTAAAACATATATTTAACCAAGTAGAATATATTTCACCTAACATTTTATTAAAAAAAAAAATTGTCAGCAAATGTTCAACTCCTTTATGTCATTAAATCATTCTTCTTATTAAATTAACTTAATATATCAAACATTTAAAATGACGATAGGAACAAATATTTATAGCGAGAGACATATCTATTATTGAACTTCTATTTTTTTTTTTTTTTTTTTGGTAATAAATAAACATCATTTTAAAATTTTTATTTTTAAAACTAATGCATAACTTTAGCCAAAATTAAAACAAGAAAAATCCAATTAAGTTTATGAAACCATATTAGATCCTAGTGATGACTGGCCATAAGTCTACATAGGTATATTGTTGAGGCAAAGAGATAAGGGGTAGGATGACTTGTGAGAGAAAGAGAAAAAAAAAATAAATAAATTCACGACAGTGGGGTGTTGTGACCAATTGATACTTGAGATCAGTATTTAGATCAAAGTGGTTTGAAGAGAGTTAAGGTGGAATTGCATACATATATACGGAGTAAGGTACACTATTTAAAGAATTCTCCATCACCACTTGGCTAATACGTAAATGATACAACAATGAGGAGTCTATCAATAATGAGTAAATGGCTCAACTCGTCTAAGACCAAACTTCATTAGTTGAATTGTTTAATGACTTTCAAGCTCTTCCCATCGATCAACTCAAAATACTTCCCCGCCATATGCAATTGACACATGGCCTCGATAAGGAGCCACATGATAGTCAATGTAACCATGTTGTCCCTACCCATATAATACGAATCAAACTCCCTTTATATTATTATGCTTTCTTTTGTGAGACCCATATGCAATTTGCATTGCTTTTCACCATTAATTAATTGGTCTTTTGAAAATTTAAATGAAAAATGTTGGAAATGGCAAACATGTAGGGCATACATGATAAAATATTGAAACCTTTGTGACATATATAGTTTATATTCTATGAATGATTTGAAGATGATTAAGTTAGCATATGGTCCTACCCCTAAGTCAAAATGCTTTTCCATTTCAAACATATTCAAAATCTTCTCCCTCCACTCATTCAAAGATATTCTTTTTTGATGGAAGCCACTAACATTGGTCTTGTCTCAACTTCTTGATCTTTTGAATGCCTACCCATTTTTAATTACATGGTTGAATATTAATCGAACTAGTAATTTATTAGGGTAATTGTAGAGATATTGTTTCATATTTTAACGAGAATGTCTTAAATTAAGTTAATTTATAAATTTAGACTGATTTACATAGGGTTAATTTGAGTATAGTTGAATGTATATATGACATCAATTATCCTTTAGAGGTTAATGATTCAATCTTCCCACCTCGTAATTGTTGAACTAAAAAGAAAATTACTATTTTGATTTCTATGCTTTCAAAATGTTCATTTTGGTTTCTGTTACGGTTAAAAAGTGATCGATTTAGTCTTTTCATTTTCCTTTTTTCTCTTTTTTTTTTTATATTAATTTTTCTAGGACACTTTGTTTACTAAATTTCTTGAAATGTAGTTATAACTTTGTATTAACTTGGTCATTTTTCAAAAGTACGGAGACCAAAATATATATATTTAGTTGGGTCGGTTGCAAGGATAGCAATATGGGCCAAAGTAATTGCAAATCTAGCAACCCACAAAAAAAATTGCAAAAATGGCAAAATCTGATGGTATGTGTGTTGCATTTACTAAAATACCTCTCCAGATTTTCTGTCACTGATAGAAACTTTTTCTATCAGTGATAGAAAGATATTCTATCAGTGATAGAAATCTTCTATCACTGATAGAAAGTTTTTCTATCAATGATAGAAACTTTCTATCAATGATAGCTCAACGATAGAATGACATTCTATCATTGATAGAAACTAGATTTTCTATGACTTCTATCCTTTCGGTGTTCTAGTTCTATTGTTATATCACTGATTTTTTTTATCTTGTTTTTTAGATGAAGAAGGAAAAAATTTTCCTAGATTATGAACCTGAGGAGAAAAGCACAAAAAGGAAATTAAAATACAAAGGGGAGGAGTCATCCAAAAAGAAGAAATAGAAGAAAGATTGTCAAGGATACAATTGAATTGCAGTGGATTGTAGTGTTGTATGTATTACAATTTCTATGACTTGCATTTTCATTTAATGACAAACTTTATTAAATCTAAATATATGTGTTCTTGTATGAGTAAGTATCTGTGTTCTTGTATGAGTTGTTGTGTATTGATGTATATAGGAAAAAAAAGTTGATTTTGATTCTGATAGATTCTATCAGTTCTGTCAATGATTCAAAATTCAAATTAAGACATGTTACCACTTCTAGAACTCACTCCCGAGTGAAAAAATGAGATTGTTACATTTAATTGAACAAGGTTTTCTATCGTATTGTTTGGTTTCGGATAGAAAAGCAATTAGTGATAGAAGATTTCTATCACTGATAGAAAAATGTTCGACCAATGATAGAAAGATGAGCATTATGAACTGAATAAAAAAAAATTACTTGAACAAGGTTTTCTATCGTGTTGTTTGGTTTCTGATAGAAAAGTTTCAATAAGTGATAGAAGATTTCTATCACTGATAGAAATTTTTTCTATCACTGATAGAATCTATAAGTGATAGAAATAGAAAGACTTTCTATCAGTGATAGAAAGATGAGCATTATGAACTGAATAAAAAAAAATTTACTTGAACAAGGTTTTTTGTGCTTAATGATAGAAAAGTTTCAATGAGTGATAGAAGATTTCTATCACTGATATAAAGTTTTTCTACCAAAGAATTTCTATTAGTGATAGAAAGATGAGCATTATAAACCAAATAAAGAAATTTACTTAAACAAGGTTTTCAATCGTGTTGTTTAGTTTTCAATCTTCTATCAGTGATAGAAAAAATTTCTATCAGTGATAGAAAGATGAGCATTATGAACTGAATAAAAAAATTTACTTGAACAAGGTTTTCAATCGTGTTGTTTGGGTTTTGATAGAAAAGTTTCAATAGTGACAGAAGATTTCTATCACTGATAGAAAGCTTTTCTACCACTGATAGAATCTATCAGTGATAGAAAGATTTTCTATCAGTGATAGAAAATTTTTCTACACTGATAGATTCTATCAATAAAAATACAAAAAATAAAAAATAAAAAAAAAACAGACGAGGAAGAAAAAGATGCGCACGCACCAATCAGGGGCAATTTGGGAATATAGAAAATTCATTTAAAAACTTTGTCATATTTGCAATTATTTTAAAATTTTGCTATATTTGCCATTATGTACCATAATTTTGCCACCCATTACAATTATCCTATTTAGTTCAACAACATGGGAGAACATGAGGGTGGTGATTTAAATTTTCAGTTGATGATATATGTCTTTAACTAGTTGAGTTATGCTTAGGTTGACATTAATTTTATATCTAATTTATGGGACTCCTTTGAATGTTGATATATATATATATATATATATATTGTAGTTCAACAATATGTGGGTCGGGAGTGGAAATTCAAACATTTGACCTTCTAGTTAAGATCATAAAATTATAACAAATTGAACTATGCTTAGATCTGACATCATAAATTAACATGTGTTTGTGCGATGTGTCATGCATTAGTTTAACTTGGTTAATCATGGAGATTAACCTAGGATCAAATTTTGTTGTTGAGGGAGTTAATTGAAATTTTCCCAGTCTAGAAAGTAAAGGAGATGAAGAAGAAGGAGAAGTAGAAGAAAAAAAACAAGAAAAGAAGGGGAGAGAGAAAGAATTAAAAAAATATATTTAAATAATAATAAATTTATTATTTTAATATATTTTTATTTAAAAAATTAAAAAACTAATTTTTTATTAAAATAATAGTGTCACGTGGATTTAAAAGTAAAAAAAAAATTGTTGTCCATCTCATCAAACACGATATTATTCCACATCATTGCCTTACAAATTCCATAATAAATTTGGAAAGAAAATGAGAGTATATCAACAAAAAAAAATAAAACAAATTCCAAAGTTTATCAACAACGAAACAGTAGAAAAGAAAATGCCAAAAGTAGAACAAATTCCAGTCAAAAAACAAAAATCAAAACCGCAATTGAATGAAAAATAAAAAATAAAAAAAAGAGAAAGAAATAGAAAAGAAACAGCAACCCATCGAGTGAGTCGCTTTTGTTCTTCGCGCTCCCCTAGAGAAGCTTCGTAGTCTCAGACTTTGGGGGAGACTGATTTCTTCAATGCGTGAGGCTAGGGCATTTGAAAGACTGATTTCTTCCAAGCGTGAGGTTAGGGTTGGATTACACGCATTTTTTTTTTTAATTTTTGAAAACGAAAACCCGTTTCTCAAAACGTTTTTTTTTTCGCTTTTTTAAATTTCTTAAGAATTCTAAAAACGTTTTCAAAAACTCATTTGGTTATCAAACATACCCGTTTTTTTTAAAACAGAAAACTAAAAACCAAAAAACTGAAAGCAAATGGTTATCAAACGGTCCCTAAAAAACGAATTAGTAGTTACCAAACACACGTCTTTAAAAAACCAAAAACTAAAAGCTAAAAACAGAAAATAAATTGGTTATCAAACGTGTCCTTAAATTCTCATTTCTATTATTTGACATTTTGATAAGAAAAAATACAATGTATATTGACAATTTATGTTTATTTATTTTGTCTATATGAATTGCACCTATATAAGAACGAATAGGCTAATTCGATGTGTCACCTCCGCCCAAATAGTTGTGTTTTATCGGCAAAAATTGCACCTATTCGACTTAAAAGTTTAATTTTTAAATATATTATGTATATTTTGTAAAGTCAAAATTTGAAGAACCACCTTCATTGTCCTAACATTTCTCAATGGACACCTATACTCAGTCGCATCCCAAAGATTGAAGAACCACCCTCTGTTATACAAATTTCTTTCAACGAACACCTCAAGTAACATCCCAAGTTTACCTTACTACATAAAAGACATTACTAAGTCAACTCAGTTCTAACCGAATGCTTCGAAAATTTCGACAACATACATACATTAGACTAACCCAAATTTTGTTTAAACTGCTAAACAAGAAAAGCACACTTCCATACGTAAAACCACTCAACCACAACCTCACTTCAACCCCGATCAACCAACACAGGCTAAAAAAAAAAAACGAATCAACCAACACAGGCTCAACTAAGTAAACTTTATAACCTTGCTTTATTAAAGCATACACAACAAAAAGCAAGAAAATGATTAACTAATTCACGATTCAAAATTATTACAAAAGAGCCAAAAGTCTAAATCCACCTAAAGTCTAAAAACGAGAAACTAGGATCTTATCTCAACAAAGCAAAGTAAAATAAAGAGATAACTACTCAGGTCAGTCATTCCTCACGAGTCTCCACCTTAGCATCATTGGGCTCATAATGATCCTCTTCAAGTATAGTTTCGGAGAAAAGAGAAAGAGGGTTAGTACAACCATGATATTGGTGAGTAGCTCACACTGGGTGAGCCATCAAGCAACAAACACAATCATCATACTTCTCACAAACATTCAACTTGCTTATTCAGAAACCAACAACACGAGAATACCGCTAGCATACTTAAGCAAACAACAACTACACCTGACAACACATGAATTCATGCAACATGCTTTGCACTCAACACATTCACCCCGCATCATGCAACGCACCTCTACCCGAAACATGATTTTCACACGCACCTAATAGATGATTTTCACATCATGTAACGCACCTAACACATGATTTTCACGTCATGTAACGCACTCTTAACACATGAATTATGTGTCATACAATGCACTCTTAACACATGAATTATGCGTCATACAACAATGCACTCTTAACACATGAATTCCGCATCATGCAACACACCAAACATATGAATTATGTATCATGCAACACACAAGAAATTCGTTGTCAGGAATTGAGCAACACACAACCCACAAATTTATTAACCAATTACTGTGGGTCCCACAAACTTATTAACTCTTATTATAAGACTTTATTGTGGTCCGGCAGACTTACTAACTCCTACTTGTATATTTAAGAAGGGAACGGAGAAACCAGAAACTCTATAACAAGAAATTCATTCACAAATTGGCTTAAAAAATGGTGGTGAAATTTTCATCATGTACAACATAGTCGCAGATTGTCTGTTGATACATTACCAGAATCCAGAGGCTCATTGACAGGCACCATAGGTGCCTAGGTGGTTTCCATACTCAGCATTTTCAGAGAAATTTTCCTCAGGTAATCTGACTGAAATCAGAAGATAATAGAAGAATTGGTGGGAGTACTCAAGAGATCGCTAAAACAATGTTGTATTTAGTGCAAGAATACATAACATACTAAAACAGGATTTATTAAAAGTCCACATGTACAAGTCGTTATAGAGAAGTATGCTTCAGTACACAACTAAATCTCAGGCACCAAATCAAATTGGAAGCTTGTTGTTATCAGCAAATGGGATAAACATAAATGAGAATACGTTTATTCTTACATTCCTTGATTTAAAATATAACAAAGTGAAAAGGAAATACCTGACTGTTGGCGCCAGTATAAACCTCTTCCTCAAACCTTTCAACAATCTTCCTCAGCTCACTCAATCCATCAGGACCATCAACAGGAAGGTGCCTCTTCAATGTCTCCATTCTAACATAAAAATGGAAAACAAAATGACTAACTAGTTTATTAAACCAAAAAAGCATGAGAAGCTGTTCGCGAAAGGAAAACCACAGAGTAATCCATGTCCACGATTCAAAATATTAGATAGTCTGAAGGAATGTACTTCAGAACGGTCAAGAAAAATTCAACAAGATCCATACTGCGACAAATAACTTATGCTTCTTATCTTTAACGAACTGTTTTCGCATCTATCAGTTATACCCAAAATCTAAGAAAAAGGTCGAAGATAGTTCTACATTTCCAAAGTTTTTCTGTTCATAGTTTACTTGACAAAACCATCCCAGAGTAACTATACCTAAGCAATAAACTATGAAACAAAAAGTTATAAGAGCTCAAACACATTTCTCAAATAATATATAATGGTAGATCGAAAAGCAAGAAAAAAAAAAAAAAAGTAAGAAATCATACATCTTCTTAACAATTCGTTGTCGAGAATCGGGCTGCAATTGAGACCTCCAATCGCTGGCCTCGATTCCGGTTGAGCTGCCACCTGTTGTTGATCGGGGACCTCCGGCAGCGCTGAAAGGTTCTTTGCCTTGGTCAGGTCTCCGATTATTTGTTTCCATTCAAAAGTTTGACCTACCAGAAAAGATTGTGTCAAAACCCCAATAAAAACGCAGAAAGAAAGGATGACTGGAGTCCTTCATGGGAACCAACCTTTTAAAATACTTACAAGTTGAATACGCTGACGCGATGAGGAGTAATCGATTGCAGGAAAAGAGGGGTCTAATTCAAAGATCTATGTGGTAATTGGGGAAATCAAGGAGAATCCGAAAGAAGAGATAGTGATCGAAGGCTTGTTACTCACTTGGCGTAATTGCAAAAGGGTCGTAGATGATTTAGCAAGCCATGCAAGAGAACGGTGAGTGTGGATCGAGGAGCATCGCCATGCGTGGAAGATAAACCCAGAAAGAAACGACCTGTTCTAGTCTTGTTCTTGAAGAGCTCTTTCAATGCTTTTCTTCTCAGAACTTGCGAACCAAGTTTCTCTGTTGGTTATATATATATTTTTCAATGAAGTGTAGAAATTCCATTTGGTATTCCCACTTGCAATGTTTCTGAATCTGATCCTTAACTTTTTTTTTTTTTTTTTCTTTTGAAATTTGAAATACGAATCATATCCCAATCCATTTACCCTCACTTTTTTTTAGAAGGAATCATTGAAGTGATTAAAAAATAATCTTAACCGTTTTTTGTGGTAAAACATATTATAAATTAATTTTTATAAAAGTACTCTTTCAATCAAGTTCATTTGAAAAAATTCAATAATGGTAGCTTTTCCGTTTAGCTTTCCTAAAAATATAATCGGTAACTAACTATTTATTTGTTTAGACTTATTCATGTGAATCATTTTATTAATTTAACATATTTTTATTTTATTATTTTATACTCATTTGAAATTATTTGTTTTTATTTTTATTTAAATTGGAAAATAATATTTTTTCCAATACAGGTAGCTAGCAAAATATAAAAACAAACATAAGATTATATTTTAAATCATATCAAATTTAAAACAATTATCTTATATGTTTCAAAAAAATAATTATCTTAAAATAATTTTGAAATTTTATTTTAAAATTTTGAAATTAAATATCGAAATTAAATTTATTTATTGAAAAAATATAGTTAAGCTGCAATAATTTAGAATATTAATTTACCAAACACCTCAACTTGTTTTTTTCGTCTATAAAGCTAAAATTTACCGAACACTAATTTACTTTGTAATACAGCTGATTTTCTTAAAAGCAAATTATTTTAGAAGTTACAGCAACCACAAACTAAGCCTTAGTCCTAAAATGGATATAGTTTTAGGTATAGTTTTGGTGCTTTTTATTTTGAATCCATTTTTTTAGAAGGTTAAATTACATGCTTAGTTTTTTTTTCAAAAAAAAAAAAAAATACATGTTTAGTCCTGAACTTGAAGAGTTGTGTCAATTTAGTGTCTGAACTTTAAAAAGTTTCAAATAGATCCTCGAATTTTCAATTTTGTTTTCAATAAGTCCCCAAACTTTAAAAAGTAGTCTATAGGTCCTTAAACTTTCACTTTTGTGTCCAATGGGTTCCTCAACTTTTAATTTTGTATCTATTGTAAAAAAAAAAAAAAAAAAACTTTTAATTTTGTATCTAATAAGTCTTTGACCTATTCGACATTTTTTAAAATTCACAAGCTTACTAGATTCATGATTGGAAGTTTAGAGTTTTAATAGGCATATCAATTTTATAAATAGTAGATTGGTTCATATTTTAAAATCTTGAAAATGCCAATGACCTATTAGACACAAAATTAAAAGTTTATGGACCTATTAGACATTTTTAAAGTACAGGGACCCATTAGAAAAAAAATTAAAAGTTCAGGGAATTATTAGACATTTTTTAAAGTTCAGGTTTCTAATTGTTACAAACCTTGAAAATTTATGGACTAAACTTATAAATATTTTTTTTTTCAATTTTGATATAACCCCTCAACTTTAAATAGTCTTTCACCTTTTATTAGATTTTCTCAGTATTTTTTTTTCATTGAAATCTAATTGAATAAATCATGTTGATTTAACTAATTAATATTATTTTTTTAATATTTTTAATAAATATTTTTAATTACATTGATTTAATATATATGTATCCACTAATTTTTTTAAAAGAAATACGCAACATTATTTATTTATTAGTATAATTAACTTTAATCAATTATAATTTGTTGATTATAAATATAATTTTAATTAAATAATATAAAAATATATTTTAATAAATATTGAATATATATATATATATATATATATATATAAAAGAAGAACAAGAACAAGAAGAAGGAGGTCAGCGAAAGAGAGAAAAATATGCTAGGTTAATAAATTTTATTTTTGCGAAATTAAAATTTGTATAATATAATGTGTTATAAATTATATGATATTGTAAAATAATAATAAAAAAAAATTATAACACATAGCATGTTTATAAATTAATTAATAATATTTTATATTCAACTTAATATTTAGTTGATAACTACAAATAATTTATCATTTATAAATATATTATCAAACACATTTTGAACCATTATTTAAATTTAGATCCAATTTCTGAATCTACTCTGTTTTCATTGAATCTAACTTTTTATGGGACTCTAAAAAGTTTAATTATGTTGTCTATGAACTTTGAATGTTGATATATATATATATATCGTTCGACAATATGTGGGCCAGGAGTGGAAATTCAAACATTTGACCTTCTAGTTAAGGTCATCAAATTGTAACAAATTGAACTAGGCTTAGATTCGACATCATAAATTAACATGTGTTTGTGTAATCTGATGTGTCATGTCATTAGTTTAACTTGGTTAATCATGGAGATTAACCTATAATCAAATTTTGTTGTTGGGGGAGTTAATTGAAATTTTCCGAGAAGAAGGAGAAGTAGAAGGAAAAGAAGAGGAAAAGAAAGGGAGAGAGAAAGAATTAAAAAAATAATAATAATAACTTTTTTTATTATTTTAATATATTTTATTTAATTTTTTTTTTATTAAAATAATAGTGCCACATCAGCAAACTGTTAGGATTTAACAGAAAATTGGACGGAGGGACCAAATGTGTAACGAAATCCAAGAGTAATTTTGTTGAGTTTTAAAACTCATGGACCAAAGTGTAACTTGACCCAAACCTCACAAAAGAATTGTTGTCCATCTCATCAACACAATATTATTCCATATCATTGCCTTGCAAATTCCATAATAAATTTGGAAACAAAATGAGAGTATATCAACAAAAAAAAAAGTAGAACAAATTCCAAAGTTTATCGACAACGAAACAGTAGAAAAGAAAATGCCAAAAGTAGAACAAATTCCAGTCAAAAAGCAAAAATCAAAATCGCAATTGAATGGAGAACCAAAAAAAAAAGAGAAAGAAATAGAAAAGAAACAGCAACCCATCGAGTGAGTCTGCTTTTGTTCTTCGTGCTCCCTAGAGAAGCTTCGTAGTCTTAGAGACTTTTGGGGGGACTGATTTCTTCAAGACGTGAGGCTAGGGCATCTAAGGACCCGTTTGGTAACGTTCTCGTTTCTTGTTTCTTGTTTCCAATTTTATTAAGAAATCTAAGCATTTAATAACTATGTATATTTCTTGTTTCTTATTTTTTAGAAACACTCCCAAAATTTGTATAGAACTTTTGGGAACAACTAAAACTAGTTTCTCATTTTTTGTTATTGTTTCTTTTTATTGAATGTATAGGTGTTAGGGTCATGAAATTCTATTTTTCTTTATTAAAAATGAAGAAACAGAAACAAGAAACGAGAACGTTACCAAACGGGCCCTAAAAGACTGATTTCTTCAAGGCGTGAGGTTAGGGTTGGATTACACAACATTTTTTTTTTAATTTTTGAATACGAAAACCCGTTTTTGAAAACTTTTTTTTTTTTTAAACTTCTTAAGAATTCTAAAACGTTTTCAAAAACTTAAAAACAAAAAACTCAATTGGTTACCAAACATAACCGTTTTTTTAAAAAAGAAAACTAAAAACCAAAAACTAAAAACAAAATGGTTATCAAATAGCTCCTAAAAAATGAATTAGTTACCAAACACACCCATTTTTAAAAAAACCAAAAACTAAAAGCTAAAAACAGAAAGTAAATTGGTTATCAAACGGGTCCTTAAATTCTCATTGCTATTATTTGACATTTTGATAAGAAAAAATAGACAATGTATATTGACAATTATGTTTATTTATTTGTCTATATGAATTGCACCTATATAAGAACGAATACACTAATTCGATGTGTCACCCCCGCCCAAATAGTTGTGTTTTATCGGCAAAAATTGCACCTATTCGACTTAAAAGTTTAATTTTTAAATATATTCTGTATATTTTGTAAAGTCAAAATTTGAAGAGCCACTTTCATTGTCTTAAGTATTACCTTACTACATAAAAGACATTACTAAGCCACCAACGCAATTCTAACCGAATGCTTCGAAAATTTCGACAACATACCTACATAAGATTAACCCAAATTTTGTTTAAACTGCTAAACAAGAAAAGCACACTTCCATACGTAAAACCACTCAACTACAACCTCACTTAAACCCCGATCAACCAACACAGGCTCAAAAAAAAAAAACGATCTCGCATCAATTACTAATCAAATTAAGTAGAACAACTAGTAGAAAGTTTTAACTAAGTAAACTTTATAACCTTGCTTTATTAAACTATGAACAACGAGATCAAGAAAATGATTAACTGATTCACGATTTAAAATTATTACAAAAGAGCCAAAAGTCTAAATCCACCTAAAGTCTAAAAACGAGAAACTAGGATCTTATCTCAAGAAAGAAAAGTAAAATAAAGAGATAACTACTCAGGTCAGTCATTCCTCACGAGTCTCCACCTTAGCATCATTGGGCTCATAATGATCCTCTTCATCTGCAAAGTATAGTTTGGGAGAAAAGAGAAACAGGGTTAGTACAACCATGATATTGGTGAGTAGCTCACACTGGGTGAGCCATCAAGCAACAAATAACACAATCATCATACTTCTCACAAACATTCAACGCTTATTCAGAAACCAACAACACGAGAATACCGCTAGCATACTTAAGCAAACAACAACTATACCTGACAACACATGAATTCATGCAACATGCTTTGCACTCAACACATTCACCCCGCATCATGCAACGCACCTCTACCCGAAACATGATTTTCATGTCATGCAACGCACCTCTACCCGAAACATGATTTTCACGTCATGTAATGCACTCTTAACACATGAATTGTGCGTCATCCAATGCACTCTTAACACATGAATTGTGCGTCATCCAATGCACTCTTAACACATGAATTGATGAGATGAATTGTGCGTCATACAATGCACTCCAAACACATGAATTGTGCGTCATACAATGCACTCCAAACACATGAATTATGCGTCACACACAACACAGTAAGAAATTCGTTGTAGACTAACTCCTACTTGTATATTTAAGAAGGGAACCGAGAAACCAGAAACTCTATAACAAGAAATTCATTCACAAATTGGCTTAAAAAATGCTGGTGAAATTTTCATCATGTACAACATAGTCGCAGATTGTCTGTTGATGCATTACCAGAATCCAGAGGCTCATTGACAGGCACCATAGTCAGCATTTTCAGAGAAATTTTCCTCAGGTAATCTGACTGAAATCAGAAGATAATAATAGAATTGGTGAGAGTACTCAAGAGATCGCTAAAACAATGTTGTATTTAGTACAAGAATACATAACATACTAAAACCGGATTTATTAAAAGTCCACATGAACAAGTCGTTATAGAGAAGTATGCTTCAGTACACAACTAAATCTCAGGCACCAAATCAAATTGGAAGCTTGTTGTTATCAGCAAATGGGATAAACATAAATGAGAATACGTTTATTCTTACATTCCTTGATTTAAAATATAACAAAGTGAAAAGGAAATACCTGACTGGTGGCGCCAGTATAAACCTTTTCCTCAAACCTTTCAGCAATCTTCCTCAGCTCACTCAATCCATCAGGACCATCAACAGGAAGGTGCCTCTTCAATGTCTCCATTCTAACATAAAAATGGAAAACATAATGACTAACTAGTTTATTAAACCAAAAAGCATGGGAAGCTGTTCGCAAAAGGAAAACCACAGAGTAATCCATGTCCATGATTCAAAATATTAGATATTCTGAAGGAATGTACGTCGGAACGCTCAAGAAAAATTCAACAAGATCCATACTGCGACAAATAACTTATGCTTCTTATCTTTAACGAACTGTTTTCGCATCTATCAGTTATACCCAAAATCTAAGAAAAAGGTCGAAGATAGTTCTATATTTCCAAAGTTTTTCTGTTCATAGTTTACTTGACAAAACCATCCCAGAGTAACTATACCTAAGCAATAAACTATGAAACAAAAAGTTATAAGAGCTCAAACACTTTTCTCAAATAATATATAATGGTAGATCGAAAAGCAATAAAAAAAAAGTAAGAAATCATACATCTTCTCAACAATTCGTTGTCGAGCATCGTGAGACCTCCAATCGCTGGCCTCGATTCCGGTTGAGCTGCCACCTGTTGTTGATTGGGGACCTCCGGCAGCGCTGAAAGGTTCTCTGCCTTGGGCAGGTCTCCGATTATTTGGTTCCATTAAAAAATTTGACCTACCAGAAAAGATTGTGTCAAAACCCCAATAAAAACGCAGAAAGAAAGGATGAATGGAGTCCTTCATGGGAACCAACCTTTTAAAATACTTACAAGTTGAATACTGACGCGATGAGGAGTAATCGATTGCAGGAAAAGAGGGGTCTAATTCAAAGATCTATGTGGTAATTGGGGAAATCAAGGAGAATCCGAAAGAAGAGATAATGATCGAAGGCTTGTTACTCACTTGGCGTAATTGCAAAAGGGTCGTAGATGATTTAGCAAGCCATGCAAGAGAACGGTGAGTGTGGATCGAGGAGCATCGCCATGCGTGAAAGACAAACCCTGAAAGAAACGACCTCTTATAGTCTTGTTCGTGAAGAGCACTACCACCTTTGTATTTTAAATCATGTGATTTAAAATTCAAAAAATGATTTAAAATTCTTTATCTTATTTAAAACAAGAAAGATTTAGCACGAATGTATTTAAAATTTTGTGATTGTCAAAAAAAAAAAAAAAATGTATTTAAAATTTTGTGTTTAAATAGTAATTGGAGAAGAAAATAAAGTAAATGAATTATTATAGACTTTTAATTTAAGTTATTAATAGAAAATAAAAATATGATAAGGATAAATAAATAATTTAACTCTCATCCCCTGAAATCCTGCAAAATCTGATAGTTTTAGTTGAGAAATTTTTTTACATAAAAACATGATTTGAAATCATTTTAAATTTCAAATCATTCTCTCTCATTTGATACCAAACAACAGAATTCATTTCAAATTTATCTTTCAAAATCAGAAGGTTCCAAACACAACATCAATGCTTTTCTTCTTAGATCTTGCCAACCAAGTTTCTCTGTTGGTTATATATTTTTTTTTAGAAATTCCATTTGGTATTCCCGCTTGCAATGTTTCTGAATCTGATCCTTAATTCCTTATCTTCAATTTTTTTTTTATTTTTTTTTTATTTTTTGAGAAATCTTTACCTTCAAAATTTCCTACCCTTATATTTTGAAGAATCACATACTTTTTTTTTTCTTTTGAAATTTGAAATACGAAATACGAATCACATGTCAATCCATTTAACCTCACTTACCATCTTTTTAGGTGCATTTAGATGCGTTGATTTTGGAAGCAGTGATTAAAAAATAATCTTAACCGTTTTTCACTATAAAACAGATTATAAATTGAAGATAATTAACTATTTATCTTCTCTAACGTTTTTTAGACTTGATTCATCATTTTTTTTTTTAATTTAACATATTTTTATTCTATTATTTTATACTCATTTGAAATTATTTGTTTTTATTTTTATTTAAATTGAAATAATATTTTTTCCAATACAAGTAACAAATTATATTTCTTAGTAAAATATAAAAACATCCTAGGTTAAAACATAAGATTAACTATACTCAAAATGAAATTGCATATAAAAATAAAAAGCATAAGAAGAGATAGACAAACATAAAACTCATGGTTTTGTAATATGGTATAGAAAACCTTAGTCCATGAACATAAGTGATGCCTCAGAATACTTTATTCTCATGTTCAATACCAGAAACCTTGTACTAAACAAGAAAAAATTGTTCCTCTTGTCAAACTTCACTTTGATAACCTGTCCCATGGAGCTAACCTATAGAAGAGACAAGGGTTGAAAACTAGATTGTAAACCAGGCTGCTTTTGACCATATTCATATAATTTTCTTTTGGGTGAGCAATTATTGAAAGAGTCTGTATATTTCATAGCCAACTGCTGATGAACTGAGGAGCAAAATGTTTGAAGCCCATCATCCAAGTTCATCTACACTTTTTGATAATTGATGCACAAAATGTTCTACATCTATATCTATATCTATACTATATTAAAAAGTGAGGATGTAGGAAAAACATTTTTGGACACTTTTGTCCTTTTTTTCCTACCACTCAAATAAATAATATATTAATTAATTAATAACTAATTATCAATAATAAATTTATAGAATCTTAAAGGTTGGAATACTAAAGGTTTTTCCTACCACTTAAATGATTTTTTTCTTTAATTTAATTCAAAATGTAAATTTAAAAGTTTTATAACTCTCACATTCTACTACTATAAAAATGGGTTTCTTTACCATTTTTTCATCACACACCTACAACTTTATTCTTTATTTTTGTTCTCTCATTGTCTTGCTCCCAAAAGCTCTCCAATCTTCAAAACTTCTTAAGATGATATATTTTTCAAATCCAAGATAGGAGGAAGGACATCCAGAAGCTCTACATATGGTTCTTGAAAGATCAAGAAAATCTCAATTTAAGATGAACCCCCTAGGTAATAGTATCGTGCGCCTTCGAAGTAACATTAGGGAAATTTCTTGGTTGTTGGTGTTACATTCAAGATGCAAAGGATGCATGTGTTGTTATCTATATCCCAGACCTTAGGAGTTGCAACATTACAACTCAAGTTTGATAAACTTGAATAACAGTGTATCTGTCTATCAATTGTGATCAAGTTAGCAAATGTATTTGAAGAAACGAGTGTATAGCTAATGTCTTTTTTTTCTTCTTTTATAATTAGTGTATTTTTTAATTTAAAATGTTTATTGAAAAAATAAGAACTTATTGATCAATTACAAAGTATGCTTCTTTTGTTAGAAAATAATCATGTACCTAATGTCACACAAATTTTTAAATTAATTATAAACAATACATTAATTAATTATCAATAATAAATTAAGAATTATTTATCCACCATAACTTATATGGAATATGAACGATCGGAATACAAAAAGTTTTATCATTCCACATTCTCCAAGAAATTAAATAATTTTTCTTTGATTATAATTATAATATGAAATCAAATTAGTAAATTAATTTTATCTTTATTAAGGTTGAAAAAAATTGTCAAAAAAAAAAAAGTTGAAAAAACAATACATAACAAAAAGTTAGCATTGAAAGATTTAGAGTTTTTAATTAAAAAAAAGGTAATTAAAACAAATAATTAGTCCAAATTAGGTAAAATAACTTTTTCAAAATAAAAAAAATGAAAATAACTATATATTTTTAAATTGATTTATTAAAAACAATAAAATGTAACATAAAGTTTACTTAGATTTTGGTGTATGAGATAATGCAATTTAAATGCACTCATAGAAATTAAATGCATATATGGAATGTGAAAAGGTAGAATGTAAAAAGTTTCCTCCATGTACATAAAATTAAATTCTAAAATTAACATTTTTAATTATAGAATATAAAATTTTTGGAAGGTCAAAAGTTTTATAATCATTTCATTTCCTTCAACCCTAAATTTTTCTCTTCTTCTTATTTTTCACAACAATTTGAAAGTTCAAATTTAAGAAAATTAAGATTTTTTTTTTTTTTTGAGAAAAAATTAAGAATACAAGTAAGAACATTAAAAAAATATGTATTGATAATAATTAAGAATAATTGTAAAAAACAGTTAAAAAAATTGTACGAAAAAAATATTGACGAATAAGAAATGCATAAGTTAATTTTGATATCATTTTATGATTGTAAGAAAACAATAATAACTATTTATATAAAAACCACAATTAACTTAATTTTTTATTATTAATAACAATTTCTTTTAATTTTTTCATTTTTACAATTACACTAACATGCAATAATGAAATAAATTTATCTATTTATAATATAGAAAGAACTTATGAATTTTTTTAGAAAAAATTTAAAATTAAAACACATGTTAATTTTGTTAGATAATTTTTTTAGTTCATATAATTGATTTTTATATATATATATATATATAATGAAGTGTGTTAAAAAGTCATTTTTGGATTACTCCGTTCCTACCTTTATTTCTAAATTTACAATCATGTCATCGACATTAATTAATAATAATAAATTGATTTTTATGTTTGCAATTTTTCTTTAACAATTGAATTTAGTACAAATAATTTTTTTTTTTTTACAATATTATCTTTGCCCTTTTATGCAATACTTAAACTATAAACTATCCTTAAAGTAAAAATCTAAAATTAAAAAGAAAAATTGACTCCCTTAAGTTGGAGGAGTACTAGAGTTCACAAATTTGTGGATTGAAATATTATTATCTAACTTTAATTTTCTTCTACTATCTTCGCTAAAAAATGACTTCCATAATTTGTTTTTCCTTGGAAAAAATAGAAAATAAAGAAAATAAAGAGCGGTAACCACAAAAACATTAAAATCATTCTAATAAATTTTCAACTCTCATCCTCACCACCTCCCTAAAATCTCTCCCCCTTGATTATTTTGTTTTATTTTTTTGACAATATCTCTCCCCCTTATTATTTTATTTTATTTTTTGACAATATCTCTCCCCCTGATTAAATATAAATTGTTAATTTTTTAAAAATAATTATCAATAATAAGTAAATCATTATCAACCATAATAAATACATAAGGCTAAAAAACCCATAATCAATAAACGAATCTAAAAAGTTAGAATATGAAAAGGTGGTATTATTTATTTCTCAAAAATTAATTGTTTTTCACTAGAAATAATGAGTAATAGAATTTCAAAAGTTTACAATTCCAAACAAAATTGTAACATTTTCAAAAAAAAAAAAAAAAAAAACCACAATTTTTTCTCTTTATTTTTAGTTATTTCTAATTTCGTTACTCTCAAAGCCTCTCAAATATTAAAAGCAATTCTAGACATACCTTGTACATTTTTTGTAGGATGACATACCTTATGCATTCAAGTCAATAGGATGCATATATCAAATCAACATCGGGATTTGTAAGTTTGGAAGATTATAATTTTAATTTGATGAAATTGAATAATCGGTTTTTTAGTAGAAACTAACATGCAATTTTAAGGATTTGTATAGAGAGCTTTGATTTTTCTTAACTATTGTTTTTTAATGTTATTTTATGCATACTACGTGCTTTTTTTTTTAATTATTTATATGTATTTTTTATTATTGTATTTGTTATTTAAAATGTTTGAACATGCTTTATTATTATTATTTTTTTAATGCAAAGGTAGGAGTTCGAACCTCACCTTTTATCCAACCATATATACCTTACAAAATGACTTAGCACATTTTGTTTTAATGAAATTTAAAAACAGATTGTTTTTAATTCTAAATATAACTTATTATAAAAATAATCTATCATTTATATTTTCCATAAAATTATTTGATTGTTATAAGAAAAAATATGAATCATTTGATAGACACGTGCTAAAAAACTAGTTTCACTTAAAAGCTTTCTAATTTGAGTCCCTTCTTTTCTTGTCTGTCGTGTGATTTCAATGCATGCCACATTTCACTTAAACGCTCCCTCCCTCTTCGGTTTTTATTTTTTTATTATTATTATTTTTTTTTTAAAAAAGAAAAGTTAGAGAAGAAGGGAAAAGAGAAGGAGAAGAAAAAATAAGTTGCCACTGGGCGCTGGCCATGTGTTGTTGAAGGTGTTGAGGTGAGGGAGAAGGAGGAGGAAGAGAGAAGAAATAAAATATATATATATATATATATAATAATAATAATAATAATAATAATAATAATAATATTTTTAATTAAAAAAAAATAGTGTCACGTCATCCACCCGTTAGTTTTTAACGAAAATGGATGGAGGGATCAAAATGAAACTAAAACCAAACCTGAAGACTAAATTGTTGAGTTTGAAAACTCAGACACCAAAATGAAATCTAACCCAAATCTCAGGGCTAAAAATGTATTTTTCTCTAAATTATAAGTTTAGTCCATAAACTTTCAGATTTGTGTTTAATAATTCTCTAAACTTTTAATTTATTATCTAATAGTTATTTGTCCTATGTAATATTTTAAAAAAAATTATAGTTTTATTCCATACAAAAGTGATTATTTTTTAACAATATACACAAGTGAAAGTTTATGGTTCTATAAGATAAAAAGTTATATTTTATATATGATGGATCTATTAATTAAAGAAAATATTGAATAATGTCAATAATCCATAAACCTCTAACCTCTAGAAAGTGTCCCTACTCAGTGAGAAGCACTTTTTGCCAATTTAAAAGAAATGTAATATTAATCAGTTTGACAACATGTGAGGTAAGAGATTTGAAAGTACAAGTTTTATGTTAGTCCCACCACTTACACACATTAAGATCCCGATAGTTAGTTGTTAAAAAAAAAGTCTCATTCAAAAACATTTTTTAAAGAGACAATATATTTTTTAATAAAGGTAATTTTGAAATGTTTTGGAAGGTAAAAAATATTAATGAAACATTACATTTTTCATAAAATAAATTCAAAATAAAGTACTTTAGTACGTTATTTTTTAGGTGGGTGGGGTGAGAGATTTGAACCACACACTTAGAAACAACACTCAGTATTTCCAATAATTTAGCCTGAATAATGGGTTGGAAAGTTCTTTAAAAAAAAAAAAAACATAAAATGGGGAAAAGGAACAGACCAAAAAGAAATATGTTTGAAATTTTAACTTTTAGGTTGTTCACCATTTCACGCACTAGCAAGTGGCAATCCCACACTAGTAGCCCTTGCGGCCGAACTCCATCGTCCTCCCTCCACAAACTCCAAAAACCCACCGAAGCTTCACTCTGAGAACTGTCCGCCATTGATACACAGTCGCTGAAGCTCCGGCCAATGTCATCAGCAACAGTTTCGCCAGCCATGGAGTCCTTGGTTCTGCAACTCCACGAAATCTCTGCTGTTAAGTTTGGCAACTTCAAGCTCAAGTCCGGTATATACTCTCCTATTTACATTGATCTTCGCGTTATTGTATCGTATCCTTCACTCCTCAGTCAAATCTCCAAAACCCTAATCTCCTCTCTTCCGCCTTCTACCTCCTACGACCTCGTTTGCGGTGTTCCTTACACTGCCCTTCCTATTGCGACTTGCATCTCCGTTTGTAACCATGTTCCGATGGTTATGCGCCGCAAGGAGATTAAGGATTACGGCACTGCTAAGGCGATCGAGGGTCATTACGAGGCGGATCAGATATGTTTGATTATTGAGGATTTGGTCACGAGCGGTGCGTCGGTTTTGGAAACTGCTGCTCCGCTGCGGGCGGCGGGGCTGAAGGTGAGTGATGCGGTTGTGTTGCTTGATAGAGAACAGGGCGGGCGGGAGAATTTGGAGGGGAATGGGATTAAGTTGCATTCGATGATTAAGTTGAGCGAGATGGTGAGAATCTTGAAGGAGAAGGGGAAGGTTGGAGAAGAAATGGAAGGGGTGGTGGCGAGATTCTTGGAGGAGAATCGGAAGGTTGCGGTGCCGAAAGTGGAGAAGCCTGTTAGAGTTAAGGCCATTTCCTTTCAAGAGAGAGCGAAGTTGGCGAAGAATCCGATGGGGAAGAGGCTGTTCGAGGTGATGATCGAGAAGGAAAGCAATTTGTGCGTTGCAGCCGATGTTGGCACCGCTTCGGAGCTGCTCGATATCGCCGAGAAAGTAAGAGCATCTAGAATTTCTGAATTTTCTTGGGATTTGTTCATTGACACCCAGGTTAAGAAAAGTAAAAAAAAATCATCAAGAAAGATGAAAATGAATTGGGTTTTTAAGTAAAAACACAGAGTTCTTCGAGCTCCTGTTCTTGTAATCCATTTGGCTTCTGCTGCTTTGGCCAACGAGGCTCTTGGTAGAATTTTACCACTGGGAAGCATTTATGGTTTTTTGGGACGGTCCCACGTGTTTCATTGCTGATAATTTTGAACTACCTTTGTTCTTTGTTTGTTTATTCATATTGCTTTGTGTCAATCAGGTTGGGCCAGAGATTTGCTTACTGAAAACTCACGTGGATATACTGCCTGATTTCACTCCAGATTTCGGTTCCAAACTCCGCTCGGTATATTTCTTCCACAAACTTCATTTTATCTCTTACTTTTTTTGCGCTTGTTATAGATTTTAGCTATATCTTGGAATACAGGTTAGTTGTTAATGCTTAGTTTTGATGGCTAGATGCCAAGGCTGATGATAATAAGAATATCATTAACCTTTTGAACTAAGTTGGTACTCTGTTTTGACATTACCAGCATTTTAGTACTTCCAGTTTTTCAATACCAACTTTATGATATCAGCCGGGTTGTAAAAATGCCTCACGGTTAATTTCCTCATATGTTGGAGCCCTTTTTCAGGGAGGTGTTGGCAACGGTTAGGTTTATTGTCTTTTGTATTCAAAGAGAAATGTAATTACCCTTTTGTCTCCTATCTCAACAACAAATGGAGCTCTTTCTTATAATCTTTTTTTCTATTGTTTCTTGTTATTTTGTATTAAAATTTTTGTTTTGGCATGATGTTTTGAGAAAAAAAATGCTATATGTTTGCTTACATTATCTTACTGCAATGCAGATTGCTGAGAAACACAACTTCTTAATCTTTGAAGATCGCAAGTTTGCAGACATTGGGAATACAGTAACAATGCAGTATGAAGGGTGGGCCTCTCGACTTTCCAAATTAGTTTAGATGTCTCTTACTTTCATTTTCTTTTACTTTTCAGCAATTCCCAGGGAGGTCCCTGAATCTTGTGTTGCAATTGCAGGGGTATTTTTCATATATTAGACTGGGCAGATATGGTCAATGCTCACATTATCTCTGGTCCTGGAATTGTAGATGGATTGAAATTAAAGGTATGCAGCAATGCTCGATGATAGTTTAAGCCGGGTTCATAAGAGTCTATTTGAGAGTGTTTTCTAGAGGTCTGTTCGAAGAAACGTCCAAAAGACATTAAACTGCTTTTTTTCTTTTTCTTTTTTTTTTTTAAATTTAATTTTTTTATGAAGTACTTATGCCTTTTCCAACCATGTTTATTGAACAAGTGTTTGATTTAAAACTACTATTTGCAGAAGTATTCTAGACAAATGCTTTCTTCAATAGCGACTATTTCTCAAATTTATTTATTATTCTGGATGGTCTAGGGGCTGCCTCAAGGTAGGGGTCTTTTACTGCTGGCTGAAATGAGCTCAGCTGGAAATCTTGCCACGGGAGACTACACATCTGCAGCAGTTAAAATTGCAGAAGAACATTCTGATTTCGTCATAGGCTTCATCTCGGTTAATCCAGCATCCTGGCCAGGTGCGCCTGGAAATCCAACATTCATTCATGCCACCCCTGGAGTCCAAATGGTCAAGGGTGGTGACAATCTTGGACAGCAATACAATACTCCATATTCTGTAAGATTTATTCGATATTTTCTTCTGCATCTTCTGTTCTCTATCACTTCTCATGCATTGCTATGGAATGCAGAATTGAACTTGTCTTCATCGTTTTGAATCTTCCTCTATTCCCACTAATTGGTTGGTTTGATATAGGGAAGTTGTAGAGGGGGAAAATGAGAAATGGTTGAAACTGTAATATTTCTTGTTTTCTTTTTGTTATTTATATGATTCAAAAGAGAGATTATGAAGCATATTTGTTTCTAAATGTATGTGGAAAAAGTATAATAACTTTGGAAGAATGAGTTCAAAATCCCATCTCATGATGATCACATGCATAAGGTACTAAAATCCTAGGAGTATCCAAATAACTCGATATTGTGGTCATCCCATGAGATCAGTGGAAAAAAAACCTAAAATGACATAACGTCAATTGAATTTGGGAAATGATTTTGTGCAGGTCGTATATGAAAGAGGAAGTGATATCATAATAGTGGGACGCGGGATAATAAAGGCAGCCAATCCTGCTGATGCAGCCCGGGAGTATCGTCTGCAAGGATGGGATGCATATTTGGCTAAGACCAGCTAGAACAATTATTCAATTAGCTCTGATAATATCTCCTGTGCCCAAGCAATACAACTTCTTTCTACATTTCCTTTTAGCTCGAGTTGCTTTCCCTACATGCTTGCAGGATTTGGAGTAAGATCTATTTAAGAGAAGCACTACACTACTGAGTCAGCTATGAAATAATTTCAACCTACTTCCAGTTCTAGAAAAACAAAATAAGTTTGTGGTTTTTCAGTTGTAACCTGTAAGCATTGTTAAGTGACAATGTGTGTTCTATGTAATCCTTTGGGTTGATCATGAGAATGAAAGCAGTTTAGCAGATTTCTTTTTTCCCAAGAATCAATTTATCCCGGGTTTAATCATGAGAATGAAAGTAGTTTAGCAGAAAGAGGTTATCAATTTTCATGAGGTTAAATCACAAATTGGATTTCTGAAATTTGAGTGATTGTTTCTATTTAGGTTTGAAATTTCTATGCACAAATTTTGAATTATAATTCAGGTCATTAACACTGTCACTGATAATGACATGATGACATATTTATGTAAATATAAAGTTGATTCATTACAATATAATAGATAAATTATAGAAGAAATCGAACAGCTGGAGCTCGACAAAATAAAGTGACAGCAATATTACTATATTTTTATTTAAAAAAAAATATATTATCACATTTTTATCCTGACTATTTATTTGTTTGTTATCATTTATCAAGAATTTTCTACCTGTCTTAGTTATCATTTATCAAGATTTTAGTTAGTGAGGTGTGTATGGAGAAGCAACAAGGTAGAATCAAAATTCAAGAATTGGACCTACTTTCCCTGGAACTCAGATGCACAATTTGTTGTCTTTAAGACATCTGATCAAATCAAAATCACCAACAGCATAAAATGTCCTGTCATTTAAAAATTTAAGCTTATAATTATCATTTCATAAATTTTATAATGTGGATCCAAGGACTGAACATCATATGAAGCCATGGCTGCATCTCTAACAATGAGGTAACTTAAATTGTTAATACTCAACAAGAAAATATGAGGAATAAGTTCTAGTTCTGCATACAATAATCATCAATGGGGGGAAGTTCTTTTCTAAATCATGGTTTCATGCAAAGAGTGTTTGCATCTTAATTAAAAAGGAAACACATGATTAGAAAGCCTCATTTACTCTACAAAAAGGCAACCAACCTACTGGCCAAGGAGATAGGATTTGAACTGAAAGTTCATAAGCACAGTTCTCTCAGTATCACTGTTCTTTCCAAATTCTACCAGTCACCCTAAGCTTTAGTTCCTTCCGGTCGCCACCGGAGAAGAAGAGCGCCATATTGCGTTGGATAATGAGCCCATCAAAACTGTCCCGAACTTTCCGATGGCTGTCCCTGATGCTTCTGGGTACCCCTTGCCATACCATCTTCCTCCCATTTCCGCCCACCTCGAGACTATAGCTGTAGTTTTTTGCATCATTATCATCACCCATGAACCGCAAAAAAGCTATGTAGACTGGAGCCATTCCGAGCTGGAAAGCTTCGAAATGCAAGCAAAAGTATTGACCAAAGCAACTGAAAACCTGAATTTTAAAATTCTAAATCAGATTCACTCCACAATCAAGAATTCAAAAGTTAATATAAGCTATGGGTTTGCAGAACGATGGTAAAATGGGGATCCTAGATTTCTAAACTAGCAAAATCTTTTTAACTTGAGGTACTCCAAGGCCCGAGCTCAGTAAACAAATCAGAAATATTTCTAATATACAGGAGTACATTTCCTAACGTATGATAGCAAAACCAAAGTGAGCATTCTTCTGCTCAATTTCTGATATATCCTAAATTGTTTAGCCATCCATCAAACGACATCCCAATTCCATGAACAGGAGAACTCCAAAGAAGTGCATGGTTTCATACCAAGATCAAATCACTAAAATTTATGTATCTAACATGATTCTAACGCACAAAATGTGCATAAGAAATGCTAAAGATATTTGCCTGCCCAAAAGGGTAAGGAACAGAGTGGGCTGCTTGAGAACTGAAACAAAAGTTTTCGAGGAAAATTACCGTTAGCATCCATGTTGCATTTTCAACTTCTTGAGGGTTTGATTTTACATAACGATGGTTGAATGTGCTTCCACTGTGCATGTCTACTTTATGATCATCTTTCAGGTGGGCCACCAAATAGGGTATATCACCAACGACTGAACATTCTGATCCAGCATATGGACAACTATAAGGTCTATAAACACATTGGGATTCATGTTTGACCTTGCTGTAATACGGATATATGCCAATGCAACCATAGCTCTGATATTTACACGGAAGTTCTAGAGATGCGGCCACCTTCTCCAACGCCAGACATCTGATATTGCCAAGTTCGTGCCTACACGTAGGACACCGATTGTGCACCCTAGGCTTGCAACCAGAACACAGTGTGTGACCATTTGAACACTGCAGTGACAAACAACACCATTAAAGAAACTGCTGTCACCCATAAGCTTAAACACATGCCTTCTGGAATGTACAGAACATATAAAAAGAGATCAAAGTGTACAAAACTTGGTAATAAATTCATTCTAACTATTACTAAACCTTCACAGACATAGAATCTCTAACAACTACATCAACACCAAAATCCTGTGGGCATCATCAGTCTGCAAAGTTAACCTCATCACATAAAGATGAATTAAATAATTCATAACCAAACCTGATGTATTGGAGGGTACATTGCATTCAAACACACCGGGCATTCCAAAAGCTCACGAACGCTGCTGGAAACAGTAACATTAGGTTTAAGTTCATTTTGAGCTGGATCATCCACAGTTTCCCTGATGTCCATCATATCTTCATTTTGGGGAGGATCAATGACCTCTGGTTTGCTCCGCATATCATCAAAATAAGGACTTCCAGATGCCATCCTTGAAAGGACAGTTTTATACTACCTGAACATATGCACAACAAGTGGTTTCAGAATCAATCTTCTCTTAAAAAAAATTTGAATTCAGAACTGCCATGTAGAGTGTACAACAGATAACATGCAAAACAAAACAGACTCTGTATGAAGAGAATTCCGAAAAAGAATCCTAGGTTGAAATCAGTATTTTATTAATGGAAACCATAAATTTGCACGTCATGAAACGAGACAAGAGACGGCGATAAGCACATGGATTCATGGATTCCCTTCCCCTGAAGAATATGAAATGATAAAATCTTCACTAATTGCATAATCTGAACACACAATTTAAAAAACAAAAAAAGCAAAGTACACCCTCAAATTCAAAGAAACCCCACCATGGATCTAAAAGATTTAAACAGCCGAGGAACATTTCTACAGAACTTCACATTCAATCAAATCTTGCCCAGGGAAAAATCATCAAAATCAGAGAAGTGGGTCAAAATTATCAACTACAACAATTGAAATTAAAGGGAAAATAACAAAGAAAAGAGATCGAAATATACCTAGAATCGCGACGAAACAGTGAGATTGAAAAGCACGGAAACCCTTAAAAAGAGTAAGGTTTTGGTGGGGGGTGAAAATTGAAACTCAACTACCGCATCGGGGGAATACGAACAGCAAAAAGTTGAAGGTATTCCAGCTCAAAGACATAGAAAATTTCAAAATGAAGCCGTTGAGAGAGACAGAAGCAGAGGATTATAGAGAGAGAAATTTCTCGAGAAAGTACAAAAAGGCAAAGTTTGAAAAGTCTGTGGGACCTTCTTCCATCAATACTTGTTCCACATTTTGAAATTTCAAGAACAAGAAATAATTGTCCAACTTTTTCTCGCCAACCAAACAAATTTCCCATTTGAATTTTTCGATTTTTGTTTCTTTTTACTTTATATCTTATTGATGGAGACATTTTTTAATTCTACTCTTGTGAATGTTAAAAACTTTAAATTAACTTACAAAAAAAAGAAAAACTTATACATTACATAATATTTAATAAGTTGGAAAAATTTTTAAGTAGAAATTAAGCTATGATCTTCTCAAAAAAAAAAAAAAAAAGCTATGAAAGTTGTTTTTTTTTGTTTTTGTTTTTTTTTTTTTTTGAAAAAAAGTAATGAAAATTTATAATTCTTGCTGTGCAGTAGATTTCTAAAAAGTTTTGTAGAGTTTTCTAATATTTTTTTTTTCGTTGAAGTGACCTAATTTCATCTTTAAATTTTTGTCAGACTCATTCAGCATCCTATCATGTAAGTTTACATATTATTAGTGAATTTAACATATACTAATAATTGAAAAATATTAAAATATAAGAACTAAATTGATATTTTTAAAAAGCAAAAGGAACTAAATTAAAACTTCTTAGACAAGAAGGATCAAATTAAAAATACTTTTTTTTAGTACATCAACAATTGGGAGTGGGGGTTACCGCTGAGCTATGCTCATTTTAGTAAACTCAAAATTTGACTTGATTTTTTATAACATAATAAAATAAAGAAACTTATAGGTAAAAGTAATAAACTTAAAAATCAAAAGTTTATCGAAGAGACTTACTTTTTTTTAGTTTTCAAAACTCGACTTGGTTTTTGAAAACATGGATAGAAAGTAAATAATTAAACAAAGAAATTTATAGGTGAAGGTAGTGTTTATAAAGTTAATTTTCAAAAATAAAAAACAAAAAATCAAATGATTATCAAACGGTTAGGAGAGGTTAGACAACACTTCTAGTGTGACAAAATAGATTAAGCAACTCATCCTTGAACAAGCCATGGAAGAAGGAGAAGCATAAATGTTGGGATGGAAATTAAAAAGAAGAGACAAGTTCAGGACAACAATTGAAGGATGAGAGGATGTTGTGTTTGTGGGTTTTTTCTATTTTGTAGAGGGAGGGTTTTGTAACACACAATTAAGTATTTCCTTTTTCTTTTTCTTTTTTCTTTCTTTTTCCCTCAAATAACATAATTCAATCTTTTAAAAATTTTTCCTTTTCTGGAACTAAAAGTATCATGATCAAATATCTATGGCAAGTAAACACTGCCAAGAAGCCAAATTGCTTGAAGTAAATAAGTTAAAATATCATTTTCATACCTTAAATCCTGTTCGATTTTAGTTGGTGTACTTTCAAATGTCTAAATTTAAGCTAAATCTTAAAAGTAGTCCCTATAACTTTTTTATTGTAAATTTTTTCTATAAAAAAAAATAGTCTCTTTTAATCTTCATAAATTTTAAAAACACATTAACGTGTCTTTTCTTTTCTTTTTTGATAACTATGAATGCTACGGTACAACCGTCTGACATTATTACATTTGGTTACCAAAAAACTCAATAAGATATCAAATCATAGATAGGTGGTCATCATGTATTGACCTCATTTCCTTTGAGCCTTGTATTTTTTTTCTGAAAGTCCTTTATTGACCACTAGACCAACCCATGATGATTAACATGATATCTTTTCTTGAATGAAAAATATTATTACCGTGATATCCTGCTTGACAAAATTAACCTTCAATGATCCGTAAGAACTAATTATTGAAAGTATTAAAACTAAATTTAGACATTTGATAAAACATAGGCAAATGGAATAGAACTCAAATTGCAGAGATCAACATGGTATTTTAATCCCCAAAAAAAACCAACATTGAAGAAGTGAAGGCTTCCAACTCATCAGCCATTACTGCCAAGATAAAAATTCCAGGAGTTCAAAACAAACGCTGATATATCAAGAGTGAGGCATTTTAACAATCTATGGGATTATCTTATTGATCTTGCTACCTAAAACTCATTTCTACAAGAATTCTCAACATGGAAAAATGCTTGGGGAAAAAAAAAGAATAAGAATAAGAAAAAGTATCACAGATGACCAAAGTTTCTTGTGGTAACTGCTTAAAAGATCTTGATTTATCTGTAATTCATCGACTCTGGCAGTGATCTGCAGAATACAATGCTTGCACTTTGGCAGCAAAGCAAACAACAACAACAAAAAAACAACACCAATTTCCAATGTTCCCGCACCAAGACCTTCAGCCCAGCTAGAAAACTCGCAATAAACACAAAATTGCCAAAACCTTAGCTTCATTCAGCCAACTTTGAATTTTTCTGTTCCTTTTCTTTCCCTGTGCTTGAAGCTAGGACGATGGTTCTACATGGTTGAGAGGCTCGAATTTATGATTCTTCTCATCAGCTCGCTTGTGTTGCTAACTGCAATCCTGAAACGGTTGAACGCCGAAAGGTCATTGATTTTAATGAGAAGTAACGCAACAGAAGCAAAGAAAAGTGCATAATATCCAACATGCGAACTGGAACGGCATTGTAACATTTCAAGATGCAGTTTGCAACGAACTGGAGCCCAGGTAGGCAGAAATTTATCCTCCAAATCAAGTATGAATGGATAATGATAAGGCATACTTGAATAATACTTCATGAACTACTCAGAAAAGACTTTGTGCGCGTGCATGAAATCAATGTCAAATTGGTATGTGACCCATAACAAAAGTAGAGAAGATGCGAAGTAAAAAAGAAAGATGGTGTGTGAAAAATAAATATGGCATAAAGAATCAAACAATGGGGGTGTTTCCTAATATTGGAAGATAAGAATTATTTCTGATTTAATGTTAACATTTAGAATGAAAATAAGAGAAAATGAGTCCCATTCTCCAGTTCCTATTTCCAATATGCAATCATGGCCTTATTGATTGGCAGCTTTGACATTAAAATACGAGCTTGAGTTATTCTTCTTAAGGTAAACGGAGAAAAGCACTTGCTGTTAGAGGGTATTGGGTCTTTACCTGATTTAATCAATTTTCTTACATTTTTCATGAATATAATACAATTATGGGATGGTAGATATATCAAAGGAGCAATAAAAATAAAACTAAAAGAAAACCCTTACCAAATATGTAATGAAGCGAAGGGAGCAACAATCAGCTCCCTGTAGAAGGTCTTCGTTTGATTACCAAATCATCAGCTGAATAATAATCAGCAATAAGCCGATACATGTATGATGAGTTATGGCCACCTCTGTTAAAGTAAGAAGAGTAAATAATGAGTAATACACAGATAAAATCAAGATCAATATAATAGCATTCTATTTTTTTTCACTGAGAAAAAAAATCAAATGAAGCCCAGAAATTTGAAAATCTAAATGTTTAATAGAAAAGCAAAACGAAGTATCTTGCTTTAAAATGTAGATCATTGAATTTAAATAAAATAAATAATTTTTTTTTTTTTAAAAAAAAAGAACTATTAAAAGAAAGAAGGAAAAAGAGCCCATCAATCAAAATTCCCATGCCACTCCTTTTTATCTAGGAGTTAGGAGGTAAAGGAATAAAATACAAGACAAAAAGCAAAAATTTTGGAACTACTTAAAAAAAAGAGCTGGACTTACGTATCAGTAATAAATAAACTAACAAGTGATGGTGGCACATAGTCAAACGTAGGGTTGACTACATGGAGAAGAGGAGAACCAGTGTTAGTTCCAAAGTCCATGCAATCTGAAAATTCACCGAAGTCCAGTAGCTCTGACGGGGATCTCAGTTCATTGAGTAGAACTTCAGGATTGTGAGGATACAAAGGGCACAACTGTCAAATAATTAACAGACATTTAGAACGAAGAAGAAGAAAAAAACAATAAAGGCAGCATGCCAACTTAGTAGTTAGTACAGTATCCAGAGAATCTTTTTAGTATATATGAAGAAGGTGAGGAAGGTTTCGAGGGTTGTTTTTCTCCTTAACTTTGAGGTCCGAACAGGACTTATGGTAACCCCTCCTCTTTTCTACATTTTTTTTAATTGAAAACTGAGTTTCATTAACATGATGATGCAAGAAGAAACCAAAAGAATTAAATAAGATCACCAAGATGAAATTGCAAAAGGAGGGAGACAATCTCTCCTATCCAAAGGAGACTAAAAAAAAACACTTCCATTGGGCTATAAGGGAAGATAGGCTATAGCTGCAAAAATAAGTAGAAAAGTTACACCATGTGAGAGCCAAAAAAGATAGAGCGAAGCTGCCAAAGCACTTCTCCCTATCCTTGAAGACACGGGAGTTTGTTTTGTTCCAAATAGACCATATAAAGACTCTAACAAAGTTGAGCCATAGGTTTTTCTTCTCCCTCTTGAAAGGATGACCAGCCAAGATAAGTGTGAACATGCACGAAAGAAAATAACATCCCAAATCTGGTCAAGGCTTCTATAGTTCTATGCTACTATTCAAGATTTTTTCATTACATTTGATGCTCATTGAAAATTTTTCCATTGCATTTGATCCTCACTTCCTAAAACAAAGCAACAATACCGTTGATCGAAAGCACTAATTTTGAATCTCAGAACCCATGAACACGAAAACATTGAACCAAAAAATACTAGGTACATTTAAGAGAATGCATCATGAACCACGACCTTACTTGAACAAGATTATTTCTATAAGTTGAACTGTGTCCTTGACACCTAAGGAGGATGCATCATGAACTGGAAAATAACCAAAAGCTTGTTCCATAGTTTGTCCACCAGGCTGAATAAAAAGAGATAAGCACCTTCCAAGCTTATTCTGTATGGGTAGCACCAGCTGGGATGACTATACCAACAAGGATTCCTTCCATATAGTATTAAGATACCATTTTTGTATAAACCACTGATGGATGTTCACCAGAAAACTTTATATTCTTTTTGGTGATTTTTTAATCTTTAGAGTTCCTTACAGAAGGCTGGGAATAAGAAAACTTTATATTCTCTTTGGTGATTTTTTTAATCTTCAAAGTTCCTTACAGAAGGCTGGAAATAAGATGGGGTCATCTCCCTAATAAATAGACAAGCAAGATACCTAAAGCTCTAGCCCACCTTCATCATAGTAGTCAAAAGTCATAACCACAAGCTCTAATTCAGTCACTAAGCTGTATGCACATAAGATACCCAAGCATGGATGTCAGAATTAATTGATTATGGCTACTCACTCTATTGCACAGCCCATTGCCCCTCCCGTCTCTAAGTGGTTAGAAATGTTTCCGAACAAGCAATCAAACCAATTCAAAGGAAAAGATTAAGAGGGAGCTTAAAGGTAACAGGTTTGTCTATTGTGGTTCATGAACCAGAAAATTTGACATCATCAATAAAATCTTTCGCTTCATGAAGAAACAATTTGAGGGTGAAAATGCATGGTTGCTAATATTTTGAAAATTCAACCTCGAGACTAGACCAATTCATAACATCACCTTGTGACTTCCAGCTAGTACAACAAAAGGAACAGCATGCCTTTTAGCTGCAAGGGCCACCATATTCAATCCGACAGGTGCCATGACACCACCATTTGCCATGACAGCATGAGCACCAACTATTACCTTGCAGAACAGATTTGAAAATGAAGCTATCTCATCAGTTGTCATGTCCATCTCACTTTATGCATAGGTTGAAATAAAACACGTTTGTACATGTATAGACACACACTACAACTACCACCTACCATATTCACCCGGGAGATCATGGCAAAAACTGCAGAATCAGTAATAAGTGTGGTCTGTAAACCTCTTGTAACTAACTCCTTAGCAAGAAGATGACCCTGGTATCTGTTGTAATATTCAGAAAAAACAAGTGCTAGAGTGAACCAAAAATGTCAGTGTAATATAAATCTGCACCCTGATATACAGCTAGCTTTAGTTATTAGCCCAGACCTTGGAGCACCTTCAGCAACAAACACACGGAAGGACCTTTTCTTCTCCTTGGCAGCACAAAGAAATTCCAATACTGTTCTGGAACTCCCCAGAGTTAATATTACCTCGCTGAAAAATTTTGGCATTAAATATATGAGAGGATATTGAGGTAAATTCTTAAAGAGGAAGTTCTAAATTATAATTTCATAATACAGAAGCCCTCTAAAGTTCCAACTGCATATTTTAGATTGAAGCCAGAAACAGAGAATAATGCAAGTAAATCAAATACAGACTTATGCAGTAGAACACAGAGTAAAGCTAATTTAATAATGAAAAGAAAGGATGAAGGACATCTGAACAAGATCAACAAAACGTTCAGTGCCTAACACATTACTTAACCTTCCTATTATATATTTACCTCAGACCCACAGCTTCTAACGTTTTTTACACAATACAACACCTATGGCCCTATCCTTTTCCTTATCCACATACCTTTTTCTTTAACAAGAAACGAAACTTTTCATTGAAAAATGAAAAGAGACTAATGCTCAAAGGATACAGACCCCACGACGGAGTGAAACAAGAACAACAAAGAAAACAAAAGGCAAAGAACAATTCAATGAAAACAAATATTCTGAAAAGAAAACCCATCAAAAGGCTTTGAAAAAGAACACCAAGAAGAGGCTTTTAAACTAGCAAATTCGAAGTGTTCGAGCCAATCAAAGAACCTTTGAAATCTTTCGAATCAGAATTTCTTTAGCAAAGGAGAAGAGACTGAAGAGCAGGAACTCCCATTCTAGACCACGAAAAACAACCAACGAGCTAGACCAACCAAGACTACTCCCACCAAGCTGCTGATCGAGAAAAAACATATAAAAAAACAAATTTGGAAGGAGCGCAAAATCCTACTGCACATAACTCCTTGAGAAAACCCTTCAGCTTTGCATGATCTTCTAGCCCATAAAAGGAAGCTTCAAAAGAAACATGGCCAACAAAACTAAAAATAATCTCTTTATGCAAAACATTCATTACTCATAGTACATCCCCCCTCCTAAAGAAACATGGCCAACAAAACTAAAAATAATTTCTTTATCCACACGCCTTATTCACATCACACTACTCACTTATTGTACATCCCTCCTCCTAACATATGTGAAATGCATCCATGGTCTGAGAGTTCTATCATTCCCTGGCACCCAGAAACTTTCACCTTACCCTCAAGGTGTAAAGCATGGACTGATTATTGATGAGATTAAAGGTTTCCTATGTAGCTTCCACAAGTTGCCGTCCAGCCCACTAAATCAAAACCTCCAAGCCATGTTAGGGAGTGTTCAAGCTTAGAATTCAGTTCAGCTGGCAAGTGATTGGAAAGAAAGTTTCCAAGCCTTGAGTTGGGAAACCTGGAATACTAGGTGTGTTCCGGAAGTAAATGGTAGTTGCACCTTGTATGCCACCTTTCAAATCTTTTCCAAGAACCTTGGAAGCATTTGATAGCTATTTGATTAGTCAACCAATCACCTTCGGAGACTCTACATTTAGCAGCCACCACTTTCGTCTATAGAGGGTACTTTTCACAAGCAAACACCACAGATGCTTAGTCAAATTCAAAGGTTTTCAAGATCAAGACCACAAAAAGAAATGGGTTACTTGACCTTGTACCAGCTAACCAAGGTGGGAACCTCCTTCCTTGTTGTGGCCTTCCCAGGAAAAATATCTCATAGATTTTACAATGAGGGCCATCTTTTTGGGCATAAAAAAGTGGGGATAGGTAAAAAGGTTCGAGTGAGAAGCTCGGATGAGGATCAACCCACCACCAAAACTGGAGGCTCCATTTAGGAGACCAAAGTGACCAAGAGTCAAAACTGCACCCCACAATAGAAGCCAACTCTTGAACTTAAATAGCTTCACAATTAACTCAATATCTTTATTTGTTCATATTCACGTCTAAACCCTATAATAATTCAAAGATTAATAATCTTGAAAGATTGAGGAACTATCCTTAGAGGTGGAAGATAAAAGATCTTTTTCTGATAGGTTGATTTTCCCACCATGAAGCCACTCATAGTAGAACTCTAATGAGAAATTTATTTTTGAGTTCAACGACATGCGGGGTGGAGATTCGAATTTTGGTCGAGAATATAATGCCTTAACTTGCCTATTGAGCTATGCTCAGGTAGGCCTCTCCTGAGAAATCTATTAAAATAGTTTCCCACAAGGATAAAAAGGGAAGGAGAGCATATTCTACTTGACTAATCTCTCGGGAGACTTTGGTCTTACCACTTGGCTTCCCATTTTTAAAAGTTAGAAAAAAAATTAATTAGTGGGGCAAGCTGCAATCCAACCCCTCCACAATGTGAGCCCGAGCCTTTGATATAAGAGGCAACTATAGACCAACTTACCAAAATTGAAATAGAGCACATGAAGAAAACAGATGACAACATTAGCATAGGGAACTCTTGAGTACAATAAAATAATACACATTAAATCTACTTCCCAAAGTTAATAATACCATACTGCTTCAGTAAGTCATATATTCCAGATCAATATGATTTCAAGGATACCCAAAATAAAAACAAAACCAGGCAAAAAAAAAAAAAAAAAGAAAGAAAAAGAAAAAGCTTAGGATCAGTTCAACGTGAGAAATACTTTTGATGGATGTGTTCCACTGCTTGCTCAGCAATTTGTTCATGACAAGTTGCAATATCCTGAATAAGTTCATTAACAGCTTCAATTACATCATGCTTGAGTTTCCGACTCCTCGAACTTTTATCAGCAGCTGTCAACGAGAACAACTTATTAGAAAAGCAAAACTTGCATTCCAAATGGAAAAAAATAATAATAATAATAATAAAATGAAAAGAAAACCACTCCACATCTAATCAACGAACATGCAAATAAATAGAAGAATAAGATAAAGTTGAACCACACACATGCACATTTCTTGATAGATTTTTGTTCAAGAGAAGTAGAAAGCATTTAACATGGTCAAGGACCCTACTTCCAACAAAAATCAAGAGAGAAAGGGCGATAAATTTGTCAAAGAAATTCAAAATCAAACAAACATTTCGGAACGATTTCAAAACCTTATAAGAAAAGAACATAGAACCAAATATGTCATTACAATTATATGTTCAAGCAAAGCAAACAACAAATAAAATTTTATCTATATATGTAAAACAAGAAATAATATTGTAACACACACACACACACACATATATAGATTATCCCGTAACCAACTTTAATCAGACAAATCAATAAATATTTTGGATGCCACGATCAAATACATTCAAGCACATCATAAACCTTATTAAGCAAGCATGCAAATGAACACTGATCAGCATAAAACAAGGAAGCTCACATTTGCTTTTTCCTTCTGAATCACCTCCAGATGATGAAGTTTGATGAACAGATGCTTGGTTAGGAACGTCCTCAAGAAGAGTTTGCAAGGAAGGCGGCCGCAAAGTGCTTCTTGCAGCAGCTGCAACAGCAGCAGCTGAGAGGGCCGGGCGATCATCTTTTTCACTGTCATCTTCATCATCACTAACTGCTGCTAAGCTCAACCCAGCTATAGAAGCTGTGGTGAGAGAAAGATCCTCCTCTCTAATAATGTGCAAAACACGCCTCGCAATATTACCCACAGCAAGCTCTGCAGTTGTACATTGACGTATAAATGCCCATGAAAAGCTAATAAATTAATAGATTCCAGAAAATTTAAATTGCGGGGCATACAAAGAAAAATGCTACTATAAACCATCACATAAGGACAGTGTACGCAACAAACATGGCCAGGAACGAATAATGATAATTGAGAGGTGATTAACAATTCATTTTCAGCCTGAATAAAGAACCAGCCATGGAAACAAATTGAATTATGCAAAGGGTAAAATTCCAAACAACTAAACTGAGGTTAAACATTAAGTCATAATAAACAAAACTAATAAATTAATGTATCTACCAACAGGATTCGCAGCAATCAGCTGCTCGCCAACAGCTTTCACAGCATCAATCAAAGCAGCCGCCTGATTCGTGTAGGGTATTCGCTGCTGCGAAATGACAGAACGAAGCAATTCAGCCGTATGCTTCGCGGTGGCCAAGGAGCCCTCAATTTTACTGCCACAATATCATCACAAAACGAACCATAAAAACGAAAAAAAAAAAAAAAAAAAAAAAAAAAAAAAAAAAAAAAAAAAAAAAAAAAAAAAAAACATAGGCTACAACTACAACTCAATTTTCAGAAATATCACCAATCTCAAAGAACTAACCGCTTCTTGAGCTTGATAACGAAATCATTCACAAGGGCTTGCACGTCTGGCATAATCCTAAACAGAGAAAAACGGAAAAGGCTCAAGATAGAGAATATACAAAACAGAGAAAAATTGGTAACGCGTAATACTTACAGCGAATATGGAAGAATGAAATGGGGAAGAAGAGGGTTGCCGCCGGCTACAGAGATGAAGAGATTGGAAGGAAGCTCCGGTGCAAGCTGCTGCAATGGAATCTGGGCTTCGTTCTGGAACTGGAAGTCGAAGGTGAGAAGTTCTTCAGTTCTCTCTTCTTCTTCTCTGCCCTTTTCTTCTTTTCCTATTTCGGGTTGAAATTGGACTTCGGTGGGTTTTTGGGGCACTAAATTCGAACCCATTTTTCTTAAAATTTGTAATTTAACAACATTAATTTTTTTGCCAAAAAAATAGTCAATTTTGGACTTCAATTTCAACATTTTTCACTTTCAAGTTTCAATTTTAATAAATGTTGTAATTTTAGCTGGAAAAAATTATCCTCTTTATTTTAAACTTGAATAACTCGGGTAAAATGTATCTTCTAATGAATTTTTTTTTTCATTTAAAGATTGGTTCATACTAGCATATATATTCTCGTATTTGAGATGTATGCAAGCTGATTCGGACACTCATGATTATTTAAAATGCATAAATCAATAAAAATAAAATTGTTCTCATGTGTTTTCAATAAATTATGAAACGTGTGTCTGGTATGATATTAATCTTGTGTGTCCTTAATAAATTACGTGACATGTGTCTCGTGTGAAATTAAAATTCCACATGTTCTTAATAAATTATATGATATATTAGTATGAAACCCTAGGAAATTACATGTAAGAACCCTTCCACCAAGGGGCAACCTCTAACTCTCAAGCCATAAAATCTCAAATCAATTTGATTTCAATCCCAATAGAAAAATTAGACTCTGGATCAACTTAACAATTTAAAACTACATTGTAATAATAACTAGCTCGTTACTCGAGACTGAACACTCCATAGGAAGATTCATCAAACTTATTTTAATGTTCAATCTAATCATGCAACCATAAATCAAGAATTGCTAAGAAGACGATGAATCTTAGTGCATGTTTGAGAGTGATCTTAAAATAGTTAAAATCACTCTTGTCATGTTTAAAATCATTTCAGAGTATACATTTAGGGCCCGTTTGGTAACGTTCTCGTTTCTTGTTTCTTGTTTCCAATTTATTAAGAAATCTAAGCATTTAATAACTATGTATGTTTCTTGTTTCTCATTTTTTAGAAACACTTCCAAAATTTGTATAGAACTTTTGGGAACAACTAAAACTAGTTTCTCCTTTTTTGTTCTTGTTTCCAATTTTTTCCAAACATAAATAAGAATATAGGTTTATTATTATTGAATGTATAGGTGTTAGGGTCATGAAATTCTATTTTTCTTTGTTAAAAATGAAGAAACGGAAAAAAGAAACGAGAACGTTACCAAACGGACCCTTAATTATTCAAAATCAATTGCATGTTTGATTTTATACTTTTAAATGTGATTTTCTTATCATCAAAATTGATTTTTAATTATTAAGACATGTTTCGAAATAATTTTGAATATGACAAAAGTGATTTTAACATTTTCTAAATCACTCCCAAACAATGCATTAGTCATCAAAATGCAACTTGCAGTAGAATTCATTCAGAAAACATAGAACATCTCATTCACGTCATTTAAACCTAATATATAATGTCGAAAACAACTTAAAAAGAAGTGATAAATTACTAATCAATAATTGAAGCCATATCAATGGCGAAAACATAAATACCCAAAATCAACTTTGTTAGCAAAAATTACACAATTAAAATTCATATTTAACATGAAGCTCTATCATTTTCTTCTCATAGCTTACACCATGCATATATAGCTTTTAA
The DNA here is from genome assembly GCA_017139565.1 of Luffa aegyptiaca. NCBI lineage: Eukaryota > Viridiplantae > Streptophyta > Magnoliopsida > Cucurbitales > Cucurbitaceae > Luffa > Luffa aegyptiaca. The sequence continues at coordinate 15,226,961 of CM029403.1, forward strand.
CAATCTTTTTCTTATTAATCCTCCATGGTTGAGCCCAACCCTGTTTATATGTGAGAATCGAAAGCTAGTTAGAGTTACTTAGACCTCGATAGTGTAAAAGGTCCTTGAGGTAAGATGATAAATCTCGATTCATCTCACGTGTGCCTAGTTTAAAATTAGGAGGAGCAAAAAAACGATGTAGGAACTTAAAAAAAAAAGGGGGGGGGGGGAATTGTGACTATTGGTAGCATTACTTAACTATGAATTTTGTGCATTAATCAAACTTAATTTTATACAAAGTTTGATTTTCATTGAGATTAGTGAGTCATTGAATACTTTGAATGGTTGTTTGTTAAGGTTATTAGGTGAATTAGCATAAACTAAACAGAGAAAAAGTTGCAACATTTATTTAAGTTCGAAGGCTGATCCAATGAAATTAAACTTGAAAGTTAATCGTGAAAAGTGACAGACATGGACATGTTTTATTTTATTTTATTTTTCTTTCTTTTTTTTTTGTGGGGGGGGGGGGGGGGGGAGAGGTTGTGTTAATATTATAACCGGGGTGTCAAAACTTCATTCTATAAGATAGGTTACTAATGATATCTTAACTAATTGAATTATATAAAGGTAGTGGTCATACATGAAGATAGTCGTATAATTCAAGTTTTTTTTTTTTTTTTTCAAAACTGATGTTGAATTGGCATTTAGAGTAAAATACATTTTTGTCTTTGAAATTTGAACATAGTTTCTATTTGGTCCTCAGGATTTGAATTTTATTTATAATTGGTCCTTAAATTTTGAAATTGGTTCCTAATTGATGATTGAGTATAAATAATAAAATATACAAAAACATTCCAAACCTATTTAAAAAATGCATATCAACTAAATTCAATCAGTATGTGTTAAAATTCCACATCAACTAATGTCAACTTAGAACATTTGGAAAACCAATTTTAAATTTGTAGGGACTAATTAGAAATCAAATTAAAACATTGGAGGCCCACATTTCACCTTTGAAATCTCAATAACAAAATCAAAACTAAATTAAAATTTCAAAGACAAAAAAATGTTTGTTTAGAAAATATGGACTAAATAAAAATTAGGTTCAAATGGGACCAAAATGTATTTACATAGTTTTTTTTTTTTGAGACTAAGTGTATTTACATAGTTATTGTTGGAGTATTGTGATTTTTTTTTAAAACCATGCACATAAAAAAAAAACATTAAAAAACGGTGCAAAAAGATCAAATTTAAGGAAAAAATAATAATTTTGACTCCTAAATTTATCGTTGTTTTATTTTTCACCATAACCTTTCAATTTTATCAAATTGCACCTTAAATTCGAAAGAAATGGTGCAAAATTAACCCCTTTTTTTCACAAGTTGCAAAATTAACCTTAAACTTAGAAACGTGTTGCAATTTTATAAATGATCGAAAGATCATCATTAAAAACAGTCTCATACGTAGTCAATAAATTATAAAATATATGTAAGAAAAAAATTGAGAAGATTTCAAACAAAACCAATGGTAGAGCTAGATTTTTTTATAAAATTTATGAGTTTTGTCAAGTTATTCACTTGTTAATTTGTGCACGAATCAAATGAAAAAATTGTGCAAAACTTGATATCATAAAATTTAGTTAGGTTTATGGAGCTTTCTGCATTACTTTTTATTAAAATTAGTAGGTGAATAAGGGGAAATTGAAGAGATGGTATAAATTGCAATGGTCTAGTTTTATGAAATTGAAATATTAGAGCGAAAATTGATACAATCCAACAAGTTTATGGATAAAAATTAAAATATTCCCTTAAATTTAAAACAACAAAAATAATGGACAGTTATTTTCAAGAGTAATTGCGGTGGGTGGCAAATTAATTATCTATAATAGCAAATTTAGCACCAAGTAAAAAGAATTGCAAATATGGCAAAAAAATTAGAATATTCTCATTTTACCCTTCTCTTTCTCTCCCTTCCCATTTACCCTTTCTTTCCTCATTTCTAGTGTATACGATCTTTTTTTTTTTTGTGCATTTATGAGCCTTTCTTCCTTCATTTCTTGTGTATACGATTTCTTCTTCTTTTTTTTTCTTTTTTTTTGCTTTTTTTTTTTGTGCATTTATGAGCTGTTATGATTTCTTTTTTTTTTTCTTTTTTTATAATGAGCTATTACGATTTCTTTTTTTCCCTCTGTTTTTCGAACCACAGACCTTGTGGTTATCAGTACAACTTTATGTCAATTGAGCTAAGCTCTTGTTGGTCTTCTTTTTAATTCAAGAATGTCAAGAATACAAAAATAGCAATTTTGGTGAGTGTTTGTATAGGTATATCAAAGTATATCACTGATATACTCCGGTTAATCGTAGTCTATCACTGACTATCACTGGTCGAAGTCTATCAGGGCTATAATTGATAGATAATGAAATACAAGGAACACAAGAATGGCAATTTTATGGTGGTGGTCACGGAGCTTGTGTGCTAGTCTTTAAAAAATTATATTGTTGATTGAGAGTCGCTTGTTCGTAATGGTTATTTTTGGATTTTATGTTCTAATTACCACAAGAGACTTAAATTTTTTGTTCAATTTATGATTGTAGTATAATAATTTTGGATGAGTTTCTAATTACCGAGATGATTGCAATGCAAAGTACTTTACTGATAGATTTCAATTAAATTGATTTCTATCAGTAACAATCATTGGTAGACTTCAATTAATGGATAATTAACTGATTTCTATCTGAGATAGAAACTGATAGACTTCAATTAACTGATTTCTATCCTCGATAGAAAATGATAGATTTGAATTAAACTAATTTCCATCAGTGATACAAGTCAATAGACTTTAATTAAATTGATTTCTGATAGAAACTGATCAACTTCAATTAAATTGGTTTTTATCAGTGATAGAAACTAATAGTCTTGAATTAAATTGATTTCTATCAGTGACAGAAACTGATAACCTTGAATCAAACGGTTTTCTATTAGTGATTATCACTGATAGACTTAAATTAAACTGATGGATAGAAATTGATAGCCTTGAATTAAACTGAACTAATAGCCTTGAATTAAATTGTTTTCTATCAGCGGCTATCACTGATAGGCTTGAATTAAACACGATAAAAACTTATAAATTATGATCATCAAAGTCTATCAGTGATACACACTGATAGACTTCGATTAATCAAAGTATATCAGTGTCTATCACTAATAGACTCCGATTAATTGAAACTTATCATCAAAGTCTATCAGTATTTATCATTGATAGACTCCGATTAATCGAAGTCTATATAGACTATTGGAGATACTAAGGGTATTTTCGTAATTTAACGTATTTTTTGCTATTTCCGCAAATAATTTTATTTTTTTGCTATTTTTGCAATTCTTTTGCCGATTTTTGCTATCTGTGCAAAGCTCCCTATTTTCAAAGGCATCTTTAGTCTAATAGAGTATCTTTTGTAAAATAAGTTTAAAATATGGTATTTAAAAAACTCATTTATCACTAATAATTCTTTTTTGTTTCTCCTTTTACTAACCACTAACTCACAGAATTGACCTTATCCAAAAAATAAAAATTAAAAAAAAAAGATACAGAATTAACAATTCACTTCAAAATCACTCATGCATCTACTTCTTTTTTGTTTTCTTTTTTTTCGTACTAGCACCCATATTGTTTTTGGTGATACCTCTTTTTTTTTTTTTTTTTTTTTTTTTCTTTTTAAGAAACATTCGAGTTTTTAGACAATCTACAAAATTCTAGATATGCAATTAAAGTTAAAAATAATTTTTAAAAAAAAAAAAAAAAAAAAAAAAAAAAAAAAAAAAAAAAAAAAAAAAAAAGCTAATTGATGGATGCTCTAGGATTGGATTTATCCATCCACGTCCCACAAGCATTTTGCTATGATATAGATCTTTATATTATAATCAAATATCATATTTTATTTTCATCGATATTTTAAATATATCTTAAAAATATGACCAAAATAAAATTTTGATTCTAATTTTTTTGTTTTTATAATTAGTCTCTTTAGTTTCAATTTAGTTCTAATAGTTTTAAAAGTTATGATTTGAACCGTATTGTTTAATTTAACCTCACAAATCATTTCAAAAACATACCTTATTATTCATCTCTAAAGCATAATACAAATATCTATCACACTAACCATTAGCCAAATAGAAAACGTCAACTTATTATTATGTTAAAAAAATGTCGATATGGTAACTGTATGGATGATTTGTAAGATCTTATTAGACCATAAGATAAAATTGAAACTTTTAAAACTATAGACTAAATTGAAACTGAGTGTAAACTATAGAAACAAAATTAAAATTTTAAAAATAATAAAAGACCAAATTGAAATTATGTCTAACACATTGGAGCCAATTTTGTAATTTAACCTAAAAATATTGAAAAAAAAAAAACATACAAAGGTCAAAAAGCATTATTAATATATAACGTAAACAATGTAGATGTCAATCTGAGCATAACTTAATTGGTTAACAAATATACCTTCAATCCAAAGAATTAGAGGTTTGATTCCTCCTACCCAATATGTTTTTTTAATATCCACGAGTGTTCAAACCAGCTTACGCGTATAATCGTCTGACCCTACTACATTTGGTTGTCCTCCTACCTAATATGTAGTTACAACCGTTTAACCCTACTACAATATCTAGGAAGCTCGGAAAACATTTCAACTTTCAAATTTATTTTAACTTGGTCGTAAACACACATGCAACCCTATTTCCTTTCCTAACAATGGACCTAGGGAAGGAAGCAGAATTTCAATTCCATTTGCATCAAATTGGGCCAAGACAAGAGGGTTTTCACTGCATATATTCCACACCATCTAAAAGAATGTTATCTATATCTTGTAGGGGCAATGGAATTTCACAGTACACAAAAAGAATGAATTATATTTCTCCATAAGGCATGATCCCCTCAACTTTCACCTTTTTAGCTTTATAAAGTCCTCTTTATTCTTTACTCACATGGCGGAATCAACCCACCAGGGCTGAGGATCACTCACTAAATAAAGAGAACCTCACTTGGACCGAACCAAAAAAAAAAAAGTATTCAAATCTTCACCATTATTTCCGCACTTTTATTGAGAAAAAAGTTTAAAGAATATAAGGGGATTACATTAATCTCTCTTTTTTAAGAATATAAGTGCCATACTAAAAGACCAGCCCCAAATAAAAGGAGCTCCAATCAAGCAAAATCAACCTTAAAGGATAATTACAAAAGACCTTAAGAATCTATTCTCAGAAAGAGACATAAAACCTAACAAGGGCTACACATCCTTTTCTTGGATCTCACAACTCCTCTAAAAACATTGTTCCTCTCGATCCAAAGTCTCCACAAAATCATACAAACCCCCGTAAGCCACAAAAATCAACCTTCTTATAAAAGGGTTGATGAAAAAGGAACTCCTCAACCATCAAACAAATATCTCTCTACCGAGCAACTTGAAAACGAAACTCCTTGAACAAGTGATTCTATATCGAAGGGTCAAGAAACACAACTACCAAAAAGGTGGTCGAGATCCTTGGCCACACCCCTAGAAAGGATGCAACATTGCAGCCCAATCAAACCAGGCAAATTCCTCAAAACACGATCCAGTGTATTAATCCTTTCACGAAGGACTTGTTAGAAGAAAAAAAATCCACTTTCTTAGAAATTTTGACCTTCCACAACGAGAAAAAGACCAAATTATTCGATGGAGAGGGGTTCGCCAAATACTCAAAAAGGAACGACAAGAAAAACCTTTCAAAAGGCTAGGTCTCCAAACATGAAAATCCCCTCAACCAAAGACAAAAGGTTAAAAATGTCTACCGTTCACCTATTAGTCAATGGACAGGGAGGGGTTCACCAAACATCCAAAAAAAAATACTGCAAGTAAAACCTTTTGAACGGCTAGAACCCCAAAGATGAAAACACCCCCTCTCCTGAGGTGAACCGATATCCCCTCAACCAAGGAAAAAAGGTTAACGACGTCTATTGTTCACTCATCCATCAATGGATGGTTGAATCCAAGATCAAGAAACAAATCATTAGCAAAACAAGACAGTATGGAGGCCACCACTATTTAGACATAAAACAAAGTACCTTCTAAAGTAATGAACAAACCAACAAAACAATGTTTTGATATCTAAACTACCAACTTAGAATATGTACAAAATGATTTGGGCTAGTTTATGGGCATCTCAAATTGATAGAACAACAGTTTGATCTTACAACATTTAATTCTCTTTTGTTCCAAAATAGCATTTAAGGGACTAAAAAACCTACCGACTTAACAATATTTTGATACTTAAACTATCAACTTTGAATACTTGCATAATGGTTTTCTTGGTATTCACAAGTGTTTGAGCTATTTTACGCACACCTCAAGCAGTTTTACAAGACAAATGTCTAATATTACAACAACATATTTTATTCCAAAATATCATTTAGTCATTACAACAAATAATGTTCCCTTTTGTTCCAAAATAGCATTTAAGAGAACAAAAACCTTAATCCCATCAAGAAAGTGAGGCTCCTTGTTTATTTAATTAATAGCATATTAAATAAATACATATATTTATTTTGGTTTCATTTGATTAACCAATATGTTTTGGGCACATATTAGGAGCAGCTCATTCTATAATGTGACTATGTGAGAAGGTGAATTTTATTCTTTAAGTTAAGAGAATAGAATTAAATGAAATGAAAACTTAAGAGAATGATATAGAATTAAATTTTATTCTCTTAATCAATAGTTAGACAATTCTCCATTTCATAAAGAGAACACTCCCATAGAGGTGGTCTTTCTGGACTAGAATCTCATGAGTTTCAAAGTTAATTTAATTTAAGCCTGCAGAATTCACTGCACACCATAAGCCAATTGAAGGATCAATAAATCAACACTCGTACCATTATATGAATTAGCACCCGGAGACTCCAACATTGACGTCTTTTTCCTTTTCTCTTCTTGAGGCAAATGTTTCGGCGACAAGCAATGGGAAAGCGATTGTGGCGTCACAATGTACCTGGGAGCCAAGAGGCATTTTAGTCGAGGGCAACTGTATTATAGAAAGAGCAATGAAGATCTGTAAGGCCCCCGTTTGATAACCATTTGGTTTTTGAAAATTAAGCTTATAAACACTAGTTCTACCTATAAGTTCCTTTGTTACGTTATCTACCTTCTTCCCATGTTTTCAAAAACCAAATCAAGTTTTGAAAACTAAAAGAAAAGTATTTTTCAAAAATTTTGTTTTTGTTTTTGGAAATTGGCTAAGAATTCAAATGTGTCCTTAACAAAGATGAAAATCATCATAAGAAAATTGGAAGAAAACAAGCATAATTTTCGAAAACCAAATGATTATTCAATGGGGCCTAAACGGTTCAAATGCAAGAACTGGAAGCCAAGAGGCATTTTTATTAATGAGACCCAAATGAATATGGAGGCTTAGAGTGAAAAATGGTAGTGAAAATGGATGAAATGAGGCTGACCTTGACTGTCTTGGCCGAACCTCGAATTTTGCCCCAAGAGACAGCTTCATCGGGGCGAGCTCCAGAGTCGCTTCCATCAAACTCTTGAGCGGTATTGATGAAGACTGCATAGTCTGCACCGTTACGCATCATATTGGCATTGCAAATATGATGCTTTGGGAGACCCCCACCAAGAATTATCATTCCAGTCTTCCTTGGGCTTGCATGGACAGCTTCACCATTCACGGCCCTAATATCTGTCCAAATAACCAAATTCATCTTCGTTTCCATTACTTAAACTTGTGTTTGTTCCACCCAAAAAACAGGAAAAAATAAACAAGAAAAAAGGTGACCTTGAATGACGTCAATAATCAATCCAGGACTACGAAAAGAGTGGAAGTACAACATGTCTCCCAATGAGCCATCTGTTAATCCTGGACAAAAGACTGGAATATTGTTCTGCATAATATCAAATGTACTGTTTTAAACTACAAATGAAAAAGCAGGACAAGAAAATAAACTTGCAAAATTTATACAACTTCTTAATCCAAAATATGGCTGGCACCCAATAAGATCTTGACATCATAAGTAAACTATGTAGGTCACTACATGAATTTAAGAAAATAAAAACTTCAAATTAGAAGCCTCACAGGCTCACATATTAAAATTTACTTTAAGATATTAATATACTCGATAAATAAATGAAATTTCATAAAGGAAATAATGCCACTCATTATAGCAATCCTGCTTTTTATTTTTCAGGGTTGACAAGATGCATTCTCTTATCCAAAACCAATAAATCAAGTCTACGGTTTTATTTAAGAGAAAAAAAATATAATCAATATGAAAAACTATTAAAAAGTAAGACAAGGATGAGAAATCCTTCAGCATATGGCAAATAAAAGATAATAAACTTGCTCACAGAGAGTTCGCAAAGACAAATGTAATAACAAAACCCAAAGATTTCACATTCCTAAACCAATCAAAAGTAAAAAATAATATTAGATCCAGTTAGTCTCCAAATCTCCATGTTCTACCTCAACCAAATCTACTTCTTTAAAATTGTAAGATTCTAAATAATATTAAAAGATAGCTGGGAGGCTATAATGAACTCTAATTTTGATGGTCATTGGTCAAATAATAATGACGAACATGAGAACAGGTATAAGGATTCTATTTAATTTTACCTTATAGGCCCAATAAAGATACGAACTCTTGTCATTTATTTCTCTTCCCAGGCGTTGGGTTACCTTGGACGGTGTCCATAATACATTCTATGGATACCAAACAAAACGAATGAGAAAACTAGAGATATAATACAAGGAAAAACATCAGTATAATCTTTTTAGTAAGTACCTCTTCAAGTTGTTCCTTCAACATCTGATCCAAAATTGGGATAATCCAGTCCTCAAATTTGCAGTAGTTATCATTAGGAACCAATAAATTACCAATGCGATTCAATCCTTTCGATCGAAGGACTGCTCCAGGAAGAGAAAAGTCACCTTTATAAGTGGGAGCAAGGCACTTTATAAGATCTTCTTCAATACCACCAGTAGTAGTGACAATCACATCAACCTGCAGTGAAATTGAAGTAACCCCATAATTGGAGCCTAAATTCAAGTAACTTTTAGAAAATGATTATCTAAACACATTTTCCCTGAATTTTTACTTAAAAAGAGGTAAACCTATATTAAATAATTGAAATCAATTCCCAAACGAGATGTTAGCATCCAGTACAGCAGTAGTAGTTTAACTAATCAAGTTATAGTAGATTGAAAACATTTTTCATTTAGAATATTACTAGATTGAAAACGTTTTTTAAACAGACAAACACTGGATTAATCAAAATGAGATATCTTCTTTTGGAAATGGCAACAGAAATCAAAACGAGATACCAGGTCTAACTCACCATATGATGTTCAACAAGATAACGAATCGTGTCTCTGACACCAGAAGAAATAAGATTAGAAGTGAAACCAAGAAACACTTTGCACCCCGTCGACTCCCTAAAAATTGGATCCTTCTCCTCCTCAGAGCAATCTTCTGTTATATTCTCATCAGCAAGCCTCCAATCTAACTTCAATCCAACTCAGTATCATTTCTCAAAAGTAAATCGTCAATGCTAAAAAATTTACTGGGATGAAATGCATATGCTATAAACATCCCATGAAACAAATCAAAGGAACAACCATTTGAGATAAAAGCTCACCATTTGATTGACGACTTCTATGGCATCTCCTAAATTGGAGGCTTGAAATCCAGTGGAGACCATGGACCTTAGTAGCTTGGAGTAATTTAGTCCTTGATTGAAGTCGTATCCCTCAATTTTGATGCTTTTCCCTTCAAGATTCTCTGATTCCTTAAAAACTGTGGCGTGCACAGATGCCAAAACATTATTATTCTCCATCTGACCCAATGCCTCACTGCCTGCACAATGTAATAGCATGAATATGGAGCTGGAAACTGTATAAGACGGTTGCTGTATGAGTATACCGCCCTACCATTTTGAAAAAGTAATCCCAGAAAAGGAAAAGGTTCCAATCATAATGCAACAGAATTTCTAAAAATAGTTCTCAGGTCATTGCCGTCCACTGACCACTGTTTAACCAGTTCAGACTAATTCAAGTTATTCAACTCCCAGAATCCATATAGGCAATATTTACGTTTTCCTAATTCAAAGAGAACCCCTTGTATCCATGAAATGAAATTATAGCTGAAGAACTACACAGAAAAGGAACGAAATTCCAAGTGAAGTAATTCATTTTATCCTCCTTTTGAAGAGAAGAGGGAAGGAAGGAGGGGAAAAAAAGAAAAAAAGTTGGCACCGTGATTTCTTTCCTTCTTATTTTCCAAAAGTTTTTAACAGACACTTTGGGGCACAGCTGAAAATCACAACTGCAGACTTGCAATCATATCAGGATATCGACTAACAAGCAATCTCAAATTAAAACCATCCAGAAAGACCAAAAACAAACTTCTGACCAAGTGACCATCATTATGGCATATGTAATTCCCAAAGAGAAATGATTAAACTCTTTTATGGAGACAAGTAATCAAAAATCTTGATGGAGAGAGAACAAGAAAGCCCAGATAATGGAAAGGGAGGGAAACTTACGTAAGAGGAGAATGGAGAAACCAAGAGTTTGAATGAGAGAAGAGAGAGATATGTGGTACCACTGTAGAAACAGCAGTAGCTATCTTGCGAGTTGAAAGTGAATGTCCCTCTCAAAAATCTGGTTCACATACCCTCGAATCAAAATTCATATTCATACCTATCTAGGTTAAAGTATATAGTCAAACATTTATATGTATTGAACAATAAAAGAATATAGTCATATATACACACACATATACATCTGTACTACATGATATATAAAAGCTGCTGTTAGGGAGAATCCTTCTGTCCCTATTTTACTCTCAACATTATTTTTGTCTTTTTTTTTTTTTGGGTCTTACATCATGTACATATATTAAACACTCTGCTGCCCATGAGCATAGCTTAAATACGTTAATAGTGTTGTTAATCTTTGATTATTTAGCTTCGGGGAACATGAGTTTTTGGCACGTGGTCTTTTTGTTCGGGCTAAACCATTTTATTTGCAGCCCCCATTTTATCGTTGAACTGAGAATAAGAGAAGAATATTTCCACTCTGCCTCTCCTCTGTATTCAGTTCACTTAATTATAAAGTACTATGGTTTGCTCTTATTTCAAGTAAATTCAAACTACAATTGGTGATTGGTTGATCTTAGGGAGAGAACTTCAATTTTCATAAAAAAAAAGCTCATTGTCTTCCTCACTACAATAATTTTAATCTCAAAACTCATCAAACCCAACTATAATCTAGAACTATAAACACGCTGAGGTTGCTCTGCAATTATAACAGCGCCTTTCTTTCATTAGACAAGTCCTGATTTGAGTTGAGGAGAAGAAAAACTTGATTGAGTTTGTGAGAATACCAGTAACAATAGAGTACAAAGCCAGTGCAAACTGCTAGGAAGGAGTAGCAGCGACACGAGCGGAGAGAGCCGTCGGCGGCGGCAGGAGTGGAGAGAGAAGGCAGGGCGCCGGCGGCACTGATGGTGGAGAGACGGCCGGCGAGGAGGGGGAGCCGGCGTGAAGAGTGAGATGAAGATGAAAAGGATGGGACTTAGGGTTCCCTCTGTTTTTTTTTTTTTTTTGTTTAATTTTAGATTAAATTACAATGGTAGCTTTAATTTTATTTTAATCGGTGGCCTTAAACTTGATTGGCATTTAATAGATGACTCAGCCAAAGCGAGTCTAGCTGCTTCTTTTTTTAAAAAAAAAAAATAATAATAATAATAAAATTAAAAATTAAAAAATTAAAAAAAAAAAAAAAAAAAAAAAAAAAGTCTAGCTCAGCCAAATGTTGATATACTCAAGAAAAAAACTAAGGCCCGTTTGATAACCATTTTGTTTTTGGTTTTTGGTTTTTGAAAATTAAGCTTATAGACATTACTTCCATCCACAAATTTTTTTTGTTTTGTTATCTACATCATTCCCTTGTTTTAAAAAACCAAGTCAAATTTTGAAAACAAAAAAAAAAAAATAGTTTTCAAAAACTTGTTTTCGTTTTTGGAATTTGGCTAATAACTCAAATGTCTACTTAACAAAAATGAAAACCATAGTAAGGAAATTAAGGGAAAACAAGCATAATTTTCAAAAATCAAATAGTTATCAAACGGGGCCTAAATTATAAAAAGTTTTTAATAAGTGTTCAATTCGATGTGAATTCCCCCACATATTGTAAAAAGGAAAAGTGTGAATTAAAAAAATAAAACTTTTAATTTAGTGTCTAAAAGATTTATGAAAATTTGATTTCGTGTGTCAATTTATTTTTTTTTTACAACATGTGGGGTGAGAGGATTCGAACCATAAACCTTGGTCATTAGTACAGATTTTATGTCAGTTAAACTATGCTCATGTTGACATGAATTAGCTAGCTATGACTTTAAATTTAAATGAGTGGCCTGTTTGGTAGGCTATCCGGATTCTGTTTTATGTTTTCAGATTCATGAATTCAGTGAATATGTGTTTGGCAGATGTGTTTTTGGAAACTGTTTTCGGATTCTGTGATCCAAATAGTATAAATTATGAAAACAACTTTTTTATGTTTTCATTGTATCCAGATTTTGAATTTGAAAATTTTAAATGCAAAATTAAATTAAAAAAAAAAAGATAAAAACTTTAATAAATATAGTATTTCATGTTATAAACTCAATTTATTTGTGTGAAATGAAAATTTGTATAATATAATATATTATAAATTATGTGATATCGTAAAATAATAATTATAAAAAATTTATAACACATAATATGTTTATAAATTAAATAATAATAGTTTCTATTCAACTTAGTATTTAGTTGATAACTACAAATAATTTATGGTTTATAAATATATTATTAAACACATTTTGAACCATTGTTTAAATTGTGATCCAATTTATGAATCTGCTACCAAACACATATTTGAAAACATGAAATACAACTCTGTTTTCATTGAATCCCTTGTTTTCAAATTTCTGTTTTCAGATCACCAACCAAACGCACCATAAATTATCTTGTTTTCTCTTATGATTGTGCTCTATATAAGAAAGGAGGCAATGGCTAGGGTAGGCTTTTTTTTTTTTTTTTTTTGAAATAATGGCTAGGGTAGGCTTATTATTAGGTCAAGGTGATTGTATGATGCATATAGGCATTTACTATCTAGAATTAAGTTTTGATTTAATGACTAAACACATATCACGAGCAACATTGTAGAGATCACCTGTATACTTAATGAGAAGATTTGTGGTAGATAAATTTACGTTTGAGTCCTAATGAATTGAGGGTTTTTTTTTTTTTTTTTTCAATTTAGTCATTATCATTAAAATGTTTCAATTCAAAATTTTTTAGTTGATGAGTTTGTGGAATTTTAAAGGTACGAGAAACTATGTCACCTACGAGATGTATAAATAGGGATGTTTGCCTGAGCTATTCATAATTAATTCTTTCATGAAGGATTGGTTAGACAAAAAAGAAAAAAAAAATCTTTCTTGGGGATTTTAACTTTGCCAAGCAAAGGAAAAAGACCAAACGACTGGAGGGAGAGGGGTTCACTAAATACCCAAAAAGGAACGACAAGAGAAACCTTCCAAAAGGTTAGGACCCCAAAGACATACGAAAGACCTCCTAAAGAGCTAGGACCCCAAAGACGAAAATCCCCACTCCTAAAGTGGATGAAATCCCCTCGCCAAGGACAAAAGGTTAACTATTTTTTGTTGTACCTACCAATCCATGGACGAGGGAGAACAATTCACCAAACACACAAAAAATGAACCACATGAAAAACCTTTCAAAGTGCTTAGTCCCCAAAAGACAAAAATATCCTCTCGTTGGAGAAATTTTTAGGTGCTCCCAGTGCAATGAAGCTCATAGTTTTTGCATCGTTTGATATAAGAGAGAGAAATGGCAAAAGTACCTCGATTTTGTTTCAAACAGTTATTAGGGACAGACAAATTTGAAGATTTACCTCCGACAATTTTAAAAAATGGGGCTTCATTGGGAACAACCGTTAATTTTTCCCTCTCGTAGAATGGAGTTGGAATAGTTTAAGGTCGGTTTGTTATGCAATTTGGATTTTATTTTATGTTTTCACATTCACTCTAAATCAAATGTATTTAATGAATATTTTTTTTGACAAATTTGTTTCTCACAACTGTTTTTGAATTCTAGGATTCAAATAGTGAAAATTCTAAAAACAGCACTGGTATGTTATTAGTGTATCTATATTTTGAATTTGAAAATTTAAAATGCATAATTACATTAAAAAAAGGTAAAACCCTTGACAAACACAATATTTGATGTCGTAAACCTTTTTTTTTATTCTCGTTAAACTAAAATATGTATTATAATATAATACAGTATAAACAATATGATATTATAAAATAATAATTATACAAAATTCATAACATAAAACATGCTCATAACTCCTAAAAAAAAAAACATGTTCATAAATTTATTATTTATAAATATACCATCAAACACATTTTGAACAGTGGTTTAAATTAGGATTTAGTTTATAATTTTTCTATCAAACACATTCAAAAACACTTAAAGTATAAAATACAACTTTGTTTGAAATTTTGTTTTCAAATCACCAAACCAAACACACTTTTACTTATCCATCATTGGACAGTCAAATCCAAAATCGAGAGACAAATCATTCGTAGAACAGGACTGAATGAAGGTTACCATTATTTATACATAAATCAAGAGTACCTTTATTTTAAACTACCAATTTTTAATATATATACAAAATGGTTTTTCTTAATACTCATCAAGTATTTGTACTAATTTACATGTACTTCAAATAGTTTTATAAGATAACTATCTAATCTAACAAAAACATTTTTTTTTTCTTTGTTTCAAAACAGTTTTTGAGAGAACAAAACCTTAATTCCATATGAGGCTCCTTGTTTGTATTTAATTAATATCATATTGAATGAATACATGGATTTATTTTGGTTTCATTTTATTAACCAATATGATTTGAGCACATGCACATATATTAGGAGCAACTCATCCTATAATGTGAGAAGGTGAATTATTTTATTCCCAAAGTTAAGATAATAGAATCAAATGAAATGGAAAATTAAGAGAATGATATAGAATTAAATTTTATTCTCTTATTCAATAGTCAAGCAAATCTCCATTTGATTAGGAGAACAATCATAGAGGTGGTCTTTTTGGACTAGAATCTCAATAGGTCTTCAACTACAGACTACAACAATAAGCCAATTTAAGGATCAATAAACCTACTTTCATACCATTGTATGAATTAGCCCTCCAAGACTCCACCATTAACACCATTCTCCTTCTCCTTTGTCCTTCCTGCAGCAAACGTTTGTGCGACGATTAATGGAAAAGCGATCGTGGCGTCACAATGTACCTGGTTTGTCAAAAAAAAATAATAATAATAATTAGAATTCTAACTTTATGACGTTTAATCAAGGGAGACTATATAGTAGAAATAACCACAAGACCAATAAACTGTTCAAAATGCAAGGACCGAAAGCCAAGACGCATTTTTGTTAATGACATCCAAATGAATCGAGAAGCTTAGTGGGTATTTAGATTGAGGAGTTGGGTGGGGTGGAGTTAATAACTCCACCCAACTCCTTGTTGATTGGCCCAAGGACATATAACATCTAATTGTGGGACCCACAAACTTATTTATTCTTATCCCAACACTTACAAAACAAAATTCAGATTTCATAACTCAAACTCTTCAATCTAATCGATGAATGAGACAAACCTTGACATTCTTGGCAGAAGCACTAATTTTGCCCCAAGAGATAGCCTCATCGGGACGGGCTCCGGAGTCGCTCCCATCAAACTCTTGAGCGGTATTGATGAAGACAGCATAGTCTGCACCATTACGCATCATATTGGCATTGCAAATATGATGCTTTGGGAGACCCCCACCAAGAATTATGATTCCAGTCTTCCTTGGACTCGCAAGGACAGCTTCATCATCCATGGCCCTAACATCTGTCCAAATAACCAAATTCATATTCGGGTTGGTTTGAAACACATTTTAATTTAAATGTTTTTCAAAAATGCATTTTTTAAAAAACGTTTTTGTATAAAAATTGTTTAGAATTTAAACACTCGTATGTTTGGTTGCATTTCCTCATAAGTGTTTTTATACACAAGTTATTGTATACTTAAAAAGTCTTTTTTAAAAAAGTTGGTTTTAATTGTTTCTCTCGAAAGGGTCTATTTATCAATCTCATTTTCTAATAAGTCATTTTTAGTGGTTGCCAAACACTAGAAATTTTTTTAAAATGATTTATTTTCAAAATTAAACACTTGAAAAGTTAAACCAAACACATCCGACATTTTTTAACCAGTTATTCCCTCCATCCTCACACATACCCATACAAAAAAAAAAAAAAAAAAAAAAAAAAAAAAAAAAAAAAAAGGAAAAATATATATATGTATAAGAGATGAGACCTTGAACGATATCAATAACCAATCCAGGATTACGAAAAGAGTGGAAGTAAAACATGTCTCCCAATGAGCCATCTGTTAATGCTGGACAGAAGACTGGAATATTGTTCTGCATAATATCAAATGCACAGTTTTAAACTAATTAAGTGCCAAAAGAATATCATGATATAAAAAAAAAATTAAAATAAACTAGGTGTGTTTCTTCATAAAGTAAAAAAAATAAAAACATCAAATTTGAAGGCTCACATAGCAAAGCTTACTTAAAATATTAGTGCTCTGTAAATGAATTAAATTTCATAAAGGAAATGGTGTCACTCAATATTGTAATTGTTTATATTTTTCATGGTAGATAAAGATGCACTCTTATCCAAAACCAATACATCAAGATTATGGTTTTTTTTATGCTAACATCATAGTTTAACTAGCATAAAGTTTGTACTAATTACCAAGAGGTCTGTGGTTTGAATCCTCCACCCCACATGTTGTCAAAAAATACTATGATTTCTTTTTAAAAAAATAAGATAAAATAAAATAAACAATTGACACGAAAAACAACAAGAATCTCATCCTCGAGGATATGAAAAAGAAAAGATTAAAAAATATAAATAAAAAAATATATATCTTGCCCAATGAGAGTTCGAAAAGCCAAATGTAATACAAAAATCCAAAGTTTATCGTAGATTCCTTTTTTTTTTTTTTTTTTTTTTGGAGTTCGATTATCATATATTATTGAACCAATAAAAAAGTAAAATATAATATTATATCAGATCTAATAGATTCGATTGGTCTCCAAATCTTCATGTTCTTACTCAACTAGATCTATGCCTTTAAAATTGTAAGATTCAAAGTAATATTAAAAGATAGCTTTGAAGCTAGAATGAACTCTAATTTTGATGGCATTGGTCAAATGATAACGATGAACATGAGAACAAATGTAAAGGATTCTATTGAATTTTACCTTATATGCCCAATAAAGATACGAACTCTTGTCATTTATTTCTCTTCCCAAGCGGTGGATTATCTTGGATGGTGTCCATATCACATTCTACAAATTAAAGACCAAGCAAAATGAACGAGGTCAAAGCGAGCATAGTTCAACGTTAATTGACAGGTTTAAAAAAACAAAAAAAAAAAGTTTGTTTTGTTTGATAATCATTTGATTTTTTTTTTGTTTTTGAAAATTATGCTTGTTTTTCTAAATTTCCTCGGAATGATTTTCATCTTTTAATTTGAATTCCTGACCAAATTATAAAAACAAAAACAAATCTTTCAAAATTATTTTTTTGTTTAGTTTTCAAAACTTGGTGAGAATAAAGATAACAAAACCAATAAACTCGGTAGAAATAGTGTTTATAAACTTAATTTTCAAAACAAAAAATCAAATGGTTATCAAGCAGAGCGATGGTTATTAAAAACTTGTTTTTGTTTTTGGAATTTGACTGAGAATTCAATCGTTTTCGTGTAAAAAAAACATAATTTTCAAAAACCAAAAGATTAATGAACAGGGTCGGAGTCGGAAAAACATGAATATATATAATCTTTGAGTAAGTACCTGTTCAATTTGTTCCTTCAACATTTGATCCAAAATTGGCATAATCCAGTCCTCAAATTTGCAGTAATTATCATTAGGGACCAATAAATTACCAATGCGATTCAAGCCTTTTGATCGAAGGACTTTTCCAGCAAGAGAAAAGTCACCTTTATAAGTGGGAGCAAGGCATTTTATAATATCTTCTTCAATACCACCAGTAGTGGTCACAAGCACATCAACCTGCACTCACATTGAAGTATAAACCTCTTATTATTCTTAAAACAATTATTTTATTTAGCCCGTGAACTTTCAGGTTTTATACTTTCGATCGTGTGTCTAATAAAACCATAAATTTTCAATTTTGTGTATGAATAACATCGGATAGGTAAGAACATATTAGATTCACTATTGAAAATTTAGAGATCTGTTAGATAGAAAATTGAGAATTTAGGGACCCGTTTAGTAACGTTGTGGTTTCTTGTTTTTTGTTTCTAATTTTATTAAGAAATCTAAGCATTTAATAACTATGTATGTTTGTTGTTTCTCATTTTTTAGAAACACTCCCAAAATTTGTATAGAACTTTTGGGAACAACTAAAACTAGTTTCTCCTTTTTTGTTCTTGTTTCCAATTTTTTCCAAACATAAATAAGAATATAGGTTTATTATTATTGAATGTATAAGTGTTAGGGTCATGAAATTCTATTTTTCTTTATTAAAAATGAAGAAACAGAAACAAGAAACGAGAACGTTACCAAACGAGCCCTAGGAATCTACTGTTTGTTCATGGACCAAATAGACACAAATGTTAATATTTAGAGACTAATATGATTTTGTGCATACTAAAACAATTACCTACAACTTTGTGATTCTTATGGGAAGATAATTTCATTTGATTTAAAGATAAAGTCATCCCTGAATATATAACTTAGAAAAACAAGAGAAAATGACACTTCAAAAATTATTATCCAAACACGTGTTCCATGAATTTTTGTTTTAAAAAAAATCGTAAAGCAGTATTAAAATCGATTCCCAAAAAAGTTGTTAGCATAGTACAACTGTAGATTAACTAATCAAGTTATACAACTAGGTTGAAAAGCGGTTCTTAATTAATTACTTTTGATTCCTAACAAATAACGTGGAATATTAATAATAGAAATTATTGATTTTTTTTCTTTTTTGGAACTAAAATCGTTTATAATTTATTTAAAAAAAAAAATCGTTTATAATTAAGATATTGTCACAAAAAAAAAAGTTTATAATTAAGATATGGGATTTGGTTTGTTTATATTTAAGGGTGTGTTTGATTTAACTTTTCCAGTGTTTAATTTTGAAAAAAAAAATCATTTTGAAAAAATTTATAGTGTTCGACAACCACTAAAAATGACTTATTAAAAAATGAGATTGAAAAATAAACCATTTTGAAAAAAACATTCGAAAGTATTTCTTTTAAATAGTTTTTAATTGTATAATAACTCGCATATAAAAACACCTATGAGAAAATGTAACCAAACATATGAGTGTTTAAATTTTAAACAATTTTTATACAAAATGTTTTAAAAAAAAACATTATTAAAAAACACTTAAACTAAAAAGTATTCCAAATGGGTCCGAAATCTAAAATATGTCTAATATATATAATTTTTCATCTTCCTTGGATTGGAAAATAGTGGCACACAAACCAATAAATTCGATCTATTTCTTTATCTCCCCATGAGCCATATGTCTAAACACATGATTGATCAAAATGAGATATCAGGTCTAACTAACTCACCATATGATGTTCAGCAAGATAACGAATCGTTTCTCGAACTCCCGAAGAAATAAGATTAGAAGTGAAACCAAGAAACACTTTGCACCTCGTCGATGCCCTAAAGATTGGATCCTTCTCCTCCTCTTTGCAATTTTCTGTTATTTTCTCATCAGCAAGCCTCCAATTTAACTTCAATATAATTCAGTATCATTTATCTAAATTAGTAAATCATCAATAATGCTAAAAAAACAAAATTTATAAACACCATCCCATGAAACAAAATAAACAAGATAAAATCTCACCATTTGATTGATGACTTCCACAGCATCTCCTAAATTAGAGGCTTGAAATCCAGTGGAGACCATGGAATTTAGAAGCTTGGAGTAATTTAGTCCATGATTGAAGTCATATCCCTCAATTTTGATGCTTTTTCCTTCTAAATTCTCAGATTCCTTAAAAACTGCAGCGTGTGCAGATGCCAGAACATGACCATTCTCCATCTAACCCAATAAATATTACTTCACTACCTACACAATATGATGGTTCGAGAATAGCTCAATGAATAAGATATCGATTATCATCATTTCAAAAATAATGGTTCGATTCTCTACTCGTGTAATCGTTGAACTAAAAGAAATAAAGTAATGTAATTAAAAGGAAGAGGAACTTACCAAAAGAGGAGAAACAAATGAGAAGAAAAGGAACACCAGATGCTGCTCTCTAAGATTTATTCACATGCTCTCAAATCAAATTTCATCTGTACATTTATAGACACTACCTTTTAAAGCTGTTGTTGTGGGAGAATCTTTTTTTTTTTTTTTTTTTTTTTGAGAAATTGTTGTGGGAGAATCTTTTTGTCCCTACCACCTAAATATTTTTTAAACTTTCTATCTTACATGTGTTGAACGGTTTTAACTTTTTAATATACTAGATTTTTCATACATGCGTTGCACGTGATTATCTCCTTTTAAAAGATAAATTTAATTATACAATTTTAAATTATGTTTGCCTATTAATTATATTATTATAGAACTTTACTTAACATATGACTATTAATTCTAAATTATCATGTGTGTACATCCTTCATATATTTAGTATTTTCATTTGTTCCAAATAGTTCAACTGAAACTATAATGTATATATTAAAATGCATATTAGTTACACATAAATGAAAAATGTTAGAATAATACTCGTAGAAAATAATTAAATAAAAAGATTATATCTCCGCATCAAAAGTTTTCTTTTTAAAATAATCTAATTAATTATTGAGATGGAGTTGGAGTGATTTTACAATATATTGGTAATTTTTTTAATACCATATTCTATAAGTACATAAATCATACATATAATAAAGTCTAGGTTCATCACTTTCCATGTTGAATCCATCTCACTCATCTAGCCTCCACTTTGATTATATTAGGGGACAAAAAAGGAAGATTGTAATACAACAAACCAAATGGAGCGTATGCTTGCTATAATTTTTAATGAAAAATAGAACCTACTTCCTAACATCATCAAATTAATAATTTAAAGAAGAAAGGAAAACAAAGAATTATAGAGATATGTAAGTATGGATAGAAGATTGGAGAAGCCGTAAAGACAATTTGAAAAGCTCATAGATCCAATTTATTTCCAATAGCCAAAAACTTCTCAGCCTCATAAAAAAAAAAGGTGCTCCATTACTAACAATTAAAATATCGACCTTGATATCAATATCAGGAATTCAACCACAATTACAAGGGGAAAAGAAAAAATCGTTGATAAAAGCGTGCTCGATTAGTTCCAGAGCATTTTGTCCCAACCACAAATACCATCACTGCATTAACAAAGAAATCGGGGAAACTGTGGCTTTCTTCAATTCGTTGACATCTGAATGATCTACCTCGACACAAAGTTGAAGGCTGGGAGTTTGTCCTATTATGAAGAAAAATATACGTATATATAAATATAAAGTTACAAAAAAATGAGGAGAAATGTGAGAAGAGCTTTATATTTTTTAGAAATTTATAGAGGGAGAAAAGAGATGAGTGAATGAATAGTAACCAATGAAGACAATGAAGAGTCATATGAGGGAGAGTGAACCTTCCAAATAAAACACATTCAATGTTAATTAGTGAAAAAGAAGATGAAAAATCACATGAGAGAAAGGAGACATTCAATGATGGAAAATCGCAAGAGAGAGAGAAATAATAGGAATGAGTGCTAGTGGTCCATTCAAGTTTTTTCTTTTTTTTTTTCTTTAAAAAAAAAAATCTTACTTAAATAATAAGATATGAGATATTAATAAAAATTGAAATAAGGGTAATTTAGGTATTTTTTTAAAAATTATGGTTAGTAGTGTCCAAAAAAAGTTTCTTCCACATTCACACTTTTATATATAGTATAGATATAGATAGATAGATAGATATATATATATATATATATATTATTTGTACGTTTTTTTTTTTTTATTACAAGGTTAGTTCCCGAACTTTCAAAATTGTATCAATCAGGTCTCTGAACTTTCAAAATGTCTAATAAGTCCCTGAACTTTCAATTTTGTGTCTAATAGGTCATTGACATATTTGATACTTTTAAAAATCAACCAATTTACTATATATAAAATTGAATTTTATGCATATTGAGACTCTAAACTTTCAATTTTGTATTTAGTAGACTTTTGAATTTTAAAAAATGTTGAATAGATCGAAGACTTATTAGACATAAAATTAAAAGTTGAGAGACCTATTGGACACAAAAGTGAAAGTTTAAGGATTTATTGAATATTTTTTAAAGTTCAACGATTTATTGGAAACAAAATTCAAAATTCAAAAACCTAGCTATTTAAAAAATTTTAAAGTTCAGAGACTAAATTGACACAACTTTAAAAGTTCAGAAACTAAACATGTAATTTTTTTTTTTTTTTTAATAACTCAAATCAAATTTCATGTCTACATATATAGACACTACTTTTAAAAGGTTTTTTTTTTTTTTTTTAACTACCTTTTAAAGGTGGTGTTGTGGGAGAATCTTTTTGTCCCTATCACCTACATATTTTTTAAAACATGTGTTACACGGTTTTATTTTATTTTATTTTTGTTTTTATTTTTTATATTTATATTTTTTTTTTCATATGGAATTGTGATTTAAAAAAAAAGAGCCTTTTTTAAAAAAAAACGGAGGGAATTGAGAATTAAAGAATAACAAATCTTGGCTCCATACCGGTACTCTTACATATCCCATTAAAATCCTTACAACTAAGAAAGAGATAAGAAAGAGAAAGAAAAAAAAATTATCTTTCCTAATTGTCAACATTTTAATAGTGGTATGCAAGAGATCTTGGTATGCAACCAAGTTTTTTCTATTAAAAAAA
This sequence comes from Luffa aegyptiaca, assembly GCA_017139565.1. NCBI lineage: Eukaryota > Viridiplantae > Streptophyta > Magnoliopsida > Cucurbitales > Cucurbitaceae > Luffa > Luffa aegyptiaca. The sequence continues at coordinate 15,250,055 of CM029403.1, forward strand.
ATGGGAATCTTTATTTCAAAAAAAAAAAAAAATGGGAATCTTATTCTTTTCATAAACCCTCCTCGATTTTCATTTCTTATTCTTATTTTTATGGGGTTTCAACCTTTCCATTAATTATTTTACATTTTTATTATTTCACTCTGATCTATAATGAGATCCATTGCCTTTTCTTATATTAATTATTAATTACTAGTATTTTAATTAGCATTTGTTTCTGCACGTATATGTTTTTTTTAATCCAAGTGAATACATTTTTTTTTCACGATGGATAGATTTTTTCGAAAAAAAAAATATATTGTGGATCTATTTCTGATAGGTTTTCGTAAATGCTTGTGTGGGTTATTTACGGCCCGTTTGGTAACGTTCCTGTTTCTTGTTTCTTGTTTCCAATTTTATTAAGAAATCTAAGCATTTAATAACTAGGTATGTTTCTTGTTTCTCATTTTTTAAAAACACTCCCAAAATTTGTATAGAACTTTTGGAAACAACTAAAACTAGTTTCTCATTTTTTGTTCTTGTTTCCATTTTTTTCCAAACATAAATAAGAATATAGGTTTATTATTATTGAATGTAGTGTTAGGGTCATGAAATTCTATTTTTCTTTATTAAAAATGAAGAAACGGAAACAAGAAACGAGAACGTTACCAAACGGGCCCTTGATTTATTTATTTATATATATCTTATCTTATCATTTTTGAACAATTTTAAGCAGACATTTATTATATAATTTCCAACTTTGTCCCTCTCATTAAGTTTGATTTTTTCCATGAACTAAACTTGGCTACATACCGAAAAGAGAAAGGTAAAAAATAGGGATCTTCCTACATACCCCATTAAAATCCTTACAACTAAGAAAGCGAAAGGTAAAAAATGAGATTTTTTTTTTTATCTTTCTTAATTGTCAACATTTTAATGGTGGTATGCAGGAAGATCCCTAGGGAAAAATTTCTAGTACTACGGTAGTATAAAAAATTTTCCATACTACTTCCATTCATTGTTTGCCATGTAAGGAGTATTTAAGAATGATGTGGGATCCATAGAATAAAATATTATATCATTAAATGCTCATTAAATGACGTGTCAAATGCTGAATAGAGAGAGTAGTACTACAGTCAGAGTTTTTTTCTTTCTCTGTTCCACTCATCCCACCTATTCCCTTCTCTCCCTCATTACATCTCTCTTCACCCTAATAGTAAATTATATTTATTTTTATTAAACTAAAAGCAAATTATAAATAGTATAACATACCTAGTAGATATGTTTACCCGGTTGATAGGTATGATTTACAATTATATTATTTTATTATTTAACCTGACAATATTTATAAAAATAAAAATAATAAAAATAAAAATAAAAATAAAAACTCTATATTTTTTCCTATTATTTTTGTTAGTTGCAGCTGTGTTTAAACATTTTCAACTGTGTACTTCCTCGAGATGTGAAAGATGAGCTGGAATGAGATTGGTATGAGGAATGGGTTGTTTTGATGTGGACAATATATAATTTACGGAATTGATTTTTTTTTTTTACACATTAGTTGTTACTGTCAATTTTCATTATCATGATAGGGAAGAATGGGAATCTTTTGATGTGGAAGGAAACAGCTTGCAGGATTTTTTTTTTTTTTAAAGATTATTCGTATATATTAAATTTAGGAGTGCATGTGGAAGTGAATGAAAATTTGATGGAGATGCTCACGTGACAATTTTTAAAATATAAATATAATAATGAAGAATATTAAATTATACAAAATACCAATAAACTTTGTGATGGATGCCATCAAGAGCATAGTTCAACTGGCATAAAGTTGTACTTATGACCACGAGATCTGTGGTTCGAATCCCTCCACTCCCACATATTGTCAAAAAAAAAAAAAAAAAACTTTGTGATAGATTTCAATTATTCCTTTAGGGACCGTTTGATCTAAGGTTTTATAGATACCTAGGAATAAATGATGCCTGAGAATAAGATTGTCAGTAATCAAATATAATTGGTTGATTATGCATGGAAATGTCATTAGGATTTATGAGAACCAATTATGTATGTGTTTATTTTTTAGAATTAATCATGGAAACTTTATGTAGTTTTAATAAATTAACCAATAAAATAATCAAACTTAATTCAAAATATTAATAAAAATTAATGAATTAATAACCATGAAATAATTTTAATGGAATAAACTATGTTAATTTAACTAATTAAACTTATTTAATTATTTTTTTTAATAAATATCCTTAATTAAAGTAATTTAATATATCTGTATCCATATAAATTAATTAGATAAATATTTTAATAATAATATGATTATTTATCTATTATAAAAAATAAAAAAAAAATAATTAATCGATTATAAATAATCAATAAGTAATTAATTATAATTATTGAAAAAATGAATTTTTATACTAAATGCATTTAAATAATTTTAATTCGATAATTAAATAAATTTTCGATAATGTTAACTAATTAATTATAATTTCAGTAAATATGTAATTGCATCCATTTAATAAACTTGGACTACGTATTTGTTTTTTAAAAAATTAAAACTCTTGACAAATTGTTATTTATTTAATCTAATTAAATAATTTATTATATTATCCTTTTAATTTATAATCAATTTGTTAATTAATTAACTATATTCAAAATAAAATTACATATGCAAATAAAAAATAAGAGATGGAAAAGAAAAAACTCATACTTTTGCAAGAGCATAGAAAGCCCTTGCCTAGGGACATAAATGATGTTTGGGAATGCTTTATTCTCAAGGCTCACCACATAAACATTGAAACAAACAAGGGTATCAGAAACCCTTGCTCATTTTCATCTCCAAAACCTTACACCAAACGACCCCTTAGACTTTAAACCCTGAAACTTGTTCTAAAAAAATAACTTTGGGGAGGGTTTTTTTTTCTCTCTCTCTCTTATTCTTCTTCCTTCCTTCATTCCTTCATGTAAATGATTTTGATGATATCTTTTGAGATGAACTAAATGGTAACAACGACCTTCATTTTTTTTTTTTTTATTTAGTTGTAAATAATATCAGTTAAAAACTCTTATTCCAACAAATTAGTCGTGACGTCAATTTTCATTATTTTCTCTCTTATTATGATAGGGAAGAATTGGAATATTTTGATTTGGAAATAGCTTGAAAGATTTTTTTTTCAAGATTATTCTTAAATGTTAAATTTAGGGGTGGGTGTGGAAATGAATGGAAATTGGACGGAGACATTGATGTGACAATTTTTAAAAGAAAAATATAATACTGAACAAAATTAAATTATACAAAATAATGATGAACCGAGATTTCAAGTATACCTTTAGACTTCGAAAAGTTCTATTTTTATCCTTTAACTTTGATACTTGTTCCAAAAAATAACTTTGAGGAGTTTTTTCCTTTTAAAATAAGATGAAATTTGACCCAACTAGTGTGTAAAAATTAGAAGGCATATATTACATCATTTACAACACCATTCGTTTTAATTGACATGAAACTAGTGTGTAAAATTTGATTATGTAAATGGTTTTAACGATATCTTTTGAGATGAACTAAATATGGTAACAATAATATTCATTTTCTATATAGTTGTTAATAATATCAGGTGAGTATTCTTATTTTTACATATTGGTTATCTAATCAAATTTAATTCTTTTTTTTTATGACAAGGAGAATTGGAATCTTTTAATTACATCGTTTTGACCTGTTCATCCGGAAATTTGCTCAAATAGAATAGATTCCATTCTCCAATTTCTATCCATATATATATACTAGGTTTTTACCACGTGCGATGCACGTGTAATAATTTGACTAAGTTATTATGAAGTAAAATTAATTAAGATTGTATATACATTCTTATATTAGTTTTGTTTTTTCGACTTCTATGATGATTTTTTTTGTTTTATAATATGACTAATTTTAATATAATATAATATATATGTGACTTATCATAGCAAATGAAGTAACAATAATTATACTAAATGATAATAAAAAAAATACATTTTAAAGAAATTGGTTTATAAAGTCAAAACTTCTTTGTAAAAATTAAACCCCAAAACTATATGATAAATTTAAAATTAAACACTCAAACTATCAAAATATAAAAATTTGATATATTTTAGTCCATTTCTCTTTCTCTATCTGTTCTCTCTTTATCTTTTGTCCACTCCGACTACTTCCTACATTTCTCCCTGGGCCATTTCCCTCTTTTTAATCACCCACTCTTTCTTTCTCTCCTCATTCACTATCTCTCGCGCTCCTCTCCCATTTTACTCTATTTAACTCCAACCTTAGAAAAAATTGAATAATTATTTATCTTGTTCAATTCAACACTATCTCTTTTGTTGTATTTACATTATATTTTTTTTATTTATTTCTCTGATCTATTCGTAATTGATACATTTTGTTTCCAGAAGTTTGTATGTTTCAAAAGAAATTATATTTAAACTAAAACAATTTATATATATATATATATATATATATATATATATATTCATCTACTTTAATAATTTATATTTACATAGTTCTTAAGCATGACATGTAAACAATGGTGGTTACACATTTAGTCAAATAAACATAAATTATCATATTAATTTAGCTATTAAGATATAATATTAACTTGAAGATAGTTTAGCTATTAAGATATAATATTAACATGAATATAAAAATATGGTTTTAGAATCTAAAAATTATTTTTTAAAAATTTAATTCAAAACACAACAATATAAAAATATTTGGGAATCATAGTGTAGATAATTTCAATAAAGTGTTAATGAAAATCACTTTTTAAAAAAGAAAATTGATTTTGAATGTTTAAGTGACTTATTAAATTATTATTAATCTAAAATCGCTCTTTTCAATAAATTTTTAATTTTTTTTGTGCAATTGAATGGAATTATTGTAATTGGTTTTTTTTTTTTTTTAGTAAATTTACTTAGTAATTTATTTTAAACAAAATACAACGTGTAAATTTGTTAGACTCAAAATAAAATAAAATAAAATAAGTAAAATCAAAATAGTCAAACAAAAATATGGAGTCTAACAATACCACAACTTATAAATTCATAGAATTTTAAAGCAAAGAATTTTAGGTATACCAACTTTTAGGGAAAAAAAAAACACTTAATACATTTTTGAAAAAAACAAAGCATTAAATTAAATATAAGATTTTTGAAATATTATGTATTTATTGTTTTTTTAAAACAAAATCATAAATTAAAAAACATAAATTAAAAATTAAAGAAGAATACGAAAATGAAATTGTAAAAGAAAAATAATAATAAAATAAATAATAAATCTGCCAACAGACATGAAAAATTAAAGAAGAAAGTATTTAAAAAAATAAAAGAGAACAAAATACATAACTTGAATTCGTCTAGCGGATAATCATAAAAAAAATATTTAAAAAATAATCATAAATCCTCTAAATCCAGCCCTTACACACACGAATTTTAATAAAACCAACTAAATAGCTTGATTTTCCAAAATCTTTTTAAATTGATCCATTTTTCCAAATTTCTTTTTAAAAATATAATAACTATCTAATTAACCCGAAAAAATATATATAAAAATTTTCATGACAATAAGAAATTAAAATAAAAATGAAATTTATCTATTAAGTTACATCCACAATCATTATAACATATATGAACAATTGGAGTGGATGACTACTTTTAAACCTAAACTCATCGAATTTAGCTCTTTGTCCCTAAAAAGTTGCGACCACCTTATGCTTCATATTATTTTCATTTCAATATTTATCAAATTAAGGTTTTGAATATACCTTCATTTTGAATAAAATTATCATGTTTGATTCTAAATTAACAAAATCAAAATCCTTCTCATAACCAGTAAATTATCTATCAATAAATCAAAATCATTCTAGTACACATATTGTGAAATAAAAGAATAACCAATAAATTATTATCAATGTTAAACAAATTATCATGTTCAATTTTAAATTGACAAAATAAAAATCCATTTATATGTATAATTGACAAAATCAAAATCAAAATTAATCAATTCAAAGAAAAACCTATGTCTTTTTGGTGTCTGATTTTATGTATATGAAAATTACATCAAATAAATAGAATCTCTTGACTGTGAAGATTTTCCAATTTTTGTGATTAGAAATTTCATATTTCATTTTATAAAACAGAAACAACAATTGAATGTACAATTTTATGTGAACACATTTAAAATCAAATTATAACAAAAAACTAAAAATTAAAAAAAAAATCTAAAATAAAGACGAACAATTGGAGGAGATAACTAATTTTAGACCAAGAAAATAAATTTTAGGGGAAAAAAAATTAAAGTCGATCTATAACATATAATAATATTTGAGAATGATATTTTTCTAATTGAATTGATAAAATTAAACAAAAACGTTATAATTATAATCGAAGAGAGGTACCTGAAATGAATAATGGAGGAGATGAATAGTTTTTTTATGTGAAAACAAATGAGAGAAGATGGAAAATTTATAGAGGGAATTTAGATTCAAATTTTAATTTGATTAGATTTTTGGATCAAATCACATATTCTTTTGAATTATATTAAATTACAAAATTTGATTTCAAAAATTGAAAACTAATTTAGATTTTGAATAATTAGTAAATAAAATTTCAATCTATCCCTCTATCTGCAATTCAACATCCTTCAATCGTTCTAATTTGATTTTGAATAATTGAATAATTAAGTAAAAATAAAATTTCAATCTCTCACTCTATCTCAGAAACGGCAATTCAACATTTTTTAATGTATTAGATTAGATTTTGAATAATTGAATATTTAATTAGATTTTAAATTTTGAATAATTGAATAATTAATTACATTTTTACTAATGTAATTATCTAAAATTTAAAGGGGTGTTATGGTCTAAAAATGTTTTTCACGGATCCTACCTTTTAATATAGTATAGATATAGATATAGATATATATATACACACACGGAGAATCTTGGAAAAAAATAATAAAATTAAAAGAGAGGGTGATCGGAGCTAATAAAAGGTGGGAAAAAATAAAATTAAAAAAGTTTTTTATTTTTAGAAAAATTATAAAATACATACTTTTTTAAATAAAAACTTTAAGCTTAAAAATCACTTTTGGTCCTTGAACTTTCATGAAAATAACAATTTAATTCCTGAACTTTGATTTGTAACGATTTAGTCCTTGTACTTTCACTTTTGTAACTATCTAGTCTCTATACTTTCAATTTTGTAACAATTTAATCTTTGAAGTTTAACAAATAACAATTTAGTCCCTATACTTTCAAATCTGTAATGATTTAGTCCCTATCGTGAAAAATAAATGTAAAGATTTAATGAAATTTCTTACCTATATAGATGAATAAACTAATCTGGGACCCAATATGTTAATAAGCTACGCAGTTTAGTCATTAAATAATAAAAGTTGACATATAATTTTTATTTTTATTGTTTTTGCGAAAATGATTAAATTGTTACAATTTTGAAAGTATAAAGACTAAATTGTTACAAATTTGAAAGTATAAGGACTAAATTGTTACAAATTTGAAAGTATAATGACTAAATTGATACTTAATAAAGTTCAGAGACTAAATTGTTACAAATTTGAAAGTACAGAGACTAGATCGTTACAAATCAAAGTTTATGGATCAAATTGTTACTTTCATGAAAGTTTAGGGACCAAAATGATTTTTAACCAAAGTTTAAAGAGCTACAACTCGTAAAAGTTTGGAACTTTCACGATGGCCTTTAAAAAAAACATTTACCGACTCATAAAAGAAGAAAAAAAAAAAGATTTCGTTATGTATTTTTAAAAATTCGTAATGCATTTTTAAAGAGGGTTTTTTTATTAATATTATAAATTTTAAAACTTATTAGAGTAATAAGTTTATCAGGAAACTTAAGGCCCGTTTGCTTGGTGATCTGAAACACATAAATTTAAAAACAAGGGATTCAATGAAAACATAGTTGTATTTCATGATTTCAGATATGTGTTTGGTAGCAGATTCATAAATTGGATCCCAATTTAAACAATTGTTCAAAATGTGTTTGATAATATATTTATAAACCATAAACTATTTGTAGTTTTCCACTAAATACTAGGTTGAATATTAACTATTATTAATTAATTTAAAAACATGTTATGTACTATAAATTTTTTATAATTATTATTTTACAATGTCATATAATTTATAATACATTATATTATACAAAATTTAATTTCACAAAAATAGATTGAGTTTACAACGTGAAATATTATATTTATTAAAGTTTTTATCTTTTTTAATTTAATTCTGCATTTAAAATTTTCAAATTCAAAAGTTGGATACATTGAAAACATAAAAAATTTGTTTTCAGAATTTCCACTATTTGGATCACAAAATCCAAAAACAGTTTTCAAAAATACATCTGCCAAACGCATATTCACTGCATTCAATGAATCTGAAAACACAAAACAAAATTTGGATTGCCTACCAAACATGCTCTTATTATTCGAATATTGTTGTTTGTTAGGTCATCTCTCGAGGAGACAACCTACAAATAGAATTTTTTTATTTTTGTTTGTTTAAAAAGGCATTGAAACAGGTCATCCCTCAACCTGCACACAAATATTTCATATTTTTGTACCTAGCACAATGGCAAGGGGACACTCGAACATCTAAAAAAGTATGGGATCAAATCTTACCCAACGCTTATAACTTTGTTTTTTCCCTCATTTTTCCCCTATCTTTTTTTATTTTTTTATTTTATTTTTACTTTTTATTTATTTATTCATTTGTTTTCCAAAAAATGAAATAACCTATTTTTTTTATCTTTTATTTTATTTTAAAATCAGACAAAGTAATTCTCCTATTTTTTTCTTTTATTATTTTTTAAATCAAATAAATTAGTTGCATTTTTTAATGCTTTAAACACATGTTAAATATTATATTGGAATTTATTATAGTTTGCTAAATAAATTAAAATTTAATTAAGTGTTAATTATTATAATTTTTTTGTCTCTTTTCACAATTTGATGTTACTTGTAGTTTATTTGTTTGAATTTCAATTGAATAAATTGAAAAAAAAAAATGGAAGCATATGAATCAACTTACTATTCGCCAAGTGTCATAACTATTCTTAGCTAATGAAATTAAAATGCTTAAAAAAGAAAACAAAAAAAATCAAATCAAATGAAATTAAATTTTAATTAAGTGTTAATTATATTAATTTTTCACAATTTGATGTTAGTTCAACGCTTATAACTTTGTTTTTTTCCCTCATTTTTCCCCTATCTTTTTTTATTATTTTATTTTATTTTTACTTTTTATTTATTTATTCATTTGTTTTCCAAAAAATGAAATAACCTACTTTTTCTTATCTTTTATTTTATTTTAAAATCAGACAAAGTAATTCTCCTATTTTTTTCTTTTATTTATTTTTTAAATCAAATAAATTAGTTACATTTTTTAATGCTTTAAACACATGTTAAATATTATATTGGAATTTATTATAGTTTGTTAAATAAATTAAAATTTAATTAAGTGTTAATTATTATAATTTTTTTTTGTCTCTTTTCACAATTTGATGTTACTTGTAGTTTATTTGTTTGAATTTCAATTGAATAAATTGAAAAAAAAATGGAAGCATATGAATGAACTTACTATTCGCCAAGTGTCATAACTATTCTTAGCTAATGAAATTAAAATGCTTAAAAAAGAAAACAAAAAAAATCAAATCAAATGAAATTAAATTTTAATTAAGTGTTAATTATTATAATTTTTCACAATTTGATGTTACTTCAACGCTTATAACTTTGTTTTTTCCCTCATTTTTCCCCTATTTTTTTTATTTTTTTATTTTATTTTTACTTTTTATTTATTTATTCATTTGTTTTCCAAAAAATGAAATAACCTACTTTTTTTTATCTTTTATTTTATTTTAAAATCAGACAAAGTAATTCTCCTATTTTTTTCTTTTATTTATTTTTTAAATCAAATAAATTAGTTACATTTTTTAATGCTTTAAACACATGTTAAATATTATATTGGAATTTATTATAGTTTGTTAAATAAATTAAAATTTAATTAAGTGTTAATTATTATAATTTTTTTTGCCTCTTTTCACAATTTGATGTTACTTGTAGTTTATTTGTTTGAATTTCAATTGAATAAATTGAAAAAAAAAATGGAAGCATATGAATCAACTTACTATTCGCCAAGTGTCATAACTATTCTTAGCTAATGAAATTAAAATGCTTAAAAAAGAAAACAAAAAAAATCAAATCAAATAAATAAACTGGAAGTAACATCAAATTGTGAAAAATTAGAATAATTAACACTTAATTAAAATTTAATTTCTACCCATTTGATAACCATTTGGTTTTTGGTTTTTGGTTTTTGAAAATTAAGCTTATAAATCCTACTTCCACCTACAAGTTTCTATGTTTTGCTAATACTTTTATTTCCTTGTTTTTAAAAACCAAGCAAATTTTGAAAACTAAAAAAAGTAGTTTTCAAAAACTTGTTTTTGTTTTTAGAATTTGGCTAGGAATTCAAATGTGTCATTGGCAAATATGAAAACCATGGTAGGAAAATTGGAAAAAAACCAGCCAAATTTTCAAAAACCAAATGGTTATCAAACGGGGCCTAAGTTATTTCATTTTTTGAAAAGCAAATGCCAAATGGAATGAAAAAAAAAAAAGAAGATAAAAAAGAGAAGAAAATGGAGGGAAAAAATGAGAAAAAAAAAGACAAACAAACACTCTAGGCAAGATTTGAACCCATGCTCTTTTATCATATCATATCTTATATCTTATAGATGTTAAATGTCCCTTTACCAATATGCCAGGTACAAGAATATGGAATATATAGAATATGGAATATGGAAAGCTGACACGTGGATATGTCGTGAAGAGACCTATCCAACTGAAAAAAAAATAACAATATTATAATAATAAGTTTCTAGATAAACTTATTACTCTAATAACTTTTAAAATTTATAATATTAATAAATAAATAAATAAATAAATTAAGATGTATAATGGTAATGGGTATTTGTCAAAAAATAAGTTACAAATTTCATGGGTTAAAAAATGAAAATAAAGATTTTTTTTTAATCCTTTAATGAAAAAAAAAATGTTGCGAGTCTAAGTAGATTCAAATTATAAAAAATAAAAAATAAAAAATAAAAAATAAAAAACAAATTTCCTAATATTTTTCAAGAGTCCCCCCCCCCCACACTCTCCCTCCTCGTTTCATGTGTTTTTTTTTACTCACGTATCACACCTTTTTTTCAAGAGGAGAGGAGAAAGAAAGAAAAAAAAATTCGCCGCCGCGCGAGCGGTGGTCGCCGGTCGCCGGCTGTCGGCCATGGATGAGAAGAAGGTGGGAGAGGAAGAAGAAGGAGAAGAGGGAGGGAGAGAAAGAATTAAAAAAAAATAATAGAAAATAATTTTTTATTATTTTAATATATTTTTAATTTAAAAAATAAAAAATAATTTTTTTTAATTAAAATAATAGTGCCACGTCAGCATCCAGTTAGATTTAATGGCAAAATGGATTGCAGGGACCAAATTGCTACTTATCTCAAACCTCAGGGACTAAATTGTTGAATTTGAAACCTCAGGGACCAAAATGAAACCTAACTCAAACCTCATGCACTAAAAGTGTAATTTTCCCAAAAATCAATGTGAAAATTAGGGGTGTAAATTTTCGGTTCGGGTCAGTTGTATGGACAAATCGACACGACCCGACCCGGTTGAGAGCCGGGTTGGGTCGATTTTTTATCAAACAAGAGAGAGGAAGAAAAACCAACCAGAAACCCAAGAGATAAACCCAATATAGTACCTGTAAAACACAAAACCAGAACTCGACGATGAATTAGAGAGATTGGGAAGAAGATCAAAATCAAAATCAAACGAGAGGATGAAGAGACAAAAGGAAGCATGAAATTGGGGCTTCCAAGAAGACGAAGATAAGCGATAAATGAACAGTGGCGTAAGATTATTGTGGAAAAACAGAACGTAAAAGAACGGATCTGTAAAGAAAGCAAAAAAAAAATCAATCGAGACTCGAAAGGGACCACCCCCCTCTACACACTCTAGGCCAAAGGAATAAGTAGCAGAAACACCCATTTCTCTCGTGGGCCTCTCCTCATCCCCATTTCTCTCCGCCGCGGTAATGTATCCATTGTCGTCTCGACCGAACGAACGGAAAACCTCCAGAAGATGCGTCTGATTTACCATTACCTCCTCGTTGAAATCTGGCATAATCGCGGTCACCAATTCGTCAAACTCTACAGAGCCATTACCGTTCGAGTCGAAAGACACGGATGAGCGGCGAAGACGAAGACGCGGATGAGCGGCGAAGATGAAGACCACGAGCACGAGAGGCGGCGAAGACGAAGACGAGGTTGAGGTGGCGAAGACGAAGTCGCGGATGAGCGGCGAAGACGAAGACCACGAGCACGAGAGGAGAGGCGGTTCGGGCAAAGAAAACGAAGACGAAAAACCCTAGATGATCTAACGCATATCTTATATGTGGGGCAAAACAGGGAACCGAACCGAACCGAACCGTCGGTTCGGTTCGGTCCGAATTAAACTTGGAAACCGAACCGAACCAGACCGATTCGGTTTGGTTTCTTACACCCCTAGTGAAAATAATCGATTTTAATTACAACATAAAACAAACACAGAGTTTGGATATCCACTGCAATACGATATAATAATTTAAAAAGTGTCAAATAGGTTCTTGAACTTTCAATATTGTGTCCAATAAGTCTCTCAACTTTCAATTTTATGTCTAATAGGTCCCTTAACCTATTTGATATTTTTAAAAATTCACAAATCTAGTAGACACAAAAATTGAAAAATTTGGATATCATTAGACATACAATTCAATTTTATATCTAATATATTGATTAATATTTAAAAATCTCAAACATACCATAGACTTATTAAACACCAAATTGAAAGTTCATGTATCTATAAGGGAGGGTTTTTTTTTTTTTAATTAAAATTGCAATTTTTTAAACTTATTAGAGTAATAAATGATTTCCCAAACTTTTTATTTCAATATTGTAGTTTTTATTCCAGCATGATAGGATACAAAGAGATTTTTTTTTTTAAAAAAAAAAAAAGGCAAAGCATGTCATCTCACCTGCGCACATTCATAACATTATTTATTTTTGGCACAATGGTAAGGGACACCTCTACCAATTAAGATAGCATGGGTTCAAACCTTGTTTAGCGTGTAACATTTTTTTTTCTCATTTTTCTTGTTTTTGTTATTTAAATCTTTTCCTTTGCATTTGTTTTTGAAAAAAAAAAATATATAAAAAAGAGACAGGAAAAAGGAGAAAAAAAAAGAAGAAAACATTACACATTGGACAAGGTTTGAAATCAACGCCATCCTTTTTGTTAGAGGTATCCCTTGCCATTGTGCCAAATACAAATAAATGTTATAATTGTGCGTAGGTCATTTCTTCAAGAGACGACCTACAAACGGATTTTTTTTCTTCGAAATGAGCGAAAAGCTAACACGTGGATAGGTCGTCCTGAAATAAAAACTACAATATTGAAATAAAAAGTTTGGGGAACCGTTTATTACTCCAATAATCTTTAAAAATTGCAATTTTAATAAAAAAAAAGCTCTATCTATTAGACATTTTCAAATGTTCATATATTTATTAGACACAAAATTGAAAGTTCATATACCTATAACATTTTCTAAAACTCAGACACTAAATTGACACAAACTTAAAAATTCAAAGACTAAACTTGTAATTGAACCTGAGAATAATAAAAACTATAATTTATAATCTATACTATATATAAAAGGGGCTAAGAGGGGAGAATCTTTGCCTTCCTATTATGCCCTTACATTTTTAATAAATTCCCATTTTGTCCTTCAATGATGGGGCATGACTTTTCGAGGTGAGGTGTCCGTTGAGAGAAATATTGAATAGTTGCAATGTATACTGGTAGGACATGACTATTCAAATGACGATGTGACTCTCAAGTGTATGTGTCTGTTCATTCAAATGTGTGCAATTAATATCGACAAGACACGACTATTGGGTGGGGTGGTTATACATCAATAGATGCATCCATTCGCGTATGAATGTAATCCATGTATAAAAGCATTGAACTATGTTATATAATTTCGATTCTCTAAAAAAAAATTTTGGTTTGAAATTAATCTATACTATATATAAAAGGGGCTAAGAGGGGAGAATCTTTGCCTTCCTATTATGCCCTTACATTTTTAATAAATTCTCATTTTGTCCTTCAATGATGGGGCATGACTTTTCGAGGTGAGGTGTCCGTTGAGAGAAATATTGAATAGTTGCAATGTATACTGGTAGGACATGACTATTCAAATGACGATGTGACTCTCAAGTGTATGTGTCTGTTCATTCAAATGTGTGCAATTAGTGTCCGTTGAGAGAAATATTGAATAGTTGCAATGTATACTGGTAGGACATGACTATTCAAATGACGATGTGACTCTCAAGTGTATGTGTCTGTTCGTTCAAATGTGTGCAATTAATATCGACAAGACACGACTATTGGGTGGGGTGGTTATACATCAATAGATACATCCATTCACGTATGAATGTAATCCATGTATAAAAGTATTGAACTATGTTATATAATTTCGATTCTCTAAAAAAAAAATTGTGGTTTGAAATTAAAAGTTAAAATTGCACTACATTTTTCATTCTTCATTCATAATGGGATTACGTTTCTCTCAACGTGTAAAAATTGTAAATACTTTACTATAAAATTATAATTTGCAATTAATTTTTGTCTTTTACTATTGTGTATGTTACCCAAAACACACCGGACTTTATCTTTGTGTACAATTCACTTCATGGAAGAATTTTGATGAAATATTCTTTTTTTTAGTTGCATGAAATTTCATATTGAGATTTTCTTTTCTATTGTTGATTTTACTGGTTGTGTTTGTGGTTTGATTGGCTTTATATTATTCGTAAGTGATTGTTATATGATTAACTTTTTCTTTGACATGCATGTTCAACCGTGTTCATGGATTTTTATGCATATAATATGACTTTTCTTATAAATAATTACTTTATCTAACAATTAGCAATTATCATTAGTGTAAATTTTTTTTATTTCTTTTTCACTTATTTGATGGAAGTTTCTTTTTCATTAATTAGTGTAAATTTTTGTTAACTTTCACCATAAATAATTGTATTCCAAAGATTTCAAACCACGTGCAAAAAAATTTCATATTCATTCTAAATGAACCTAGAAAAAAATAATATATAGTTTTAGACTTCTAAACACCGTCTTTCTTTTTTTATTTTCAATTAAAACAGTGAAATCTAACGTGCATCGCACGTGTCTTTGAACTAGTAATAATAAAATTGTGATAAATATAAATCTCACAATTTAAAAAAAAAAAAAAGCATACATGGACTAAAAGTCAGGCGGGTAGCCACTATGCCAAAAAAAAAAAAGTATTATTATAAAATTAGTATAAACTTTAATTTTTATTTAAAGATATTAAAAAAAAACGGCAATGTCAAAATACGACAATAATAATTAAGGTCTCGTTTGATAACAATTTTGTTTTTTGTTTTTGAAAATTAAGCCTATAAACACTATTTCCACTAATAAGTTTCTTTGTTTTGTTCTCTACCATATTCCCATGTTTTCATCCAAAGCGAGCTTAGCTCAGCGGTAATTGGCATGTACCCTCGACCATGAGGTCAGAGGTTCGAATCCCCCCACCCCCAAATGTTGATGTACTAAAAAAAAAAAAATATTCCCATGTTTTCAAAAACCAACTCAAGTTTTGAAAACTAAAAAAAAGTAATTTTCAAAAACTTGTTTTTGTTTTTTGAATTTGGCTAGGAATTCAAATGTGTTATTGAAAATGATGAAAAACAATGGTAAGAAATTTGGGAGAAAACAAGTTTAGTTTAAAAAAAATAAAAAAACAAAAACCAAAAACCAAATGGTTATCAGGTAGGGGCCTAAAAAAAACTCTATTTTTTTTTCTAAATTATATTTTTATGACTAGACAGATGTGTATGCAGCACTCCCTTCTTTTTATGGTCTGGTTTATAAGAAGAGGTTTTGTAGCAAAAGAACAATGAATTAAGGACTCGTTTGATAACGTTCCCGTTTCCTGTTTCTTGTTCCCGTTTCTCCTTTTTAAAGAAACAGACTTGTTTGATAACTCATCTCTGTTTCTTGTTTCTAAATTTCTAGAAACGTTTCTAAAAAAGAGGCCAAATTTGAGAAACTACAAAATGTTGTTTCTCAAATTCTGTTTCTGTTTTTTTTTTCTCTCTATCTTTCATGCATGTATTCATCTCTCCTTCTCATTCCTACACCAATCTATTCTCTTCCTCTATTTTTTTAACCACTTCCTCGTCTTTTTTTTTAATCTTTTTCCGTTATTTCGTTCTCTTTCTTTTTTTTTTTTTAATTTTTTTTCTTTTTTCGTTATTTCTTTCTCTTTCATTTTTTTATTATTTATGTTATTTCTTTGTTTTTTTCCTTTTATTATCACCTCCACGATCTCAGACTACCGGCCACCATCGTTGACATCCGACTATCGATCGCCGTCGACCAGCCGCCACTGTCAACCTCCGACTATCAACTGTCGTCGACTGACCGCCTCCGTCCACCTTCAATTACCGGCCGCCGCCGACCTCCCTCGATCGATCGCCATAGTCGACCTCGAACTATCGGCCGTCGCCGACTTCGGTCCACCTCCAACTACCTGTAGTGGCCAACCGCAACCGTAACCCTCCGACGACCGACCGTTGTCGACCTCCGCTGACCGACCGCCCACATCCACCTCCGACTACTGGTCGTCGCCGACCTCCGTCGACCGGCCACCATTGTCGACCTCCGACTACCGGCCACTGTCGACCTCCGCTGACCGACCACCACTGTCGACCTTCGATTACTAGTTGTCGTCGACCTCCACCGACCGACTACCACCGTCCACCTCTTACTACCGGTCATCGCCGGCCTCCGTCGACCGACCGCTATCGTCGACCTCCCACTACCGGCCACGACCGACCGCAACCGTCGACTGGCCGTCGTCAACTTCTGTCGACCGACTGCCACCATGCACTTCCGACTACCGGTCGTAGCCGACCTCCGACTACCGGTCGCGGTCGATCGCTATTGTCGACCTCCGACAACCGGCCGCTATCAACCTCCACTGATCGGCCTCCGCGGACCGACCGCCACCGTCCTCCTCTTACTATCGGTCGTCGCCGACCTCCGTCGACCTTTGATAACCAATCGCGGTCGACTGCTACCGTTGAACTCCGACAATCGGTGCCGTCGACTAACCACTATCGTCGACCTCCGAATACCAGGCGCCGTCGACCCCTGCTGACCAGCCTCTGTCGACTTACCACTACCATCGACCTCAGACTATCGGGCACTACCGACCAACCACTACCGTCGACCTCTGACTACCGGGCACTACCGACCAACCACTACCGTCGACCTCTGACTACCGGCAGCCGCTGACCTCCGCCGAACGACCGCCACCGTCGACCTCTAACTACCGGGCGCCGTCGACCTCTTATTACCGGCCGCAGTCGTCGACCTCCGACTACCAGCCAACACTAACCTCCGCAAACCGAACGCCACCGTCGACCTACGATAACCGGCCTCCGCTGACCCCCGCTGACCAGCCTCCGCTGACCGACCGCTACCTGGCACCGTCGACCAACCACCATCGTCGACATCTGACTACCGGGCGCCGTCGACCCCTGCTGACCAGCCTCCGCCGACTGATCGCTACCGTCGACCTCAGACTACCGAGCGCCGTCGACCTCTGACTACTTGGCACCGCCGACCTCCGTTGATCGGCATATGTCAATCGATCGCCATCGTCGACCTTCGACTACCGGCCGCCACCAACCAATCGCCACCGTCGACCTCTGACTACCGGCCTTCGTCGGCCCACTGCCACCGTCGATCTCGGACTACTGTCAACCTCCGACTACCGAGCGTCGTCTACCAACCGCTACCGTCGACCTCTGACTACCGGGCGCCGCCGACCTTTGCTGACTGACCGCCATCGTCGACCTCTGACTACTGGGCACCGCCGATCTCCGTCAACCTCTGACTATCGATCGTCGTCGACTTTCGCTGATCGGCCTTCGCCGACTGACCGCCACCGACCTCCATCGACCAGCTGCTACAGTCGACCTCTGACTACCAGATGCCACCGTCGACCTCCGACTACCGGGCGCCACTATCGTCCTCGACCAAAAATTTTTCCTTTTTTTTCTTATTTTCGACGACCTCTACCACCCGCCGACGACTTTTCCAGCATTCGCTCAGTGGTCTGAGGTCGGTAGCGATGGCCGATGATCAACGACGGCGGGTGATCGGTAACAATGGTGGTAGTGATGAGGAAGAAGAAAGAGAAATAAAAAAATAATCGTTGAAAATTAATATATTTTTATATTATATGTACTAAATTTTATTTTAACTAAAAAAACAAGAAACAAGAACCGGTTATCAAACACATTTGTATTTCTGTTTCTTTTTTCAGAGAAACAAGGAACAAAAATAGTTATCAAACATGTTTCTGTTTCTAGTTCTTAAAAAACAAGAAACAAGAAACAGGAAACAAGAAACGAGAAACGAGAAACAGAAAACGAGAACGTTATCAAACGGGCCCTAAGTATCACAAGATATGAGGGCCAAGTGGAGCTCTTTATTATTAATGAAATCAAAACTCAATATACAACTAAGGACCCTCAAAGATATATATACAAGAATGTAGCATTTAATTATAACTACTAAATAACAACATTACAACAGAATAAACTGAAGTAATTCAATTAGTCTAATACTCCCCCTCAAGTTGGAGTGTGTAAATTTAAAACACCCAACTTGCACATCAGACTGTTTAAGACAGAAGAAGGCAAAGCCTTGGTGAAAACATCTGCGAGCTGGAGAGTCGAGCGAATAGGAAACAGACGAAGAAAACCATTGCTGACTTTATCCCTCACGAAATGACAATCGATTTCGATATGTTTAGTACACTCATGGAAAGTCGGATTTGAAGCAATAGCAACAGCTGCATGGTTATCACAGTAAACAAAGGATGGAGAGAGGCGAGGAAGTTGGAAGTCTGCTAATAATTGATAAATCCAGACAAGCTCGCTGGTGACTACAGCTAAAGCTCGATATTCAGCTTCCGCTGATGATCTGGATACGGTAGGCTGCTTTTTAGACTTCCATGATACCAAGGATTCACCCATGAAAATACAAAACCCTGTTACTGACCTTCTGGTGTCAGCACAAGTGGCCCAGTCGGCATCTACAAATGCTTTCAATTGAAAATCCATGGTAGGCCGCAACAGTACGCCTTGTCCTGGTGAGCGCTTCAGATACCTAAGCAACTGATGAGCTGCTTTTAAGTGATGGGTTGTGGGCGCTTGGATAAACTGACTAAGGCAGTGTACTGAGAAACAAATATCTGGCCTAGATATTTGAAGGTACAAAAGCCTGCCTATCAACCGTCTGTAAGAAGTAGCTTCATCAGATGATAGGGGAGTGCCACTTGACTTTGAAAGCCGTAGATTGGGATCCATGGGCAACAAAGCTGGTTTAGCATCCAAAAAACCAGAGTCTTCCAGAATTTGAAGACAATATTTTCGTTGAGATAGGAACAAGCCCTGATGAGATCTGGCTAACTCAAGACCAAGAAAGTACTTGGCAGCACCAAGATCTTTTAGCAAAAAATGAGTATGAAGAATGGTTTTTACCATATCAATTTCAGATTGAGAGGGGCCTGTTATTAATATATCATCAACATATACAAGTAAGGCAACGAAGCTGTTTCCACTTCCACGAGTAAACAACGAGTAATCTGATTTTGATTGTACAAAACCATGTCCCAACAACGCAGTAGAGAATTTAGTGAACCATTGACGGGATGCTTGTTTTAAACCGTAAATGGATTTATTCAAGCGACAGGCAAGCTTCTCCCCCTTTCCAGGAACAAGGGAGGTCTTATAACCAAGAGGTACAGACATAAACACCTCTTCGAACAAGTCACCATTTAAAAAAGCGTTGTTGACATCCATTTGAGAAATGGGCCATTTGTATGAAGTGGCCAAGGTTAGGAAAACTTTCACAGTGACTATTTTGGCCACCGGAGAAAACGTATCAAAGAAATCAACACCCTCCTGCTGATTGTATCCTTTGGCCACGAGCCTGGCTTTATACCGATCAACAGTGCCATCTGGCTTATATTTTACTCTGTAAACCCACTTGGATCCCACGGTGTGTTGAGCCTCAGGTATTGAAACAACATTCCAAGTTTGAGTTCTGTCCATTGCCTCTAATTCTTCAGACATAGCTTTCTGCCAATGGGAAAATTTTGCTGCCTGGTGGTAAAAAGACGGCTCATAAACCAGGGTGACATTTAGTAAGAATTCTTTATGAGTGGCAGAAAAAATATTGTATGACAAGTACTTTCCAAGAGAAAATGGCCTTGTACTAGAAGGAGACTGCTGCTTTAACAAATTGCAATGAAAATCTTTAAGATAGGTTGGAGGATTTCTAGATCGGTTAGACCTTCGAGGATGCAACTGTGGACAAACTCCCTCAGCTTCAGTTTCATCATTTCGAATAGCAAGATCATCATCGAGCTGCTCGTTCATATGAACAAAATCAGCAGCAGCAGCTGATGGGACAGGTAATCCAGCATTTGGGCTACCAACCGCATCAGAGGACACTGAGATATTTGCATCAGACTGAGATAAACCAGTAGGTGGAGTGGTGTGATCCTCAGCTATAGGAGATGGCAGAACATACTCCTTTAAGAAATCAGAGGCTGAAGGATCGATGATATTCCCGTGTGTGTGAAAAGGGAATAGATTCTCGAAGAAAAGAACATCTCGAGAGATAAAAAACTGCTGTTTAGTGATGTCGTAGAGCCTGTATCCTTTAACACCAGCAGGGTAGCCAACAAAGATACAGGGAGTCGCTCTTGGATCAAATTTAGATCTTTGTACAGACAAAGTAGATGCATATACCAAGCAACCAAAGGTTCTTATGCAAGAATAATCAGGCAGTTTGCCAAAAAGAACTTCATACGGTGACTTATTTGATAATAGGGGCATAGGAAGACGATTAATCAAATAAGTCGCTGTGAGAACACACTCACCCCAGAAGATTAAGGGAACGCGTGACTGAAACATAAGAGCCCTTGCTACGTTCAGAAGATGTTGATGCTTACGCTCAACTACAGAATTTTGTTGGGGGGTTGCTACACAAGAGAATTGGTGTATGGTCCCAGTGGTAGCGAAAAAATCCTTAAAACTGAGTTCAGGGGCATTGTCTGATCTAAAAATTTTAATGACCTTAGAAAACTGTGTTTCCACAAGTTTAAAAAATCTAGGTATGATATTCAACACATCACTTTTCTGTCTAAGTAGATACACCCAGGTATACCTAGAACAATCATCGACCAATGTTACAAAATATGAGTATCATGCATGTGTTTGGACACGAAAAGGCCCCCAGATATCACAATGTACTATATCAAATATATTGGTGGCTACATGATTATGAGCAGGAAAAGATAACTTTCTCTGTTTAGCCAGTGGACAAATGTGGCAACAATTATTCTTAGTATTTTGAATGACAACAATGGTTTTAACAAGTTCAACCGATCAAAAGAAGGATGCCCCAACCTTTTATGCCAAATTTCAGCTGAGACAGAACATGCTACAGCAGCTGGAGGAAGAGTTGGTGGTCTATGCAAGTGAAGAAGATACAAGCCCTCAATGCAACTAACCCTGCCAATCTTCTTCAATCTTAACGTGTCCTGAAGAGCACAATCATTACCAGAAAAATTAACCGAGAATCGAGAATCCTTTAACAATGCACTGACCGAGAGGAGATTATAGGAGAACTCAGGTATATACAGGACATCACGCAACATGAGATCATCCTCCAGTTTAACATCACCAATATAATGAACAGAGAACCTCTTTTGG
This sequence comes from Luffa aegyptiaca, assembly GCA_017139565.1. Taxonomy (NCBI): domain Eukaryota; kingdom Viridiplantae; phylum Streptophyta; class Magnoliopsida; order Cucurbitales; family Cucurbitaceae; genus Luffa; species Luffa aegyptiaca. The sequence goes on from CM029403.1 coordinate 15,272,042, forward strand.
TCAGGCAAGGTAACAAAAACATTCATAGCAGGTCGTAAGTTGACAAATAATGACTGATTGCAACAAATATGAGATGAAGCCCCTGAATCAATGACCCAGGCCTCAAGAAAAACATCAACATTGGATGAGTTAGTAGAAAGGCAAGTACCTGCTATGTGATTAACTTCAGCTTTCGGAATGCTTGAAGGAGTAGAAGTCCCTAAATGGCTTTGCAGCATGTTCATAAGTTGAGAGTACTGATCAGCACTAAGGCTAGCAAAGAAAGCTGATTGATTATTTTTGGCAGGATTCTCAAATTGCTTCTCGTTTTCAACAACGGACTTGGAGTTTTGTCCAGAATTTGGGTTCCCGAATCTGTAGCCAGGCGGGTAACCATGTATTTTATAGCATTTGTCCACTGTGTGTCCCCTAATGTTACAATGGGAACAAAATGGAGGTTGTCGTTGGCCATCACGTCGCTTAGATCGATCATTAGGATTCGAATTTCTCTTCGAGCTATCAGCAGCAACTGAAAGAGCAACTGAATCAATGGAAGGAGCTTTACCGGCAGCTTTTTGTCTTTCTTCCTGAATTACGAGCGAAAACACTTTATTGATGTCAGGGATAGGATTCATCAGAAGAATCTGAGTGTGGAGAGAGGAATAAGCTTCGTTGAGGCCCATGAGAAAAATCATCACAAATTGAGAATCAAAGAATGCAATTAATTCCTTCGATCCACCGCATGAGCATTTATCAGTCGGCCTATATTCGATCAACTCACGCCAAAGAGACATGATCTTCACGTAATAAGCTTCGACTGAAAGAGATCCCTGCGAAAAGGTTGCAAGATCCTTCCGCAGCTGATAAATGTGAGGACCATTCACTTGACGATATCAGATCTTCAATTCATCCCAAATGTCCTTTGCACAACCGGTGATTACAAGACTCGCAGCAATTTCCTTTGAGATTGAATTAACAATCCACGAAGTGACAATGTCATTGTTACATTGCCAAGCAGAAGATAGAGTACCTTGTGGTTTTGGAATGGAGCCATTGACAAAACCTAATTTGTTCTTCCCGGACAGAGCGAGAAGCATGGCTTTGCTCCATGAAATGTAGTTGCTGGTGCCAACTAATTGTTGAGTAACGAGCGTGGTAGTAGGTGCAGCGGAATGATGTAACAAGTATGGATTCAGCTGTCCTTCAATCTCAGTAGTAGCAGTCGAAGATGATCCGTCTACCATGGCGAAGGAAGCAGAGTTTCAAAAAGGGAAACAGAGTTCCAAAGAGGAAATGGCGCGCAAAAAAAAAAAAAAAAAAATCAAGAACGCGCGTAGGGATTTCGCTCTGATACCATATCACAAGATATGAGGGCCAAGTGGAGCTCTTTATTATTAATGAAATCAGAACTCAATATACAACTAAGGACCCTCAAAGATATATATACAAGAATGTAGCAGTTAATTATAACTACTAAATAACAACATACAACAGAATAAACTGAAGTAATTCAATTAGTCTAATACTAAGAAACTCCAAGCTAAAGGGGGAAAGAAGATTTTGCTCAATATCACATAAAAAAAAACTGAGTGATGTAACTTCAACTTTCTCGGGAAAATTGCAGAGAAAAACAAAGGAGAGAAAATGAAAATGGATTCGCCTTGAGACAAGCAACAGGACATGTTTGTTTGAAACATATTTGTTCAAAACTGAGTGTTTTTGTTTGTTTGCTTGCACTGATACAATACAACAACGACAACATATTTTATTTCAACAGCTTCGTTGAAACAACATTTGTGTCCTTTCCTTTGTTCTGTTGCGTTCTGAAATTGAAAATTATTCTGCTCACAGCTCACTCAACCTTCCCCTCTTCAACAACTCTCTGTTCTCAAGATTTTGATATTACAGATACTTTTTTTAACAGTCTAAATGCCCTTTTTCGATGCAACATTTTTTTTTGTTTGGAAAAAAAAAATTGACCTATGAACTTAGCAGGTTGTATCAATTTTAACTCTAAACTTTCAATTTTATCAAATTGAACCTAAAACTTAACAAATTGTATCAATTTAAACCTCAAACTTGCATAAGTGTTGCAATGTAGACATTTGGTCAACTTTTCATTTGAATTGCCAAAGCATGTAATTGAACATTTGCTTTATTTTTTTAATTCATATTGCACTTGAGTTGGTGTTTTGTAAAAAATTTGTTGCAGAAACTCTTTATCAGAAGAAATCAAATATCTCATACTATTATTTAGGGGTGAAAAAACCGAACCGAACCTGTCCGGTTAGGTTTGGTTCGGTTATCAATTTAATTCTGACCGAACCGAACCGAACCGATTCGGTCGGTTCGGTCACTGCCTCTTTAAAATGTACCCGTTTTAGTTTTTACTTTTAGGGAATGTCAACCTCTTTTGACTTTTAGAATAAAAACTATAGAAACAGTGGGCCAAGGCCCAAAACAAGCACCAAGCAAATGTTAATATGAAATAATACCTAATTCGTTGTCAGCCTCGAGGTAACTTTATTCGTTTTAGTTTTTAGGGTTTCATATTTGGGAAATCGTTTTAGACTCTTCGTCTTCCTCGCCTGGCTCTTAGTCTTCGTCTTCAATTATTCATCTTCTTTGCCTCTCTTGCCCGATTGGTGTCCTCCACAACAAGTTTTTTTTTTTTTGTTTCATCTTCGCCTTAAGCGATCCGCCGGCCGCAGTGCATCTCCCCTCCTCTGATTATCTTCTCCAGCGAGCACAGGACCCACGGCGGCGTTGGTGTAGTAGCAGTTCGCAGAGGGCATTTTTTCCGACTGTTTTGCAGCGTTTTTAGTGCAGTGGGTCGTGAACAACCTGTCTGTGCGGCGTGGGTCTTTGTTCGTGGGTGTTTTCCAGCGAGATCTGGCGGCCAGCAGGTTTCCAGCGAGTTTTTTCTTGAATTTTTGTCTGATTACAATGTTTAGATTAATACCCATGGTCTTTGAGTTGAGATCAATCATCTTGGTTGGTGAAAAAGGTTCAGATCTAGATCCAAAAAAACTCTACATCTCTTGCCCAAAATGCTCCTAAAAAATAAAAAAATAAAAATTGAAAAAACCGAACCGAACCGACCCGATTAGGGACAACACTGAATCGGGGCGAGTCGGTTTGTCCGCACGGTCGGGTCGGGTCGTCCGTACAACCCCCGATCCAAAAAATTTACACCCCTACAGTATTATTCAAAGTTATTGACAACAAGAAAAATCCAACAAATATGAAAAATAAAAAATTCGAAATTTCTTTGTTTTCATTTCCTACATTTGTACATTCTTCTAATTAGCAAGAAAAAAAAGTAAAAGAATACGAAAAAAGCCTGCAAAATTCTTAGCAGCAAGAAAAAACCTCTAAAGTTGCTTTGCCAAAGTTGCTTTGCTTTCGTAATTTTAGATAGTAGCAATAAAATCTTCACAAAGTTCTCAACAACAAAAAAAAAAAATCATCTAAAATAAATTTTGTCCAATATTTTATTTATAAGAAACCAATTCAGATACAATGTAAATTTTAAAAAAAATGAATAAAATTTGTCCAATATTTTATTTATAAGAAACCAATTCAGATACAACGTGAATTTTAAAAAAAATGAAGAAATAGTCAATTACGGTGGTTCAAACGAAAAGTTAACCAAAGGTATACATTGTAACACTTATGCAAGTTTGGGATTAAAATTGATACAATCTGATAAATTTTGGGTTCAATTTGATGAAATTAAAAGTATAGGGTTGAAATTGATATAGTTTACTAAGTTTGAGGTTCATTTGATGAAATTGAAAGTTTAGGGTCAAAATTGATACAACCCCCAAAGTTTAGGATTAAAAATGATTTTTCCTTTTTTTTTTTTTATTTTTAATTTTCAAAAAACAAAAAAAGTTGTTGCATCGAAAAAGAAAAAAAAAACAGCTGACCTGAACCGAACCGGTTCGGGTTGGTATGAAAAAAAAAGGAAAAAGAAAGAGAAAACCTAAAACCTTTCATCTCCCTCTCACTCTCACGTGCTCCACCTTCTTCTTCTTCTTCACGCCGGCTCATTCTCCCTTTCAGCTCCTAGTGTCGCCACCGTCGTTGTCGCCGCCACTCTCCGGTTCAGAGCCGCCGTCGCTGTCTTTCTTTCGCTCGTGCCTCCGCATCCTGCCGCTAGCTGTTTGCACTGATTTTCTACTTTCTTGTTGGCACTGGTATTTTCTCAATCTCCATATATGTCTTTCTTTTCGGTTGAAAAACTCAAATTAGAACTTGTGTAATGAAAGAATGGAGGAGTTGTTTTGATTTTTTTTGGTCTTGTTTTATAACAATAGCAGAATAGCAGGAAAAAAAAAAAGAATCAGCCGCGCTCTGCCTTTTGATTTCTTCCGTATGTCTGTCATCTGAGGCTTCGATCATCCATATGCCTTTTTGGTCTTGTTTTATAACAATAGCAGAATAGCAGGAAAAAAAAAAAGAATCAGCCGCTCTCTGCCTTTTGATTTCCTCCGTATGTCTGTCATCTGAGGCTTCGATCATCCATATGCCTTTTTTTGGTCTCTGCTGAATATTGCCTTGTTTCTGGTCTCCCAAATCTTCGAAAGCACCACCCACCATGAATTTTCCAGCATCTCCAGTCTTCTTTATTTAACTGGAACCAGTCGAAGTAATCTAGCCAAATTTCTTTTGAAAACTTACACCCCCATGGTTGGATGTTTCTGGCTCCTTCCTGCGAAGTGCACACCACAACTGAACGGATACTCTTTTGAATACCTTCGTTTGCAAGTCGTCATTAGAAGTGAAGGCTCCTTTATCCAATTCTCTTTTAATCCCTAGCTTGTAGGAGTTTCTTTTGTTTGATAGAACAAGCCTCAAACATATTTATGCATGTAGAATGTAGATTATAGTTGGAAAGAAGACAATGTGTCAAAAACTGAAATTCTCTCACTCAGATTAACTTATCCACGGAGATAAGAGCAGTTTGTAGTAAATGTTATAGAAATTTTTTTAAGGTAAAATAGACGTATATTATAAAGTGGGACCTTAAACGGGACATGAAGATTCTACCCTTGTCCTCATTTGTATATAGTATAGATTTAAATTAGTGGGTGAGTTAGAAAAAATTGAAACACTTGTATAAGTATAGGGTTCAATTTGATGAAATTGAAAGTTTAGTTTAAAAATTGATAGATGTGGGTGAACATAAACAATTTAGGTTACCAAATTTATCAATTTTTACCTAAGTTTAGGGAAAAATTTATGTTACAAGCTGCTATCTTTATGTTACAAGGAAGCCGAATCACAAATTCACATCATCAGACATTTTTCAATTGCTGCTGCCTATTGGAATAGTATATTAGGGGCTTTTGGTTGGTTCATGACCGGGTGATAATCTCTTCTTTTTCTCTCATGTCCTCACTGGTCATCTTTTAAGGGGGAAAAGAAGACCTTTTGGCTAAATTTCACTAGGGCTTTCCTATGGAACGTTTGGAAGGAATGTAATGCTCGGATTTTCATGGATAAGCACTCATTGCCCTACCGTGTAAACTATCAACATCCTTTTGTAATTATAGTCTCACTTCCCTCATTTCAAAGTGGGAGAACTTTTTGTAATCTTTTATTGTAAGGATCTCTATTCTTTTGTAACCATTTCACATTATGAATGAAATGTTTATGTTTCCTATAAAAAAACATTTTAATATTTACTGTAGTTAAAAAATATTAATTTTTTTTTTCTTTTAGTTTAGATTTTTATTATTTATAATGAAAAATAAAAAACTTCAAATATTTAACTTAGTTGTTAATTTGGTCTAAACAATTTAATCTTTAATTTTGTAGAAAATGAAAATAATTTAAAATTTTAATGGTTTATGATTTATTATAAAATTGGCAAAGAGAAGTATCATTGTGAGCATTTATTCTTTGATACCTTTTGAGTGGCTGCCTGCTTATTCTCAATAGAAAGTTGAAGGGGAACAAATTGTGGATTTTTTTTTTTTTGAGAGGGCTCTCTCTCCATCAATTTATTTTGTGATTCTCGAGTGTTGATTGTTAAATGTAATGAAAAGGGCCTGCTGGTTGAATAAGTGCATATGAATTTTATTATGTCTATGATTATTTTAGTTGATTCATGATTGAGTGTTTTTTTTTTTTGTTTTTGTTTTGTTTTGTTTTTTTGTTTTTGTTTTTGTTTTTTAAGTTATTTTGTTTTCTGTTTATTTATGTGAAGACTCTAGGTGGGGGTTTGACGAATAAACCAAAGCAATGTTGCGAAGAAACATTCGACTGAGGAGGGAGTATTTGTACCGAAAGAGTTTAGAAGGCAAGGAGCGTTTGCTCTATGAGAAGAAGCGGAAGATTAGAGAAGCCCTCGAAGGTATTCCATTTCTTCCTTCCTCAAGAGGAGGAAATAGCATTGATCAATAAAAAAAGAGGGCACAAAATAAGAGGATTAAATAAACCAACTACTACTCAAAAGAGTTACAAAAGATTTTTCAATTAGTCTTCTATATTGTAGATATAATAGTTACAAAAACAGTAAAAATGAATGCACCATCGTGGAAACCAAAAAAAGATTGAATCAGAAGTATTATGAGGAATTTGGAAGATATGTATTAGCTCCTAAACTTGTAACAGTGAACTTTTAGCTCATTATTTTGTGGGTCTTATTTATTTATTTATTTTTTATTATTATTGCAGAGGGAAAACCTATTCCTACTGAACTCAGGAATGAGGAAGCGGCACTTCGTAAAGAAATTGAACTCGAGGATGATCGCACGGCAGGTACTAGTTTCTAACTACAATTAAACAGGGAGAATCACCACTTCTTTCTGTTCCCAACCCTTCCCGAAGAATTTGCCCCTCATTTAATGAGAAAATGATTGACATCTTTTTTTGGAGCCAATGACTTATTTGGGATATTGATCCCAAATAAGATCGTTCTCTCTCCCTTCTTTCCTGAATTAGATCCCAAATAAGCCAATGAATTTGCCTCATCTTGAAGCCAATGACTTATTTGGGATATTGGCATCCTCTAACACCAATGGTTTAAGATCGTCCTCTCTACCTTCGTTCTCTCTCTTTCGATTATGTCATATTTATTTGTGAAAATGGAGTTTATTGGTTGTAGCATGCAAAACAAATCTTTCTTCTTTAGCTTAGTTGGTAAAGACGTGGATATTTTTATTTATTAAATTAAAAGATTTTGTTAAAAAAAAAATTGTTCAAAAAATTAAAAGAAAAGAGAAAGGCTTCTTCTTTCTGCGTTAGATTCCAATGGGATCAATTTCTTTGGTTGGCATTGGTGGAATGGGGTGGAACGACTTCAATGTCCATTAAATCAAAAGTTCATAAAGAAAGAAACGTTTGATGAAGGAACATTTTGGGTGCAAAAAATCTCAATTCATATTTGGTGGTTTGTGGAAATCACTACTTCCCTATGAAGTCGAGATTTATTATGGTTACAACAAGGTCGACAGTGGTGGATGGAATGTTTTGAGAGATGTAGAGATGTTGGATAATTTTAAGAGATGTATTGTTTTGGAGATCTGATTTTACAGGTGTTGTTTGGAGTTGCTTCTTTGAGGCATTTGACTTATGCTTTGTCAGTTCTCATGGTTGTAGAGAGATGATCAAATAGCTTCTTCTCCATCCGCCCTTTCGTGAGAAATGGTTTTTTTCTTTGTGGCAAGTCGGGGTTTGTGCTATTTTTTGGAGTTATTTAGGGTGAGAGAAATATAGAACCTTTGGAGGGTTGAAAAAGTCTTCAAGTGATATTTGATCCCTTGTTAGATTCTATGTTTCTCTTTGGGGTTTGGTGATGAAGTTATTTTGTAATTACCCTTTAGGTCTTATTTTACTCGATTGGAGTCCCTTTTTATAGTGTGACTCCTTTTTGTGGGCTTTATTTTTGTATGTCATTCTATTCTCTCTCTCTCTTTTTTTATTTTATTTTTTTCTCAATAAAGTTCAGTTTATCCATTTTTTTTAAAGAGAGAAATTATGGTAGAGGGTAGAAGGATGGGGGATAATTTAGTTGAAGAAATTTAAGTTGTTAAGGGGGAAATGAAGAAATTGGATAATATAAATCTTTTGTACCAGCCGTGAAGGAAAATTAGGGAGAAAATGTCGGTGGAAGGGCGGAAAATCAACTAGGAGAGTGAATTGATACTTGGGTAAGGAAGAGTACGGTGAATAGAGTTTTAGGGGGAAGAGTGGGGATTTTGAAGAAAAAAAGAATGGATTGTGGAGAAGAAAACTGAGTGCAGTGAGATTGATTGATGGGAGCACAAAGTAGTTGCCACAGGATTTCTATGCCATGATGATTGGTACACCAATGTGGAAGTGAAGATAATTATTGGCTAGCAAGCGGGCATGTGGGGTACCAAAGTCCAATTGTGATCGTGAAAGAGCCTTTTATAATCCGTTTCATTCACATGATATGCTTCAGTTGCCATGCCACACCATTGAGTTGATGCAATTAATGATTGAAATCTATTAGACATAGAATTGAAAGCATAAGAACTAACGGACACAATCTTGAAAGTTCTTGGACCAAATTTGTAATTTAACCTTTATTTTAATATGATATCTTGTTTCTTACCGTAGAAGTGGAGGAGAAAAAAGGGGCAGTGATGTTTTTGCAATTTGCTTATCTTGAATTCTTTGAATCTCTATTCAAAAAGCTCTCACATTTTATTTTGTTCACATTCTTAGCAGAAATCTTAAATCGTAATGTCGATTTGTAAGTGCGGGTTGGTTTATAAAATTTTTTGCTAATACGTTGCCTTTTTCGTGTGCATCAAATTCAGTCCCAAGGACACACATTGATGATGAGTATGCAAATGCTTCAGAAATTGATCCTAAAATTTTGATAACTACATCTCGGGATCCAAGTGCACCTTTGACACAGTTTGCAAAGGTTGGTATATTCCATCATTTTTCTCCTTTGTAATTTTTGTAGTTGATAGATTTAAAAGTATAGTTATTGGCCTTAACTGGAGTTGTAATGGCAATCTGTACACAGGAATTAAAAATTGTTTTTCCGAATGCACAACGAATGAATCGTGGTGGTCAGGTTAGTATATTCATTTTGCCTACCTTATTGGGTTTTTTTTTTTAATTTTTTTTTAAATTTTTTTAAATTTTTTAAATTTTATTTTTATTTTTTATATCAGTTCATTTCTACATTTAGCCAATTGCTTTCTAGTTGGAATTTCTCACTATTCTTTGAAGTCAAATAAAAAAGCCTATTGTGACTGGAGCTTTTCTAGACCGAGGAATACTTCGTTATTTGATAGTTGATTCTTAATTACGCAATGGATGGCTTTTAAATTAGTTGTAAACAACAAGTGGTAAATCCTGATTATTGGTTCAACTTTCAAATGTCAGCTAGTTAGGCTGTTAACAACTCATGGGTTTTTTTAATAATTGATGTTGAAAGATGACAAATGTTTCATCAGATAAGCTAAGGTGTCTGTAAGTTATAACGTTGTGTAAAATGGTCCAGCCAGTCACATTCGTGAAAAGTTTCTAATATTATAGTTTTGCGAATAAGAAAATGATAGAAACTAGAATATTCTATCGATGACTTGCAAAATCAGAAAATATAGAAGAATACCCTATATTTTCACTTGTGAAGTTAAATTGCATTTAGAATATTCTGTTGTTTCTTAGGTGATCTCAGAGATTATAGAGACCTGCCGTGCTCACGAATTTACAGATGTCATTTTAGTTCATGAACATCGTGGTGTGCCAGATGGTTTAATTATCAGCCATCTTCCTTTTGGTCCAACTGCATATTTTGGATTGTTGAATGTGGTAAGTGTTTTTTTGGAATTCAATTTTTTACTAATGATTTTTGGCACTAGGTGGGGCTTGTAGGCTAACCATCTTTACATCCAATTCAGGTTACCAGGCATGAAATTAAGGACAAAAAAGCTATGGGAACGATGCCTGAGGCCTACCCGCACATAATTTTGAATAATTTTACCACGAAGGTAACTTGCATGTTTTGAATGATGCGGTGTCTCTTTTACATTTGACATATATCATGATAGTCTTTATCACTGTCAGCCATGTGTTCTTTTATTTTGATATTTGTATTGGATTTGCATTATTGTATGTTCTTTTTCTTTTTATATCATCCGTGAGTGTTTGAGTCAGCTTGCACGGACTTGACTATTCTCATGGGACAACTGTCACATTGTACTATATTTGGTTGCCAAGGAAATTCGTAGAATATTAAATTCTAAGTAGGTGATCATCGTAACTTGGAAAACATCCCCTCTAATCCCTTTATAACTTTCATGGCCCTTATTGACTACTAGGCCTACCCACAGTAGTTGCATTATTGTATGATGTTTGACTGCTGAATTTGTATTTCTAGAGTAGTATACAATGAAAGAGACTAACTGCCAAAATCAAAACTTTCTGATGTACATTATTATTAGCAATTATTTCTTTTAATCTGCAAGTTACTTAATTACTTTCAAATAATTTATGTTAACTTTTCAGAGTCATGATTTTCCTATTATTTCTATTATTTACTTGTTGGTACCACTATATCTTATCATCATTCTGTTAGCTGTCACCTCTAATTTACTCCAACATGGTGGCATGTTCCATTTTATACTCTTTCCTTTTTTCCCCAACAGGACTCCATTTGTTCTCTTCCTTTTTGCCACCATATCCCATGTGTATATATGGTTGCATGTTGAGCACATCCATGTCTACATTTTCCCTCGTTATGCCCAATATGGATAGCTAATCTGTTATTCAGCGTCTTTTCTCTAAATTGCATTTTTAATTATACTTATTTGCATCTTTTTATTCTACCTTTGTTGTCCTATTTTTGATAGTTGGGTGAAAGGACGGCCAACATCTTAATGCATCTATTTCCTGTGCCGAAGCCAGATACCAAACGTGTGGTTACTTTTGCTAATCAGTCTGACTATATTTCATTCAGGTTGGTTCACCAATGAATTCTTTAATTCTGATGGCCTTGTTTTCCTTCTTGATTGTTTTATAAGTGGTCAACATGCATGTTAGAGCTGTCCCTTATTGGTGAGAGCTATAATTTATTGGTGAAATCTAGATTTCATGCATTTATCAGAAATAAGTCAAAGAGTCAAGATTGCTGGATGTTTTTTTTTTGAGTACATCAACATTCGGGGGTGGGGAGATTCGAACCTCTGAATTCATGGTCTAGGATACATGCCAATTACCGCTGAGCTAAGCTTGCTTTGGCAAGATTGCTGGATGTTTAAGGCCTTTTTTATACGCAACCTACAAATATAAATGGAAGTTGGGAGTATATCTGTTGTTTTGATATCGATTTCAGCATCGATGAACCTTGGATTTGAATATGTTCGCCATGTATGTGGAGGCTTTGTTTTATTTGATTTTGAAAAATATCACTAGCTGAGGAAAACATAGCTGATTCGTAATTGAACATGGCACCAAATGAAATAATACTTGATTGGAGGCTCTTTTCATAGTTGGCCTCTCTTTCGTGGACTTTCTTCTTGAAGTTCAGTTATTCATTTAAAAAACAAATTTTTTTGTTTGTTTGTTTGTTTTTTTTTTTTTTTGACAAAAACTATCTACAACAAACACAAGAATAGAAAAGGACCCTCCAGCTGCATCATAGATACAGCCTTGATATTCATGATAGTGGTCTTTACTCGTAAAAAAATGATGTTATGAATCAGTTAGTTATGGCTTTAAATTAGCAAATTAACTTGCTCTCTGTTATGGTTGGGCTAAAAGGCAGCAATGCCATCAATAACTTGTGGCATTTAATTTCAAGTTATTTTTTTCTTTACTGTCAGGGCTGGGGTAAGCTTATTACTATATCGAGTTGATTGTATGACCTAGATAGGTATTTAGAATGTGGTCTTGACCCCCCCTTTATTTTTTATTTTTATTATTATTATTATTATTTAATTTTAAAATTTAAAATTTTATAAAAAACCTCAAAGGGAAATATATTTCATCAACAAAAGGGAGAACATCCTAAGGGCCAGGGGTGGAGATCGTCCCCTCCCAAAACCTATCTCAAAAGAGTCATCCAATCATTAATAATCATTAACAGATTATAATTACAAACGATTTTTTTTTTTGTGTAAAGTAATCCACCAAGATGCCGTATTTTGTACATAATTACAAAAAAATTGATACAGGAAGACTTAACTTCGAACGTTCTTGCGTTCCTTTCCTTCCACAAAAGCCAGAGGGTTGCTCTGAAAGCACAGCTAGTGATGATCTTAGCTTTCCTCTTCATATGCCAAGCACGAAGCCCTTCCAAAAGCCAATCGTCCACCTTCCTAGAGATGCAAAACGAGATCCCTAACAAGTAACAACCTAGCTACTAAACACCAAGCCTTATAGGTGAAATCACAGTGGAGAAATAGGTGGTCCATATTCTCACAATCTTTTAGGCATAGTCGGCAACTAGAGGGAGAAAGAGACCAATTTTTAAACTTTCTCTGAAGCTTCTCATTAGTGTTTAGGCTTCGATAAACCAAGGACCACAAAAAAATATTAACTTTCTTTGGGCTCTTATGTTTCCAAATCAGCCCGGGTAAAGAAGCATTGATTTCAGGGGATTTGATCGAGAGATTTTGAACCATAGACTTGCTGGAATATCTTCCTGAACCTTCCAATTTCCAAGTAATTATATCCATGTTCGAGCCCAATTGCACATCATTAAGCTTTTCAATTACCGCCACCCAACTACCAAGTTCTTTGTTGAACAAAGCTATACAGATTCCTAGATTCCAAGTCTAATTATCATTGGCCCAGCAATCATGGATCGAGGCCTCCCTTTTATTGGATATCATGAAAATATCAGGGAAGCATCTATTTAGGGGCTGCTCATCACACCAAGCGTCTTCCCAAAGTCGAATTTTGTCCCCACATCTAACTTGAAATGTAGTGAATTGATCAAGGAGAGGATATAATTTTGCAATGTTCGGTCATATCCTTCTGCTTTTCCTTTTTATGCCCAACCCCGACTTCCAACCGAATTGAGACACACCATAGACGCTAGCAATGAATTTCCTCCACAAAGCATTTCCCTTTTGGGAAAATCTCCACAGCCACTTAATAAGAAGGGAGGTGTTTCAGTGCCATAGAGAGCCCATTCCAAGGCCCCTATAACTAGTTGGCAAAGGTGAAATACCACGTGACAAGGCTAGATCCCGGTTTATATCTACCACCACTCCATATGAAGTCTCTAATGATTTTCTCCATTGACTTAATCATTGATTTAGGCGCCTTCAAGAGGGAGAAATAGTATATGGGCAAGCTATTTAGAACCGATTGAACCAAAGTCACTCTTCCCCCTTTGGATAAAAGGAAGCATCTCCACACCTCTAGCTTGGCATCAAGGGGTCCTAAAATGTCTTTTGAAGATGGTTTCCTCCCAAAGGATAGCCCAGGTAATCAATCGGTAAAGATTCTGTTTGCACCCAAACTTGGCTGCCCAAGCTGTCACATCTTCCAAGCCCATGTTTATCCCAATAATTGAAGTTTTGCCGAGGTTTAAAGACAAGCCCGACCCAACCATGAACAAGTTTGGGATCTCCCACCACCTTTCAATAACCTCACTATCATTGGGGCAGAATAAAATCATATCGTCAACATATTGGAGGATGGCTACTTCTATGTTATCCTTGCCCACTGTAAGGCCTCTAAGAATTTTCCTTTGCAGACAATATTGGACCGACTTGCTAAGAACGTCCCCAACAATGGTGAGAAGAAAAGGAGATAAGGGATCTCCTTGCCTTAGTCTCCTAGAAGCCCAAATCTTTCCTCTAGGTTTTCCATTAATCATGATCTAAGAAGCACGGACACTTCATTTTGTATGAAGTGTTCGTGTCTGACACGTATCCGACATGGATACGATCTGACACGTATTCGACATGGATACGCTCCGACACGTGGCTGACACGTATCCAACATGGATACGCTCCGACACGTGGCTGACACGTGTTAGACACGCAAAATTGCGTGTCTATTTTTTTTATAAATATAAATTTTTGGACACGTCCAGACACGTGAAGGACACGGTTTGGGCACATCGATTTTACATCTTACTCATAATGCTAAGCATTTTTTTAACTTTTAAAAGAAAAAAATTAATAAAACTTACCACCAGAGTCGTACATGAGAGAGATGCAATCGGTTGAAAAACTTGAAGGAGGGAGAAAGCATTGTCGGCGACTGCTATAGGTATAATTAGGTTTTTAAGTTTAACTTCTATCTTTTATGTAACCATGGGCTGGGCTATGGGCTTTTTATGATTTAAAGTTTCAACGCTGGGCTATGGATTTTTTATGATTTAAAATTTTAGGGCTGGGCTATGGGCTTTTTATAATTTAAAATTTCAGGGCTAGACTTAAGTATTAACAATTAAATTATTAATTAAGCATATATTGTTTTGTTATGTTAAATTTGTATGGTGGATTTATTAGAAATTGGCGTGTCGCTGTGTCTGTGTCGTGTCGCTGGTGTGTCCGTGTCCGTGCTTCTTAGATCATGATCGAGAAATTAGTGTTTCTAAGGCACCCTTGAATCCATTGCCTCCATAATCTGCCAAAGCCTTTAAACTCAAGGATGGCATCTAGGAATTCCTAGCTCACCTTGTCATAAGTCTTTTCTAGGTCTAGCTTGAAGACAACCCCTTTGTCATTCTTAAGCCTGCACTCCTCCACTGTTTCTGAAGCCACGAGGATGACATCTAAGATTTGTCACCTTGAACAAACGCCAACAATGGTGAAAAGAAAAGGAGATAAGGGATCTCTTGCCTTAATCCCCTAGAAGCCCAAATCTTGCCCCTAGGTTTTCCATTAATCATGATTGAGAAACTAGTGTTTCTAAGGCACCCTTGAATCCACTGCCTCCATAATCTGCCAAAGCCTTTAAACTCAAGGATGACTTCTAGGAATTCCCAGCTCACCTTGTCATACGCCTTATCTAGGTCTAGCTTGAAGACAACCCCTTTATCATTCTTAAGCCTGCACTCCACTGTTTGCCACAAGGATAGATGTGGTACTGATTTAAAAACTGAACACATGTGACAGGCAAGTGGAGGGATCTGTATACTTGATGAAAAGATTTGTGGTAGATTAGCAAGTTATAAATATGCAAAATATATGTTCCAATCCCTCCTGACCGAGTGTTTTTCAATTTAACATTTTTTTACATTACCATTCTTGCTCTAGTGAATGTTAAATTGACCTATGTTACACTTAGTGTGACATAATAGTACTTAGTGTGAGTTTGACATGTCTACTAGTTTAAACACACTATTTAAAAAATGTTTGTTTCTTAAAACCCTTTTCATTAAAGTGATTTTAATTTAAAAGCTTGTGTGCTTGGTTTCATCTTCTTAAAAGTGATTTTATCGCAACTTTGTTTTGTTGCATAAAATGATTTTACAAATGTCAAATTGCCACAAGGAGAAGAGGAGAAACTTTAAATTTGAGAGCAATTTTGTAATTTTAACATTCTTTGGGTTTTTGAATTTGGATTTATAATTTTTTATATGACAAGTTCTGTTTTTTAAGTGATTGACTGGAAATCACTGTATTATATATATGTATATTTGATAATCACCTTTACATTGATTATTGAAAAAATGATTGTTAACCAATTTAATTATTTAGAGAATGATTATTTTTTGTTGCTGAATTCTCTAGATTTAAAAAACGTTTTTGGTCTTTTGTAATCCCTTAGCAAGTTAATCCGAACCTTAGGGAATTGGTAGAAAGTTAGAGGTAGAAGCTTTGACGAGGAACTAAGCCACCTAAGAGAAGAAAGTATCCTGGCAAAATTTTAACTTTACTCTTTTTTTTTTTTTTTTTTTTGGAGAAAACTTTCCTTTACTTAGTCGTGGCCTATTCCTTCTCTAAATTTCAGCCTATGTCCTGCAAACTTATCATTAGCCAATGTCACATCCATCAATGGAATGAGTATGATTAAAAATGAAAAATTTTAAAATTGACTAAATTGAAACTTTTTAAACAAATAGGGACTAAGTTGAAAAAACACTGACATTAGGGACAAAATTATTTAATTTTTATTTTTGAACTTTTAGATGGAGCAGAGGTGTCTCTTAGTTTCAAATTATCAAATTCTCATTCTATGCAGTCAATTGTCCATTTAGGACTCTCTTTAAATGGTCTCATGAAGGAAAATGTATGTTTCATTATTTGAAGTAGTGTTTCTTCAGTAGTAAGTAGTAAGTAGCTCTTTGCTAATTTGTGATTGTTTTCTTTGGTCAATTGAATTAAATAAAAAACTACAGGCATCATATTTATGAGAAGCATGGAGGTGCTAAATCAATTGAGCTGAAGGAGATTGGTCCTCGGTTTGAATTGCGACTGTATCAGGTACCTATTCTGTGATTCTGTTAATTGCTTTGTTCAGATAGACTTTCCCGATACTGAAGAAAGCATTTCAATAAACAAAGATAAATAAGCAATCTAGGTGTTCAAACGTTTTACTTAAATACTGTAGAAAGTATTTGATAAACAAACAGATTAATAAGCAATTATTGTTGTTGTTATTATTTTGAAGTTGACAATTCTAGTTTTTGAGCGTGAAAGTGCCTGCATAGTTAAGAGATCCAAACTCTCTCTGGCGTGTCTGCAAGAATCAATTTTAAGGTGGTCAAACGATTGGAAATTATTGTCATAGTAAGCATGCCCTTACAAAAAAGAAGATAAAAGTTGCTCAAATACTTTTCTACTAATTTTATTTTATTAGAAACCAGTACAATTAACAATTGTATTGGATCCAAACAGAATTTGATGGACCATAAGATATTTACCGACAATAGTCAAGAAAACTTCGTTTATAAAGCTTGATTACAACATTTTGGTTAAAATATCATTTTGGGCATTGTACTTTGAGTAACGTACCGGGACTAAAATGGAACAAGAAAGTATAGAGACCAAAATTGTATTTTAACCTAATATTTTCTATCGTCCTTTTGCGGTTTGTAGAAATTTTCAATTTGTCAATACCAAAAGTTTTTGTTTGTAGTTCATTTGATGTTCATTTTGAATTTTAGTCTGGTGGT
This sequence comes from Luffa aegyptiaca, assembly GCA_017139565.1. NCBI lineage: Eukaryota > Viridiplantae > Streptophyta > Magnoliopsida > Cucurbitales > Cucurbitaceae > Luffa > Luffa aegyptiaca. Next base: position 15,289,098 of record CM029403.1, read on the forward strand.
TTTTCCTGGTTTCACATTCAGTACTAGATGTCGCCAGCAATCTCATCAAAGAAAATGTTATATATCGACATTGTGTCGATGTTTACAGGGAATGTTTCTCTTCCCATATCATCGTTAATATCAGAATCTTTATGAAATCAACTCTTTGCTGAAAAATAATACAGACCATCTTTCCCTAGCCATTCAACAACATCATCAAATTCAAATTAGGACCATGATGCATATTGTATATATAACTTCATTCTTCAGATTCAACATCGTTAAATTTTCTCTGCATTTTGTGTATTACTTTTGAAATATCTGGATCATACCATATTTTCTTAAGCCTCAATTCTTTCTTCATTCATTCCTTGGATTTTGATCATCTCACCAGTCTTGACTTGTTTGACCACATACGAATAGAACACGACTTGCAGTTTTGTTGTGTCGACTTGAGTATTGTTTTCGGCTGGTAAGCGATATCATGATGTGTTTCTAAACTTCCTTTCGTTGTTGCAGATAAAGTTAGGAACTGTTGATCAAACGGAAGCACAGAATGAATGGGTGATTAGACCATACATGAAAACAACCAAGAAACGCAAGTTCCTTGGTGATTGAGAAATGGCAAAAGAAGCAGATTTTGTATTCTATATATATATTCTTTTTAAATTTCTTTGCATAATCACATTTTTATTAAAGATTAAATTTTGTTCGGTTGGGGATACCGAATTTTCTCTAGATTATTGATAGATTTAGTTCAGTCTTGATATTAGTTGTTTTGTTACTGACATGATTGTACAAGTTTGAAAGAGAAGTGCAATTGGCAAGGGGTTGAATAGAAAACATCTTTTTGGTAGTTGTTTTGTTTTTCGATAATACATTTTTTAAAAAACATTTGTTTGTTTAGAGTTTAAAAACTCATGTTTGGTTGCATTTCCTTATATGTGTAAAATTTTTTTTTTTTTTTAAAAAAGTTGGTTTCAAGTATTTCTCTCAAAATAGTTTATTTATCAATCTTATTTTCTAATAAAGTGGTTGTCAAACGCCATAAAATTTTTCAAAATGATTTTTTTTTTCAAAATTAAACACTTGAAAAGTTAAACCAATCACACCCTATATTTCATGTTTTCAGATATGTGTTTGGTAGTAGATTTAGAAATTTGATTCCAATTTCAAAAATTGTTTTTTGATGACAATTTTTTAAAAACATAGAAAAACACAGTTTTAAAAAAAAATTGGAAAAGACAGTTGGGTTTATTTTTTTTGTTCTTTTTTTTTAATAATTTGAAAAAGCTTTACATTTTCGTTTTCTTTTATGAATTTAAAAAAAAATTAAAAAAATTTCCTCATCAAAGGAAAAAAGAAATTATTTTTTTAAAAAAAATGAAAAAATTTAAAAAAGGAAAATTAGAAAAGGAAAACAAAAATGTAAAAGAAAAGAAATTGAAATTGAAAAAAAGAAGAGGCCGAGGGTTAGCATAAATCCAAGAAAACAACCGTCTTTTCTTATTTTTTCTCAAAACTATTTGTTTCTTTTTTCTAATTTTTTTTTTAAATGTACATTTTTTTTTTTTTTTTTTAAAGTATCCTAGATCAAGACAGGTTATTACAAACATCGCCGGAGTGCAAAGCCTTTATCAATATGAACTCATAAACTGGATTATACAAGAATCTCATACTTAATGAAAACAAAGAAATCTAAAGAAGTTAGAAAAACAAGAAAAAGAAAAGAGAGAAAAAAGAAAGGATAAAACTTCCTTGCATAACGCAGGAATTTCCTACTTACCACCACTATTCTTTTAACATGTGTCACTTTTTTATTTTTTATTTACTTTTATTAAATGTCAAAATCTCACCAAAATCTCATCTAACAGATTTTACTTCTTTTATTAGATTTTTTTTTTGTTAAACACATTTTTCCATTTTAACGCTTCAAATTCCTCTTTCCTTTTTTTTCTTTTTAATTTATTGTATCTTTTCAATACACACCTCACCATCTCTCCCCTTTCTCTCTCTATTTTTCTTTTAATTTGTTATAGTATCTTTTCAATACACGTGTGAGAGCTCATACAATTTTTTTTAATTTATTATATCTCTTCAATCTACAACCAAACTCATTTTTCAGATATGGTAAAAACAAAAAATAAAACTTGTTTTTCTAATTATGAATCCAATAATTCAAAATCAAATATTGGATCACTTCGTTAAAAAAAATCTAGATTACATGAAAATATCTGAAAATAAAAAAAAATGAATATTGATAAAAGTATAAATTAATGAAATAAAATAACAAACTCACTTGTTTCAAGCGAGTTGTTTATTCTGGATTATGAGATGTCTCTCTCACATGATTCCTTTAGTCATCCCAATTTAGTTGAACTATTGAAAATGGATGACATTATTTCATTTAAAAGATAATATAAAAAATATATAAAATACACAATATATAAAAAAAAAAAAAACAAGAGTTTAACTTAGGCTACCTTTAGCTTGTGCAAAATCATACTGAAATTTTTTTGTGGAATGATAGAGGAAAGAATGAGAAATGTGAGAAGATGAGAGATGATGAGATGTATGGTGGGAGGATACAATAAATTCAAAAGAAAAAGAGAGAGAAGAGGATCTGAAACGTTAAAAATGAAGGGAGAGAAGCCAAAAGCGAGCTTAGCTCAGCGGTAATTGACATGTATCCTCGACCATGAGCAGTGGCGGATCCAGAACTTCACGTCAGGAGGGGCACAAGTTCATATTAAGTTAAATTACAAGCTTAGTCAGTGTGTTTTTAGATTTGTGTTTATATGTGGATTTTCAATTTTGTGTCTAGTAAATCTATAAATTTTTTATTTTTTTATCAAGTTCTTAACTCATTCGATATTTCTCCAAAAACTAAATATTCTATTAGACATAAATAAAACTTAACTTTCTGTCAAATAAGTCTTTAACTACTTCAACATTTTTTTTTTAAAAAATAATGTATTTAATAGTTACAAAATTGAAAGTGTAAGGTTCAATTAGATACGAAATTAAATTTTATGTCTTTACTTTTTTTTTTTAAAAAATTAATATGTTTAAGACCCATTAGATACAAAATTGAAAGTTTATAGATCTGTTAGACATTTATTTTTACAGTTAAAAAGACTTATTAAACCAAAAATTTAAAGTTTAAGGACCTATCAAACAGGTATGATATTTAGATTAAGTAATATTATTTAAAAAGTTATAATAACCCTAGAATTATTCATCTAAATATGCAAGTAAAGAATGAAACTTGAAATATTTAAGATTTTCCAAAATAAGTTCAAGCTTATTTTATACCATTAGTTTTTCTAAAATAATTTAATAATGATTTTGTTTTTTGTTTTTATATTTGTATACAAAGGTGGGTAAAATGAAAAAGATAAACTAAATTATAGTCGAATTTAATTAATATATATTCTAATTTTAAAATTGAAAATTGAAAAAAAAAAAACCAAAACAGAAAAAACGTTAAAGGCTTAAAAAACGAAAAAGAAAAAAAGAATTTAAAAATGGAAAATTGAAAAAGAAAAAGAAGAAGAAGAAAAAAAACGTTAAGGGGCTGTTTGGCCCACTGTGTTGGTTATAATAGTGGGGGCTATTATAACCCACCTAGTGTTTGGGGCATCAACAAAAACAAGGGGTGAAGTGGGTTATTTTTCCCCTCCGTGTTGCTACATAACCACTATTCAACCCACCCAATTATTATATTCATTATCTACAGTAACTCTCTACTCTCTTTTTCCATATGACTCATTGACTTTCCTGCCGGCAACTTTTTCGACGACCACCGACAATTTTTCTGACGACCTCCATCGACTTTCCGACCACTTTTCCGGCGAATTTATTTATTTTTTTTTAATCTTTATTCTCATTTTCATTTCGATAAAAAAAAAAAATAAAGAAAAAAAAGAAAAGAGGTAGAAGAAACGAAAGGAAAAAAGAGGGAAAAAAATTTTCAGTCGCCACGCCGAAAAATTTGTTGGTGGTCATCGGAAAAGTCAGAAAATTTCTAGGGAGTTAGATACTAGGTTGTCTTTGTACATATATAAATATGGAGTTTTATTACATAATTAATTTCGATAATGAAGTATATGAATGTTTACCTTCATCGTACCATATTTTTCATTCCAAATTATACTTATCGTATTTAAGTTTACTGTGATAATAATAATTTTTAAAAAAGTACTACTCAAGTTTTTATTTTATGTGATTTCTATTTTATTTGATTCGTTTGATAATGAATGTAAAATGAGTTTTCAATAAGCATTTACCATTTTTATGTTGGAAATACATAAATGAAACAAATATTGTTTTTCTATATGAAATCATAAAATGACTTATTTTGTGAAAAAATCATGACTCTAAAACAAAGAAAATCAACTCTTACCCTAGGTTATTTTTGTTTCCTTTTAAGTTAAACACAAAATTTAACCCCTATACCCAAAACTTCATTTTTTTTACAACTAAACCCAATTTTTTTATTAATATTTGAAGTACAAAGTTGTATGAGGAAAATAAACAAAAAAAAAAGAAAGGAAAAAAAAAAAACAGTCAGCTTGAACATTTGATTTAGAACCTCATGTTAAACAGATAAACACAGCACGCTAGGATTGCCTCAAACCTAAACCCTTCACCATGGGCCGAAAAGATGCAGTGCCCCCTGCCAACAAACCAAACACTAAGCTTAGTGCTTAAGATGAAATAAGTAATACATATATAATATTCTTATAATTTGAGGGGGCACGTGCCCCCCGTGGCCCCAATGTAGATCCGCCCCTGACCATGAGGTTAGAGGTTCGAATCACCCACCCTCCAAATGTTGATGTACTCAAAAAAAAAAAAAAAAAAAATGAAGGGAGAGAAGAACGTGTTTTAAATTAAAAAAATGGAATAAAAAGTAAAATCCGTTAGATGAGTGTTCACACGAGATTTCGACAAAGGAAATTTAATTCGTGGAAATGAACTTAATTTTATTGATTTTGTATGTAGAAGTGTTACAGTCTCTAATATTTATCCTCTGATGCTTTCTCTCGAAATGTAGAGTCTGATCTGAGGGCCGGCGAGCTTGATCTCAGACGGAGGAAGGTTGAATCTTCAACTTGTATCTTGATGAAGAAACGATTGATTCTTTGGAGTTTTCCAGTCGTTGGATCTTCTGAGTCTTGAGATTGACGAATTCTGAATCTTGGATCTTCTGAATTCTCTGGACTCTCTGACTTCTGAAGACTCTGGACCTTGGGAGAATGCTCTGGGCTCTGGCTTCTCTGACTCTGTCTGAATCTGTCTGAATGCCCAAAATGAATGGTGGTCTCCTCTATTTATAGAGTTTGATGGACCTCATATGGGCTTGGGCTTGGGCCCAACCTCTGGGCTTAGGCTATATTTGGGCTTTAATCCAACTTATTTTTAATAAAATTGGATTATTTTAATTTAGCCCAATTTCTTCGATGATCTCGGGTCACATTAGTCTCGGGTTCAATTGCCACGTGGCATAATTTGATTGGTATCGGCTTATGTCATCTGATGGATCAATAATAGACAAGTGGCATTGTTTGATTTGCCGAATTTTAATGTCTATTAATTTAATTTAGGGACACATGTAAATTTGTAATTGTCCCAAATTTATTTTATCATTAATTCAAATTAATGACGTGACAATTTGTGATTGGCCGAAATTTCTCACTCAACAAATGCCCCTTTTCGAAATTTATGCACCTATATGTGTGCATGGATTTTGAAAAGCATGAGTTGTGAGAAAAATATATGACGTTTAGTCATAACTTTAATTTGTGTCGATAGGCGAAATTAATCAGAATATTAATTTATAATTCCAAATAATTTCGTTTTTTTTTTTTTTTGCTACCAACATTGATTTTGGCCAAATTTTGAATTTTGATTTCCAATATTTTTTTGAAATTGGAAAATTAATTTTAGCCAAAATTGAGACAATTTTTTTTTTCTCTACCTTTGGACATGAATTTGGAGGTAGATAGGTACTTTGAACAAGAATTGAAGGTCTCTTGGCTTGTCAATTTTATTAGGCCAAAATTTCTCTCTCGATTCATGTAATTTGGAGGCAAATTTTTCTTTACCTAAATAGCAATCGTAGGAAATTCATTGCCATATTTGATTAGGCAAAAATTACCTTGGCCAAAAATCAACTTTTCCTTATGTGTTTGACCTAATTTCTTCCTTATAAATTGAAGAGGTTGCATAGGCCAAGACACCAACTCATTCAAGCAAGAAACCTAGGTAAGAAAAATTCTCCTCTTTAATTTCTCTTTTCTTTCTTTCATTTGACTTCAAATGCTCATATATTTTCTTCTTTGTGTAGGCCTTGAATTCGAGCGAAAATCTCCCTTCGTGCTTCTTTGTCACGCCGTCGGTAAGTAAAAAGAATCCCTTGAAATTTCTTTTCTTCCATGTGTTACTGCCGTAAGCTTCAAATGTTTTTTTCACAATGTTGTTCCTGTCATCTAATGCATGATGCATTTGCTGTTTGTATCCTGTAATTGAACTTCAATCGCCGACAATTTTCAACTTCTTCAATTTTCTTTTTTTTTTTTTTAATTGCCGCCGTTCCATATTATTCTGCCGCAAACACTACCTATGTTATGTGATTTGAAAGTTTAAGGTTAAGCTCTTTTTTTTTTTTTTTTATTTTTTATTATTATTATTATTATTATTATTATTGGTATTGTTTTTTTTTTAAAGCTTCAAATTGTTCACACAACACACACATAAAACTCATTAGGTCATGCATGCACAGTCGCAACTTTGACCTTTTTTTTTTTTTTTTTAATAATAATGAACAATGAACTTTTTTTTTTTTTTTTTTTTTTTTTTTTTTTTTTTTTAATTCATGGAAATAAATGCACATACACAGTACCTACCGGAAGGATTCATGTTTTTCTTTCTTTTTTATGTGTACTGCAGCAAATTCAAACAAGGTTCAATTTTTTTTTTGCCGCTTGCGCGCAACACATATACATTCCCCTTTGTTTTTTTTTCTTTCTTTGCCGTCAAAACACACCATTCAGTCTTTTTTTTTTTTTTTTTTTTTTTTTTTTTTTGTCAATTTTCAACTTTCTTCAAAATTTCCCTTTTTTTTTTCTTTAATTGGCACGGTTCCAAATTTTTTGTTTCTTTGTTTTTTAACTAACACCGCCACACTTTTTTTTTCTTTTTTTCTTTTTTTTTTTCTTTATTTGTTTTTTTTTCTTTTCCATTTTTTTTAATTCTGCACTACAACATGATTTTATTTTTTTTTATATTTTTTTTCCTTCTGAGTTGAATATTTCCTCTTTTTAAATTTTTTTTTCCATAGGAATTGGAATTAACAAATTTACTTGACGATCTCCTTAGACACAACCTCAATCTTTGTCCACCACTTGAAAGGTATATACATTCTCAATTTTTTTGAATATGCATATTTTTCATTGGCGTCTTTATTGCATGTGCACATATGAACTGCTTTGACTGTTCCATAGAGCTTTTTGTCTCCTACTTTTTTTTTTTTTTTTTTTGCACATATATTATTACAATCTGTTTCTTTCTCGCTTGAATGTGTAAGCATCGTGCAACAATCGTCACCAAATTCGCTTGTAGTGATTTCACTCCTGCTAGACCAGTCCCTTATTTTATTGGGTGATCTGAGTAGCCTGCAGGGGTAGTCACCAGATTCGCCTTCAGTGATGCGCTCCTGCTAGACCAGTCCCCATTTTATTGGGTGATCTGAGTAGCCTGCACGGGTAGTCACCAGATTCGCCTTCAGTGATGCGCTCCTGCTAGACCAGTCCCCATTTTATTGGGTGATATGAGTAGCCTGCAGGGGTAGTCACCAGACTTTGCCTTCAGTGATGCGCTCTTGCTAGACCAGTCCCCATTTTATTGGGTGATCTGAGTAGCCTGCAAGGGTAGTCACCAGACTTGCCTACAGTGATGCGCTCCTGCTAGACCAGTCCCCATTTTATTGGGTGATCTGAGTAGCCTGGAGGGGTAGTCACCAGACTTGCCTACAGTGATGCGCTCCTGCTAGACCAGTCCCCATTTTATTGGGTGATCTGAGTAGCCTGGTGTTGGGTTTTATGCCCTAAAACTCGTAGATAGTAAATGAAACAAATTAATCGATCTCAATAAGTCGTTATTTGAGTGATTCAGTAATTTGGTTATTGAATACATCGAGTTTGCATTAATAAACCCTAAATCCAATAAACTAAGATCCAAGGTTGTTTAAATGAAACTTGGACTAGTATGTAGGGACATACGGGGATCAGTGTCCAAGTAACAACCTAAATGGTCTATAGTATAGGGATAAGACTGGGTACCTTATCCTGGTGACACTATGTGATACGGCCCACCTTGTATCCGATACAGATGCAATGATCCAAAGCATCCATGTAGGAGACATGCGGGTGGGGGTATCCTATGCAATGAGTTTGCATAAGACCGGACCACGAAATAGTAACCACTAGATGTAACGCCGTTAACTAGTCTAGGTTTCTATTTCAATAGGATGACCTAGGTAACTCAATCTCAATCCTGAGTCTGTTATGAACTCCTTTTCAGGAGGGATTGTCCTTAGATTTGTATGGGTGAGAGTGGCCTGCTCGCCGACTCAATATTCCTACCATTTCAGGGGCAAGACCGAATGGGAGCTGGGAACATAACAGTACAAGATGGAATTCACTCCTTCCCCTATTGGGGCAAGTAGATGTGTGTTCCCTTAAGGGCTGATTCCGGGGCTTGAACAAAAGCGCGCTGTCCTCTCTTGGCCCGAGAGGAATTTCTGTTTAGTGGTTGGACCCTAAACAGGTTGTTCATTAGAGGGATCAGTGGTACTTAAGGATCCAGAGGTAACCCAGGGGTAAAACGGTAATTTGACCCAGCTGGTGTTACGAACACACGTGAAGGATTGACTTACTGCTATTGGTCAATATCCGTGGACACAGAAATATTCTACAGTGAGAAGAGTGCAGCTGTGGGTCTTTAGTGGAGTGACCCACGGTTAACGAATGTTGATTGACTCGGTTAATGAGTTTAGCTGATCAATCTCGTATCGTTGGAGCTTTTGATCTGTAGGTCCATTAGGTCCACCTGCTAGCTCATAACGGGTTCTGAGATGATTTAGTCTTGATATTAAAGGGAATTAATATAATGTATGGAGATGCATTATAGTATAAAGTTTAATTAAAGAATTAAACTTTATAATTAATTTTGGATATGATTTGAAATTAATTATTGAGAGAATAATGAATTTAATTAAATATGTGATATTTGATTAATTCATGAATTAATTAATTGGGGAATTAATTAATTTAATTTGGTTAAATGTGATTTAATCAAATTAATACTATAGTTTATATTAATGTACATTTTGATGCACATTAAAACTATAGGTTAAATGAGAGATAAAATTGAATGTGATTCAATTATAAAATTAATTAAATATTTGATATTTAATTAATGTGGATTCAATTGATGAGATTAATTGAATGGCCAATTTAATTCAATTGAATATGATTAAAATTGAATTAAATACCTTAGGTTATAATTGGTTTAATTAGTATTGATTTAATTAAATTAATTATAATTATTTAATTAATTAAATGATAATTATTATTTAATTAATAGACGGCCTGGATCGCGTTGATTATGATCAACGGTAGAGATCAAGTAGGGATTAACTCCCTCCCCACTTATCGTAAAGTTGGGAGGGAGTTTCCCCAACAGAAGGACACTCTCTCATTTTCACGGAAAACAGAGAAGAGAACTCTCAAAAATTCTCTCAAAAATTCCAGCACTTCCTTGCTGTAAAATTCCCATCCAAGACCAAAAATTGGTTCCCACAAGCCAATCTCGAATTCCAAGAGTCATAGTGGGTGATCCGACGTGGTAGTGTTCGTTGGGAGGAAGAATCACATACATTGGAGCATTGTGCTGTGTTCTTCAATTCCATGTAAGTTTTCTAGATCTAAATAAGTTTTTAGATCTAATTTTTCAAGCATGCTTAATCAAATCGTCTAAATAGAAATCGTTTCTGTTTTATTTTTTTTTGCCCAACATATCGGTATTCTAATTAGAAATTAAATCACAAACGGTGAAAACCGCTTCCGCTAGAGGATTCAATTCCTTCACCTGGAGGGGTAGTCACCAGACTTGCCTACAGTGATGCGCTCCTGCTAGACCAGTCCCCATTTTATTGGGTGATCTGAGTAGCCTGTAGGGGTAGTCACCAGACTTGCCTACAGTGATGCACTCTTGCTAGACCAGTCCCCATTTTATTGGGTGATCTGAGTAGCCTGCAGGGGTAGTCACCAGATTTGCCTACAGTGATGCACTCCTGCTAGACCAGTCCCTTATTTTATTGGGTAATCTGAGTAGCCTGCAGGGGTAGTCACCAGATTCGCCTTCAGTGATGCGCTCCTGCTAGACCAGTCCCCATTTTATTGGGTGATCTGAGTAGCCTGCACGGGTAGTCACCAGATTCGCCTTCAGTGATGCGCTCCTGCTAGACCAGTCCCCATTTTATTGGGTGATATGAGTAGCCTGCAGGGGTAGTCACCAGACTTTGCCTTCAGTGATGCGCTCTTGCTAGACCAGTCCCCATTTTATTGGGTGATCTGAGTAGCCTACAGGGGTAGTCACCAGATTTGCCTACAGTGATGCGCTCCTGCTAGACCAGTCCCCATTTTATTGGGTGATCTGAGTAGCCTGCAGGGGTAGTCACCAGACTTTCCTACAGTGATGCGCTCCTGCTAGACCAGTCCCCATTTTATTGGGTGATCTGAGTAGCCTGCAGGGGTAGTCACCAAATTTGCCTACAGTGATGCACTCCTGCTAGACCAGTCCCCATTTTATTGGGTGATCTGAGTAGCCTGCAGGGATAGTCACCAGACTTGCCTACAGTGATTTCACTCTGTCTAGACCAGTCGTTTTGATGACTGTAGTGTCTTACAGGGTTGATTACCTTTTTTTTTTTTTTTTTTTTTTTTTTAATGATTGATTATTCATGAATCACTTCCTTGCCTTCATAACTTCTTGGATAAGATTGACATCAAATCTCTTTTTTTTTTTTTTTTTTGTGTAGAGAAACTTATCTCCATCATGGTGTATTTTACCGAGCATCCTGATCCTAAAAAAAATTGCTTGGTCATCTTGAAGGATAGAGATCAACCTGTTGAAAATGACATTATTTTTCAGGTAGGAGAGACAATATGTGGTAATTTTACGGGATCACAACCTTGTCTAGATAATTCAACCTTTTTGTCTAGATGGTCGGAAGAAAGACTTTTGAGTCACGAATCTTCATTGAAGGCGTTGTTTTTAGAGTCTCCAGTGCATAATAAGGCCCCGAGTGAAAATCCAGAATCAACTTTAGGCCGTCGAATTATTGGAGATGAACAGGTTCGCTGGGGGTAGTTCATTAAAAATTCATGGAGAATTCTTTTATATCCCTGATTATTGGGAATGGTTAGAGATCGTAATTTCTCTAAATACGCCGATACTGAAGAAGGCTCGTTTGTTTGATGCTGTAATGGCTTCCCTGTACACTTATGATCGCAATAATGATATAGTTCGAGCTTTTTGCGAAGCATGGTGTCCATCCACAAATACACTTCATACATCATCAGGAGAGTTGTCTATCTCCCTATGGGACATGTGGAGATTAGGAGGTCTTTCCATCAAGGGTAGGTTTTATGATGAAGTTGTTCCTTGTTGTAAAGAATTATTAGGTTCGCCTGATCGAGAGGATGAAGATTGCCCAAAAAGTTGTGAGTATCTTTTTGCTGCGTATCATCACATTGCATCTCAACAACATGATCGCCTTCAAATTCCTATCAAATCGTGGATTTCTTTTTGGTTTAAAGGGGATTCAAAATATGAAAAACCTCCTCCCCGAAAGTCGAAGAAGGCTTCTCGTCCACGTCAGACCCATAATCCAAATGGAGCTCCTATTAAGCGTCACGACTGGTCTGAAAAAGAAATGGATATATTTTGCATGTTGGGCGTAGAAGATGAATTGAAGGATAAAACATATTTGGTTGCCTTTCTTTCTTGTTGGCTGTGCGTATTTGTATTTCCCGACCAACGTGTTTCCCTTCGTCCAGGAGTTTTCAAAGTCGCCAGTCTTATGGCTGAAGGTTATGTTTTCAGTCTTGCTGTTCCTGTTTTAGCCAATATTTATCATGGACTCGGCCAGATTCACAGTGCATCTCCTTCTGCTGGATTTTCAAAGGCTTGTTTCCCTCTACACTATGTCCATGCTTGGCTGGCTTATTATTTTAACACGCATTATGCAATTCCAGAAAATGTTAGGGGCCCAATGATGGTTGAGTTTTCCGGAGAGGGTGGAGCTAAATACTTTAATGATTTCGAGGCTCGTGTACATATCCACAAAGGTAAATATGTATCGTGGTATGCGAATCTTCCTCCTCGCAATAAAGGCATGGTTCTGACAGATGATGACAAGATATCATTTTGGCATTCCTCATTCTTTATAAGCATTCGATCATGCTTCTAATCTTCACGATGTGGGTCTTCAATGGTCATTGAATCTTATAATCCTTGTCGATTTAGCCGACAATTTGGATTTTACCAAGACGTGCCAAACGACCTAAGTGAAGAAGTTCCTGAAGCCAACTTATATAATGTAATGCGTCTTTGGATGATATGTGTTCGAGCACAAACATTGTCTCAAGTTTATCTCCCTGCACACGCGATGAAGCCACATATCCAAATTACCCAATGCTACTGGAGTTGGTGGTTGGCAAAAAATGGAAATTATCTTGAAGAAGACATAGAAAAGTTGGTGGCTAGTGCCATTCCTTCGAGCTGCTCCGTCAAAATACATAGTCCAAGGCTCAGCTAACTCAATGTAGAATATCTCTTCGTCAGGCAAGGCTTCAGATAATTTCCAGTCCGGCGGTACCGGATGGTCGGCTAAGAAGTCTGCTAAGGCTTGCCCTTTCACCGCCTTTTGCGGAACGTAGACAATGTCATATTGCTGAAGTAAGATTGCCCATTTAGCCAACCTCCCTGAGATAATTGGTCTAGACAAGACATACTTGATTGGATCAGCCCTTGCCACCAAGTGCACTGTGAAGGTTTGCATGTAATGTCTCAGTTTGTCAATGGCAAAGAAAAGTGAAAGACACATCTTCTCGATGGGTGAATAATTTAGCTCTGCCCCATTCAAAGTTCTACTTAGATAATACAGAGCACATTCTTTGCCTTTCTCTCCCTCTTGAGCGAGTAATGCCCCAAGTGATCTTTCTTGTGCAGCAATGTACAATATCAACAGTTTTCCTGCAATTGGAGCGCTTAAGACAGGAGGATTAAGCAAATACTTTTTAATGCTATCAAAAGCATTTTGACAAGTGTTGGGCTACTAGAGTGAGTAAAAATATGGTATAAAAGGACTCTAGAACTCTGTGCAAGTATACACAGTCCGCAGCAAGTAATAAGTATTATCAATCCAAGGCCTGAATTAACTTCCACTTTATCTATCTTGTGTAACTCTCTAATGGTTTCAAAGATGGTAAAAATGATTGGTTTTTTTTTGAGAATAATGCTGAAGCAAAAGAAATGACAGAACATAAAGTAAACAAATAGGCAGACAAATTAGAAACAGGCGCTGGTTAAGATTTAGTAATTGTTTTAAAAGATGCTCTAGCAATATTATTGATCATGCAAACTCTCGCAGTATTATTAGCGGATTCCTCCCGGAACTCCGGATTTTTTGGAATGTGTTTCAACCCCAATGAAGTACGACCGATCAAGCACTAGGCAACTGGCTATCCCTAGCTCAGTCACTGGCGTTCACCAATACACAATGATCGTAGTGTGATTAATCGCCACACTCTCTAAATCATCCCTGAAACTAGAGAGAGGTATTCATACCGGCTGGCCAGGCGGGCATAGAATAGAAATGAACACAGCAATTAATCAAGATGCATAGAATCAATATTTATTACTAGAAATTAAGCACGACAATTACATGTGTCCTAACCAACGCCTAAGCTACTTAGTTCATAATATGCATGGAAACACACGTTACAATCTGAGTAGGCATGTCCATAATTACAAGATAATAAAAGGAAATATTAATCTCCTCGATCAGCTTGCAATGATGGTCTTCTAGGTGGTCTCCAATCTCTCTCCTCTATTCGGCTCCCAAAGGTGGAAGGAACTTCCCAAGAATGGAATGTTTTCTCCCAAAAGTGGAATGTCTTTGACTTGGGCGGCTACTTCCTTTTATAGAGTTGAGGAAGGCTTGAATTAGGTTGACCTAGACACGTGGATGGCTCTCCTTGCTCCTTTATCCCGAAAATAACTCAACAGAATTCGGTTCATTAAATTGGCTAACGAGCTGTGACATGGCAGTTTTGCTCCCAGCTTTGCTGCAGCACAGAGTTTGCTCCCTGAAGTCGCCCAGCAACAGATTCTGCACAAAATGATTTCAAAAGCTTCCATTCTTCCAAATGGGTTAAAACATGTAATATATATCTAAAACCAACCCTATTAAGCACAAAAGACACACAAATCAATATAGAAATGAGGCCTAAATAACTACCTTTTGGAGAGTTATCACACCCCCAAACTTGAACTATTGCGCGTCCCGAGCAATACTTGATGTGGAATTTTCCTTACCGCAAGCGCACGGGTCAAGTAATAATAAAGTGTTCGTATAAACGAGTGTCGTCCTCTGGATTGGATTTTTAAGCAAATCAAGTATTGTGAATTATCTTGCTCAATTTTATTTAGGGATCAAAAAGTAGTGAGTGAATGATATGAAAACTAAATCAAAGCAAGTAAAAAGTGGAAATTCAATTGGAAAAACACTTAGGGAATTGATTTCACCGATTTAGTCTAGGATTGATTTTAAGAAGTAAGTTATTATGCACAATGGAATTATGAGCCTAAGACCCTTTAATCACAACTACCTCTCCCGAGTATAATTGATTCTCATGCAAATTAATCTACTTGATATCCCTATCTAAGTTTATTAACATGCAAGACAATGAGATCTTTTGACCAATTCTAAAGTTAATCTAAAACCGTCACGAATTAGAAAATAAACCTTAGTCATGCAATCTTGAGTAAGTATACATTTAATCCCCTCTCCCGAGCAAGAATAAAAACTCAAATCATTCAACTAATGGCCAATTAATTGAAAGCATTAAATCAAGATTGCAACATAATAACCATTGCACAACTTAAACCATAAATCAATCCATAAACAAAATCAACTACATCAATCCCTAAGCTACAAGTTTAGCTACTCATGAATGAAATTACAAGCTTAACTAAACATAACAAAGCCATAAATCTAGCTAGAGAAAAGGAAAGGGAAAAGAAAACTCAATGTAGGCCGAGACCGAACGTCCCCGTCACGATCCCCACGAACAATGGGTTGATTTCCGCTTTTTTTCCTCTTGTTCAGCCTCAATCCTCTGTTTTCTCCTCTGTTTTACGGCTCCAAAAGTATCCAAAAGAGTCCCCCCCAAAAACCTAGCCGAAAAGAAGCTTATATTCTGTTTTTTCGTCATAGCGTCTCGACGCTGCCTTCAAAACGCGCGTTTCTGGAAAGGAAAACTCGCAGCGTCGAGACGCTAAGGTCGCAACGTCTCGACGCTGTGACCTTTTAGCTCCTATTCAGATATGGAATTCCAGCGTCGAGACGCTCAAGAGACCCTACTTTGACTTTTCCTTCTTTGATTCTCTTTGGTTCTTTTGCAACTTTTCACGTCCCGAGCACCCGATTAACTCCAATATCGCGCTTTAGCTCCAATCAACCATTTCCTACAAAATAAACAAATAAGTGCAATAAAATGGCCAATAAATCATCAAAGACTAGCTAAATTAATTAGGGAAAACTAGCTAGCTATGCTCGCTATCAAACACCCCCAAACTTAAGCTTTTGCTAGTCCTCGAGCAAACTAAAAATCAAGCATATAATGGAAGAATAGATGCAACAAACATGACTCAATCCTCAAGGCTCAAAAGTCAATAACCAAGCAAGCAAGAGACATGCACATAAGGACCAATGAGGGAGACAAATTAAAAATTTTCCAAAATTAACTTGCACAAGCGAGATCTAACTCAACAAGATCAGACTCTACTAGCCCGGGATTGATTTATTAAACTCTCAGCTCATCTTCCCTCTACACTGGCACTAAGGTTTCACTAATGAGTTAATGGAACAAATTAGTTTGTTTTTCTCCATACTTAGGTGCTTATAATTAACAATTAAATTAAGCATTTATATGTGGCACTAGCTTTCACACACCTGTTGCAGGGACCCTTAACCTGAGTTTTCTCTGGTTGGCCTAACTGATCACAACAGGGGTAGCTCTTTTTGCCTAAACTTTATTAAACATTGCAAACTGTGCACAGGCCATGGCATAATTTTTTCTCAATAATAACAACAAGAATGATTTTTCTTTATGAACATGATAAGCATATATTCTTTTCTTTCCTCCTAAGCGAGATCAAACATGCTAATTTGCAAAAGAATTAACTTTTTAGCTCTTCCCTACACCTATCGAGGTGACAACAAGCATATGAACCCAATAATTCGCTCCTAAGCATTCAAATCCAAATCTAGCCAAGAAAAATACTCTACTCATGCAAGACATCTCCTAGAAAAATTTTAAAAAGTCTCCCTTTTTGGGCACTCATGCTTACAACTCATCGCAAGCTTAAAAATTGACAAGAAAGCCTATCCTAAGACATCATAGTCATGCAAAAATAACATCCAGAAAACAACCATATGCTTAATTCAAAGAAAGCTCAAAACTATAGCCCGAACTCAGATGCTCAAGGGCTCCACAAACATGCTATCCCACCCCCAAACTTAAAACATGCATTGTCCTCAATGTATAAAGAAAATAAGGCATAAACAAGCATGAGAACAATAAAAGAATGAGAGGAGTGAATAATACTGGCCTGGAATGATGATGACTTCTTGATTGAAATCTTGAAAGCTTGAAAGCAAAGGAGAGACAGAAAACAAGACCTACAAAAACAAACAATAAATTCAAAGCAAACAGAAAAGCACAACTACACTTACTTGGGTTGCCTCCCATAAGCGCTTGTTTAACGTCATTAGCTTGACGTGTTGACCGTGCTTCAAGGAGGCTTCTTTTCAGTGAATCCAACAGAGGTGCTCTTTCTTGCACCTTTCTTGTAGCCCATGAAAAGCACTTCAGATTGTCCCTTAGAGTCTTCAACTGCCTTAAAAATTTCTTTTTCGTTCCTGACTCTAAGAGTGAGCTCCCTGCGCTCAATATCAATAATCACTCGCCCAGTAGCGAGGAATGGTCTTCCTAGTATGACAGGCATTGAAGGATTTTCTATCATGTCCATAACATAAAGATCAATAGGGAGGAAAAATCTACCTACTCTGATTAAAACATTTTCTACAATGCCAACTGGTCTAACCACAGACTGATCAGCCAATTGGAGCTTTACAGGAGTAGATTTAATCTCACCTATGTCTAACTTTTTGCATAAAGATAGAGGAATGATATTAATGCTAGCACCTAAGTCACATAATGCTCTAAAAGAGTAAGTACCAAAACTGCAAGGAACAGAAAAACTCCCTGGATCTGCTACTTTTTCAGGTACCTTCTGTTGGACTCTAGTGCTGCATGTGGAAGCAAGATACACCGTGTCAACCTTCTTTTCCTTTCGCTTCTTTGCTAACCACTCCTTCATGAACCTGTTATACTGGGGCATCTCTAACGCCTCTGCAAAAGGAATATTAATATTCAGATTCATAAAAGCATTCATAAATTTGTCAAACTGAACCTGGTTGTTCTTTTTCTTCTTTTTCTTTTTCTTTTCTTTGGGAACCATCAGTGTGGGAGAAGGAATAGGAGGCTCAGGTTCAGGCTTTTCAGCCTCATCTGATGATGTGTCCTCCTCAGCTTCCCCTGTAGGCGTGTCATAATCCTCAGACTCAGGCTCCCCTTCAGTTTCCTCCTGGTGCACAGTGATTGCCTTACAATACTCTATCTGGGTTTTCTCTTGCTCAGCTGGGGCCTTACCTTTATTCATGGTGCTTACAACACTTACCAACTGTCCCAGCTGAGTCTCAATATTCTTGATGGCAGCACTGTGGCCATTCACTGTTGAGTTGATGGCAATGACTGCCTCCTCCAATTTAGTTGTCCTGTTACTAGACTCTGCAATGAAAGCTCCAACAAGATCTTCTAACTTTTTATTTTCTTGAGTTTGAGGGGCAAACCCAGGAGGATTAAGAACATTCTTATTATTAGCATAAGAGAAATTTTCATGGTTCCTATTGTTAGGGTGATAATGTTGGGTTTTATGCCCTAAAACTCGTAGATAGTGAATGTAAACAAATTTTATACTTATATTTAATAAAGTGTTATTTAGTTTTCTGCAATAAAATGTTATTGTTAAATATTGCACTATTTGACCCTAATCCAATAAACTAGACATCCTAGGCTGTAATATGAGTCTTGAACTATATGTAGCGACATATGGAGATTATTGTTCAAGAAACAGCCTAAAGGGTCTATAGTATAGGGATAAGACTGGGTGCCTTATCCTGGTGACACTATGGATACGGCCCACTTTGTATTTGATACAAACGCTATGATCCAACGCGTTCGTGTAGGAGACATGCGAGTGGGGGTATCCTATGCAATGAGTTTGCATAAGACCGGACCGCGAAATAGTAACCACTGGTTATAACACCGTTAACTAGTTGGTTTTCTATTTCACTAGGACGACCTAGACAACTTAGTCTTAATCCTGAGTTGATTATGGACTCCTGCTCATGAGAGATTGTCCTTTGATTTGTATGGGTGAGAGTGGCCAATTGGCCGACTCAATAAGCCTACCATTTTGGGGACAAGACCGAATGGGGAGCTGGGAACATAATCGTACAAGATGGAATTCACTCCTTCCCGACTTTAGGGAAGCAGATGAGTGTTCCCTTAAGTGGTTACTCCGAGTCTTGAACAAAGGGCCCTACCCTCTCAATGGCACGAGAGAGTTTTCTGTTTGATGGTTGGACCACAAACAGGTTGTTCATTAGAGGAGAACTGATACTTAAGGAAATAGAGGTAACCCAGGGGTAAAACGGTAATTTGACCCAGCTGGTGTTACGGACACTCGTGAAGGACTAACTAGTCGATATTGGTCTAGATCCGTGGACACAGAAAATATGTCTGCAGTGAGAAGAGTGCAACTGTGAGTCTATAGTGGAATGTACACACAGTTAACGAATATTGATTAATGTGGTTAATGAGTTTGACCAATTAATCTCACATCGTTGGAGCTTCTGATCTGCAGGTCCATTAGGTCCCACTGGTAGCTCGTAAAGTAATTTGAGGCAACTAAGTAATAAATATAAATTGAAAATGTTCAATTTACTAAGGGAAACAAATATAATATATATTGATATATTATTATGAGAGAAATTAATATTTGAAGAAATTCAAATATAAATTTATGGAAGTTTGAAAGAGTTCAAATAATGAATTAATTAATTAAGGCCTAAAATGTGTTTGGGCAAATTAATTAATTCTAGGCCGGGAATTAAATATGTGATATTTAATTAGTGGTTAATTAATTAGAGAATTAATTAACCGGGAATTAATCAATTATGGAAATAATTAATCACTTAAGGAAGTGATTAATCATTTATGGAAATGATCTAATCACTTATGGAAGTAATTAGTCATTTGTGGAAAAGATTAATCAATTATGGAATTGATTGATCATGATTGATTAATTAAGGAATAAGATTGAATCAATTTTGGAAAAGATTGATCTAATTGAATATTTTATTCATGGCCTCTCTTCTATAAATAGAACACTAGACCTAATTGGTCATGACACTTGACATTCTTGCTCTTGCTCTTAGACTCTCAAAGACAAGACCTAGAATCCTCTCTAGCCTCCCTCTTAGAGAAAGACTCCCACAAGTCTTTTGCCTCCTAGACTTAGAGACATACCGGTGTAACCTCTGTGGTTATTGTGTCATTCAAAGAAGGAATTTCCAGCGAAGAAAATCAAGGGCTCCACAAACATGCTATCCCACCCCCAAACTTAAAACATGCATTGTCCTCAATGTATAAAGAAAATAAGGCATAAACAAGCATGAGAACAATAAAAGAATGAGAGGAGTGAATAATACTGGCCTGGAATGATGATGACTTCTTGATTGAAATCTTGAAAGCTTGAAAGCAAAGGAGAGACAGAAAACAAGACCTACAAAAACAAACAATAAATTCAAAGCAAACAGAAAAGCACAACTACACTTACTTGGGTTGCCTCCCATAAGCGCTTGTTTAACGTCATTAGCTTGACGTGTTGACCGTGCTTCAAGGAGGCTTCTTTTCAGTGAATCCAACAGAGGTGCTCTTTCTTGCACCTTTCTTGTAGCCCATGAAAAGCACTTCAGATTGTCCCTTAGAGTCTTCAACTGCCTTAAAAATTTCTTTTTCGTTCCTGACTCTAAGAGTGAGCTCCCTGCGCTCAATATCAATAATCACTCGCCCAGTAGCGAGGAATGGTCTTCCTAGTATGACAGGCATTGAAGGATTTTCTATCATGTCCATAACATAAAGATCAATAGGGAGGAAAAATCTACCTACTCTGATTAAAACATTTTCTACAATGCCAACTGGTCTAACCACAGACTGATCAGCCAATTGGAGCTTTACAGGAGTAGATTTAATCTCACCTATGTCTAACTTTTTGCATAAAGATAGAGGAATGATATTAATGCTAGCACCTAAGTCACATAATGCTCTAAAAGAGTAAGTACCAAAACTGCAAGGAACAGAAAAACTCCCTGGATCTGCTACTTTTTCAGGTACCTTCTGTTGGACTCTAGTGCTGCATGTGGAAGCAAGATACACCGTGTCAACCTTCTTTTCCTTTCGCTTCTTTGCTAACCACTCCTTCATGAACCTGTTATACTGGGGCATCTCTAACGCCTCTGCAAAAGGAATATTAATATTCAGATTCATAAAAGCATTCATAAATTTGTCAAACTGAACCTGATTGTTCTTTTTCTTCTTTTTCTTTTTCTTTTCTTTGGGAACCATCAGTGTGGGAGAAGGAATAGGAGGCTCAGGTTCAGGCTTTTCAGCCTCATCTGATGATGTGTCCTCCTCAGCTTCCCCTGTAGGCGTGTCATAATCCTCAGACTCAGGCTCCCCTTCAGTTTCCTCCTGGTGCACAGTGATTGCCTTACAATACTCTATCTGGGTTTTCTCTTGCTCAGCTGGGGCCTTACCTTTATTCATGGTGCTTACAACACTTACCAACTGTCCCAGCTGAGTCTCAATATTCTTGATGGCAGCACTGTGGCCATTCACTGTTGAGTTGATGGCAATGACTGCCTCCTCCAATTTAGTTGTCCTGTTACTAGACTCTGCAATGAAAGCTCCAACAAGATCTTCTAACTTTTTATTTTCTTGAGTTTGAGGGGCAAACCCAGGAGGATTAAGAACATTCTTATTATTAGCATAAGAGAAATTTTCATGGTTCCTATTGTTAGGGTGATAATGTTGGGTTTTATGCCCTAAAACTCGTAGATAGTGAATGTAAACAAATTTTATACTTATATTTAATAAAGTGTTATTTAGTTTTCTGCAATAAAATGTTATTGTTAAATATTGCACTATTTGACCCTAATCCAATAAACTAGACATCCTAGGCTGTAATATGAGTCTTGAACTATATGTAGCGACATATGGAGATTATTGTTCAAGAAACAGCCTAAAGGGTCTATAGTATAGGGATAAGACTGGGTGCCTTATCCTGGTGACACTATGGATACGGCCCACTTTGTATTTGATACAAACGCTATGATCCAACGCGTTCGTGTAGGAGACATGCGAGTGGGGGTATCCTATGCAATGAGTTTGCATAAGACCGGACCGCGAAATAGTAACCACTGGTTATAACACCGTTAACTAGTTGGTTTTCTATTTCACTAGGACGACCTAGACAACTTAGTCTTAATCCTGAGTTGATTATGGACTCCTGCTCATGAGAGATTGTCCTTTGATTTGTATGGGTGAGAGTGGCCAATTGGCCGACTCAATAAGCCTACCATTTTGGGGACAAGACCGAATGGGGAGCTGGGAACATAATCGTACAAGATGGAATTCACTCCTTCCCGACTTTAGGGAAGCAGATGAGTGTTCCCTTAAGTGGTTACTCCGAGTCTTGAACAAAGGGCCCTACCCTCTCAATGGCACGAGAGAGTTTTCTGTTTGATGGTTGGACCACAAACAGGTTGTTCATTAGAGGAGAACTGATACTTAAGGAAATAGAGGTAACCCAGGGGTAAAACGGTAATTTGACCCAGCTGGTGTTACGGACACTCGTGAAGGACTAACTAGTCGATATTGGTCTAGATCCGTGGACACAGAAAATATGTCTGCAGTGAGAAGAGTGCAACTGTGAGTCTATAGTGGAATGTACACACAGTTAACGAATATTGATTAATGTGGTTAATGAGTTTGACCAATTAATCTCACATCGTTGGAGCTTCTGATCTGCAGGTCCATTAGGTCCCACTGGTAGCTCGTAAAGTAATTTGAGGCAACTAAGTAATAAATATAAATTGAAAATGTTCAATTTACTAAGGGAAACAAATATAATATATATTGATATATTATTATGAGAGAAATTAATATTTGAAGAAATTCAAATATAAATTTATGGAAGTTTGAAAGAGTTCAAATAATGAATTAATTAATTAAGGCCTAAAATGTGTTTGGGCAAATTAATTAATTCTAGGCCGGGAATTAAATATGTGATATTTAATTAGTGGTTAATTAATTAGAGAATTAATTAACCGGGAATTAATCAATTATGGAAATAATTAATCACTTAAGGAAGTGATTAATCATTTATGGAAATGATCTAATCACTTATGGAAGTAATTAGTCATTTGTGGAAAAGATTAATCAATTATGGAATTGATTGATCATGATTGATTAATTAAGGAATAAGATTGAATCAATTTTGGAAAAGATTGATCTAATTGAATATTTTATTCATGGCCTCTCTTCTATAAATAGAACACTAGACCTAATTGGTCATGACACTTGACATTCTTGCTCTTGCTCTTAGACTCTCAAAGACAAGACCTAGAATCCTCTCTAGCCTCCCTCTTAGAGAAAGACTCCCACAAGTCTTTTGCCTCCTAGACTTAGAGACATACCGGTGTAACCTCTGTGGTTATTGTGTCATTCAAAGAAGGAATTTCCAGCGAAGAAAATCAAAGGCGGTTGCTGCGTTTTGATCGTTGGAGCATCGTTGGCGAAGAACGGTCAAGTCTATAACGGAGGTTTGTAACGGTTCTTCCTCTTTTCTTAAGAAAAGCATGAAAATAAATTTAGATTTATTTTTAAGCATGTTTAAACAGAATTTCCAGCAACTTTAAAAGGAGTTTAAAGTTTGATTGAGTTTTCGTAACGGTATTTTAATGTTAATTAATATACGGCGTAAGGTCCAATCGATGCGCTTCCGCTGCGTGGGGACTTTTATTCCCTTCAGATAATGTGTAGGTGTAGAATTATTATTATATCCCCTAGCATTAAAATTTGATACGTACTGAACCTGCTCGATGGTCTCCTCCTGAGATCTAGATGCTAAAGCAGCAGCTGATTCAATTGACTGTGCACTCCCTGTACCTGAAAATTTCATAAAAGCATTAGCAAGGGAGGTCATCTGGGCCTGGAGTGCACTTACTTTATCAACCTCAAACACTCAAGCAGCAATCTTTTTAGGTGCAGACCGCTCTGATGGCCACTGATAGCTGTTGGTGGCCATATCCTCTAGAAGTGTACGAGCATTTTCCACGGTCTTGGACAACAGAGTCCCACCTGCAGCTGCATCAACAATCATTTTTGTACTAGGAGTCAAACCATTATAAAACAATTGAACCTGAAGCCAGTCAGGATATCCATGCTGAGGGCACTTCCTCAGTAGCTCTTTAAATCGCTCCCAGGCCTCGAACAGCTGCTCATCATATTGTTGTTGGAATGTCCCAATCTCGGTCCTCAGCTTGACCGTCTTTGCAGGAGGGAAAAATTTCTTTAAAAAGGCCTGGACTAAAGCATCCCAGGTGGTGATGCTCCCAGGGGGAATGGACTGCAACCAATCTCGTGCTTTATCCTGCAAAGAAAAAGGAAATAAGCGTAAGCGAACAGCATCCTCAGAAACGCCATTAATTTTTACCGTCCCACAAATGTCCAAAAATGATTTAAGATGAGAATTTGGATCCTCGGTGGGCGATCCTCTATATGCACAGTCTCGAGCCATCTGAATGAGACCGGTCTTCAGCTCAAAGTTGTTGGCATTAATTGGGGCATAGACAATCCCCGACTGTTGCCCCTGAAACACGGGCTGAAAGTAATCTCTTATAGGCCTAGGCTCCTCAGGTGGATTTTGGTCAGCCATCTGAATAATTTCTCTATTTTCCCTTCGAAGCCTATGAATTGTTCTTTCAATCTCGGGATCCAACGGTATCACTTCTCTACTACTACGCATACAAAAAACAAATCTACCCTAAAAAGGAAAGAAAACAATTATGGAAAGAAGCAAAGAAAAGAAAACAACTAATCTAAATATGGAAAATATAATCTAGAAAAGGAAACAAAATAACCTAATATGGAATGCAAAAATAAATATGGCAAAACACAAATAAGGAATCTAACAAATAAGGAAAAACTAATCTAAAAAGGAATAACAAGAAACAAATAAGGAAAAGATTACTCAACTAAAAGAAAAACTAAACTCGAAAAACAAATATGGAAAGAAAAACAAATATGGAAAGAAAAACAAATATGGAAAAATGCAATCAACCTAGAAAAGTAAAAATACACCCTAAATTAAGATCAAACAATTTTTTCACAATATCAATCTAGCTAAATGTGCCAATCCCCGGCAACGGCGCCAAAAACTTGATGTGGAATTTTCCTTACCGCAAGCGCACGGGTCAAGTAATAATAAAGTGTTCGTATAAACGAGTGTCGTCCTCTGGATTGGATTTTTAAGCAAATCAAGTATTGTGAATTATCTTGCTCAATTTTATTTAGGGATCAAAAAGTAGTGAGTGAATGATATGAAAACTAAATCAAAGCAAGTAAAAAGTGGAAATTCAATTGGAAAAACACTTAGGGAATTGATTTTGCCGATTTAGTCTAGGATTGATTTTAAGGAGTAAGTTATTATGCACAATGGAATTATGAGCCTAAGACCCTTTAATCACAACTACCTCTCCCGAGTATAATTGATTCTCATGCAAATTAATCTACTTGATATCCCTATCTAAGTTTATTAACATGCAAGACAATGAGATCTTTTGACCAATTCTAAAGTTAATCTAAAACCGTCACGAATTAGAAAATAAACCTTAGTCATGCAATCTTGAGTAAGTCTACATTTAATCCCCTCTCCCGAGCAAGAATAAAAACTCAAATCATTCAACTAATGGCCAATTAATTGAAAGCATTAAATCAAGATTGCAACATAATAACCATTGCACAACTTAAACCATAAATCAATCCATAAACAAAATCAACTACATCAATCCCAAAGCTACAAGTTTAGCTACTCATGAATGAAATTACAAGCTCAACTAAACATAACAAAGCCATAAATCTAGCTAGAGAAAAGGAAAGGGAAAAGAAAACTCAATGTAGGCCGAGACCGAACGTCCCCGTCACGATCCCCACGAACAATGGGTTGATTTCTGCTTTTTTTCCTCTTGTTCAACCTCAATCCTCTGTTTTCTCCTCTGTTTTACGGCTCCAAAAGTATCCAAAAGAGTCCCCCCCAAAAACCTAGCTGAAAAGAAGCTTATATTCTGTTTTTTCGTCATAGCGTCGAGACGCTGTCAAGACAGCGTCTCGACACTGCCTTCAAAACGCGCGTTTTTGGAAAGGAAAACTCGCAGCGTCGAGACGCTAAGGTCGCAGCGTCTCGACGCTGTGACCTTTTAGCGCCTATTCAGATATGGAATGCCAGCGTCGAGACGCTCAAGAGCTAGCGTCTCGACGCTAGCCTACAGTTGACCCTACTTTGACTTTTCCTTCTTTGATTCTCTTTGGTTCTTTTGCAACTTTTCACGTCCCGAGCACCCGATTAACTCCAATATCGCGCTTTAGCTCCAATCAACCATTTCCTACAAAATAAACAAACAAGTGCAATAAAGTGGCCAATAAATCATCAAAGACTAGCTAAATTAATTAGGGAAAACTTTTTTTTCCAATCAACCATTGCCACAGCCTAGCTCTATTATCAGACATATTAAAACATATTTTCAAGGGGTTTATATTTTTGTTTTTCAGACTTAAAACAGCCCTACAGTCATAAGCTCTTAAGCATGGGACGACCCACTTTATGGTGTAGTATACCCTTGCCTCAAACTCATCACCAATTAGGCTAAATACTCTTTGCTAAGCTAAAAAATCCTTAGTTATTCCATCTCTTGCCCCTCAGAATGGCAACATTTTATGATGAAGCTCACCTAAGTTCTGGGAGACAGAAAAACTGCTGGATTATCATTCATCCTTCAAAACTTTTGTTCCATGAATTTTCTCAGCAAAATTTTCAACAATCACTTCTTTCAGCAAATAATTTTTCATCATTTTTCATATTTCCTAGGTCACCTTTTGACGCGAAGACAAACTGTGGGTATCACAAATGTCCCCGGTTACTCAATAACCTAACAAATTATTTCATGAAGGAGAGGAATGCTCGAGCAAAACAATTGGAGTAGCAAAAAGTCCCCCAAACTTGAATTATTCATTGTCCCCAATGAATTATCAGTTTTGCAATTATACCCCCAAACTTAAATATTTCTATCTGAATTTTAAAATTAAGCGTGGGACTAGAACTAAGCTTAAAGTGGATCATATAAATCGACACTACCTCAGAATCTTCTTTGCCGCAGCAACGACCAGGCCAGAGAAAATGCCCAAGCAAAAGGTTTCTGGAAATCAGAATACCTTGATCTAATTAAGCTTAGCCAGTCCAAGCTTCAAAAATTCAGAAAGAGAATTAGTTAAGTTAGAGTTACTCAACGCTTATGGAATAGAAATAACTTCGGAAATTTCATTAAAAGCATAGAAAATAAATTACATAAGCAGAGATATATTTTTTTTAAAAGCAGAAAAACCAAAAAGAAACAAGCAAACAGAACAGTAAGCAGGGTCAAACATGCGCGAGCAAACAAAAATATAGGAACAAAAGAAATGCTTGCTGAAGATCATCTCATCCATCAATCTTCCTGACCCTGCTCTTCATCATCTTCTTCTCGTTCAACAGGTGGGGGCGGAATCCAGGGGTTCAGTAGGTCATCAGGGAATACGGGTAAAGCCGGATATGGCTTGGAAAAATTCGACTGCAAGGCTACCCTCAACGCGGCATCCCTCCTTTTCACATAGTTCCAGAAAGTCTGAAATTGCCTTTCAGCAAACTCCATCCTACTGGAATGCAGCTGTAATTGCTCCTGCATTTGGTGGATGCCGCACACCAAACCTCCTTGGCGTGCTTCCTGCGTCCTCTGAAGCCTAGCCAGATTTGGTGTGTCAATTATTCCCTTGTCAAATAATATCACATCTCCTTCATTCTCTGGAACCCCTGCTCGCTTGCAAAGCATGGTAATGGTATTCGGGAAAAACAGCTTCCCCACCTTCTTCTTCCAACATCCAGATATTTCATCAGCAATAATTTTTCCCACATCAATACTGAAAGACCGTAAAATAGCAAAAGCCGGAAGCACTCGTTCCCTAGAAACCGTCGAGTCATGAGTCGTTGGAAGCAACCTTTGTTTGATAAATCCCATCCAAGTATTTGCTTCCCTCTTCAAATAGGCTGACTGGAACGTCATATTCTCTGTTTTCGAAAGCCGCCACTGCGCCCCTTCAATACCAACTTCCCTCACAGCGTCACTCAGCTGCTCATTGAATGGCGCTACAGCCATCTCATTATATGCTGCGTGGGGGAAAGTTCGAAGGTTATATAGTGCATTAATAGCACCAGGACTCCAGTCGACCTCAATACCTCGAACAATTGCTAGGAAACCTTCTTATTTGTCAATATTTGCATAAAACTCGCGCACCACCTGCACGTTCACAGATTCAGGCTTTGAACAAAACCGTTCCCAACCGTGGTCTGCAAAACCGGTCCTCAGAAAATGTGGAAGATCACCACTAAATCCCCTCTCAAACAGGAAGTCTCTTTTCAGCAACTCTGCATATTTTGCTCTGGCAAGATTGTTGATAAAGCGATCATACGACAATTGTGACTCTTCTATTTCATCAGGTTCCTCCGATGCCGCAGCAACACTCTTTCCCTTGTCTGCCCTTTGCTTGCGCAATCTTTCTTCTTCAGCCTCTTTCTCTGCTTCCTCTCTTGCTTTATCCTCAGCTTCCTTCTTCTCACGCTCTTCTTCCTCAGCATTCTCTCTTTCAGAATCAGTAGCTGGAGGTGAGGGGGTATCAACTCGGACTACCTTAACACGACCCGCTTTTCGCTTTATGCGGCGACGTTTGGGAGGTTCTGGCATGATGACCTCAACACGAGCCTCCTGAACTGGCTCTCTTTCAATCGCAACCTCTGCCTGCACATCCTCATTCTGTTTCTCTTGAATTTCCTCGGTATGTCCCTCTTCTTGAACTTCCTCTGTATCCGCCATTCTCGGCTCAACCTCCGCTGGGTTCTGTACATCAGATTCTTGCGGGTCTCCTTCTTCTACTGTGGCAGCAACAACCTCTGTTGCCTTTTCTTGCTCTTCAGCCCTCTGTTGTCGTCTTCGTCTCTTGGCTTCTTTCTCCTCCGGGGTCTTTTTCTTCTTCGTCTTTACCTTCTGTACCTCAGGAGTAATCAGTATCTCTTCCTCCTCATTCTCTCTTTCTTTCCTCGCTCTTCTTTTTGCCATGAAGGATTCAAGGGTTTGACAGAGAATGAAAGCGAAAAAGAAAGCAAAAGATCGAAGCAAGAAGATGAAGTAAGAAAAACGTACCGAGGGTTGCCAATAAATAAGGCTTCAGCAAAAGAAAATCCTAACAGAAAGATTTTGCTCCATTAATTAACATTACCGTTTGAAATCGCATGTAGCTTAGTGGAATTAAAACCATCAAACGGTAAAATCAGAATTCCAATCAGCCCATGGTAAATAATTATGTGCTGTCTAATGATTAAGCCCTTGGATTGCCTCTGCGTGACACGTGGCAACATCGTAATTCCTCATGCAATTTTCTGCACACGGAAATTTAAAATTCAAACGGTAAAAAGAAATTAATCTTCAACGAAACCCTTCCTATTCGGACGAAAGATTTGCTTCAGCCATAACTTTGCCGCAACAACCTTCTGAACACAAGATTATTTTCCAGAAAAATCTCGGATATAAAATCAAATCAGGAAATTCAAATTTAACCGCTCAAATCAAATCTTATCTTTTATTTTTATTTGAAGCCAAATAAATCAAGAAAATCTTTATTAAATCTAAACCTGAACAGAAATTCAAATAACTGAAAATAAATACAGAATTTAAAATATAATTAAATCTAATTAGAAGATAAAACTCAACCAACTTGAATCTAAACTAATCAAGACAAATAAAATATCTAGCGAAAATAAAATAAAATCTACGGAATTAAAAATAACTACAAATAGAGATAAATCTTGCAGAATTTAAAGCAATCAAATCCACTACAATTAAAATTAAAATTAAACCAAATCATAACAACGAAAATAAAATCACAACAAATTCTGGGAGCTAAAAAAAAATATTGCAATAAGAACTGCTCCCGCAAAACCTGTGCTCCCCTAATTTGTCAGCAATTTCAGAGAGAGATATTTCGAACGAAACTCCTCCCTCCAGTAATGCTTTTTTCGCTGCCCTTTTTTTTTTAACTCACAGCCATCATCAACACATTGTCTAACCACAGATGCATCATTTGATAAATAAAACTTCACCCCATGGAAAAATTCTTTCATCTGTTCTTTTGATAAACCAGGAGGCAAAGTTCCAAAATCAAGGTAATTGGAAATGTCATCATACCAAGGTGTTTTCACTGCCTTAATATGAGCTACTGTAAATAACCGCTCATCAATGAAGCACACTTGGAACACTGATTTGAGAAGAATACACAAAGGCAACTTTATTAAGGCTTCTTCATCCTCCGGCATTAAATCTGATGCAACAATAATGGGCAACGTCTCACCCTCCCCAAGATACACATACTTTAGATGATCCGGCAAGGGCTTCAAATCTAAAGTGGGTGCCTCAATCAGGAATGGCTTAATAGGAGGAGCTTTTCTTTGATCTAAATCTAAAGACTCAAAAACATCCTCACACCTAGACACCTCTTTTTCATTTTTTTCTCTCTAAAGAACAAACTTCTAAATCCTCTACACTAACCTCTCCATGACCTTCCAAATGCTTGTTGGCCGAATCCTGAATTGTTGTCTCAACAATTGTGTTCTCCAGAGTCCTAATGAAAGAGCAATCTTCCATTTCGTCTGGATACTTCATGGCCTTAAAAACATTAAATTTCACTTCCTCATTACAAACCCTCATTGTTAATTCCCCTTTTGGAACATCTATTAACGCCCTACCAGTAGCCAAAAATGGACGTCCTAGAATAATTGGGACATCTTTGTCAGCCTCATAGTCTAAAATAATGAAATCAACAGGAAATATGAATTTATCCACTTTCACTAAGACATCCTCAATTTTACCCTCTGGATATGTGATAGACCTATCAGCTAGTTGGAGTGTGACTGTGGTAGGTCTAGCTTCACCAATACCTAGCTTCCGATAGACCGCAAGAGGCATAAGGTTAATGCTTGCACCTAAATCACAGAGTGCTCTACCTAACTCTTTTCCACCTATAGACACAGGTATAGTAAATGATCCTGGATCCTTAGCCTTGGGTGGTAGCCCATTCTTAAGAATAGCACTACATTTCTCAGTAAGAGATACAGTTTCAAACTCACCTAACCTCTTCTTTTTAGTTAAAATATCCTTAAGAAACTTAGCATAATTAGGCATTTGCTCTATAGCTTCTACTAAAGGGATATTTATATGCAATTGCTTAAGAATCTCTAAAAACTTTTTAAATTGACCATCCTGATTCTTAGGCTTTTGCCTTTGTGGAAAAGGTAGAGGTGGTACATAAGGTGGGGGTGGCACATAAGGTGGTTCCACATCTGGAATAGAACCAGATGCTCCAGCATCTTTATTGCTGCCTCCAGCACCCTGACCAGACTCCAACTCTTTCTCAACAACAACATTTCTATCACATTTATCATCTATATCCTGGGTTTTACTAGGCTCTTTTCTTTCTTCTAGGGGTTTACCACTCCTAAGAGTCACTGCCTTTACCTGCTCCTTACCTTCCCTTCTAGGGTGTTCAGTATCTGAAGGAAGTTTCCCTTGAGGCCTTGCCTTCAGCTCATTGGCTAGCTGACCCACTTGCAATTCAAGGGCTCTCATTGAAACTTGATTACTTTGAATTGCGGCGTCTGTACGAGCCATAAACTCTTTCATCATTGCCTTGAGAGAATTCCCCGAATTTTGCTGGGGCAAAGCCTACTTATTTTGCTGGGGCAATACCTGCGCTTTAGCAAATCCCGGCTGGTTCACTTTCTGCTGTGCTTGCACATTACTCCTTTGTCCTCCCCACGCGAAGTTGGGGTGGTTGCTCCAACCTGGATTATAAAAGTTAGAATACGGGTTGTTCCTCTGATTACCTACAAAAAACACAGAAGTTGGATTGCTGGGGCAAAACTCGTAGTTGTGATTTTCACCACAATAGACACAAGCTTCCTCTGCAACTTGGTTCACCACTGCAGCAGGCTCCACAACTGGCGGCTGCTGATGACTAATCACTGTCACATTCTTAAGAGAGTTAGCAATCATTGCAAGATTAGCCCTAATGGTGGACACACCATCAACTTCTAATACACTCTTAATCTTTTTATTTGTGCCTCTAACATCCGACCACTGACAACTATTAGTAGATATTCTTTCTAAAATTTCATAGGCTT
This sequence comes from Luffa aegyptiaca, assembly GCA_017139565.1. Taxonomy (NCBI): domain Eukaryota; kingdom Viridiplantae; phylum Streptophyta; class Magnoliopsida; order Cucurbitales; family Cucurbitaceae; genus Luffa; species Luffa aegyptiaca. The sequence continues at coordinate 15,321,162 of CM029403.1, forward strand.
CGTTAAATGTTTTTGCCAAAAGGGCCCCTCCAGCCAAAGCATCAACCATACCTTGAGTTACCGCGTTTAATCCATTGTAAAATGTTTCCATTTGGATACAATGTGGTAAGCCATGGTGGGGACACTTTCGCAAAAGCTCCTTAAACCTCTCCCAAGCCTCACTAAAAGTCTCATCTTCAAGTTGCCTAAACCCTACTATTTCACTCCTTAATTTAGCATTTCTATTAGGTGGGAAATATTTACTCAAAAAATTTTCAGCTAACTCATCCCATGTCCTAATTGATCCTGGAGCAAAAGAATTTAACCACGCCTTCGCTCCATCCCTAAGGGAATACAGAAACAAAGTTAATCTAAGAGCATCTCTAGGCACTCCTTGAATTACAAAAGAATCCCTAACTCCTAGAAAAGACTTAAGATGTAAATGAGGGTCTTCAGATGACAAACCATGGAATTGGTTTCATTTCAAAATTTGCCGCTTGAATTTGAGGACGTGCAATCCCTGGATTTAACTCATCAAACATTGGAAAAACATATGCTTGAATGGCTCTGGTCCTATCGTTTGCTACCAAGATAGGATTCTCAGCCTGATTATTTTGCTGCTCATTTTGCTCCAGCGGCGGGTTTTGCTGCAGCAAACGATTGTGCTGGGGGTTCGCTGGATCTTCAGGACCCTGCGGGAGACGCGGCGCGTCAGCCATTGAATTCTGGTTTCTACGCTGCTCTCTCCTTCTTCTCCTGAATGTCCTCTCGATTTCTAGATCAAGCTCGAACCTTACCCCAGGCGAATCGCTCATGCACCAAACTCACACCTACAAAAACAAAAGCAACAATAAAAAAGTTCTAGCACCAAACCACTAAAACACATACACAAAACAGATCAGATAAAAACTTATTTGATCCCCGGCAACGGCGCCAAAAACTTGTTGGGCTACTAGAGTGAGTAAAAATATGGTATAAAAGGACTCTAGAACTCTGTGCAAGTATACACAGTCCGCAGCAAGTAATAAGTATTATCAATCCAAGGCCTGAATTAGCTTCCACTTTATCTATCTTGTGTAACTCTCTAATGGTTTCAAAGATGGTAAAAATGATTGGTTTTTTTTTTAGAATAATGCTGAAGCAAAAGAAATGACAGAACAGAAAGTAAACAAATAGGCAGACAGATTAGAAACAGGCGCTGGTTAAGATTTAGTAATTGTTTTAAAAGATGCTCTAGCAATATTATTGATCATGCAAACTCTCGTAGTATTATTAGCGGATTCCTCCCGGAACTCCGGATTTTTTGAAATGTGTTTCAACCCCAATGAAGTACGACCGATCAAGCACTAGGCAACTGGCTATCCCTAGCTCAGTCACTGGCGTTCACCAATACACAATGATCGTAGTGTGATTAATCGCCACACACTCTCTAAATCATCCCTGAAACTAGAGAGAGGTATCCATACCGGCTGGTCAGGCGGGCATAGAATAGAAATGAACACAACAATTAATCAAGATGCATAGAATCAATATTTATTACTAGAAATTAAGCACGACAATTACATGTGTCCTAACCAACGCCTAAGCTACTTAGTTCATAATATGCATGGAAACACACGTTACAATCTGAGTAGGCATGTCCATAATTACAAGATAATAAAAGGAAATATTAATCTCCTCGATCAACTTGCAAGGATGGTCTTCTAGGTGGTCTCCAATCTCTCTCCTCTATTCGGCTCCCAAAGGTGGAAGGAACTTCCCAAGAATGGAATGTTTTCTCCCAAAAGTGGAATGTCTTTGACTTGGGAGGCTACTTCCTTTTATAGAGTTGAGGAAGGCTTGAATTAGGTTGACCTAGACACGTGGGTGTCTCTCCTTGCTCCTTTATCCCGAAAATAACTCAACAGAATTCGGTTCATTAAATTGGCTAATGAGCTGTGACGTGGCAGTTTTGCTCCCAACTTTGCTGCAGCACAGAGTTTGCTCCCTGAAGTCGCCCAGCAACAGATTCTGCACAAAATGATTTCCAAAGCTTCCATTCTTCCAAATGGGTTAAAACATGTAATATATATCTAAAACCAACCCTATTAAGCACAAAAGACACACAAATCAATATAGAAATGAGGCCTAAATAACTACCTTTTGGAGAGTTATCAACAAGCTTTATCCCATTCAAAGATTGTGTCTTTTCTCATCAGTCTTTGAAATGGCTGATATCGACCTGCTAGATTAGAGATGAACCTTCTGATATAGGCCAGACGCCCTAAGAGACTTCTTAATTCCCGCAAGTTTCGTGGTTCTGGCATTTTCTGAATGGCTTCAATCTTTGATTGGTCGATTTCAATTCCTCGATGCCTTACTACGAAACCAAGAAACTTTCCTGATGTCACACCGAAGGCGCATTTAAGAGGATTCATTTTCAACTGGCACTTTCTCAAACGGTCAAAAACTATCTTCAAATCTTGCAAGTGGTCCTCTCGTTTCTTGGATTTGACCACGAGATCATCAACATAGCACTCAACACGTTTGTGGAGCATATCATCGAAGATCTTCTGCATGGCTCGTTGGTAAGTTGCCCCGGCGTTCTTTAATCCAAAAGGCATCACCTTGTAACAGTATATTCCTTTTGGAGTTCGAAATGCTGTGATCTTTTCATCTTCAAGGGCCATTCGAATTTGATTATTCCCTGATGATCCATCCATGAAAGATAAGGCTTCATGTCCTGTAGTGGCATCGACCATAAGTTCAGTGATGGGCAATGGAAAGTCATCTTTGGGACAAGCATTATTCAAGTCACGAAAGTCCACGCATACTCGCAGTTGTCCATTCTTCTTTTTTACTGGCACAATGTTTGCTATCCATGTTGGATATTTCACTTCCCGAATGAACCCTGCTTCTATCAACTTGTTGACTTCAATTTCAATTTGAGGAACGATCTCCGGTCGGAAACGCCTTTGGGCCTGTTTAATAGGTCGATATCCTTGTTTAGTCGCAAGATGGTGGACTGCAATCTTTGGATCGAGTCCTGGCATCTCTTTGTACGACCAAGCGAAGACATCTTTATATGTAACGAGTAAATTCAGGTATTCATGTTCCTCTTCAGCACTAAGTGACGCACTGATGAATGTCAGGCGTGGCTCTTCTGTCGTACCCAGGTTTACCTCTTTGAGCTCATCAATTGTTGATTGGCTGCCATCCTCTAACGATGTCGGTGCTTCTTCAGCATCTTCTTCAGAAATTTCAGTGTCTGGCATTTCTTCGAAAGAAATATGACAACAATTGGCCTGTTCTTCTTCGAACTCTTGGTTCATCTTCGAAGGGTTAGTTAGAATGACTAACTGTCGCTTTACTTTTAAAGTACCTTCCGTATTTATGAGAACGAAAGGCTTTCTCTTCATCCGCGAAGGAACAGTACTGGAAAAACCATTGTTGTCATTCATTTCATCAGATTCTTCTGTTTCGAGACTTTTCAACTTTCCCTTGCATTGGCCATTTGTTGCTTGAAGGCGGTCAAACACGGATCTCAAAGGTTCATCTACTTTCTTCGATGTAGACACACTCAGACGATGAAACACTGAACGTCGAGTAGGAACAGAAGTTTTTCCCTGACCTTCCTTTTCTGAAGATGAATATTTCAGCCGCTGATGAACTGAAAGACGAGTAGTCGGCGCTTTAATGGGATCAAAGACAGAGATTTTCTGGCTATCATCGTTCTTTTTATCTTCTGGATCGCACATCTCTTCTATCGTTATGTGATGTGCATCTGCAACCTTCCATTTTCTGGTTATACGAACTGGCACTAGGGGATTATATCCTAGTCCGGCTCTCGAGGATGGTATGGCATAACCTTCTTTTTGGAGCTTCTTCTGTGTTGGAGAAAGCTCAGATCTCCCATCGAAAATTTTTAGACTTTTAAACTCAGTATGAGTTGTAAAGTCGTATCCTGCCTTTTCTAGGAGTTTGTATGCATTTGGGTCAAATCCAGCCTTCGTTCGTCTTTCTGGCAAAATCACTTTGGTACGATCAGTCTTTGATTCCTGAATCTCTTGCTTGGTAATTGTTGTCAGAGGTGTGGTGAAATTTTCTTTTAGAATCTCCACATCACCAACCTTCAAAATTCCTGAACATTCTGTGAATGGTGATTCCCCTTTCTTGCGTCGAGATAAAGGAACGTAGCGCAATATAGGGACGTTTGACAATGCCTCTTCCTTTGGAGCTTTCGATTTTACAGGGTGAACGGATGCTTCCTTTGGTTGAACTTCACAAGCATCTACTTCTTCGATCGACTCCTTCTTCGCATTCTTTGGGTGCTCTACTTTGTGACTTTCAATCAGAGGAATCTCAGCTGGTATGATCTCCCCTGCTTTATCATTCTGCATATAAAACTTTGCATCTGCAAAGTGGGATTCTGTCTCTGAGAATGGATTCGTGTCGGCTTCAACTTTCTTGACACCGTCTTGATAGAACTTGAAACACTGATGAAGTGTAGAAGATATTACTCCATTTCCATGAATCCAAGGACGACCTAACAGTAACTTGTAAGTGGTCTTGGAATCTATGATATGGAATAAAGTGTTGGCCTTCAAATCTCCAATAACAAGCTCCAAACGGATCATGCCGATTGCTCGTTGGCCGCCTTGGTTAAAGCCTTGAATAACCAACCTACTGTTTGATAGTTCATCCATTGAAATTCCTATCTGTGTCATGGTTGACTTAGGCATTATATTCACCGCAGATCCATCGTCGATGAGAATTCGACCAACTTTTTGCTCTCGAATATATCCCGAGACGAACAAGGGCCTATTATGAGGCTTCGATCCCAACATCAAGTCTTCATCTGTGAAGCTAATGGACATACAACATGAGGCACATCTATGTCCTTGCAAGTCTGGAACGTCTGCAACGTTAGAACTTTTCAATATTTCAACAATAGCATCTTTGGTTGCTTGAGGGAGTGACACCAAATCATCCATTGTGAATGAAGGTGAATCTTTTGGCCTTGCCATCACCTGAGATAGACTTGAAGAAGAATTGCCTTCTTCGAATGCATTGACAGCATGACATGCGACTATCTCGGGTATATCCTCATGATCGTCATTAATAAAGTTCTTTGGGAAGAAATCTTTAAGGGTTATTGGATGTCGAGACAGAACAAAATCTTGATTCTCTTCGACAACTAGTTTAGGTTTTCTTAAACCTTTTGTCTTTCTCTTTTGCTTTTGTGACATGTTCTTTCTTCTGTAGTTTCGGAACATGTGAGACTTTTTTTGAACGAAATGTTTCTTTTGCTTCTTTCGACGAGTCACCAAAGTCCATCCTTCATCTTCATTTTCAACAGACTCAAGTTGGTCTTGGAAGATGTCACTTGAAGATTCTTGCTGAAGCCAAATAATGATCGGCTTTAATGTCTCGAACTGGATCAGACTTGCTACTGAATTATGAGCCAGGCTTGGGGATGCTCAATCGTTGAGATTTGTTGCTATCGTCGCATGATTTGATTGAGCTACCTCATCAAGATCTAACTCAATCTTCTTTTCTTTAGCTAACTTCAAAATTAGCTCCTTCAGAACGAAGCACTTTTCCACCGGGTGGCTGATGACTCGGTGATATTTGTAGTAGTTGGGATCATTAACTCTCCCCATCTCTTATGGTCGCTTGCATTCTGGTAGTTCAATAAGTTGTTTTTCCAGAAGTTGTTCTAACATATCTGAAATGTCGGAATCTGGAAAAGGGTAAACTTTCTCTTGCCTTTCTTTCAAGGTCAGACGACGCCTCTCACCTCCCTCTTGTTGTTTCTCTATCTTCTTTTCTTTTCCTTTCGGAGAAAACTTGAAAGGAGCTGCATTGACTACCATTGACTCTTTCGTAGTGCTTTTGGTAGCTTTCTCAGTATTCTTAACTTCTTTCTTTTCTTTCCTACCATCGGGGACAATAGAATCTTTGTTCCCTCTAGTAGCAATGCTCAATTCCATGTCATGAGCGCAGGTTGCCAACTCCTCGAAAGTGCGGGGCTTTATTCCTTGCAGGATATAAAGGAGTCCCCAATGAATGCCTTGGGTGCACATTTCAACAGCAGACAATTCGGTGAGTCGGTCCTTGCAATCTAAGCTCAAAGCTCTCCAACGGTTGATGTAGTCAACAACTGGTTCACCTTTCCGTTGTTTAGCGCTGGTGAGCTCCGTCATACTAACGGTTCGTCTTGTGCTGTAGAAGCGGTTGAGGAACTCATTCTCAAGTTGTTCCCAACTATCGATAGTCTCAGGCTCAAGGTCGGTATACTAGTCGAAAGCATTCCCCTTCAGTGTTCGTACGAACTGCCTGACTAGTAGGTCTCCTCTAGTACCAGCGTTTTCACATGTCTCGACGAAATGAGCAACGTGCTGTTTGGGATTGCCCTTCCCGTCAAATTGTTGAAACTTCGGTGGCTGGTATCCATGAGGCATTCTCAGATTGTCGATTCTCTTGGTATATGGCTTGGAATACAAGAGAGAGTTCTGAGTCGGTCCACCATATTGAGCTCTGATGGAATTCATGATCATATCCTGGAGCTGTTGGACGGACAGTGAAGCAATAGAAGCGGAATGTTGTGACTGATCTTGTGCAATAATCTTTCCTTTATCTTTGATGGTAGGGGTCTGACTCGATTCAGCAACATCCCGACTTTCCATCTGGTTCCTGAGAGAGGCGATTTCTTGGTCTTTCTCTTCGACCATCTTCAGTAACATGCTGATTTTCTTCTCAACTTCAGCCATTCGTTCTTCACTAGTTCCAGCATCAGTTATCATAACAGACATCATATCAGGACTGGATGTTTCGCTTGGTTGCTGAGAAGAAGAGATGAATTTGCCAAGCATCAGATTTTCTGCAGTGGCGATTTCCAGTTGAGCAGATTCTGTCATGCGTCTCAGCATCTTGTTTGCAATGACAGGAGTTTGGCTGTCTTCATGTTGGGTTTCCTTGGAGCGACTGCGAGTAATTGGCCCCACATAGGAGTTGCTTGAAGCAGCGATCTTTGAAGAAGCTTCTTCGGAAGTCATGATTTCTTTGCGAGAAAAAGAGATGAGAGGTAGAGATTGTCCCACTGGGCGTGCCAATTTGTTCACACGAGATTTCAACAAAGGAAATTTAATTCGTGGAAATGAACTTAATTTTATTGATTTTGTATGTAGAAGTGTTACAGTCTCTAATATTTATCCTCTGATGCTTTCTCTCGAAATGTAGAGTCTGATCTGAGGGCCGTCGAGCTTGATCTCAGACGGAGGAAGGTTGAATCTTCAACTTGTATCTTGATGAAGAAACGGTTGATTCTTTGGAGTCTTCCAGTCGTTGGATCTTCTGAGTCTTGAGATTGACGAATTCTGAATCTTGGATCTTTTGAATTCTCTGGACTCTCTGACTTCTGAAGACTCTAGACCTTGGGAGAATGCTCTGGGCTCTGGCTTCTCTGACTCTGTCTGAATCTGTCTGAATGCCCAAAATAAATGGTGGTCTCCTCTATTTATAGAGTTTGATGGACCTCATATGGGCTTGGGCTTGGGCCCAACCTCTGGGCTTAGGCTATATTTGGGCTTTAATCCAACTTATTTTTAATAAAATTGGATTCTTTTAATTTAGCCCAATTTCTTCGATGATCTCGGGTCACATTAGTCTCGGGTCCAATTGCCACGTGGCATAATTTGATTGGTATCGGCTTATGTCATCTGATGGATCAATAATAGACAAGTGGCATTGTTTGATTTGCCGAATTTTAATGTCTATTAATTTAATTTAGGGACACATGTAAATTTGTAATTGTCCCAAATTTATTTTATCATTAATTCAAATTAATGACGTGACAATTTGTGATTGGCCGAAATTTCTCACTCAACAATGAGATTTTGACATTTAATAAAAGTAAATAAAAAATAAAAAAGTGACACGTGTTAAAAGAATAGTGGTGATAAGCGGTTTCCTCCGACTTTTCCACTTCTTTCGCTTCAAAGGTTTTTGCCTCAAGGAGTCCATCTGCGATGAACTCCTTGAGGACAGAAGCAGGACTTGAAATTTCTAGTTCAAGTTCGTGTAGATTGGTACTGGATGCCATGATCGATTAATATTGATCATTAACACTCGAGGCCCGTATATATAGCTTTTAACAACTTTTTTTTTTAATTTTTTAATTATTTAATTATTTACTATTATTTTTTTGAAAATGTTTTAACAGCCTCTTTTAAAAGTTTTTTTTTTAAACATCAATCAGTATATCAACAAAAGATAAAACGTTGATATTGGGTCTACTATGTATATATAGCTGTATATTGACATTTATTTTCGCCATGTGTCTAAAAGAGCTAGGTCCATTATATTGAGGTTATTTTAATATATAAAAAAAATTAGAGTATCCATTTTGTGGGTTCTTATTTCTTTATTTTTTTTTTTTTTGAAGAATAATATCTTTTGTGGTTTGGTTAACAACTAAATTAAATTATACTAAAAATATAAAGAAAAAGATATTTCAAAAAACAGAAAAGAAAGAAAGAAAAATTTTATTGATTTATTTATGTTTTGAGTTCAATTGCCAAATAATTGCCAAATTTTATTGATTTATTTATGTTTTGAGTTCAATTGCCAAATTTTATTATTATTTCTTTACCATCAATTTTTTTATTATTATTTTAAATTTTTTTTGAGGACAACTTTACCAGCATTTTTTTTTTTTTTTTTTTTGACAATACAGCAATTTTGGATTTCACTCTCCACTCAAAAAGACTTGGGTAATATTTATATGTCAATTTTATTCCTTTACTTTTTTAATTCTTTTTTTTTTAAATTTTCTTCTGCAATAACAGAGTTTAAGGTTTAATTTTTTTTTAATCAAGATATCATTATTAGTTTATTATTATTTTTTTTTTTTGAAAAATATTAGTTTAAAATTTTAGTTGATACAACTCAGAAATTAGAGGCATAAATTGAATTTTCCCCTTAATAAATTAATCACTAGAATTATTAAAAATATGTGCACTTTAAACTTGAATTTCTCCCTTTTTAGATAATTGAATACTTCATTGATTGTGATCACATGTCAAAAAAAGAACACATGCCTAACAAAAATCTAAATTTCAATTACGACAAACCTCAAACAAGAAAACAAGGACAAACCAAAATAAAATAAGAGATAATAGAGAAGTCCAATCAAAGAATGTGTTTAAAATATTAATGTAAGCTCATAAAATTCAAAGGAGGTAAACATAATGAGTACTTTTTTTTCATCAAATATTCGATGTGAATGAGTACTTTTTTTTCATCAAATATTCGATGTGGTCGGTCTAATATACACGGACATTAAATTTTAAGTAGGTAGTCAATTTTATTCATATTCTAAGTCTTTTATTTCTTTCATCGACTCATATATAACTACTAGGTCGACCCATGGTAGTTTGAATCATCTGAAAACACGAAGCGAGTGATTTATATGGGAGAAGCCTCCATCGACGAGGAGATTGTCTCCGCTGATGTACCGCGCCTCGTCGCTGGCCAAGAACAACACAGCATTGGCAACATCTTCAGCCTCAAGTTCCACTCCCTGCAAATTAGCATTCTTTCCAGAAAACTCACGGAAACCTGTAAACACATCCTCAGTTCTCTCATCTTCAGGCAAGTGAGCTACGGCCAATGCCGTTGGAACCGCGTAAGGAGAGACACAGTTTACACGAATGCCGTGTTGTCCCAGCTCGGCTGCAACGCTCCTCGTAAGCCCCAGCACGGCGTGCTTCGAGCTTATGTAATGATGAGGCCCTACTCCTGCTACGACGCTACCGACGCTGCCGAGTGATATGATCGATCCTTGTTTGCACGGAATCATTACACTAGCAGCATACTTCATTCCCATGAAAACTGCCTTCACATTTATATCAAACACCCTCTCGAACTCCGATACGTCAACGTTGCGAATATCGGGCGAGGGCGTGCCCGAGATCCCAGCATTGTTCACCATTATGTCAAGTGTACCGAATTTACTTACTGTCAATTCGACTGCGCGACGAATGTCATCTTCCACAGTGACATCACAATGTGCATAACAAATGTTCGAGTCGTCACCGAGGTTTTCGAGGAGACGACGACCGAGCTCGTCCTGGACGTCGACGAAACAAACTTTCGCACCATGTCGATGGAAGAGTTGCACAATGGCCTTTCCAATGCCAGAGGCTCCACCAGTGACCAATGCCACTTTCCCTGATAACCTGAAAATGGGAAGAATCAAAAGTTATATCAAATCAAGTTCTACAATGTTTGATTCTCAAATTCTAGTACATTTTCCTATAGCAAATCTAAAGAGACATTATTGTTCCGATGACAACGAACAAGAAGCTAATCGACGATCGAATGTATCGACGCATCGACACAATCATAATCAAGCTCATTCCCATCAAGTATTTGCAGGGCAATTTTTTGTTTATCCTTCAACAGCTTAAACATAGAGCATGCACATGTTGGTAAGAAAACTCACAGAACGGACCATTGTTTTCCCCATTTTATACATCGTAATCGACTCCGTTCGGGACTCGAAAGCCAACCGTAACGATCAAATTGTACGGTTGCCCACAAATACTTTTTCCAATTCTGATTTTGCTGGTGTGAAATGAGCATAAGCAAGCAAAACAATTCGGAGTTCCAAATCCAGCAAACAGCTAAAGGTTGATTTTATTTGGTAACTCAAACAGGGAATGTTTCAAGACAAAAAAGGTTTAAAAAGCTCATTTTTGTTCATATTTCCTTTGCTTATTGGATTCTTATTCACAAATGTTCAATTGTTGTCCCAAAGAAGAAACAATGGTTAAAAATGAAATTCAAAAAGAACATTTTGAAATACCCGTTTGATAACCCTTCCGTTTTTAGTTTCTAACACAACTTGTCCACTAACTTATTAGAAAAAAATCTGGTTAAGACATATATTAGATGTTATCGAACTCTAAAAAAACCCGAACCAAAGTTACTTGAAAAGGGAAACTGTGAATCAAATAAATTCTACCATCCAGATCCCCAAAATTGATTTAACTGAACAAGAACTTTCAGATAAAGAAAACCACAACAAGTGAGCTGAATCAACAGCAGTAAAACCAACCCTTTTGGGAACTGAGAAAGAAATTCAAAAGGATTTAGCAGCAAAGCTTCAAAATCCCAAAAGGGTCAAAATTTATGATACAAAAAACAAAAGAAAGACAACCCTTTTAAAGATGGGTTTAAAGAGGACAGATCCATAAGAGCTTCCGATTTGAAACCCAGAAAGACAGTTCTGCTGAAACAGAGCAAAGAAAGAAGAAAGATTAGCAAAGGCTAAGGAATATTACCTTTGTGCTGTGAGAGAAGAAGATTGAAGAGATGAGACTGTGGCCATTTTATGTTTTGTTTTGTTTTTTTTTTTCTTTGAGAATGTGTTTCAGAGAAATGGAAGTGATGAGTAATGTTTTTGTGTGGTGTGTTTAAATGACAGGAAACGACAGTTTGCACGTGATTGGTATGTGATGTCGCATGAGGGAATTGGATATTTTAATGAAGGATTACAAATATTTTTTTAACTTTTTGTTGGATATTTTCATGGGGGCAAACATGGCAGTTTGTTTCCTTTTTAACTTTTAATGAGCTGTTTTTCTGGACAAATTATTAGATGGTTTCGGTAGTATAAGATTCATTCTTTAAAATCGTTCGATTACTTTCAAATTTGTTTGCTCCTAATAATTGTTGGATACAAAATCAATGTATTTTTATCCTTTCTCTCTCGTACATCCAACTATTCAAAACTACCCACTAAATTGCACTGAAAAAAATTTCTCGTTTTTTGGGTGAGAGATTTTAAACTTTTTTTCTTTCTATTTTATTATTATTTTTAATTTGAATTTGGATGAGTTTGGTTTAGGTTACCGAATCAATGTATTGTCTCCTCGATTTGTGAAGTCTAGAGTTGGGAGAAATTATTGAAGGAGGTTGTCGTAATCTAGTTGTTATTTTTCCACAATTAAAAACTATAAATTCAAAATACTTTTATAGTTTCCATATCATACATCCTTTGTAATAATAATTATTAGTAATATTAATATTGTTTTGATTATATGTATAATATTTAAATTTAAAATTTTATTATTTAAGGATTAAAATAATTTGATAGGTTTGAACTTGATTAAGTGATATTATTTTGTTTCTATTAGGACATTTAGGGCTCGTTTGATAACGTTCTCGTTTTCCGTTTCTCGTTTCTGGTTTCTTATTTCATGTTTCTTGTTTCTTGTTTTTTAAGAACTAAAAACAGAAACATGTTTGGTAACTATTTCTGTTTCTTGTTTCTCTAAAAAAAGAAACAGAAACAAATATATGTTTGATAATTGTTTCTCGTTTCTTGATTTTTAGTTGAAATAAAATTGGGTGCATATAATATAAAAATTATATATAACATACATTAAAATTATAGTCAGAGGTTGTCCGTGGCGGCTGGTCGACAGAGGTTGACGACGGCCGGTAGTCAAAGTTCGAAGCTAGCGACCGGTCGGCAGAGGCCAGTCAGTGGAGGTCAGTGGCGGCCGATTAGCGGAGGTCAGCGACACCAGGTAGTCGGAGGTCGACTATGGCACCAGGGAGTCAAAGGTCGACAGTGGCGGTCGGTTAGCGGAGGTCGGCGACGATCGATAGTCAGAGGTCGACGGTAGCGGTCGGTTGCGGCCGGTAGTAAGAGGTCGACGATGGCGGTCGGTCGACAGAGGTCGGCAACGATCAGTAGTCGTAGGTCGAAGGTGGCGGCCGATCGGTAGAGGCCAGTAGTCGGAGGTCGACGGTAGCGGTCAGTCGGCGAGGTCGACGACGGCCGGTAGTCGAAGGTCGACAGTGGAGGTCAGTCGACGAGGCCTGCGACAGCCGGTAGTCGAAGGTCGACGGTGGCGGTCGGTCGATAGTCAGAGGTTGACGGAGGCGGCTGGTCGGCGGAGGTCAGTGGTGACCGATAGTCGGAGGTCAACGATGGCGGTCGGTCGGTGGAGGTCAGCGCCGCCCGGTAGTCAGTGATCGACAAAGGTGATAAAAAAAGGAAAAAAAAATTAAAATAAATAATAAAAAAATGAAAGAGAAAGAAATAACGGAAAAAAGAAAAAAAAATTAAAAAAAAAAAAAGAAAACGAAATAACGAAAAAGATTAAAAAAAAAGACGAGAAAGTGGTTAAAAAAATAGAGGAAGATAAGAGATTGGTGTAGGAATGAGAGGGAAAGATGGGTACATGCATGAAACATAGGGAAAAAAAACAGAAATAGAATTTGAGAAACAACTTTTTGTAGTTTCTCAAATTTGACATTTTTTCAAGAAACGTTTCTAGAAATTTAGAAACAAGAAACAGGGATGAGTTATCAAACAAGTCTGTTTCTTAAAAAAGAAGAAACGGGAACAAGAAACAGGAAACGGGGACGTTATCAAACGAGCCCTTAAGAAATTTCTCTTTAAATGGAGATTATCCATGAAAATTAACCATTTGAATATAAATTTTAGTGAGCAATTAATTACTTAATTAAAAAAATAAATACTCTATTTAATTTAATTATCATTTAAAAACTAAATATGAAACAATTCGTTTTTGAAAATCCAATCCGACGAATTTTTCACGGAGGAAATCCCTTTTTCATTTGGGGCAACGAGATATATGACTAAAATAAATAGGTGGGACTTGAAAAATAGCTAAAAAGGTTTCGTAACTAACTAAATGGCTAACGTGATTTGAAGAAGACAAAATTACCCCTAACAACACGTCTAAAAACTTCCTACCGTTTAGATCAAATATTAGGAGAGAGAAATGCAATTAAAAGGTAGGAGATTTATGAGGAAGAGAGAGAAATACATAATTGAAACCACCTAACAATCTAACTTGAATTCTCTACGGCAAAATCTATCATCTAGCTAAAAATGAAATATTAGGAGAAAGAAATTCAACTAAAAGGTAGGAGATTTATGAGGAAGAGAGAGAAATACATAAAACCACCTAACAAAATAATTTGAATTCTCTACGGCAAAATCTATCATCTAGCTAAAAATGAATAACAGGCTGGCTTCTGGAAAATGAAGAATGATTACCCCAATTACAAACCCATAGCTGACAAAAAACAATCCCCTCGTACCGTATTTACACGGAATTACACCACCTGCTGTGAACACATACGATTCAAAAAAAAAAAAGAAGAAAAGAAAAATGAGTACCCCGAATTACACACCCATAAATGACAACAAACACTCCCCCAGTAGTTACAAGGAATTACATAAACTGAACTTCCAACTTCATTGAATATTCTAGCTGGGGGTATTTAAAAAAACAAAATTAAAAGGTAGGAGATTTATGAGGAAGAGAGAGAAATACATAATTGAAACCACCTAACAACCTAATTTGAATTCTCTACGACAAAATCTATCATCTAGCTAAAAATGAATAACAAGCTGGCTTCTGGAAAAAAAATAAACATCAAATTCTTTTAGCAGTACAGATAAACATATGATTACCCCGGGATGAGTTTGCGACTGCCCCCTCGTTGTGTATAGCAGTATCTACCCCCTGGACGTCCGCAACTACACAACAATCCTTGTACGTGCCATTTTGAAAACCGTTTACCATCCAAAAAACATCTCAATCTTCTGAAAGGACTATGTTTATCGGGTTGTTTGACCAGTTCCTGAAGAGTGTCAGCCGGTAGATACTATTACTGTTAGCCAAGTTGAGGTAGTTAGCAGCACATACCTTAAGTTGAGAGAGATTAACATCACAAGGAACCGTCACAACACCGGACTTAAAATCACTGTAGATTCCTGCCACATCCCAAACACCAATGAACAATATCGTGATTTGTTGTTGAGCCATTTCGTGTTAATGGTAAAATTCAATAAAAAAAATACTAGAGAGAATTCCAACCGTGGGAATGAAAAAGACCTGGATTAAGCTATATATTGTAAAGATCTTCAAATAGTAGTTGAGATAAGAGTTAGAGAATGCGTGGAAGTAGGGAATATAAAAAAGAATCGATTTTGACTGTTGGAGGGAGAAAAAAACGGGATCCGGGGGAAACTAACGAGAATCCCACAAATTGTGGAGAAAAAAGATCTTGGGCATGTAACGGCAACATAGACGGCGTCTGTATATATGCGGATATACCCAGGGGTAAAAATGGAAAATCACCACCCATTTGCGCGTCCCTTGATTCACGGTAGCCACATTCGAGAAAACAGAAGTTTTTTAGCCAAAAAACTTAACAGCTTATTTATTCTAGTCATCCAGCACAATTTCCCTTTTCATTTTCCGTGAAAAGGGATGGATCGATCAAATTAGTAGTTCAAGGGTGTGATTGCAACACTAATTAACAATTGATTGATCAAATTAAAAGTTCAAGGATATGATCGTATCAAACTCGAGAGGAGTAGCCGTGCAATTTTCCCTCAAATCATCAATAAAGACTTTAATTATTATCCCAAGTCCACTGTTCTTGATTTCAATCAATGTGGGGTTTACTTTGTAGACCTTTTGCAAGAAGATGACAACGCACAAAAAGAAGAGGATATACTTGGACAAATTGACTAAGTAGAGTTAATAGAGAAGGAAAAGATTAAGACATTTGTGGTTGGAGGAAGATGACAGAGATGACTTTGACAAAAGATTACAAAATACAATTGTATGCAAACTTCTAATCAAAAACATTATCATGATAAATATAGAAAATCTTATGATTTGATGATGCCATGAATAAGGAATTTGGAACAAATCAAGATTGAAAGAACAAGAAAACTAGGAATTATTGTCGTATGTTAATCTATTTGTTTAGACATATAGAACAACCTTCTCTTTTTTAAAGCAAAAAGAAGAATTGAACGGTGGTAAAATTGATTCTTCACACTGGTGAGTGAGTCACTGGATAAACTATAAACTATGAAAAACTATGTTTATGGTAAGTCCAAACACTAATGTAGAAAATGTAGATTTCATCAAAGTTGTGATTAAATGTTAGATGTGCAGCTTTGGACAATACTTGAAGCTTCCCTTCCAAAATGCATGCAACAAAAAAAGAAAAGAAAGGAAATGTCCCGGTCAAAAGAAGTGTCACAAGCTATCCCAAATTACATGAAAATTAGCTGTTTTAAATTTTCTGATAATCTTTGTAATGATTTAAATGCTTTATTTTGTTTTAAATTTTCTGATAATCTTTGTAATGATTTAAATGCTTTATTTTGGTGAGACGTGTTTCTAACAGTGATCGAAAAATTTACTAGAGGAGTTTTAGTTTTTTTATTTTTGACAAGGATCAAAGGGAAATGAGATAATTGAGAGACCGAAACATATTCAACCAAGTAACATTGGAGACTCGTTAAGAATCCCTTTTACACTTAGAGGGAGGATATTGTGATTTATGAGAATGGTAACTTCTTCAAAGCAACAATAGCTTGAAACCCATCATAGGTGTGGATAAGCATAATTTTGGGCCACAAGCTTTTCAACAAAGATTAAAGATGGAGAATTGAGAACAACTTTAGTGTGGGGGCAACAATGAAACCATATGGGCCCCTCAAAAAAGACATACTAAATTAAACTTGTTTACTATATCATAATTCCATTAAGAACTATAGCCTAATTGATGAGTGCAAATGCGACATGGACTGCAGGTTTGATTGAAAGAAGTTTTATGGAAGAGAAAGTTGAGATCATTCTCAACAATACCCATAATCTCTTCGATCGAATGATTGAAATGATTTGGAGTCTAGACAAGCATGGTCTTTTCAAGGTAAAAAACATGTTGGGTTTTTGACAAAATATTAGAAGTGAGTTGTCCCAGGTTGAAAAGTTCAAGGAAGTGACGAGCTTTAAGTATTATAAATTAAAACGAGCCTATATGACTTTGGTTTCACAGCATCCGACCATTTAAAATCACTTTAAGCTTGGTATACTAACTCTGGTTGTGTGAGTAGTATAAAACTTTGAGAGAGTGTTTCTTGTAATTGGAGTCAGAGAGAGAATTCTGTGTGATTGTAAAAAATTTTCACATAACGGATTTCTTTTTATGAGCCGTGGTTTTTTCTTCGATCCTTAGAGTTTCCAATTTCTCTATTATTTTTCTGCTTATTAATTCCTGTTGGAATTGAGAGTGTTTCCTAACAATACACTTTATAAACTAGACATAACTCTTAGGATGAAAGAATCACAAACGAAACATCTGAATCAAACTCCGAAGCGCAAACAAAACCATGAAAGACTTTCAAACAAAAATCTATTGCGGGAGGATCGAGCTTTTAACATATTATTCCACTCCAAATAAACCTAGGTTGGCTTGTACACCTCAATTTTGTTGGTTCCTCTTTTAAATATTGATAGATATTTCTTTTAAAAAGAGTCATTAATGATTTGTGTTTCATTTTTATCTATCATTTTAGTGTAAAAAACAAGGATTTCTTTCCATCAAAACTTTCAAGAGAGAATTTTGTGTGAGGGATTTCAATATTGCAAGTTAATGCATGATTGCATGTCCGCATCTTATCTCTATTCAATTATATATTTGGATTGACTTTAATTCTATGCATTGAAAATTCTCAATTAGATTATCTTATAAAAAAAAGTATTAAAATTTATTAAGAAATTAAAAGTGATTTTTTTTTTTTTTTAATTGGAAGACATCACATTAAAACGAAGAAGCTCCCCAAGGGGATACAAAGAACTGCTACTCACAATGAGCAACCCTAACCATCCAATCCGGATAGTTTGAAGACCACATACATGGAGAAGAATACAATCCTGCACGGGCTAAATTATGGGCTAAAACATTGAGATCACGATTTACATGATAAAACTTAATCTGCTGAAACGAGGGTAATTGGACTTTTTGGCCCCATTTGATTTTTGGATTGTAAAAAGGGACCCTTTTTTAAAAACCTGTATTTGGGGACCTTGTGATGGCGAGAAGACGAAAATACCCTTGGCTTAAAAACTTTCTCTCTCCCTCCCTGTCTTACGACTTTACCGTTGCTCCTTTCTTCTTCCTCACGCTCGACAAAAAATCGCCACAGTTGGAACACAAAGAGCCCAGATTTTAAAAACTTGTTTTTATGGACCTAGATTTTACAGATTTGTTTTCAAACTTTTTTTTTATCAATTAATATACAAATTTCAATACTTGTTTATTTTCAAATTTGGAAGTATGTTTTAAATTAAAAGGTTAAAGATTTTCTTAATTAAAATTTAACAAGATTATCAACTAGATTTAATGAATCCCAACCGAGATTCATACAAATTCGGACTAAATCTGACCGGAATTAATAAATAACGGCCGAATTTAATAAATTCCGACAAAAAATGACTGAGAATCATGCAATCTCGGGTTAAATTCGGCCGGAATTAATGAATTCTAACCGAATTTTGTGAATCCCGGCCGAAAGTGGCCGTGATTCATGAATTCCCGGCCAGGAATCATGCCATCCGACCGAAAATCATGAAGCTTGGCAATTTGGCCAAGCTTCATGTTTGTTTTTTTTTTTTTTAAATATTTTAAAATTTGTCTGTACATGGCCTGGCTTCACATGTTTTTTATTGTTTATTATTTTTTTAATATTTAAAAGTCTGTCTTTATTTTTCTTTATTAAAAAATATTATTTAAATAATTTTCTTTTAACAAATCTGGAAATTATATGAATGTATCTATTTAAAAAACTGAATAACTTTTAAAAATCCTTCAACATTGTTTTGAATTAAATAGTAAAGTTGGGTAGAAGTGGTGAAATTTTTATATTAATTGGTTTAAAATTAATGGGATATAAAAGTCATTTTACACTCCAAAATCTTCTTGGTGACATCATTTTAGTAGTAAGCAAGGGGTCCTAAATACAAGTTTTTTAAAAAGGGGCCCCTTTCTACAATCCAAAAACCAAATGGGCCCAAAAAGTCGAATTGCCCCTGAAACGATTTGCGCAATTGCTCGATATCCTAGATGACAGTAGCACAGTCCGCCACACACCTCTCCTTTCTCAGAAGAATGGAAATCAGAGATAGACAGTCGAAGAAAATAGTTAAGCGTTGAACCTCATTTTGAAGTGCTATCTTCATACCTTCTAGGACCGCCACTGCCTCTACACATAACAGACTTAAAAGTGATGTGTTAGTTGTCACTAATTCATTGTTTTATTAATATATTTGGAAATGTAAACAAACTTATTGAATGCTACATAACACGATAGACCAATATAATCCATCCATCAACAAAAAAAACCTTTTGGTTAAGGGTACATATCAATTATCTTTGACTTATGTTTACTTTGACAAAAAGAAAAAATCGTCTTTTTTCAAAGTGACAGTGTAGTGCAATGGACACGTGTTCAAATATGTTAATAAAACAATAACCTAATAGATCATCAATTTTATATTAACATATTTTAATAGTTTCCAAACAACTTAAATAATGAAATTTTAAGGATCAAATTGTGAATGGTCTAAAAAAATATGAATCATTTTGTATATTTTGCCCCAAAAAAATTATACAATTTTTAAAATATATATTTAGTCCCTAATGTTTTTTTTCCTTCTTCAATTTAGTCTCTATTGTTTAAAAAGATTTAATTTAGTCGCTTATTATTAATATTTGTCAAGTCTCTCTCACTATGACACTATTGGTAAATGTTAAGATTGATTTATGATAAATTTACCTAACATAATACTTAGTAAATTGAGGCGAACAAGAGCATAACTCAATTGACATAAAATAGGTGCTTATGACTATATGGTGCTTATGACTAAGAGATCATGAGTGTGAATTCCCCCCCCCCCCCCCAAATATTGTTGAACTCCAAAAAAAAAAAAAAAAAAAAAAAACTGCGTGTTGGGATTTATGCCCAAAGCATGTTTTTATTATTATTTAACAATTATTTAATAATTTTTTTATTACAATCTACATCATCCATTATATGAAAAATCCAAGGTTATTAGTGTAATCTTAAACAAGTATGTGGTTGACATACAAAAACATCATGTTTAATTAAGAAATGACCTGAAGGGTCTATAGTATATATAGATAATGTTGGGTGTTTTATCTTGATAACATAATTGATACGACCCACTTTGTAATAGTTACAAATTATTTGATTCAAATCATTCATGTGTGGAGACGTGTGAGTGAGAGTATCATAGACAATGAGTTTGTATAAGACTGGACCACAAGCTTATGAATATGTTAGAGATCCCAAAAACCCGTTCCTCTCCAATCCTATGGATTTTATTTCAAAAGGCTCTCACAAGCCTTGATCATGTGTTCGAGTTATATCATGTGTTCGAGTTATAGTAAGGAAGACTTTGTGGAAACAACAACCTCATTAGAGTTGGAGCAAGAAGATTAAAGACCCACAAAAAATATCTTCATATTGTTTCGAGGTATAAATATGTTTTTGCTTAGCCTATATTTTAGTTTTATTCTAAATAAATCAAAGCCAATTCCAATGCTTCCACTACAATGTGAAGAGTTTATTCCTATCATTGCAATGGTCAAAGACTAAGTTGAAAAAATACTAAATCGAAACTTTATAAATAATATGAATTAAAATTGAAAAGAATACTCAAACATGACGGAACAAAACATGTATATATTGGTTTTTTTTCCAACAACACTTCAACATAGATAGGTTCAATTACAAGTTTAGTCCTCAAACTTTTAGGGTTGTGTCAATTTGACCCTTAAACTTTAAAAGTTTCAAATAGGTTCTCAAACATCCAATTTTGTGTTCAATAGGTCCCTAAACTTTAAAAAGTATATCATAGATGTTTAAACTTTAACTTTTGTTTTTAATAAGCCTTTGACTTTTTTTTTTCTTTTTTTTTAATTCACAAGCTTATTAGATACAAAATTGAAAGTTTAGGGACTTATTATACATTTTTAAAGTGTAGGAGCTTATTATTAGACATTTTTAAAATCAAGTAACTTATTAGGCATAAAATTGAAAGTTGACATATTTATTAGATATTTTTCAAAGATTGGACTTCAAATTCACACAAAAGTTTAGGATTAAACTTGGAATCTAACCGTATATATAAAAAATAAAAAATCTGTTAAATCAGTTGTTATGTTACCCTGCTGCTTTCTCTCTCTCTCGACCACATAGTAACCAGAAATCTGCCAATTAGTTTAGCTTCCATGAAATGGCCTCTGTTTCTTCTTCATGCCTCTCTTCCCTCAACCCAATATCCTCTTCAAAACACTCTTTCTTCATTTCCAGAGTCTCCAACAAGCCATTTCCATCAAAATCTTTGAAGTTCTCATCATCTCCAAACCCACCAAATCCTGAAACTCCTCGACCCAATTCACCTGAAACTGTGTCTGATGCCGCACCGCCTCCCGTCGATCCTGTCAAGCTCGCGTTCGAGCGAGCGAAGGCCTACAAGAAATTGGCACAATCGGACTCCAATTTGAAGGTTGAACAGAAACCAGGTGAGGGTTCTGAAGGCAACTCTGTCGGGACTGGTAAATCGGGTTTATCGAGTTTCGATGGGGCTGATGAGCAGAGGAAAATGCAGGGTGGGGTTAGAATTGCGTTGGAGAATGCAAACGAAGTTAAGGGGGAAACGAGGGGTGTAATTGATGGCACAAACGAAGGTAAATTTTGAAATTGTTGAGTTGAATTAGTGTCTGGAATTATTCTGATTCGGTTAAAATTGTAATGCGTGATAGTTGCTACCCATGATGTTAGACAAGCTGTTATTCTGAACTTGGATTGATTACTTTGTTTTAGAAATCTGTTTGTCTCGATTGTATTTAGATGTATGGAGAAACATGTTTCAAAAGTTTGGATTTATGTTGTTTGTATGTATTTGAGTATGTAGAAGTCTGAGTTTGTATAGCTGATGGAACCAGTAAATTTATAGGGGTTAGTAAACCCAAGTAACAAACAAACGTAGTCTTGGTGTCTGAACCTCAGGCAACTCATGAGCCTAATTTCCATTGATAGGGTGCAAATTTATTTTCGTTTTTCTGCAATTCAAGAGATAGATTATTTAGTTGTCACTTGTTAATTTCTTAGTTCAATTTATGTTCACGTTATGATCTTATGATGGTCTTATATTCTTTTTCCTGTGCACTATAAGGAAATTGTACCTGTAAGTAACTTGAGTTGATAGTAATGGTTAAAGTGATCTTCAGGACTGAAGGGCAGAGAAGGGGAAATTTTGGGAAACAAACAGAAGGGTGATAAGAAGGGAGAGCTTTCTATCTCAAGCATTGATTTTGTGGGGCTTGGCTTTGCGGATAAGAAAAAGACCAGGGGACTGCCAGCAGGATTGGTTCCAATTTCAGACCCCTTTTCAGTAGAAGACTTGCCTGAAGTGGAAATAATTGTGGGTGATATGAGCAAGTTCGATGATGCAACAGCATCCGAAACTAAACCAACTCAGGAAGATGATTCTGATCTTTACAAACCCAAGGTTTCTACATGGGGGGTCTTTCCTAGACCTGGAAACATTTCAAAGACGGTAAAAATCAACTTCTACAGTTCTTTCTGTGAGAGTGACATTAGCCCTCTTCGTGCTTACTTCCTTATTTCCAATAAGCTCAGAGCTCAGGAACTAATTTTTCCTTGCAAAACTTTTTTGTCTTGCACATATCTGAAACGTAAGCTAGTGTTGGTATACAAGGAATTGAAGCACAAGAGTAGAAAGAATGGAATATTGTTATTCCTCTTGTGGAAGTTGTTTAATCTTTCATTTTTTCAGATGCACCCTAGTCTTCTAATTTATTAGTTCCTGAATACATGTTAATCTTTTGACAACAAAGATTAGCTTCACTTCTACTCTGACCTGATGGAGAAAGGGCTCTCTCCCTCTCTAGATTCTTTTGGAACATCATGATGCCGTTCACTTCTTGAATATTGTGTGTGAAAGGTACATTACACTTCATGGTGGAGTGTGGCAACAAGTTGGTTTATCAAGAATGAACAACAAAGTGCCATTGTTCACAATAAGAAAACATTTACTCGAAAAAGTACTGTATCATATATGCTAGAGGATTTAATAGCAAGTGAACATTGTGGATGAAGCATATGCAATATCATGCAGAAAGACTTTGCATTCAACAAGTACTAATAAAATTCCTGCGACAACTTCTAAAGTTTTCATCAGCTACTTCATTGATGATGACCCAAGTGAAAGCTACTTGAAAGGGAATTCTTCAATAATAGTGCAATTGAATTCTGATAGACTTCATTAATACATATGTAGAAGTTTGGTATTTCAATATTTTATCTAAGTTCTCGTTTACGAGGGCACATTTCTTAGAATTCTTTGGCTCATCTTTTAGAATTCTTTTATTTCCTTTTCAGTTTGGAGGTGGAAGAACTATACGCCCTGGAGAAGTGCTTGAAACGGATGAAGAAAAAGCAGCAAAGGAAGCACGAAGCAGAGAACTGATTGCTGCATACAAGAAAAAATTTGGCTTGAGCATAGATGCCAAACTGAAGTCTGAATGTGAAGTGGTGAGCCTAACTAGAAAAGAACATTATTTTTTATTTGTTATGTCTTTCTTCCCAGACAAAATCTAACATCCTTTGGTTCAGTTTTGTAGCCTTCATTTATCAAATTTATGATTTGTTTTTCAGACCATTCTCCAAGCTTAAATATTGCAAAACATTATTACAAAGTAATTTGTTTCATTGTTTGCATATATAAGTTTTCTCCCACTACTTCCAAGGTTAAACATATTCTTATTAGCATCTCATAATTTCAGGCATTAAAGGAAGGCGATTCATTGATGAATGTTGGAAAACTCAAGGAAGCCTTGCCATATTATGAGACAATTATGGATAAAGTAAATTTCCAGGTAGATTTTTTGTACTTCAAGTTTATGAACAGCTTAGAAGAATATATCTGGTTGATTGCAATATTGGACTCACTCAAATATCTTTACCCACCTTGCGTGATGTGCAATAATCAATTTTCTTCCTTTCCTTCAACTGCAAATAGTTAGCGGGGACTTTTATTTATTTAAAACAGAGAGAAAATAGGCACCATACATAAGTTGCCTTGCCAATTTGAGATGGTTAGTTCTCTCTCACACACATCCCTCTCACGTCCCTCTGGCAAAATATATTCCATCCGGGCTAACTAACTAACTACTGAGGAATAATTTTCCTTTTTTTTCATTTCTAAAATAAACTTTTACAATAGGAAGCCTAACAAAAACCTGGTTTGTTCTCAGCCAACCATCTAGCTGTCTTCCTAGATTTTCCTATCTAAATGAAGAACACTTTCAACAGGGGAGTCAATCTGGTGTGCTATTGCTTTATTACACATCATTAAGGTTTCTAGACAAAACCCTGAATAGATTAGATGTTTTTGATGTTAAAAATATATACATGTATACAACTACAAATTAGATATAATATAATTATTCACATGCTCTGTTTCTTTCTTCTTTAAATATTTTTGTTTACTTGAAAATAATGCTTGTTCAGAGTGAGCTTCATGGAATGGCTGCTTTGCAGTGGTCTATCTGTCAAGATTCCCTCAGTAGGTATGTTCACGGTCTTGGAATAAACTTAAAAACTTCATAATGCCCGAAAAAATAATCAATTTTTGCATGTATGGTTAAGCTTTTAAGCAAAGATCAGCTCTGCATGCATATCTTTTTATCTTCTCTCTTTCTCTCTGATTTTGATCACATAAACATCCATTGAAATGAATAGTTGGTATCAATTCTTTATTTGGAATTGTTTTACAAAAATTTTGGTGAACAAGTAAATATCTCTTGGGTTATTGAATT
This sequence comes from Luffa aegyptiaca, assembly GCA_017139565.1. NCBI lineage: Eukaryota > Viridiplantae > Streptophyta > Magnoliopsida > Cucurbitales > Cucurbitaceae > Luffa > Luffa aegyptiaca. Next base: position 15,345,906 of record CM029403.1, read on the forward strand.
CATCAAATGAATCAAGAATATGCCCTTTCAATTTTCAAAAAGTATGAAATTTAGAATCTATAAATATTTGAGTGAAAATACGATTGGCAATCAAACTGGTAATTTAAAGACTTATTATTCATTTGCTTGTTATATTGTGCACCAAGAAATGTAAATTGAAAAAATAAAATCAATGCAAGTATGATATGAATAAGAAGTTACTCAAACTATAGTCGAGATTTTGCAGTTGAACAATAAGTATATATCTAAAGTAGGAGTTAGAGACTTAGATATATGTAGGGATACCAAGACAAGAGGGAAAAGTAAAGTATAAAACTGAAAACTGAGAAAGAACCCAATAAGTTGGTTGTTTTTTGGTTTATGATATGAAAATTACCATGCTTAACAGGCCAGATGAGGCTCGAGAAATGTATGAGAAGCTTCAGTCTCATCCAAATCCTCGAGTGAGCAAGAAAGCAAGGCAGTTCATGTTTAGTTTTCAGGTAACTAGTGACCGCTTTTTGTAGATAAACTTGTTTAGTATGACATCAAATACAAAATCATTAGTTCTTCAATGAATCAATGCTTATACTGACTCACAAGGTAACTTCAAACTGCAAGGGATTGAATGCTAATGTTTAGTCTAACATGCGTATTTCGGGCAGTTTACTTATTCTGATAGCTTAATTAACGGTTCGAAGTTTGAAGTGTACCTCGTAACTACATCACTATTATTTCAAGGGATTCTTTCTGATGGTTGTACGGATCTTGGACCTTTTCATATGCACAGGCAATGGAAATGATGAAGGTAACGACAAACTCGTCTTTCCTTTCAAATGACAGGAGCTACCAGAACTATTTTGAAGCTTTTCTTGAAAATAAACTTAACTACTCTGCCGAGGAGTCTGGGATCGGGGAAGGTGTACTTAATCAATCTCTTCCCTATGTCATTTTTCTTCTTTCTCCTATTCTTCTGGTGCTACTTGCTGCTGTACAAAAGAGAATATAAAAGCATCCTGTATTATAGAGAGGTCATAACAAAATATAACGGGATTAATTCCCTTTGTATATATTGAGGCATTCTTTTATGCTGTACAGAAGAGAATAAAATCATCACATAGTAATAGAGGTCATAACATAATATGATGGGATTAATATCCTTAAATTGTATATGTCAAAATATTCTGTTCTGAGAAACGATAATGCTGGAACTTTAACAGATTCAACAATTTTTCCTTTGAACGCTTGAAATGATAACTATGAGAGCATGAATTTTATTTGCAAATGTATATGATGATTGTCGGTGGAACTGTTTCCCCTTGTATAGTACACTGGAATTGTCATGAGAATGGGAATTTGAGCAGGATCAAGGTAGTCACAAGGTGTCGCTACTCTCTCCTTTCACATGGTAGAAGATAAATCGAGTTATATTTATTTTTATTATGGAAGTTCAAAGATTCATGTACAAGATGTAGAAATCAATGAAAATGGCAACATCACAGGAGGCGTCACTTGCAACGGGGTAATTAGCTGCCAATCAACTAGGTTATTTACTTCAAATAGAAGACATGTATATCTGTAATACTGTTGCTGCTGGTTATGTACATATCTGTTGTAGCGTTGTAGTAACTAATTAAACAAGCATTTCTTAGAAAATGCTAACGTAATATATTTCACTGAGAGTGATTGATGAAAATCACAAGTATTCCCTCTCTCTCGATATATGTATGTATGTATTATGCTAAAACTTTAGTGTGGTATCTGAGCTTTCTCAACAAACATCAGTGGCTTGGCTTCTTTTAACAATCTGCCCTCACTGCCCCAATTTCAGATCTTCTAATGGTTCTCAAACTTCCTCTCCGATCTTCCTTCTGTCCAATATTTGGAGGCTTGTTCCAGTCGAATTGGACTCGTCCAACTCTGTTCAACCAATTTCAAGTTGAATTGATCTAGGAGCAAGACGATGTTCGGTTACATCTACAGCTCCATTGTAAGTTCTACTTCTGAAATTCATCCTGGCTATAGTAGGTGTTTTAAGTAGGACTATGATCTCATCATCTTAATCTAGGCGACCCCATCTCTCTCGATTGGGTCAACACTTCATTAGTTTCATCATCCATAATAGTTGGTTAGTAAGTCATTGTGAGGTTTGTTGTACAGAAGGAGAAGTGGGACCCTCAGCTGAGGTAGTTAGAATAACTATAAAATAGATGATGTAAGCTCCAAAAAATAGTCAGAAGAGTACCGATTTAGTCAGGAAAGAGACTCAAAACTCTCGAATTGTCTGAGAACATGTATTTCCTCCCTATTCTGCTTACTTTCAGTTCAGCATATCACATTCAGAAACCACCAAGAAGATGACCTGGTTTGTAGTTTGAGTGGATAGACCCCCTCTTCTTTCCTTCACATAATAATAGATCATGTGCTCTGGATATGACAGTGTCATCTGTATTATTTTGACAGTACATTTAAATCTTAACATAAAGTGTACCCAATTAGCCATGACTTGAAAATACCCTCTTTTTATTGGTTCTTATGCTACTTTGATAGAAAAGTTTATGCTCTCTATGCAGTATTGGTTCATGAAAAAGTTTAAGGTATCACGTGAGTATGGATACTCCTTTCATTTATTATTAGTCCCGTCAGTATCCTTTTAGAAATGATGTGAGGTTCACTAGCATTAAAATAATATTCATCAAGAAAAAACCATAGTGTGAACGTAGGTACTTGAAATTTTTCCGAAGCTCATATATAGAGAGTATTTGATCAGAGGGAGAGAGAGAATATTATCAGTTGGATCCAATATTTGGTACAATGTAGGCACATTGAAACTCAATGATAGATAGCAGCAGCGATCAGTCCTAGACTTTTCAGCTGTATTAGGCCCACACCACATTGTTTTATGGCCAAATACTATACTTGTTAGTCTGCATCAACTTTTTTTGTTCAGACTTCCCATCTTCATTTCATATTCATTTCCAGTTCTGGTGTACCATTTGGATGGAGAATTGATCTTATATTTAGACATTACTTTTTAGATTTCTAAGAGAATCTCTTTTTATGAATCATGAATTCTCTTAATGTATGTATAAAGTATTGTTGAGACTTTGGATTGAGGATGCTAGAAACAAAATTTTCATAACTACTTTCAAATTAGATGCAGCATTATATCATCAAGAGCCCAAAAACTGTCCCTTTTTGGGCCTTTTTTGATTATATATTCTTCATTAAAGCACATGGAGGAGTTGGTAGACTTTCATGTTCTTTGCTGTCTTTGTTTGCTTTCCATAAATTTCCTTTTTTAAATAAAGTAGGGACATCGCAGTTCCTACCATGATATGAAAGTTTGAATCAAGCTTTGTACCTCGATAAGACTTAAAGATCTATTGTAATCAAGCAAAAGTCTTGAATTTAGAGTGGGACGATGATTAGTATTCTTTAAATGGAATACTTCTATTTATTTATACTTATGGGAAAAAAATACTAATAAAGTGTTCTAGGTAAAGGTACTAAATGTATTTAAGTATTTCATCTATGAGAAAGTATTAGTTTTTATTTTTATTTTTATTTTTTTGGTGAAAAAGAAAGCGAAATGCGTGAGAGAAAGCTAAGTAGTAATTTAACCTTACAAATTATCTTAACTTCAACTCATCATCACTTTTTTTCACAAAAAACAAAAATAATAGCAGTGATAATAATAATAATAATGTCATTAAAAAAAACTATTAACATCTATTAATATAGAAATATTTTGGAAGATTTAGTTGAGCTATAAAAATTCTAATGAAACTCTTACTACAAGTGCTTAAAATGATGAATGAACCAAATTTTTAATATTTAGGTAGACTCTATATTCTACATTGAAAGAAAAAAAAATTGTTGAATTTGAATTTTTTTTTTTTTTTTTTTGGATATAATTTGAATCTATTTGTTGAACCATTGATTTCTTTGTACTTCCTAATGAACCAAAAGCACATCATTTGCTTTAATAAAAGAAAGGAAGATAGATGCAAATTGATGATTGTATATTTTAGTGGTGATGGTTCCATTAGTATATCTTTCTTAAAGGACTAAAGTGGACCTTAATTAAAAAGGAAAAAAAAAAAAAAAAAAAAAGGAAAGAATGGAAATGACATTTATTATCTCTTTTTTATTTGTAAAGTTAGAATATCAAAAGCCTATTCTCTATAGCAATCAGATATGCTTCATCAATTAGTTGGTATAATTGCTTCATCTGTCAATGATTAGGTTGAACTATCTTAATTATCAAATATTGGGAAGATAAAGGTCAGATGAAGATCACAAAAATACAAGAATAGAGCACATAGATTTATCTGAAAAATTATTGTGGGAACCAAAAAATAAAGTATTTTAAATAATTTAATGATAAGGACTAAAATAGTTGTTTTTGTTGTCTTTTTTTTTTTCTAACACTAAAATATTCGAAGGTTTAGGAATTAAAATAGAGCATGTGATAGTCTAAAGATGAAATTAAAATAAGTATCAAAGTTTAGACAATATATATCTTGACGACATATGTGGGGTGGGGGATTTGAATCTCTGCCACTTAGTCGAAGGTATAAACTTTATGCCAATTGAACTCTTAGTTGGATTATATGTGCTTAAGGAAATGAGCGAATTTGTATCTTCAAAATTCACTAACTTCGTCAAGTCAAACCTTTAGAATAAACATGTAGAAATATTAATTCTCTCCCCAAAACGAACCTTAAAATTAGTTTAAAATCAACTAATAAATCATAAAACTTTGGCTTGAGAATCTAACACAGAACGTTGAAATCATATTTGCATCAATATTCAACCAGCCTAAAAAAATTGCTTAAAATACCATTTTGGTCCCTATATTTTAGTTTATTTATTTTTAGACGTTCATTATTAGTCTTGTACTTTGAATAAAGCTTAAAATTGGTCTGTATTGTGCCATTTCAAAAAAAAAAATTGGTCTCTATTGTCGGTTAATTGTTAAAAATACATTTCTATTAGTCTTCCTCTATAAATTTTGAAATTATGTTTACATTATGTCTTTTATTGTATGAAAATTATTATGATTATTTAACCAATTTTGAAAAAAATCAACTTCAAACCAACGGTCAGGACCAATTTTAAGCTTTATTTAAAGTACATGGGCTAAAATTAACATTTGAAAGTACAAGGATTAAAATGAAGTGAAACCTAAAATATACAGACCAAAATGGTATTTTAACTTAGTTTTTTTTTTTGAAATATCAAGTTGAAGGTTCAATTTTATAAAATTAAAAAGTTAAAATTGAAGTCTTTTGATAAAGAACCAATTGATCCTAGAAATAAGTTTTATCCTCTATTGCATGACATGACACATTAATTTTAAAAAAAAATATTGTGAAGGTTATCATTGGGTAATTAATTTTTTTTAATTTGGCAGGTCTATAATTACATTATATTTCAAATTTGAAATTAAAAAAAAAAAAAAAAAAAAAAAAAAAAAAAAAGTGTGAAGTTTTGGTTGTGCTTTATTTTGGCCTTTTTGTGTTGCTTTTTGACTGTTCATGTGAAAGAAATATGATGGGGAACAGCATAATAATGTGGGATTACAAAGCAAGAGAATTTGGCAGTAACCTCATGCTGTGTTCATAAGGAGCCTTTTCTTTTCCTCAGCCACATGAGTTGATGAAATGATGCAAATTTGCATAAATGTTTCTTTTTTTTTTTTTTTTGGTATGTTTATTTTTTATTGGGAATATAGCATTATGATTTTGGAGCGGAAATTCAAACATTCAACCGTTATTAAAGTCTGCAAACAAGAACCTAGTTCAACTGACATAAAGCTTGTAGTCTCAACCAAAAAGTCAGATATTCAAATCCCTCGACTCCATATGTTGTAAAAAAAACCATTATTAAAGTCTTAATATATTTTTTAATTAGGGTATAAATGATATATTTTACTTTATACGTCAAAGTGAGCATAATTCAATGGTAATTGACATGTACCATGCATCGACTAAAAGATCACAGGTTTGAATCTCACTACTCCCAAATGTTTTTGAACTATATTTTACTTTATGTTGGTTATAGTTTAAATGACATTGATACTTCATTTTATAGGTTATCGGTTTGAATTTTTCTGGACAAAAAATTTTGATTTAAAATGTACCCTTGTTTGACTATTTTATCAAAATTTTGAATCATGGGTGAAATTGCTACTTTTGATTCAAGTGATTATAGTTTAGATGGTAAGATGTCATACTTCTTTTTATAGGTTTGAATCTTCTCTTGGACCAAAAATTTTAATTTAAAATGTATTTTTTCTTCTGAGTTATCAGTTTTTACCTTTGCTCTCACATACTATGAGATTTTCCCTTTTTAGTTAAGGTAAGGTTTTAGATTTTATTACCAATCGAACAAACAACTACATAGTCTCCACTCAAATAATTTGAGGCTCATAGTTCTAATATCATTATTAGGATCAATGGATCTCCACATATCTTCATAATAGTATGATATTTTCTTCACTTTGGACATATGCTTATGGTTTAATCCAAAAAGATTGTATACCATTTGATATGATCTGTTGGTTGTCCCTTGCTTTTATACTCTTGATATTCCTATTTCCTAGTCAATGTGAGAAGTTGGTCTCACCCTAACCATAACCTAAATTAATTGTTCAGTCAATTTATTTAAAAAAAGAAAAAACTTGAATCAAGTTTTTTTTTTTTTTTGATTAATTTGAATCAAGCTTCTTAACCCTTCTAACATGGTTCACATACCTTTATTTTATGTTAAAAATGAGTTCGTGCATTTAAAAAAGAAAATTGAAGAATCTATTATTTAGATCAATCTATCCAACTTGAACATAGTTCAACTGCCATGTACCTATCATCTTGAATCTCCACCTCTAGATATTGTTGAACTTAATTTTCATGGCAAGGGAAAAAAAAAACTAGCAAAATGTGTCTAAGAAATTTGTTGAAACCAACATTTAATTCTATATAGAATTTGATTTAATTATAATTTCTTAAGTATGAAGCGATACGAAAAAGACCAACAAGAGCATAGCTCAACTGGCATAAAGTTGTACTGATGATCACGAGATCTGTGGTTCGAATCCTCAAACCCCACATATTGTCAAAAAAAAAAAAAAAAAAGCGATACGAAAAAGAATCTATTTTCAAATTAGTTTCTTTCAAGAACAAAAATTTTACAAAAACATATTGGATAAGTTTTTTTTTTAAAAAAAATATTTCCTTATTTTTATTTCCTTGTAGTATTTTCTTTTTAAAATGACTTATAAGAAGGAAGAGTATGTTATTCTTAATAAAATCATGAATTTGTGAATAATTATTTCTACCTGCAAAATAAAAAAGACTTAAATAATGGATCACAATTTGTTTCACTAAAAATTAAAACATAAATAATTATGTCATTTTCTGTGTAGGGATAATATCATTAACCCAAGGATCCGTTCATATTTACATTTTCTATTCTTTATTTTCCAAAAATAAGTTTGTTTAGTAGTTATCCTCTTTTTACATTTATTCTCCATATTTGAAAGATCTTTAATGACCAACAAATTTTATTTATTTTTTTTTTTTTGAGTACATCAACATTTGGTGGTGGGGGGATTTGAACCTCTGACCTCATGGTCGAGGGTACATGTCAATTACCGCTGAGTTAAGCTCGCTTTGGCATGACCAACAAATTTTATGGATATGTTTCTATTTTCATGTTCATATTTGGCTTGAACTATTTGATTAAAATAATTAATGCATGATACTAAAACCACTTTTTTTAATTAAAAAAAACAAGAGAGAGAAAATAAAACTAATAAAGTTTTTTTTTTTTTTGAAATATAATAAAGTAATTACCCACTTAGTAGAATGAAAACCAAATATCCCAACACATCCCATAAGATGTGCATTTTGAAAACGAATTGAATTTTAAAATCTTCCATTTTGACCCAAAGTTGGGACTAAAATAAGAAAAAAAAAATCAAAGTTCAAATCTCCAACCCATTAAATCGTAATGTTTAAAACATAATCAAAATTAAAAATGTTTAAGATACAAAATTTGATCAGTCCAAAATACTAATACTATTAATATTAATATTGAAAAAAAATTGTTGTTAGAGAGAATAAGTTAATTCCATGATAACCACATACCTAGGATTTGATATCCTAGTTTTCTTGACAACCAAATGTAGTAGGGTCAGACGGTTGTCCTGTGAGCTGGTCCAGACACTCATGGATATAAAAAAAAATTGTTGTTAAGTCCAACAACCTATAAAGGAAAAAAAAATACTGGGTCACATAGCATTTAACATTAAAAAAGCATACCTAAATATCTTGGATGATGACATTTATAATCGTGAAAGCTAAAATTTAATAAATCCCAATAAAAGAAAGAACAAGAAATAAAATCATCCTAATAAAAGAAAGAATGAGAAATAAAATCATACCTTAAAGTCATACAAGACTACAACTACAAGTGATAGAGTTATATCTTAATGGATACGAGGTAATCGACAGATAACAACATGGTAACACGTCGAGTAGTGAGGATTTCAAATTGAAAATGCCTCAACAACAATGTGTCTTGCATATGTCAATAACAAAGTGACAAAATGGCTAATACTTAGCTTATGTCATGCAAATAATTAATTCAATTATAAACTATGGTGGGAACCATGGGATGGAAAATGGAAAAAGAAAAACTAATTATACACACTAGAGCAATTATGAGAATATATAAAATAGTATAATTTAAAATGATAAAGATATAAAAATAATATTTATTGGGTTTTTGTCTCTTTCATAATACGCTACTCAAAGTTGACGAAGCCTTGATTGGAATTTGAGATAAAATCATGTTTCTTTTTTTAAATGCTAATAAAGTAAAGCATATAATATATATAAAATTGATAATTCTTTTTTTTGGTAGGAGCGTGTGTTAATGGACCAGAGGCCCAAAAGTAGGGCCCACGAGCAGCCCACTAAAGTAAAGCAAAGCCGACCATTTGCCTTTCTTCTGTAAAGCGCGGCACCGCCCAATTCCTTCTCCGTCAACAGTGGAATAATATTACGCAACAAAGTAAAAGTATGACACGTATGTTTATTTTTTCTTTTTATGTTTTGTAAAATGACCATAGTGCCCTCATTTTATTATTATTATTTTTTAATTTTTACACGTTGAAGTTACGTGTTAATTACCGATGAGTTAATTTCATTTTCATTCCTTGCGTATTCTTTTCTTAAACAAAGAAAAGTTCCTCCTTTAATAAAAGTAAGAATATGAAAAAAGAAATTATCTTTTTAGTGAGTCAAATTTTATGTTTTTGTTGTTTTTGTTTCCATAAACTATTTGGAAATGTGTAGTTTAGTTCTTTTTTTCTTTCTTTAGAAAATATGTAGTTTTTTTTTTTACTACATTTGTTATACTGAAAGAAACAAAAATATTGCTTTGTTTATGTGTTTTTTTTTTCTATTTGTTATGAAAATTATTACGGAAAAATATGGAATGAAGTTGTTTTCTAATGATTATTGAATATAATTTCTCTCACACATACCTAATGGTATAATATCACCGATCACATAATGACGTCCTCCTTTAATAGTTTCTCAACACACACAAAAAAAAAAAAAAAAAAAAAAATCTAATAAACACAACTAAAATCAGTGGTATACCAAAATTGATATCGTTTGATTCTCATGTCGATGGGTAAGAATAAGTAATTTAACAACATTTTGAGAATGTTTATTCAACTAATTCTTACCACAAATATAATTCAATTGATTAGACACTTCCTCTCCTTTGTCAAACGTGTGTGTGAATATATAAATTAGTTTAACGAATAGGAAACGAAAATTGCACTATTAATCTTTAAGAAAAGTAATTAACGCCTTCATTTATTAAGCTATGTTTAGAATGATATCAACCATATGAATGTGTCAAAGTAAGTTGTTTTTTCTTTTTTTTTGAGTTCATCAACATTTGGAATGAGGAATTCGAACCTCTGATCTCTTGATCGAAGGTATATACCAATTACCGTTGAGTTATGTTCGCTTTGACTATGTCAAAGTAAACATAACTTGCTAGTAATTGACATATATATTCGACCAAGAAATTAGAAGTTTGAATCCCCTCCAAATATTGTTGAACTGAAGAAATATTATATGAATATAAATATAAGCATGAAAAATTACTAATAACTTATTTTAAAAAAATTACTAATAACTAAGAACCACTTATAAATTATTCTTTTAAAAATATTTATCGAAAATAATACTTTCTCGATAAATTATTAATATTATAAACTTGAAAGTCACATCATGATTTAAATCCCTGGCGGTATATGTACGAGCAAAGAAAAAGAAAAGAACTTTGTCAAAAAAAAGAAAAAAAAAAGAAAAAAAAAAAAGAATGGCCTAACCGAACCGATCAGCATGAGTTGAATTACTTGAAAGACAAGAAGAAGAACAACAACAAAGCAAGTCATAGCCAAAAATCTTCAGCTTTCAAATTCCACGAGCAAAAATACAATAACGAATACAATTCAAACACACCCATATATATTAATCCCAACAAAGGGCCCCAATCGCCAAACCATTTCCTCTCCCATTCTAAGTTTTCAAATTTTATCTCGTAAATCTTCATAGATATTGAAATCCCACCCACTGTTCTCCCAAAGCATGCCGATTTAGAAACCGAATCTTTTGGGTTCTCTTTGGTTTTCACGAATCTTCCTCTATGACTTTTCTTTCTGTATAACTTTTCGAAAAGGCTACTGGGTTTCTTCTAGAGGTTGAAATTCCCCTGTTTTTTGAGAGGAGAGAGATCGTCGAGTCGAACCCATTTGGGAAGATGGTTCAGAGAACGGTGGGGAGCAAATTTGGAGTTCAAATTGATGGTGTTAAAGGGGAGAGGAGAGTTGCGAGCTTTAAACCCAGTTCTTCGTCTTGTTCTTCTGGTTCTTCTTCGCAGAATTCTGATGGGAAAAACAGAGCAGCTGATTTGAAGAAGAAGATGAAGGTATCAAGAGCTATTCAGCTTTCGGATTTTGAGAGCTTGGCTTCGTCGCCGATTAGGAAGAACGTGTCTCTGCCTGGTAAGCCACCACCGACTTATTGTTCTAATGTTTTGGAAATCAAACAGAAGCAGAATCAGCCATCCCCGATCAGAACCAGCGATGGCTCGCCCAATTACATGAAATCGACGAGCTGTTTCGATGCGAGGAAAGAGGTTTCTCAGGTGAGTTCTCGGAATTCTCGAAGTTGTAGTGATAGTAAGAAACCCAGAACGAGGAATTTAGAGAACTCTGCTCATGGGTCTGTTTCTGGCCTTAAGCCCACCAAGTGTTTGACAAAAAGCTCGAGCTTGAAACTGGTGAGGACTTTAACGAAGACGGCGAGTTTTAAGAAGTCTTCGAGGGTGGCTTTGTGTGCAGACATGAAGTCTCACAGAGCTACCTGTTCTTCCACTCTCAAGGACTCTAAGTTTCCAGCATACCTCATGCTGAGCCCTGGGGCTACTGAGTCTGAAGGAACTTCAGCCATGAAAGTCTGTCCTTATACTTACTGCTCGCTTAATGGCCATAGACATGCTCCTCTGCCTCCTTTGAAGTGTTTCTTGTCTGCAAGGAGGCGTTTGTTGAAGACTCAGAAGAATCTGAAAGTTGAGCCATCTGGTTGTGGAGTGAAAGGGGTTGATGGTGCTGGTGGGAAAGTGCTAGATGAAGTGTTGGTCCCAGAGGTTTTGGTAAACGATGGTGGGTTGGATTTTTTCATTGAAATTTATGCTGAAAATAAGGTTGATGGTGCTGGATCGGTTGATCAAGAGAGGGTAATGAATGGAGATTGTGCTGGTGTTTCTTCTTCTACCATGGGCGATGAATTGGAATCAGGTAATGAAGAGGACAGCAAACCAGTTGCAGAGAACATCTCTGATGGATCCATGGACTCTGAGGTTGGTTTAAATGAAGAAGTGACTGAAGGAATCTTCTTCCATGGCGATGAGTATGAGGATGATGCTGGTTCGACGGATACGGAGATGGAAGAGTGGGAGGAGCAGCAGTTTTTGAGCATGGAAAGGGATGGTTTGGATGAGCTTGAAGATCAATCAAATGCTGAAACTGGGGGTTTATCAGAAGAGACTCGTTTACACAATGGAGAACTCGTTGGATCGGGTGATGCTGTCAAAGATTGTGAAGGGGTGTTTTTTGGAACAGAGAAAAAGTTCAATGAAAAGAGTGGAGACTTCGAAGAACAGTTCTATATTGGGGATTTTGAGTCGAATCGCCATCCGGATTGGGAGGTGGAAGAAGCTAGCCAGGTGTCTGAGAGCTTAAGTTTTGATCAACTTTCTTATTTAGAAGATGCATTTGATGAGATGGATGCTACACAAGCTGTTGAGAGAGCTGAAATTGAATATTTGGAGCTGATTCTAAATTCTGAACTGGAAGCTGAAGTTGCAGAAACTCAATGTGTAACCGAGGAAGCTTCAAATAACGAGCAGGAAAATCAAGATCTTCAAGTTGATGGCACTGTGCTTGGCAGGGAAGTCTCTAGTTCTAGTTTGGATGCAACTGATGGAGACTGCGTCGAAACCGATGAAAGTTGTGAGATCCCTGAAGAAGTTTTGCAGTTTGATTGCCAGCTCCCCAACCATGATGTTGTCTTGCAAGAGGAATCACTAAATGCCGATATCCATAATCAAATGGAAAACGAAAAACAACTTGATGATGCAAACCATGGAGATGAGGTTGCTGAGGCTGAAAATTCTGGTCAAGGAAGTTCTGATAAATGTCTAGAAGCCGCTCACTTGTCTGATGGACAATGCCAAGATATCTCTGCTATTGGAAACAGGAATTCTGTTGCTGAACAAGATGAAACTGAATCTTCCACAGTCCTAGAACTGACAGGTATCGAGAAGACTAGTGATTTGAATACAGATGAAACCTGTTTGAATGATAAAAGCGGTGTGCTGATCAACATTGTGGAGGGAACAGATGGAGCAGATTCATCAGTAAAAGCCTCAAAGTCATCCCGTACCGCAATTGGTTCTAGCCAAGAACTCGATCTCTCCAGCAAGGATTGGGAATTGAATATAAAATGCAGGAGGCTTGAAGATGAATCAGAAGATCTAAGGAACTTCAATCCACGAGAGCCGAATTTCTTGCCACTGGTACCGGATCCAGAAGCAGAAAAGGTAGATCTCAAGCATCAGCTAATGGATGACAGGAAGAATGCAGAAGAATGGATGCTTGATTATGCACTCCAACGAACTGTCACGAAACTCGCACCGGCTAAAAAGAAGAAGGTGGCGCTTCTCGTCGAGGCTTTCGAATCAGTCATGCCGACATCCCGATACGAAATCCATCTCCAGAATAATGCTTCTGGAGCTTTTGCTCCTGCAAAGCGCATTCAAGCTTGTTTCTAATGGTGGTAGCAGAGGTAAACCTCCAAACACCATCTTACCAAGTTCATTTGTTTTAACTTGTTTGACCACTGAAACTAAAAACTTCAAAAGGGAAAAAAAAAAAGAAAAGAAGAAGTCATTCTAGAATAATGTTTGTAGCAGAAGATCAACAGCAGCAAGTTGCTTGTATGTTTAGGATGTTAGAGAAGCAAGATTAACTAATTTTGAGGTTTACTAGGAGTGTGAAAAATACTAAACTGTGTTAGAAATTCTCAGTTTCCAGACACCGAAGTATCGTCGGTCGACAACGTTTTTAAGATGAAGGATGAGTGGCAGTTAGATTATCTTTGCTTCCATACATCCCTGTTGGTGAACTGCAAGTTTGAGAGTCTTTCATTCTGTGTGTTCAAAGGGCATGAGAGAGAGAGAGTTGAGTAATGTTTGTGTCTGTAATTACAGTGTAATGTGTCAGTTTCTTCAAAGGATGTAATTTATGTGTGCTTGTGTTGAAGGTGTATTATCAAAACCTTCAAACTCTGCTAATCTCATGACCTTTTTTTTTTCTTTTTAATTTTTTAATTCAATTCTCTTATGGTATAATTCTGTAATGGTGGAATTGAGAACTTTGTAGGGTTAAAGATTTTGAATTCTCCTGTTTTAGGTGCAACAAATGCTAATGCTAATTGAAAGAAACTAGAAGAGAAGAGAAATTGCAAGGTTTATATTGGGTTATATCGTGTCTTTTGAGACTCTCTAAGTTTCACTATACTAACAAAGATTAGGTAGAGAAATTGCAAGCCTCTCTACTTTCGGGGTGCTCTAAAAAATGTTCATTGAGAACGTGTATAATTTATTTATCAAAATACTGTTTACATGGAAAGACTTATAATCTTGTATTGTGATGTACAAAACTCCGATGCTATGGCACAAGAAATACTTCTTATGTAGAAACATTTATGAGCTTAATTGCACCCAAGCAATAAGAGAAGATAATATGTTAGTTTTGGCATTGCGACACCAAGATCTACTTTTTTGAACTTCGAACAAGTTTTTTCTTAACGTGTCACTCTAAATTTGGGTCGAATCTATTTAATGATTAGACTTCAGAGTTCTAACAAATGATCGATCAATATCAATAACTTAAGTAACACAACCTCCCATCGAAAATCATAGATCTAAAATCAAAATAATCAAAACGAAATCTTATGAGTTCTAGTATACCATACCTAAGAAGACTAAAAAAATACCAACCAAGTCATTTGACAATCACACTTCCTGAAATTCCATCAGCTTTTTTCCCCAAGTGCTGCTTACAGAGTTGTCAACATAAAAAAAAAAATAAAAAATAAAAAAAAAGTAATTAGCATAGAATATCTTCTAACAAGTAACTTTCAATAAAAGAAAAATAGATTAGTGATAGATTTTGCCTCACTGTTTTTTTTTACTAATTTACAAAGACAACCTTTGAAATTACCATGTTCATCATGTAAATGTTATCGAGTTTGAAGTCGTGACCGAGGTCACAAACAAATTAGTGATGAGAGTAATTTCGATTATAACGAAAGATGAATTGAAGATGAAAAGAGGTAAAATAAAAGTCAAAATTTAATGTTACAACTATCATAAAATTTGGTCATTTTATAAACTTTATGTCAATCACTAACTAGAAATAGTAAAGAGGGTTGTTTTTGTCCATATTCATGACTTCAGCTCTTTTTATAATTTATGGGTTGAAGTTAATATTGGTTTAATTTTATTCTATACTTAATAAGATCATTCCTATGATTGGATAGGAGTGAAATGATGTAGTAGAGAGCTTAAATATATCACGAGATCATCCAGTTAATTGCAATTATAACATCAACATTCTGGATTTGTAAATATAGCAAAAAGAAAACAGAAAAACACGTTGACGTAGCCCAAACCAATTTATGAAAAAGACTAAAATAGCCTAAAAAACTAGTGGTACTTTTTCCTTCTAATGATGTCTCAACTCTACCTGCCATTAATAATAAATGTCTACTAATTTCTAATAGTGAATACACTAGTGATATACATGAGTAAAAAAGAATTTGTGTAAAATTGTCTAATAGGTGGGGAGGAAATTGTAAAAAAATTTCTATATTTGAAAAACTATAATGTTGTTGCTAAATTTACAAATATGAGAAGTTGGAATTGGTTAACATAATCTAGCTAACAGTTTTGTAACTATTAGATAAGATTATATTTTTTTTGACAATATGTGGGGAGGGGGATTCGAACCACAGATCTTGTGGTCATCAGTACAACTGTTAGATAAGATATATGATAGGGAAAATAAGCTTATTATTAGAGGTGTTTACAGTTTGGTTCGGTTTTAGGGTCAAATTGAAACTAAACTGAAAAATAAAGAAAAAAAAAAGTTGAACCGAATTGAACTACAAGTTTCGGTTGGGATCGATCTGAAAATTTTCAGTTTGGTTCTATTCAGTTTTCGATTTTACTGAAAACTGTGATTTAAAAAAGTTGACACATATGACACGTCTTGATTGACGCATTTGAGTGTTAGATTTGTATTATATATTATATGAACCCCAAATTTCAACTCTATTTTTTAAACTGAACTAAAAACCTAAAAAACCGAAATTTCAACTTGTTTCGGTTTTGTCGGTTTCAATGTGCACCCATACACACTATTAGACACAAAATTAAGTCTTCAAGAATTTGTTAGCATATTTTTAAAGTTTAGAAAATTATATAAAAACGCGACTTTGAAAGTTTAGAAGTTGTTTGGTAACCATTTGATTTTTTGTTTTTAGTTTTTGAAAAATGTACACCATTCCTTGATCATCTTTCTTATGGAAATATTTGTTTTGTTTGTTTTTCTTTTTCAAAACTTGATTTTTTTTTAAACATATGTAAAAAGTAAATAACAAAACAAAGAAATTCATGGGTATGAAGAGTGTTCATAAGCTTAATTTTTTTTTTTAAAAAAAACAAAAATAAAATAGCCAAATAATTATCAAATTGAGCCTTAAACACTAAATGAAAATTTTTTGAAGTACATAAACTAAAAGAATTTAACCAAAGTTTTAATTACACTTCTAAACTTTAGATTTTGTTTTCAATTAGTTACTACCATTAACATAGTTTTTTTTTTTTTTTTTTTTTTTTTTTTTTTTTTTTTTTGAGAACAAACTAGAAAAAACAGCTAAAAGAGAGCAGAGCTCCCAAAGAACCGGCAAATGTGGGATAGATGCCCCCATCACCGCCAATAGAAGTCGGGTAATTGACAAAAATAGGACAAAAAGAAAGGCATTAAAGAGAAATAGGACTCATTTTAAATTGGAAGAGAAATGGGATTTTTAGGGCTATGAAATTACTAAATTACCCTTAATGAAAAGCCCTAATTTTTTACCCTCCAACCACGATTTTCTCCCAACCACTTCACGACAGGCACGACGACGGCGACGGCGACGGGCACAGTGAAGGCGACGGCGAACAAGGCAACGACCACGCACGATTTTCTCCAACGAGTTCGACTGGCGACGACCACTGACCAAGCGACGGTAAGGACGACTGACGACGACTACTCTAAGCAGCACATTGACGGCACATTGACGACTGAAGGCGACCTTCATATCTGTAAGAGTTTGTATGTCCTTCGAACTTCGAAAGTAAATTTTAGGGAGTAGAGATTCCAAAGAAACACTACACCAGAACTGCAAAAGTGTCTTTAGGCAGTCAATTGATGCATGTCTGAACTTTTGGGGAAGTGGTTGGTTGTTTGTTTGTTTTTTCTGTTTAGGGTGATGGTCCAACTTGTTTTTGGAGATTCTGATTATTCTTGCCTACTTAATGGGCATGTTTGTCCTTCATTCTACATTTCACAATATGTATTTAAAATAATGTACGTTCTTGTTGGTTATATTGATGAGAAATTAAGGTCCTCTTTGATAATTATTTGGGTCCCAATTGATAACCATTTTATTTTTTATTTTTGGTTTTTCAAAATTAAACCCATTAACACTACTTTCAACCCATAAGTTTCTTTTCAACTCATAGTTTTGAAAACTTAAAAGTAGTTTTCATTTTTTTTTTAGAATTTGGCTAAGAGTCCAATGAAAACCATAATTATTAGGGTCCCGATTGATAACCATTTTATTTTTTATTTTTGGTTTTTCTAGGGTTACCCATGGCATTGAATGAACCCCCCAAATACTTGATAAAACCTTCAGATCATTTTCGAGCTCAAGTTAGTAGTCGATCCCACTTTGGGAAGACAATAGGAAACATTATATCTAAGCTTAGTCCTATTCAATTGGCGATGTTTAAACAAACACGCTTTGGTAGCTTTCTTGATGTGAAGATTACATCTAACGAACAACTCATCCACTATTTATTACTAAGAGAAGTGGAAGAGGGGAAGAACGATTCTATAAGTTTTATGATAGGAGGCGTAGTTTGTAACTTTGGATGAAGAGAGTTTGACATGATTACTGGGTTATGGCATGATGGGAGTTCGAATAATGAGGTTAAAGTAAATAATAGGTTACAGAAAAAGTTTTTTGATGATAGAACAACTGTATACGCGAGTGAGTTAGAGGAGATATTCTTGACATATGGTGGGAAAGATGAGGACGAGGTGAAATTGGCTCTAATATACCTTATAGAGTTGGCTCTATTGGGCAAAGAGAAAAAATTAAAAATAGACACGGGATTATTGAGAATCATTGATGATTGGGCTACCTTCCATGCTTACGATTGGGGCGCACTTATTTTTCAACGTACATTATTGGGGTTGAAAAAAGCATTGAACAAGGCAAAGGGAGAGAAGAAAGGCACCACAGAGAAATATAATATAATGGGCTTCCCACTTGCGTTGCAGGTACGTTAATTATCTTACATAAAGTTGCTTTCGTTTAAATTAATTATATTACATAAGTATTTCTTTTTTTTATTATTATGGATTATAGGTATGGGCATATGAGTCAATATCAACCATAAATGGTTGTGTTGCAAAGAAGATAAATGATAATGTTATCCCCCGCATGCTAAGGTGGTCTTGTTCACAATCTCCCAATGCTAACATTATTCATAGTCAAGTGTTTGATCAAAAAAAGGTATACATAATCACTTTCACTTTCTTTCCTTTTATAATTAGTGTTATGTTTATCGTATTTCCCTTTTGTTTTTTTCTAGGTGAAAATATCAACATTCATAGAGATGACAAAGGAGGAAAAGAACTTTATTAAAGTCATTACTAGTGAACCACCTCCCAAACCTTGTCAATTGAACCTCAATGAAGATATTGTTCCATCAAATGAAAAGGTGTCAAGCGAGGAAGAGTCCTCCAAGGAGAATGCATCGAATGAAAAATGCAAGGCGAATTCAGTGTCCTATGAGGAGTTTAGGAGGCTTGAGGCTCGTGTCCTAGTGTTGGAGGAGGGATTGAATATTGTAAAATCTGACGTCTCAGAAATAAAGTTGACCGTCTCAGAAATAAAGTTGATGCTATCAACCCTCTTAAAAACGAATGGAAGAGTAGATAATGTATGTAATTTTAATATTATTTTTTATAAACGTGTATATTTGGCTAATATTTATTGGTTAATGCAGGCCAATCAAGAAAAGGATGTAGAGAACCAAACTTCGGGCCAAGCGAAATTGACTAAGAACCAGAAGGAGGAGGAGCATGAAGATGTTGAAACTGGAATATATCGGCTAGCAACAACTTTTGATGAAATAATGATTCCAGTGTGTCCATCCAATATGCTTGAGGAAGTTCAAAAAGAGGATGAAATGTTGAGTACACCCTAGTGGTTAAAGATGCATACGGATGAATATGAGGAGGTAAAACATCTGACCACACACGAGGCTAATGCCCCAGTGGTTGACCTCCTGACCGAAAGTATTCCATCAGAATATGAACAGGAGTTGGATGTAATGGAGATACCACCACCCCCAGCTATTCGTCAATACATTCGTTCTGCACGTAAAAGGTGTGCGAGTGTTTATCTTAGTACTCCATTCACAACCTTCAGTAAACGGCTGAAAGATTTAAATAGTACTCAAAGTTTGAAAGATGATCCAAATGTCTACGATCCCATGCATAAAATACCAACGACTGAATTGGATAGGCTTAGGCGATGGATTTATGACAAGACTACGGACAATGATCTATGTGACACCATCGCCGGAAAAAACCAAAGGAATTTTTTAAGGATTTGTTTACGTGTCGAAGGTAGCTAACAGATGAGGTAAATGATTTTCACTTTAATATTGACTTCTACGTGGATTTGGTAGTTGTTTTATCATTGATAGTAACTACAAGTTTTTCCTTTTTTTTTATACAGCATTTAGACACTGTTTTCTTATTCATTCGGTTGAAGCTTCGGATGAATGAAAATTTTTGCAAACAGAACTTTACGACTATGGACACTGTTTTCATGGTATGTACATTTAGATAAATGTTATGGTATGACATATTTATTTTGATGTATGATTAGCATATTCACTAGTAAATGTTATGTGTATGTAGCGCCACATAGTAGCAAAGTGGACTCTATACCAACAATGTCTCAGTGAGAAGCGTGCATTTGATTGGCAAGCTGAACATCGGTTGATAGATTATGTACTAGGAAATAATACTGACTTCAAAGAAACAATTTTCTCGCAGTCTAAGATTGCGAGAAAAAAAACAGGAAGTCACAATATAGGCCTAATTTGTAACCCAATTGACAGTTCAAGTCATACAATAATAATGAAATTAAATTCTTAAACATCTCATGACGTACAACAAGTGTATTTTGTTCAACTCAAGAAATCAAACGCAACTCATGTAATATAAGAGTTTACATTAATCTCGTACAATTGACTTTTCGGTATATGTAATAGGATTACGACATGTCAATCTATTGTGACCTTTTTTCCCACATCTACCGCATTTGTGCAATTTAAGAGTTTCCCCAACTGATGGTATTCTCTTTTTCTGGCGTCGACCAACTCTTGCCACGAACTTTGGAGGTAACACCTTTATTTCCACAAAGTCGGCTGGTGTCTTCCACTCCGAGACATTTCCAACTGGAAAAATAAGCTCTGCATATTCAGACAACAATAATTCATTAGTATAATAACGCTCACATAAAGTGTACACATTTATACCCCGATTTCTTGCTGTAGCAATTGCGTGTGCACATGGTAGTTGGTCTAGTTGAAACTTCTTACAACTGCACTCCCGAGTATGAAGGTTAACAATATCCTGCTTATCTACATCCTTCACGTGAAACTGATAACAATCAATTGGTTCAACCTTCATTGTTAAAGATTTATCTGAACTATTTTGTACAATTTCTTCTGCCCATTTCGTCAAAGTGCTTGTAACTTTTGAAGCTTCGGTTCGACGCTCCCAAAACCATCTTTGTAGCAAAGCTCTGACATGTTCAACGAATGAAGCAATCGCCAATTCTCTGGGTTCGCTCAAAATAGCATTCATGCACTCTGCTATGTTCGTAGTCATCATGTTGTATCGCTTTCTTGGACAATGCATACGTGACCAATGTGGAAGTATAAATTTCTTCTAAATACTTTCCTGCACCATTATCAAGTGCTAGAATGCGACCCCATGACTCTTCAAATTTTGACTCACGGTATGCTCTTGAAGCATTATAAAACAAACAATCTAATGTTTCGCTCTTGAACTTAGTAGTTAGATTATTTCTAATGTGTTTCACACAAAGACCATGACATGCAGTGGAAATACAGAAGCAATTGACTTTGCCATGCTACTATTTCGATCTGATACAAAAACTAAATCCTTAACTTCACCTATTGCACCTTTTAACTTTTCCAAGAACCATTTCATTGAATTATCAGTTTCTCTATCAACAATTCCAAAGGCGAGGGGAAAAATTTGATTATTACCGTCTAAGCAAACTGTAACGATCAACTGACCCCGATATTTGCATTTCAAAAATGTTCCATCCATAACTATAACATGACGAATGCAATTTAAAAATCCTCGAACACAGGGACCTAGCGCCATAAAAAGATATTTAAAGAAACCACCTTCTTCAAGTTCAATGTCATAAAATGTACCTGGATTTGCCAATTTAAGTGCTTCACCATACCGGAGCAATTGATTATATGACTCTTCTGGTGATCCTCGTACTCGCATATATGCAATTTCTCTAGCACGCCATGCTTTTTCATAACTCATATTTATACCATAATCTTGTCTCGTGTCTTCTATGATGTCACGTGGTTTATATTGACGTCTAATCCCACTAAACCTTGTTTTTATTATTTCTCCAACTACCCAAGCTTTTGCTTGTCTATGATCGTGATTCAAAATATCAAGTGAACATGAATGAACGTTTACATACTTAGAAATCTTGAATATGTCAGATGAACCTTTCAATCTCACTGCTCGTAGTCTCCAATTACAGTTCTCACGATCAATACACTTGACATAAAGTACATCCTTCGTAGACTTATTTACTCTAAATTCAAAATTCTTTTTCATTGTCATGACACTTAATTTCATGGACAATTCCTTCTTGCCAAAAAATATTTGTCCTACTTCCAACTTGTTATTTGTAGAGCTTTCTTCCGACCACTCATTTTTTTTCTCCCATCTCTTCTGGTCAACTGATGGACATTCAACGTCACATTTTCTTTTATGATCTTCTGATGTACTTATTTCTCGTGGGATGTCATTTGACTCATAATTAAAATTCTTAGCATCATGAAACTCTAATTCATATGATTCCCATCTAGTGGTCTCATTTCTGTCACCACTCAAACCACCTTCAACTGCATTTCCATCTAATGTTGAATTCGATGCACGAGTCAAAGCGTTTGTATTTAACTTCTGAACTTGATTACTCCCAGAAATAGATTTGTTACCAAGTTCAACAACTTTAGAAATTTCAACATGTAAATCTTTGTTCCTAGGTTCAAGTGAGATGTACAATGGGACTTCAAACATATTTTCACCTAGAAGATAAAAATTCAAATCACGATCATTACTTATCTCAAACAGAGGAACTTCCTCTTCAAATTTTACCTCATATTTGCATCTTATTTTCATATCAAACTCTTTAGGGTTGACTTCTGTGAGGGCATATAGTTCAACCACTAAATCTTTGTGTGAGATTTCCTTACTTACAACAACACCTTTCAACAAGCCTCCTTCATATTTTCTTTGTTTCTCATCCCATACTCCACCAAAACGAACTAAAACACGAACTTGAGTCATCTTCCAATTACCACAAAATCTTTAATTCCTACAAAAAAAAAAAAAATGAGGTTGACCCTAATAGGAATATTGACATTTCAATTTTTCATTGAACATACTTACAACATTGTGCAAGAAAAGTGTAATCAAACAACAAACAACATGTTTCATCAACATTCTCTTAAAAAAGGAAAAAAAAAAAACGTTCTTATTCTACCCAAGAGAGGTATTAGCAAAACAAAACAAACTAAAACTAAACTATGAAGAAAGTTTCTTACCGTCTACCCAAAGAAAGCCCTCGGATTGTTGGTTCAAGCCCTCGGATTGTTGGTTCAAGCCCTCGGATTGTTGGTTCGTGTGTGAGAGAAGAAGAAAGATATTTGTTGTCGCTTGATAATCGACCATCAATGGAGGAAGAAGCTCATGCGTGAGAGAGGAGAAATATGCCGAGAGAGGAAGATCATTGCGTGAGAGAAGGAAAGAATGAAAGAAATGGGTTTGAAGTAAAAGTCGAGGGCTGAGTTCTTGCGTGAGGTTTGAAGTAGATGGGGATTTTCATTAAGGGTAATTTAGTAATTTCATAGTCCTAAAAATCTCATTTCTCTTCCAATTTAAAATGAGTCCTATTTCTTTTTAATGCCTTTCTTTTTGTCCTATTTTTGTCAATTACCCATAGAAGTCCCAATATCATCAGAATTTAAATTCAAAATCCATGAAGGAAAGTTACTACTCCAACTACTAGATGACTTAACGGCATGGGCTTTTTGGGCATGATGATGGGCCAAAAAGTTACGTCTTCTGGAACCGTGAGTCACTGCCTGAATTTGAAGATTAGCCATCAACGCCTTAGCTTCCTCGATGAAGATGGATAGCTCTGTGACATCGACTTCCCGCCCTTCAAGCTGATGTACCACCTGCACTGAGTCAAGCTCGATAATCAGCTTGGGAGAGGAGATGGGAATCGATTTCAGACCTTCCACTACAGCTAGGGCTTCCAACCACGCCACTTTCCACTGCCTCACAATAAATCCGAAGCCTGCACTTATCGGAGTTCCGTCGCACCGGTGAAGAATCCAGCCGATGCCACCACTTTTCGTTCGATCACACCACGTCGCGTCACTGTTCAGCTTCCAGAGACCTGTCGGCGGGGGCAACCACTTCAGCGGGAGAGTCCCGTCGCTTGGGACCATTGTCTGTGGGCCGCTGTCTTCGTGCCGGTGAGTCCTTTTCGCTTTAATAATCGAACTAATTGCTCTGTCTATCTGATGGCTGATTCTATCTTGGTTGGGCTGGTAGTTATTGTGCAATATATCGTTCCTATAACTCCAAATTTGCCAACACATTATCAAACTCCTCTGCATTTGGTCCTCATCCATGCCGTCTCCTTGTTGTCCCTTCCAAAAGCTTTCACAGAAATCAGCAGCTGCCCATCCACTCCTGTCCACAACATAGATGTCATTAGGAATAGTTAGAAATTTTGGCCACAAACCTTTTGTGAGCTTGCATTCCCAGAAAAGGTGGCTGGTTGTTTCCGACTTGGACCTGCACAGAAAGCAAAGAGGATTAATTTCCATTCCCCGTTTAATCAAATTTGTACATGTTAGAAGGATATCGTTATAGATTTTCCATCCACAAACTCTGATCTTTGGGGGAACATTTGTCTTCCAGAATCTTTTCCACATTGTCTCTTTATACTGAGTAGACGACAAGGAAGCCTCTGAAGAGTTTTGTAGTTTAACTCCCAATCTGTAAGCGCTCCTGACCGAGAATATCCTTTTAGGATCGAGGTGCCAAATAATCTCATCCATTCTTTGCCTAGGACTGATCGAAATGTTTAAGATTGCATTTGCATCTTCCTGAAGGAACAATTTTCTAACAAGCTCCTCTCTCCAAACTCCTGAAGGATGAATTAGTTGAGTAACCGAAAATTGGGCGGCGTTCCTGTTGACTGGAATAGGTTTTGTAGACCCTTCCCTTGGAATCCATGGGTCCTCAACCGCCGCTACATTGATGCCATTGCCGATGCGCCATCTGTACCCCTGTTTAAACAACTCTCTCCCCCAAACAATGCTCCGCCAAGTATATGAAGAATTGTTTCCCACTTCTGCCTTAAAGAAAGTTTCCAGTCTTAAAGTAGCGACCCTTAAGAACCTTTATAAGAAGGCTCTCCGGATGTCGGATAATCCTCCAACTCTATTTTGCTAACATGGCTTGGTTGAATATGGTTAGGTCTCTAAAACCCATACCACCATTGGATTTATGGATACAAAGATTTTTCCAGCTGCGCTAGTGAATCTTCCTTCCTGATGACCCTGATCCCCACCAGAACCTCGCACACATAGAGTTCAATTCATTAGTCAAAGATAAAGGAAATTTGTAGGAATAGCTTGAGCCACAGATTTGATAAGGATTTCCTTCCCTGCTGCAGAGAAGAATTTGCCTTTCCATCCTTGCAAGACTTTCCAAACCCGATCTTTGATGTTGCTGAAAATCTCCTTTTTGTTACGCGCATTCTGCGAGGGAAGGCCAAGATATTGTCCCAGACCTTCAGTATGATTAACCTGCAAAATCTCCATAATCTCTTGAACCAAAGTCATATTAGTATTCGGGATGTTCATAAAATTGGATTTATCATAATTGATTGTCTGGCCAGACGCATTCTCATAGACATTAAGAATATTTTTAATATAAATGCAGTCAGAAATGGAAGCTTTAAAAAACAATAGACAATCATCAACATAGAATAGATGAGATATACTAGGACAGTATTTATTAATACGCAAACCTGTCACCTCCTTTCTCGTCTCTGCATGATGAAGGAGCCTAGACAAACCTTCTGCACAAATAAGAAAGAGATAAGGGGAGAGGGGATCTTCTTGTCGAAGCCCTCTATTAGGAGAGAAAACCGCTCTCGGAGACCCATTCAAAAGCACTTGATATTTAACAGATTCAACATATCTTATGACAAACTCAATCCATCGTCTGTAGAAATCCATCTGACCCATAATATTCCGAATATAGCACCACTCCACCCGATCGAACGCTTTGCTCATGTCTAACTTAAGGTCAATCACACCTTTCCCTTTTCGTTTATTCTTAACCGCGTGAATGCATTCAAAGCCAAGAATAGCATTATCCGTAATCAGCCTGCCTGGGACAAATGCTGACTAGGGGAGATAATGCTATTCAAAACTACCATTAACATAGTTTCTTAAATATTGATGTGACGAATGATTAAAATATCTAGGGAAAAATACACTTTTAGTCCCTGAGGTTTGAGTTAGGTAACAATTTGGTCCCTGAGTTTTCAAACTTAACAATTTAGCCCTTGAGGTTTGGATTTCGTTACACTTTTGGTCCCTCCGTCCATTTTTCCATTAAACCCTAACGGATTGCTGATGTGGCACCATTTTTTTATTAAAAAATTATTTTTTTTTGTTTTTAAAATAAAATAATAATAAATTAATTAAAAAAATATATTTTTATTATTTCTTCTTCTTCCTTTTCTTCTCCATAACCCTTATCTTATTCTTCTCCATAACCCTACCTACCGCCGACAGCCACCCGCCGCCGGCGACCGGCTATTGCCACCGGCGACCACTGAGGTTTTTTTTTCCCTCTTTTTCTGCTTCTTCCCTACTCTTTTTCTTCCAACTCCAAAGTTTCTGATTTTTTTTTTTAAAAAAATGTGTTTCAGATCTGGGGAAGAAGACGTGATCGTCGGTTTCAGATCTAGGGAAGAAGACGCTACACATTTCAAATCTTGCCAGCGTCGACTTCAGGAGGTCGCCAGCGGTTGAAAACCCCAACCAAATCTTTCCGACAAAACCCCAACCAGATCTCTCTATCTCGCCTTCTCTTTCCCTCGCTGTTCTTGTCTTTCTATGTTTTGTCCGACAAACCAGATAACACGAGCTCGCCGTCACCAAATCGCACCAGATAACACGCCAACTCCTCAAACATACTGCCCGCTGCTGCAGACCCACAAGCTCGTCTTCGACCGCCACCAAATTGCACCCAACCCGATTTCTTTCCCTCTCGCATCACCACCAAATCGCACCCAGCTGCCACCAAAAATTGAAAGGAAGCAGTCCTCGTCTTCACCCGCCACCGAATCACACCCAGCTGCCACAAAAAATCGAAAAGAGGAGGGACCTCTGTTCACATTTCTATATCACAAAACTCCCTCAAAATCCCTCCATTTATTTCCACTCTTCCATCCTTCAAGACTATTCCTTCTCAATCGCCAATGGTGTGCTGCAAAAAGTCAAATCCCCTTGTCGTCCTCTTTTGACCACACAAAAATTGCTTTCTAATCTCCACTTCTCTCGGAGAAATTTCATCCCAATTCTCAACTTTGTATAAATAACAATCTCTACATGTTTCTTATTGTTAATCGACCGTCTACCTGCTTTTCTTTTGATTTTTTTGTAATAATCTCTACATGTTTCTTACTGTTAATCAATTGATTGTACATGGTTTTGATCTCTTGCTTGCTGCGGTTTTGATTTTCCCTGTTCTTTGAGATTTTCAGATGATTCGTTACTTATGAAATTTGGACGAACATGTCGAACATTTCGAGTTCGCTTTCTGAACTCTGCTTCACTTTCTTCCGTCTCACCATGTCTACCGTCGATCCTTGGCCCTTTTCTTGATCTCCACCACTGTTAATCAACGCCTCCATCGATTTTAGGTTTTTTTGTCCTCTTTCTTCTGTTCGATTTCCTCGTTTTTGGTCGTCGTCCAGAGCCAAGCCGATCGCCAGATTGTTAAGCTGGGGAAGGAGATTGACAAACAGAGCGAAATCGATCTGTTCGAGTGGAAGGAGATCATTGAGTGACGTACCGTTAGATCGCGAATCAGAGGAGAAATCCGCGGCGGTTTCGAAAGGTCACTTGGCCGTGTACGTCGGCCAGAACGACAGCGAGTTTCAAAAAATGGTTGTCGGTCGCCGGCGAGTGGCGGTTGCCGGCGTCCGATAGCTGTCAGCGACAGGTTGTTGGTGGGGTGAAGAAGGAGGACATTGGTGGCGGGGTGAAGAAGGAGGGACATTTTTTTTTAATATTGTAATTTTTAAAACTTATTATTAAAATATAATTAGTTTGAAACTTATTATTGAAATATTGCAGTTTTAAATTTTCGGTCAAAGGTCGTCTCTTCAAAGACGACCTTGAAACACGTGTCGCACGCCTTCTGACGAGACAATAAATTAAAAAAAAAAAAAGATTTTCGCAGAGAGAGACGACCTCCGCACATGTGTACATCAAATGTAGTGTTGGCTTTGTGGTCAGGGCGTGCGTTTTCTTCCTTTAATTCCCATGTTCGATTCCCAGCAGTTGTATCTTTTATTTTCTTTTTTTTTTTCCGTTTTCTTCTTTTTTCTGTTTCTAATTTTTTATTTTAAAAAATATGAGCAGTTTTTTATTTTATTTTTTTTCTGTTTTATTTTTTTTTTAGTTTCTAGTTTTTTATTTTAAAAAATATGAGCAGTTTTTTATTTTCGTTTTTCTTGTGTATCTTTTATTTTATTTTATTTTTCTATTCTTTTTTTTTTCATTTCTAGCGTTGGTATAAAAATAACAACAGTTTGATTTATTTGTCATATTTCTTATTTTTATTTTTCTTTTATCTCAATTAACTAAATTAAAATTTTGGTTATAATAATTTTATAATTCAAAATAAAAATATAAAGAAAATGGTATAAAACTGTTGATTTTTAAGTATATTTCAAAGAAAAATGAAACAAGAAAAAAGAAAATAAAAAATGCTCATATTTTTTAAAATAAAAAACTAGAAACGAAAAAAAAAAGAAAACAGAAAATAAAAGATACACAAGAAAAACGAAAATAAAAAACCGCTCGTATTTTTTAAAATAAAAAAATAAAACAGAAAAAAAAAGAAAATAAAAAACTGTTCATATTTTTAAAAATAAAAAATTAGAAAAAAAAAAGAAGAAAACGGAAAAAAAAAAAGAAAAGAAAATAAATGATACATCTGCTGGGAATTGAAGGAAGAAAACGCACGCCCTGACCACAAAGCCAACACTACATTTGATGTACAAATGTGCGGAGGTCGTCTCTCAAGAGACGACCTTTGCGAAAATCTTTTTTTTTTTTTAATTTATTGTGACGGCGTGCGACACGTGTTTCAAGGTCGTCTCTTGAAGAGACGACCTTTGACCGAAAATTTAAAACTGCAATATTTCAATAATAAGTTTCAAACTAACTCTATTTTAATAATAAGTTTTAAAAATTACAATATTAATAAAAAATGTCCGAAGAAGGAGGAGAGGAAGAAAGAAATTAAAAATATATTAAAATTAATTTTTTTATTTAAAAAATAAATAAAAATTAATTTTTTAATAAAAAAAATGTTGCCACGTCAACAATCTATTAGGATTTAACGGAAAAATGGACGGAGGGACCAAAAGTGTAACGAAATCCAAACCTCAGGGCTAAATTGTTGAGTTTGAAAACTCAGGACCCAAACTGTTACCTAACTCAAACCTTAGGGACCAAAAGTATATTTTTTCCAAATATCTATATCGATATTATGATTTTAATTTTGTATATCTACATAGGATATATAGATAAAATATTAAAAAAAAACCAACATATATTTCTGCAAGTAAAAAAAAATTATAAAAGTTATTGAAATTGATAGTTAATTTGTTTTCACTCCCAAACTAAGTTATAAATTTTCTTCTTGGTATTTATATATAAAATATTTCATGAGTATTTATAAAAGATATAAGAGACCTCGATTAAACTCTAATATCGATGTCGAACTTTTTCGTATATCAACATATCAAAGACATTTTAATCCTTTGGATGTGATAAAATAGTGATGATTTTGTACTATTTAAGCAAAAAAGAAGTAGTAAGTTAGCGGAATAAAATAAAAGCAGTTGCAAGTGTAACTATAAACTAATTTAGTTTAAATATGAGATAAAAATACCAATTTAGTTTAAAAATGAGATAAAAATGATAAAAATATGAATTTAACACCAAAGAAAAATCCATTAGAATGAATATTTTGATTGAATTTGGTTGTTTTTTGCCCTAAAGAGAGAGGGAAGGTTTAGAAATGCTAAATTTAAAAGAAAAAAGAAAACAAAACTCAAAAAACAGTATCAGAACTTCACAAGCTTCTGCTACACAACGCTAACGAATGCAGTTACAAACAAGAACCCACCGATTCTTGGTTCAATTTCGTTGATTCAAACCCCTTCTCCATTTCTCGTTTTGCTCATGTTTCATCTTCATCTTCATCTTCCTTATAAGTCTGCAGAAATCTGTATCGACGGTCATAGCTTCCGGCTGCTGAAGAGGAGTAGCTGGAGAAAGAGCCCTTTCGGAAAATGGCTGCCAATTTCACCGTTTACAATCACATTTCGTCTGCGGTTTATGGGGATTTCGTCACCCTGTGCTTGACTTTGCCTCCAAAGATCAATTCCGATGGCATTTGGGAATTCGTTTTCGGGTCTTCTGGTAATGCCAAGTCTTCTCCTCTGCCATTGTTGGAGCTTCAGATGCTGGTTATTTTCTCTGTCATCATGCTCCTCCATTTCTTCCTCCAGCTCTTCGGCCTCCCCCTCTTTGTCTCTCAAATGATTGTACGTTTCCTTTTTTATTTTTTTGCCTGCATTGCCATAGAATCTTTTTTTTTTTTTTTTGCCCTATTTGTATTTGTTGGTTGCATGTTGAATTTTAGTCTTAAACTTGCAGAGTGCATAAACTTTTACTTGGATAAGTACTGGGAATCTGGGATCTTCTTGTAATTTTAAACTTGCTTTTTTTTTTTTTTTTTTTTGAAGTATCGGGAAAAACAGATATATTTTCATGTGCATCCAATGAATTATTAAACATGTGCAGTACTTCTAGGACTTCAGAGATGTACTATATTAGAATTGGATATTTGTTAGCAAGGTTTGATTTTCACTAGAATTAGTGGGTTTAAAATGATTTCTATATTGCCTTTTGTTCATATTGGTGGCTTAATTTAGCATAAATAGACATAAAATAAAGTTGCAACATTTGTCTGAGTGTAAGTTTCAATGTGATGAAATTGAAAGTTTAAAGAAAAAGTCGATCAATGTTGCCAAGTTTTAGGAATACAATTTGATCTTTTCTCCCCATTTTGTATAATGTGGTTTTGTAAATTAGATTAATGTTTGAGTCTATATGTTCAACAAAATTTTAAGGATAGATAGGAAAAGATTGAATGTATTGTGAGGTCTAATAGTTTATGCTGAGGCTTTTGGATCTGATGATGATTTAGCTTTTCTTTTTCTCTGCTTCTTTTGTTGGTGCTTTGTTACCAGGCTGGCTTGGTACTTGGATCATCATGGAGAGGAAACTCCAAGTCATTTGACAAATTTAAAGATCATCTGTTTCCCATTGCATCTCAGGATATATTGGGTCTGGTGTCAGGGTTTGGTTATGCACTTTTTGTGTTTCTTATTGGAGTTAGGATGGATTTAAGTGTGGTTAAGAGATCAGGAAGACAACCCTTGATAGTTGGTATTTTATCAATAGTTATTCCTGCGATACTTGGCGCAATCACAGCATTTGGTTTCTCAAGAACTGGGGACAAAGAGGAATTCATTACCATGAAGTTCGTAGCAGCAAACCAATCATACACTTCATTTGCTGTTGTGGTTTTCCTGCTTGACCACCTCAAAATTCTGAATTCTGAAGTTGGTAGGTCGGTGCTTTCTACTACAATAGTAGCTGATTTGGTAAGTCTGAGTATCTCGTTCATTGCTAGCGTTGTTGAAGATTTTTGGAGCAATGGCCCTCTGAGTGCCTCAATGACTATCGTTTTGACAACTGGGTCGATTGGTGTTGTCATGTTCATCTTTCGGCCTGCAATGCTTTGGATTGTTCAATCGACACCAAATGGAAGGCCTGTGCAAGATGGATACATATGCATCATCATTCTGTTGGTATTTTTAACTAGTGTAACTTCTAACACTATGGGACAAACCGTTTATTTTGGGCCATTTATCTTGGGTTTGGCTGTGCCTGAAGGACCACCATTAGGAGATAGCCTAGTAAAAAAACTTGATGGCATTGTTACGTCGGTTTTTGTGCCGCTCTTTGTCACTGTTTCTGTGATTAAGGCTGACCTTTCATTCCTCAACTACAGTGGAGCATTTTTGGCTCATTCTACAACTTTGATCTTAATAACCACTATTGCAAAAATGGCTACGTCTATTGGTACTTGTCTATGTTTCAAGATGTCTTTCTATAATGCCTTGCCATTTGGCCTTATAATAAGCAGCAAAGGCATTGTAGAGCTTGCTGCCTGCTCTTACTTTTATGACAGTAAGGTAAGGCTTTACATAATATAGACTTTTATATATGTGACAATGAACTAAAAAGTAACTTTTGGTCCGTTTCGTCTGAAAATTTGCAGGTCCTGAATAGGCAGACTCTTGCAGTGTTGATTGTTGATATTTTGATTTTCTCAATTCTGATTCCGATGCTTGTGAAATGCGTCTATGATCCTTCAAGAAAATATACTCACTATCAGAAAAAGAACATTCTCAATTTGAAGCCTGATGCTGAGTTGAGCATATTGGGATGCTTTCATACACCAGACGATGTTCCTGTTTTGCTTAACCTTCTTGATGCCTCAAGCCCGACAGAGGAGTCTCCCATTTCCCTATATGCTCTTCACCTTGTAGAACTGGTCAGTAGAGCCA
Organism: Luffa aegyptiaca; assembly: GCA_017139565.1. Taxonomy (NCBI): domain Eukaryota; kingdom Viridiplantae; phylum Streptophyta; class Magnoliopsida; order Cucurbitales; family Cucurbitaceae; genus Luffa; species Luffa aegyptiaca. Next base: position 15,378,215 of record CM029403.1, read on the forward strand.
CCCCAGTTTTCATTTCACATGAGCTTCATGACCAAAAAGATTCATCTGAAGAGATGATCTCTGGTAATATAATCCAAATGCTTCGCAAGTACGAAAGGAACAATGAAGGTGTGGTGTCGATCGAGGTATTCACTACAATCGCCCCAATGAAACTAATGCATGAAGACATATGCACTGTAGCGGTTGACAAACTCACTTCCCTTATAATCCTCCCATTTCACCGAAGATGGACAAGAGAAGGACTCGTGGAATCAGAGGATAACACCATAAGGGCATTAAATTGCCACATCCTTGAGCGAGCACCGTGCTCGGTGGGAATCCTCATCGACCGTGGCCATCTTTCAAGTTATCGTTCATTTGAAAGTTCATGTATACCGTTATTACAGGTTGCAATGGTTTTCATTGGTGGTCAAGACGATAGGGAGGCATTTTCATTTGCTAGACGCATGGTTAAAGAGCTGAGTAGTGCTCAACTGACAGTGATCCGCCTACTTGCAGAAGATGAGAGCATCAGCCATTGGGAGGTGGTCCTTGACACAGAGATGCTGAACGACGTGAGGCATAGTTTTGTTGGCGGTGAGTCGTTCAGGTACATAGAAAGGAGAGTAGATGAGGGGTCAGAGACAGCAGCAATAGTAAGGTCTATTGGTGATGAATTTGATCTTATAATAGTTGGAAGAAGAGATGGGGTTGAATCTCCACAGACTAAAGGTTTGGTCGAATGGAATGAGTTTCCTGAACTTGGAATCATTGGGGACATGCTTGCCTCTGCAGATTTACAGTTTAAAGCCTCCACCTTGGTGGTTCAACAACAGCAACAATGGTCTTTTTACAGGCAATGATCTTAACATGCTTGCCTCTGCTGATCCACAGTTTAAAGGCTCCATCCTGGCGGGGAAGTGCTAGATGAAGAAATGGCCCCTGAGGTTTTGGTGAACGATGGGGGTAGATTTTTTTTTTCTTTTTATTTAAATCTTTTCTGAAAATAAGGTTGATGGTGCTGGATTAGTTAATCAAGAGAGGGTAATGAATGGAGATTGTGTTGAAGTTTCTTCTTTTATCGTGGACGATGAGGCTGAATCGAGTAATGAAGAGGACAGCAAACCAGTTGCAGAGGACATCTCCAATGGATCCACGGACTCTGATGTTGGTTTAAGTGAAGAAGTGACTAAAGGAATCTTCTTCCATGGGGATGAGTATGAGTATGATGCTGATTTGACGGATTTAGAGATGGAAGAGTGGGAGGAGCAACAGTTTTTAAGCATGGAAAGTGATGGTTTGGATGAGCTTGAAGATCAATCAAATGTCAAAAATGAGGTTTTACCAGAAGAGACTGGTTTGCACAATGAAGAACTCATTGGATCTGGTGATGTTGTCAAAGATTGTAAAGGGGTGTTTTTCAGAACATAGAAAGAATTCAATGAAAAGAGTGGAGACTTTGAAGAACAGTTCTATATTGGGGATTCCGAGTTGAATCGTCATCCAAATTGGGAGGTGGAAGAGGCTAGCCAAGTGTCTAAGAGCTTAAATTTTGATCAACGTTCTTATTTAGAGGATGCATTTGATGAGGTGGATGCTACACAAGTTGTTATCGGGAGAACTGAAATTGAATATTTGGAGCTGATTATGAATTCTGAACTGGAAGCTGAAGTTCCAGAAACTCAATGTGTAATAGAGGAAGAAAGTTGATTGCCAGCTCCTCGACCATGATGTTGTCTTGCAATAGGAATCACTAGATGCCGATATCGATAATCAAATGCAAAATGAAAAACAACTTGATAGTACAAACCATGGAGATGAGGATGCTGAGGCTGAAAATTCAGGTCAAGAAAGTTCTAATAAACGTCTAGAAGCTCACTTGTCTGATGGACAATGCCAAGATATCTCTGCTACTGGAAACTGGCATTCTATTGCTGAGCAAGATGAAACTGAATCTTCCACAGTCCTAGAAATGACAGATACTGAGGAGCCTGGTTATTTGAAGACAGAAGAAACCCGTTTGAATGACAATAGCATCGTGCTGATCGACATTGTGGAGGGAAAAGATGGAGCAGATTCATCAGTAAAAGCAACAAATCATCCTGTACTGCAATTGATTCAAGCCAAGAACTGGTATCTCTCCAGCAAGAATTGGGAATTGACTCTAAAATGCAAGAGACTGTGTTCAGTCATGTTTGATGTCTGTAATTACAGTGTAAGCTATTGTATCAGTTTCTTCAAAGGATGTAATTTATGTGTGCTTGTGATGAATGTGTATTATCAAAGCCTTCAAACTCTGCTAATTTCATTACCCTTTTTTTCTTTTTAATTTCTTAATTCAATCATCTTCTTGTATAATTTTGTATTAGTGGCATTGAGAAATTTGAAGGGTGAGAGAAGATCTCGAGTCCTGCATTATTTACGTCTTGTCTCTTGAGACTCTGGCCAAGTTATTTGACAATCACACTTTCATCCTGAATTTCCATCAGCATTTTTCCTCATGTACTGCTTAAGAAAGGGTTAATTAGATATTGATTGTAATTTTCAAAAAAATTGAAAAAACAGAAACACTTGAAAATAATTGGAAAACACAACGTTTTGTTTTTATAGGAACCCGCCTGAGGCTCCGTTTCGGATAAAAGTAGTTAAGTGCATGTTTGGGAACGATTTTGAAATAGTCAAAACTATTTTTCTCAAATTCAAAATCACTCCAAAATATGTCTTTAATAATTCAAGATCAAGTTTGATAATATGAAAATTACGTTTAAAAGTATAAAATCAAACTTGAAATTGATTTTGAATAATTTAAAGTATGTTTCGAGTTGACTTTGAACATGAAAAAAAAGTGATTTTAACATTTTCAAAATCACTGTCACAAGAAAACATCTAAAGAAAATCACTTTTAATTACATGTTGATTTGTAAAATCTATTAAGGTAACTTTTGAGGCTCACTTCCCAAAAAATTTAAGGACTCTTCTAACCAACATTTCAAAATATCTATTTTATCTCATTTTAATCTATTATTTCATGTTTAAGTTTGAAATTCACCACATGCTCATTTACTTCATATTACAAGTTATTTTTCTAAAAACATAGTAGTCAACAATTATTTTAAAAGCCACAATAATTCCATACTACGCCTTAATAAAGAAAGACTTCCTAACTCACTTTGTTTTGGAATTTCTTTTAGGTTAAATTACAAATTTAGTCTATGAACTTTGATGTTTGTGTCTAATGTCTATTGAGTCATTGAACTTTCAAAATTACAAATTTAGTCCCTATAATTTTGAATTTTTAAAAATTCATAGATCTACTAGACAGAAAATTAAGGCCCCGTTTGATAACCATTTGGGCCCCGTTTGATAACCATTTGGTTTTTGGTTTTTGGTTTTGGAAAATTAGGCTTGTTTTCTTTAAATTTCCTCATCATGGTTTTCATTTTTGTTAAAGACACACTTGAATTCCTAACCAAATTCTAAAAACAAAAACAAGTTTTTGAAAACTACTTTTTTTAGTTTTCAAAAATTAGCTTGGTTTTTGAAAACATGGGAAGAAGGTAGGTGAAAAGCCAAAGATACTTAGAGTTGGGAGTGGTGTTTATAAGCTTAAAAACCAAAAACTAAAAACAAAAAACCAAATGGTTATCAAACGGAGCCTTGGTTTTTGGTTTTTGAAAATTATGCTTGTTTTCTCTCCATTTTCCTACCATGGTTTTCATCTTTGTCAAAGACATTTGAATTCCTAGCCAAATTCCAAAAACAAAAACAAGTTTTTGAAAACTACTTTTTTTAGTTTTAAAAAATTGGCTTGGTTTTTGAAAACATGGAAAGAATGTATTAGGAAAACAAAGAAATTTGTAGGTGGAAGTAGTGTTTATAGGCTTAATTTTCAAAAACCAAAAACCAAAAACCAAAAACCAAATGGTTATCAAACGGGGCCTAAACTTTTAGGGTTCCATTATTAGACATAAAATTCAAATTTATATATAATAGATAAATTCATTTTTTAAAATTTTGAAATTTTCAAAGATCCATTGGATAGAAAATTGAAAGTTTAGTGATGTATTTGACACTTTTAAGAGTTTAGGGACCAAATAGATACCAACCTCATAGTTTTAGGGACTAAACTTGTAATTAACCTCATATTTTTGTATATATTTGGTCCTTAAATTTTAAAAATTGTCTAATAAGTAACTTTTAATTTTGTACTAAGAATTTTATTTATAGTAGTTTTGTGAATTTTAAAAAATGTTGAATATGTTAAGGACCTATTTGACGCAAAATTGAAAATTTAGAAACTATTTTTTTAGTTCAAAATTGAAATTTTAGGCCCGTTTGATAACCATTTGGTTTTTGAAAATTATGCTTGTTTTCTTCCAACTTCCTTAGTATGGTTTTCCTTTTTGTTGAGCACACATTTGAATTCTTAGCCAAATTCTAAAAACAAAAACAAGTTTTTGAAAACTATTTTTTTAGTTTTTAAAACTTGACTTTGTTTTTGAAAACATGGGAAGAGAGTAGATGAAAAAAGAAATAAACTTGTGGGTGGTTGTAGTGTTTATAGACTTGATTTTCAAAAACCAAATGGTTATCAGACAAGACCTTAGATTTTTTTGAACTATGCTTGGTTTGACGAAACTTTAAAAACCTATTAAATTCAAAATTGAAAATTCAAGGATCTAGTAGACATAAAATTGAAATTTTAAAATTTTAAGGTTCAAGGACCTAATGGACAAAAAATTGAAAGTTATGGACCTATTAGATACTTGGTTTTATTAGAAGTTTAGTCATTGAACTTTGAGGGTCGTATCAATTAAGTCCCTGAACTTTTAAAAGTGTCTAATAGGTTTCTAAACTTTCAATTTTGAACCTAATAGGTTTCTGGACTTAAATGTCTAATAGGTTCATGAACTTTCAATTTTGTGTCCAATAGATCTATGGTACATTCAAGATTTTTAAAAATTAACCAATCTATTAGATATAAAATTAAAATTTATGCCAATTGGAACCATAAACTTTCAATTTTGTATCTAGTAGGCGTGTGAATTTTAAAAAATGTCGAATGAGTCAAGTTATTAGACACAAAATTGAAAGTTAAAAGGACCTATTAGACACAACAGTTAAAGTTGAAGGACTTATTAGATATTTTTTAAAGTTCAAAGACTTATTGGAAACAAAATTGAAAGTACAAAGACCTATTTGACACTTGTTAAAGTTGACACAACAATAAAAAGTTCAAATACTAAACTTGTAATTTAACCTAGATACTTTTTAAAGTTTAGAGACTAAATAGATAAACCTGGAAAGTTAGGAACTAAATAACATATTTTTAAAATTTAGAAACTATATAAAAACAACTCTAGATGTGAATACCTAATGAAAACTTATTAAAATATATGTATTTTATTTTTTTTGAACAGAAACTTATTAAAATATACTAACTAAGGGTGCGTTTGGAATACCTTTTAATTTAAGTGTTTTTAAATAATGCATTATATTATAAACATTTTGCATAAAAATGGTTTAAAATTTAAACACTCATATGTTTGGTTACACTTGTTCATAAGTGTTTTTATACCCAAGTTACTATATGCTTAACAACTCTTTTTAAAAAAGTTGCTTTCAAGTGTTTCTCTCAAAATGTATTATTTCTCAATCTCATTTTTTAATAAGTCATTTTTAGTGGTTGCCAAACACTATAATTTCTTTCAAAATGATTTTTTTTCAAAATTAAACACTTGAAAAGTTAAACCAAACACACCCTAAAAGAATTTAACAAAAGTTTTAATCACATCCCAAAACGTTAGAATTTATTTCCAATTAGTTCCTATCATTAACATAGTTCCTTAAATAAGTGAAGATTTGATACCAACTTATAAAGAAGAGTAGGTTAGCTAGATAAAATAAAAGCGATTGCAACCATGCCAATAAGAGCATAGCTCAACTGACATAAAGTCGTATTAATAACCACGAGGTCTGCGGTTCCAACATCCCTCCCCACATATTATAAAAAAAAAAAAGCGATTGCAACCATAAACAAAATTGGTTTAGAATGAAATTAGAATTATCAAAATCCATTAGAATGAAGATTTAGATCGAAGAAAATAAGAAAGGGGTTTTTAATTTTGTTGCCTTTTTTTTTTTGCCCTAAAGAGAGAGGGAAGGTTTAAAAATGCTAAAAATAAGAAAAAAAAAAAAAAAAAAAAAACTGAACTCAAAAAAACAGTATCACAACTTCACAAGCTTCTGCTACCCAACGCTAACGAATGCAGTTACAAACAAGAACCCATCAATTCTTGGTTCAATTTCGTTGCTTCAAACCAAACCCCTGCAAATCCATTCTCGATTTCTCGTTCTTCCCATGTTTCATCTTATCTTCATCTTCATTATAAGTCTGCAGAAATCTGTATCGACGGCCATAGCTTCCAGCTTCAGAAGAGGAGGAGTAGGAGGAGAAAGAGCCCTTTCGAAAAATGGCTGCCAATTTCACCACTTACAATGAGGTTTCGTCGGTGGATCATGGGCCTTTCGTCACCTTGTGCTTGAGTTTGCCTCCCAAGATCAATTCCGAAGGCATTTGGGGGTTCGTTTTCGGGTCTTCTGGTAATGCCAAGCCTTCTCCTCTGCCATTGTTGGAGCTTCAGATGCTGGTTATTTTCTCTGTCATCATGTTCCTCCATTTCTTCCTCCAGCTCTTCGGCCTCCCTGTTTTCGTCTCCCAAATGATTGTACGTTTTCCCTTTTCTTTTTGTTGCTGCATTGCTGTATATGTTTTTGTTGGTTGGTGAGTTTTGAAAGATTTATTTAATGGTGGATTTTGTGGATTGGTCTGGCTTAATTTCCAGCAAAGGCTTGATTTTCACAGGAATTAATGGGTTTATAATGATTTTTATGTTGGTTTTCGTTCGTATTAGTGGGTGAATTTAGCGTAAAAATTGCAACATTTGTCTAGAGTGTAAGGTTCAATTTGAGGAAATTGAAAGTTTAAAGTAAAAATTGATTTATCTTGCCAAGTTTAGGGGTAGTATTTGATCTTTTTCTCTATTTTTTATGATGAGGCTTTGTAAATTAGAATAATATTTGAGTCTAGCTGTGGAAATATTAAGAATAGATAGGAAAAGATTGAATGTATTAAGCTAATAGTTTAAGATAAGGCTTTTGGCTCTGACGATGATTTAGCTTTTCTTTTTCTCTGCTTCTTTTGCTGGTGTTTTGTTACCAGGCTGGCTTGGTACTTGGATCATCATGGAGAGGAAACTTTGACTCATTTGACAAATTCAAAGATGATCTATTTCCCATTGCATCTCAAGATATATTGGGTTTGGTGTCAGGGTTTGGTTACGCACTATTTGTGTTTCTTATTGGAGTGAGGATGGATTTAAGTGTGGTTAAGAGATCAGGAAGACAGCCCTTGATAGTTGGTATTTTATCAATAGTCATTCCTGCAATACTTGGCTCAATGGCAGCATTTGGTTTCTCGACGATTGGAGTCCAAGAGGAAATCAGTACCATGGAGTTCATAGCAGCAAACCAATCATACACTTCATTTGCTGTTGTGGTTTGCCTGCTTGACCACCTCAAAATTCTGAATTCTGAAGTTGGTAGGTCGGTGCTTTCTGCTACAATAGTAGCTGATTTGGTAAGTCTGAGTGTCGCGTTCATTGTTAGTAGTGCTGAAGATTTTCGGACCTATGGACCTTTACCTGCCTCACTGACTTTCTTTTTCACAATTGGGTTGATTGGCGTTGTCGTGTTCGTTTTTCGGCCTGCAATGCTTTGGATTGTCCAATCGACACCGAATGGGAGGCCTGTGCAGGATGGATACATATGCATCATCATTCTGTTGGTACTTTCAACTAGTGTACTTTCTCACGCTATGTCACAAACCACTTATTTTGGGCCATTTGTCTTGGGTTTGGCTGTGCCTGAAGGACCACCATTAGGAGCTAGCCTAGTAAAAAAACTCGATGGCATTATTACGTCGGTTTTCGTACCGCTCTTTGTCACAGTTTCTGTGATTAAGGCTGATATTTCATTCCTCAACTACAGTGGATCATTTTTGGTTGATTCTACAATTGTGATCTTGATAACCACTATTGCAAAAATGGCTGTGTCTATTGGTACTTGTCTATATTTCAAGATGTCTTCTTATGATGCCTTGGCATTTGGCCTCATAATAAGCAGCAAAGGCATTGTTGAGCTTTCTCGCTGCTCCCTCCTGTATGACAATGGGGTAAGGCTTATAATATAGACTTTTATATATGTGACATGACAGTGATCTAAAAATTAACTTTTGGTCCATTTCGTTTGTAAATTTGCAGAACCTGGATGAGCAGACATTTGCAGTGTTGATTGTTGATATTTTGATTTTCTCGATATTTATGCCAACGCTTGTGAAATGTGTCTATGATCCTTCAAAAAGATATACTCGCTATCAGAAAAAGAACATTCTCAATTTGAAGCCTAACGCTGAGTTGAGCATACTAGGATGCTTTCATACACAGGATGATGTTCCTGTTTTGCTTAACCTTCTTGATGCCTCATGCCCAACGGAGGAGTCTCCCGTTTCCCTATATGCTCTTCACCTTGTAGAGTTGGTCGGTAGAGCCACCCCAGTTTTCATTTCACATGAGCTTCATGAACAAAAATGTTCGTCTGAAGAGATGATCTCAGGTCATATAATCCAAATGCTTCGCAAGTACGAAAGGAGCAATGAAGGTGCTGTATCGATCGAGGCATTCACAGCAATCGCCCCAATGAAACTAATCCATGACGACATATGCACCGTAGCGGTTAACAAACTCACTTCCATTATAGTCCTTCCATTTCACAGAAGATGGTCAAGAGAAGGATTCGTGGAATCAGAGGATAACACCATAAGGGCATTAAATTGCCATGTCCTTGAGCGAGCACCATGCTCGGTGGGAATCCTCATCGACCGTGGCCATCTTTCAAGCTATCATTCATTTGAACGTTCATGTACACCATTATTACAGGTTGCAATGGTTTTCATTGGCGGTCAAGACGACAGGGAAGCATTTTCATTTGCTAGACGCATGGTTAAAGAGGTGAGCAGCGCTCAGCTGACAGTGATACGGCTACTTGCAGAAGATGAGAGCATCAGCCATTGGGAGATGGTACTTGACACAGAGCTGCTGAACGACGTGAAGCATAGTTTTGTCGGGGGCGAACCATTCAGGTACATTGAAAGGAGAGCGGAAGAGGGGTCAGAGACAGCAGCAGTAGTAAGGTGTATTGGTAATGAATATGATCTTATAATAGTTGGAAGAAGAGATGGAGTTGAATCTCCACAGACTTCAGGTTTGATGGAATGGAATGAGTTTCCTGAACTTGGAATCATTGGGGACATGCTTGCCTCTGCTGATTCACAGTTTAAAGCCTCCACCTTGGTGGTTCAACAGCAGCAACAATGGTCTTTCCACAGGCACTGACTGTACATTGCATCCATTATTATTATTATTATTATTTTTTTTTGTGGTGTCTTTTATTTGTATCATAGTTTTAGACCATGTTCTGGATTTCTATTTTTGACCTTTTTTAAGTTGCGCTTGCCATTGGTCGCAATTTGGCCCTTTGCTGTTTCTTGAACTGGCAAGACGTGTATGTATGTATGTGAATACAAATCCATTTTCATTTTTCTACCTAAATAATCTTCTTATATTCGAATGACTTCTTGGCCTTCTTGAGCAAATATATTTTTATTTTATTTTTATTATTATTTTTTTGGTGAAGAAAGTGAATGACCATTTTCATTACCCTTCATGCTATCTACGTGATGGTATTCTTGCTTCGAACTCGTCCTGGATAGTTTATATTATATATATTAAAATTATTTACAATAATAATATTATTCTTTTATTATATTATATTACTTATAACACTTTATAAAGTCTTTTTTAATTCTTAATTTTTGGTTTATCGTACTGTTTTAGTTTATATTTTTTTCTTTTTATTTATTTATTTTAGATGTTTAATTTTATAATAAAAAGTGTTTAACATTTTTTAAATTAATTATTTAAATAAATATAATACTAACTTTAATATAAAAGTATATATAATTTTAATATATTTCTTAATTTTTAATTATTTTTTGTTAAAAAATAATTTAAAAAAAGAATAGAAAAACCAAGATTTTTCTCATGGAAACTTATCCCGAACGGGAACTCCTTGCAGACCCCGTTTCGAGGGTTGGGGACGGAGATGAAAACTACCGATGGGATGGGGAGTGTATCAGCGGGTCCGGCCCGCCCCGCCCCATTGTTACTCCTAACTCTATTCTTACCCCAAAAATTTGAAACGTTAGCGTAAAGACCACTAAACTGAACTAAAACAGGCCAGTTGTAGGGGAAAAAGACTGAGTACAAAAGATTCAAGATTAGAAAAGAAGATCGGAGTGCTATCATGAAGAGTGGCGTCTGCACTGGTGACTATTTGAGAAATTCCTTTTTTTTTCTATTATTTTTTAAAATTATTTTTTTAACAAAAATTAATTAAAAATAAGAAAATATATTAAAATTATATATACTTTTATATTAACTTTAGTATTATATTTATTTAAATAATTAATTTTAAAAATGTTAAACACTTTTTATTATAAATTTAAACATCTAAAATAAATAAAAAATATATATAAACTAAACATCAATAAACCAAAACTTAAGAATTAAAAAAGACTTTATAAAAGTATCCATTGGTGATATTTTCCGTTAAATCCATTGACAAAAAATGATGTGTTTTTGCATGTGTTCTTATTGTTTTTTACACGTACGTATTCAAATCTATTCACATGAGTAACAATATATATATTTCCGTCCATGAATTTAACGAAAAAAAAAAAAAAAAAAAAAACCTTCAAACGTAGTTTTGAAACAAATTTGAAACTTCAAACACTAAAATGAAACTTTTAAAAGTTTAAGGGTATAATTGAAACCAACACCATAGCCTAGGAGTATTTTTGATAATTTAAAATGAAAACGTTGCCGCGGCTGCCGCCGGGGCGCCAAGATCGTGAAGAACACCAAAGCAGTTATGGGGCCAGCCAGAATGGTGAAAACATCGTCCTCGTCCTCGCCCTCCCATCTTCAATCTTTTGTAATGTTTTTCCCATTTCTTTTTTTCTGTTTTAGTTCAGTTTAGTTGGTAGGGTTTCAAATTTTTGGCTGAGAACCTTTATTTCCTGTCAGCTTCGAAAAGAAGTCCAAGTGCTCTGATTTTTTAATTCGATCTCTTTTCTTTGTTATTTTCTCTTCAATTTCTTCTCTGATTTTGATTTTGATGATTTTCCTGGGAAAGATTTGATAGAATGTGAACTTTTAAGATCAAATCTTAGCTTCACAAGGCTCAATTAAGCTCTAATAACATTTCAACTTCTAACAAATCTAATAATTCTCAAACTCCCTACAAAGTAAAACATCTCCATCAAACATACACTTTGCTCAATAACAATCTAAAAATAACATAATAAACTATAACGCGAACGCCACAAAATACCTTGAATACTAAAAGAATTAGGGCCCGTTTGGTAACGTTCTCGTTTCTTGTTTTTTGTTTCTAATTTTATTAAGAAATTTAAGTATTTAATAACTATGTATGTTTCTTGTTTCTCATTTTTTAGAAACACTCTCAAAATTTGTATAGAACTTTTGGGAACAACTAAAACTAGTTTCTCATTTTTTGTTCTTGTTTCCAATTTTTTTCAAACATAAATAAGAATATAGGTTTATTATTATTGAATGTATAGGTGTTAAGGTCATGAAATTCTATTTTTCTTTATTAAAAATGAAGAAACGGAAACAAAAAACGAGGACGTTATCAAACGGGCCCTTAGAGACCGCCTAAACTAATATAAAAAAGAGGATTAAATGCTTGCTCGAAAGGAGTTCAAATCTACAAACAGCCCCAAACAGATTAGCCCAAACAGCCCCAAACAAATTAGTCAACTTCACAACTTTTTATAACTTCTAGACTATAATAATCATTATAACCAACTCTATGTCCCAAACAGTCTCTTAGTATCATGAATTCTCAAATTTCTAGGGTGGAGGTACATAACTAAATGGTTATTAAACTCTTCAAAGTTTAAAAGTTTATGAATGTATCGAGCATATCTTAAGATAAGTTTTTAATATTTTAATTTTGTTTCTTACAAATCTTTGAACTCTCTTTTATATTCTAGTATCCTTATCCTGTGTAGATCCATATGACATGACCCCAAACTTTTCAGAACTATATAGGAAAGTTTTGTTTTTAAAAAAGCATTAATAATCTATATTAATATAAGATTAAATATGCAACGAGTTAGTTTGGCTAGCCAAATGTAATAGAATTTTACCTTGTATGATACCAATTTAGATATTAATTATTTTTTTGCCTTTGTTTTATAGTAGTAACTACTCTAACTAATTTTAATTAAAACTTTAAATTAATTTTATTATCTAATTTGTTAGCCCCAAAAATATATTATCTAGATTTGTCTCCCTGCAAAATATGTTATTTATATGCCAATTCTTGCCTATCTTTTTATCCCTTTGCTAAACACCTAAACTTATGGAAAATAGTTTAAGTCCCGTTTGATAACCATTTTGTTTTTTTGTTTTTTTATTTTTGAAGATGGTACTTGTTTTCTATAATCTTCTTACAATAGTTTTCATTTTTGTTAAAGAGACATTTGAGTTCGTAGCCAAATTCCAAAACAAAAACAAGTTTTTGAAAACTTTTTTTTTTTTTTTTCAAAGTTTGACTTGTTTTTTAAAACATAAGAAAATGTATATAATAAACAAAGAAACTTGTGGGTAAAAATAGTATTTATAAGTTTAATTTTAAAAAACAAAAACAAAAAACGAAATGATTATTAAGCAGAACCTTAGTTATTAGAATTGTTTTAAAATATAAAGAGTAGATAAATACAAATTTAAAACTTGAGAGATTCATTTTTCAAGTAAACATTTCATAAATCATCATGTGATTATTTTAAATTAATGAAAAAATTATATATTTAATTTGGAACTAATTACAAATTAATGTGTGTCTCCAATTAAATTAAATTAAATTAAATAACATTATTATAAATGTGAAAAAATCAATTAATGTCATATGTCTATCTTTTGCAAATTTCCAATGAGATTGTGCAATGTTATAAATTAATCCAATCAAAATTTGTCATGTCTGCATGATGACCTGAGTTAATCCAATCAGATTGTCTCAGTACAACCTAAATCTAGAGGAGGTCACGTCTCATTTTGCATATTCACATGGTTCAAAATTTAGAAAATTTAGAGAAATTTTCGAGAAGATCAAAGACTTTTTAAGGTCTAACAGACTTTTTTAAAGACTTCTTGAGGATCGAAGTTTTGAAGATTCAAGTTCAAGATCAAGATCTTCAACAACCCTCGATTAAATTAGAGATTGTTATAGTACTGTATATAAGTAAAATCATGTATATTTTACACAAATTATTATTATTATTATTATTTTGAAATCCAGTATGAACATCTTTCAAGACTTAAAATTTACTTATTAAATTTGTAATATGACCTAATTAAAATACATAATTTCATAATTCTGTTAACTAAAATTTCTAGAGGACAAAAGAACATGGTATCACAAACATGCTAAAATACAGTAAACCATGTGCCAGCATGTGCAAATCCGTGACAACAACTAAGCTATTTTTATTTTTTATTTTTCTCTAAATCAGAAAAAAAAAAAAAAAAAACTAATGATCTAACATTATTTTATTAACGAGAAAGTGAGCATAACTCAGTAATAATTGACAGCTACCGATATATCATCGACCGAGAAGTCAAAGGTTTGAATCCTCAACCATCTTTAAATTTTGTTTAAAAAAAGAACCTCATTTTATTAATTATTTCATTATTTAAAAGCGTGGACGATTTTTCTTCGCATTAAGAATTTGTTTCAATTTAGTATTATGACACAAAGGAATGGATTGAATAACGTTCAAATATGAGGAAATGAGAAAAGGAGGTCCAAAAGAGAGGCACGAAGTTTTGGGCGAAGCCCAATCCTCAGCCTTGGCCTTGGTAGGTGGCCGAGGCCGAGTTCGGCCTCATCCCAAGGTCGAGGCAGGGATCAAAGCCAGTCCAACTATTCCTTCAACCCCCACTTTTCTCATTTTCATCTTACCTAACCTTTATTCAAGGAGTCTCTGTTTTGTCTAGTTTTTATCCTCTCTTAAAGGATAACAAGAAATCCACACACGAGCCAACAAAAGACGAGGTTATACTCTTAAATCGGGCTTAAGGAGCTTAACCTATAGCAATAAGTCGAGCCTGAATCCCAATTCAAGAGTGGGGACTTAATGTTATGGGTAAACCTGGACCACTCCGAAACGCAAGGAACAGACGAGGACAACGCAACACCAACCTGAAGACAGAACCAGGCAGCGAACCCTGGAAGAGAGTTGGGCCGAAGGGATTGGGCTTGGCCCAATCCCCTATCGGTCTCAGCCCACTCGTGTGGGTCGAGTTGCCTCTCCCTCCAGTTGGTTCTTGTGGTCCTAGGTCAGCCCGGTTCGACTTGGTTCAGTCCAGATTCGTCTTCAAACACCTAAAACCCTAAAAAGGGAAAATGTATAAAAACCCTTCTTCAACCTTGAAGAAGGGATCCGAAACTCTACTCTCTAAACTCTCCTCTTCCTCTTGCTTTGCTCTTCTTACGTTCTTCTTGCTGACTTATGCATCGGAGACGGTGTGCTAAGTATCACACCGATGTGCAGGTTTTCTGGTCTTGCAGGTCACGTCTTCTCCTTCTAAAACAAATTTACCGTGTCACATGAAGGTCAAGTGAGTTCTCCCTACCCGGATTTTGGCATCAACAATGACAATTCTTTATTCAAAGATAATAATTCGATATAAATATAATTTTATTTAATTCAATCATATAAATAGAACGGGATCAAATTAAACTTACAATAGTAATGGGTAGTTTATCTACCCACTGTATTTGACTTGAGAATAATGTTTTGATGATGATTTGATAAAAACACAAAAAAAAAAAAAAAAGAAAGAAAGAAAGAAAGAATTTTAATGGTATTAAAATTCACATTAAAATTGATTTTTGTTTATGATGATGATTTCCATTTTAATCATGACTGTTTTAGAATGGAGTTGAGAAATTTGTTTGTATGTTTTGAAAATTTTGGGAGAGTGGTCGGAACATTGGAATTTTTTTCAAACAACAACATTTGCTTATGTTTTTTTTTTAAAATTGTTTTTAAGGGTTTGGTTATTTTTAGTGATTTGTGAGTGTCAAAGTCAAAGTCACTTTAGTTTTAATTGCCTTTGTAAGAAAGGAAACGAATTGGAAAAAACAAACAAATGTTTACTATTGAATTTGGGGTAAGGTAAGATGATTTTTACAATTATATATAGGTAGATGGTTACTTTTTTTTGTTTTGTTTTTCTTTTGACAATTGGTAGATGGATACTTAACATTACAAAAGAAAGTCAATTTATTGAAAATAATAGTTTCTAAAAATACAAAAGTAGAACTCTATCATTTAATTCAACTTCAAGAAAAACTCATCATTTAATTAATTTAATTCAACAACTTGCCTGAGTATAGTTCAACTAACATAAAGTTTGTAACCTAGTCGAGGTTAGAAATTCAAATCCTCCCCCTCATATCGTTGAACTTAAAAAGAAAAAAATTCAACAACTCTATCGCTTAGAGATTTGATTAAAACTTTTTAATACTATAATTAGATATAAAATTACGAAGGGAATACCATTTAAAAAATTGACACTATTTCTATCAAGTAGTCTCTAATCTGGTAGATAATTCTAAATTTAACCCTTAATCTTTTAAAAATTTGTAATTAAATCATTATATAAAAAATATGTCAAAATTTGTAAAAGAAAAATGTTAGTCATGCTACTTCAAATAAATGTATTGTGTTGATGAATGTTGGTTGATTTTGTTGATGATTAGATTAGATTCATGTGTCAGCTAGGACAAATTATTTAATGAGACTGTCACAATGTGACTATCTCTCTAAAACTGTTGGATGTAAAATTTAAAATTTGCCTGCAGCTTCTAACCATCATATACAAAATTAATGTACTTTTACAATTTCTCTCTCAGACATTAACAGTACAAAACTACTAGTCTCATTGTGGCAACCTCTCCGAATAACTTCTATCAAGTAGAGTATTTGACAACATATTTATAAGTCCAAATATGTCAACCAAACAATAATTTAACATCGCATAACTTTTCGTTAACAAATTTCAATGCTTCATTTCATAAAACTACCAAATTGAAAAGTTTTAGGTTAAAAAACACTGTTGGACCCTAAGCCTTCATGAAAGCAACAATTTAGTTCATAAACTTTAGTATATAAGGGGTTGTTTGGGGCACTGAATAGGTTATAATAACCCCCGTTATTATAACCTATTCAGTGTTTGGGGCATCAACAAAAATAAATGGTGAGGTTGGTTATTTTTATCCCCAATTATTTTATCCATTCTCTACAGTAACCATCATTCAACCCACCAGATTATTCTATCCATTTTCCACAGTAAATATCTCATCTCTTCTTCCATGCGACTCCTTGACTTTTCCGATGACCGTCGGTCGCCGTCGGCCGGCGAAGTTTCCGGCGACTTTTCCGACGGCCGCCGACCACTTTTCCAACGACTTTTCCGGCGATCGCCGACAACTTTTCTGGCAACCATTTTTCCCCCCTTTTTTTCATATTTCTTCTCATTTTCATTTTGAAAAATATAAAAAATGAAAATAAAGGAAAAAAAAAGAAGAAGAAAAGAAAGAAAACGAGGAAACAAATTTTGGTCGTCGAAAAAATTGTCGGCAACAGCCGGAAAATTCGTTGAAAACGTCTGACCACTAAAATTAAAATAAAGAAAAAGAAGAAAAGAAACAAAACGAGGAAAAAATATTTGGTCGTCGAAAAATTTGTCGGCAACCGTCAGAAAAGTCGTTGAAAACGTCTCCGACATTAGGGTTAGAGGAAGAAGAAAATGATGAATATGGAGTTTGAGATTGAGGAAGAAGATGGAGATGATGATGGAAATGGATGAAGAAGATGATGAAGATGAAGTTGGAAATGGAAAAGGAGGAATAAGATGAAAATAATGGAGATGGAGGAAGAAGATAAAGATGATGAAGAAAATGAAAAAGAAGGAAAAAAGAAAAAGAAAAAAATAAATACTAAGTTGAGTTGATTTAGTACCTCCTGGACGAACACAGTTGACCCACCACTCCTCGACCAATGTGCTGCTTCACAATTATCTTTGCTTTCAAGAATTTTCTATCTATCTTTTGTACTCATATATTTCTAGGAAAAAATATTTTTGTGCCACCATGGTCGTGGCCCATAGAAGGCAACATTACCTCCCAGATGTATCTTTTTTTGTGCAACTTTAGGGAATTAAATACTAGGTTGTCTTTCTACATATATAAATATGGAGTTTTATTACATAATTTCTTTGTATATAAGCATTTACCATTTTTACGTTGAAAATACAGAAATGAAACAAATATGGTTTTCCAATATGAAATCATAAAATGACTTCTTTTGTGAAAAAATCATGACCCTAAAACAAAGAAAATCAACTCTTACCTTAGGTTATTTTTGTTTCCTTTTAAGTTAAACACATCATTTAACCTGTATACCCAATACTTTATTTTTTTTACAATTAAATCCAAACAATTTTTTATTGATATTTGCATAATATAAGATTTGACATACAAAGTTGTATGAGGAAAACAAACAAAAAAAAAGTCAAGAAAAAAACAGTCAACTTGAACCTTTGATTCAGAATCTCGTGTTAAACAAATCAGCACCCCAAACACAGGCTATTTTAACCCAGACTAAAATAATCTGCATCCCAAACACAGATTATTTTATCCCATACTAAAATAATCTGCACCCCAAACACAGATTATTTTATCCCAGACTATAATAATCTGCACCCTAAACACAGATTATTATAACCCCAGACTATTATAATCTCCAGATTATTATAACCACCAGATATTATAACCAATTCAGCGCCCCAAACAGCCCCTAAAAGTTTAGTCCTTGAACTTACAAATTTGTAACAATTGTATCCTATCGTGAAAAAATCTATCAAAATTAAATGAAGACTTTGTAGCTTATAAACCTATTGAGTTTCTAATTAGTTTGTTGATTTACCTTAGAAAAAAATCTCATTAAATCATTGTAACAATAAATTTCATGATATGGACTAAATTGTTATAAATTTAAAGTACAAAAACTAATTGATTATATTAGACTAAATTATAAAAAATATCTTTGAACTATAGGGTTTGTTTCAAAAATACCCCTGAACTTTAAAAAGTTTAAAAAATACCCTTGAACTTTAAAAAAAATGTTAAAAAAAATACCCTTATCGTTAAGTTTTGGATGGAAAACGTTAAAGTTTTAGTTTCAATAATACTCTTGAACTTTAAAAAAGTTTAAAAATACTCTTAATGGAAAATGCTTCTTCTTTCTTCTTCCTCTTTTTGGAAATTCTTCTTCCATGAAATTAATACAAAACTTTGCTTATAAAAGCTATGCATAACACAACACAAGATGAAAACAAAGTTTGAAATCAAGTTTTCTCTTTTTAAAAGTGTAAAGAAGATAAGTGGGGAAAAAAACATATATTTTTTTTTCCTTTTTGCTCTCTCTGTTTGTGTATGTTTTTTTAGAGAACGGAAACTTTATTAAGAGCGTATGTAAGGAACATACGGAAATAGCTACAAAAAGGATTCCCAATTTAAAGCTATAAGGGAAGCATCATAATCAGAAAAAACTTTAGAATTTGTAGCCCAAGAAGCAACAAGAGAAATCACGTCCTCCCAAAGTTAATTTTGGCTTCGAGCTTTCTCTTGAAATATGCGATTATTTCGCTCCTTCCACACGTTTTCTGTTTGTGTATGTTAGAGATAAGTAGTAGAATTATTAAACGACTACGAGTTTGGTTTAGTTTACCAGATTAATTAATCAAAAGTTTTATATATGATTTTGTTTTTATTAATATTTAAGAAGTTTTAGATTCATTATATGACAAGATTTTAATTTATTTTTCCTAAAAGACATATAGGGAAAGTTAACGCCAGTGTCTAGTGAGAAAAAAACAATATGACAACATTTTCATTTATTTTTCCTCAAAACTAATAATGGACAGTTGTTTGTAAGGAAATAACATTGAAAAGACTATCAACTACAAAATTAAGTCAAGAACATGAAATAAAAAAGTCAAGAACATGAAGAATTCAAGAATGAAACAAAAGTCATCTTCAAGCTTTAATTTGAGAATCTAGTTAAAGTCTTGAGATAATGTGTTAGAAACAGAAGAAAATGAATACATGGCAAATAAGTAAAAAAATAAAAGTTTTTCATTAAGGGTATTTTTGAATTTTTTTTTGAAAGTTCTGAGATGTTATTGAAACTGAAACTTCAATATTTTCCATAAAAAAAAAAACATAATGGTAAAAGTATTTTCGAACATTTTTTAAAGTTCAAGGGTATTTTTGAAACAAACCTCATAGTTCAAGGTATTTTTTTTATAATTTAGCCATTATATTATAAAGTCTATAGATTAAATCATTACAAAAATCAAAGTTGAGGAAGGTGAGAGACTAAAAGTGATTTTTTTTTTTTTTTTGAATAGTCGACAAAAGCATGGCTCAATTGATACAAAGCTTGTATTCTGACCAAGAGGTTGAAGGTTGAATCCCCACCCCCACATATTGTCAAAAAAAAAGTGATTTTTAACCAAAATGTTAACATAATGAGAGTAAATTTAAAAGAATGAGAAACAAATTAAAAATGATAAGAGTTTGGAGAAATTTTTTTTTTTTAATACAAATTAAAGTAATTTTTTTAGTAAGAAAAAAGCCAAAAGAGGAAAAAGTATTTGAAAACACATTTGCCAAACAAAAAAAAAAAAAGAAATTGGCACACCATAACCAACTTGGTTGTTTGTTCCCTTGAAGAAATGAAAAAAAAAAAAAGAAGAAAAAAACAGAGACTAAAAAGGCAATGGTATTAATGTCTGAAGAGTGAAGAAAAAGGAAAACAAAAAGAAATCCGAAATGGGCAGTGGGATTCCCTTTCCCACACTCAGATTTTCTTGAATCCTCACTTCAAAGTTCAAACTTTTCCCCAAAAAAGAAATCCAACTTTTCAAAATCTGCCCTGTTTCTGTGTTGTTTGGCTGCTGAGAAAATACTCTGTCTGCAACTTTCTGTTCCGAGAAAATCAAATGGGGAGAAGGGGAATGATTGTAGCTGTGATTTTGGTGGGATTGTGTTTGGGAATTGGGCATGGAACTGAGTGCGATTTGTACAGTGGGAAGTGGGAATTGGATTCGACATATCCGATGTACAATTCATGGGAATGTCCATTCATAAGAAAGGAATTCGATTGTCTTAAATATGGTCGTCCCGATCGCCTTTATCTTCACTTCAGATGGCAGCCTCTCCACTGCGATTTGCCCAGGTATTTCTCTTCTCTTTCTCTCTCTCTCTCTCTCTACGATTTTAAATTTCTTGTTCAAGTAGAAGGGGTTGGTTTAAACTTCAAATGAACGTTGAATTGCTGGGTTTGCTTTACGGAAAGTAGAAAGACTATTGTGTCAATTTGTTTTTCTTTTCGAAAATTGAACGGTTTCGATTTGAGTTTAGGATGATCATGAGACGGGATGGGGATGGGAATGGGATGGTACTTCTTGACTTAAATCTCGATCCCTTGTTCCATTTTTTTTTTTTTTAATTTGAGGAGTTGTATGGGGTCGGGATCGAGAAATTTTTAGATGTTTGCGGTGCAATGAAGTCGGTAGTTTTGCACCGTTGGACGTAAGAGAGAGAAATGGTAGAATATCTTGATTTTGTATTCAACTGTTATTAGGGACATATAAATTTGAAGATTTGCATCTGACAACTTAAAAAATGGGATCTCGTTGCATCGAAATACCTAATAATTTTCCATGGGATTTTTCGTATGGATAACCCTCTAAAATAAGCGGAAATGATAAATGTCTTACCTTTTTAATTCAAGGATATATGTCCTTTTGCGTCAGCATCTTAATAAAATTATCATTTTACTCTCTACCTCTCTCGCTACCCTCGTTCTCTCTCCAACCTCTCGCACTAGCTTTTCGCTCTCTCTCCAATTTCTTGCTCTCGCTCTTAAATGCACGTTTTTATATGGAGAGTAAAATGGTAATTTTGCTAGAATGATGACATATGTCCAAGAGAGCAAATATCCTTGAATTGAAAAGGTATGACATTTTTCATTTTGATCTCTTCAAATAGGTCATCCACACAATTGTTTCATTTTCCAGATGAGGGTCTCGAATCTCCCATTAGTTTTTTTTTTTTTTTTTTAAATAGGTTAAAAAGAAGATTAATTTTATATGGAAAATTGAGTATTTTATATTACTTGTGATTGAAAGATTTTTTTTTTTTTTTGAAAGAAAATTTAATGTTTTTGTTGATGATTTAATTGAAAATACTTTTTAACGAGTTAAAAAGAATGTCGTTTTCAAATAATTCTAAATGGAGATTTTTGAAACCTTATTGTTACTTGCACGTCTAATGTTATGGTACATTGGAAAGTTATTAAATTATTCACATGTCATGATTTTCGTAAAAGAAAAGAGAAAGTGGGTTTAAATAATTCTTAAATAAAGTCATCCAATTTTAAATTAAAGCAAATAATAGTTCTAATAAATAAGAATAATTATAATAATAGTAGTAGTAATTAGTAAACGGCATTTAAAAATGCAGTAGTTGAATATATTATCATCAAATTTATAATTTTCAAGAAACTAAAAATGATTTTTTTTTAAAAAGAAAACTGCCGTCGTTTTTAATTTTCATCCGTGGTCATCAAAATTGCTTCGGTGCGGTGTCGTTTTGTGTTTTGTTGATTTTGAATTTAAAGGCATTCATGTCGTGCCCTTTTGATATAAATTGTCCACTTTTATAGTTCACGAGATTGATGTTATTTATTTATTTATTTATATATATATATATATATATATATATTTTTAAGTTTCATTAAAATTTTAATTGTTTAACTAAAAGTTTTTCTTTTTTGAGGGCATAACTAAAAGTTTTAGACAGCAAAAAGAAAATCATACCAGAAATGATTGCCATACCCACGTTTTTGTTCTTTTTTAAATTAAAAAAAAAAAAAAAAGGAACTGAAAACATTTATCAAACAATTATTTGTTTTTCTTTTCTAAAATATAAGAAACAAAAAATAGGAAGGTTACCCAGTCCATCACTAACAATTTATTTGAATTTATGAATATATATATATATATATATTAGTAGTGAGGACACTAGTAAATAAATAATAATGTTTTAGTAATAAAAGTAGTAAATGAAACATATTTTTAAAGATTTTATATGACAAATTGTTATGAATATAGTTTTCCAGGTAAATTGAAAATTTGGTCCATGGTCTAAATATAAGTTTAATTTAAGACAGGGTTGAGAAAGATCACTTATTGTCATGTCTAAAATTTTTAAAAGAGATAGACAACATTTTTTTTTTATGTTTGGGAGTGATTTTGAAATAGTGAAAATCACTCTGAAACATGTCATGAATAATACAAAATCAATTTTGATGATATGAAAATCACATTTAAAAGTATAAAATCAAACCTAAAATTGGTTTTGAATAATTAAATGTGTGTTTTGAAAGAGTTCCAATCGAAAAAAAGTGATTTTAGTCATTTCAAAATCACTCTCCAACATGGACTTAATCTCTATGATTCTAAACTAGAGATGTCCTTGATTGGGGACGAGAATGACTTCCACTTTTAATTTAATGAAAATTGTGTAAAAAAAATTAAATTACAATTTCTCTCTTGTATATAAGATATATTCTAACTTTCAATGTTGTGTATGGTTTTTAAACTTTAATAATAATATTTAATAAATCTTTAAACTTTCAATGTCTGTATTTTAAGTTTCTTTATAACTTTTAAACAACATCTAATAGACAATAACATCTTAAACTCTCAATTTTGTATTTAATAGATATCATAAACTTCAAGTAACTAATCTCTAATACGTCAAAGATCTATTAGATATATATAAAATTGAAAATTAAAAACCTTATTAGAGACAAAATTAAAATTTCATATACCTATTAAACATTTTTTTTTCTTTCTTTTCAGATACCTATGATATATAACATTGAAAGTATAGAGAGACGTACTCATCAAATACTTTTTAAAGATCAAATACCTATTAAACACCATCTTCAAAATCCAGAGACCAAAATTTCGCAACTTATCCTAGAAAGATGGTTTTTTTTTTTTCATAAAGAAAATCTTTCTAAGAGGATGAATTATTAGTCTAATAATGTAACTACTTTGGAATGATAAACACAGATTTGATGGGGAAGATTTTCTAGAGAAGCTTAGGGAGAAGAAGATAATGTTCATTGGAGACTCCATAAGCATAAATCAATGGCAATCACTTGTATGTTTGCTTCATGCTGCACTTCCTAATTCCACCATCATTCAACAAACCAATGACACCATTCGCACTATCAAATTCCAGG
The DNA here is from genome assembly GCA_017139565.1 of Luffa aegyptiaca. Taxonomy (NCBI): domain Eukaryota; kingdom Viridiplantae; phylum Streptophyta; class Magnoliopsida; order Cucurbitales; family Cucurbitaceae; genus Luffa; species Luffa aegyptiaca. The sequence continues at coordinate 15,401,790 of CM029403.1, forward strand.
TTAGTGCATCTCCCAATATCTACATTACATTTTTTTCAACCCTTCACTATATTTTTGCAATGATTATGGTTAGAGAGAAAATTAAAGAAAGTAAAATTAATTTTTTATACTTTTATGCTCCCAACTTTGTGGAGATTTTTAATCCTCGTCCCTACCCATTCTTCGATTCGAGGAATCAAGGCCGGAGTCAAAAAAACTATGTTTGGGAACTGGTTTAATTTGTTCAAGGAGATATCTCTTTTTCTTTGTTTTGTAAGGGTTTTGGTTAATTTAACTCGGCATCCATTTCTCTATTTTTTAAAAAATCCAATTCAATCTTTAATATAGTCCATTTAGTTGATATAATAAAGCAATTTAGAGGTCCACACATGTCATTTACTTTGAATGTTAAAAATTATAAATGTCTTGTAATGATAAGGATATATTTTGAGGAGTGAATTGAAACTTTTAAAAGCAACTAAGTTAATTAATATCTTTTTTTTGAACCTTTTGTTTTGGTTCAATAAAAGATGAGGTTGAAAACCTTCAACTTCGAGAAAGGTTGTAAGTGTCTTATCTACCCAACAATACTCAAGCTGAGCTAAAACATTTCCACATCATGAATATATGATTTTCTTGTTTCTTTTTGGACTTTCTCAGGAATATGGAACTTCAGTGATGCTATTTCTAAGTCATTACTTGGTGGATATTGAAGAGGAAGAAATTGGGAGAGTTTTGAAGCTTGATTCACTTAAAAGTGGTTATATATGGAAGGACATGGATGTTTTGATCTTCAATACTTGGCTTTGGTGGTATCGTCGAGGACCCGGTCAACCGTAAGTTTCAAACTAATGTTTTTTTTTCTTTTTTTTGAGTTCGAGAACATTTGAAAGTAAGAGGATTCGAACCTCTGACCTTTTGATCCAGGGTATATGTCAATTACTGCTTAACTATGTTCACTTTGACCAAACTAACTTACTTACATCCTTAGTCTTTCTCTCTTGAAAAGCTTAACGGATTATGGTATATATTGTAAATTGTGCAGATGGGATTACATTCAAATTGGCAATGAGACAGTGAAGGACATGGATAGAATGGAAGCTTTTCGCCATGGATTAACAACATGGGGAAATTGGGTTGATTCAGAAGTTGACACAAACAAAACCAGAGTGTTCTTTCAAGGAATTTCTCCATCTCATTACAAGTATATTTTTCAATTTCTTTTCTTTTCTTCTTCTTTCTTTAATATTGTTTGTTCTCTATCTTTTGCATCTAATAACTTTTCTTTCACTTCTAATTTATTTAGTTGTCAAATCCTCATTGATTAACATTAGCATCTAGAAGCTTAGAAAGCTTAGGGATTTTGGTTATCTAGGGCTAAAAAACATGACTTACAATAGGGTCAGACAATTGTTCCATGAGAGAAAACCTGAAGTGCCTAGGCTAGTTCAAACACTCACAAATAAAAAAAAAATCTTGCTTTTTTGTCTTTCGAAGAAGATTTTGACTTTCCTACTGTTTAAAAGTTTTAATTTAATCTCTAAAGTATGATTAAATTTCTCAAAGTATTTTAGGTTATCTAAATGTTAAAATTTTTCTTATGCTACATATTTTCTTTGGACATCGAGTTGATTAACTCTCTACCAATGTTCAAATATAACACATAGAACACACATTCAAAAAAAAAAAACTAACAACATTTGATGACTTCAAAGACATTCTTTGAGATTCAACACAACCATGAAGGCCAAATTGACACGAAAGTAAGGATCAGATTGAAACTTTTTAAACTATAGAGAGTAATTGAAAACCAAATAAAACACATCTCATTTGATTTTTTTTTTTTGGAAGCGCATTGGGGCACATTACTTGCTCAATAATCTCAACCCTCACAAGCCATTCAACCAAATAGTTTTTCCACTAAATGATCAACAACTAAAAAACACTCCACTTCTCAATTCCAACCATTGAAATCATATAAAAACTCAAAACTTTCCCAACATTTGAAAAGCTTCTCTTCAACAACAAACACATGCAACAATCTCATTTTTACACGAACAATACTTGACTACATGCATTACAGTACGTAGGTATATATCTTCCAATCTTAACAACTAGGAGAGAGAAAAATCTCGACAAGTATCGTCCTTTTAATATGAACTTCGTCCCATGTTGTTTTTGCAGTGGCAGTGAGTGGAATGAGCCAGGAGTAAGAAACTGCTCAAAGGAAACCAGCCCAATACTTGGATCAACTTATCCAGGTGGTTTGCCAGCAGCTTCACACACAGTCCAACAAGTACTAAGCAAAATTTCAAAGCCAATTCATTTGCTCAACATTACAACTCTGTCTCAACTGAGAAAAGATGCACATCCAAGCAGCTTCAATGGCTTCAAGGGAATGGACTGCACACATTGGTGCATTGCTGGCCTTCCTGATACTTGGAATCAGCTCCTTTATGCGGCTCTCAGTACTCCTGCCATTCCTTGGAATCAACTTCCTAATTAGCAAGGCTAGCTCTATTTTTCATATAACCCCTTCTTTTTTCTTAAAATCGATCTCGAATAAAATTGAAATAAATTAGGACGTTGTTCGATCGTTCATTCTTTCGCGATTCAAAACACATTTCATGATTGTAGTGAAGTTATAACACAGTACAGTTTGTTTTTGTTATATATGTGTAAAAGAATTACAAAGTGAATCGATTGAATTATGAATTAGAGTTCAACCCTAAATTTTAATGATGGTTACGGTGTTTATTTACCTTTTTTTTTTTTTTTTTTTTTTGAGTTGAGAAAGTTCAACAAAATGTGATTTTAGTTGATGTGACTTGAGAAATCCAAGAATGGTTTTAAAATTCTAATTAATTTGTTTTGTTTGGACGAGAAATATTTTAAAAGAATGTAATTTTCTTTTGTTAGGAGGAAAAAGAGTTTACTATTATAGGATTTTTTATCTTAGGTAAGAAAATTTACGACATAAATATTTTTCGTCAACATACCTAAAAATTCTTGTAGTGAAAATTTTAGGCGGATGACACTTTTGTAGAGCTATAGCTACAGATCTTCTATAATGTTTTTGGTGACGCTTTTGTATTTATCTCCAATAATTTAGGGTGATGTTTTTCCCTTTAGTGACAAAATATGTATGTCGCTAAAAGTAATAATTCTTTGTCATGAGATATAAAATATTGAAAGTTCAAAAGGTAAATGAAGGATTAAATGGATATAACCTAAATAATGTTTAAGAACCAAGATTTTATAATTTAATAAAATAATAATCATCGATACAAAAAAAAAAAAAAAAAAAAAAAAAAAAAATTCAAAACCTTTTAGCTTAGACCCGTTTGATAACCATTTTGGTTTTTGGTTTTTGAAAATTAAGCTTATAAACACTACTTTCACGTCCAAGTTTCTTTGTTTTTCTAATACCCTTATTTCCATGTTCTTAAAAACCAAACCAATTTTTGAAAACCAAAAAAAGTAGTTTTCAAAAACTTGTTTTTGTTTTTGGAATTTGGCTATGAATTCAAATATATCCTTGACAAAGATAAAAACCATGGTAGGGAAATTGGGAGAAAATAAGCCTAATTTTCAAAAACCAAAAACCAAATGGTTATCAAACGGGGCCTTAATTAGTTTCTTTTGTCCTTATAATCAATTGTCCTTGAATGCTTTCGATGTATTTGTTAAAGTTGAATGTTCGACATCGATATTAGGGATTGATTGGATATCTCCGACATCTCCTATAAACATATATACAACATTAAAAAAAAATCATCATTTAATCACCCATATAATATAAATACAAATAATACGATTTATTTAGAGAGATTAAAAAAAAAAAACCTTAATTATTATAAATAGAAATAACTTTTATAATTTTTTGATTCACATAAATATATGTCGATATGATATATTTTATCTTTTGAGATTGTGAAAATCTAATCTTCGATTAAGAGAACATCATTTGAGAAATCAAAGCTAGTCACACAAACGAGAGCAACCTTAAATATAAGAACAATAAATTAACGAAAAAATATACTTTTAGTCTATGAGGTTTGAGTTAGGTTTATTTTGGTCCCTCAGTTTTCAAACTCAACAATTTAGTCTCTGAAGTTTGGATTTCGTTACACTCTTGGTCCCTCCATCAATTTTTCTGTTAAATTCTCACGTAATGCTGACGTGACATCATTTTTTTATTAAAAAATTATTTTCTTAAATTTTAAAAGAAAATAATAATAAATTAATTTAAAAAAATATTTTTTTATTATTATTTCTTTTCTTCTTCTTCCCCATTACCCTCTCTTCCTCTTTTTCATTATCCTTTCTTCCTCCTTTTCATTATCCTTTCTTCTTCTCATCTCCCTTCTTCAACCCAAATCCTACCATCGACAGTCGCCAGCAGCGATTGACTTTTTTTTGTTGTTGTTCTTCTTCTCCTTCTCTTCTTTTCTTTTTCTCCTTTCTCAAACCTTCTATTATTTTAAACTGAAAGAGGAGGGAGGGAGGAACCTCTCTCTTCCGTTTTCGAGTGCCGGAACGGAGGAGGGAGGGAGGGACCTCCTCCCTCTGTTTCGGCACCGAAAAACAGTCCACTTGGAGCTAGACTAGCCTACTCGAAGCTTTACTTGTGACGTCGCTCACGCGTTCACCCAGACCACCAAGACTGCCCTGTGGCGCGTACACCTGTCGTTCGCTCGTTCCTTGCCGCCACTGTACAACTGCAACCCAGAATGAAGCGGAAGGGGGCTATTTCACTGTAAAAAAAAACTTGGAATGAAGTGATTTTGGGCTAGATCTGGAATTTTCGAGCGTAGGTCAGCAACAGGGGTTCATTTTCGACATTGAATGAGGCAGAAGGGGGCTGGCGACACACGAAAACGAGAGGGGAAAGGGCTGTTGGTGAGGCGAAAACAATGAATATGAAGGGGAGGGGCTGATGACATAGAGAGGGAGGGAGGGGTTTGGGTTCTTTTCTTCCTCCCTCCCCTCTTTTCTGTTTTTTTTTTTCAAAAAAAGTGAATAGAGCAAAAGAAAAAAAGAAAGGAAAAAGAAGAAGGAAAAAAAATGTTGTCGCCGACGGCCGGTGGTTGTCGGTGGCAGCAACAGTGGATGGTGGGTGGTGGTGATGGTGATGAAGAAGAAGAAGATGATGGAGAGAGGGAAGGAAATAAATTTATTGAAAAATATTAATATTTTTATTATTTTAATATATTTTTATTTAAAAAATTTAAAATTAATTTTTTTAATAAAAGAATTAATTTCACGTCAACAATCTGTTAGTATTTAACGGAAAAATGGATGGAGGGACCAAAATGAAACAAAATCCAAACCTCAGAGGTTAAATTGTCGAGTTTGAAAACTCATGAACCAAAATGAAACCTAATCCAAACCTCAGGGACTAAAATTGTATTTTTCCCATAAATAAGGAAAATAATTGCAACATGCGAAATAGACAGCTAGCCTACCCTAAGTCCCAAGTATTATATGGACTTGACAATGTCGATCAAAAAGATAAGGATGAAACCTATAAACCCTAAATCCCATTTAATTCATATATAGTATCTTAATTTACATATTAAAATTCATTTATTTTTGTTTCTTAATTGACCATGCAAGTTTGAGCATGTTTATGTTGATTTTTTAAACATTGTCTTTGAAAAATGTATTTATTACCCATTTTCATTTCTATTAGTAATTACAAATTTATAATTAAATAACTTAAAAATTATAAAGTTTAATAGATAGAAGGGAGCAAAGGGGATTATAAATTTCTTTTTGATATGTTGAATTAAAAGTTATCGAAAATTCAATATATTAAACCAATTTGTGATTCTAAAGTTATGATACATATCTTAAAAAAAAAAAAAGAAAAATCAATATGCATGTAACTAAATTAATATATTGTTTTCCTTTCCTTCCCTTTAACTTTATTGAGGAGAAAGAAAGTCAAAGTCAGTATAATTCAATGGTAACTGACCTGTGTATCATTGATCAAGAAGTCAAACTATTTCAATTCCCTCTCAACTAAATATTGTTGAAAAAATGAAGAATTAAAACAAAAACAAAGATCGTGATAAGCACAAGTCCAAGAAAATATTCATCATACTAAAAGATCAATTTCTTTTTCAAGATTAAAAAAACACATTTATGTCAACAAAAGCATAGCTCAACTAACATAAAGTATATGCTTATGATCGGTCATGAGTTCGAATCTCCCACCAATGTTATTAAATTTAAAAAAAAACACATTTATTATTTTTTTTTTTTTGAGTACATCAACATTTGGAAGTAGGGAGATTCGAACCTCTGACCTCATGGTTGAGGATACATGCCAATTACCGCTGAGCTGAGCTAAGCTCGCTTTGGCAAAAAAAAAACACATTTATAGTTGGAAGACTTTAAAGTACGATATTTTTATGGAAGCAAACAAACAAACAAATATATATATATATATATTAACAAGAGAATGATTAATATACGTCAAAGTCAACATAGTTCTTATTTGTCAAAGCGAGTTTGTTCGCTCTGCCGTAATTGACATGTATCATCGACTAAGAGATTAGAGGTTCAAGTCTCTCCACTTCAAATGTTGTTGAAAAAAAAAATGGAACATAAAAAACTAGAATGTAAAAGGTTCGGTTATAATGTACATAAATTAATTTTAGAACCAAATATTTTTTTAAATTATATTTAATTATATAATAGGAAAGTTTTGAAATATTAAAAATTTTATAAATATTTTATTTTCTTCCGATATAAATATGTTTCTTTTCTTTTCCTCATTTTCACAACCGTGTGAAGTCTCTATTTTAATAAAAGGCTAAATTATAAAAAATACCCCTGAACTATGGGGTTTGTTTCAAAAATGCCCCTGAACTTTCAACAGTTTCAAAAATACCCCTGAACTTTGAAAAATGTTTCAAAAATACCCTTGCCGTTAATTTTGGATGGAAACCGTTAAAGTTTGAGTTTCAAAAATACCCTTGAACTTTCAAAAATAATTCAAAAATACCCTTATTGAAAAATGCTTCTTTTTTTTTTTCCTTCTCCCACCATAAATTAACTCTTCTTCCAAAAATTAATGAGAAACTTTATTTATTTGTCATGTATTCATAATCTATGAGCTTTCTTTCTCTTTCAACACATCCAAAGCACTTGGCTAGATTTTCGTATCGAATCTTCAAGATGACTTTTGTTTTGTTCTTGAAATTCTACATGTGTTGGTAGTCTTTTCAATATTATTTCCTAGCTTTCTCTATATTCCTATTACGAAAAATAAATGAAACTATTGTTGTATAAGGATTCTAACAATTCTTAAATATCAATAAGAACAAAATCATATATAAAACTTTTGATTGATTAATCTTATAAATTGGACCAAACTCACCGTCTTATAAACATTTCTTCGCCTTATTATTAAGATACACAAACAAAGAGAGAGCAAAAAATGAAATAATATATATACATATATATGTTGTTTTCTCACACTTATCTTCTTTACGTTTTTTAAAAGAGAAAACTTGATTTCAAAGTCTTTTTTTATTTGGTGAGTTGCACACAACCTGTATAAGCAAAGTTTTGCATTAATTTTCATGGAGAAAAAATTTACGGTGAGAGAGGAGGAAAAAAGAAGAATAATTTTTCAATAAGGGTATTTTTGAATTTTTTTTTAAAGTTCAAGGGTATTTTTGAAACTCAAACTTTAACGGTTTCCATCCAAAATTAACAGCAAGGGTATTTTTGAAACATTCTTCAAAGTTCAGGGGTATTTTTGAAACTTTTGAAAGTTCAGGGGCATTTTTGAAACAAACCCCATAGTTCAGAGGCATTTTTTATAATTTAGCCTTAATAAAATTAATAAAATAAGTAAGAAAATTAAGCATATACTAATAATAATTAAGAAAATTTGATGATGAAGTAAATAATAAAAAGTTGACAAATTAGAATTACATAAATTAATTTAATTTATAATAGGATAAGAATTAAATCATAATAATTAATCGTTGATGTAATTCATATTTTATATTGATATATAATTTCTATCCTTGAAAAAGTATAGTTGCATAATATGTGTATAAACCCATGCCAAAACTAATTTTGGATAGGTGGTATATTTTTCATTTTTAACTTATTTTATTATTGATAATAATTAATTTTCATCTTACATTTTGAAGATTGACGCTAATTGTTTATAAATAATAAAACAAATTTATCCATCATGTGTAGTATATAAGGAACTTATGATTTGTCTTGATAACTTTAAAAGCTCATATTAATATGTTGAGGTAGATTACTTTCTTGGGACAGTTGCATAGATGGCAAATTGGACCAAATTAATAGTAAATATAGCACAGTTGCAAACTAATTGCATATATAGCAAAATTAATTGTACAGGACCAAAAAGTTGTCGTCAGATTCTATCCGTGTCTATCACTGATAGACTCTGATTATTCAAAGTCTATCAGTGTCTATCGTTGATAGACTCCGATTAATCAAAATCTATCAGTGACTATCACTGATAGAAATTTGATTAATTAAAATCTCTCAATGATAGTCACTAATAGATTTCGATTAACTGAAGTCTATCAGCGATAGACACTGATAGACTCTGAATAATCGGAGTCTATCAGTAGACTGGTAGATTCTGATTAATCAGAGTTTATCGCTGATAAACTCTGATAATCGAAGTCTATCAAATAGATTCTGATTAACCAGTGTCTATCAGTAATATACTCTGATAGATTTGACTATATTTGTAATTATAGAATTCTTAGGGGTGTAAAAAATTATTAGGGTCAGGTCGGTTGTACGGACAAACCGACCCGACTTGACTTGAACGGTTCGGGTCGGGTCGGGTCGGGCCACTTTTTTCTTCATCGAATCTTCCCTATCTCGTTCTCAAATCATTCGTTTTTTTCTTTCGAACGGCGGCAAGGCAATGAGCGGCAACAAACTAGAAGAAGAAGGGAAAAAAAAACCTAGAAGAAGAAGAAAAAAAACTCAGAAGAAGAAGAAACAAAAAAAAACTCAGAAGAAGAAGAAACAAAAAAAAAACTCAGAAGAAGAAGAAACAAAAAAAAAACTCAGAAGAAGAAGAAACAAAAAAAAAAACTCAGAAGAAGAAGAAACAAAAAAAAAACTCAGAAGAAGAAGAAACAAAAAAAAACCCAGAAGAAGAAGAAACAAAAAAAAACCCCAGAAGAAGAAGAAACAAAAAAAAAACCAGAAGAAGAAGAAACCAAAAAAAACCCAGAAGAATAATGTAACCCCACATGCAAAAACAGATCGACGTCGCCATTCGTGCTTCGTGGTGGGAGAGACGACAACGTTTCGTGCTTAGTGGTGGAAGAGACGACGGCGTCGTTCGTGCTTCGTGGGCCAAAGAAGAAGAAACCACGGCTTTTAGCTCTTCGTCGGTGGGGTAAAATCGGAATCCCAGCGGCAACCTCGACTCTAAAAGAGGATCTTTTTCAGCCACCCCCATTTTTACACAGCAAAAAGAAATTAAAAGCTCTTCGTCGGTGGGGGAGTAGGCGGGCCAAAGAAGAAGAAACCACGGCTTCGTGGGAAAGAGAGAATGAGAGAGAGAGGGATGAGGCGGGCCAAAGAAAGGAAACCACGAAGACGCAACCCTAAACCCTAGATTTTGTATTTAAGTCAAAAGCGAGAATCGAACCGAACCAATCGGTTAGGTTCGGTTCGGCTTGGATTTACTTAAAAACCGAACCGAACCGACTTAGTTCGGTTCGGTTTTCGGTTCAGTTTTTTCACCCCTAATAATTCTTATTTGCCACCCATTGCAAATTCTCTACTTTCTTTAATGAATATAATCAAATTTCTTCTATTATAATGTGAAATTGAAAAGAAAAAAAACGTGCATAATAAACTAATTAATAGTTTTAAAAGTTACGTCACACTCTTTATGATTTTGTTAGATTTGTCAAAATATTTCTGCCATTCCCATATGTTTTTTTTTCAGTTGACATGTATTTTAATTGGATGTGTGGCTGCTGTTACGAGAGAAACATGTAGGTCTCATCGATTTAGATTTTTAGTTAAATTATTAAAAATATCCGTGGACTATAAAATTGGTTTCAATTATATATTCTTTTCTCAACTTTCAAAAGTTTCATTTTAGCTCTGGAAGCTTGAAGTTTGTTTCAAAACGACATTTGGAGACATTTTTCGTTAAATTTATGAACGGAAAAATATTGTATTTGTATGTATTTGTATTGTTTTTTTTTTTTTTTTCATGTATGTGTTCAAATTAAATCTATTCACATAAAAGCAACAATACATATATGCAAATTAACACGGTATTTTTCGTCCATAAATTTACGAAAAAAAAGCCTTCAAGGGTCTTTTTGAAACAAACTTCAAACTCTAAAGGCTAAAATGAACTTTTAAAAGTGTCCAGGAGTATAATTGAAACCAACTTCATAGTTCGGGGGTGTTTTTAATAATTTAACTTATAAATTTTTTTTTGGAAAGATGTGCAATAAGATTCACTTCTTTCTTACCCAACACATTTCCTCATAACCTCAAAACTCAACATAGGAAAAATACACTTTTGGTCCCTAATGTTTGGGTTATGTTTTATTTTGATTCTTGAGTTTTCAAACTTGACATTTTTATTTCTGAGGTTTGGATTTTGTTTCATTTTAGTCTCTCCATCCATTTTTTTCGTTAGAAATTAACGAAATGTGCTTACATGACGTCTATTTTATATTTAAAACTAGAATTTTTAAAATAAAAATAATATTAAATTAATTAAAAAATGATTTTTATTTTTTATTTTTTTACTTATTCATCTCTCCTCCTGTTCGTTCTTCTCCTTCTTTGTTCATCTTCTAATCTGGTCCAAAAAATTAAATAAAACCTATCTCAAACCTCAGGAACCAAAATTCTATTTTTCTCCATTTTTTCTCATGCTTCTTTAATTGTATTTTTACCTAACACTCAAAATATTAATTAATATTGTGTTTCATAAGAAACAATAATATATATAAGTCAACTCATTACCTGTCTCTACCATGTCTAGAGAAAATAACAAGATAGACACGTTTAGGAAAGATAATGAAATTGTAGGAACTAATATAGAAATTTGAACATAGATTTGTTGCACGAGTAAAAAAACTATAAATAGATTAGTCCGCAAACAACTCAAATCTCACTTCTCTTCCTCTTCTTCTTCTCACAAGTAGACATCTATTTCTTCAATCACCATCCAAACATCAAATTAAAGCCCTCATTTTCTCCCCACCCTTTCTTCATAACCACTTTTCTCATGGATGTTTTCCTCAATTTTAGTTTCCTTTTTACACTTCTCTTCCTTCTCTTTCCACTCTTCTTTCTATCTTCTTCGTCATCGTCGTCGTTGCATCCGTTAATTGCCAAGTCTGCAAAATTGCACCGTAATTACACTGCGATATCAGACTTTCGACTGCTCAACAGAAGAAAATTGATAAACTGTCCAATAAACCTAAACCCTCATATCCAACTTAAAGTCACATCCAACTCCGGCACCCTTTTGAATGAAGAGTTCGTCAATGTTACTGTTAGCGGAGTTTCAATTCCGTCCGTGGATCATTGGGTTGCTATGATCACACCTTCAAATGCAAAGTACGTACGTTATATCTTATACTATTGCATTATCGTAGATTAAAATGGTTAAAATCACATTTGTGACGTGATTTTCATGTTATCAAAGCTGATTTTGAATTATTAATCAACAGAGAATGTTTCAGGGTGATTTTGAACACATGACAAAAGTGATTTTAGTCATTTCAAAATCACTCTCGAACATGCACTACGATGAAGAGCGTTGATGTTTAGATTTTTCGATCGTTGGAATAATGTGATCTCTTTTATTGTGTTTTGTTGGTTTGATTGGATGAACAGCGTTGATGGTTGTCCAGGGAGTGAAGCTTTTTATGTCCAAACTGGTGATATAAGTAGCCTTCCTCTACTTTGCCATTATCCTGTCAAGGTAAATATATATATTTTCATTTTAATTTATGGAATTGAAATTATTGTTGGTTTTAGATGTGTGTTTGGTAATAGGTGAGGAGGCCGGATTAGGATCAGAGATGCACTCTTCCATTTTCGATTTCCAAATTTTTTTATAAATATCCCAATTTCATTTTTTTTTTTTTTTAAGACAAATCCCAACTTCAATTCTAGTTAAAATTTAATTTCATAGGGCATTAATGATCTTACTCTAACTTAGCTTCCATGATTCAAATATGACTCAACTACTTTTCCCATTCTGTTAGGTTATGATATAGCAAAAATTATATGTATATAGTTTCTAATATTTGATTTTTTCCCCGAATTTAGTTTTCTATGTTTTAACATTTTTCAATTATACTATTTTAATTTGTGAATGTTAAAATTGTTCGACCAGAACGAATTAGTAAAGATTTAAAATAAAAATTAGTTGACATTTGTGCTAATTATTTCTTGGAAATTTAAATGAGGAATTATAAACTTTATTCCTCTATGTGACTTAATTTCTCTCCTATGTTTTCAGAGGTAAATTCTTCTCTCTTATAGAGTAAAGCATATATTTAGCCTAATATTTTTTTTTAAAAATGCAACAAATGCCGAAGTGAAAATCAGAAATCTCCATTCACAAGAAAATTACAAAAATAGATGACTTGACCGTTGAATTATACTGAGGTTGGCATATTTAGTCTAATATTTAGTCTAAATTAAAAAAACATATATATATATATATATATATATATATATATATATTATCGACAGGCAGCGTTTGTAAGAAGTGATCCAGATTACCTGAAGTGCAAGAAGAAAGAATGCAGGAAAAGTGCTGGGGGGAGATGCTTAATAGAGACATGTAATGCCACGCTGTCATTCCACGTCATCAACTTCAGAACCGACGTGGAATTCGTCCTGTTTGGCGGCGGGTTTATCACCCCTTGTCTTTACCTCAGATCACAGCCTCTCACCTTTCAAAACCCCAACGCTCCATTGTACGGACTTCTCTCTGCCATTGATTCTACTGCCACCTCTGTGAGTTCATTTCCAAATCTTTTTTTATTTTTTTATTTTTTACTTTTTCTCTTAAAATTTATTTTTTAAAGTTAAAAAACCCTTATTTTGAAGACATCGAAAATTTTGAAATATTTCACAAAATAAAATTTAAAAAAAAAAAAAAAGCTTATTAAATTGTTCTTTCTTTACATATTTATAATCCAATACCATAACCCAAAAAAAGAACAAAAAAATCCCTTTGTAATTGAAAAAAAAATTGTGAATTTTCAGATGAGATTGAGTTGGGTTAGTGGGGATGGAGAGCCCCAACAAGTTCAATATGGAGAAGATGGAAGAACACAGACCTCTCAAGTTTCTACTTTCTCACAAAATGACATGTGCAGTGAGTTCTTTTCTCCATTTTCTTATTATCATTTATTTATCCTCACACTACATAGCTTTTAAACATCAATTTTCAACTCATTTTTCTCTAATTTTTTAAAAATAAAAGTTCTAACTACGAAGTCAATTACTTGGATACATGTTGCAATTTATACATTATGGTAGGTTTCAGTTCGAGAAATCGTTGAAAAAAGTATTTTCATGTATGTCCAATGAATTATGAAATATATATTTGGTATGCAATTGATAGGTCTTAGACAAATAAGACATCGAGAGTGAATCTTTTTTCTTAACTGAAGTTTGTAAGTTTAATTAGCGAAATTTGAATAGAAGGTAAAAATTACAATATTTATCTGATTTGTAATGTTGCTAACTTAATTACAATTTTATTATTTTATTTTATTGAGTTTGAAGTTACAATTTTAATTTGGTGAAATTGATAGATGCAACATTAATTCAAAGTCCAGCAAAGGACTTTGGATGGCATGATCCTGGGTTCATTCATTCTGCAGTGATGACACAACTTCAGCCTTCTACCACATATTCTTACAAATATGGAAGGTATTATATTAATTTCTTTTTTCCACATTTGTTAAGAATACCAAACGAAATCAAATTTTAGGTTACGTTGTGACTTGAAATTGATCAAACCCAAGTTGTAATTTTGTAATTAATTCGCTTCATGGTTTCGTTTGATGTGAAATAATTTGCAGTGATAAAGTTGGTTGGAGTAACGAAACCACATTTAAGACGCCACCGGCAAGTGGAGAGGCAAATGATTTTCATTTTCTTGCATTTGGAGACATGGGAAAGGCTCCTCTTGATTCTTCTTCGGTTGAGCATTACATTCAGGTATATAAACCACCTCCTCCACACATGTATTGCCTAATTCTCACCTATTCAATTCCGTTAAAATGAGATCCCATGTAAAGTTTATAGACTATAATACAATATTGAACGACGTATATGTTTCGAGATGTGATGATAGCCAGGATCGATCTCGGTGGTGAAAGGGATGACAGATGAAGTAGAATCGGGAAAAATAGACGCAGTGTTTCACATCGGAGACATAAGCTATGCAACAGGGTTCTTAGTTGAATGGGATTTCTTTCTTCATCTCATCAATCCCATTGCCTCTCGTCTTCCTTACATGACTGCCATTGGAAACCATGAGAGGTAATATAATCTATTCTCTTTTCATCTCTACTCTTTAATATAATTTTGATCATATCGATACTTATTGTTAATGTTGTTACTTAAATGCTTACGTGATATGCTGGTTAGATTAATGAATGATGATTTTCAACGTGTTGGTAAACTACAAAGTAAGTTAGTTAGATTAAATGTATTTTGCCTAGTTCATAGAATTTTTTTTATATTTTTCAATCTAACCCTACTTGACTTGTGCTACATCATTCCATATGATATATCACTGACTAATCATCCTATCGACGTGCCATGTCAATATTTATATAATGACATAAGCTATAAATTAGATTTATTGGAGTTATAGTCACACAGTTTTAAGAACTTAATCTAATCGAAACTTTATTAAAGTTTAGGAACGTGACAATCAAAGTTCCGGGGGCTAGAGTTATAATTTAACCTTAATCTTTTATAAACATTCTTAGTATTTCATGTCTAATATGTCCTTTAACACTAAAAGTATCTAATAAGTCATTGAATATACAAAGAACCTACTAGATACAAAAAGTTGAAAGTTCAAGAGACAAAAACTTATAATTCAACCTTCGTAGTACTCTCGTCTCATAGTTCGAATAAATTTTTGTTATATTTATAATTAATTTTCTAACTATTATTTTAACATAACTAAGTTGATTATAAGTTTTGGAGTATGCAGGGATTATCCTGAGTCAGGATCAGCATACAAACTAACAGATTCAGGAGGAGAATGTGGAGTTCCTTATGAAACATATTTTCAAATGCCAATTTCTGGAAAAGATAAGCCTTGGTATTCCTTTGAAATGGCTTCAATTCACTTTTCTTTCATCTCTACTGAGCATGATTTTTCAATCAATTCACCACAGGTAAGTTCCTCCAACACTTTTTCTTTTTACTTCTTAAATTTATAAATAAATGTCTATGATTTTCATTACAAGAAAGAGAAGAAAAATGTCCAAAATGTTGTATTTGTATTTTCTTTTACATTTTTTAAAATAAAAAAGTGTTTAATAGATCACGAGCGGAAGAGGTAGTTCTTAATAGATCATTTGGTTTGGTTTTTCAACCAAGTGAACATAGATTTATGATTGAAACGAAAATGGAAGAGGGCGAGAATGATACAATTATGATTTGGAAGAATAGGATAAAACTCGTAAAAGAGAATCGATAAAACAGAATTTTGGATTGCCTACCAAACAAACCCTAAATGATTTACCTCTATTTCAACACTCTATTGTGAGATCCACAAACTTATTTACTATTCCAACACTTTATTCTAGACCTCACAAAACAACTTTAGATTTCATAATTTCGACTTCTCAATAAAAACACTAGTTTTTTATTATTTTTTTTAAAGATACAACTTTTAACCATTTCTATAATTTATGAGTGGTGTTTGTAAATTTCCCTGTTAATATGACGTCTCATTCAATTAATTATATATGTCTTTATTTTTTCCATTTTATTTTAACAGTATCAATGGATGAAAAATGACATGGCCTCTGTTAATAGGTCAAGAACACCATGGCTCATATTTGCCGGGTAAGTTATTACAAATTTAGAGCTTTTAAAGATGTCAATATTAAAATATATCATTAAATATTCAATATTGTTCTTTTCTTTAAATAAATATTTAATATTATTCTTAAAGACCATATGTACAAAATTCTCATTATATGTCTTATTGAGAAAACAAATTAACAAGAAAAGTAACGTAATAATATTTACATATTTTTCAAAGTAAAGCTCAATTGATAAATATATTAGTATGTTTATTTATAAGGCAATGTTGATACAAATGGTTGAATAATGTTACATATTCTATTACCTAGGTTAGATTTTTCCCCTTTTACTCAAATTTGATGTTTTAAATAGCTAAAATATATATACGGGTGATATTATAAAAGTTTACGAAACACTGTTAAATGTTATGCAAATTTAGGCATAGACCCATGTACTCTTCCGTACCTGGACTTCCTTTTAATGCTGACCCCAACTTCGTTCGAGCAGTAGAACCACTTCTCCTCCAAAATAAGGTCACCTTCTTCCTCTCTATACTAAAAATTCATTTTAGAAACAGAGTTGTTAAAACCTCGTTTGATAACCATTTAGTTTTAGATTTTTTGTTTTTGAAAATTATGCTTGTTTTCTCTCAATTTCCTTGTAATGATTTTCATCTTGTTAAGGAGACATTAGAGTTCTTAACCAAATTTCAAAACACAATGACAAGTTTTTGAAAACTACTTTTTTTATGTTTTTTTTTTCAAAGTTTGACTTGGTTTTTTCAAAACATGCGTGGGAAGGATGAAGATAAGAAAACAAAGAAATTTGTGGATGAAAGTAGTATTTATAAACTTAATTTTTAAAAATCAAAAACAAAAAACAAATAGGTTATCAAACAAGGTCTAAATTTTTCTATGATGAAAGCATACAATAAAAAGCTCATATGATGAAATGAATATTACAGGTTGATTTCGCCATGTTTGGACATGTTCATAACTATGAAAGAACATGTTCTGTTTTTAACGGCGTTTGTAAGGCAATGCCTTCCAAAGATGCAAATGGGACTGATACATATGATCATAACAATTACACTGCTCCGATGCACGCAATCATTGGCATGGCTGGATTTGAGCTTGATAAATTTCCTCCAATTGTACTTCAATCACTTCTCACTTTCTCTAACTTTACTAGATCTATTTACATCACAACTACAAAGGATCTATTTGATAATGATTTTCTAAAAAAAAACCTTTTGTCACTTTTTTTTTTAAATCTTGTAATTTAGTTTTAAAATCTTTTTTTGATTTTTGAAATTTGGCCAAGATTATATTTTTAAAATAATTTTTCAAATAGAAGGCCAAAACAAAAATTCTTATCAAATAACACCTATTAAATTGAATTTTCTTTTTCTTGTTGTAAAAAAAATGATTTTTTTTTTTTTTAAATATCAACCTAGTTTATAATATGGTGCAGGTAAAGAGTTGGAGTTTGGCTAGAGTTTCCAAGTTTGGTTATTTGAGAGGACATGCAACAAAGGAGAAATTAAGTTTAGAGGTTAGTAGTTGTCAAAAAAAAAAAAAAAAAAAAGAGCACACATTAAGATTTATTTATTTATTATTATTTTTTTTGAAAAAGTATATTTAAGATTTTTTTATTTAATTGTATTTAAGAATTTTAAGCACTAGTATTCAAAACGTTTCATAATTCTTAACACTCTAGTCAATCCAATCTAAAATCTTGAGAGTTGGATGCATGGGGGTTGTAAATTTATTTGTGTTGGTTTTGGGTTCATATAAATTGAACTGTTAGAATTAAACTTACCCAAATTTGGTTTTTCTCTCTTTTTTTTTTTTTTTAACCAGAAAAATCAATAGTATAAATTCTTTTAATATGTTTTATTCTCACTCACATATTTTATAAAAAGGTTTTCTAATAAATCTCTGCCAACATAAATAAAATTGCTTCAAGCCAAGTGTCATAGTCCAAAAAAATCAAGCATCAATCACTATTTTTAGTAGAGTGAATATGAGCTTAAAAATACATATTGTGTACAAGAAAGAATGTCAAGAGTCGTGGATCCTTCAGAGACGAGTGACTAATAAAAGTGTAGGGCAAAGTCAAACCCAACCAAGTTTAAAGACTTAATTACGTTCGATTGAATTGAACTTTTAATTTGATTAGATCAATTCTCGATTGGATTTATATTCTAATCGGAATAAGGTGAGGTGAGATATTTAAAATTTTAAAATGATCAACTCACAAAAAAATAATATTTTTAAGTGTCACACGTCACCATTCTGTTATTCAATTACAAAAACATCATTATATTATAAAATAAAAAAGTGTATAATATTTTAATGTTTTTTTATTGTAAGACTAATCCAAAGGATAATTTTAAATATTCTTGAGTTCATTACTTTATATCTTAATTTTCTTCTTTCGAATGCAGATGGTGAATGCTGAGACAAGAGAAGTAGAGGATAGTTTCAACATTATAAAAACTCCAATTTCATAGACAAACGCATGAATTAGACATCAAAAAGAAGGCACATTTAGTAATTGAAGGTTTTCTTTTTTGCATCCCCATTGAGCCTTGAGGAGCCACAATCACAAATAACTAAATATTTGATAAATTTAGTCTACAAATCATAACTACAAATAAGCAATGAGTTTGAAATAGTTAGTCAAATTCATATTAGTTCTTCATCCATGTAAAAGGTTATATTGTACTTGTAGATGGATGACTAATATATGCATTTTATGTTGCAACAATTTGTTTCATCCCAATTTTTATACCTCAAAAGGTCTTTCGCATAAAATAATAAGCTTTGTCATATATCAACTCAACCTTACATAACATGTTCCTATGTTAATTCGGGATTGTGTAGTGCAACATGCAAGTAACCGAAGCGTTTTAGGTGGACTAATATTGAGGGGGCAAGTTAATGGGAAGGGCTTAGAGCCAAGAGAATTAGACGTATTTCTTGGCCTATCTTTGCACCTCTACCTATTTTATCACTAAAGAGTAAAGCGGTCATTTTATAGTCTTAATTGGTGATCTGAAATGTTTCCCTCATGACTATGAAAATGTTATCTTCCTATTGTATTACAATTTATAGGATTAACAATCAAAGATCTAGATACAAAATTGAAAGGCCTAGAATATGAATATGCATTTTTTTTTTAAAAAAAAAGTGTAATGACTAAGTTGGTATAAAACCTTGATGTTGAGGAACCAAAATTTATGATTCAACAAAATCATTATCCAAAACCTTTTGGTCCTTAAAAGCAATTGTGTCTTTTGAACACCTAAGGCCCCGTTTAATAATCATTTGGTTTTTGGTTTTGAAAATTATGTTTGTTTTCTCCCAAATTTCTTACCATGATTTTCATCTTTGTCAAGGACACTTTTGAATTCCTAGTTAAATTCCAAAAACAAAAACAAATATTTGAAAACTACTTTTCTTTTTTTTTTTTTTTTTAAAAAAAAAAGACTTGGTTTTTGAAAACATGGGATGAATGTAGATGAAAAAACAAAGAAATCTGAAGGTAAAAGTAATGTTTATGAGGTTAATTTTAAAAAACCAAATGGTTATGAAACGGAGCCTAATCATGGGGTTGCAAATTCTGAGTTTAAAATCATAAATATCAAAGTGAAGGATAAAATTAGGCTAACACTTAAAATTGTATTGGGTTAATTAGGAGGGAATATTAGCATTGGTTAAGAGAGCAATATATAATTAGAAAAATCAAAGCTAGCTAGCCACAAACAAGGACAACTTAAGAACATAAGAACAATCAAAGAAAACTAGCAACGTGCCAAGTGAAACTGCTGGGCCTCCTAAGTATTATCAACTTAACAATGTTAAATTTTTTTTTTTTATTATTATTTTTTTTTTTGAAGAGGTTAACAATGTTAAATTAGAAGCCTAAAAAATGATAAAACCTAAATCATGATCCCAATTTAATTAATATTATACTATCTTAATTTACATTAATTTAAAGTACAGTTACTTTTCATTTGTTAATAAAGGTCTCTACTTTGAATCTTTGATTGTATCATCCAAAGTTTTTGCAAGCAGCGTTTGGTTGGTGATCTGAAAACGGAAATTTGAAAATAAGGGATTCAATGAAAACAAAATTATATTTTATGTTTTCAGATATGTGTTTGGTAGCAGATTCAGAAATTGGATCCCAATTTAAAAAATTGTTCCAAATGTGTTTGATAATATATTTATAAACCACCAACTATTTGTAGTTATCAATTAAATATTAAGTTAAATATAAACTATTATTAATTAATTTATAAACATGTTTACGTTATAAATTTTGTATAATTATTATTTTACAATATCATATAATTTATAATACATTAAATTATACAAATTTTAATTTCACAAAAAATGAATTGAGTTTATAACCTGAAATACTATATTTGTTTAAAGTTTTTACCTTTTTTTAAATTTAATTTTGCATTTAAAATTTTCAAATTCAAAATCTGGATATACTGAAAACATAAAAAAGTTGTTTTCAGAATTTCTACTATTTGGATCACAAAATCCAAAAATAGTTTTCAAAAACACATTTGTCAAACGCATATTCATTGAATTCAATGTATCTGAAAACATAAAACAAAATCCGGATTCTCTACCAAACAGACCCTTATTTTTCTCAACTCCAACTCAAATCTTAATGTTGTCTACATCATATAAGAAAAGAATGCATACCAAAAATCTAAAGAAAATGGTTAGTATATACATTTGAACATGAAATGGAACATTTAAGATATTAAACTAAAATAGTAATTTAACACCAACATGAACATAATTTAACTGACATAAAGTTTGTACTGATGACCAAAAGGTATGTGGTTTCAAATCTCTCACTCCACATGTTGTCAAAAAATAATAATAATAATAATAATAAATAGTAATTTAACATATATTTGCCAAAAAAAAAAAGTATATTTTTAAATTGCAAAAACTATTTTTCAAAATAGTCCCCAAAGAACCCAATTATATCATCTCTCTTTTCCCTTCACAATTAAATTCATTCCAACCATCAAAATTAAAACATTAAAGGCCACATTTTCCCTCCACCTCTCTTATTCATATCTTTCACATGGATGTCTTACCCAAATTTAGTTTCATTTTCAGACTTCTCTTCCTTCTTTTCCTTGTATCATTCTTCTTCCTATCTTCTTCTTCTTCGTTCTCCTCGTTGCATCCGTCGATCGCCGACTCTGCAAAATTGCATCGTAATTACACTGCAATATCAAATTTTCGACTGCTCAATAGAAGAAAATTGATCAATTGTCCAAATATAGATCCTATCAAACTCGAAGTCACCTCTAACTCCAATAACCTTTTGAATGAAGAGTTCATCAATGTTACTGTTAGTGGAGTTTCGATTCCCTCAGCAGATCATTGGGTCGCTATGATCACACCTTCAAACGCCAAGTAGGTTGACTTTTTAAGATCCCGTTTGATAACCATTTGGTTTTTCTTTTGGAATATGATATCTATTTTATTGTTGGTTGATGAACAGCATTGATGATTGTCCATCGAGTAAAGGCTATTATATCCAAACGGGTGATTTAAGCAACCTTCCTCTACTTTGCCATTATCCTGTCAAGGTAAACTTTTTTTTTTTTTCTTTGAACAATTTTCATTATTATTTTTTTTGGATCAGAGCTATATATTTTCAATTTTTTTTTTTGGAAGATTTTTAATATCTATATCCACAGTTGATTTTTGTTTTAAATGATAGAGATCAGGGTGAGGAATCTCGATCGAATTTTTTTTAACCCGATAGGTTTTCAGTTTCATGGGTGTGAAGAAATGTTCTTGAAAATTGTGTTCATTTTCTCTCAATTTCTTTACTATCATTTTCATTTTTAAAAAAAAAAATTGAATTTGTAGTGAAATTCCAAAAACAAAACAAAAAAAATTGAAAACTACTTACTTCTAGTTGGCTTGAATGATCTTTAAAATTAAAATTTTTAAAGGTGGATATCAAAAGAAAGAAACTCAAAGGGAAAGTAATGTTTATAAGATTAATTTTTTTTTTTTTAAAAAAAAGCAAATGGTTATCAAATTAATAGGGCTTGGTTTAATGTATTTCTATGTCATATATTATCATTTTGTTAATAATTTGTAACATTTTATGTAACAATACTTAATATTGAAACAATCAATAAAGGACTAAATTACAAATTTCGTAAGATTTGAGATGAAATAAAATGATAGAAGTGAAATTTTTTAAATTTCATAGGGCATTTAAATGATTTGAGTCTAAATTTTCTTTCATGCATCAAATATGACTCAACTATCTTTTAACACTATGTTTGGTTATGGAGATATATAGGGGAGTCAAGAGTGGGATATAAAGTCTAATTCCTTTTTTTTAAAAAAAAAAAAAAAAAAAAAAAAAAATCCTTAGAACAATTAAAATTATTATATAAACAAGTCCAATATAAACTCAGAAAAAGAAGAAAAAGTATAAAAATTGAAAAAGGCAAATAATAATTAGGCTAAATATAAGTTTGAATCTGGTTCAAGTATTTTTCCAATTTAGATTTTAATTTTTAAGAATTTTCAATTTAATCCCCTTAACTTTAATATTTGTCAAATGAAAAATTTATATGTAATAATAGTTAAGAAGCTGACTATTAAGAGAGGCCATTTTGAAATTCCTACTTATTATTTTAGATATTTAGAGAATAAATTAAAAAATTTCCTCTCTTGCTTCTACCAAACTTATTAAACATTATGAACAATATTTGACTGTACACCGATATCCAGAAATCTTATACATACCTCATTAAAATTTTGACAAGTAAGAAAGAGAAATGGAGAAAATAAGAAAACTTTTTTTATCTCTCATAGTTGTCAACAGTTTAACAGTAATATGTAGGAAAATTTGGTATGTAAAATCGTTGCAACATTAACTAACCGAAAAAAGATATAATTAAAAGAATATATTAATATGTAAGAGACTTAAATTGAAAAAAAAAAAAAAAAAACTCAAATATTAGAGAGTACCATATATATTTATAAATCCTAAATAAATAATTTTTTTTTTTTTTTTTATTTTTTATTGGCAGGCAGCGTTTTTAAGTAGCGATCCAGATTACCTGAGCTGCAAGAAGAAAGATTGCAGGGTAGGTGCTGGGGGCAGATGTGTAATAGAGACATGTAATGCCACGGTGTCATTCCACGTCATCAACTTCAGGACGGACGTGGAATTCGCTCTGTTTGGCGACGGGTTTATCGCCCCTTGTCTTCTTTCCAAATCACAGCCTCTCAGCTTTCAAAATCCCAATGCTCCTTTGTACGGACATCTCTCCAGTCTTGATTCTACGGCCACGTCTGTGAGTTCTCAAAATCTTTTTATCACCTAATTATTTTTATTAAGTATGAATAAAAATATCGGTGATGATATCAATATTGATATTGACATTTTTATTTTACGGATATATATCTATCATAGACGAATATTCCCATCAGTTAAAAAAAATTTAAAATATATTTAAATTAATAATTAAGTTGCTTTTGTAAATTTCGTTATTACTATTTTTGAAAAGAAATTTCGTTATTACTATTTATATTTATATTGGAGTTAAAAGATGATATTTTTTTTAAAGGTTTTTATGGGTATTTATAAAAGATGATATTGGAGATATTAATTAATCCTCAGTATCCATGTCGAACCCTCTAATTTACAGATATATTGACATATAGACGGATATTTTCATCTCTCATTTCAAGTAGATTTAAGTGTTTGGCGAGTAGATAAGGAATGAGGCAAATTTTTATTTATTTATTTATTTATTTATTTTTCTAACTTCTTTGAATTCAACTTGAATTGTAACCCACCGGAACATATTAAGTTTTCCACCATAGACTTATTTTTAAATAATATGGTTTAGTGCATTATTTATGCGTAGAACTGACAAAGTTAACGAAAAGAGTTAGAAAGTCATAAATTTTCAAGACATCCTCTCATAAATTTTCCCCAAGGGTTTTTCCTTCTTAACATTTTAAAATTTTGAAATATTTTACAAAGGAAAAACAAAATTGTTCTTGACATATAATATACAATACCATACCAAAAAAAAAAAAAAAATCCCTTTGTGATTGAAAAAAATTGTGAATTTTCAGATGAGATTGAGTTGGGTTAGTGGGGATGGAGAGCCCCAACAAGTCCAATATGGAGAAGATGGAAGAACACAGACCTCTCAAGTTTCTACTTTCTCACAAAATGACATGTGCAGTGAGTCCTTTTCTCCATTTTCTTAATTTATTCACATATTATATTTATCTATCCTCATAGCATTTTAATGTCAATTCTTATGTCATTACTTACACTTATGATCTAATTAAGTTGCATGCAATATTATTGGGTTAAACAATTTAGTCCCGATATGTGAGTGAGGAGAGATTTGAACCTCTGATCTATTGGTCAAGGGTACAAGTTTTATGTTAGTTGAATCATGCTCTTGTTGGTTATTATGTAACGACTCAATCTTTGTGTAATTTATAAACACACATGGTCTTTATCAAGTTATTGATCTATATATGTAATAAATTTCATTATATTTTAGTGATATTTTGTACAACAAGGATTAATTTAATTTGTTACAATTTTCAAAGTTCCATGATTAAATTGTTACAAAATTGGAAGTACAAGAACTAAATAGTTACAAACTAAAGTTTAGAGACTAAATTGTTATTACTTCCACGAAAGTTTAGGGACCAAAAGTGTTTTTTAATCAAATATTAAATTCAAAACTTGAGAAGACAAAATTGAAATTTTATGAATTAAAAAAATACCCATTAAGAAATTAAAAAGAATGGGTATATATTTTGAGATATTATTGATTTGTGATGTTGTTACAATGTAATTTTTGATATGATGATGATATATAGGTTTATCTAAAATTCCAAGTCCAGCAAAGGACTTTGGATGGCATGACCCTGGCTTCATTCATTCTGCAGTCATGACACAACTTCAGCCTTCTACCACATTTTCCTACAAATATGGAAGGTTTAATTTCTTTTTTCCTCCTGCAACTTCAAATATATGGAAACAATCGACAAAATTGATCGTATCGATTATTACATTTGAATTGTATTGAAAACTATCTCGTAGGACCTGTCTTAGGGTGTGTTTGGTTTAACTTTGAAAAAGAAATCATTTTTAAAAAAAAAAAAATCTAGTGTTTGACAACACTAAAAATAACTTATTAGAAAATGAGAATAAGAAATAAATCATTTTGAGAGAAACACTCAAAACCAACTTTTTAAAAAAGAGTTTTTAAGTGTACAATAAGTTGCGTATAAAAATACTTATAAGAAATGTAAGCAAACATATGTATTTAAATTCGAAACAATTTTGTAATCTGCTCGATCGTTTGATGTGAAACTTTATCAGTGATAAAGTTGGTTGGAGTGACCAAACAACGTTTAGGACACCGCCGGCGGCCGGAGGGGCAAATGATTTTCATTTTCTTGCATTTGGAGACATGGGAAAGGCTCCTCTTGATTCTTCTTCGGTTGAGCATTACATTCAGGTATATAAACCACCTCCTCCACACATGTATTGCCTAATTCTCACCTATTCAATTCCGTTAAAATGAGATCCCATGTAAAGTTTATAGACTATAATACAATATTGAACGACGTATATGTTTCGAGATGTGATGATAGCCAGGATCGATCTCAGTGGTGAAAGGGATGACGGAGGAAGTAGAATCGGGAAATATAGACGCAGTGTTTCACATCGGAGACATAAGCTATGCAACAGGGTTCTTAGTTGAATGGGATTTCTTTCTTCATCTCATCAATCCCATTGCCTCTCGTCTTCCTTACATGACTGCCATTGGAAACCATGAGAGGTACTACTCAAAGGAAATAACAACCTAACCTCTTTTATTTCCCATTTCTTTTCCTTTATGTTCGGTTTTCGGTACACTTATTTTTATAAGATTTTATCTATGGTTGAATTATGAATTTAGTATTTAAACTTTAACGTTTGTTGTGTCTATTCAGTCCCCACATTTTAAAAAAATCAATTATATCATCGTGAATTTCGAATTTTGATTATGATCGATAGAGTTCTTGTCATTAAAGAACGTTTCGTTACTCCTTTTTTTTTTTTTTTTTTTTTTTTTTTGAATGTGAAGGGACTATGATGAATCAGGATCAGTATATATACTGCCAGATTCAGGAGGAGAATGTGGAGTTCCTTATGAAACATATTTTCAAATGCCAACTTCAGCAAAAGATCAGCCTTGGTATTCCATTGAAATTGCTTCTGTTCACTTCACTGTCATCTCCACTGAGCATGATTTTACCATCAATTCACCACAGGTAATTTCCTCCAACACTATTTTTTTTTTTACTTTTACAATTTATAAAGTTTTGTTTATGACTTTCATTTCAAATAATAATAATAGTGTTCATGTTAGTTCTCTGTTTTTTTAATTCAAAAACAATATTTAAGTTAATAAATAAATATTTTGCACTTAAATTAGTTAAATTCTTATTATTAATGTTATATTTACATTAGTTACATTTTATATTGTCAATTTTATATTTTATCAATTTTTCTA
Organism: Luffa aegyptiaca; assembly: GCA_017139565.1. Taxonomy (NCBI): domain Eukaryota; kingdom Viridiplantae; phylum Streptophyta; class Magnoliopsida; order Cucurbitales; family Cucurbitaceae; genus Luffa; species Luffa aegyptiaca. Next base: position 15,428,470 of record CM029403.1, read on the forward strand.
CTGTGTAATATTATGGGAATGTCAATTCATCCATTATGTCAATGTTGAATTCATGGACACATGAAAATGATTATAGAAATATGATCATTTTTTTTTTTTGACAATATTTGGGAGTGAAGATTCGAACCACAGACCTCGTGGTTATCAATACAATTTTATACTAGTGTCTCACTATGCAGCCAAGTATTATTCTAAATTTAATACTTTGTATACACGACTATAACAAAATTTATGATTTGAGTGGTTTTTTTTATTTTTTGTTTTCGTAATATGAATGTCTCATAATCATTCAAGAAAGTAACTGAGTTTTTTTTTTAATTTTAATTACAGTATGAATGGATGAAAAATGACATGGCCTCCGTTGACAGGTCAAGAACACCATGGCTCATTTTTACTGGGTAAGTTTAATTATTACAATTTTTTATTGAAGGTATATGTAAATTACCGTCGAATTAGGTTCACTTTGACTTCCATATTATATTATAAAACAAGAAACTTCAATAATATTATATATGTTTTAGCTAGCGTAGATTTTACATTTTTCTCCCCTTTTTACTAAATTTTACAACTAATCATGAAGGATGTGGGTAGAACACATGTTACTGCGTGCAAAATTTTTGTTAAAAATATAACTTTACAAATATAAGACAAAAAAGATTACTAGTTAAATTATGCTCAATTTACTAGACAATGAATTTTTTTGAGACATTATTAAATGCAGGCATAGACCTATTTATACTTCCGTACCTGGAACATTTTTTCCCAGTGTGGATCCAAACTTCGTTGCAGCTGTAGAGCCACTTCTGCTCCTAAATAAGGTTCCCTCCTCTCTACACTAAACCATTGTTTAAAAAATATATATTTGACGATATGTCATTTTTGGAAAAAAAAAATATAGCAAATATAGATTTTTTTTTTTTTTTTTTTGAATGGCTAAATTAACTATTGACTTAAATAATAATAATCATATGATGATTTGATTAACTATAATCTAGGTATGTGTCGATTAAACTATATATTGATAAATCATATTCTCAATCTCAGTATATCAATGGTTAACCTACACATTGATTAACTATTATTTCGATAAATCTCACTAATTAACTTATATAGTCATTGGAGTTAGTCACTTATATATCTGTATTTTCATTTATTTTTAGGTGACATTATTGAAATATTTTGTGTTAATTGTTCTAGAGTTGCAATTATCCCTAAAAAAATATTTAAAATGAATGGGAGCTGAATTTTATAATTTTGAGGGCTCTTAATAACTATTTTGTTTTATTTTGTCGTTCCTAAAAAAAAAATATGTTGTTCAAGTCCTTTAAAAATTATGTATAATAAAAATCTCATACGTTGAGATGAATATTATATTGCAGGTTGATTTGGTCTTGTTTGGTCACGTGCATAACTATGAGAGAACATGTTCTGTTTTTAACAACATTTGCAAAGCAATGCCTACCAAAGATATAAGCGGGATTGATACATATGATCATAACAATTATACTGCTCCAGTGCACGCGGTCATCGGCATGGCTGGATTTAATCTCGACGCCTTCCTCGAAACTAATGTACTCTTAATCACTCTCTCTTTCTTTTCGACTCTATTTAAATATGTCACATCATATATCGAAGGATCTGATTCTATTTTTTTTAATTGAAATTAAATTTTAAAAACTTAATTTAGCAATTTTGAAACTACAAGATGTGATTTTACAAAAATCTAGTTTTATGTATTTTTAAAATTTGGCCAAAAGATTTCAAAAATGTTTTTATAAGAGGAAAACTAATTTTTGCTAAAAAGACAAGTATGGTTTTGAAAAATAGAAGACCAAAAACTTAAAATTCTTATCTAATAACACCTATTAAATTGAATTTTCTTTTTCTCTCTTCTTTTTTTTTTTTTTTTTTTTTTTTTTTTTATTTCGAATTAATATATATATGGTGCAGGTAGAGAGCTGGAGTTTGTCTAGGGTTTCCAAATTTGGTTATCTGAGAGGACATGCAACAAATGAGATGTTAAGTTTAGAGGTTAGTATGCTATATTAAAAACACTAGTGTTCAAAACATTTGATAATTATTCTGAAAACTCTAATAATCAATCCAAGCCTTCTTGTTATTTATTTGTGTTAGTCGTTTTTGGGTTCAAATAAATTGAAGTCTAACAAATTGAGTCGGTATTCACGCTTGTGTGAACTAAACTCACTTCTGATTTTGAATGCATGACAACCAATTGGACAAGTAAACTTGAGTTTGGGTCAATTTATTGATTAGATTGAGTCGTCGTTGGAACTTCTAATCAACTTTTAAGTGTCATGCCACCATTCTTTTATTCATTTTCAGTAACATTATTAACCAAAGAGACATCATTTAAAAAAAAATGGAAAGTTTTAAAACATTAACTATGAAGTTGAAAAGAATAGTATTTTTATGTTTTTTTTATGACTGAACCCATTGAACAAAGTTAAGTGTGCCAAGTGGAAGCTCACATCCCATTATGTTGTCTTTTAATTTTCTTCAGATGGTGAATGCTGACACAAGAGAAATAGAGGATAGTTTCAACATTATAAAAGCTCCAATTCCATAGGCAAAACAAGCCTTTCCATCCAAAGAAAGAAGGTACATAGTGATTGAAGGTCATTTTTTCATCATCTTTGGATAGTGACACTCATAAACAACACTTAATATTTGATATAAATCAATAATCCCTGTTTGTAATATAAGTGATACAAAAATAAAATGGTGATTCCTTTTATATTTTCTAATCTCCGATCTCTGATGTGTGTGATTGTTAAAAATTATTGTTGGTTTTTTTGAAACTTCATAGATAATACTACGATGTTGGGCAAAACTACTTGATACTCCAATAAGAAAATTGTTAGACAAGTATATTAGGTAAGGATATGAATATTTATTTGATGGGAAGATTGTACTTGTAGATGAATGGCTGATGTGCATTCTATGATACAAAAATTTGTTTCATCACAAATTTTATACCTCTAAAGGTGTTTGGCGAAAAATAAAATCACATATATATTATCATATAAACACGCATGTACACTTTTCTTTAAGGCTTCCATTTCTCTCGTTTACTTATTAATTTTTAATGTTAGATGGCATACCTAAGACAGTTCAAATTAAAACTGTGACTCATAATAAGGAAGTATAGATGTTTAAGTATTTTAATTATGCTCATGTTGATAATGTTTTATTTCTCTTGAATAGTCATCTAAGGTAGTAACCATTCTTAGAATCGATATTTTAAGATTGCTTATCATTTTGTCCATTGATTTTCAATAAATTGTTTATTAACGGTAAAAACAGCCATTTACCCAACTTTTAAAGTTTAGGAACTTCATTGTTAGAATGCTCGAAGTATAAAGTATAGAAACTAACTTTATAATTTAACCTTCATCATTTCATCTCGTTCGTATCCATAAGAACTCTATCAGAACTATGAGAATATACATGAAAAACTTACTTAGAAGTCAATACAAATTGAAGTCAAGAAAGAAGAATACAAAAGGACCCATTTTTAGAAACAGCTCTTTATTGAGTAAACCATATTATGGTAAGTTCTGAAAACAGAGGACCAGAAAGTACTCCAAATCTATACAAATAGACAACAAGACTCTGACAATTGATACATATAACTTGTGATTTCATATATATACACAAAAGTGATTTGATGAAAAACTAGTGTCAAAGAACATTTTCACCAACTAAACTCTACTTGTCTTGAGGAAACTTACATGACTTGTGTGACAAGACGATTCTACGCATTCCGTGCGCTCGATGCAGCTGCAATTAGATATCCAGTTTGCATCACTTCCAACGAGGCTGGTGAATGACTCCTAATATGCAAGAAAACTCATCATTTATTGTAACTTACACGAACCGTGAGACGACAATTTTACTCGTTCCATGTGCTTGCTGCAATTGCAATCTGATATCCAGTTCGCACCTCTCTTTCAACGAGGCTGGTGAATGAACCTTGGAGCGTGTTTCTGGCTCATGCACTTGGCTGGCTTCTCATTGTACTTTGCAGGACCAACTGGGGAATTTGGACCTTTTTTCTTTGGAGATTTTGGAATGACTAGATCCTCCAACACTTTCTTGGCATACATTTCATTTCTTGCAGCTTTCAACTTCCGAGATGAAGGGTTCAGGGTCTCGTGCGCAAATAAACTCCAAGGCATAGCTTTCCTATGAGCCGTTGGTTTGACTTGAGGCTTATCATCTGCTTCAGCTGATAGAATCATAGCTTCAATCTCAGCTTCTTCCGGGTCAAGGAACTCTTCTGTAGTGACTAGATCGTCAGTAATGCTGCCAAAATCATCTTCCTGATGTTGGCTTAGCCAATAATCACGGAACCATGGTGATGTCTTGATTAGTTCCCACCACTCGGGAGAGAAATCCTCGACGTTACGAAGAGCAAACGGAATGAAGATTGGAGCATTGGGGTTCAATGAAAAACTTCTTCCAGTCAATAATGCCATCCTTGCTTTAGATCATCCAATTCTTTTAACCAACAGCAGCTCTACAAGCCTTTACAGACCACAAACCTGAAAGTTTTGGACATATAATACTTAATTGAGTAAACCATCATGAGAAATCCACTATAATAGAGCAATGAGTAAGTTATACAAAGCGGGTTTAATTGACATAAAGCTCATCAAAGAATATTACAATCTCTCTCTTTAAATCAGGCAGAAAACAACAAGAAACCTATCTCTAAAAGGGAAATCTAAGCTTGATTAAACTTGAAGGAAATTGTATAAATCGCAGCATAGTACGTTTCAATAGTTAATTTTAATATACCAATCCATTTGTTGTCGTGCCCTTTAAATCCAGGTGCTCAAAGAACTACACAACTCAACTCAATTCAAGGTGTTTCAATTGGATAACACTACACCAATGAATGGGCAATTCGAACTTTCAACCTATCAGAAAGATCATTAACACCTCTACCAGAATTTGATTGAATTTAGTTCACAAATTTGTTAAGTCAGTTCAGTTCCTAACTAATTGAACACTAAAGAGCTAAATAAATTAGATCATGGTTCTCTAAAAAATTACTTCGATCTGAAGAACCCAATCCCTAATCATTAATTTTGAGAACACAAACGATACTACAACACTCAAATTACAACGATCATTCAACAAAGAAGAGGAGGAACAATCAAACGTACATGAACAAAAATCAAAGCGGATTCAGTTTCCCCGCACATATTAGCATCAAACAATGCATCATTCCAACTTCAAATTACAACAAACACTTCACAAAACACACTAAATGAAAACAGAAACAGAATCATCAAAAATTAGAAACGAAAGTGTATCTGTTACCGTTTACCGTGAAGAAATTAGATCTTTTTCGGACTGAGAAGAAGGAGAAAGTGAGTGATCAGTGAAATTGGAAGAAGAAGAAGAAGAAGAGACTTGGAAGAACCGAAGCAGTAGGTTAGGGATTACCGAAGCTGAGGTTCGGAGATGACTTTTTAAACTGCTTTTCTGAAAAGAGCAACAGAATCAACGGTGGATGGTGGTACGGGATCTTGATCGGACGGCTGTATGAGGTTACGGGAGAGATATTTTGAGGTTCGGTGTAAAGCACAAGGGATTATTGGGGCGGCGTTTAAATAATGTTTAAATAATCCTTTGCCAGGTGTCATCAACGGCCCCTCGAGATAAATAAAAAGTTTCCATTACGAGTAGTCTTACAACTTAAGTTTTGTTTGATAAGTTTTACATTTTAAGAAGTGTATTTATAGCTTTCTAAATTTTTAATTTTGTATATGGTAAATTTTTTAATTTATAAAATGTTTAATCGGTTTCTAAACTTTTAATTGGTGTTGATAAGAGATTTATAGTTTATAAAACCTATTAAATATAGAATTGAATGATTAACATAGTCAAAGTGAGCATTGGTCTTAATGGTAATTGGCATCTATCTTCAACTAAGAAGTTAAAAGTTCGAATCTCTCTCCCTCGAATGTTGTTGAACTAGAAAAATATTTGACACAAAATTAAAAGATTAATGGTTTTATAAAAACAAAATTCAATTTTGTAGGTAATAGATCAAAAATTTAATAGGTACAATAATTGAGAAATGTATTAGGCATTTTTTAAGTTTAAAAACCTAATAGGTACATAATTGATAGCCTAGAGATCTTCTAAAAAAAAACTAAACAAAACTAGATATGTAGACACTTTTTTTAGTTCAACAACATTTGTGGAGTGAGAGATTTCGAACCTCTGACCTCTTAGTCAAAGGTAAATATCAATTACCGTTTATTTATTCCCACTTTTTAAAGTTAAAAAAAAAAAACTATTAAAACATTGTAAGGGACAACGGACACGACACAGATTTCCACAATGGTATGATATTGTCCACTTTGGGCAAAAGCCCTCATGGCTATGCTTTTGATTTACCCCAAAAGGTTTCATACCAATGAAGATACTTTGTCCTCCCTTATATACCCATGATCATCCCATTATCTAGCCAATGTGGGACTTTGGTCGCACTCCCAACAAACATGAACTTGAAAGTTTGGAACTTACTTGTTTGTCCTTTCTAAAAAATAAATTAGTTCGTGTATTTTAAAAAAACCTTTTAATAGGCCTTGAAATTTCACACGACAAGGTGGGTAGTTTATTTGGAGTTGATGCCTCCTAAACAATAAGGGAGGTATGTGAAGGTAGGCTCAAGCTAAGATTATGCTTCTGAGCATAATCATATATATCTTTATGACTGTGAGACCAACTAGTCGAATAAAGATGAAAAGTTGGTCATAGTGATCCAAGAGTTCCATGTGGAAGGATTCTTGCTCAATGGATCAAAGGTACATCGGGAATAACAAACTGATGACTCCCTGGAGCTCTTATCGACGGAGTCGTTTGACACCTCGACGTTGACTCATCACATCCTAGCGTTAGGAGCATATTTGCTTAGTCTTTGTACTTTTAAAACAATTCTAATAGCCTACCTAAACATAACTTAAAAAGGCATTATAACCTTAACCAAAAGGTCATATGTTGAATACACATCCTCACATATTTGTTGATCTCAAAAAATAGAATTATAACAAACTCCTAAATTTTCAATTTTTTATTTAATAGGTTCATGTCATTAACTGGGTAATTGACAAAAATAGGACAATAAGAAAGGCATTAAAGAGAAATAGGACTCATTTTAAATTGGGAGAGAAATGGGATTTTTAGGGCTGTGAAATTACTAAATTACCCTTAATGAAAATCCCCAATCTATCTTGAAGAACTCAGTTGCTTGATTTTTTCCATACTTCAAACCCATTTCTTTCTTTCTTTCCTTCTCTCACGCATGAGCGATTTCTTCCTCCATTGATGACCGGTTATCAAGCGACAACAACAACTCATCTTTCTTCTTCTCTCACGCACGAATCAACAACCCAAGGGCTCTTTTTGGGTAGACGGTAAGAAACTTTCTTCATAGTTTAGTTTTATTTTGTTTTGGTTTCGAAATACCTCTCTTGGGTAGACTAAGAACGTTTTTTTTTTTTCCTTTTTAAGAGAATGTTATGAAAAATGTTGTTTGTTGTTTGTTTACACTTTTCTTGCACAATGTTGTAAGTATGTGAGATGAAAAATTGAAATGTCAATACTCCTAAACTTCAATTTTTTTTTTTTTTTTTGTAGGAATTAAAGATTTTGTGGTAATTGGGAGATGACTCAAGTTCGTGTTTTAGTTCGTTTTGGTGGAGTTGGCCAGAAGAGATGGGAGAAAAAAAATGAGTGGTCGGAAGGAAGCTCTACAAATAACGAGTTGGAAGTAGGACAAATATTTTTTGGCAAGAAGGAATTGTCCATGAAATTAAGTGTCATGGCAATGAAAAAGAATTTGGAATTTAGAGTAAATAAATCTACGAAGGATGTACTTTATGTCAAATGTATTGATCGTGAGAACTGTAATTGGAGACTACGAGCAGTGAAATTAAAAGGTTCATCTGACATATTCAAGGTTTCTAAGTATGTAAACGTTCATTCATGCTCACTTGATATTTTGAATCACGATCATAGACAAGCAAAAGATTGACATGTCGTAATCCTATTGCATATACCGAAAAGTCAGTTGTATGAGATTAATGTAATATTACAGTTGTGTTTGATTTCTTGAGTTGAACGAAATGCACTTGTTGTACGTCATGAGATGTTTAAGAATTTAATTTCATTATTGTATGACTTGAACTGTCAATTGGGTTAAAAATTAGGCCAGGAACTGCTGCTTGCTGTTTTTTTTCTCGCAATATCACACTGCGAGAAAATATTTTCTCGCAATCTCGCTGCGAGAAAAATTTTTCTCGCAATCTCGCTGGGAGAAAATGTTTTCTCGCAATCTCGCTGGGAGAAATTGTTTTCTCGCAATCTTGGAATTTTTTTTCTCGCAATCTGGGAGAATTTTTTTTTCTCACAATCTCTGGGAGAATTTTTTTTCTCGCTTGGAGTGGTCGCCGTCAGTCGTCCTTGCCGTCGCTTGGTCAGTGCTCGCCGTCAGTCGAACTCGTTGGAGAAAATCGTGCGTGGTCGCTGTCGTTGTGCCTTGTTCGCCGTCGCTGTCGTCGTGCCTGTCGCCGTCGTGAAGTGGTTGGGAGAAATTAGGCCAGGAACTGCTGCTTGCTGTTTTTTTCTCGCAATATCACACTGCGAGAAAATATTTTCTCGCAATCTCGCTGCGAGAAATTTTTTTCTCGCAATCTCGCTGCGAGAAAAATTTTTCTCGCAATCTCGCTGCGAGAAATTTTTTTCTCTCAATCTCGCTGCGAGAAAAATTTTTCTCGCAATCTCGCTGGGAGAAATTGTTTTCTCGCAATCTTGGAATTTTTTTTCTCGCAATCTGGGAGAATTTTTTTTCTCACAATCTCTGGGAGAATTTTTTTTCTCGCTTGGAGTGGTCGCCGTCAGTCGTCCTTGCCGTCGCTTGGTCAGTGCTCGCCGTCAGTCGAACTCGTTGGAGAAAATCGTGCGTGGTCGCTGTCGTTGTGCCTTGTTCGCCGTCGCCGTCGCCGTGCCTGTCGTCGTCGCCATCGCTGTGCCTGTCGTGAAGTGGTTGGGAGAAAATTGTGGTTGGGAGAAATTCGTGGAAGAGGGTAAAAAATTAGGGATTTTCATTAAGGGTAACTTAGTAATTTCACAGCCCTAAAAATCCTATTTCTCTTCCAATTTAAAATGAGTCCTATTTCTCTTTAATGCCTTTCTTTTTGTCCTATTTTTGTCAATTACCCTCATTAACTCCATCAATTTAATGTTTGCATCACCAAATAGTTAAATAGTACGAATCAACAAAGAGATTTCAAATTATGATCCACATTTTTTTTAAGATTTTTGTTGTTTTCAATTTTTACTTTTCTAAGCAATTTAAGTAAGGGTATAAGTTTCCTAAAAAAAAAAAAAAAAGAAAAGTAGTTAAGGGTATTAGTCTTTTTGTTTAGGATGGATTTGTTATCAAATTATTGTTTCATTCCTAGCCACCACTACTAGGTTGTTTTTTAGACACTATTTAAAACCTAAACTATTTCCATCCAAGGGAAGTTAAGTCTTGAATAAAAGTAGAGTGTTTTCTATACGTAAGATTCATGAACCTTGCCACTTTGCAATTCTTGACTTAGAAACATGCTTAAACATTCAAGTTGATCAACTTGCTTATAAAGTTTTCTATGAAGGCCTTTTTTCAAGGAAAAAAAAAGTGTTCTAACTTGTAAAAGTATTATATATTTGTTGTTTGTACTAAAAAAAAGTTAACAGAAACAATTAGTATAAGGATTAAATATAAAGTAGATAGTTTAATAATAAAGAAAACAACAAATCATCAAGACTAAATATAGGCACACCTATCTACAAACAGCAAACACATTTTTATTAGATATATGAGCACAACCACCACAAACTGTTTCTGTATTCATTTTATATCATCAATATTGCCCAACAACAAAACCAATCATTGGAAGGCACTTTGTCTATCCCAGTTTGGCAACGAATGCTCAGAATCAATACTCAAATCCTTTGTGAGAGTTCTGCTTGATCTTGTAGGCCCTGGCAGCCCCTTCAGCCCCGGTGACCTCTGCTGCTGAAAACCCTTTCTGCCACTGCTAATTGCCACTTCACTCGCCATTGATGACACCAAACTGAGCTGCTTTGTCTTGCATGGCGAATTCCCATCCGAGCATGTGTCCAATCCCCCTGCTGGCCTCAGCTTTGGCGAGCTCAAGGACCTTGCTTTTGCCTTTGCTGATTCTGTGGCTGCCATGTATGTTGGCACCAGTGGGGAGCTTGAAAATGAGCTGTGTGAGTCCATGCCGCCCCCCAATGAACGCTGCTTCTGGTGGTGAGAGAGCTTTTTCAGTGCTGGTTTTTGAGATGGAGATTGGTTGGGGAGTTCTATGGCTCTGTCCATGTTTTTTGTTGTTGGGGCTGGTTTGAACCCTTCTGTCTCTTTGTGTTTTGGATTTGAGGTGAAAATGGAGTCTAAATCTTCGAGTTCTTTGCTTTTGGAGAGTTGGGTATCGACCCATTGGTCAAGCCAGTATCTCCATCTTCCTCTTACCTTCTTTCGTTCTGATTCTGCAGATCTCTGCAAAATGGTTTCAGTGGTGAAGGATCAGAAATTTGACTCAGGAAGTGAAGGAACAGAGTGTTTGTTGTTTTAAGAAGGTTGATTAGTGTTTACCCTGTGGGCGAATAAGTATTCCTTGACTCGTTCTCTCCTGATCACTGCCTCTTTCCTGCTCAAAAACACTGCATCGGCTTCTTCTTTTGATAGCAGGCTATCATCCCACCTTTGACCGTTCGAATCCAACTTCAAAATCAATGGGAAATGGAAAAGGTGAATAAGAAAACAATTCAACTGAACCAACTGCTGTTGAATATTGATGCAGGATGTAAAAGAAAATCTGAGGAAGACAACGAAGACACTTGTCAAGGAATAACAAAAAGTGGCCGGCTTTGGTAATCCGACAGACAATGTGATTTGTGATTGAGTTCTATTGAATAGAGCAGTGTGCTCTGCAGAAGAGGAGTTAATCTAGATAAAAGCAAACCTCTCTGATGCGCTCCAAAGTGGACTGATAAACAACTACTTAAGATGTGGAATTAGCCGTTTCTTGTTTGAGAAGAGAATTGTTGGGATGTGAATATACCCTATATATGATAGAAATGAGAAAGATCCTAAGTAAATATGTAAAACCACATCCCTCATTAGTACAAATCTTTTGGGCAGAGCTCAGACTTAGTAGTTCTGTGTCCAATAGGTCCCTGAACTTTGAAATCTGTCTAATAGATCCTTAAACTTTCAATTTTGTGTCAAATAGGTCTTTGAACTTTTAATTTTGTATCTAATAGATCCTTGACTTATCCAACATTTTTTAAAATTCATAGACCTACTAGGCATAAAATTGAAAGTTTAGGGTCCTACTAGACATAAAGTTCAATTTTATATCTAACAAATCCGTTGATTTTTAAAAATTCAAATATGCTAAGGAGCTATTAGACACAATTGAAAATTCAAAAACCCTAATAGACATTTAAAAAGTTCAATGACCTATTAGACACAAAATTGAAAGTTCAAGGACCTATTAGAAATTTTTTTGAAGTTCAGAACCAAATAGACACAAACCTAAAAGTTCAGGGACTAAACTTGTAATTTAACCTATTTTCTTGTTCAAAGGGAGCATAATTGACACAAACATAATCCTACTTTAGTTATAAAGGGAGAAGATCTTTGATAGGTATGTAAGGACAACATCTCCATTGATATAGGCCTTTAGAGAAGAGTTCAGGAGTAAAGTGAGCGCATGCTAAGTCTATGAAGAGACTTGTTGTCTCAAATAGCCGTATTCAGAAACAATAGTATCATCAAACCAACCAGTATTTTAACAGAGTAAATCAATCAATACAGCTATACTTTGACTTGGCTTACCTTTATAATCTTATCTTTCAAGCTCTGCAACTGCTTGGTTTCAGGAGAATTGAAAGTGTTTTGAGGAGGATGGAGTCGATTTGAACAGACTTGTGATTGTATGCTAACGATGGACTGCAAGCACTTCAAAGTGGCAATGGCTTGGCGCCTAACAGCTCTCCCTCTGATGATTGCCTGTAGTCTCACTATTCCTTTCAGTGCTCTCAATGCTTTCCTCGCCTGCAAATTCACATTCTTTACTTAATAATACAAATATCACTCAAGTAGACAAGGCTGGAGAGCAAAACTTGTAAGCAAATACACAAGTTAGGACTTTTTGATGTCATTTGGTAACATTTTCATTTTATATTTTTTGAAAAATAAGTGCATTTAGTAACATTCTCTACTTTTCATTATTATAAATTGTATACCAAGTTTGGAAAAAAGTTCTGGTATTCTCTTCCTCGTGCTTCTAACCATCCACAAATGCTAATAAAACTGTCATTTTTGTTGTTTTTAGGCTTTTAGCTCATAAGTATCATCTTCTAAATAAATGACAAGTTTCTTGGCTGTTCATTTTTCAAATGAAATTTCACCTCCTTAAAAAGAAAAGTTTAGAGTACAAGATCTCAACTCTTGCTCCATGGGTTATACTATTTAACTCAGACAGTACCAATTTGTTTCAGCATTTTCACTCTAATTCCATTGAAGCAAGTGAGAAAGTACAGTCAGAAGAAGTACTCACAAGGAAGCCACGGAAAGCAGTTTGGATAATAATGGCAGCAAAGTCATGGATTTCCCTTTCACGTTTATAGAGATCAGATGGAGGGGCCTTCTTGTGAGGTTTAAAGGCTTCATCTGCAGCCTCTTGTTGATTAGATTGAGCGGTCCCTGTGAGCCACACAACCTCAACAGCAGCCTTGGCTGCTGCAACCGCCGCTTCGGCGGCTGCGGTACTTGCAATGGCCACAGAAAGAGCCTGTTTCCTCTCCTCTTCCTCCTCTCGTCTCATCGTCGCTTTTGCTGGTGATGGTGCTGTTAGTGTGGCTAATCTCTTGTTCCTCATCCTTCCAAACACCCATTTCCATCTCTTTTGCTTCTGAAAAAAGGCAACATTTACTGGCATTGATGATTAATTGAAAACATGTTAAAAAAACAAGCACTATATCTATCTATCTTTACCTTCTCAGGCTTTGGCTCTGTCTCTGGAACAAATAGCTTCTTGACCAAATAGAACCAGCCCTTCTTCTTGCCCATTTGAGAACCAGCAGACAATCAATCAGCTAATCCAATGAGATCAATGAGCAATGGAATAGAATAGAATCTCAACTAATCTCAATCCCAAACCCGAGAAAATACTGAGTCTAGAACAGATGGAAATGAAACCAGAAACCCATTTGCAGAAACAATTTTCCAGCAAACTCAAAAATTTATCCAAGTCACACAAAAATGAATCAAGGGTCATTCAAAATTCAACCCAATTACAGAAAAAACTAGAGGAAGCCATTGATAGAACCTTCAAAGGGCTTCCCTCTCAAGAAATCTTCAGAGCTTGAAGCCATCCACAGGGGAAAACAATGGAGGGGGCATTTCATCGAACACCAAGCAGGCAAGAGAGCCCAGAACCAGAGCCAGAGCCAGATCTTCCCCAAACCATCAGAAACTTTGAAAGATAAGAATCAACAGAGAGAAAAACTGAAAGAAGAACCCAAATGGGCAAAATGTGAAAGGATGTCAACTCAATAATTTCATGTTTTGTGAATTCATGTTTTGTTAGCTCATTGAGATGAGTTTCTGTTGCTTGCTTCCAGTTTTGTGGGCCTTTCAATCACATATTGTAAAAAGAAAAAGAATTGGCAGAGGACTCAGAGGTCTACTTTTGTGGGAACCTCCTTCAGTGGGTTTTTGAGAAAAAAAAAATATCCTTTTGACTTCAAATGGGTCCTCTAATCTTTTGTCACAGCCTTTACTTTTTCTCTCAAATGCATCAAACATATTCAAAAGCCTGTTGGGTACCAAATTACTGAATTGCCACCTGATTTCCCAACATAAGAGAAGTAATTTTTTCTCCCTAAATTTTTGTTTGTGTATAATAGATCCATCAACCTAAAAAGTGTCTAAGAGGTCATTCGACTCCCAATAATTAAGAAGTTGAGTTACAAAGTCTGGAGTTGTTTTGTTCTGGAAGTTGGAGGTGAAGTTAATAAGTTTGTGCGACCTGTAATAAAGTGTTAAAATAAGAGTAAATAAGTTTGTAGACCCCACAATAAAGTGTTGAAATAAGAGTAAATAAGTTTAGGGATTTTTGTACGAATGACCCTCTAAAATAGGTGGAAATGATAAATACCCCACCTTTTCAAAACAATGATATATGTCATTTTGCTTGTGTCAGCATCCTAGTAAAATTACCATTTTACTCTCTACCCTAACATTGCTCTCTCTCGCTCTCTCTCCAATTTCTCGCTCCAATCTCTTACTCTCTCTAATTTCTCTCTCTAATCTCTTGTTCCATCTTCAATCTCGCTCTCGCTCCAACCTCTCGCCCTTAAATGCCTTAAATGTGCGTTTTCATATAGAGAGTAAAATGGTAATTTTGCTAGGATGATGACGTAAGCAAAATGGCATATATCCTCTAAAAAGGTAGGACATTTTTCATTTTTGTCTCTCAAAATGGGTCATCCACGTAATTATCTCATACGTTTACAGGTCTCACAATTGGGTGTTATATGTCTTTGGGCCAAACAAAAGGTTGGGTGCAATTATAAACTCCACTCCACCCAGCTCCTCAGTCCAAATACTCCCGAAAAGTGTATAGTATGTTCATAAACTTCCCATTTATTAAGATCTCTAATATATTTGACATTTTTTCAAACTGACTTGTTAGACATAGAACTAAAACCTTAGAGTCTTATTAGACACAAAATTTAATTTTGTTTAATACATTTTGAAATTTCTAAAAAAGTGTCATAGATGTAATGGACCAAAATTAAAAGTTCGCTTAAATTTAGAAATCTATTAGATACAAAATTGAAAGTTTAAAAACTTATTTAGACAGCTTTTTAAATTTGAAAGTTTTCAAATTAAACTTGTTAGTTTTACCCTTTTTTTCTCTCTTTTTGTTTTTTGTTTTCATCATCATTGATAATGTACTCATTATTAATCAAAGTACTAACTCATGCATCAAACCATGTGTAAGTATTTAAGACATGTTCCTTTTCAGAAAAGGAAAAAAGTTTTTAACACTGTTCAAGGTTTTATTTTTGAGAAGTTATGGGGTTATTTAGAGTAGTATTTAAAACACTTTTTAAAAAAGCAAGTTGATGGAGGAAATTTGTTTGATAGGATGATTTTTTTTTTTTTTAAATGGTTCTGAAAACAAACAAATAGTACAAATTGGTAACAGTATTTTATTGTTTTTATGTGTTATTTTAGTACTATCTAAGTTTTATGTTCTGTTACAAAGCAGATTTAAAAACAATGCACCCAAAGAATCCCTAGTTGATACATTATATATATATATATATAATTTACTATTTTAAAAAATATAAATATATATTTAGCCAAATTTTCAAAAACCAAATCTATTTGATTTTTTTTTTCAAATTTGTCCACATTTTGATAGTTTTTCTTTTTTTAAGTTCAACAAATGTACTAAAGAATATTCAATTTTTTAGAGGGAAAAGCTAAAAAAAAATATTAAACTTATTATTGATTGTGAAACTTCACCAATGGAAAATAAGACATCTTTGCTTTTTTTTTTTTAAAAAAAAAAAAAAGGAAAATAAGACATCATGCTTCAAATTTTAATTTGTTAAATTTTTTTTTTATTATTATTATTGTTGATGGTCAAATTTGGACTAGAGGAAATTAATCACCTGACCTTCACGTGTCACCAACGGTAAATTTGTTTGAGAGGGGGGAAAACGTGGCCTGTAAGACAGAAAAACCTGCACACCGGTGTGGTGCATGCCACACCGCCTCCGATACTTAAGTCAGCAAGCAGAACGATGGGAATCAAAAGAGCAAGAGCAAGTCAAAGAATAGAGTTTGGGATCCCTTCTTCAGCCACGAAGAATGGTTTTAATACCTGTTCCTGCTCTAGGGTTTCCAGGTGTTCGGAGGTGATCCAGGGTTGAACCAAGCGAAACTGGGGCGCCTAGGGGCACTAGGGACCAAATGGAGGCGGAAGAACTCGACCCGCAGGCCGACCATGGGGGTTGGGCCAAGGCCCAATCCCTCCGCCCTTGGCCCGACCGTTTGGCCTGTTCTTCCTCCGAGATCCGCTTTCTGGTTGTCTCCTTGGATTGGTATCGCTTTGTCCTCGTCAGCTCCTTGCATGTCGGAGTGGTCCAAAATTACCTACAACAATTATCATACTCATCCAAACAAGTTCAAGATAAAAACAAACATATGCATGTTCCTACATTAATGTATTATTGGAACAAACTTTTGCATAAAGATATAAAAACAAACCAAAATAAATAACATATATATTTAATTTAGAAAGATTTTTAAATAGGGTATTTATATAATCAACCATTTTTTGGTATTTTAAAAAGTCAAGTGATATAATAGAAGGGTTTTGCAAACTTTTTCATGTCTAATTTATACATATATTTAATAGAAAAGTGAATATAATCCATATTGTATTCAAGAACCTTAAAAAGTTTGGCAATCAAAAAGCCATTGAGGGCTAAATCATAACATAAAAAGCTTTGTTAATCTCTACCCTCAACATCTCTTTAGTTGAAAAACAAAAAGTTAATTCTTGTGATCTTTGTGTATTAATTAATGTTTGTGGGCTAAATGTCTTAGAAAGGACAATTATAACTATTTCATTGGCTTGGTTGAAGACTTTGGAGTGGTTACAATAATGAGTCCAAACTCCAAATCTAAACAAAAATGTGTGAGTGTGTGTATAATATATGGTCGGTTTAACAGTTTAGTAGGTAGAAAATATCAAATTATTGTACCATTATTTAAAGACTCATAAATTCTAACTGAAAATTAACCTAGGAAAAAAACAAACTAGGAAATAGTAAAAGATTTTTTTTTTTTTAAAAAAAAATACTCTTTATTTTTCTAATTCGACAATATTAAAGATGAGAGTATAGTAACTTATCCAGTTCTCTTCCAAAAAAAAAAAAAAACTTATCCAGTTGAGCTATGCTTTAAGTTGACATTTAAAAAAGAAAAAAAACTCTTTAAACTATATATATTTTTTTTTTACTTTTTTCTACACAATATTATAATATAAATCAAGTAATATATTTAAACTCACAAGAAGAGCCACATGTGACTAAGGAACACAACTTAGGTAAGATATCTACTCATTCTTTTAAGGTCAATATTCAAATTTCTACCTCTATATATATGTGTGTATGTATGTATATATATATATTGACAACAGATGGAGATGAGAGATTTAACCAACGGACATCTAAATCATTAAAACAAAATTTAAGTCAGTTAGACTATGCTCATGTTGGCTCTCTATCTCTATATTTGTTATACTAAGAAAATGCATAAAAAAAGACACTAATATTTGAACACTTGAACTAAGCTCAACATCCGTCGTTAATTAATATAGGTAGATAAACCCTAGCTAAAAAAGTGTAGCTCTTTTTTCTTTTTTTCTTTTTCTTTTTAGATTCCAAACAACTTTGAAGTTTGAAATAATTATAAGTACCCAAATTTAACTAATTTTTTTTTTTTTTTACTTAATGTCAAAGAAAAATAACTATTATTCTAGAAACACAATGAGAGAGAGAGAGAAAGTGGAATGAAGGGTAAAATGGGAAATTGAAGAAGTGAAAGAGATGAGAGAATGTGAGAATGTAAGAAAGAAAACAAAGCATACTTGTTGAAGGGAGCAGGGAAGCCAGCTGGTAATGGGACCCACGAAGAGGCATTGTCATCATATATTCTCATCTTTCTTTCTGGCTGAGGAATATAATTTAGTTTCATCTTTCCCCACATAAATTCCTACCTATTATATTCTTGGGAAAAATACACGTTTGGTCCCTGAGGTTTGGTTTAGGTTTCGTTTTGGTCCTTGAGGTTTCAAACTCAACATTTTAGTCCCTGAGGTTTGCATTTAGTAGCAATTTGGTCCCTACCATCCAATTTTTCGTTAAAAGCTAACGGATTGCTGACGTGGCAATATTATTTTAATTAAAAAAAATAATTTTTTTATTTTTTAAATTAAAAATATATTAAAATAATAAAAATTTATTTTATTATTATTTCTTTTTAATAATATCTTTCTCTCTCTCTTCTTCTTCTCTTTCCCTCTCTCTTCTTCTTCTTCCCCAACCTCACTTCATTCTTCTTCCTCTCCTTCATCCCATCCATGGCCGGCGGCCGGCGGCCACCGCTCGCCGGCGGCCGCCGTCGGTAGTTTTTTTTCTTCTTCTCTTCTTCTTCCCTAACTTTTCTTTTCTTCTTTTTTTTTTCTCTTCCTTTTTTTTCTTCTTATTCTCGTTTCTTTCTTCCCCTAATTTTTTTTCCTTCTTTCTCTCCCCCTCTTCTTCTTCTTCTCAATCCTTTTCTTTTTCTTGTTCACCGACCGTCGCTCACACCCAAATCAGAATACTCGCTGGCCGTCACTCACACCCAAATCAGAACACTCGCCGGTCGTCGCTCACACCCAAACCAGCCCACAGTCGCTCGTTTCAGGGACTTGTCCTCGCCGGCAGTCGCTCGTTCCTCGCCGAGATCCTTAAGTTCAAAAAAAAAAAAAAGAATCGAAGGGGCTTCCCCCTTCGAATCGCGACTGGAACGAAGGGGGTCAGATCTGGAACAAACCCACGGGTTCGTTCCAAGCGCGATTCGAAGGGGGAAGCCCCCTTCGATCTTTTTTTTTTTTAAACAGTGAGTTTGGGGAGATTTCCGGCGAGGCTGAAACGAGGATTGTTGTTGCTGAGTTAGGTTCTTAAATTTTTCAGAGGAGGAGAAGAGAAGAAAATAAGGAGGAAAAGAAGAAAAAAGGAAGAGAACGAAAAAAAAAACAAAACGCCGGTGGCCGGCGGCCGGCAACAGTGGCTGCCGGAGTCCGGTCACCGGACTGGAAAAAGAAGAAAGAAAGTAAGAAGAAGAGGAAAGATTTTGGAGAAGAAGAAGAAGGAATAAATAAATTAAAAAATATATATTTTTATTATTTTAATATAATTTTATTTTTAAAAATTAAAAAAAAATAATTTTTTAATAAAAAAATAATTCCACGTCAGCAATCCGTTAGCTTTAACGGAAAATTGGATGGTAGGGACCAAATTGCTACTAAATGCAAACCTCAGGGACTAAAATGTTGAGTTTGAAACCTCAGGGACCAAAACGAAACCTAAACCAAACCTCAGGGACCAAAAGTGTATTTTTCCCTATATTCTTTTTATTTCTCTCTCTCCTTGTTCTTTTAAAAAATTAAATGTCACACATTTGCCAATCTAGCATAGTTCAATTGACGAAAGACATTATATATATTCTAAAGATCGAGTGGTTAACTTCTCAAAAAAAAAAAAAAAAAAAAAATCGAGTGGTTAAATATCTATCTTCACAATTATTAACTAAAAAAACATACTCATTAGTTAGTTAAAGTTTGGTCTAGTCGGTAATGATTTGATAAACTGTTAGATTACTCTTTATTTGGGTATTAGAAGGTCGAGGGCGACTATGGCTTTCCCACCAACCATTTGATTCTACATTATGCAAAACTGTTCGTTAAGTTTTGGCATGTTTGGTAGACAATCTGGATTCTGTTTTATGTTTTCGGACTCACTGAATTCAGTGAATATGCGCTTTCGAAAACTGTTTTCGGATTTTGTGATCCAAACAGTGGAAATTTTGAAAACAATTTTTTTTTGTTTTTTTTTTTTTGTTTTTTTTTTTATCAACAACTTAACCTTCTTTCATTCATAATCAAGAAGATCGAATTTGCGACATTACATAAGAAATGAAAAGCAAAACCCCCAAAACCACGACACGCTAAGAGGACAGGCTCGTTTCATTACTCACATCATCATCAATCGAAGCCACACACACGCCAAAACCAGGCACCCAAAACACTAATCCTCCACCCGAATACAATATCCTCAATCATCTCAAGACTGTGCTAGCTACCAAAAAAGCTCCAGCCTCGCTCATTCCCAGTTTGTCTTTGCCCCCATGCACATACTCTAGTCCTGCCACAAAATTACCATCATGATAAAGCATCTTTACAGTAGAAAATCACCACTAGTAAGCAGAAGGAGAAGATAGAACCAAAACATAACAATTGATCCACCAAAAAACCCCTATCTAATCTTACTATCCCTTGAAAACACTCCTAGACCTATGCAATATAGATGCCAGAGATTCAAATGTTGAGAAAATGTCATGCACAAGACCCTGTGCAAACATATGCTAAGCCTTGTGCCAAAGAGAAGTTGGAGCACGCTAGCAAATTATGAGACCACTCAACAACTTTCCAAGGAACAAATCTCACGTGTGTGTGGTTAGCCTTTCCTAGAGCAGCCCCTAACGGTCCAGAGAAGGTTTATAAAACCCTCCACCTATCTTCCCCCTACACTGGAACTAAGGTCTTGCAAGAAAGGCTTAAAAAAAAAAAAAAAAAAAAAAAAAAAAAAAAAAAAAAAAAAAAAACTCAATTAGGAAGCCAAACTCAAACCTAGGAGCCTGGATGGGCTTTTAATATATATTTTTTGTTTTCAATGTATCCAGATTTTGAATTTGAAATTTTATAAATGCAGAATTAAATTAAAAAAGATAAAACCCTTAATAAATACAATATTTCATGTTGAAAACTCAAATCCATTTTTATGAAATTAAAATTTGTATAATATAATGTATTATAAATTATATGATATTGTAAAATAATAATTATACAAAATTTATAACATATAACATGTTTATAAATTAATCGATAATAGTTTATATTCAACCTAATATATTTAGTTGATAACTACAAATAGTTTATGGTTTATAAATATATCATCAAACACATTTTGAACAATTGTTTAAATTGATTGTGTTTGAACAATTGTTTAAATTGAAATCCAATTTCTGAGGTCCCGTTTGATAACCATTTGGTTTTTGGTTTTTGGTTTTTGAAAATTAGGTTTGTTTTCTTTAAATTTCCTCACCATGGTTTTCATTTTTGTTAAAGTTACACTTGAATTCCTAACCAAATTTTAAAAACAAAAACAAGTTTTTGAAAACTACTTTTTTTAGTTTTCAAAAATTGGCTTGGTTTTTGAAAACATGGAAAGAAGTTAGGTGAAAAACCAAAGAAACTTAGAGTTGGGAGTGGTGTTTATAAGCTTAAAAACCAAAAACCAAAAACAAAAAACGAAATGGTTATCAAATGGGGCCTGAATTACTACCAAACACATATGTGGAAACATGAAATACAACTCTGCTTTCATTGAATCATTTGTTTTCAAATTTCTGTTTTCAGATCACCAACCAAACGCACCCTTTTTTAGAGATTTGGTCCTCTATAGAAAATTATCATTCATCGTTTATTTTTTTTAAAGAAAAATCTCAATTGATTGAGTAAGTGGCAATATAAGAAATCTCAAAAAAAAAAAAAAAAAAAAAAAAATCTTAGACTTTTTAAATTAAAAAAATGTATAATATTTCATTTTACTCTACATATATATAAAATCGGGTAAAGGCAGGATGAGGAAGTTCCTATTTATGCCACGACCAAAAAGTTTCTCCAACCACACCCTATCCTTCAATCAAATTGGGCAAAGAAAAGTAACATCGTTATACATTAAACCCTAATCTACCTTGTTTTTGTCAACCTAAAAATAATTTAGTAGTTAAGATATTAATAACATTTATTTATTATTTTTTTTAAAGATATATTAGTAACATTTATTAATGTCAATCTCATATTCATTTTCAATATCTTTTCTAAGGACCTTTCCATCTTACCCTCTAACCAAATCCTATTTTAGCACCACATGAACATCAAGTCAATCAAATATATATATTTAATGAATATGCTTTTAAATATTCGATTTTTTTATTGATGAAACTATCCGGTTAGTCGGTTACTTGTGTTTAATGATATAGACTAATTAAATAGGTTGAAAGTTAAAATTTGTAAAGTTTAAAAACTTGGGTAGACACAATATTCAAAGTATAAAGAGTAAATTTATAATTTAATTTTATGAAACTGATTTTTATTCAAGGAAAATAAATTTTACTTTATCCATTCATATATATATATATATATATAAAAGAATGTACTAAAAAAGAAAATGAGAAATTCTCTATAATAAGTTAACTCGTGAATTTCTCTTAATAGGGTAGGTTCTGAAACTTAGATTTTGTCTATGTCTAGTCTCCTTAGAAAAGACCTATAACAAAGAAATAATAAAGAAATTATTTTATAACTTCATGTTATTATAATTATGGTACATTCAAGAAAAAAGTATGATAATTTGTTTTTTTCTTTTTTGTTAAATTATATGTAATCCTCCTATAAGCTACAAGATTTGGATCAATTTATACCTTTGCCTTTAAAGAAGGATTTTTTTTTTTTTTTTTTTTTTTTGAAAGAAGAAGTTTTATTTTGACTATTAAACTTTTAAATTTTTTCTAAAAAAATAACCTTTTCTTTGTTATGATTAATATAAAATTCTAACATAGTAGCTAATATATTGCCTAGATGTCTAGAGTTTGAGGAAAAAATAAAATCAAATAGCATGGATACATATTAAGTGTTTTATTAACATTTTCCCTCCATCTCAAGATCAATAAGGATTAAAATTTGTGTCTCTCACAATCATTTGACAACTCACCTTACATATATCATCAAGAGAAGAAGACAATTTTTATGTGGATGAATGTTGGAGAAATTATTAGGTGCTTTAAGTGTAATGAAGTTGATAGTTTTGCAGCATTAGATGTAAGAGAGAGAAATTGTTAAAGTATCTCGATTTTGTATCAAAAAATTATTAGGGACAGACAAATTTGAAAATGTACATCCGATGGTTTTAAAGAGGGAGCCTCATTGCACCAGAAACACCTAATAATTTAGGTGAACGTAGGAGTTGATGACCTTGTGGATGAATGAAGGATTTTTTTAGACAATTTAAACATTTAAGGATTAAAATAAAACTTTTGAAATGAGAAAAATATAATTGAAATCAATATTATAATTCAAAAACATATATATATTATATAATTTAGCATTTATTTTCTCTATTTTTAAAAAGTACTTTTAAAAATATAATTAAAATTTGAAAATTATTAAGAGAAACTAATTTTCAGATTTTTGTCTTTTTCCTTTTTTTTTTAATTTTTTTTTTGAAATGACCCATTACTTTTGAAAAGTACCACCGAATGGAAATTTCATGTAATTTTAGAATTTATATGTTTTTTTTTTTTTTTTTTGAGTTCATGTCAATCGGTTCTATAAATATTTATATATTCCACGTTTAAATTATACTTATCTTTTTTTTTTTTTTTGATATTTTTCTAATTTTAGAACTTTACATAAAAATTAGTTTTGATTTTTGTTGCTAAATTTTCGTAGTAAATTTAGTTTCTGAAAAATCTTATTAAGATATAATGGGGAGTTTGAGGTGACAATAATTTGAATCCTATGTCTACAAAAGTAAAGATCATGTGCATAGAAAAATAATGATATGTCAATGGGATCTAAGTACTCGTCTTTCTTAAGCTAAATTGTTAGAAATATTCAAACTACAAGAACGGGATAGCTACATATTAAAGTTTATGATTTCTGTCGAAAAAAATGTTTATGATTAACTTGTTTTTTCTTTTCGTACAAAGAATATAGAGGTAAAGGGATCAAACCTTCAATTTTAGAGAAGATAATAAGTATCTTATCTATTAAGTTAGATTGATAGTTTATGATTAAAACGTCACAAATTTTATGTTAAGTATATGTTTTAGTCCCTAATATTTAGAGATTTTCTCAATTTAGTCTCTATTTGTTTAAAATTTTTTAATTTAGTCCCTAACTATTGATGAATGTTAAAATTGACAAATTTAGAGGAAAAAATCATCGAATGGAAGAAAGAATTACTCCTCCAAAATTCTAAGAAATTGGTAATTTTTTTGAGTTGTTTTCTCTTACATGACGTTTTTTTTTCTTCTAAATTTCCGTTAGTTCTTTGCTTATTGTGGCATGTAAGTTTATCATCAACCAATTTTAACATTCACCAACTATGAGTGACTGAATTAAAAAAAAGGACTAAATTGAAAACTTTTAAATAATAGGAATTATTATTATTATTATTTTTAAATGTTAAATTACAAGTCTTAGTCGGAAATTGGTTTATGAACTCTAAAAAGTGTCTAATTGGAGAAAGAGTTTTGATAACCATTTTTGAATATATGCCCATAGCAGCTTCCAAGTTCTTTAATTATCTTGCAATAACCCATCTAGCTATCAGCGTTGAGAAGGTGATCACATTTGGTTCTACGCCATGTTGTCTTCTTTGCAGAGATTGTCAATTAAAATACAAAATGTAACATTGTCTGGCACTAGACCTTGACCCAGCATACTATGATACAATCTAAGAGCATGTTATACAGCTTTGCTTTGCCAATGCATTATCCTTCTGGAATTCTTGAGTCATAGCTTACATATAAATTGGGCTAGCCTGGTTTCGTGATCTCCTCATGTTTAAGCGTCCAAGGATTTTCTTAATTAAACTTTATCCTAATTAAACTTTAGTAGCCAAACATCAATAAACAAGTGACTCGCATGCAAAATGAGCAAAGAGTAGTTCTGATTTTAGATGAAACACATACTCCTTTTCTGTTATAAAATAATTAATTTTACAAAACGGACACTTAGGACCAATCATACTACAGATACAAAATCTCAAGAAACAGAAGAATAAATTCTATATATTATACAGCTTTGCCAATGGATCCTTCAGGAATTCTCGAGTCATAGCTTTCATATAAATTGGGCTAGCCGTTTCGTGATCTCCTCATGTTTGGGCTCGACCTTTTTTAAACAATTGCGTGGATGACCCATTTGGAGAAGCCAAAATGAAAAACGTCCTGCATTTTCAATTCAAGGATATATGTTCATTTGCTTTCGTTATCATCTTAGCAAAATTAACGTGCATTTAAGGCATTTAAGAGGGAGAGTGAGATTGGAGAGAGAAATTAGAAAGAGAGTAATAGATGGGAGGGAAAAATTGGAGAGAGAGCGAAAAGCTAGATTGTGAGCGAGATTGGAGAGCAAGAGATTGGAGAGAGAGAGCGAGAAGCTAGAGTGAGAGTAGGGAGAGAGAGCGATAATATCGAGACAAAGCGAGGTTAGAGTAGACTGCAAAATGGTAATTTTGTTAGGATAATGACGTAAGCAAAGAGACATATATCATTGAATTGAAAAGGTAGGACATTTTTCATTTACACCTATTCTAGAGGGTCATCCATACGAACTTTTTTTTTTTTTTTTTTTTTTTTTTTTTTTTTTTTTAAATTTAGGGGTTGTTTGGGGCACTGAATTGGTTATAATATCTGGTGGTTATAATAATCTGGGAATTGGTTATAATAATCTGTGTTTGGGGTGTAGATTATTATAGTCTGGGATAAAATAATCTGTGTTTGGGGTGCAGATTATTTTAGTCCGGGATCAAATAATCTGTGTTTGGAATGCAGATTATTTTAGTCTGGGATAAAATAGTGTTGATTTGTTTTAACATGGGGTTCTGAATCAAAGGTTCAAACTGACTGTTTTTCTTTTTCTAGTTTTTTTTATGATATACGATTCACTTTGATTTAGGGTTATGTTTTTTTTTTTACAAAACAAAAAAGTTTAGGATTTGGTATAGAAAAATCATATTAGTTAACTTTTAGTATTGCCAAAATAAAAATGGTAAATGTTTAGTTCAATTTTTTTTTTTAATCAATAAAATCATTTGAAATAAACTTGAGTGTGGTATATACAATTTCGTTTGATTTTTTTTTTATTTAAGTTGGTTAACCTTCAATGTTGTCAACGACTTTTTTGGTAACCTTCGATGTTTTTTTTCTTTATTTTTATTTTTTATATTTTTCAAAATGAAAATGAGAAGAAATATGAAAAAAAAAAGAAAAAAAATCGGTGGCCGGAAAAGTCGTCGGCGGTCGTCGAAAAAGTCGTCGGTGGCCGTCGAAAAAGTCGACGGAAACTTCGCCGGCCGACGGCGACCGGCAGTCGTCGAAAAAGTCAAGGAGTCGCATGGAAGAAGAGAGGAGAGAGTTACGGTAGAAAATGGATAGAATAATCGGGTGGGTTGAATGATGGTTACTGTAGAGAATGGATAAAATAATCGGGAGTAAAAATAACCCACCTCACCATTTATTTTTGTTGATGCCCCAAACATTGAATAGGTTATAATAAAGGGAGTTATTATAACTTATTCAGTGCCCCAAACACCTCCTTAGTCCTTAACTATTGATGAATGTTAAAATTGACTAATGATAAACCTATGTATCATAATATTTAAATTTTTTTTAAACATAATTTATGAAGTTTAAAAAGTGTTTAATAGATTCCTAAACTTTCAATTTTCTGTGTAATAGGTCTCTAACCTTGGAAAAACGTCTAACAAATCCCTAAAGTCCGTTTGATAACCATTTGATTTTTTGTTTTTAATTTTTAAAAATTATGTTTGTTTTCTCATAATTTCCTTAGAACAGACACATTTTAATTCTTAACTAATTTCCAAACACAAAAACAAATTGTGATTATAACCTTTATAAAAAGAAAAGAAAAGAAAAAAAAAAACACTCACAAATGAGGAGTAAAACATAAACCCAAAATTTGAGTAGAGAAAGTATAAAGTCAATGTAACGGAAAGTAGAGGTATAAGTACTCACTCAAACGTGTTCAACTTCAAACACAAGAACAAAACGAAGTCGGTCACTTCCCCCAAATATTCTCGCACCCTTATGCTATAAACCACTCTTCTCATTCTCTTTCTCTTTCAAATCCCAAGTTTTTTCACTTCATCTTCGTTCTCCATTTTAGATCGTCATTTGCCGCCCTTCTATTTTCACTCTGTTTCGATTTCTTTCCCCTCACAATTCACCTTATCAACTGCTTCTCAATTCTTGGCCTCTCTCTGTTTATGTGATTCTCTCTTCAGAGCTTCAGCGCGCGATTCGAATAATTTTTCTTTCTGGGTTTTTTTTCTTTGATGTAATGGGTAATTGGAGAGAACGGCCGCGGAGGATTTTCCGGAAGCAGAAGCCTCCTTGGTCGGCGATAAGAAATTACGATCACGATCCTCCGCTAGGTGATTTTCTCCCTTTGTTATGTTTAGAATTTCGGTGCTGTGACTTTTTCCGTAATGTTGATTTACGCTATTCATTGAATGGACGTTAAGTTTATCTCAATTTCCTTGCTTTGTTTCTTTAGGTGTTGGATTGACATTATTCATGAATTAAGTTGTTTCATAGTTTAGTTATTTCTGTTTTGGAGAACGGGTTTTAGGCAAAATGTTGAAGTTAAGCTTGAATTGGAGTTGGCAGGCTTCTTGATTGGTCCTTTGTTTTAATTTTTAACATATTAGGTTTGTGCCAAAAGGATGCCCTTATCTTTTTCTGCCCATAAAAATGCAATGCAACATCTAAGCATTTTTCTTTTTGGGAAAGATGAGGAATGTGAGCAGTGGGTTGTGTGAGATTGACGGAAGAAGATATTCTCATGTTAAGATATGAAATTGGAAGTGATCCTTTCTAATTTGGTTAAAAACTACTGCTCTCAAGTCTCAGTTCGAAGAATAAGTACGATAATTCTAGATGATTGATCTTTTAGGGGTAAGAGTATTGTTTATTTCTTGTATTCTTATAACTTTATTTGATTAACAATATGAATAGATAGTCCTTTGCTCAGAAATATATGAACCATGGAAAATGCTAATGGTTACTGTTAAACGATGATGTACCACCTTCTAAGAAAGAAAAAATTTCGTCAAGCATGGTGAATTTAGGAAATAGGGATAAAGTTGGGCTATTCTAATTATGTGCGATTCTCATTCTCTTTGCATATAAAGGTCATTCATGGTTCCCTTTCTGTTTCTATCAGATTTTGCTATTCAGACAAGTCTGAGTGGTAGCTTACAGTGGTTTATGGGATTAGAAATGGGAAAGGGAGTTTTCCACAAGACAAGTTTGATTAGTCATAAAATTAAAATTAACACTCAATTATGCTTCAGTCAAATTTGTATCTAATTGCTCTTCTACTTTTTGAAACCAACTATGTGGACAGAGGAACTTCACCCAGAGAATTAGATGCCTTTTTGTGCATTCCTCATGTCAATCACTTTAGAGGGGTAAGATAACGGTGAATTGTTGAGGGTGATGTTGTGGGGAAAAAGATATGGAAAGAGAGGAGGAAAAAGAAGATCCTAAAAAGGGAGGAGACAGATTCTGAGA
This sequence comes from Luffa aegyptiaca, assembly GCA_017139565.1. NCBI lineage: Eukaryota > Viridiplantae > Streptophyta > Magnoliopsida > Cucurbitales > Cucurbitaceae > Luffa > Luffa aegyptiaca. The sequence goes on from CM029403.1 coordinate 15,456,818, forward strand.
GAGAAGAAGGGAGAGAAGAAAGGGACCGAAAAGATGGGAGAGAGAGGAGGGTGCAACATAAGCATAAAAAGGTAATGAATAAAGCTTAATCAGCAAAATTATTATTAAGTATTAATAAACAATGCCACGTCACTACTTAATTACCATCACTTCTTTGTTAAACTCCCTAACAGAAGGTTGATGGTAGGGCCCAATTTGGCTAATCTTCTTCAAGATAGAATTGTTTGAGTGTTGATTGTTGAAGTTTGAGGATTAAAATGAAACCTAAACCGAATCTTAGGGATTAAAATTGTAACTTTTACATTTATTTTAATCTCTTCACTCATTCTAAAGCATTTGGAAATGTTTGATGGTGCAATTTTTATTTGTTTGGACAAACAGAAACTGCAGTCAAATTACTCCTTATTTTTTAGGATCCTCATCCATATTATTAATGCTTCAGTGAAATTAATGGTTCTGCATTAACTTCATCTTTTCTTCTTGTTGTAGAGTATTGGCAAGATGGTATTCCTCTATGGGAAAAGAAATTCTGCACAGAGATTGGTTGTGTGCCATGGGGTAAAATAGTTGATTCCAAGAAATTTATTTATTGTCATACTAATATAGTCAATTGGGATGATTCTGCTTGTGAAGAAGCATTCCATAATGCCAAAAGACGTTATTGGGCAGAGATTAATGGCGATCAGTGTGACATCTATCTGCCTGATCCAGACAAATATATCGAGGAAATCGATTGGAGTCCCGACATGAATTCTGAAATGATTGAGGAACTGGATTGGGCATACTACGCTCCTAACATGACACAAAGTGATGTTTGCCTGGAATGTAAAAATAAAAGGACAAGGAACTCCAGTTCTGTTTGGACAGAAGGAGGCCACACTGAAGATCCAGATCATGTGGATAATCCCTGGGAACATGGTAATCAATTCATTGAAAATACAGGACAAGGATGGAGTCAGTGGAATTTAAGTGATTCAGGGAAGGTAAATAATGATGGTAATCCTTGGGACAGTAGCATTGCCCAGGTGAACACGGGTATGGTGGATAGTGCCTGGAGGGATAACGCACAAGTTGTCACCTCCTGGAAGAATAAAGAGTTTGGTGATGGAAGGGGTATGGTGGACAGTGCCCAGAGAGATAGAGCGCATCAAGGTGGTGTCACCTCCTGGAAGACTAAAGGGTTTGCTAGTGATGATGCAAGGGGTGTGGTAGACAATGTCTGGAGAGATAAAGGGCATCAAGGTGGCACCGCCTCCTGGAAGACTAAAGGGTTTGCTAGTGATGCAAGAAATAACACATGGAACAGGCACTGGCAGAGTGCCAGTAATTTTGATCATTATAGTAGGCCTGGAAATAACAGTTATAATCGGAACGTCAGAAATTTAAATGATAGAATACGGTCAAACATTCAACGGAAAGAACAGGATTGGAAATATCATCAGTATAGGTATGGCAAGAGGCCAAAAGATGCAGAATTTGATAACATTAGGAGGTAGGGGTTATGGCAACATTCCTCCTACAAGGGGAGGGTCTTGATCAGTGTGTTTCATGTTGAGGGTATTCGAAGCCTCAAAGAAAATCTTAATGGTAGTTGGAGGAGTTGAATCGCAACATGAATTTTGGTTTTGCTCACAAGTAACCAATCACTTCTGTTTTTTCTTTGTCATACTGCAGAAATGATGTATGTTTTTATCAGTAGATTTTTTATTTTATTACACCAAGAATGATATTGCAGAAACTTTGGTATAAGAAATCGAATATGAATAGTTTGGTTCTTTTGTAGGTCATTAGATAGATCCCCCCCCCCCCCCCCTCCCAATACACCATCGTTGTATGATCAGGCTACATTAAGTTTGTATCATTTTGATTTGAGAAACCTCTTTTGGAAGTCTTTATAGAGGCAATAACAGCTCTATTATCAATCTAATTCAGTATTGTATGTGTAACTTCTTATTCTTAGCCAAGAACATCAGGGAGCTCCATTTTACATCATCTTGGTAATCTCCCTCCTTCAGTAGCCTTGCTACTGATCTATTGTCCTAATCAATTATTTATAATTTTCATTCAATTTCCTCTTTTATTTTTCTTCACCTCGTTTTCTTCATAATCACACACTCACTGATGATTGTTTCTTTCAAGAAGAAATAAGTGCCGCCTTCAAATTTTCTGACCATTGGTTTCTTAATATGTGTTGCACACTCTGGGACATGCAGTTTATTCTTGTTCTGAGAATTGAGAATTCTGCTTTTGGGAAGGGGGATAAGCCAAGATCTGGAAATATGAGGACGAGCGTACGATTCCAACATGGTCGGCCACCAAGGTAGAAGAAAGCAGTGAGTAGGAAGAGGTAAGGCCCTTCCAAGCATGGTTATATTTGGTCTCCTTATGTTGATGCTCTGTTTGCTTGTTTTAAAACTGAAGCCTGTTCAGCTATTCTTGTCATTGCTTCTAAGGTCTTTAGAAGGAAGAGCAGGGTCTTGACGATCTTATCTAGTTAGAATCTTATCAGTTCGTTAGTTTCCATAATAGAAAGAGAGCCTTTAACCTTCTCTTGAGTCCCGATCAAAGATTTATAAGATTTAATGGTGCAGGATGTTTGAGTTAAGGAATGGAAATTGATTGGTTTACTTGGTTACTCTTCTTTGCGAGGTGAAAATGTTCTTTTCATCTTTTGTAAGCAGCGATGCTAGATGCAATGTTTTTTTCCCCTCTAGTGCTTATAACACTTATCACTTTAATTCTTGGCAGGTTAAAAAGTGATTCAGGTAGAGCTTGTTTGATAACACACTTTGTTTTGGTTTGGTTTTCTGTTTTTTAAAAAACATCATGTTTCATGCTATTTTGGGAAAGATTTTAATGAATAACTAAATTGAGAAAATAGGAAAAATATTAGTTTTTAAAAAAACAGAACTAAATAGTATATACAAAATCATTATCAAATGGGATGGTAGAAATTGCTGCTAGGAACAAATTGATTTTCTGTTCACTGCATAAGATTAAAAGCTAGAGCATGATTTTGAAGTTTACTTCTCATTACTTAAAGGGACTCTGAATCCTATTGGTTCTTGAAGAACACATTGCAGAGTTTTGAAGAAACTGATAAGATTGATGGTTGAAGCCTGTGGGATTCCAGGTATCTGAGAAAGTAGAAACTGAAACCCCCATGAATATCTCACCCATTTTCTGATTTGATTTAGCTTTTGCTGCTTTTGTGTTGTAATTTGCATAAGTGACTTTTGATGGACTAGTTTTGGTTTGATATCTTTTGGGAGAAATTTTCCTGTTGGCAAATGGAAATGCTGAATGAAATGGTTGCTGAGATATTGGTAATCAACTACTGGTTTTGAGTGTTTTTTTTGCAGCCTGGACTTATTACTGCTTCTTTTCATGTCTCTCGTAAAGTGGTTTTTTGTAGTTCGTATCATTGAGATCAAAAGAATATAAATTTCTTTGAGAAATTTATGCTCGGTTTCTAAGAGTTGGGATGTAACATTCTAGTTTGCAAGTGTTACAATTCATGATACTTTACCTTTCAGGTTTCAATCGAGGGGGAAAAAAAGACGTTGATTAGATTTTTTAGGGAAGAAAAAAAATCAAAATTTACTCAAACTTGTCAAGTTGTATTAATTTTTGCCCTAAAATTTCAATTTAATCAAATTGTACTCCAAACTCAGATAAGTGTTACAATCTTAAAATCTAAAAATGTTAGAGCAACTTTTATCCATTGATATGGTTTTGTTTGAAAAATGATTTGAGAAGGGTACTCTCATATGCTTTTGATAAGTTATATATATATATATATATGAATGAATTATAAAATATATACATGATGCAAAATTGATAACATTTCACAAAAAAAAAAAGAAAAAAAGAAAAAAGAATGAGAGTTAAATTTTTGTTAAAATTTATGAGTTTTGCAATGTTATATTCGGGATTTGTGCAGCTTAAATTTGTTCTGAATTGGATTTATGGAGATTTTTATTATTATTATTATTTGTTAAAATTAGCAGGTGAATTAGTTGAGCTTGAACCAAATTGCAACACTAATTTTAGTTTAGTGTTGAATTTGATGAAGTTGAAAGTTTATGATGAAAATTGATACAACTTATAAATTTAGGGATAAAAATTAAAATTAAAATTTTTCATTTTTTTATTATATATCTTTTGTGATGATGTGATAATAAATAATTTTTAGTTTTATATTTTTCTTCCTTTCGGTTACGAAAAAAATAAGAAAAATATAACTCGAATTAGTCATGTTTCCAAGTTATATAAAATTCTCACCCATCTTGTATATTCTAAATTTTTCTTTCTTTCCACCTTTCCCCTTTCATTTGAGAACAGAATAAAAAGTTTAGATCTTTTTTTAACATCTCTTCCTCCCTCTGTCATCTTTTTCATACTTGAGGGATATGGATTGGAGTTTTAAACTAATAGAATAACAGTAAAAATCAAAATTATTATCTTTAAAAATGAGCAGGGAGCTAATATATATCTTATATTTTTTGAAACTTTAGAAATGATTTTAAAAAATAGAATTAAAATAGATACTTTTAAGAGATCATAAAGTAAATTAAAGTCAGAACTTTTAACTTGATAAAGACACTATTTTTGTTATTATTGAAATTAATATGCTTGTCATGCTTTCTCGTTTATAGAATAATAGATAGATCGACCCTCGACCTGATGTTTGAATTTGAATTCATACGAGTATTGTTGAACTCAAACAAGAAGAAGAAAAATTCTCATTTACTAATGTCACAAAAACAAGCACAATTTTGCATAATTGTTCAAATGTTCTCAAGGATTCTTGTTAAAATTTCCTCAAAATCAATCATAGATACCAAATATACCTAGACATCTAGATTTTCAAACTATGATGTCAAATATCCACATTTCTTACAAAGTACAAACAAGTGGCCTTAGAAGATTTTTATTAGACCTTCAATAAATCTTTTAAGCTGGGTGGAATTGGATGTACAAAGATCAATCTTATGTCAGCAAAGGGTTAGATAAAGTGTTGTTATTGATAAACCAATAGTGAAATCAATAATAATGCAGGCTGTTTTATTGTCTAAATAAGTTCTCTATGTTCTTCTTAAGTTGACAGCAACTTGCAACCTTTTGCTTTCAACTTGGATTCAAGATTGAAAAACTTCAATCCACATCTTACCAAATCTGCTGTCTTCTTTTTCATGTGTTCAATTAACAACTCCTCACACACAATGCAGTTAGCTTCTGTCAACTGGCTGCTCTCCTTCAGATGCCAAAACACTTTCTTTGCCCCATCAAGTGTCCCATACTTGGACATTCCCGATATGATAGCCGAGTAGGCAACCGCGCTCGGAGGGCAATCTTGTTGCATCATCTCATTAAGAACATCGATGACCTTTTCCACTTTACCAGATTTACATACATGGAGGATCATAAGAGCATATTTAAATTCCAGAGGTCCACTCTCGATGCTTGCCAGGCAGTCTCGAATGAGCATCAATACTGCATCAATCTCGCAGATTTTGAACAAACCTTCGGCAAGGGAACAGTATGCAGCGACGGAAGGAACTGAACCCAGCTCGACTATTTTGTTATGAGATGCACAAGCCTCTTGGATTTTCCCAACTTCAACGAAGCACGGTATAGCAGTAGAGTAAGTTGATGAGTCTGGTTCGAAATTTGAGCTCTTCATGTCATTGTAGATCTCTAATGCCTTCTTCGCCTGCCCATGGCGATGAAGAGCCCCCATAACGATATTGTATATAGTTACACTGCCATAGCCCTTATCATTCAAGCCGTGAAATACATCTAGAGCTGCACTTATTTTGTCCTCTTCTACCATAAAAGATATAAATTTGGAAAGAACATCATCCAAAGAAAGTTCCAACTTTTGCAACAAGGATAATAGCTTCCACAAGTCCTCCATTCTTCTCATCTCCACATACATCATCAAAATAGGCTTTATGGTTTCAAAATCTGGCTTAAGATCCTCTCGAACCGTTAGTTGAAAGAGTTTGTAAGCCTTATCAACTTGATTTACACTACAAAGACCTTTAATGAGAGAGTTATATATCCCCAAATCAGCTCTATACCCTGAATCCACCAAATCCTTCAACAAATCACAAGCCATTCCAACTTTCTCATCCTGCACAAATGCCTCAATCAAAGACCCATAAATTGCTCTATCTATCAAGATCCGCTTCCCCTTCATCTCCTGAAACAATTCAAACCCTTTTTGTGCCCGTCCGACTTTGCACAATCCGATAATCAGAGTTCCATAAGCCATAACATCAGGCTCTACTTTATCTGCTCTCATTTCATCCCAAACTCTTAAACATCCCTCCAAATTTTCCTCAGAAACCAACACCTTCACCATTGCCGTATAAGCAAACACATCAGGCTTACACAACTTCGCCCTCATCCGACTCAAAAGTTCCAGCATTTCATCAACCCTCCCTGCCTTACACAACCCTTTAATCAAAATCATAAACGTGATGCTCTCTTCCACTAACCCATTTTCCTGGAAGTCCCTATAAACAGATAAAGCTAAATCCAAATGACCTGTTTTGACTAAGGCATCAAGAATCCTATTGTACAAGAAGACACGAGGAACAACCCCAAATTTCTTCATCTTTTCATACACATAGTAAACTCTAAGCCCCCTATTGGCATCACAATGCATCCTAATCAGAATCTCAAACTGTTTTTCACTAGGAGGCTTACCTTGAGAATCCATGAGCTCGGGAATCTGATCGGCAGCCCTGAATCGATTGTGGCGATTCAAGCAATAAGCAAAAGCATTGTAAGAAGCAAAATTGTGATGAAACCCCTTTTGCTTTCCAGCCCAGTGGAAGAACTTGGAGGCTAAAATGGGGTTAGAATCGCGCCGCTGAGAGGCCTTGAGAACCTCCGCCACAAGTTCCGGTGTAACACGGCGAAGCTTGTTGAGTTCGGAGATCACCGGCGCGCCCCACTGGTTTTGATTCTTCCGAAAGGCGTCGACGATGAAGCGGGCAATTGGGGAAAGGCGGACGGAGCTGGAGAAGAATGCCTCGGAGGCGGACGGCGGCGAGTTGGAGTGTTTAGATGGGCGATCAGGATCCCAGTTGCGAAGATTGAAGGGTTGGGGATTTGGGGAAATGGGCTTGTGGGGGTTGGGAGGAGAGAGGGATTGGCGGTTGGAGAAGAGGCCGCCGTAGACGGTGGGGCGGTGCTGCTTGGGGTTGCGGTGGCGGTGGCCATAGTAGAAGTATAGGTTGTGGGGTTTTGCGGGGGTTTGAGGCGGCATTTGTGGGATGTCGATGTGTCTTGGTTGGATGAATTTGTTGCTGGAATCGCATAATTCTTATGGAAAATTTGGTTGGGTTGAGAATCGCCGGAGATGGGGAAATGGGGACATTCGAAATCGTAACAGAGGGCTTTGGATTTCTGAAGCAAGAGAATGGGTGAAACCTGTGGAGGAAGAAGAAGAAGCTGGGCTCATTCTCCAGTCTGGTTGGAAGTTGGTATTCAATTGGACTTTGCAAATGAGAAAATTTGGAGGGATTGGATATGCATTCTTTTCTTTTTTTTTTTATAACATGTGGGGAGGGAGATTCCAACCACAGACCTTGTGGTTATCAGTACAAAGTTATGCCAGTTGAACTAAGCTCTTGTTGGCGGATATGCATTCTTTTGCATTCAGACTTATGATTTTTTATTATATATATAATATTTGAGTGAATCACCAATATTAATTGGTGTCACTCTAGATTTCTAAACTTTAGACATTTAATAAATTTCTTTTTTTCTTTTTTATTTTTTAAAAAAAGGATATTTAGTAAATTTCTAAACTTTTAAATCTGTTCTTTTTTTTAAAAGAACTTTTAAATCTGTGCTTAATAAATTAAACTTTATAAATGTTTAGAAATTTATGGATCAAACTTATAATTTTTTTTTTAGTACAAAGATTAAAAAAAAAAGAAGCTAACAAAAGCAAATTAAAAGCGAGAAATATCCCTTTGAGCAGCCATAGCTGTCCAATGGAGATGACCTTCTAGCATTTTGTCAAAAAAAAAAAAAAAAAGACCATCTAGCCAAATCTTGGAGTGTTTGAAACTTATAATGATACATTTTATTATTATTATTATTTTTTAAAAAAACTAACATTTATACTATTTAGTAATTGGAGTAAATAGTTTTAAAATAATAATTTAACATAAAAATAAATATATTAAATTTTAGGTTAAAATACTCTTTTGGTCCCCGTGATTTGAACTATGTTCCATTTTAACCACTATATTTTCAAATGTCTAAATTCAGTTCTTGTAATTCAAACGAAACTTAAAATTGGTATATGCGGTGAGTTTATTGTTTTTTTTTTTTTTTTAAGAAAAAAATACACTTTTGATCCCTGAGTTTTCAAACTCAACAATTTAGCCCCTAAGGTTTGGATCTTGTTACACTCTTGGTCCCTCCGTCAAATTTTATATTAAATCCTCACGAAATGCTGACGTGACACCTATTTGTTATTTAAAAAAAAATTATTTTCTGATTTTTCAAAATAAAAATACATTAAAATATATTATTTTTTAAGACAAACTTGGCTTAAAAGATTTTAGTTTGATAATGGGTCTCAATTGTAATCCCTTCCCCACATGCATAGAGATTACCAACCAAAAAGAACCTAACTTTCAATTGAGAAATGGTTTCTTTAAAAATCTTGAAAGCATTGATAGAAGAGATGTCATGACTTCCTTTACCATAGATTCAGATGATGACCAACTAATAGTCAAAATTGTAAATTCACAAAAGATTGATTGAAAACATGTAGAGATGGTAGATAATGAAGAAACACTTCAAACCTTTCCATGGCTAGAATGATCTTCAACTTGATAGTAGAATACTTCAGGAGTGCAGTAAAGAACAAAACTTCAAACTTTCATTGCAAGGCTTTTCACATATTAGAAATGATGAAATACCTTGTCATGAATGAACAACTAGCCATCGTTGTAATTCTCACGATACGCAACCTCAATCAAAGTGTAATGAAATGAAGCAAATTTGAAGAATATATAACAATATTATTAAATATCGAAATTACTTGGCATACAAACTAACTTTTTACTAATCATTTTAAAGAAGGGGGGAAAATACCAATTACATACAATATACATGGAAGCTTCCTAGTTCCTTGAGCCATTTCTCTGCCGTCTGATCCCTTTCATGTTCACCTCCAAAAACAATGCAATTATTTATACCTCAGCTTCCCTTTTAGGGCGGTTTCGAGTTCGTGGAAGAGCTGGTTTTTCTTCAAAAGATATTTCTGAACTACCATCTTTGTTCTCCTCATCTTCCTCCAGGATGGCTTGGTTAAGAGCAAGCTGGTTCACAAACAAAATACAACAAAGTCAGTGCCCATTTACCAGTTACAGGAATCAATTTGCCTCAAAAACAGATCACCATACAACAAAATGAATCAAGTTCTTTTGATCTCTATATCACAAGTATGCGAACTTGAAGTGAAATGTCATGATCAAACTCATCCAAGAGCTTTGTATATGGAGCCATCTTCCTATTTTTCTGCTTTTACCTAACCTCTATGGGTGACCAGGGTGGAAAGGACTTGAAATGTTTTGAGATACCTTCAAAGTCCTAAGTTCAAGCTCTTATGCAGGAAACTTAGTAATTTAAAATCCTCCTTGTCTCTTGAAACTGGCCCTTGAGTAGGCTACCCCCCCGAGGTCAACTGGCGGAGCATATATAATGCAAGGAACAAGTCCTCCAATACCTAGATTATCCATGTGTTAGGGAGAGGGATCATCTAATCAAGTGACCATGAATCTACAAAAGCAAAGCTTTTGAGTACTGATGCACAAACAGGGCAACTTTTGGGTGGGGGTGTATCTCAATCACTGTAACGAAAACTTAAAAAGAAGGAATCTCTACAGCTATGTCATTAATGGGATGAGAATTAACTCTTTTCTTTCTTCCGAAGGAGTACAACCAAGAAACGAGTAAGTAGAGACTAGTGAGAGATAAAAAATCTCTTTTAAGAAATTGCTTTCACCTCATTTAAGTGGAGTTTAATATTCTTCCATCTTCCCTTTTTTCTTTAGAGGGTTTTTAGAGGCCTAGAAAGGACCCATCAGAATGTATGGGTCCTTAGTAGGTTCCATGTTGCTCTCTAGATGTTGGTGACAAAGTCCTTTTATAGTTATGCGTTAGGATTTATCATTCTTGACTGGACGCTCCTCATCCTGGTATTCTTTCATTTTTCTTCTCGATGAAGATAGTATTTTTATCAAAACGATCTCTTCCTATTTTCTTCTCCCACTCAACTTAAAAGAGAGTGCACACAAGAACAACTTAGAACAATCTTAGTATTAAAATTAGCACTTATGGAGCTAGCTTAAATGCATCTTAGTAACAATTTCTCAACCCTGTAATACTTGGCCTCAAAAAAACTCGTAACACACTTCACAACCTTAGTTCAGGTGTGCCACCATGTTAGAAGACAAGCCATGTCTCCAGAGACTAATTTTAAACATGAATGCTAGTTCAACCATAAAACCCATAAGTATGAAATCCATAACACACTTCATAATCGTAGTTCAAGGAAAATAACATTTTCAATATGAAAATGTCATTTTCCTTAACAGTAAGCCTTAAATCAAACAGGTTATCTGCATTAATATCACACAAGCTTCAACATTACAGGAAATCTTATCTAAACCAAACACGAAATGAAACCAACCAGAATCTCCAACAAATTCAGTCCCACAAACAAAATGGAGCCAAATTAGAAATCACAAAGTACCTCTTCAAGAAACTTCTTGTCGAGGTTATCGCCGATTTTAAGAGCAGTGAGGACAGTGACGAGAATAAGAGAGAAAGGTATAGAGAAGGCGAAGATGTAACTACTGGTACTGGCGCCGGCACGAGTCGTCACGACTCGTAGGGCTCTGGAGGTCGATGGGTCGCCGGAGAATCTGACCGCCGGTGACAATCTGTAGGGTCTGAAGAACGCCCGTGCCGGAGCGACGGGAAGAGGGGGAAAGGGGAAGGTTCGGGTGGAGATAAGGAGCCTCGCCATAGGTATGGAAGTGTTGGGAATTGGAATGGACATTTTTGAAGGCTGAAGTTGTTAATTGTCATGTAAATGGAAGCTGTGACAATGGATGGCCCAAGCAGATTTTGATGAAGTTCGGCCTGCCCTGGCCTGTGACACGCTCTGATCCAACTCCCATTGAAGGGAGCTCTCTTCCGAATCGTTTTATAATCATTTTGGTTTTTTATTTTTATTTTTTTTTAATTTAAACTTGTTTTCTCTCGACTGGTTTTCAACTTTGTTAATAACAAATTTGAATTCTTAATCAAATTCCAAAATAAAAAACAAGTTTTTAAAAACTATGGTCGCATTCGATGACCATTTGGTTTTTTATTTTTGAAAATTAAGAATACTACTTCCACCTATAAATTTCTTTGGTCTATTATCTACCTTCTTTCCATAATTTCAAAAATCAAGTCAATTTTTGAAAACTAAAAAAAGTAGACCCCATTTGATAACCATTTGGTTTTTTGTTTTTGGTTTTTGAAAATTATGCTTGTTTTCTCCTAAAATTTCCTATCATGGCTTTCATCCTAGTTAATGTTGCATTTTAATTCCTAGCCAAATTTTAAAAACAAAAACAAGTTTTTGAAAACTACTTGTTTCCAAAATTGGACTTGGTTTTTGGAAACAAGGTAGAAGATTGATACTAAAACCAAGAAACTTATAGGTGGAAGTATGCATGTATAAGCTTAATTTTCAAAAACCAAAAATAAAAAACCAAATGGTTATCAAACGGGGCTTTAGTTTTCAAAAACTTGTTTTTGTTTTTGGAATTTGATTAGGAATTCAAATGTGACATTGACAAAGATGAAAATCATGGTAAGGAAATTGTGGAAAACAAGCTTAATTTTCAAAAACCAAATGGTTATCAAAGGAGCCTACTTTTTTTAGTTTTTAAAATTTGACTTGGTCTTTGAAAAAATGGGAACATAGTATATAACAAAACCTATAAACTTATTGGTGGGAGTAGTATTTTAAACTTCATTTTCAAAAACAAAAAATCAAATAGTTACCAAACGAAGCCTTAGTATTTCAATTTTGTTGCTGGTGTCATGGCGCTAGACTTTTTCGGTGTCAGTTTTTTTTAGTGCTCGACATTGTTACTAATTGTACTAGTCGTTGGAAATTAGAAGGGCTCATAAGGATCGTAAATTTTCTACCCACAAATGGATGTGCAACAAACCATAATAATATATGCAATAAAACGAAAGGTAGAGGGATGGAGATTTAACTCGTGTGACTATGTTCAATCTCTTGCAAACTTAGCAAGATATACTAAAATTGATGAAGATTGCATAAAAACCAACTCAAAATTGATGGGGAGGGGAAGGTTCTACCAAACCAAAATGGCCTAGGAAAAAATAAAATTTTAGACAATGTGACGGAAAAAAGTTGATAGCCGACGCTAGAGTGGAAGAAGTCAATAGTTAAAATTTGAAGATTTTTCGAAGATAAGTCTTTTATCTTTAATTTTATGCATTGTTGATTTATTCTCATAGAATATTGATATGCAATTACACCTAGTTTAGTGGATTAGAATTTTAATTTATCTTTGATTGAATTTATTTTTATTCTATGCACATTTAGATTATTAGATTCCCCATAAGTTAAGAAAACCGACCTAAATTACTTGACAACTCATTCATTTAAATAATCTTCAAATGATATCATTTTCAAATTAGTTGCCTACCTAACATAAAATATCTATAATATTCCAATAGGAAGAGATATTTTTACAGTTTTTCACGGTAAAAATAGCTATTTTAAAACTATGGGGGGACGACTTTGCAATTATGTTTAACAAATAGGGGAATATTGTGCATCTATCCCCAAAAAGAATGATATTCAACTTTCTTTGTTGAAAGGGAAAAAAAATTGCAAAAGTTGATTCAAACATTCAAAGTTAGCACTTCAACTTTTCTTTTTTTTTTTTTAAAAAAAAATATATATATATATAAAACATTTTCTTTAAACTTAGCTCCAAGTTTTTCTAAGTTTTTGCAAGTGGATGGATAGCTGATTTTCGCATCTATGTCTTCAAAAGATTGACTTAAAACTCATTTTCAGTCTCATGAATTCTAAATTTATTCTATAAATTTACTATTAAGTTTTATGTTTTAAAAGTTGAATGATGAGTTTAACAGACTCATGGATTTTGTAAAACAATGTATTCCAAATCTTGTCTAATAAAGTATCTAATTTATTAGACTTATTGTATACAAAATTGAAAAACTCATGAATTTATTAGATACTTTTTAAAATCTACGCAAAATATATTAAAACGGTAAGGATGTATTAGACATATTTTAAAATTTATGATATTTGAGGATTTTTGGGTGCGTGTTTCAAACTGACTCCTTCTATAGGCATGATAGTAAAACTATATAATATTTATACTTTGGGAGGTTACAAGACATAGTTTGTTGATGGGATTTTCAATTCTCGGATTTAAGGGTGTTTCTATGTAATTTTCAGTTTTAAGTTTTGTTATCAATGTTTTAGGTTACATTTACTTAATGGCTGATTATTGTCATAAAGATGGAATGTTACAACTCTTGATATACCTCATGGAAGGTCTAGGGTTTCAATTTTAAGGCTATATAATGCCATGTAATTCCATTGTAAAAGAAGACTTGGAAAATGTAGTAAAATAAGCCTTTGAGCTTTTCCTTTAGCCTAAGAGCTAAGTTTCTTTGCAATTCTATGTAGTTTAGGTTGCATGCTTAGAATCATTCAAGCTTGACTTGATCAATCATGCTTGTGGAGTGATTCGAATCTCAAACAAGGTTTCTTGCCTTGAGATATTTGATCGACAAGGTAATCCGGTTTTTACTTTCCTTGGGTTGATTTTCAAATCGGTTTTGGGGTTTTCAGATTTGAGATCTAAAGGTCTTGTTTTTCAGCAAGGTTGTTAGATACATTTCCTGGGAGTTTCACAACATTTGGTATCAGAGCTGCTTTGATTCTTAACATTTGGTATCAGAGCTGCTTTGATTCACAACATTTGGTATCAGAGCTGCTTTGATTCATAACATTTGGTATCAGAGCTGCTTTGATTCTTAACATTTGGTATCAGAGCTTTAGGCTCAAGATCGGATATATGTTTCCTTTGCATTTGTTTCTCTTTCTTTAGTTATTTTTTTTTTTAATCTGTCCAGTTTCGTAGTCTTCCTAAACGCTCTAAAAACTCATATTTCCGTAGGTCTTTTCATCTTAATGTCTTCTATGATATTGTAGATCTTTGTTTAAGCTACAAATTTGCCTTCTTCATGGATTTCTAATTCAAATGTCTTGAGGGTGAAACGTCTGAAGTTTTGAAATCTGTTCTGGAAAAACTGCTATACCCGAGAATGTGTGTTCTTGTTTTGTTCTTGTCATTTTTGCCTCCAAAGCCTTATAGATCCGAATTGCATTGCTATAAATTCATCAATTGTGTTTTAATATGGCTTTTCACTTGCTGATTATATTAGTTACACATTCAATTTAAGCAAGAGTTGGCTGTTATGCATTAAATATGGACAGTTACATTTCTGCTCATTGAATTTTCCAACCATTAGTTTCAGATTGTAACTCCTTTGTTTAAAGTCTAGCCAATGGTCTTAAATTCGGTCTTCCACTTTCCAAAGTGTTATAAATCACCTTCAGCACCATACACTTGTATTCAATATTAACAGAATTCCATCCTCCATATTCTCACATTCTGTCCATTTATTTCTCTCATTTCATAATTTTAATTTGGAATCCTTCTTAGAGGTTTAGCTTGTTTGATATATGCTTTCAATTACAAGAATTGCAAATTATCTTGGCTTTTCCACTTCCAATATTGAGAGATGAGAATGCGAGTTCATACCGAGTGATTTGTGAAAATGAGTGCAAACACAAGTGGCCCAAATTTCCATGAGTGTGAACAACGTAAGAGAGTGTTGTGAGGTTCTTTGTGTTTTCTTAAAGTGTTTTTGCAGCAATGATTCACAAAATAAAATTCGAGGACGAATTCTCTTGAAGAAGGGGAGGATGATATGAATCCTACCATACTATCCAAAACTAAAGAAAAGCTTCAAAATGGAGATTCATTAAATGCACTCAAGCTTCATTGAAGACAATTCAAAGTGTCATTTATGGAACATGAACTTCAAGATACTTCAAGTGAGGCTTCATTTATACTTTGGGAGGTTACAAGACATAGTTTGTTGATGGGATTTTCAATTCTCGGATTTAAGGGTGTTTCTATGTAATTTTCAGTTTTAAGTTTTGTTATCAATGTTTTAGGTTACATTTACTTAATGGCTGATTATTGTCATAAAGATGGAATGTTACAACTCTTGATATACCTCATGGAAGGTCTAGGGTTTCAATTTTAAGGCTATATAATGCCATGTAATTCCATTGTAAAAGAAGACTTGGAAAATGTAGTAAAATAAGCCTTTGAGCTTTTCCTTTAGCCTAAGAGCTAAGTTTCTTTGCAATTCTATGTAGTTTAGGTTGCATGCTTAGAATCATTCAAGCTTGACTTGATCAATCATGCTTGTGGAGTGATTCGAATCTCAAACAAGGTTTCTTGCCTTGAGATATTTGATCGACAAGGTAATCCGGTTTTTACTTTCCTTGGGTTGATTTTCAAATCGGTTTTGGGGTTTTCAGATTTGAGATCTAAAGGTCTTGTTTTTCAGCAAGGTTGTTAGATACATTTCCTGGGAGTTTCACAACATTTGGTATCAGAGCTGCTTTGATTCTTAACAGGAAGCTCCTTCAAACTATCAAGCATCAAGAACAAAGACAAATAGCCACTCGTCGCCCTCGAGTCTCCTCTAGGATATAGGACTATTTTCCTGAAATATATACAATATATATCATATTGTAAAACCTTATTTCCAAAATAATTCTTTAATCAAAACTTTTTGAAAAATACTCGGCTTCGGGTTGAAGACCAGCGGTCATCGATATGCAGCCAAGTATTGTTCAAACTTTTTTACGTGGCAGCTCCCCACAGCAAAAGGATCGGATTCATACAAATCCAAATTTAGTTGTGAAAAGTTGGTGATTTTCCACGTATATTTGTAATTTCTTTTTGGCTGCTTGATCAAGGAAAGGATCTCCCCTTTCCCATCATTATTACTACATTTCATAACATTAATGTCGACTCCAAATGCACAACAATCATCAACCAACAATCCATTTGAAACATCATTGAAAGCCTCGAGTGACACCAACTTTTTGAATCCCCACTCCTTTTTCAATGCATGAAAACGTCTTACTTTTCGAATTGGTTAGTAACACAAAGATCCATGACAAGAAATTACAAAACCTCAAAGAAAAGCTAATGGACTAATTAAAACATGTTTATTTGGAGTGATTTGGTTACCTTGTACCGTCCAGTACTTGTCTCTGCAAATATCATAAACAAGAAACGTTAAGAGAACGTTGACCTCTAAAACACTTGATAAAATGTCATCCTCAGCTGATACCAAATAGAGGGAGATATGATCAGACTCATTTCTTTTCACATCTCCATTGGGATATAGAGCTAATTTCTTGCATTATAAAACAAACATACAAAATATATATATATAATGAGAATGATTACCAATATGGATATGGAGATGAATGTTTATGACCCACCATTTATAACCTACTGCATTAAAGATCTGGGATTCATATCTGTCGTGATTGGAACCAGCAAGTGCAGCCTTAAGCAACGAAAAAGATTGGATCTTTAAGGTATAATGGAGAGGTTTTTCAACTCTTGAGGATCTTAGAACTGCAAACATTAGTTAAATTAAATAAGCATACAATACCAATAATTAATCCTTTATATCAAGAACTTTACAAATTAAAGTTTCATCTTTAACTGTTTAATTATATTATACCCAAAGAAGAATCTTCATTGGATGTGAGGGAAGAGGATATATCTGCCTTTTTCCCCAGCAGCCACCGCAGAAAAGTGAAACAATACATTTTTTTTTTTTTAATTTGTTAAGTCACCAATAACCCTAAACTTAAACTGATGTTCCAATATAGGATCTCCGACTCTAATACCATGAAAAGTTTGGCTTGGTTCAGAATTTATAAGCAAAACAAGTATTGGAAAAAGAAGGGACGAATTGCTTGCTGAGATATAGAGTCTTACCTTTTCCTTTTTGGACTTTCAAAGATTTTTATCTATTTTGATCTCCAAATTTTTAAAGGTTTGTTTTAATCAATTGAAGTTTTGAAAATATATCTTCTTCGAAGAGTAGGATATCTATTTTTGTTTTTTAAGTAAAAATAAATATTTTGAAAGTTTAAAGGAAAATTGAGATTTATAATTTAAGTTATTAATTTCCTCGATATTTGTCGGAGTCGTGGATTCTATAGAAAGTTTTCAGATTTGTTTCCTTTATCTCATTGTTTACAAATCTAGATTTTGCTTTATTTTATATATAATTCATGTTTTTTTTTTTCTCCTTCCAAATTTCCGTTCACTCGTTGAAATTTCAAATTCAAATCTCTGCAAATTTGTTGGATTGTTTTTTCAGTTAGATTTGATTTTTTTTATTCTTCGATTACAAAATATTTTGAAATCTATTTAGAGGAAAACAAATATTGTTTTCTTTTTTTCTTTTTTCTTTTTCCTTTCTGGTTATAGGTTTTCTTAATTGTTATAATCGTGGAAGAACATGGATGGTGCAAATTAGTGGCGGATCTAGAATTTTTGTTCAGGGATTTTACCGGGGTTTCACTTAAAATTTCGTAAAAGTAATTCATAATGAAAATTGAACTACTAATTTCATTCATCTCAATTGTCCTCTACAAATTTTTTATATTATAGGATTAATGTTTAAAAAATAACATAACAAAAATTTAAAAATGTTTATATCCATTTCATTTATATTTGATGTAAAGAAACGAAATTTAACTAATAAGTTAAAGACCTCAAAAAAAAAAACTAATAAGTTAAAAGACAAAAATTATAATATTATATATTTATTAGATTAAAAAACAAGTTTAGTTCTTGAACTTTTATGTTTGTGCCTAATGAACTTCTGGATTTTCAATTTTTGTGTCAATAGGTTTTGAAGTTTAAAAATCCAAATTGATTTCTAAGGCCCGGTTTGATAACCATTTCGAGTCTGTTTGGAATGCATTTTAATTTAAATGTTTTTCAAGAATGTATTTTTTAAAGAATATTTTGTATAAAAATTGTTTAGAATTTAAACACTCATATGTTTGATTGCAATTACTCATGTTTTTATACACAAGTCATTGTATACTAAACACTCTTTAATTTTAAAAAAAAAGTTGGTCTCAAGTGTTTCTCTCAAAATAGTTTATTTACTAATCTCATTCTTTAATAAGTCATTTTTAGTGGTTGCTAAACACTAGTAATTTTTTCAAAATTAAACACTTGAAAAGTTAAACCAAACACCCCCTTTCATTTTTAGTAAAAACCTTCATTTACTTGAAAACAAATATAGGTCTTTTTTTTTTCCTTTTTTTGGTTATATATATATATATATATTTGATTTTCATTTTCCTTTCTCGATTAGAAAATTAATTTCATAAGTTTTTATTCTCTTTCTTTTTAGTTTTTTTTTTTTTTTTTTTTTTTTTGAACATCAGAACCTTTCATAAAGCCAAAAGAACCGCTCAAAGAGCAACATTACAACGGAAAATCAGATAAAAGC
This sequence comes from Luffa aegyptiaca, assembly GCA_017139565.1. Taxonomy (NCBI): domain Eukaryota; kingdom Viridiplantae; phylum Streptophyta; class Magnoliopsida; order Cucurbitales; family Cucurbitaceae; genus Luffa; species Luffa aegyptiaca. The sequence continues at coordinate 15,475,568 of CM029403.1, forward strand.
CACACCCTCCACACACGGAGGCAGATTCAAAGATAAGCCAAAATCACCACCCATTGTGCAGCACTCTTCCCCACACGAAGCGCGAAACCCAATCTATGAAGGCAACCATATGACTTAAACCGCAGTCCAGCTAGCTTCCAATTCCTCAATCATTTCCACCCCAAGCCAGCCCTTCAAGGAGTTCGGTTTAACCACCTCTAGAACGGGTCCTAAAATCAATATTTAATCCTGCAAACAAAATTACCATCAAAGAGCATCTTTGCACATGAACCAAAAGAGAGTCAAGGAGAAGCTAAACATAACAAAACTCTATCCAATCCCCCAACTACCCTGCACCTTGATCAAGTTTACCGCTCTATAGTATGACTGGCCGAAGTTCAGTGATGACCTTAATCATGCTCAAGGCCAAGAACTACATATGATAAGCCCTTAACCAGTGAGAAGCTATTGCACGCAAACAAAATAAGAGACAGATCAAAGCTTTCCCAAGGAAACCTCGCGCAGGAGCGTAAAGCCTCACCTAAATCAGCCCCTACTAGCCCAGAACTAATTTATAAGACCCTCCACCCATCTTCCCCCTACACTGGAAACAAAGCCCCACATGAAACTAAAACAGCCAAACTAGGATGCTATCCCCTTACTTAGGGCCAGGCAAGAGGACCTTTCCATTTTCTTTTTCCTTTTTTTTTTTTTTTCTCCTTTCAATCTTTCTTTCTTTCTATCATTCTTTCTTTTATTGGGTTTTATTTACAGAGTACTAGCTTTCACACTACAATGCAAGGACCCATACCCAAGAAAATCCTTGGATGGCCTAATTGGTCACACTGAAGGTAGCTCTTTTTACCCCTAAAACCCCACTCACTTGTAAACCACACCCAACTCTTTTGGAAGACCTATATACCACCATCCCTAGACAGGCCTCGCATACTAGATTGCAATAATTATTTTCCACACAAAACCTTGATCCTATCAGAGTGACAACAGACTTATGGGACTCATAAAACCGCCCTAGCCTTTCGAGACAACTAAGGGGGACCCAACGCTCACACATGCAAGAAACCTCAAAGGAAGCTTTAAAATCTCAAGTTCAGCTACACACACCTCATTTTAACACAAGTTAAAGAACAGAGCATACTAACACACAAGGACCTTGTCATGCTTAAACACCCCGACACCAGTCATAACAGAATAAATAAGCTCACTGCTCAGATGCATGACCCTCCAACCAGTCATAACAGGGCAACACAATAACGAAAACATACATAAAAGGGCTGATGCTCAGCTGCATCTAACCTCAACCTAGGATCCACTAAACACGTAAAGCATACACAGATCACAAGTAACCTACACATGCAACCACAGGGAACCTGATGCTCGGGAACATCCAGCCTCAACCTAGGATCCACAAACCATGCAACTGCCCATCCTTTAACCGAAAGAACATACCCCGCCCACAAAACACTCTAAACATGCACAACATAGGTACTAGAGCCCAGGGAAACAGAAAACCTCCCCTGCTATCTGCACGCCGGTATTGGGTAGTGACTGTCGCTGCTCAGTCTGATCCCCTTTCCAGTTTAGTTGGTTTTTTGGTTCGCTTCCATTCTCGAACTATGCAAAATCTACCGTCACCTGCAAGAACATTAGCACATAGAAAACAACAGTTACAGGGACAAAATATCTTCCTCAACCAGAAGATAGGCACACGCAGGTACCGATTCCATCCAATACTCACAACCCCTCTCTCTCAAAGCAAAGCGGGCTAACTCATGGGCGACACGGTTTCCTTCCCTCCTTGTAAAGCTGAATTCGAGCTGAAAATGCGCAGGCACCCCTTTTCGAGCCTCAGAGACCAATACACCGAACTCAGATAAGTCCACCATCCCAGCATCTCGCAGCAGCGAATAAGTCCGCATAAAGTCAGTCTCCAGGAGTACCGGGGCTACACCCATTTCCACCACAAGTCTCATTCCGTCCACCACCGCCAGACCCTCTGCCAAATCTGAATTCCCCACATGATCATGGCTGACAGCAGCTGACAGCATGACTCGCCCTACCTCATCTCGAACAACAACTCCAGCACCTGCTCGAGACAAGTCCCCACAAAAAGCAGCATCCACATTCACCTTATACCATCCCTCCTCCGGCGGGAGCCATTTTACTGTACTCTGAGGCACCCCTCTAATCCCCTCACCATAGGTCCGAGAGGCCCCTCGAAAAACAGCAAGATAATTTGCCGCCCACTCCACAAGCCCTACTGAAGGGTCCCGCCCTCTAAACTTCTGTTGGTTTCGACAACACCACACGCCCCACAGGACCACAACAAACTCCTCAAACTTAGCCCAGTCGACCTTATCCTTCACATCCCTTAGCAGATTAAGCATAGAATTCCCCTGAACACTCTGCAGCAAAACCTCCCACTCATATCCCATCAATGAATCACGAAGAAATTTGCACTGCCAAAACAAATGCATGCATGACTCACCATGCCAACCACAATGCACACATACATTCAGAACATCAATGCCCCTGACACTCAAATTGTCAACAGTAGGAAGACGCTCCAGGCAAAGCCTCCAAAAGAAAACCTTAATTTTGCTCGGGATTCCCATTTTCCAGCACCCCTTCCACCAACTGGACAACGCCTCACTCGAAGACGACGATGGGATTTGGCCAAGCAAAGCCACCTGTCCAAGTCGATACCCACTCTTAACCGTATAGATCCCGCACTTCTCAAAATGCCATATGATTTTATCCTCAGCCGATATATGTCGTAATGGAATAGTAAGGATAGATCGTACCTCGCGAGGACTAAAGTGGTGTCGAAGTAGTTCCTCATTCCACTGACCAGAGGCATTAAGAAGATCAGCCACTCGAGTATCAAGACCCAAAGTGACCGGGGACCGTACCTTGAAGCAGGCATCATCTGGAATCCAGTTAGATCCATACACACTGACCCTCTCCCCATTCCCAATCCTCCAGCGAATACCCTTCCCCAAAAGTTCCCTCCCCCAAATCAGGCTCCTCCAAATATACGAGGGTTGTGAGCCCACCCCTGCATCCAGGAAGTCTCCACTAGGAAAATACCGCCCCTTCAACACCCGGGAGAGAAAAGAGGTAGGATACTGAACAATCCTCCAACACTGTTTAGCCAGGAGAGCTTGGTTGAAAGTTTCCAAATCTCTGAATCCCATCCCACCCAAACATTTTGGCTTCCATAGTGTTTTCCAACTCACCCAATGAATCCTCCTATCTTCCGTATCCCCATTCCACCAGAATCGTGCCATTGCCTTACTAATGTCCTGAACCAGTTTTCTTGGCAAGCGAAAACAGTTCATGGTATTGTTGGGTTTTATGCCCTAAAACTCGTAGATAGTAAATGTACATTTGACCGAACATTAATAAAAGTGATGTATTATTCAATGTTTGTATTATATCTTGTCTTATTAACCCTAATCCAATAAACTAAACATCCAAGGCTAATAGAATGAGGCTTGAACTAGTATGTAGGGGCATACGGGGATCAGTGTTCAAGTTTTAGCCTAAAGGGTCTGTAGTATAGGGATAAGGCTGGGTACCTTATCCTGGTGACACTATGGATACGGCCCGCTTTGTATAATGATACAAACGTAGTGATCCAACGCGTTCATGTAGTTGACATGCGAGTGGGGGTATCCTGTGCAATGAGTTTGCACAAAGACCGGACCGCGAAATAGTTAACCACTAACTGTAACACCGTTAGTTAGCTCGGTTTCTATTTCACTAGGATGACCTAGGCAACTTGGCCTTAATCCTGAGTGGATTATGGACTCCTGTCCATGAGGGATTGTCCTTTGATTTGTACGGGTGAGAGTGGCCTGTTCGCCGACTCAATAAGCCTACCATTTTGGGGACAAGACCGAGTGGGGAGCTGGGAACGTAGTCTTACAAGAAGGAATTCACTCCTTCCCGATATTAGGGTAAGTAGAGGTGTGTTCCCTTAAGTGGTGTCTCCGGGTCTTGAACAATGGGCCCTACCCTCTCTATGGCACGAGAGGGACTTCTGTTTGCTGGTTGGACCTCAAACAGGTTGTTCATTAGAGGAGCACTGGTACTTAAGGACAAAGAGGTAGCCCAGGGGTAAAACGGTAATTTGACCTAGCTGGGGTACGAACACACGTGAAGGGCTAACTTGCTGTTGATGGTCGATATCCGTGGACACAGAAATATATCTGCAGTGAGAAGAGTGCAGCTGTGGTTCTTTAGTGGAGTGAACCACAGTTAACGAATATTGATTAAATTGGTTAATGAGTTTAGTCAATTAATCTCATATCGTTGGAGCTTCTGATCTGTAGGTCCATTAGGTCCCACCGGTAGCTCCATTGGGGCGTTGAGGTAAATTTCTAAGGGGAGTTATATATTTGAAGGGGTTCAAATATTTTATTAAAGTATGAATATGATTCATAATAAAAACTATAGGTTATAATTAATGCTCATATGATGAATATTAATTCTATAGTTTATTTGAGAGAAACATGATTAAATATATGATATTTAATTGAAATATTAATTAATTGGTGAATTAATTAATATTGATGTTTTAATTTAATATTAATTAAATTATGATTTAATTAAGTTATATTAAAACTATAGGTTATGTGGGATGTGTGCATGAAAGTGTTCATGTGTCAATAATTAAATTAAATACTTTTGATCATTTATTTAATTTAATTAACTGGTCAGTTAAAGAACTGACCAGTCAACCACTTCCCTAACCCTATACACGTGAATAGGAGGGTTTTAAGGGAGTGGGAAGTTATTCTTCAGGGAATGACATACTAATCTCTTTCCCTCTCTCACGCATTCTCTCATACGCTCTGCAGAAAGATCTTTCTCCATTTTTTGGTGAGTTCACAGAGACTCAAGATTCTCCCAAAAGGCTTAGAAATTTTGGTTCCCACAAGCCTCTCAACACATAATCCTGGGAGGATACCGGTGTATCTCTTTTGGTGGTGCTCACAACAATTTTACAGCAAGATCAAGGTCCTTTTGGTTGCTGGATTTTTCTGCAAACATCAAGGGAAAAGGCGAAACACATCAAGAACGTCATACAAAGTAAGTGTTCTTGGTCCCGGGTCAATAGGATCCAATATTGTTAAGATCTAAAATGTTTAGAGTCTTTTAATGCATGTTTTATACAGTTTTACAGCATGTTTTGTGTATGTTTTATTGCTGTAGAACCTTTGCAAATTGTACTGGTATTTTAATGTTGAGTAAAACACAGTATGGTTAATGATCGTTTCCGCTGCGCTAGGGCTTTAATCCCTGCAGGTATAACACGGGATAGCCTGCACGATGGATTTCAAAAACACCTCCCTGCCCCCAACAGAGAAAATTTTCCCCTTCCAACCCTGAATTTGACGCCATACCCGCTCCTTAATGAAATTTAGGGTGCTCATTGTGTTTCGAGGCATGAAAGACGGCAAACCTAAATACTGCCGATGGCAGGCAGTTACTTGGACCTGAAAAAGCTGGCTCACCTAAGATTGAACACCCATTGCAGTGCTCGGACTAAAGGAGATAATGGACTTGTCAAAGTTTATAGTTTGCCCGGATGCTCGCTCGTAGCACTGGAGAATGTTATGCACCGCTCGAGCTTCACCCTCTTTAGCCCGAAAGAAGAGGAGGCTGTCATCAGCAAAAAACAAATGGGAGATAGGAGGGCACCCACACGCTATCTTCAACCCCGTGATAGCCCTCGCCCCTTCTGCTTCATGCAACATTCTAGAAAGCCCTTCAGCACACAATAAGAACAGATACGAGGAAAGCGGATCTCCCTGACGAAGGCCTCTGCTAGGGATGACATCCCCACATCTCACACCATTCACATTAAATGAATATCGGACCGATGATATGCACCGTAACACTAGCTCCACCCACTCTACTGCAAACCCCATTCTCAACATCATTCTCTCCAGGAAGACCCACTCTACCCTGTCGTAGGCTTTGCTCATATCCAACTTAAGCGAGGCCCACCCTATTCTCCCAACCTTCCTTGCTTTCAGAGCGTGAATGCATTCATACCCTAAGATGGCATTGTCAACGGCGCAACGCCCTGGAATAAAGGCGCTCTGGTTGTGAGAAATCAGCTCATTGAGTATACCCTTCATGCGGTTCACCAAAACCTTTAACACGATTTTGTATGAAACATTGCACAAAGAGATTGGTCTGTACTCCGTGATACACTTAGGACTCTTCTTCTTAGGGATCAACACGATCATCGTTTCATTCAAAGGCGCTGGAGAGGCTTTGTTATTCAGGATGTTCAAACAACAGTTAACCACATCAGCCCCAACTACCGACCATGAATGCTGGTAAAAGGCTCCAGACAGACCATCTGGCCCCGAGGCTTTATTAGGGTGAATCTGATTCAAAGCTCGAAGGACCTCCTCGCACTGGAAAGGTCGCACAAGACTACTGTTCATCTCATCCGAAACTGAAGGGTGGACTCGGGATGTCACCTGATCAATCTCACCCTCAGAAGGGGAGGATGTCGAGAAGATGTTCTCAAAATACCCCTCTATCAGGCCCAACACCCTATCTGGCTCCTGCTGCCACACCCCGTTATTGTCCTCCAAGCCCCAGATCGTGTTAACTCTCCTTCTGTGCGAGGCCTGGGAATGAAACCAACGGGTATTCCTATCTCCCCATTTTAGCTAGTTATCTCGGGACCTCTGCCTCCAGTACACCTCTTCCTCCACAAGAAGAGATTCTAGCTGCCCTTCTGCCCTCTGTAGTTCCGCTCGGGAATCAGAAGAACCCAGCCTACCCATCACCTGTTGGACATTCGCTGTAGCCGCCTGAATACGCTGGCCAAGATTACCATCCTTCGGCCTTCCCCATCTGCTCAGATGTGACATACACCGGGAAGCTGCTGAAGCCAACTCCACAGGTGAACTAACGGAAGTCTCAGACCTCCAACCTGCTGAAACTGCCTCCCCAAAATCATTGGACTGGAGCCAAATTTCCTCAAACCTCCGGATCCTCTGAACAATAAGAGGAAGTATATGTTTCAATCTAAACTTAGAATTTGAATTATGTTTGATAGGTAGCTTTGAACAAACTACATCATTCCCATGTAAAATTGTTTTTGAATGATAAAAATTCAAAATTTACAAATATATATTTAAATTTCAAACAAACTATTGCTCTGGTTTTTCCTTTTTGAAAATGTAACATTAAAAAAATAATAATAGTACGAGGTGATCATTAGATTAGAGAAGGAAAAATGATCTTAAGATTTTTATAATATCCTCATGTTCACACGTAACTTTGAAGATGGAGACACGTGGAATAAATATGTAATTATATTTATGTTTGTATGCGTGTGGGTGTACAATCTCTGATGTTAATCCTTAATCCTCTGATTCTCTCTCTTGTGTGTGAATGTGTTTCACTCGAGGACTGGAACGCTTGATCTCGAGTTTGAAGCTTTAATGGATTCTGGGAGCTTGAAGTCTTCCAGTCTTGAAGGAGTCTTCAGTCTTCAATAAGTGTTTAGCGTTTGGCTACAAGAAAAACTGCATTACTTGACACTTGAGATTTTATATTAGTTGGCATTTTCTAAAAAAAATGTCAAGAATTTGCATTTTTAACCAAAAAAATGTCAAGAAAAATGTAAAAACACGGAGTTTGACGGAGTTTTTCGGATTTTGTTGCACGCCACAAAATACTTGACACTTTTAAAATGTCGAGAACTATAATAATTTACTTAACATTTAAAAAATATCAAGTTTTATCCCGATTTACTTGCTACATTTTAAATGTCAAGTATTACTTACCTAGGTGATAAAACCGTTTATTTAGAAAAAATTGAAAACCCTAATAGCCCTCTCCATTTACCAGGTATCTTCTTCTCCGTTGTAATTCTTCCAGACGTGAGCATCAGTCCAGTCGTTTCCGTTTTTCTCTTCTTCTTCGACCGCCAGCAACGCTCCTCAACGCCGGCGCCGACGACGACCTCCTCCGATGACACGCGAGATCCACGGCAGCGACAGTTCGTTTCTGTAACATTGGCAAATTGAGCTAAAGGGCATTTTGGTAATAAACTTGAAGTTGGAGTTGCCCTAGTTCCCTTCTATTCTTTGAGCCGCACGCATCAACCCCCTGTCTCCCTCATCTCTCGTGAATTCAGCCGTGAGCCTCCCCTCTGTGTTCATTTCTTCTTCTTCTTCGACCGCCAGCAGCAACTCCTCGTCTCCAGCGCCAATGACGACCTTTCTCCAGCCGGTCATCTCCGGTCATCTTCTCCGGCGGCGTGGACAGCAAGTGCGGCGTGGTGGTTAGTTTTCGGCTACAGCAGGTACGTTTCGTTTCGTTTTTTTTCCTTCCACCTCGAGGTCTTGTCTCTCACGCTCACTCTTTCCCCTATTCACGTCGTTTTCCGACGTTCCTCCAGCGAGCGGCAAGCGTTTTGGCCGGCATTGCAGCGCGGTGGTGGTCAGGCATTGGTGTTTCTCCGGCAAGCAGTCTGTGAGAGGCGACCAGAAACGTTTAGGGGCGTTTTTCCGGCGTTTCGCTCAGTGGGTAAGTGCCTAGAAGTTGTTTCGTGGTTAGTTTTTGAGTTTAGTTGATTACCCATTCATTATTCCTTCCGTTCGGCAAGCGTTCCTCTTGTTTCGGCGATTCACGCAGTGGGTCTTCAAATTTCAGCGTCGAGGAGCATTGTTGATTGTGGTTCTCTTGGCTTTCGAGGTTTCGGTCATCGTTTCAGAGTTAATCGAAAACCCGGACAGCAAGCTCAAGTTTCTATTTGGTTGGATTGAAGGTTGGGAGCTAAGGGAGTTAGTTATAGTTGTTTCAAGCAATCGTTTGGCTAATTGTAAGTAGTCGTTGGATTTAACTATATGCATTGTATCATGTGATTGAAATGTTGCAAGACTAGCGTAGTTTAAGTTTAAGCTTAAGTTTTGTCTTTGGTGTAAGTAGCTATTGGACCTTACTTTCAAGCTTAGTCCCCATTGCATATTGTTGGATTTGATAAACACTTAGCCCGAACCTTGAACTAGTTTCTTTTGAGAAATTGGCATGCTAGCATGAGTTTAGTTGTGAGCCTTGATCTTGCCTTTGGATTCCAATGGGTATGATAGTTTATTGCAAAGCATGTTGTTGGCATGGGGGGTTGATTAATTAATTATAGCATGTCTGAGATTGCTCTTTGATGAATTAACATCTTTTAAATTAATTGAAAGCATGCTTGATTGTATGGTTTGGTTGCTCTGAATATCTGGTTAGTTGTGGATGCGAGGTCTGTCTCGCTTTGGTTATGGTTTCGGAGTACTATGAAGTTTGTGGTTGGGTGGTGTTGATTTTAGAAGCGCTTTACCTACTTTTCGGGTGATAGGAAAAATTTGGGTTTCCTATACGTGCACTGTTATGCTGCCGAATTTTCGATAGAGAATCGCAATGGTCATAAAACTAAGTTTAAATATCTTTGGGTATTAGTGCACTAGAGTACCACGTGACTGATAAGGACTGAACCTAGTGTAGGGTGATTTGGATTCAAGCCTTAAGTTGGATATTTGAATCAAAATAAGCATGTTATTTTTAATTATAGTCTCTTCCGCTTTAAATTTTACAAAGTTTTACGTTCTTATTCATGTAGTAGCGACCCTTTGTATGTTTTTAATTCCTTTTTAGTCAGGTCCTTACAATTCATCTAGTGTCTTTTTTCAGCAACAATCCTCTTTTTAAAGAGCACAGTAAGTTTATGCGTGCCACAACAGAGGAAGGCGTAAACAGAAACATTTGGGTTGAGAGAAGCTCTGAAACGAGAAATTCTTTCTTTTCAATTCAACAAGAATCTCCTTTTTAATCAGGTTTTTCCTATACCTTTTCTTAGAAGTTTGTAATACTCTTGTTTTTTGGTCTGTGATTTCGTTCATATTTCTTTGATGGGTGTAGTTTTGTTCTTGTTGTTGCCTTGATTATGATTTAGGGTGGAATTTTCCCCTTCTAGAGTAAATCAATACCCTCTGGAATGATTTATATGCAAATAACGAATGTATACTTCTTTTGTAAATTGATTTGTCTATATATCTTGCTTGATATTTGTTTGATGAACTTTCTTATCTATTATTATGAGTTTATCCATATTTCTTTGATAATGGGTTACTTTGCATAATGTGTAGTTTAGGAGCAAAATTGACCAAATATTTTCTTTGCTCTACTTTTAATTCTTGTGCTAAAGACACTGAACTTACTTTTGGATTTAATTTGTAGATTCATTCCCAGATTGTTAAAATTTGTTTTGAATAGACCTTATATTTGAATAGTGCAATTGTTGATTTGTACTCCAAATGTAATGACATCATGATGTTAAAGAAAATGTTGGTAACTCATGTTAGACCCAACTATTTTACTTATGCCACTATTGTTAGTTAATGCTCAACTCTGAACGCTGAACTTCATAGTTATCTTGCAACTCTGCTCCATGATCATGTTATGAAACTTTGTTTTACTTTTAGCATTTTTGTACTTAGCTTCAAAATTGATTGTTACCGAAAACTAGGAAGAATAGAAGAAGTTGTCTTGCTTTGTTATGAGACAACTGTGAAAGATAATATTGTATCTAATTTTATGATATCAAGGTATTCTCAAAACTTGTATGGGGTGATATCAAAACTGTTTTTAGAGATGAGAGCTAGTGTTTTATGAGACAATTTGTATGTAATATTTGCTGAATTTGATTATTCAATATTTTAACGTAGGTTGTTTACTTGAAGTTTTTCTCTTCGACATAGCAAATAAATGTATGTTTGAAGTTTCACTTTATAAACCAGAAGTTTTTCTCTTCTTTAATATTTTGTTTGTAGGTGTTTGAAGTGATGACTTATGTTCCAACAAAGAATCGGAAAAAATGATGCTCTTGACTCGAGGTTTTCACTTTCTCCAACTCCCTTGTATTTCTTATATATTGTCTTTTAGTTTAGGTTCACTTTTGAGTTGTAATTTAAAATTTGTTCTTCTATTTTCATATTTGTTTATTGAGTAGAGATGGTGAATGCAAAAGATGTCAAACTAAGAACATGAATGGTTGCGGCACATCTTAGTTTTGACCAACAAAATGGTGAGCACAAATCTGCATCTTCAGCACCTTTGGATGTTATTAAAGTGTTCTGCTTAATTCAAGGATTATGAGTGATTAGGACATGTTGTAAATAGTTCTTATGGTGGAGATAGAGGTATTATGTAATTTTGAACATATGGTGGAAATTGGTGTAAAATTCTTGATTTTGGAATTGTCCAAATGGACACTACAAGAAAAATGGCATTACTTGACACTTGAGATTTTATATTAGTTGACATTTTCTAAAAAAAAAGGTCAAGAATTTGCATTTTTAACCAAAAAACGTCAAGAAAAATGTAAAAACACGGAGTTTGACGGAGTTTTTCGGATTTTGTTGCACGCCACAAAATACTTGACACTTTTAAAATGTCGAGAACTATAATAATTTACTTGACATTTAAAAAAGGTCAAGTTTTATCCCGATTTACTTGTATCAGCCCTAGTTTCCTTCTTCTGTTTGTTGAGCCGCACGATCCTTCACCCTCAGCCCTCTGCGTTTTCGGTTTCGACTGGCCAGCAGCATCTTCCTCTCATTCTATCGTGATTTTCCAGCGCCCAAGAACTTCTCTTCTTATTCGTGTATACCGCGGCCATCTCCCTACTTTCTTATTCTTCTTCGTGAGCCTCCCTCTGCAGCAAACCGTTCCCTTCTTCGATTCGACCAACCCTCCCTTCACCTCCCTTCGCAACTCCTCCTCCGGCGAGCTCGGGACCACGGCGGCGAACGACGAGCTCAGGACCATGACGGCGAACAGCAGCTGGGCAGACCGTTTCCTGCGAGTTTGCGCGCGATTTAAAGGTTGATTTCGCATCTCTCTTGCCCGATCTCTCTCTTAATCGTTCACTCCCTCACTCTCGGTCTCTTTCCCCTCTGTTTTGCGTGCTGTAGCAACGTGGGTGTGGTCGTGATTGCATCGTTTCTCCTGCAGCAGTGTCGTTAGGCGCAACCAGCATTGTTCGAGATCGTTTTCTCTGTTTTTCCAGCGTTTCGTTCAGTGGGTAAGTGACTTGAGCTCGAGTTTTTGTTGGTTTTATGGTGCTAGAGGCTTACCCATTCATTGTGGCAATTGTTTCCAAGGTTTTCGTGGCATTCGGGATTGTATTTGTCGTTTTGGAGCAGAATTGGAGGGCTTGGACAGCAAGCTTAATTTCTGTTTAGGTAAGTTCTTGGGGAGTTAAATCTCTCCTAAAATTGTTTTAACCTCGTATGTCTCGTGATTTAGAAGGTCTATGAGTTTTAAGCTTGTTTCTCCCCTCTAATGTAGTTGGTTAAAGGCTTGGAGGCTAAGAGAGTTGTCGTTGGGTCGAGCATCTTTGAGCGAGTTCGTCATTGGGTAAGTGAATTACGTCAAGTTTTGAATGATTTATGTGTGCTAGATGAATACCCATTGATTTTGGCTATTGAATTTAAGATGTCCATAGCGTTTGGTGATTAAATTGTTGAATTTAGGTGGATTTGAGAGCCCGGACAGCAAGCTAAGTTTCTGCTTTGGGTGAGTTTCGAGTATTAGTTCACCCCCAAATTGGATTGACACCTTGTTCTCATTTGTTTTAATAAGTCTGCGGATTTTAAGATTGCCTTTTCCTTTTGTGTAGTTGCTTGAAGTCTTGGAAGTAAAGGAAAATTGGTTAGAAGTTAATCGAGGATTTGTTGGGCTAATGTAAGTAGCTTTTTGGTTTATGTCATATGCTTTGGACCCATGTATTCATTATGTCATTATGCTAGCATGAGATAAGTAAGAATGGTTAGCCTTAGAATTGGAGAACATGATTGTTTTACTCTTTTGGAAGCATGAGTGTAGCATGAGAATGTTATAATTAGTTGTAGCATGTTGAGTTGGCCTTCACGTAAGTAGCTATGTTGAGTTGGCCTTTACTTGTATAGGAATCTATATAAGCCTTTTCCTATGCAAGTCAATCAAAATGCTCGAATTAATATTAAGAACCACTTGGAACAAAGAAGAATTTCTTTACAAACATTCTTATTTATTATTATTGTTTGAAGAGACTTGGAAGAATCAGTACTCAAATGTTGATTGGTTGTTGTAATATGTCAAAGATAATGGGGACCAAATAGCAAAAACCACCTTCAGCAAAAGAAAAATAGTTGCAGTTCCTTCTCTGCCCAATCGAGCGGTCCGACCAACACCGTACAAAAACATAGGATCTTGAGGTGGATCATACTGCATAATCTGATTGATTGGCTCATGGGTGTAAGAAAAATGAAAACTTTTGTTTCAATTTGTGATCACAGTTTTGAAGTTTTGTGCAAAATGGTATTTTTGGGTTTCATTAAAAGAAACCAATTTGAAGCAATTTCGTTTCCCCTTTTGAAAACCACTCATTGAGAAAGATTGTCTTTTTTTTTCTTAGTGAACAGAAAGAAAAGTACAGTGGAAAAGCAGTTTGAGAGACTATTGTTTGGTAAATTGGTATAGCAGTTTTTGAAAGCTTTAGATCATAAGATTTCTGAATTGAAAAAATGGAAGAAGGAAAAAGAAAGATAAGAAAACCGCATCGTTAGTACATATTTGAGAGTGATTTTGAAATGTCCAAAATCACTTTTGTAATATTAGAAATCACGAAACATACCTCTAATTATTCAAAATTAATTTCATTATTTGATTTTACATTTTCCACAATCATCTTGAGTTCTCCATTGCTACTGCTTTTCAAACTTCAAGTGGATGTATGCACTTAAAAGACTATACTTTCTTTAAGAAAAGTTGTGTGTGCAGAAGAATATAGACTCTTTAAGAAAAGTTGTGTGTGCAGAAGAATATAGACTGCCATCCGTACCCAACCTGAACTATACTATCGATGTCGAGAATATCAAGTCCATGCCTGATTGTACTAAGATTCTTGCCTTCTTGACCAATCACTCTAATTTTGTTAATTATGCCTTTTATTCTATGCCTGATTTTTTTTCTGGGATGCTGATCTTTAAATTGAGTCTAAGCTTGATAAATCTTTGATAAAGTTGGTAATTATTTCTTCATACTTTGCTTCCAATAAGATGTTGGTCTACATCCATTTGATTGTGAATATCTAGTGATTAGGATTTTTGGGGTTGGAGATGTTGGAGTTCTTGTAATAAGTATAAGAAAGATGGCTGCCAAATTTATCCTGTGATTAGGATCTTGGGTGTTGGTGATGTTATATATACTCTTGCTGCTTTTTTATTTTGATTAGTTTCGAAATATATTGATTTCATCCTTGGGGATCTTAGAGTTAGAGAAGGTTATATCTGAAGATTTGTACACTTAGAAATGTTTTCTTGTTAGCTAGTGCATTAACTTGCTTGGTGAGGGTCCTAAATTTGAAGTTTGGCCCGAAAGCAACTTGTTCAGCTTTCAAGACTCCAAGAATTAGGATCTCTGTTGTTGAATGATGTTATGTATGATCAGCAAGTTGAGCCTATTCTTAACATTTAGTTGTATTTGGCGTTGAGCTCTCAAACTTTTGAGGTTTACATGGTATCAAAGCATTAGGTGTTCTCCTAAGGCTATTAGCGTGTTGTGAGCTATTGGGATATGTGAACCTTTATGGAGGGATAAATATGGCTAATAGGTTATAGAAGAAATGTCTTTTTATGAATTTGAGGCCGAATGTTTGCATGTTGTGCATGGAGAGGGGAAAGGATATGAACCATTTTTTTTCCATTGTTTATTATTATTATTTTTTCCTTATAAGAAACCAAGCTTCCATTGAGAGCAATAAAAGAATATATAAGGCAAGGAAAAAAAAAGCAGCTAAAGCAGTCCAACAAACTACAAGAAATGACTCCAAACTAAAAGAATAACACCTGACTGATACTTACCAAAGACCTTAAAAACCAAAGCCATGTAAAGGTATTAATCGAGTGATCTTCAGCTTCTTGGTGCAAACTTTCTAAAGCTTTCAAGTGTTCTTCTGTTAATGATGTTCTTTTAGGGTGGAAGGCTTTTGGTTGTAATTAGAATAATTTTGTAGAAGGTTGCTACTGATTGATATGTTGATTCTGGAAGGTTTTTCAGATACTTTTCTCCTGATCTTGGGCTGGTAGTTTCCCCATTTTTTAAGATAAGAAATAGGAAGAGATTATATTTGGTCCCATTAGATGCATGCATTAGTCTTCGATGCATGGTATTATTCCAAGTGCTTTTATAGCAGAAAGTCAAGGCTTTTATAGCATATATATTATAGAACATGGCACAAATAACATTATGATTCAACTGTGAGAGGGATATATATCTAAGTAGTGAGGAGCAGAGTAAACATCCTAAATTTTCTTTTCTAGAAAGTACAATTTGATGTTCTTAGTGGTTTTTGTGGCTCAAACTTAATTGTAAATCCTGCTCCCAGAAAGACCTTCAGAGAACATGCTTACCTAAGGTCTTTGGTAAACGTTGATGGAACAACAGCCTCTGAGGTACTTTTTGTTGATCAATTGCTTCTGATGACCAGTATATTTCTAACACATATCAACTTGGTCTGATCATCAGTTTGAGCAAAGATTTAAGCCTTGTGTTTTGCTTGTGAATTCATATAAGTATGATGAGTTTCATTATAAGGCATGATGACAGTATGAGGATCTTAAAGTTAACTTAGCATCTTTTAGTTTACTTGGAAGCATGTTTTGTTTTGGATAGATTATGATTGGCTATGAATGTCTGCTTGAGTTGTGGATGCGAGATCTAACTCGCTTTGGTTGTAAAGGTTTGGTGTACCGGAAATGTGTGGATGTTGTGGTTGGGCAGTTTTGAGTATAGAAGTGTTTTTTCTTGTTTCCAAGTGACGAGGAAAATTTGGGATTGCCATATATATGTCGTTATGCTGCTGAATAAATGTATGTTTGAAGTTTCACTTTATAAACCAGAAGCATCGAAATGTCCATGTTGATACAAGTTTTTCTTTAATATTTTGTTTGTAGGTGGTTGAAGTGATGACTTATGTTCCAACAAGGAATCGGGAAAAATGATGCTCTTGACTCGAGGTTTTCACTTTCTCCAACTCCCTTTGTATTTCTTATATATTGTCTTTTAGTTTGGGTTTACTTTTGAGTTGTAATTTAAAGCTTGCTCTTCTATTTTCAGATTTGTTTATAAGTAGAGATGGTGAATAATGCAAAAGATGTCAAACTAAGAACATAAATGGTTGCAGCACATCTTAGTTTTGAAATGAACATATAATGTGAGTAAAAGAATCAACTATAACTGTAATTTTTAGATTGTTGTACATGTTACCCAAACCAACAAGTTCTCATTCTTGGTTTTTTTCCTTATTCTTTTTTGTTATCTTTTTTAGTGAAATGAACATATAACTATAACTGTAATTTTTAGATTGTTGTTCAAATATCAATTTACCAGTTTGTTGTTTATTTGCATAGTATTACTTTTGAAAGTTGAGGGATGAGTTACTTCTAGGTAGGTAGAGTTTATGTTTCTTAAAACCTTTGGTTATTAAGCAAAAAGTTGGTAAAATTTGGTTGTTTAGGTTTGTTATAAGTTTTGATGTTATGCTTCTAAAGCTTGGATTGTTTTAGCTTTTCTAGTTCACTTGCTTACCTTATTTGCATTGTTTCTTATCTGTCAGATTTGTTGTTCCTATGCATCGTCAATGGCTTCAAGTACAAATTGCACAACGTTCAATCAACCTTCAAAGAGTTATGTGGACTTTTTATTTTCCCTTTTTATTATTACTATTATTTTTTATTTTTTTTGCAATTGACAATATTGTACTTGACAAACACCATAATGTTATGGAAATTATATGGGTTGATAGTTGTAATTTTGGAATTGCTCATATGGAGGTTGGATACTTTTGTAATGTTGAAGATATGAATTTTATTGAAGTTATTGGAAGAAATTTGGTTGATGGATCTTGAATGTGTATTTGTTTATTTGGTTGATCAAGATATAAAATTGTTGGAATGCAATGCAGGAGATTCAAGATAATAGGGAACAACTATTATAATTGAAAAAAAAAATTACCAACAAACTTGACATGTAAAATGTGTCAACAACTTTTTAAATTGACATTTCTGAAATGTCAAGATAAAGTACCATTTGATATGTTAGAGCGGTCAAGTTTTAACAAATATGATATTTAATAACTGTCAAGAAATCTATATACACGACGCTTTATAAGTGTCAAAAATTTAATATTCTTGACGTTTCATATATATCAAGTAAAAGATATCTTGACGTTTCTCGTTTGTCACATTTTTTATACCTTATTCTTGACAGTGGTTCTCTCAACGCTTTTAAAAGCGTCAAGAGTTAACAGTTGACATTCCAAAAGCGTCAAGTAAGTCAATTTTTCTTGTAGTGGGAGTTGATAGGTCTTGTCATTTTTGGAATTGTTCATATGGGTTGATAATTGTAATTTGGGAATTGTTCATATGAAGGTTGATACTTTTGTAATGTTGAAGATATTTAATTGAAGTTATTGGCGGATATTTGGTTGATGGGTCTTGAATATGTATTCTTTATTTGGTTGATCAATATATCAAATTGTTGGAATGCAATGCAGGAAATTCAAGATAATAGGGAACAACTATTATAATTGAAAAAAAAATTACTAACAAACTTGACATGTAAAATGTGTCAACTTTTTCAATTGACATTTCTGAAATGTCAAGATAAAGTATCATTTGACATGTTAGAGCTGTCAAGTTTAAACAAATATGATATGTAATAACTGTCAAGAAATCTACATACATGACGTTTTATAAATGTCAAAAATTTAATATTCTTGACGTTTACAATATATCAAGGAAAAGATGTTTTGACGCTTCTCGTTTGTCACATTTTCGATACCTTATTCTTGACAGTGGTTCTCTCGACGCTTTTAAAAGCGTCAAGAGTATTTAACATTTGACATTCCAAAAGCGTCAATTATGCAACTCCTCTATTTAGCCCTGGAGACTTTTGGGCCTAGCAACTTGGGCTTGGGCTTAATTGGTCTTGGGCTCAACCATTTAGTCTTGGGTTTGGTTCGTATTTGACTCAAAACCATACGACCCAATAATTTAAAAAACCCAAATTTGATCCAAATAATTATTTTTTTTAATTAATTGATCAAATTAATTAATTTGATCAAAATAATTTATTTTTTAATTAATTGATCAAATAGAAATTTGGCCCTATAAATTTATAATTGACCAACTTTGTCTTCAAATTAAACTTGGGACACATGTCAATTTATAATTAGTCCCAAATTTAATTAATTATATTTTTGTCATGTAATGACGTGGCAATTCGTGATTGGTCAAAATTGCTCCAAACACCTCATTTTTAACTTATTTTAATAATATTTTTTTATAAACTATTTTGGCAAATATAAATGTTTTTTTTAGACATGGTAGTTTTAAGGGGCAACCAGTTAAATAGCCAAAAAAAAATAGCTGTTTTGAAAAATGGCCAATCGTATTTCCAATTTGATAAATGGCCAAACCCTATTTTTAGTAAACTATTTTGGCATGAAATTGGACGAAAATACCCCTAAACAAATCTTAAATCTGAAAATAAAATAAAACAAATACACTGTAAATAAGGGAGAGAATCTAGCTTTCTTACCCATTGATCCATCTAGCAAATCAAAATAACAGAAAATCAAATGAAATGGAATATAAATCTAGCAACCTAAATTTAAAACAAGAGAGAAAAAATAGGAGGCCTTAAATTTAAACAGTGTATATCAAAAGAAAAAATGAAAGAGCTTACCAAATTCAATAACAATGAAGAACCACTTCAATTAAAAAAAATTCCAGATTCAAAGAAGAACAGAAAAAAAATGACTTGTGTGAAAAAAAATCCAGATTCACCTAAAATATGGGATGAACACCTAAAATATCAGAATTAAAGTATAATCAGAAAAAAAAAAAAAAAAAAAATTGATGCACAATTTCAAACAAACCTCTCTGACGCGTGGATTGATAGCTTATTGGAAAAAAAATGAAATCACACATTCCCTTTGTGTGAAAAAAAATCCAGATTCACCTAAAATATCAGAATTAAAGTATAATCAGAAAAAAAAAATGAAAAAATTGATACACAATTTCAAACAAACCTCTCTGACGCGTGGATTGATAGCTTATTGGAAATTCAATAACAATGAAGAACCACTTCAATTAAAAAAAAAATCCAGATTCAAAGAAGAACAGAAAAAAAATGACTTGTGTGAAAAAAAATCCAGATTCACCTAAAATATGGGATGAACACCTAAAATATCAGAATTAAAGTATAATCAGAAAAAAAAAAAAAAATTGATGCACAATTTCAAGCAAACCTCTCTGACGCGTGGATTGATAGCTTATTGGAAAAAAAATGAAATCACACATTCCCCTTGTGTGAAAAAAAAATCCAGATTCACCTAAAATATCAGAATTAAAGTATAATCAGAAAAAAAAAAATGAAAAAATTGATACACAATTTCAAACAAACCTCTCTGACGCGTGGATTGATAGCTTCTTATGGAAAAAACCCTAAGGCATAATTACACTCTTGGGAACACACTCACGTTAAAAAAAAAAAAAAAAAAAAAAAAAAAAAAAAAAAAAAAAAAAAAAAAAAAAAAAAAAAAAAAAAAAAACCCTTTCCCCTTCCTCATTTCAAACCCTCCCAACTTATCGTTCGCGAGAGAACCCCTTCCCCTTCCTCCATCATTCGAACCTCCGAGACAAACCCTTCCATCGTTCTACCACCAGTCTTCTTCTACATTCATCGATTCTTCCATACTTCTTCACAGACGACTTCAAGTTTCGTCTCGTAACCAAGATTCTCAACAAGATTACACTGTATCTACACGGACAGCCGAAGAACATTCAGAAGCTCGAGCGAGTTTTGTCGACATCCAGGGTATGCATGCTTCAATTTCTGCTAATTTTTTTCTGTTTATATAGATATGGAACATTTTTTACTTACAAATAGGACCCACTGTTGAGTAATAAAATGAAAAAGATAAGGTAGGGAAGAGAGAGATCGTGTAACTAAAAATCCCTTGATTCATGGAATGAGACGTTATAGATCATTTTTGAAAAAAAAAAATAAAAGATACGGCTGCACAAACATAGGATAAATGTGGGGGTGGCTGAAGGGCAAAAAAGTAAGTTTATATAGCACGAAAATAGGCTGGAAAAACCGGTTTGGCCATTTTTCATTAAAAAATACGGTTTGGCCATTTTTCGAAATTACCCTGTAATTTCTGGCCATTTCTGAGGATTTCCCTAGTTTTAATGGATTGAATGGAGAGCAATAAATATAAGTTTTTTTTTTTTTTTTTTTTTTTGAGTTCAAAATAGAAGTTTGTTAAATAAGGACATGATGTTCTCCGGTTTGTTATTTTTTAAGAATTAAAAATAGAAACGTAATAAACAGAAACAAAAATTTGTACTTCAATAACTGTTTTTATTTCGAAAATTTAATATATATAATATAATAAAAATATATAATATGCACTACAACAAATATAGAACTATTATAAAGAGTTCATTTTTTCAGTCCCAACTCAATGTCTCCAGTTCACCTGCAATGATATTAGCTTACACAAGTTTTTTTTTTTTTTTTTTCCAACAACATTTGAGGATGGAGAATTCATACCAATTACTTACTTGTCTGGCTACACAAGTTACTTCAATTAGATTAATTGAACTAACTTATAAATTATCGGATAAACTTTGTAAATTTTCAACTACCATTAATTTATTGCACAACATGTTATTTGGTTGTGAGACCAATTATACAGACAATTAAAATGAGAAATAATTTTTTTTTCTTCTACCATTAATGGAAAACATGAAATATCTCATTAATTTATTTATTTAATGAAAAAGAATTAAAATTCTATCAAAATTGATGAAAAATAATAGATATTTAAATAAAAAAATAATGTCTAAAGCTTGTTGATGAAAAAAAAAAAAAAAAAAAAAAAAAAAAGAAAGAAAATGAGAGAGAAGAAAGAAATAAAGAAAAAAAATTAAATGAAAAATGATAATAAGTAAAAAGATCAGGATGTAACTTGCCAGACAAAAATGAGAGAGAAAGATAGAGAGGTGGATGGAGAAAGGGGAGAGAGAAATTGGGATACATGAAATAGAAAACTTCTTCCATTTTTAGAAATGTTTCTAAAAATTTAGAAACAAAGTCGATAACATAGAAAATGTTTTGTGAAGTTTAGATGTTGATAATTGTAATTTGTAAAATTATTTGGTGATAAAACAAATTTTAGATAGCTAAGTTTTCTCTCTCCCCTTTCGTTTTTCCCGTATTAAGTTGAGCTAAGCTCTTGTTGGCAAATGTATTAGTGATTTTGAGTATAAAGAAGTCAGAGGTTCAATCCTCCATCCCTATATAATCTCAAAAAAAAAAATAATAATAATAACCATGATAACGTGGTGATGATATTCTAAAATAAGGCCTCATAAACTAAATCATACCTTAAAAAATTTCATGCCATAATTAATTAACCAAATTCACCACAACTATAAATCAATAAAAATGGAGATACTGAACTTAGCCAAACCATATGTCAATCACCAATAGTCACTTGAAAAACTCATAAATATTCTGAAATTGTCTAAAATAGCTTGGACAGTAGGTTAAATTTATAAAATTAAACATAAATAACAATGAAATAAGTCACTGTAGCTAAAATCATATATGTGTATAAATCCGTCGAATTTTCATGGTACTAAAATCACAAATTCAATTTAACAAGCTTCACTTTCTTCACAATTTAGAAATTAATGCATTGTTTTCAATAATAACACTAAATTACTGGAAGTCTGTCATAATTCTCAATAACCAACTTATTTGTATAAACATAAATAATTATTGAATTTCAAAACACAAAATTCAAATTGCTAAAAGCTTCTATATTTTCCCTAAATATTCCTCTCAATCTCTTCTCTTCTCCCTCAATGTTCCAACCTATCTCCTCCTTTTTACATCGAACTTGTTCATCGGAGTTTGATCAATTTAAGCTTGTTCGTCTCCATCTTGATCTGAAACTTCTAAACTGTGACGACTCTTCCTTACTCTGTCTAGATTGATTATCGACCATAGATTGGCAAGAATCGATTCGTTAGTTTTCGGTATTGATTTGTGCACAAAACAATTTTTCAAAGTAGAGATGACATTAATTTTCGATTCAACCATCATAGTATCATCATGAAGAAAGCCCGATTCGTTGAGATTACTCAATGACAGATAACCCTTATCTTTTGATTTATGGTCAAACCACCATTTAGCTGCACCCAAAAAAAAAAAAAAAAAAAAAAAAAAAAAAAAAAATAAAATAAAATAAAATAAAATAAATAAATAAACCTTATTCTTAAGAGAGAGCCCACTTTTTGTTAAGCAGTTATAGAAGAAACATAGATTATTAAATGTTTCTCCTAAAATAAAGCAATTTGCAATATCAGTTTTGACTAGGTAATTAACCAAACACAATAAAAACCTTGAAAAAAAAAAGTTTAAATTGGTTGAAAATATTTTTCACCATTCTAATAATCCTATTTAATCCTATTAAACAATAGACCAACAACTTGAAATGAAGGTAAAAGAAGTAGTAAATTACTTGAAAATCTTCTGTCCTCATCCCCAAGTTGGCTCAATACAGCCAACTCAAATTCAACTTGAAAACCTTGGGAAACCTCCTTGAAACCATCAAATACCAAGATCAAGGACAAATAGTCACTTTCAGGACGAACCCGTATTCTCCTGAAAAATAAAATAATATCAATCGAGTTTATAATTTTTTTTTTTTTTTAAAAAAAAAAACTACATACCAACTGTGTAGTTGTCCATTGTAAAAGGATCGGAGTCATAAGAACACATATTTATTAGTTGAGAAAAATTGGTCAATTTCCACGTATATTTGTAATTTTTTGGTTGCTTGATCAAGGAAATGAGCTCTTCTTGTCCATTATCGTTACATTTCATGACAACAACAACGTCAACTCCAAATGCACAACAATCATCAACCAACAACCCATTTGAAGCATCGTTGAATGTCTCAAGTGACATAAACTTTTCGAGCCCCCACTCCTTTTTCATTCCATGAAAACGCCGTACTTTCCCATCTGATGCAACCACAATCTTCTTATTGTTAATTAATTCCTACTTTTAAAAATAATCATTTAAATATGCATATTGGCTTTATACTTGTCTCTGAGATTATCATAAACAAGAAATGTAATCATAAACATTCACCTCTAAAGCGCTTGATAACATGTCATCTTCAACACATACCAAATACACAGAGATATGATCCGACACTTTTCTTTTCCTGCATTAATATATAAAACAAATTAACATACAAGAATAACTACCAATATGGATATGGAGATCATGAATGTTTATGACGACCCACCATTTATAACCTCCTGCATTGAAGATCTGGGATTCATATCTGTCACGCTTGGAACCAGCAAGTGCAGCCTTAAGCAACGAAAAAGATTGGATCTTTAAGGTATAATGCAGAGGTTTTTCAACTCTTGAGGATCTTAGAACTGCAAAATTTAATTAAATAAGCATACAATTACCAATAATTAATAATCCTTTATATATATGAACAACTTTGACAAAGTTTCATTTTTAACTGTTTAATTATATTATACCCAAAGAAGAATCTTCCTTCGATGTGGGGAAAGAGGAGATGGTATTCTTTTCCATAGCTGCCTTAAAAGTGAATTCTTTGAGTGACCCAATAACCCAAAAGCTTAAGCTGATGCTCGGATCAAAAATTTGGCTTGTATAAATATTGGAGGCAAGGACAGATTTTTGTGTTTCCCTTTTTGGACTTTCAAAGATTTTTCTGTTGTGATCTCCAAATTTTTTAAAGGTTTGTTTTGATCATTATGTATTTTATTAGAAAAGTAGAATATCTATTTTTGTTTTTGGATATCTCAGCTAACTTGTTATATTGATACATATGCAGTTCAATTTGATAGGAAGTCAGATAAAGAAAAAGACCAACATGATTTTTCGTTTTTTATTTTTTTTTTTATTTTTTTTAGTGTTAGAGTTAAAATAAATATTTTAAAATTTTAGAACTAAAATAAATATTTTGAAAGTTGGAAAGAGATTTATAGTTTAAGTTATTAATTTCATCGCAATTGTCGGAGTAGTGGATTCTATAGAAAATTTTCAGATTTGTTTCCTATATCTCATTGTTTACAAATCTAGATTTTGCTTTATTTTATATATAATTCATGTTTTTTTTTCTCCTTCCAAATTTCCGTTCACTCGTTGAAATTTCAAATTCAAATCTCTGCAAATTTGTTAGATTGTTTTTTCAGTTAGATTTGATTCTTTTATTCT
This sequence comes from Luffa aegyptiaca, assembly GCA_017139565.1. Classification (NCBI taxonomy): domain Eukaryota; kingdom Viridiplantae; phylum Streptophyta; class Magnoliopsida; order Cucurbitales; family Cucurbitaceae; genus Luffa; species Luffa aegyptiaca. Next base: position 15,499,979 of record CM029403.1, read on the forward strand.
TCGATTAATAAATGTTTTGAAATCTATTTAGTTTTCAAACTTACCATTAAATAAATAAGATATTATGCAATTTTTACAGAAAAAAAAAAAAAAAAAACCTTCATTTAATCGAAAACAAATATTGTTTTCTTTTTTCTTTTTGCCTTTTCTGGTTATAGGTTTTCTTAATTTTTTTTTCAAATAAGGTTTTCTTAATTGTTATAATCGTGGACATATTGATGTTAATTTATACTTACAAGGACAAACTTAAACGATTAAAAAAAAGAAAAAAAAAAGGTTTTTTACTCGTAGATTTTTATAGGAATTATTACATATTTTATTGCATTAATTTAAAAATAGTTTTGTATGTTTTTTTTTTTTTTTAATAAGGCTTTAAAAGAAGCTTGTGATAATTTTATAGTCTACAAATTTTCTAACATTATTATATTATTAAAGTGTTTTCGAAAAACACTTTAATATAAAAATAAAGGCAATGTCTCATTAAATGTTAACATCGTTTTTTTTCCTGTGTATAATGTATATTTAAATTACTCAATTTATTAATGTTAATTTATATATTTTTTCCTGTGTATAATAAAAAAAAAGGTAATATAATAGTGTTGATTTTCCTACTCTCTATTATTTCCTTCCCTATTTTACTTGGAGTTTTAATATATTAATTTGTAGCCCGAGTGTTTTTTTAGTTCAAAAAATTAAGGTGAGAATTCAAACCTATAGTCTTTCAGTCAGATTACCATATCTTAACCAGTTGAGCTATGTTAAGTTAACATAGCCATAATTGAATAAAATTGTTGAGTTCAAAATTCCAAACCTAGGGACCAAAAGTGTAATTTCTCAATAAAAATTATTTTTGAAACAATCAAATTAGTTTATAATCAATTTTTTTTTAAAAGAATTACTTTAAAGTTGATTATCCAAAAAGTGACTCTAGAGTGATTGATGATAATTGAGAATTTGTAGATTTCTTTTTAAACATAGTACAACTAAGGGTCCGTTTGGAATAGATTTTAATTTAAATGTTTTTCAAGAATGCATTTTTTAAAAAACATTTTGTATAAAAATTGTTTAGAATTTAAACACTCATATGTTTGGTTGCATTTTCTCACAAATGTTTTTATACACAAGTTATTGTTTACTTAAGAAGTCTTTTTTAAAAATTTGGTTTCAAGTGTTTCTCTCAAAATGATTTATTTATCAATCTTATTTTCTAATAAGTCATTTTTAGTGGTTGTCAAACACTATAAATTTTTTCCTTTTCGGTGGAGAGGAAGAGGAAGAGGAAGAGGAAGAATTGACGACGTCCACATTCAAGTCCTAAGGGCCTGTGTCAGCCCAAGGTGAAGCCCAAGCATGCCCACTGGCGGTGAATTGACGACGTCCACATTCAAGTCCTAAGGGCCTGTGTCAGCCCAAGGTGAAGCCCAAGCATGCCCACTGGCGGTGAATTGACGACGTCCACATTCAAGTCCTAAGGGCCTGTGTCAGCCCAAGGTGAAGCCCAAGCATGCCCACTGGCGCGCAACATAGACCGCCCAAGCCCATGCGCACGCGCACCCGCACCTGCGCGTCCTTGCCGCCGCCGCCGCCGGCTTCTTTTCAAATTTGAAAAGGCTTGTATAATCTTTTTGCATTCTTGGAATTTCATTTCATCTTTTTTTTTTCTTTGAGAAAATAATGCATTAATGATTTTGATCCTTAGCCAGTGTGGTTCAGAATTTGGATCAATTCAAAGTATTTTGAATTCAACTACCTTATACTTTATTGCTTCTAGAATCTAGCTTTAATTCTTCAAAAAAAAAAAAAGGTTTTTTATTAATTGATTTTTTATTTTTTAAATTTATGCTTATAAACACTACCTCTAACTATAAGTTTCCTTATTTTGTTGTGTAATGTTTTAAAAAATAAAGTCAGGTTTGGAAAATTAAAAAAAATATATAGTTTTTAAAAACTTGTTTTTGTGTTTTGAAATTTGGCTAAGAATTCAAATATGTTAATAACAAATATGAAAACCATGGTAAGGAAATTAGTAAAAAACAAACATAATTTCCAAAAATCAAATGGTTCAAATCGGGTCTTAGAGATTCAAATTTTAGATTATCCTTTTGAATCGTATCCACAGAGATTCAAATTTTAGATTATCCTTTTGAATCGTATCCACACCTAATTGTATGAAATCAGTAAGTGCTTGCGATCGTTAACTCAATCCCCACTATTTTGTATTATCTTATCAAAACTATAATCTGTGTTTTAGATTTAAATTTGAAATTTACCAAACACTAATTAACTTCATGTTATAGCTTATTTTTCTAAAAGCAAATAAACGCTACAACAATCCACATAAACAAAGAATTATCAAACTAACTCACTCGTGTTGTCGTATTACACTGTATTCCTTACCTTATAATGTCAAATTACCAATATTATTAATTACACTTGCCACCTGAATATTATCTTCCACATCTATGGTTGTATTAGTGTGAATATGCTTTATATCTATTTAATTTGCCCTTAATTTTGATTCTAGGTAGAATCACTTATTGTTTAAACTCAAAACTAGGTTAGGATTGCAATGAATCACACTTTTGATGTAAGGTATTTTTAAAGACAACATGGTTTTATTATTCTTTTCTTACAAAAGTGGGTCTTAATTGGCAACTTATAAGTATTCAACATCTAGAACACATTGGATATGAATGAGCTTTCAAGTACGTGCCTCTGTCATAGTTAGGTTCAAGTATTTAATATACATGTTGGAAATCTATACTAACAACTGCAGACAAGGAAAAATTTTGGTCCCGTTTGATAAAAATTTAGGCCTTAACCATTTCGTTTTTTGTTTTTTAAAATTGTGCTTATTTTCTCTCCATCAATGATTTTCATTTTTGTCAATGAGACATTTGAATTCCTAGCCATATTCCAAAAACAAAAACAAGTTTTTGAATTTTTTTTTTTTTTTCAAATTTTGGCTTGTTTTTTAAAACATGAGAAACAATGTAGATAACACAAACATAAAAAACTTGTGGGTAAAAATAGTATGTATAATAAGCTTAATTTTCAAAAACAAAATGGTTATCAAACGGGACCTTAGTTTTTTGTTTTTAAAAATTAAGCCTACAAACACTACTTCTAGCTATAAATTTCTTTGTATTGTTATCTATCTTCTTCCCATGTTTTTAAAAATCAACCCAAAATTTGAAAACTAAGGCCCCGTTTGATAATCATTTGGTTTTTGGTTTTTGGTTTTTGAAAATTAAGCTTATACATATATACTTCCACCTATAAGTTTCTTGGTTTTAGTATCAATCTTCTACCTTGTTTTCAAAACCAAGTCCAATTTCGGAAACAAAAAAAAATAGTTTTCAAAAACTTGTTTTTGTTTTTAAAATTTGGCTAGGAATTCAAATGCAACTTTAACCAGGATGAAAGCCATGGTAGGGAATTTAGGAGAAAACAAGCATAATTTTCAAAAACCAAATGGTTACCAAATGAGGCCTAAAAGAAGTAGTTTTCAAAAAGTTTTTTTTTTTTTTTTTTTTTTTGAATTTGACTAGGATTGCAAATGTGTTCTTAACCAATATGAAAACCATTATAAAGAAATTGGGAGAAAACAAACTTAATTTTCAAAAACCAAAAATCAAACGGTTATCAAACAAGACCTTAAATTTCAATTAGTTTATAAACACCGCGTTTCTATTAACTCTAACAATAAGCGATGTATTGTAGGGTAAAGATGAAAAGAAGAGAATTCAACAGAACTTCACCAAGTGATTAAATATTTATTATAATAATCATTTTTTTTTTTATATGTATTTGATATAAATTCAACTAATACTACCCTCTATTAAAGTTTAAAGTCCATGCAAGAGATTGATTTAGGCCTTTATAAGACTATTTGTTTTGTCCATAGTTGACCTTTATCTAGACTAACTTTTTAAAAATAAATAAATAAGTATTCATTGCTTTCTCTTTTTTCATTAAATTAAACTTAAACTGATCACAATCCCTTTTTAAAAAGAAAAAGAAACAAACTTTTTTTTTGACAAAAAATAGTTAATTCAACTCAAAGAGAAACATTTTCTTCAAATATATTTATATATAGAACATGAAAAAATCAAACATTTTCTTAATATATCCATGTGGGGAACATGAATAATGGTGTGGAAGGAGGCAATTGACAAGCAACTTCAATATAATGTTTCTTCTTTTTATAAAGATTTGATGGTATATTATATGCTTTGATTGGGCCCCCTTTAAACATTACAATCATGGTGGGGTGGGATGAGAGATTTTCATGTTAGGAAGACATGGTTGCAAACTCAACTGTGGCTTTGTTGGAATAATAAATATATATCTTTTAGATGTTCTTCAAAATATACCCCTTAAAATGCCTCAAGGGTCCTATTACTAAAATTGTTTTTTTTTTCTTTTTTTTTTTTTTAATATTTAGACTATTTTAGAAGATTTTGACTAGCTAAAATATATTATCATGTCCATTGTTATAGGCAATTTTAAACCACTCCGATGTACAAGGAGCTGACGAGGACAACCGGGTAAAAATCGGGCTGGGAGATAGACCTAAGAGGCGAAATCGGCAAGTGGGACGGGCCAAGACCGAAGGGGTCGGGCTTTTGGCCCAACCCCCTGCTCGGCCATGGCCGAGGCCGAGCCAGTCCGACTCCGTTTGGTCCCTTCCGCCTCTGGCCACCCCGGTTCCGCCTGGTTTGTCCCGAAACGCCTCCGAATTCCTAAAAACCCTAGGAGCATGAGCAGGTATTTATACCCCTCTTCGCTACTGAAGAAGGGGACCCGAACTCTCGACTCTCTCATCTTACTCTCTTGCTCTCCTCTTTCGTTTTCTGACTTAAGCATCGGAGGCGGTATGGCTAGCACCACACCGGTGTGCAGGTTTACTCTTTTGCAGGCCACGTCTTCTCCCGCTCTCAAACAAATTCACTATCGATTATCACGTGGAGCGAAGGTAATTTACCTAGCGAAATTTGATCATCAACATCCATCATCACTTCTTTGCACTTGAATAAAAAGAAATCAAATGAAATTATAAATTAATTATGTTGTTTGTGTTTTCAAACATTTGATAGGGTTTGACATAGAAATGTATAAACTCTTTGAGAATATGATTAGGGAATAATACAAGAGGGGTGTTATTTTGTTAGTAATTAATTAACTCAAGTCTAAATATTTCTTTTATAAATAAGTTGAGTGTGGTTAAATTGAAAATCAACTTGGCAAAGTGTGCGTCATTTTTGGTGATTTTTTTTTTACTTTAAACTTTTAAACTCGTCAAATTGGACTTTAGATTTAGGGTCCGATTGGAATACATTTTGATTTAAATGTTTTTTAAGAATGCATTTTTTTAAAATAATATTTTGTATAAAAACTGTTTAGAATTACACAAGTTATTGTATACTTAAAACTCTTTTTTTTCTTTTTAAAAAAAAGTTGGTTTCAATTGTTTCTCCCATAATGGTTTATTTCTCAATCTCATTTTCTAATAAGTTATTTTTAGTGGTTACCAAACACTAGAAATTTTTTCAAAATGATTTTTTTTCAAAAATAAACACTTGAAAAATTAAACCAAACACACCCTTAAGTTGAACGTTGCAATTTCTACATTATGTTATATACTTAGGTTTGAAGAACAATTAAAAAATATATATTCTCACATGTGTTCAAGGTTTAATAAACAAAGGTCTAATATGAAATTAGTATGAGACTTCAAAAAGTCAAAATGAGCGTAACTTTATTAATTGACATGTACTATCAATCAAGAGGTCAGATGTTCAAATCCCCACCTCAAATTTGTTGAACTTGAAAAAAGAAAGGTGTGGGACTACTCCAAGGAAATATAACAATATGACTACTTTTGAAATAATAATAATAATAATACAATGATAGGATTTTTTTTTTTTTAATTTGTGAGTTTTAAGAGATTTATTCAATAGTCAAAATTGTGCATTAATTTGGCTTGATTTAATACCCACCTAAGCTATGGGCTCTAGCTCTAGCACATACTCACACTATTAAATATTTGTTATATATCTATCTATTAAACAATTAATGACAACAATGAGAACCAAGGTGACTATCTTTTAAAGGTTAAAGAACTAAAATAAAGATTTTATAAGTTCAAAGACGAGAGTATAATAAATCTAAAAAATTATGAACTAAAATAAATGTTGGTTAGATTACAAGTTTGATCCCTAAATTCCAAGAGTTGTGTCTAATTAATCCTTGAACTTTAAAATGTGTTAATGTTGTGTCAAATTGGTTCTTGACTTCTTAAAAAGTATAATATATCTATAAATTTTCAATTTTGTGTATCCTAGATCTTTGATTTATAAGACATTTTTAAAAACTTATGGACCTATGGAACACAACATTGAAAATTTCAAAAATTTATTAGACATATTTTAAGGTCTAGAGATTTATTAGCTAGACACAATAATGAAAACTTAGGCCTCGTTTGATAACCATTTCGTTTTTTATTTTTGGTTTTTGAAAATTAAGCCTATAAACACTATTTTTACTCACAAGCTTCCTTGTTTTTTATCTACCTCATTTCCCATGTTTTCAAAAACTAAGCCAAAATTTGAAAACAGAAAGAAAAAAAAAAAGTAGTTTTCAAAAATTTGTTTTTGTTTTTTAAATTTGGCTAGGAACTCAAATGTCTTCCTAACAAAAATGAAAACCATTGTAAAAAGATGGTGAGAAAACAAGCACAATTTTCAAAAATCAAATACCAAAAAGGAAATGGTTATCAAACGGGGCCTCAGCAACTTATTAAACACTTTTAAAAATTTATGGATTTATTAGACACAACTTTCTAATTTCATGGAATAAAATTGTAATCTAACAATAAATACTTTAAAATTTTAAAAAAAATAGTCATTAATATTTGAAGATTATATCTAATAAATTACTAATTAAACTTTAGGGGTCGTTTGGTCCACGGGTTTGGAATGGTTGGAATGGATTGGAAAGGGATGCCCATGTTTGGTTGGCCTGGAATGGTGTGAGTTTGGAATGAAATGGTGGGCATGTGGATTCCAATCCATTCCCACATTTTGGTGGGTCCACTATTTCTCTCCCCATTTTTCTTCATAATTTTGATGGGACACACCATTCCTTTTTCTATTTTAACCACATTTTAGTGGGTCTCACTATTTCTCTCTCCATTTTTCTTCATAATTTTGGTGGGTCCCACTATTTCCCCCTCCATTAATTCCAACCAAAATCAAATGCACCAAACACAGGCATGGGAATCATGATTCTAGCAAAATATTCTCATGGGAATCACATTCCATTCCAATCAAATTCCGGCGCACCAAACGGTCCCTTAGAGTCAAAGTGAGCATAGCGTAATTGACATGTACTATCGACCAAAAGGTCAAGTTCGAATCTCCCACCCAAATGTTGTTACTTCAAAAAAGAAAAATCACTAAACTTTAGATATGGTATATAATATATGTTTTGAAAACAAATAAATGAAGATAATAGATTCAATTTAAAAAAACGAAATTGTATTCTACGTTACCAATGTTTTTTAAATGTGGTTGATAACAATGTTAGAAATGGATCTCAATTTTAAAAAATTGTCCAAGGTGTATTTAGTAACATGCTTATAAACATTTTTCAAAAAAAAAAAAAACATGCTTATAAACAATGAAAATGGTAGTAAATTTCTTTAAAGAAAAAAAAAAGTAATAAAACTACCTATTTTGTTGAATCTCAAATATTGTTAATTAATTTATTAAATTATTTTATGTTATAAAATTTGCATAATTACTATTTTATTATATTATATAATTTACCACACTTTAATTTTGAACAAAGTAAAATTAATGTATACAATAAAATAGTATAGTTATTATAGTTTGTTTTAGTGTAGCTTTGCATATTAAAATTTAAAATCGGAAAACACAACATACAAATATTGTTTTTTTAATCTGAACATAGCTTTTTAAAAACCACGGAGTAGTTTCTCAAAAAAAAAACAAAAAAAAAAAAACGGAGTAGTAATGAAGTGAATTCATTTGACTCAGTGCATAAAAACAAATTAGTACATCAAACCTCTGACCTCTTGGTCGAAGGTACATGTCAATTACCACTAAGCTAAGCTCGCTTTGACAAAACAAATTAGAATATTAATGGCATGTCAAACCTTGAAATTCAGCACTATATTAAAAGCTTTATTAGTCAAAATTTAAAGTTTAAATACCCATCCAAAAATTTCAAAATTTAAAGTTTAGAAACTCATCCCGTCAAACTTCACCCACCAAAATTTTAATTCAACCATAAATATTTAAAACTCAAAAAATTAAAAATAAATAAATAAATAAAAAAGAGACGTCAAAATAGAATGATTTGAAAAAAGAAAAAAAAAAAATGGTAATAGAAAGAGAAGGTTGGTGGGGATGTTAGAAGCACGTTAGACGTACTCTCCAACAGCACAGGCTTTAGCCTTTACGAAAAGGTGACAAACACAAACAGGCGCGCCCACGGCTGCTCGAAATCAACAACACTTTCATTCGCAAAATCCATTAAACAATTGGTCAAGAGTCGCCCCCCATCTAAACCAAATCAACCTTCAAGATCCTCTCGATTCCGAATCAAATCTGTCGGATCTCACTTTCCAACTGTCACATTTCAAGATCTTCTTCCTATGGAATCGATCCTCCTTTCGATCCATAGATATATAAAAACTCCTCCATCCCCTTCTCCCTCTCATCACTTCTCAATTCTCATTCCATCGATCTTTTTCTCCATTTCTCTCTGTGAATCTAGCCATGGGCGTTGCTGTCGAAACCACGCAGTTCCATGTTCTTGCCGTTGATGATAGCTTCATCGATCGGAAATTGATCGAGCGCCTCCTCAAAACCTCTTCCTATCATGGTATTCATCGATTTCAGTTTCTCTTTCTTGGGGTTTTTTTCCCCCTCTCGGATTTAGGGCTAATCGGTGTTTGATTTTCTGTTTTGATTAGTTACTGCTGTTGATTCTGGTACCAAGGCCTTGGAATTCCTCGGTCTTGTTGAAGATCGTGCTCACGACGATGAACAACGCGACTCCAAAATCGCCCCGACCTCGAATCATCATCCTCATTCGCGACAGGAAGTGGATGTGAATTTGATCATCACGGATTACAGTATGCCTGGAATGAGCGGCTACGAGCTCCTCAGGAAGATCAAGGTTTGCCCTAATTTCCTCTCCTTTTTTTTTTATTCTGCAGAGCAATCAAAATAACCGAATCCAATGAGATCCAATTCGATGACTAAATCAATTTGATCATGTAATTGCAGGAATCGAAATCTCTTAAAGACATACCAGTTGTGATCATGTCCTCTGAGAACGTTCCTTCGAGAATCAACAGATGCTTGGAAGAAGGAGCTGAAGAATTCTTCCTCAAACCAGTTCAATTGTCTGATGTGAGGAAGTTGAGACCTCATTTGATTAAAGAAAAATCAACCAGGAATTGATGAAGAAGATGAAGAAGAAGAATTCTTCAACTAATTTTAATTTTTTTTTTTTTTTTTTTTTTTTTAATTTTAGCAATTCTGTAAAGAATTAGATCCGAAACTGACTACTATATTTCATCACTAGCAAGTTCTAAACACAGATTTTCTCGGAAAACTAACAGAGAAAAAAGAATGTATAGATCTGCTGTTCAATTTTGCCTGCTGATTTATGGAGTAAAACTTTTTATTAATCTCTTTTCTTAATCCCCTCTCTTTGTTCTGTTAATTTTTGCAGAAAATCAAAAGGATTATTCTTCAAAATCATTGTTAGAAGAACAGGGATAAAAACTATTAATTTATTTGATTAATTTTTTTTAGATAAATTAATTCATATAAATTACTAATTGCTGGATTAATTATTCTTAAAAAATAATTTAATCAAAATTAAGGGTAATTGTTTGTCTTAACAAGTAATGGTTGATCAAAAGTTTTTTTTTAGTTCAAACAAATATGAGGTGAGGGATAAACTTAATTGATCAAACTTTTTTTTTTTTTTTTGACAGATTAATTGATCAAATTTGAGTGTTTTTAAATAAAACTTAACTAATCAATTTTTTTTTTTTTTTGTAGATAGATAAAATTTAATTGATCAAATTTTAGTGTAGTTAAATAAAATGCTTCTAAAATAACAAAATATATATATATATATATATATATAGGAATCCTAATGGATGAACTGTTTCTGGTACACTGATTTTATTTTTAAAGATGATACATTTTCTTTGTTTTTTTTTTCTTCTTATTCTTCCATCACATGGAAGATAGAAAATTTGTCATTGATGAGTTGTTTTTTTGAAATTCATATACAATTATTTCATATAAAGATAATGCATATATTCTCTTTTCATATTTGTCCCTCTTTTGGGTTGAAATGGTGGTTTGATTTTATTTTATTTTATTTTTTTAATAAAAGGAATCAAATTTGAATAGAGATTTACAAAACAGATATGATTCCAATTTTGTTAATAATTATGTTTTGGATTATATTCTTCTTCATTTTGTTTTCAAAATTAGAGAAGATTGTATTGGATGCCCAAATGAGAAGCCAATAATTGATACTTTAGGTTCTCTCTTCTATTCTTTCTTTTTCTTTTTCTTTTTTTTTTCTCTCTCTTTTTTTTTTCTTTTTCTTTTTTTTAACCTAATACTTTAGGTCCATTTCTTACATGAGGTTCAAAAAAAAATTAGTCAACCAATAATTATTACTCACACTCATTATCATATGATATTTACTTATTTACCCTTTTCTAGAAAGTGGAGAATATTTTAAACAAACTTAAACAAGGAAGGTGAATAATATTGATGGATTGTACTAAAAAAATAATAATTTTTCTTTTTTTTGAAAAATTAAAACTTGAGATTTTTTTTCTTTTACAGAGGTCCTTGCTTTGTCTTACATTTAATTATATGTATACAATAAATATAAAAAAGTTGGGCATGCAAAATGCACTTTTGGTCCATGAAATTGATATCTATTTATAGTTCACAAGATTTCAAAATAACACTTTAATTCTTAGGTTTGTAAAATGACTCTAAATGGTTCCTAATTTAATGTTAACTTAACGAAAGGGTGATTTTGTCATTTTGTTGAATTATTTAACATGTCATTTTGTTTGATTATTTGCAAATAATCTGATAGATTAAAATATTAAAAAAAATAATCTTCTCCTCGGTCGTGTCCTAGATCTACCCATGTCCAGTTGTCTTCCTTACTCCCTTATCATTCTTCGCTATTATCATAATGTCATCTTTGCCATTATATGGATTCGTGATTGTCCATTTGGGTTCCATCTCAAAACCAATTAGCGATGAGATGAGTAATTCTTATAAACATTGTGAGATCTCCTCACCTTTTCAATGTGAGATCCTCAATATGCCTCCTCAAGATAGTGCCTCTTAAGGTTCACAATTTTTTGATCAGATTTTTTTTTTTTTTTTTTTTTTTTTTTACTGAATACTCAGTTTGAACTTTTGGGTTATGATACCGTATTAGATAATAAAGAGTTCCATCTCAACGTTTTTTCAAAAATATCTGTCGACATCGACATTTTATTATTTCCATCAACATTTTCATAAAATTGAGAGTTCAACATTTTCGTCGACATTGACATTTTAATCCTTGATTCTCCCTAAATAATTTTTTTAAACAAGGGAACCATCTAGCAACAAAGTGAAAACAAATGAGGTTTCTAGATCGACATTATTTGAAAGTGCTATAGAACATAGTTTGAAGAATCAAGTTGGACCAAAACAATAGTAAATATATTTGAAATTAAGAAAAATCAGAGAGTGAGTTATTTCTTTTTTTATTTGGACTTGGAAACTCCATGGTCGTGAGGTTGAAGATATTTTTCTAGAAATCTTTGTAGGTAGAAAATGGAAAAACAATTGTTGTGTCGTGGAGATAACCACTGCCTTGAAAGCAATTTCGGCACGACCACGGTGCTAAATCGTTATTGCCGGTTGCTCCCCAAGGTTAACACAACACCCTCCTCGTTCGTGCACTCGAGAGAGAAGGATTGGAATCAGAAGAGAAAGTAGGAAGAATGAAAATGAATTCGATACTTTCCACTATGCTCAGAAGTTTCTTTTATAGGCTTAAAAAATAACCGTCTTCCACAAAACAGGGTCCAGCTGCCACGTGTCAGCCATGGAGGAGTCCACGCATAACAACTCCTCGGTCAAAGGCACGCAAAAAGGCACCAAAGGACTGGTCAACTGCTGGAGTGTGTGGACGCTGGATTGACACGTGGACGTAGACGTTGCCGACACGTGGGATATCGAGAATGATTAAAAACTATTTTGGCAAAAAGGTATAAAACCCCTCTCTTTATTACGCACGAGCGTGTGGGAAGAGGTTTAGGCACCACCTTTAACCACTTTTACAAGAGTAGGGAAGAGTGATTGTATAAAAACACTCCTCCCAACTCCAAATCTTTCCATGTGGGACAAACATAATGAAAACATGGAAAAACCAAAATATACAAGCAAATATGCTAGTCATTCCCAACAATCTTAAATATATATATATATATATGTATATATTTTAAAAAAGAGAAATCTTAAAGATTGAAGGAAGAAAAAAGATACTCGAAATTTTTGCAGCGATTTCAAGTTGGAGGTGAGAGAAAAAGGTGTGAGATCTTTAGGAACGCGTAATAAAGAGGTTTTTTTTTTTTTTTTTTGGATAAGAGTATTAAAGAGTTTTTGGTACCATTAGGAAATTAGAAAATTATGCACCATAAATATTTGCGACACTAGTGAAAATTCAAGAAAAAACTTAGTTAAATTACAAACTTTGAAACTAATTAAAAGACATTGAAATGTCTTTGACTGTGTTATGTATTGTATACTATTAATAGTTGTATTATTACTATGTATTTGTATTATTATTTGGTCTTCTAATATATGAGGGTTATTATAAATATCCTTTATTGTACCTTTTGATGAATTAATGAGAAGATCACTTTCACAAATTGTGAAAGATTTCATGGTATCAAAGCAGTTAAGACCCACGTCACTGCGATCTTCGCGCTTTCTTGATTTCTTCGTGCCAACTTCTCTTTGATTTTCTTCGATCTTCTCCGCGATCTCGCCTTTTTGCTGAATTTTCTTTGCGATTTCGCCATGGCTTCTACTGCTACTCCTTCTCTCAAGGATCTTCATTCTCCAATTTTTCTATTAGCCAATATCTGAAATCTTATTTCAATCCGCTTGGATTCATCGAATTCTGTTTTGTGGAAGTTTCAGTTTTCTTCCATGTTAAGGGCGCATAAACTCTTTGGATTTGTTGATGGATCTACTCCTGCCCCATCGGAGACAATTTCGTCTTCTTCAATTGCTAAATAATCTTCTGGAGGTTCTGTATCTACAGTCACTATGAGTCCGAATCCTCTGTATGAAGAATGGCTTGTGAAGGATCAAGCCTTAATGACCTTGATTAATGCCACGTTATCTCCTGAAGCATTGGCCTACATTGTTGGTTGTAAAACGTCACAGGAAGAGTGGGAAGCCCTAGAGCGACATTATTCTTCATCTACGCGATCTAACATTGTCGATCTCAAGACTGATCTTCAATCCATTACAAAGAAGACCAATGAATCGATTGACTCGTACATCAAACGAATTAAAGAAATCAAGGACAAACTCGCCAATGTATCATTAGTGGTTCAAGATGAAGATCTGATGACCTATGCTTTAAACGGCTTACCTGTTGAATACAATGCCTTTCGCACGTCTATGCGTACTCGGTCTCACTTGGTGAGTTTTGTTGAACTTCATGTCTTGCTCAAATCCGAGGAATCTGCCCTAGAAAAACAATCTAAGCGTGAGGATTTAGTTGTTCAACCTACGGTGATGTATGCCTCAAGTCAGTCGAATCAGTTTCGCCCTAATCCGCCCAGTCAATTTCCCTCTTTCAGAGGTCGTGGACGCAGTCAGGGGCGTAATTTTGGTCGTGGTCAAGGGCGATCGAATAATACTCAGTTTTCTCCCTCTGGCCAAGGTCGTGGCAAATTCTATGGTACTTCGAGTCCATCTTCTTCTGTTGATGGCCGCTTGCACTGTCAAATCTGCAATCGTCCTGGTCACATGGCTCTCGACTGCTATAATCGGATGAACTATAATTTTCAGGGCCGACATCCTCCTCCTCAACTTGCTGCCATGGTTGCAATGCAAAATAATCAGTATCTTGTCTCCCACAATTCATCTTCTTCACCATGGCTTGCTGATTCAGGGTGCAATGCTCATGTCACTTCTGATTTAGCCAATTTGTCGATATCCAATGAATATAATGGTGAAGAAAACATTGCGGTTGGAAATGGTCATTCACTCCCGATTACTCACACAGGTTGTGGTTCTATCTCTTACTCTCCTTCTTCCTCCTTTAAACTTTCTAACCTTTTATGTGTCCCTCATATCTCCACGAATTTACTGTCTGTTCACCAACTTTGTGTTGATAACAATTGCTCAATTCTTTTTTATTCTGACAAATTTGTTGTTCATGACAAACCTACGGGCAACATTTTATTCCAAGGACCTAGCATAAATGGCCTTTACCCGATTCATCCGTGCAATCCTCAAGCCTCTGTTTCAGCTTCATCTTCAACCCTTTTAGAGAGTTCTTCTGCTGCTCATGTTGGTATCAAGTCCTCTTCTACTCTTTGGCATAATCGGTTAGGCCATCCACACTTACAAGTTCTTAATTCCATTCTACATTCTTTACATTTACCTATCTGTAACACAAAGCCTTGTGTTTGTATGGGAAAATGCATAAACTTCCCTTTTCTAGTTCCAAATCTGTATCTTTCTATCCTTTACAGCTTGTACATAGCGATGTATGGGACCCTGCTCCAATGATTTCAATAAATGGCTATAAATACTATGTTTCCTTTGTAGACGACTTCACCAAATACACTTGGTTCTTTCCTATTTCTCGTAAATCCGATGTCTCTGCAATATTTCAAAAATTTAAGCCCTTTGTTGAAAATCAACTATCTTCTCGCATTCAAGTTCTTAGAACTGATGGTGGAGGAGAGTTCTTAAACCATGATCTTGTCTCTTATCTTGAGTCTCATGGTATTCTCCATCAAAAGTCCTGTGCTTACACCCCTCAACAAAGCGGTGTAGCCGAACGCAAGCATCGTCATCTTGTTGAAACCGCCTTATGTCTTATGACTCATCCTTACTTACCTATTAGTTTTTTGTCCTATGCCTTTATTGCTGCTGTTTTTCTCATCAATCGTCTTCCCTCCATTCATCTTCATCATAAATCCCCCTTTAAGCTTCTCTTCCATCGACCTCCTGATTACAAACACGCCTTAAAGTGTTTGGTTGTGCTTGCTATCCTCTTCTTAAGCCTTATAATGATCACAAACTTCATCCCAAAACCTCTCGATGTGTTTTTTCTCGGTTATCCCTTGGAGTATAAAGGTTATTTAATTTGTGCTATAACATGAGCAGTGGTAAACTCTTCATCTCCCGACATGTTATTTTTGATGAAACCTTATTTCCCTTTGCTGTTTCTTCTCCTTCTTCTTCATCCAGTCCCACACCTACCTCCCCTTTTACTGACATTCCTTTGTCTCTTCTCCTTAATAGTGATATGACACAACCTTGTGATAATTTGGAAATAAAAGATTATGACTTACTTCATAGAAAATATATTGTTGTTGTTGAGGTTTTTTTTCTTTACAATGAATGAAATACATTGCAAAACAAGTATTTATCTACTAAGGATATATATCTTTACCTTAAAGGAGTGTTATTTGTTAGAAATCTATAAAACAAACAATTGTTTTTCAACTCTACTATGAAAGAAAAACTTAGTTGGCTAAAATACTTTTAATATATGAAATTTCAATGTGAGATAAATCAATACTTTCTATAGTGATAAACTGTAATGGATATTACCACAATTATTGGTGGAGTGAAAAACTATTTTTTATAACAATACCTTATGAAGGAAACATGAGATTTCATTTCAATAATGAGAGTATTAATCAATGTCATGTGAATTACTGTAGCATTTAGAAAAATCAACTATGATATGAGGTTTATTCTATATATATATGAAATAAAAATAGTGTTTGGTAAATTTCAATTTTATACATGAAAAAAATGTATTATGATGATTGGTAAATTAATACTAAATTGTTTGTGATTTAACTATAGTCACCAAAGTAAACATATTATTTCAATTATTTTGATATTGTTAATTTAATATCAAATTTATTATAAGATAATTATTTACAATTTTATATAATTTAAATTGCAGGTAACCTTATTTAATCTAAATTTTTTTGATAAAAGTGTAGGAAAAACAAATGTTATAAAAACAATTGAATCAATCCAAAATTCGTAGAATTAAGAGAATAGATGTGGAAAAAAAATGAAATGATAGATTTAAAATTTAATTGAATTCAAAAGTTGGTTCGAGTGTGATTTTGAACGTAAGAGTAAATTGAAAAATGATTTTAGATAAATTTAAAAATAATCAGATTTACCAAACAACCTAGGCCCGTTTGGTTTAAGGTTTTATAGATGTCTGGGAATACATGATGCCTGAGAATACTATGCCTGAGAATAAGATTGCTGGGAATCAAAGATAATTGTATTTGGTTGTGCATGAGAATGTCATCAGGATTTTATGAGAACAAATTATGTCTGTATTTATTTTTTAGAATTAATCAGGTAAACTTTATGTAATTTTAATAAATTAATCAATAAAATAATCAAAATTAATTCAAACTATTAATAAAAATTAATGAAATAATAATTATGAAATAATTTTAATGGGATAAACTATGTTAATTTAACAAATTAAAATTATTTAATTAATTATTTAATTTTTTAATAAATTTCTTTAACTACAATAATTTAATATATTGTATCCATAAAAATTAATTAGATAAATATTTAATAATAATATGATTATTTATTTATTATAAGGAAATCCAAAACAGTAATTAATTGATTATAAATAATCGATAAGTAATTAATTATAATTATTGAAAAATGAATATTTATACTAAATTCATTTAAATGATTTTAATTCAATAATTAAATATATTTTCGATAATATTAACTAATTAATTATAATTTTAGTAAATATGTAATTACATCCCTTTAATAAACTTGGACTAAATATTTGTTTAAAAGTCCTCAAAAAAAATATTTGTTTTAAAAAAATTGAAATTCTTGACAAATTATTATTTAATCTAATTAAATAATTTATTATATTATTTTTAATTTAGTATTCATTAGTTAATTAATTAACTATATTCATAACAGAATTGCATATAAAATTAAAAAAGAAGACATGGGAAAAGAGAAAACTCATGCTTTTGCAAGGGCATAGAAAGCACTTGTTTATGGGCATAAATGATGTCTGGGAATGCGTTATTTCTTGGGCCCACCACAGAAATCTTGAAACAAACAAGGGTATTAGAAACCTTTGCCTATTCCCATCTCCAAAAACCTTGTACCAAACGGCCCCTAAATGATTAAGATTCTATGGCTTTTTACCCATGCAAACGCAATATTAAATAGGGTCTAAATAATCTATGAACAAATGACTTACTAGAGAAAAAGTTTGTAACACATCGAGGATGTATGATGGAGATGAAAATGGTTGTTGGTCGATTTAATGAAGTATTTATTTTCAATGAACATTTTGAACCCCAAATTGCCATTGCTGAAAAAAAAAAAAAAAGCTCTTTCATGCTCGTCCCTCTGATCAGACCAACAAACAAAGGCAATACATTGGTGATTTTAATGAAAAACACTATCACATATATATAAAATCAATAATTTCAGGAGGGGCACCCCTATGTAGATTCACTACTGTATTCAAATGAAATTTCTAACAGTGATGTGGTGAACCATAAAATTTCCTTATCTTCTCCCTCCTTATTCTCACATTCCTTGACATCTATCTTCATATTCAGAGTCGAAGTACAATCCCTTTAGTGTGATTGATGTCTAGACGTTCTCACCATCTATCGAGATTCTTGAAGGAACGAGAGAGGAGAAACACGAATGTCTTTTGGTTGAGATCTCCTCAGACTTTGAAGGACCAATGAGGAGTAGAGAGGAGATTGATGTATCTCTTCTTGTGGTAATTGACATCTCCTTTGATTCTGAATGAACGCCTTGCATGCATGTAACTCATTTATTAATGAAATATATATATATATATATATATATATATATATATTTACGAATCATCTCTTCTCTATTATTTCTTTTGTCATTATTTTGGATAAAACGTAAAATTTATTTGGCTCTTGCTTGTGTCATATTGTCGATCTAGGGTTTATGGTTCATAAAACATAAAACCAAGGGGAAAAAACTTTAAAAAGTTAACAAGAGGGATAATTTATTGACTCTAACTATTTTAGACTATCAATCTAGGACATTGTTCATAACCCATAATAGTTCATAAATTCAAATACGTGAGGAAAAAAAACATAAAAAAGTTGGTGCTCTCATTTATTTTACATTTTCCATAAAAGCGAAAGTGAGGAGAAATGTGAATAAAGAATACAAGAGAATTGGTTTGTCTCGTGGAAATGAAAAAGATAGTCATATGCTCTGAAATGAAAAAAAAAATGGTGTGGATCCATGTAATAAGCAATGAGAATGAGATTTATATTTTTTTTGGACCTAATCATAAATGGGAATGAGATTATAAATTTTGAAGTGGATCCCACAATTTCGTTCCGATTACAGTTGTTAGTAAACACTTTTAATCGCAATCAAGTGGGTCCATTTCATTAGGATTCTTTACTTATAAATAGGACCCACCATTTAATAAGAAATTGGAAAATCCCTTAAGTTTGTATCGCACAAAAATAGGGTGAAAAAGGCCATTTTTCGAAAGTATTTCTGGCCATCTGAGGATTTCCTTGAATTTAATGTCAAACAAGTCCCATTGAGTGGTAATTGGGCTTTAGTCCTTAACCCAAATTAGTCTTGAGTCCACCAAAAAAGATTGAGATAATCCCCAAATCCATTAAAGCCATTGGATCCAAAGCAAAAATCAACCCAAGTCCATTATAGGACCAAATTTAAATGAGTCCATGTCTGGTTGGGAGAAATTGAACTCATTCCATTTCATAGGTTTCAAAACTTGTAGTTTATGTTAAGATGGACGAATCTCTAAAAACTTTAGAAACTTTAAAGAAAATTGAATATATTTGAGTTGTACAATACTCCAGGGCATCGATCAATTATTCAAGTGAAAAATTAAAGATTGAACATCGACAACAAACTTCCAGTTCCAACCCTCAAGTCGAATTCATTAACAACTACTTGATACATCAAATCCAACTTGTCCATCAACAAGTCTATCTCGTCGTCAACGAGCTCCGACTCATCCATCAACAAATTCAATTGATTCTAATTCGGAAGTTCAAAAAAACATGCCCACATGTCCAAGCATGTCATTAAAACAATAATACAATGATACAACAACTTTTTAATCCTCAACATTTAATAATTTTTTAAAAAAGAAAACCCCAATTGCAAATTTTTAATACCTCAAGGGTAAAATTGAGAAGATAAACAACAAGATTTGAGAATTAATCCAGAGTTAAATGAGACCATTGATATATGTATTATTTACCCTTCAAAAAATCCCTAAATTTAAAATGGGGAATTGGAAAGTCATGGGGATGCTCCATAAAAATGTTCAAACATTTCACATCCTAGCTATTACTGCAAAAACAAATATAGAAACTCAAGGCAAAAGAAAACAGGCTACCCTTCAAAATTAACGGGGGCTAAACTCTAAAAAGTGACAACAGAATTTTTTTTTTTTTAAAGAAAAAGAGAAAAAATTATTAATTTCATAGTGGGCTATAGCTGAACGAGTTGTTAAAAGAGAGTGCAATTGAGAAATGTGAGACGACCCCCATCACAGTGCTGGGGAAAGAAAGAAAAAAAAAAGAGAGACTGTGAAATAGAAAGGAGCAGGCGAGCGAAGCTAGGTACTGGGTATTCTCAAACGCCATTGTATTCCTCGTAAAGGTACACAACTCTCACTAAAAAGCATCTCTTTCTGTACCTCGTTCTGGTACTGCCACTTGGTTTTCGTTTTCATTTCGCTTTTGGGGGCTTAGTTGTAGGGTTTTGAACTCCTTCGAGTTCTTCCATTCAGGTACATTTTGCCCTCCTCGTTTCTTTTCCGTTTCTGGGTGTTTGATTTTTCTGGGAGTGAACGAATTTGGAGTGAAAGAGGGAGAAAAACATGGGGCGATTGAGTTTTCTGTTGGGTCTGTCTTAGTTATCTGGAAGAGTCAACTCGTGCTTCCGTGACTATTTGAATTGTTTGTCCCGAGGGGTTTCTGGGTTTATAATGTTGGACTACTTGTTTGCTTTTTCCCCTTCTGTTTTCTCATTTTTGCTTGGAAACCTGGCTGCGCTTTTGTTTTTCATATAAGGAAGTAGTCTAAAGATACAATTCTCACATCTTTGTGGGATTATGGGTTTATGATTGTAGATTTTAGTATACTTTCCCCTTGCATTTGCATGTTTGTTTCGATGGTATTTGGTTGCTGCAAAATTTGAAGAACAGGAAATGGACTCTGTTCTTTGGAAAAAAGAAAAAAGAAGGGAAAAACATGAGTTAGGAAAGAAAGAAAATGGACTCTGTCTCGTCTGCCTCATTCTCAGTTGACTTGGTTTGTCTTTTGTATGTAACGATTAAAATGCTCAAAATGTAATGTTTTTATTCTGCTCATGGTTACTAAATTCTTTCAAATCCATGCATGTATGCTAGCTACTACGCATGAAATGAGAGAAAATTTATTTATTTTTTTCAGAAAAAAAAAAAAGAAGAAGAAAAAGAGAAAAACTGTCTTCACATTCTCGTCCAGCTTGTAGTTATATTGAAAAGAAATATAAAGGAACCTTCAGTTCTTGTATGGAAAACTTAGATTGCTTTTCCTTTAATCTGGTTGCTTTCTTCATTTCTTCCCTCTCTTTACCACTAGTGGAAAAATTCTCGCAATTTTTATTCTTTTGATTTCCGTTAGGCTGTAGTTTTATATTTCCGTTCAGGTATTTTCTAATAAATTTGTAACATTAAGATCTAACTTTATATTTTTTTATTTTTTATTTTGCAGCAATAGAAAAAAGTTTCTGTGAAAGAGATGGAGGATGCACCCTGTTGCTCATCTATTTTAGATGGGGAAATAGTTGGAATAAGATTTTCATTGGCCAATGGTCAAGAAATTGTAAGTAGAAGCTGTTAATCTTCATAGAATAGATACTTTAAGAATTTCTTTTGAGAAATTCCTTATGCCGTGCTTTTCTTTTCTTTTTCATGATTATCTGCTCTGTTCATTTATTTATTTATTTTTATTTTTGGTAGTGTATTGCAGCTATCAGTGATTGCCCTATTACCCATGCTAGTCAGCTATCAAATCCATTTCTTGGTCTGCCAATTGAATTTGGAAAATGTGAATCATGTGGCACTTCTGAACCTGGGAAGTGCGAAGGTAAGATTATCTACTTAATTGATAAGTAGATGCTGTTATTCACGAAGGCAACTTTGACAGTTTTTATTTATCTTCCACTTTTCAGGGCATTTTGGATATATCGAATTACCAATTCCCATTTATCATCCCAATCACATTACTGAATTGAAGAAGTTATTAAGCTTGCTGTGTTTGAAGTGCTTAAAAATGAAAAAAAACAAGGTATGTAGGAGTTTCTTTCTATCGATCTGTACATTTGTTTTATTGAAGGTCAGTGCTTACATGTCTAAGTGTATCGATGTGGTATATGAATATAGTTTAGATCACACAAACCCTTATTTAATTTGTATGGTAAAAAAACAAAATCAGTTCGAACCCTAGATACCCATAGTAAAGAATAAAAAATCAGTTCTACAACTGAACACAAAATCAACAAGTATTCTAATTAGACTATCATACCACTTGATATGAAGTAAAATACTACGGCCTGATCTTAGGCCCTGACTCACTTCGTGGACGAACCTTGTGGACGAACCCTTAGGTTTCAGGATCTTTTTTTGTTGGGGGGGGGGGGGGGGAGGGAAGAAAGAAGTAAAGGATGAAACTCTAGTACTGTATAGTCAATACTCCACTTTTTGGGTCAACTCTAGTTGATCCATCTTTGACCAGAACATTTCTCTTTCATTACCTCGATTTTTTTGGGGAAGATAAAGTTACAAAGTTCAATATTCCAAGAGGTTACAAACAAAAACCTTGATAGAGATATTCTGTGTAGAATAACTGTTATAGCAAATTGGATAAAAAACACCAAGAAGATGCTTTGTATTTTTCCAAGTCTCTCACTGAACCCAATCTGATAATTATCATGGAATGTTCTTTAATTTTTTTCACCTTAACTTCGCATTTGTAGATTTCACTGAATTCATCCTTAGAAATCTAGTTTGCTCTTCATCTTGACACCACAAAAGAGCTGTAAAATATGACAAGTCGTTACCTAAAAAAAATTGAACTGATCGAATAGAGACTGCCAACATTTTTAAGCATATGAACACCAGAAGTTGTGGGTTTGGTCTTCGCTTACATAGTACACAAACTGATAGATGAAAAGTCATTTCTTTTTACTGCCAACGAGCCACTATTTGATAAGTTTTCTCCTCTGAGTTGTCTGTTTCCTTAGTGATTTTTGCAGGTTTTTTTTTTCCAGAATCAATAATTTTCTCATGCCATGCTCTTATTCTTATTTATTTTCATTCTTGACTTCTATGCCTTGCTTTTTATTGGATATTTTCTTTTATCTTCAGTTTCCTTCGAAGAATATTGGTTTTGCAGAAAGATTGTTATCCTCATGTTGTGAGGTGAGTACGCCATTCTCAATTCTTTCTCTCTTCTTCTTCTTCTGAACAAGATGCAAAACCTTTCATTGATGTAATGTCAAGTTATCTTTATCAGCTTTTGTTGTCTTTGCTTGTTTTGGTTCTGTTATATGCACTAATACGAGTACTGGAAAGTTTGTTCCATTGCAGCACTTTACTTTCCCTTCACTTTCTGGTTCTATTGTAATGACTAGGATTTTAGAGGGTGCATTTCACGTGATACTGTTGTGGTCTCAACCATGTCCTAGAGTTTTTGAAATTTCAAAGGAAAAAGATTTGTCAGTACTCGAGGCATGGGAGGAATGTTTATTTGTGGGATTTTTTTTGGTGAGAAAGCTTCCATTGAGAAAAATGAAAAAAATGTACAAGGGCATATAAAAAACAAAAATAAGCTCACAAAAAAGAGAAGGTGGGCGACTATTGTTTGAGGGAAGTTTCTGTAAGCAAAAACTTGGGGGATGAGAAGGTGGGCGACTATTGGTATCTCGTACTATTGATTGGAGGCTTCTCATTGAGTTGACGGGAGGTCAAGAGAGTTTGATTACTTGCTGTCGCTGGATTCTCGGTCAAATCCTTGTTTAAACAGTTGGTTGGTGGTTTTCAGTTATTTGCAAATCTCTTGTTGGAAGTAAAAGCATCCTGGATTCTCTGTTCTTGTAGGAATGGAGCTTTTGGGTTCTGCGAGAGACAACACAAAGAGCTCTGTAGTCCTCAATGTCACTCCCGTTTGTATGGGTCACCTAATGTTTCAAATTCACTGTTTCCATTTCAGCATAAAAAATGGATGTCTCCTAATGTAATAATAATGGTTCAGTGCTAAGTTTTATGTTGGTAATTTTCTGGCCGATCAAATAGTCATCGTTGTTGTGTAAAATCAGTGGTTTGCTTTACATGTACGAGAAAGCCTTGCGGTGATTGGATTGACTTTAATTCTACATTTTGATGGAGAATGGTTGTTATCTCTTTCTCTTGTTTTCTTTATTTATTTATTTTTATTTTGTCCTCTTTGGGTTAGAAACTAATTGTATCAAACAAATGAAATTACACGTGGAGGGAAGAAAGCCACCCCTAGGAGGATTACTAAGAACTTTTCCAGATGGCACATAGAACTCAGATTTTAGTTTAAGAAATGTGCATAAAATTATGTTAAGAGCCGTAGATAGAATATCATTCAAAAGTTAAGCACAATTGTTAAATATTCTGTTGATCCTTTCGAGCTATAAATGTCATGGGAACTGCAGTCAGAAAACTCCCTTCTCTCTTAAAAGGATGACCATCAAGAATGAGGGAGGAGACTATTCACGTTTGGGCAAACCACTGTGCCACTTGAAGCAGTATCACTTAGCAAAATTACAATTTAAAAATAGATAGCTTTAAGTTGTAGCATTTTTTTACAAATTGAACACCAATCAGGAGAGAGACTGATTGGGAAAACTTTTTTTTTTTTTTTACCATTTCATGATGTTGATACCCTCATGAGTAAAAGAGTCAACCAATCACATGACTTTATCCCCCACTTGTGCCTCCTTTGTAAGATTGATGTAGACACACAAAGCCACATATTTCTCAATTCTATCTACTCTAAGGCTTTTTGGAGGGACATTAACAACCATTCTCTTGGGTGATGATTTCAACAATTGATCCTAGGAGTCTTTTCTCTTTCACTCTTGCAGTCCATCCTTTTAGAAAGGAGAAGAAAATTTTATGGATGCACTTCATTAGGGCTTTTTTTGGAGCACTAGGAATGAAAGAAACCATAGGATAATTCAAGACAATGAGCAACCATATGATAGTTTTTTTTTTTTTTTTTTTTTTTTTTTTTTTTTTTTTTTTTTAATTTTTAAACGTCCTTTCTTTGTTGTAGAGCTTTGTTGTACTCCGGAGAGGAGGGATGTTCATTCTTGGAGCCTTAGCTTGGTTGCTGGCTTTTTGTGTAGATCCTTTTTTCTTGGCCTGGTTAACCCCTCCCCTTTCTTTCCTTCCGAGTCTTTGTGGAAGTTGAAAACTTCCAAGAATGTTAAGTTTTTTTGCTTGGCAGGTTCTCCACGGAAAAGTTAACACCTTAGATAGGGTGTCGAGGAAGGTGCCTAACTTGGTGGGACTGCGGTGTTGTATTCTTTGTAGGGGCTGTTGAGGATCTTGATCACGTTCTTTGGAGTTATGATATGGCTTATGTTGTGCGGAGTCGATTCTTTGCGGAGTTCGGTTTTGTTCTGGCTAGGCAGAGAGACTGTAGAGAGATGATCAAGAAGTTCCTTCTTCATCCTCCCTTTTATGAGAGAGAAGCTTTTGTTGCAAGCGGGGGCGTGTGGGGGCTTTGAATAGAGAGGAACAATAGAATTTTTTGAGGGCTTGAGAGATTTACGTGTGATGTATGGTCCTTGGAAGATTCTATGTTTCTCTTTGGGTTTTGGTGGCGAAGCCTTTGTGTAATTATCCTTTCGGTCTTTTCTTGCTATATTGGAGGCCCTTCTTGTAGTTTGCTTCCCTTTTTTGTGGGCTCTATTTTTTTAAATTTTTTATTTTTATATGTTTTTTAATGCCCTTGTATTCTTTCATTTTTTATTTTTTTGGATAGAAAAGCCTGCTTTCATTGAGAAAAAAATGAAAGAATACAAGGGCATACAAAAAACAAGCCCACAAAAGGGAGTTCGACTAAAGGAAGGGACTCCAATCAAGCTTGCCCTTGTATTCTTTCATTTTTTTTCTTAATGAAAGCTTAGGGTCTGTTTGGTTGGTGATCTGAAAACAGAAATTTGAAAACAAGGGATTCAATGAAAACAGAGTTATATTTCATGTTTTCAGATACGTGTTTGGTAGCAAATTCAGGAATTGGATCCCAATTTAAACAATTGTACAAAATGTGTTTGATAATATATTTATAAACCATAAACTATTTGTAGTTATCAACTAAATACTAAGTTGAATATAAACTATTATTAATTAATTTTTAAACATGTTATGTGTTATAAATTTTTTATAATTATTATTTTACAATATCATATAGTTTATAATACATTATATTATACAATTTTTAATTTCACAAAACTAAATTGAGTTTATAACATGAAATACTATATTTATTAAAGTTTTTATCTTTTTAAATTTAATTATGCATTTAAAAACCTCAAATTCAAAATCTGGATACACTAAACAGTTTTAAAAAATACGTTTGCCAAACGCATATTTACTGAATTCAGTAAATCTGAAAACATAAAACAGAATCTGGATTGCCTACCAAACAGGCCCTTAGTTTTTAATAAAAAAATAGTTGTTTCTTTGGAACCTTATATCCTCAACCAAAAGGTTAAAGGTTCGAATCCCTACCTCCACGTGATGTTGAACTGAAAAAAAATGGTTTTTTTTGGTCCTCCATCATCTCTTGGTGTACATTGTCTCTCCTTTTCATCCTTTCAGCTTTTCATCTCTTCATCCAATTGGAGAAGTTTCATGTGACTCCTTTAGTTTAGGGCTCTCCCTTGTAATTTCATATCATGAATGAAACTGTTTCTTATAGAAAAAAACAAAAGGCTCAGGGTTGACTCTTCTCGTGATTCTCTTAGGACTCGATGCAAATTTATATCAATGCAAATTTATATCAATTGGGAGTTATCTTTTAATCCTCTCAGCTAGTTGGGGATATCTCTTCTCTGTTCTTGTACATCCTGTCTTTTTGTTTATTGCTAGAAGTTTTTCTGCAAACTCATTATTTGAATGAAATTGATTTGTTTTCCTCCTCTAGCCCCACCAAAAAAGGAAAAGAGGGGGGGGGGGGTGGGGTGGGGTGGGGGTGGAGTTTACCACTAAAGAATTTAATGAAGTGTCTAACTGGGTCTACAGTTTCTCAGATTTAACAATGTATTCCAGCCTACGTTATAATTTGATATGTTTCTGTGATAATATCGATTGGTTTTAACTGCTGTTTAAAATTTTAGTTTGAGTTCTTTTTATTTCACCTACTAATCATTTCATTTTCTTTTTGGAAGGATGCTTCACAAGTTTCTATTCGAGAGGCAAAAAAAGCAGATGGTGCTAGTTACTTGCAATTAAAAGTACCATCTAGGTCTAGGACATCACTACGAGAAGGATTTTGGGATTTCTTAGAAAGATATGGTTTCCGCTATGGTGATAATCTCACTCGAACTTTGCTCCCTTGCGAGGTTTAATACTCACTGCCCTGCAATTCTTTTAAGATCTCTTTCATTCCTCCGTTTGGTAGAGAATTATTTATCAGTTCTATTATATGAGCCTTTTTTTGAACAAAAAATGAAACTTTTCATTGAAATAAAGAAAAGAGACTAACGTTCAAAGATACAAAGTCCAAAAAGGCAGGGAACAAAAGTAGACCAAGCTGAAAACCAAACTACAAATCAAAAACTGAAAGCCAAAAAACAAATCAAAGACCAAAATAAGAAACTAGGAAGGATACAAAAATGCACTCCAGTTGAGATAAATATCTTGAGTAGAGAAACCAGCAAGAGGCTTTGAAAGAGAACTCCAAGAAGAGGCCATGAGACAAACTGCTTCAAATCTTTCAGACCGTGCTTAGTGTCAAAAACTCTTTGATTTCTTTCGAACCACAACTCAGAAATAAATTAATAATAGCCCTTCTTCGCATTTATCCAAATAATAATATGGACCCATTTCAACTCCTACTATTCTTACTTGTGGTGAACTGATTTTCAGTTTCCATTCAAGTAATTCTTTTCGAGGTTTTTGAGTTGCACTTTTAGTTTCCTGTCAAATGATGTTCTTTTTTATTATTTATTTTTTCTTGTTCTTAAGAAACTGTCTATTCGTATGCTCTTATGTTATTTATTTATTAGTTTCTCAATGAAATCTCAGTTTTTCATTTAAAAAAAAAAAATTCTCCCTCTTTTCTTTCATTTTTCTGGATGAAAAATGAATTTAGTTTTCGAGGTTTTTGATTTGCACTTTTAGTTTCCTGTCAAATGATGTTCTTTTTTATTATTTATTTTTTCTTGTTCTTAAGAAACTGTCTATTCGTATGCTCTTATGTTATTTATTTATTAGTTTCTCAATGAAATCTCAGTTTTTCATTTAAAAAAAAAAATTTCTCCCTCTTTTCTTTCATTTTTCTGGATGAAAAAGGAATTTAGTACCAAGTGATATATTATATATTTTATGACTCTATGGCCTATTAAGTCTAGATACTTTTGTAATTACTTTTTTTTTTTTGGTTTTGTTGATCAACTGGTGGTCCTTTTTGTAATTCCTTTGGTCAGTATATTTCTCCTGTACTTTTCAGATGCCTAATGCAAAGTCTCATTGTCTCTTAATTTTTGTGGATAAAAAAATATTTCATTGATGAGATGAAATTACAAAAGGAGGGGGATGGGGTCCCCTATCCAAAGAAAATTACTAAAAACTCTTCCATTAGGCGATAAGAGAAGAAGAAGATAAATTATAGTTACAAAAGCATGGTGGAAATTTATACCAAGAGAGAACCAAAAAGATAAAGATTCAAAAAAGCTATCGAAGTAGTACTCTTTGTCCTTTAAAATTCAGGAATTCCTCTCGTTCCAAATTGACCATAAGTAAGTTCTTGAAAAATTTGAGCCTAAGAATTGTTGTTCTAAAAAAAAAAAAAGAAAAAAAGAGTGGTAGTGTCTATGTATGAGAGAGAGAGAAAAATAATTCTATTGAATGATCTAAAGCTAAAGATTTGCTAGAAAAATAAAGAACTAATCAATATTGAAGGAAACCAGGAAAGAAATGCATTGACTAATGGGGCAGAAAATCTTGGTAAAAATGGCATATTTCAACTCGAATGTTTGGTTGTAGATGTTGATAACTGAGCGTGCCTTTCAATTATCTTTCATTTATATATAGCTGTTCTACAGAGTACAGAGAATAAACCCTCCCCCCACCCCCTGGCCTGCTGGAAAAAAAAATTGTATTTGCTTGCTATTGCCACTGATATGCACTACTGTGGGCTTTGGCAAAAATTGACAGGTGAAGGAAATGCTGAAAAAGATTCCCAATGAGGCCCGAAAAAAGCTTGCTAGCAAAGGTTATTATCCTCAGGATGGATATATCTTGCAATATTTACCTGTCCCTCCCAACTGTTTGTCCGTACCAGAAATTTCTGATGGTGTTACTGTCATGTCTTCGGTAAGACCTTAGGCTCATGTACAAATGGAGGGCAGACTGGCTGCAGCAGAATTTCTTTTTAATTTTTTGAACATATTGTTATTGATAGTTTTATTATTAGATCTTATTAATAGTGTACTTTTGTGTATTACCTAGGATCCAGCTGTTTCAATGCTCAAGAAAATTCTTAAGCAAGTGGAAATTATCAAAGGTTCTAGATCTGGCGCTCCAAATTTTGAATCTCATGAAGTAGAAGCTAATGACTTGCAATTGGCTGTTGATCAATATCTCCAAGTTAGGGGGACTGTTAAGGCATCTCGTGGTATAGATGCACGATTTGGTGTAAATAAAGAGTTAAATGATCCTTCCACTAAAGCATGGCTTGAGAAAATGAGAACTTTGTTTATTCGAAAGGGCTCTGGTTTCTCTTCTCGTAGTGTGATTACTGGAGATTCTTACAAACTAGTCAATGAAATTGGCGTGCCCTTTGAAGTTGCACAAAGGATCACATTTGAGGAGAGGGTTAGTGTGCATAACATAAAATATTTACAGGAACTGGTGGATAAGAAGTTATGTTTAACCTATAGAGATGGTTCTTCTGCATATTCACTTCGTGAAGGTTCAATGGGCCATACATATCTAAAACCTGGTCAAATAGTTCATCGGCGGATCATGGATGGAGACATTGTTTTCATCAATCGGCCACCAACTACTCATAAACATTCTTTGCAAGCCCTGAGGGTGTATCTGCACGATGACCATACAGTCAAGATCAACCCTCTAATTTGTGGACCCTTGAGTGCAGATTTTGATGGTGATTGTATTCACCTATTTTATCCCCAGTCCATTGCAGCAAAAGCTGAGGTGTTGGGACTTTTCTCTGTGGAAAAACAGCTGCTTAGCTCTCATAGTGGGAACCTTAATTTGCAGTTGGCTAATGATTCATTGTTGTCTCTCAAGATGATGTTCAGGAAATATTTCTTGGGAAAAGCTGCAGCACAGCAACTGGCCATGTTTGTTTCTTCATCTCTGCCACCTCCAGCCTTGTTGGGAGTTCGTTCGGATAGTCTTCATTGGACTGCTTTACAGATACTGCAAACTGTGTTGCCTGCTTGTTTTGACTGCCATGGGGATAGTTACTTGATAAAGAACAGTGATTTTCTCAGGTTTGACTTTGATAGAGATGCTATGCCATCATTAATTAATGAAATTGTGACGTCAATTTTTTTTCAGAAGGGTCCTGAAGAGGTGCTGAGATTTTTTGATTCTTTACAGCCGTTATTGATGGAACATATATTTTCAGAAGGTTTCAGTGTTGGCTTAGATGATTATTCCATGCCCATGGCATTTTTACAAGCTCTTCAAAAGAATATTCAAGTAATATCACCTTTGCTGTATCAGTTAAGGTCAACATTCAATGAGCTGGTGGAGTTGCAGTTAGAGAATCACATTCGGTCTGTCAAAGTCCCATTTACAAACTTTATTTTAAAGTTATCTTCATTAGGGAAGTTATTCGACTCCAAAAGTGATTCAGCTATTAACAAGGTGGTTCAACAAATTGGGTTTCTTGGATTGCAGCTTTCTGACAAGGGAAGATTTTATTCTAAGACATTGATTGAGGATGTAGCCTCACTCTTTCACAATAGATATTCTTCTGATAAAATTGACTATCCTTCTGCTGAATTTGGATTGGTCAAAGGCTGTTTTTTCCATGGTTTAGATCCGTATGAGGAAATGGTCCATTCAATATCCACAAGAGAGGTAATGGTTCGTTCATCGAGAGGGCTTACTGAACCTGGAACTCTTTTCAAGAACTTGATGGCCATCCTTCGAGATGTAGTTATTTGTTACGATGGTACTGTGAGGAATGTTTGTAGCAATTCCATCATTCAACTTGAATATGGAATAAAGGCTGGAATGATGAAGCCTTATAGTTTATTTCCTCCTGGTGAACCAGTTGGTGTTCTAGCAGCTACTGCCATGTCGAATCCTGCCTATAAGGCAGTTCTTGATTCTACTCCTAGCAGCAATTCATCATGGGACATGATGAAGGTGATTATCATTTTCTATACCATCGATTATTATTATTTTTTTGTCTATTTCAATGAAAAATTCGTTGTCTTCCACTGCCCCAAATTTTCAGCCTATTTGTGTGGTCTCATAAATCAAGTACTCAATGTAGCACTTTTGTATCATTTAAATACTGTATGGTTGGTGAAGTTCTCTCTTTTTTCTGGCAGGAAATTCTCCTTTGCAAGGTCAGTTTTAAGAATGAGCCTATAGATCGTCGGGTGATATTATATCTAAACAATTGTGCTTGTGGTAGAAAACATTGCAATGAAAATGCAGCATATGTGGTTAAGAGTCACCTGAAGAAAGTCACACTTAAAGATGTGGCAGTGGATTTCATGATAGAGTATGTGCCCCTCTTATTCCCTTCCCCCCCCCCCTCACAATTCATTTACATATTTGTTATAATCAGTTCAATTGTGTTCTATTTCAGAGTCACTTTTTAGCCTAAGCTAGTGTTCAACTTCCTACGGGATGTTGTTTGTCCAAATTATAATTACACTTGAGTGATTTAAAATTGAGAAAAGCTTTCGTGTCTTTTGCAGTTTTTGCTTTCGGTGTTTTTTATTTTATTTTTTATAATCTCTACTCTGTTGGAGAGTTAACAAGGCTGTAGCTTTTGAGTTTTTAAATTGCAACTTAGGGTTACCCTGGGAAGCATATATGCATTTTTGGCGTTTCTGTTGGGAACTCTGCTATTAGCCATGTTATATTTGATATGGTTACTGATTAAGGAATTGGTTAACGTGGCTAAAACAAATTGTATGAACTTTAGAAGAAGTTTGAAAAGTCACTTGTGGAAAAGTTGAATTTCTGGGTGTTCATGAAAATAAAATTTAGTAATGGATCGTTTTCTTTTTTGTCTGATAACGGTTCTATGTTTTGTAAGTTTCTAGGTGGAGGATGAGATGTCCTTTTGACTTTTTTCCTGTACTTGTCAACTTTATAACATTGTTTTGTTCTGACAAAAAATGGTGTTTGAGGAATTTCGCCTGTACTCTTGTTCTTATCTATACATCGCTCTATCTGTTGCCCCTACGTAAAAAGTAAGAAAGAGAGCAAAAGAAAAGAGAAGATGGTTGAATTGTTTATATTTTCTCATGCAAACATTCCTGCCTGCATGCTCCTTATTTGCAGATATAACAGACAACCGACCCCCTCAGCCTCAGGGCTTGGTCCAGGGCTTGTTGGTCATGTGCATCTTAACAAGGTCTGAGTTTGTATTTTCTTTACTTATTTTCTCATTACCAAGTTCTTTTTTATTCTGTACTTGTTGCTTGGTTAATAGAGCTTTCTTTAATAGATGCTGCTGAAAGAATTGAAGATAAACATGGCTGAGGTTCTACGAAGATGCCAGGAGACTATCAGTTCTTTTAGAAAGAAGAAGAAGAAAATTGCTCATGCATTGCGATTCTCTATCAGGTTAGGTTTGATTACATATTAAATATGTATGCCATGTATAAAATGAAAATTTTATTTGATTTGACTTTGGATTTTATTTCAACAAAGAAACAGAACTTTTCATTGGGGTTTCATTTTTTTTTTGTTTTTGTTTTGTTTTGTTTTGTTTTTTTGTTTTATGTTTTTTGTTTTGTTTTGTTTTGTTTTTTGTTTTTTTTTTTATCTCTTTTCACTCTCTTGATTCAACCTTGAATTTCAATGACAATAGAATTGAAGTTCACAATTTTTTCAAACCAAGCTTTTATGTGCGCTTGAACAAATTTTAAACGAATGGCCAATATTTTTTTTAGAAGAGAAACACATTTCATTGATAAATGAAATAAAGGAGAAAAACTCCAAACACCTATAGGTGAATTACAAGAAAACTTTTCAGTTCGAAATAAAAAAAAACAAACTATAATAAGAGAACAGGTGTATTACACCAGTATAACGCATAAAAAAGAATTAAATCCATGAAATTTGAAAAGGAAGAAAAAGAATCCCCGAATATTCTGTCATTTCTTTCTCCCCATTAGTGCCAAAGAAAACTCTGTTGATAGCGAGCCACACAATCTTCTTTTCTCCATGGAAAGGGTGACCCACAAAGATAAGAGCTAGTGCATCCTGAATATTATTGGGTAAAACCCTGTCTTTTTAGTTTCCAAATTGGAAGGCTTTTCTTTTTGTATAGTTCTGTGGGCGTGGGTTCCCTCTACCCCCAACCCTTAAGCGATTCCTCTTCTTCAATTTTTGGAGTATGCTTTTTCTCGGTTGCCTATCAAAAAAGATTGAAATGGGTTTCTCTCTATCTCTCTCTGTCTCTTACATAGCGTTTAAGGAGAGAATTCATGTGTTTTAGCCATCATGGATTACAATAAGACATTTTAGATAAAATTTCCAACTGCCAGATGACACAACATATATGGTAGGTTTTCTTCCATCCTTAGGTTTCTAAGGCAAAAGATCAAATCAGGCAAGTGCTCAAGTCCTTCCATGATTTTTTGATGTTTGATTTATTTATTTTTTAATAAGGGCTAGCATGGAAATGTAGTAGGGTCAGGCGGTTGTCCCATGAGATTAGTCGAGGTTCGTGTAAGCTGGCCCGGACACTCACGGATATCAAAAAAAAAAAAAAAAAAAAATTAGGGCTATCATGGAAACTAGCTGTAGTATTAACTTAGATGGGAAGGTTTTTTGTAACTCCTTTAAGTTAGGGGAGGGACTCCTTGTCCCTTGCTTGTTAGGTTGTGTAGTTGTTTTTGGGAATGAGGTGATTGTCGTTTCTTATAAAAAAAAAGTAGCTTTAGTATTGTGAACAAATCGTTTTTTTGTTTGTTTACTTCATGGGAATAATTTTTTGGAGGGGAAAAAATTGTATTTTCTTCATTAAGATTCACTCAAATTTTTTGCAATAGTTGGAGCAATCTTTTGCACAGCTTTGGAAAAGTCCTTTGAATGGTAAGTTCTTCAATCAGTTGAGAGGGGATAAGAGAGTCATTAGAGTTCAAGTCTAATAAGTTTGATAGGTATTCAGAAATTTTCTTTTTATCCAATGAAGGTGTTACAAATAGCATTATGGTTCCAGCTAGGATTCAAAGAAGTGGTTGGTAGTTTTATAGGAGTTGTTGTATGAATTCCAATAAAAATCTAAAAATCTAGTGGATTTTTGCAAGATGAATGAGAATGTATTTGAGGCACGTCTTCATAGCAATCAATAACCATAATAGCAACCTAGATTTTTTGGCTTCTTGGGGAAGCAAGGTGGAGGCTTCCACTAAGGGTTTTTGGATCAAAAAAGAAAAGGAGGTGGTGGGTTCTAAACTTTGATGATGTTTTTATTACAACAAAATTTTGTTATTTCGAAAATTGGAGGTATATTTATGAAGTTGTGAAGAAAGTAGTTGTAAGGAAACCCCTTACAATATACTGATATTCAGAGGAGAAAACCAGTCCTAACGCAATACAAAACTCCCAGTAATATCATAAGAGTGCTGGTTACTCTCCTCTCCCTCGACACATTAAGCTGAAAATCAACGTAAGGAACCCTAAAAGACACAAACAAACTATATATACTCCCTTCCCCCAACGACAACTTCTCATCCCACACTCTCGGGACCACAATGGTCCCCCAATTGCACCCAGCACACACACTCCCACATAACTAACTGTCTTTTATATTCTCTTTCTCCTTTCTGTCCCTCGTGTGTGATGTAGTAGGATTAGAGTAAATTAGGGTATCTTGGTTAAATCCTTGATTAATTAGGATTAGAATTAGTTTCCGTGATTAATTAGGATTATAATTAGTTTCCTTGATTAATTAAGATTGAGATTAGTTTCCTTGTCTAATTAGGATTAGGATTAGAATTAGTTTGTTTTCTAATAGAGAATTGCCCTATTGTTTTTTTTTTTTGAAACAAGAAACAAAGCTTTTCATTGATTGAATGAAAAGAGACTAATGCTCAAAATTACAAACACCACAAAGGAAAGAAGAAGATACAAACCAAGAAAAAGAAAAACTAGAAAAGAAGACCACCAGAGAACAAAGAGAACCACAAAAACAAAAAGACTAAAGAAAGACAGCTACAACTGAAAAAGCAACAAAAAAAAAAAAAAATTGTAAATTTGATATATCAATGAAATTGTTTCTTATAAAAAAAAAAATCTGGGAAGACTTTGTCTGTTGGGTTTATTGTTAATGTTTCACACACACTCAATATGATGCCCAGCATATCAGAAAATTTAATAAGTTAAAAGTAATATTGTATTTGTGATGCATTTGGCAGTGAACACTGTTCTTTTCATCAGCGGAATGGAGAAGAGAGGACTGATATGCCATGTTTAATATTCTGGCATGAGACAAGAGATGTTCATCTGGAGAGAACTACGCACATCCTTGCTGACATAGTCTTTCCACTGCTTTCAGAGACAATCATCAAAGGTATATCACTTTCTATTCATTGTATATTTGATTGAGGTGCATGTAAATTTAATACACCTGTATTTAAAAAAAAAACGGTTTTTTTTTTGGGATAAGGAGCAGAATTGTATTTAGCACAACTTCCCAATTATGGAGGATTTGATTAAGGCCATAATCACAAAAAAAATCCCTATGTCTTGCCACATAAAGATTCAAAAGAAGAGGACTTATCTTCAAAGACTCTCCTATTCCTTTCTTTCCAAAGCTCCCAAAAGAGCGACCTTGTAGCACACTTCCACAAAATTCTCATTTTTCATTTTTCCTTTAAAACTCCACCCATTCAGTGATCCCATCCACCAATCCAACACCGTATTAGGTAAACAAAAGCAAGAACCAAAGGCCTTCATCAACTGCTCCCACCCTTTAACAGCAAACAGGGCAATTCAGGAAAAGACGCTCCATGGTTTCTTCAGCTCTAAAGCATAAACTGATAAAAGACATTTTGAGGGGAAGGGGCTACTATTTCAGATTTTTTTTTTTTGCATTTTATCTTGGGTATTTAAGTTGTTGTGGGCCAGACTCTAGAGGAAGACTTTGATCTTTTTTGGGATATTAAAACAACCTGATCGGGGGTTTCAAGCTTGGGGTGAATTTCAGTAAGTTTAAAAAAGGTTGAGCGAGTGGAAAACCCCCCATGATTTTCAAGAGCCCAATAAGCTCTATCAACACCATCCCCCAGCCAAATTGGGTCAATCAAAGAGAGAAGCCTGAGCCGATGGTTTCTGACCATGCTCCTTCTGATTAGCTAAGCAACAACACTGATCACTAATGGACTTTCAAAATCCGCGTCCTAGGAATATGAGTACCAATCTGATCCAAGCTTTCTTAGGGAAATTGGAATTGCCATTAATGGATTTTTTCCTTTTTTTGAGGTTTAGTTTTGGTAGCTATCTTTTAGGGAGAGGGAAAGGGAGATTTATATGGGAATTAGATTGGGGTTTTGGAGGGATTTGGAAGGTGGGTGGAAGCTAAGGGGAAAAAGATCAAGATCGAGAAATAAGATATATGAGTGCCTACTGTTTGGAAAGACAGTACAAACAAAGGAGCTAAGCTTTTATGAATTGAATATTACAAAAAAAACAAAAAGAGATTTATTTATTTATTTTTTAAATTTTATGTTTAAATTATGGAAATTCAAATGAAAAAAGTATTTATATGTATAAATGGGTAGGTTAGGGCCAGGGCTAAGGTAGTAGAATGAAATTTTCTTTTACTCTATTTTGTGCCGGTGAGCATAGGTGAGGAGAGAAAATAGGGAGGAATGGTGCCTGCGATATTTGCCCAAGGAAGAGGAGAAGAGGGGGGAGAAGAAGGGAAAATGAAAATTACCAACTCATATGTCCAGTCATAAAAAACGAATATAATATAATATAATTTGCCAAGTCAACAAGTTAGTAACTGCCAAGTAATCTTTTCGTTAGTCAACTAAAATACAGGGATCAAATAAACACCAACTTTAGGGACTAGAAATGTTCATTTTGAAACTTTAGGGATCAAATAAACACCAACTCCAAACCCCTGGGGCCAAAAGTGTGTTTTGCCCGAAGAAAAAATAGCCCGGCTTTGTTACTTTCTGTTTCTGAAGTTTAGGAACTACGTATAACTATTACAGTTCATGAAAAAATTTGTAGTTCGACCTATGAAAAATATCATTGAGTTACAACCACAACCTTACATGAAAATATCGTCGAGTTCCAATGTGAAAACAGCCAAACTACCCTATGATTCAATCTTCTATGTAGGACCTCTCTTAACTTCTAGACTCTACAAACAAGTGTGAGCACTGCTCCCATGTGTGAACTCATATTATTAAATACTCAGCACCACCCTATTGAACTAATGTCAATCAGTAAGGAAATGGAGCTTAACCTCGACACACATGAGTAGGAGTTGAAGTTTGAAGAATTTACCTGATCTTGAATCTTTGAACAATCCAAATCCTAAAAGTTGAACAAACAAAATATTAATCTCCTCTAGAATATAGAGACAGTGCATTAAAGAGTTTAAATGACTATTTTTGTATTTCAATTTTTGTAAATTTTCTTTTAAAACCATAATTTGTTTTTCCATTTTTTTTTCACCAATTCGACAGGTGATCCTCGGATCAGTGCTGCAAATGTGATCTGGATTAGTCCAGATTCGACAAGTTGGCAAAGAAATCCTTCCAGGTGGCAGGATGGTGAACTAGCCTTGGATATCTGTCTGGAAAAATCGGCAGTGAAACAAAATGGCGATGCATGGAGGAATGTGCTAGACTGTTGCCTTCCTGTTATTCATTTGATTGATACCAGACGATCTGTTCCTTATGCAATTAAACAAGTTCAGGAACTGCTTGGCATTTCATGTGCTTTTGATCAAACGATTCAGGTATGATGAATATATGCTCATTTCTATACCATCAAAGTACTTGTATTAACTGCTTTTTCTGTAGTGTAATATTTGGATCAGCCCAAAGAAACTCTCTCCAAGAGACTGCATTCCCAAGTTCTACTGGGGTTTCTTTCCTAGGACGTTTGTTCTATTGATATGAATGAAATCAAGAAGATAAATATCTCACATTTCAACATGTTAATATTCATAAAATTAAAGCATGGACATTTGGTCACTTAAAAGTAAGGGGAATAAGGACCAATTTGAGGGCCTTTGTGTAACTGCTTGGTCCTCGGCACTTTTCAAGTTCCTAAGAACGTTTAAATTCAATGGAGGTTTTATTTCGGTTAAATTTTCATATTGTACTTAACATAGGTTTTCTTTTTTCCTTTCTTTTTTTTTTTTTTTTTTTGTGAAAAAAATAAAATTTCGTTAAGAGAGAGTAGTGTAAACTAATTCTTGGAGAAATCTTCGAGAAAACTTTATTATTCATCTTCCAGAAAACAACCTAATGACCAGCTATTTAAAGGCTACAAAACCAGTAAATGGGAGTTTTAAAACTTATCCAGTAACTAGCCAATTACCTTAGTAATTACAGCAGTAGACTTTAAAAAGACTTAAAACAATAACAGCAGTGAAAAATGTAAATCCAAGGTAAATGAAGGAAAGAGGAAGTCATAGGAAGTCTTGCTGCATCAAAGAGAGCGTACAATCGACCAAGAACTCACGAAAAGAATAATGTATCAAAGAGTTGTCTCTAAATACAGAAGCCAAAGGACCAATTTATAGAAGTTAAACAACCAAGTTTAACCCCACAGTAAAATAACAAACTTAACCAAACTAACCAAATACAAAAAGCTTGCGGAATACCCTAATTACAAAGAACTAAAAGACTTAAGAACAACCCCACAGTAAAAGAAAATAACCACAAGACAGATTTTAAAGCGCAATATACAAAAGATGATAAAAATCTCTTCAAAAATCTTAACAGACTTAGATGTTAAGTTGCATCACTTTGCTACCCAAATGGAAATGGAACAACCTCTTCATCTAGCAGTGCAAGATGGCTTAGAAGGGAAAACGAAAAACTCTCGATTGAAGGGGTTCTTCAACATGGAAGAAGATTCACTAATTGCGTGGCTATGTATATTCAACATTATGTGTTTACTTTGTGCAAAGTGAAGAGAGAAAAGAGCATAAGTTCATTTGATTGTGTAACCAATTTCTTTTTTGTTTTTTTTAGTTTTCACTTCAACCTTCGTAATATGACCAAGTCAGTTTTTGGGAACCAGAGTTATTTGACGCAGAATTAGATCCTTTTTTTTTTTTTGAATAAAACGCAGAATTAGATCTAGTGATATTATTGTTTCTTTGTTCATTCAAGGAGGACATTGAACCATTGACAAAGATTGACTATTTGTTTTCTCTTTATTTCTGCTGTATGGAAGTCATTTAGGAAATGCAATTTGGAGGGTAGATGGGATAAATTTTCCAATTGTAAAAATATATACGAAGGTTGTAGGCTTTAGGTCTATTCTCCTCATTGAGATTGTCAGACGTTTCATTTTTCCAGTGGAAGTCAGCTTTTTCTAATCGTGTATAACTTTGGTGCCTGAACTTGAAGTATACTCCTAAAGATCATACTTATTTCGTTCTAGCTAAAAACTTCGAAAAAATGGCAAATACCTCATTATATGCGACTTAATAATGAAGAGGTAAAAACTGTTTTTAAAAAAGAAAGAGGTAAATGACTAAGGTCGAAGAAAATGATATATAAGATGGTTTATATGCAGCGGCTTTCAAAGTCAGTGTCAATGGTTTCCAAAGGTGTTCTTGGAGATCATCTCATTCTACTGGCAAACAGTATGACATGCACAGGAAATATGATTGGCTTCAATTCAGGTGGGTATAAAGCATTATCTCGTGCATTGAATATCCAAGTACCATTTACAGAAGCAACTTTGTTTGTAAGTCCCTCTCACTCTCTCCCTCAAAAAGCAATTGAGCTTTAGTTTCCTTTTCATTAATTGTTGATACACTGCTGATCATATAAGAGTTTGCTCTATGGATTTACAGACACCAAGAAAATGTTTTGAGAGAGCTGCTGAGAAATGTCATAAGGATTCTTTATCAAGCATAGTTGCTTCCTGTTCTTGGGGTAAACATGTTGCGGTTGGTACAGGATCAAGGTTTGACATCCTCTGGGACCAAAAAGAGGTAGCGATCAACTATTATTACTATTATGATTAATGTTGTTATTCCATTAAAGATCTTTTTTTATTGTTTAACTCATTCACACACCTCTTTTTTCCCTGATTTTCAGTTAGGATGCAAACAAGATGATGTTGTCGATGTTTATAACTTTTTACACATGGTGAGAAGTAGTAAATCAGAAGAATCAACGTCTGCATGTCTAGGTGAAGAGATTGAGGATCTAATGGTAGAAGATGAATATGGCGAGTTGACTCTGTCCCCGGAGCCTTTCTCTACTTCTGAGAAGCCAGTTTTTGAAGACAGTGCTGAATTTGAAAACTGTTTGGATAACTATCCTGCAGAATCGAAGTGGGAAAAGGCTCCACCTCCTGGTGCTGCTTCCACTGGTGGTGGGCAGTGGGAAAAGAATGAAAATATGAAGGCTACTAACTCATCGGATGACAATGACTGGTCTGGCTGGGGGAGAAAAGTTGAACCTGATGTGGCCACTACAAAAGTCCAAGAGAATACTTCAAAATCTGGTTGGGATACTACGCCAAGCTGGGGAAAGAAATCTACTAATACTTCAAATGACAATGACTGGTCAAATTATGGTACAAAAGAAGTCGAACGAGATTCCTTTACTTCCATGGAGAATACTCCAAAATCTGGAGGTTGGGATACTGCAGCTACTTGGGGGACAAAAACTAAAGATGTTGATAGCTTTAAAGAAGGAGAAACAGCGCCAGAAAAATCAAATGTGTGGTCTGGTTTGCAGAAAGATAAAGCTGAAACACAAAATGCCTTCCATAAAAAGGTAGAGGTAGGCTCTAAATCTAGTGGATGGGAAGATAAGTCTTGGTCAAAAGGAACTTCTAAAAGAGAAGATAATTGGTCTAGTCAGGTGAAGGATAAAGCTGAATCATGCCAGGTTCAAGTGCAAGAAGTTTCTTCCAAAACCAATGGCTGGGGGTCTGCAGGGGGTTGGAGAAAGAATTCTGGAGATGGTGATCAATCTGAAGCATGCAGGAATGATGGCCAGACATCGATGGACCTAGAGAAGGTGTCTGATAGGTGGGATAGCAGAGCTACTCAAAGGATGGAGAGCCATCGAGCATCTAGTTGGGTTTCTTCAACTGTTGGTGATTCGAAGGATAACTTTCCATCCAAAGCTGTGGAGCATGGTGATTCAGTTGTCATCAATCATTCTTGGGATCAACAGAAATCACCAGAGGTTTCCCAGGGAGATTATGGCAATGATGTCTGGGGAAAACAGAAATCATGGGAAGTTATAAAACCTTCACATGTTAACAATGAATCAAATCGACATGGCTGGGGCTCCTCCCGAATTAAGTCAAATGAAGGATCAAGTCATGAGTTTGATCAGGTTACCAGTGAGCATAAATCTTCTGATTCAAGAGGTTGGGACTCTCAGCCATGGGACAAGGAGAAGTCTACCGAGGTTTCACAAAGTTGGGGCTCCCAAAAGGACTCAATGGGTTCGTGGGGGCAGCTCCAGAGGGCACCTGAAGAGTTTAGTCAGGGATCTCAGGATGATTCAAATAAAGAATTCAGTCAACTGAAGCCTTCAGAAACTTCATTAGGTTGGGAACATCAAAAGTCACCAGAAGTTTCACATGGTTGGGGTTCTCATAAAGAGTCAAGCGAATTGACAAGTTCACATGGATGGGATAAGAAGAATCAAGGGTCAAAAGGTTGGGGAGGAAATGTTGGGGAGTGGAAAAATAGGAAGAATCGTCCTCCG
The DNA here is from genome assembly GCA_017139565.1 of Luffa aegyptiaca. Classification (NCBI taxonomy): domain Eukaryota; kingdom Viridiplantae; phylum Streptophyta; class Magnoliopsida; order Cucurbitales; family Cucurbitaceae; genus Luffa; species Luffa aegyptiaca. Next base: position 15,541,798 of record CM029403.1, read on the forward strand.
AAATCTCCTGGAGTTATGAACGATGATGCTAATTTACGTGGAATATATACTGCATCAGGACAACGGTTGGACATGTTTACAACTGAAGAACAAGATATTCTTGCAGATATTGAACCTATAATGCAATCCATCAGAAAAATAATGCATCAATCTGGGTACTTATTCTCTTTGATTGTTTTCACTTAACATGGTGATTTGTGTTTACCTCTTTGCTTCCAGAAGGCAACATTGGTTTCTTATAATAACTTTGTTTCATTATAAATATGAGATGTAAAGGATGGGATGGATCTGCTTATGAAAACATTTTTAGTTTGGTTGTGGTGGCCAGAAGAAAATGGTAGGGCCTAGGCGAGACCATAGTATTTATTTGGAAATAGGATAAGGGGATTTCTTAAAGTCTTATTGGATGGTGGCTTGAGAATGGAATAAGAAAATGATTAGTCGCTCCTTGTTAAATATTATATTGTAGCATCCATAATAATCATTTCTTCCAAGTTACCTTCTATTTGGAGGGAGGAAAGTGGAAAGAATTGTTTGCTCTTGTTGAAGGAATATTAGGTCGGAAAATTCTATTTATACCCCCTCTTGAGGCCAAAAAATTTATTGTATTTGATATTCTTTTTCTTCTAACCATGCAAAGTCTTGAATCCAAACAATGAGAAAGGGAAGGATTTGTTTTCCAGTCATTCAACAATGGTTCACCCAGCTAACATAAACACAAGTTAGCAGTTTAGACATCTACTTCTTCCCTTGAGGTTGGAGGTCAAATCTCCATCCCACATCGATTCTTCTTTTCTTCCATCAATACTTTTAACATTCATAGATTTTTTTTTTTTGGTAACATCCATAGAAAATTTTGATATTCTGCTTTTTATTTCTTCCCTTTTTTCTCATCAGCTTCTTCATGAACTGTCGTGCTACTGCTATTTCCTTTTTGTTTGTACAGTCTGCTCAAACAGTCTGCTAATAGATTCATGTTTTCAATCGATTTCTCTTGCTCATAAAACAACTTCCGTTTTTATTTATTTTTATTTTATTTCTTATTTTTTTAAGTGAAAATGTGGTGCACCAATGTATATGCCTCTGTTTCTTGAACATTGTCATTCTATTTAAATTTTCATTCATGATTTTTTTGTGAGAAGGTACAACGATGGGGATCCTCTGTCTTCCGAAGATCAGTCCTTTATACTTCAAAGTGTATTCAACTTCCATCCTGACAAAGCTGTAAAAATGGGTGTTGGGATTGACCACTTCATGGTATGTTTCTCTACCTGTCATTATTTTTTAAAGTTTATTAGGCATCTATCTTTTTTCTTCATGTGAAGAAGTCTGAGCTGAAAAACTAATGAAATGACGATTGTTACAATAAACTTTAAAAAGTATCTAAAGTATTTAATAGCAAATGCCAGAATCTCCTTTTTTATTCTTTCAGTTTATTTGATATTAATTTTTTTCTCCATCATGTCTATGTCAAATAGGTCCCTAAACTTTAAAAAGTATCTAATAGGTCCCTCAACTTTCAATTTTGTGTTTAACAAGTATCTAAATTTTAAAAATGTCAAATAGATCCCTGAACTTTCAATTTTGTGTTTAATAGATCTCTGACATATTCAACATCTTTTAAAATTAATGAATCTATCAAACATAAAATTGAATTTTGTGTCTAATAGAGCATTAAACTTTCAATTTTATGTTCAATAAATTCACAAATTTTAAAAAATGTCGAATAGGTCAATGATCTATTGGAGGAAAAAAATTGAAAGTCTAGAGACTTATTAGACACAAAATTGAAAGTTTAGGGACTTATTAGACACAATTGATAGCTTAGGGCCTACTAGACACTTTTTAAAGTTCAAGGAATTATTTGACGCAAACCCAAATTTAACCTTTAATTTGGATTTGTCTAGATGGAAGAAAGCTTTCTCCAAAGGAGGGAGACTCACCCTTATTCGGGTAGTCTTAAGTGGGATACCTAGTTTTTTCTTGTCCATTTAGGATCTTGATCTCCTTGAGTAATATGCTTGAGAGATTGATGAGGAACTTTTTATGGGAGGGGTCTAGGAAGAGGTGAGATCCCATTTGGTGAGGTGGGAGTCAGCGCTAAAGCTTATCGAGCTCGGAGACTCAGTTGGCTCAGTGGTTGTGGTAGTTCTTTACAGGAACTGATACTTGTGGTATAGAGTGATTGTGAGTGTTATCAAGATATCAAACATGAGAGAATTCGAGATATTTTCTATACACTAGAGCCAATTATATATAGGCATACATAGAAGCCCTAAACCACTAATGGTAAAATTACAATAAAGGACGAAGACTAATAAGCTACTATATTTACATATATACTATAACACTCCCCCTCAAGTTGGAGCATATATGTTAATCATGCCCAACTTGTTACAAAGATAATCTATTCTAACTCCATTTAAAGCTTTCGTGAAAATATCTCCTAATTGCTCTCCGATCTTCACATATCCAGTAGCTACCAAACCTTGTTGTATTTTCTCCCGAACAAAATGACAATCGATCTCAATATGTTTAGTCCGCTCATGAAATACTGGGTTGGATGCAATATGAAGGGCAGCTTGGTTGTCACACCACAACTTGGTCGGAACTGTAACATTGAAACCTAATTCGATCAAGAGTTGATGAACCCACATTATCTCACATACTGATTGTGCCATAGCTCTGTATTCTGATTCAGCACTTGATCGTGAAACCACATTTTGTTTCTTACTTTTCCATGAAACCAAATTGCCTCCAACAAAAACACAATAGCCAGAAGTTGATCTTCTATCTTCTCTTGATCCTGCCCAATTAGCATCTGAAAAACACTCAATCTTCATATGACCATGGTCTTTATATAGGATCCCACGTCCAGGTGCAGCCTTCAAATAACATAAAATCTGTTGTACTGCAGCCCAATGTTCCACTGTGGGTGAAGACATAAATTGACTCACAATGCTTACTGAATAAGCTATGTCTGGTCGTGTCACTGTAAGATAATTCAACTTTCCAACCAATCTTCTATATCTCTCAGGATCATCAAATGGTTCTCCATCTTTTGTAAGTTGTAGATTAGGCATCATCGGAGTACTACATGGCTTGGCTCCCAATTTTCCTGTCTCAGATAGCAAATCAAGTACATATTTCCTTTGTGACATAAAAATACCTTTCTTGCTTCTCATTACTTCGATACCCAAGAAGGATTTTAATGTTCCCAAGTCTTTAGTATGAAACTGACTTTGGAGGAAAGTTTTGAGAGATGAAATGCCTGATGTATCATTTCCAGTAATAACAATATCATCAACATATAGGACAAGTAGAATAATACCACTATTAGTTCGTTGGTAGAAGACAGAGTGATCCGACTTGCTTTTCTTCATTCCAAACTGCTCAAGTGCCTGACTAAATCTTCCAAACCATGCTCGTGGATTTTGTTTCAACCCATATAAAGATTTACGAAGACGACACACTTTATCATTCTCCCCCTGAGCAACAAACCCAGGTGGTTGCTCCATATAGACTTCCTCTTGAAGATCACCATGGAGAAAAGCATTTTTAATGTCAAGCTGATGCAAAGGCCAACATTGAGAAGCAGCCATGGAAATGAATAACCTTACAGAAGTTAATTTAGCAACAGGAGAAAACGTATCAAAATAATCAATCCCATATGTCTGAGCATAGCCTTTGGCAACTAGGCGTGCTTTCAATCGAGCAACTGAACCATCAGGATTTACCTTAATGGCAAACACCCATTTACACCCAATAGCTTTCTTTCCTTCTGGACGAGATACTAAATCCCAGGTACCATTATCATCTAAAGCAGTCATCTCTTCTATCATCGCATTGCGCCAACCAGGATGAGACAAGGCTTCATGAACCGTTTTAGGAATCGAGATAGAGTCAAGAGATGCAACAAAAGAACATGTAGAAGATGACAAGTGGTCATAAGTGACAAATGAAGAAATAGGAAAAGTGCAAGAACGTTTACCTTTACGAAGAGCAATAGGAAGCTCATCACTCGGCCCTGGATCCGATGACGAAGAATCTTGTGGTACAAGACATTCACCTGGAGGTTGTTGCCGTCTAGAGTATACTTGAGTAATAGGCGGACGAGTAGGAACAAGTGTCGAATGAGAAGGATCGAGAGAAGATAGAAGATCAACTTCTGGCTATTGTGTTTTTGTTGGAGGCAATTTGGTTTCATGGAAAAGTAAGAAACAAAATGTGGTTTCACGATCAAGTGCTGAATCAGAATACAGAGCTATGGCACAATCAGTATGTGAGATAATGTGGGTTCATCAACTCTTGATCGAATTAGCTATTCTAGGACTAGAGCTAAGACGATGAAATTTGGCAAACTGACATGAGTCACAATTTAATGAAGACAAGTTATGAAATTGAGGACAAAGTGTTTTTAGCACTGAAAGAGAAGGATGACCTAGACGGCAATGGGCATCAAATGGAGAAACAACTCCAGAACAGACAACTTTTGGCACTTGATGATCGAAAATATAATGTCCTCCAGATTCATGTCCTCTACCAATAATCTTCTTTGTCACAAGATCCTGAAACAAGCAATAGCCCGGATGAAAAGAAACACAACAATTAAGGTCATGAGTGAGTTTACTAACAGATATTAAATTAAAGGAAAGTTGAGGTAAATGTAAAACTGATGACAAAGAAAGAGATGGGGTTAGATTTACTGTGCCAGATCCAAAAACAGATGATGTTGATCCATCTGCCAAAGTAACGTCAATAAGGGATGTAGATGAAGAAAAAATGGAAAATAAATCACGATTACCTGTCATATGATTGGTTGCACCAGAGTCTATGACCCATTTGGTAGAGGAGGAAAGAAGACAATGATTCATGTTACCTGACTCAGCAATGGTTGTAATAGGGGTAAGCATGGATGATAAAGAATATGCTTTCAATGACTTCTGGTACTGTTGAAATTTAGCAAACTCAGTAGTAGAAGTAACAAAAGGTTGCTTAGATGAATCATGGATGGACTGAATCCGCGATTGAACCACATTAGACATTGCTACAAATCCTTGTTCAACCATAGGTCAATATCGAATGTAAAACCACAAATTCTGATCTAAAACCTTGGAAATTAGAGCCAAATCACCATACAACTTCTGAAAATATGATCTAAATGGAGTTTCTAATGAAGAACCCTAATTCTCCTCCCAAACAACTTTTAACTCGAGCCAATTATGTCCAAACTAGCCACAAGAATAAGTCGAAAATACTATTGATCCACAAGAACGGAAAATCACAACAACCAGGGAAAATTCCAGCCACAAACGTACCCTCACGAGGAAAAAACAGAACTGTACTCAACAAAAACAAACCGAAATTGAGCCGAGCACGCAAACTGAAGCAAACGTGACCTCCCACGCGCCCTCACGCGCCAGCGCGTGGCGGCGGCTGCAGAAATCTCCGACGACGCGTGTGGCTCACGCGCAGCTACTTCCGGCGAACGACGACGGCGATTCGACTCCCCTGGCAGCGGCGCTTCTCTTTAGGTGGGTGGTGTCGACAAACGGCCCCTCTAATGTGGTGACCCAAATTTCAAACCCTAACCCCACTTGGATGAGAAGAAACCCTAACAGCCAAAGGAAAATTCTAAAACCCTAGAGTGGCTCTGATACCATGTTATCAAGATATCAAACATGAGAGAATTCGAGATATTTTCTATACACTAGAGCCAATTATATATAGGCATACATAGAAGCCCTAAACCACTAATGGTAAAATTACAATAAAGGACGAAAACTAATAAGCTACTATATTTACATATATACTATAACAGTGAGGAGGTATGATCTTAACCTTTTTGAGTGGATCTCGAGTTGGGAGTCGAAGGGCCTCAACAAAAATCTTTGGACAACTATTTCTTCTTGTTTTCCCTCTTTTTCCTAATTTGTCAGGTGCTATATTGAGGAAGGTTCATGAGTTTATTTTTGGGAGGATCATTGGGTTGGGGATAAACCTTTGTGCATTTTGTTTCCTCGTCTTTACTTTCTTTTTGAGAAGAAGTTGAATTGGGTGGCCTCTGTGTTATTCTGTTTTGATCTTTCTTTCTCTATCTTTTTGGGTTTTCGTCGATCTCTTACATATGGGAGACGATCGATGCAGCGATTCTTCTTTTTATCCTTCGTGATCAGTATACCATCCTTGGGAGGAAAGACGTTAGAGTTTGGACTCCTGATCTATATAGGGGTTTCTCTTGCTAGTCCTACTTTCACTCGCTGTCTCTATCTTCTACTTCTCTAGTTGCTCTTAAAGCTTCTGTTTTTGCTTCTCTTCAGAAGGTTAAAATTCCTAAGAAGGTGAGGTTTTTTGTGTGACAAGTTTTATTTGGGAAGGTTAACACTTTGGATCGTGTTTAAAAATACTCTTCCGTAGTTTTGTTTCTACAATGGTGTATTCTTTGTAGAAGGTATGAGAATGACTTGGAGCATTTATTGGGGGAGTGTCGGTTTGCTAACTTCCTTTGGGGCTGTTGGAGGACTTCATTTGGGGTTAGTGGGGTGCTTAATAGGGATGGGAGATCTTTGATGGAGGTGCTCTTGAAATGAAAAATGTTGTGGCAGGCTAGTTTCGTTGCTATTTTGTGGGGTATTTTGCTCAAGAGGAACTATAGGATTTTTAGAGAGAAAGAGATCAAGTGAGGAGGTATAGAAAAGTATTAGCCTATTAGGTTTAATGCTTCTTTATGGATGTCGGTCACTAATCCATTTTGTAATTATGATCTTGGTCTTGTTCTTTTGGCTTGGAGTCCTTTTTTTTAGCTAGTTTTGGACTATTGTTGCTCTTGGGCTTGTCTTTTGTACGCCTTCGGTTTCTTCAAAAAAAAAAAAAAAAAAAAAAAAAACCTTTAATTCATCACTTTAATGAATTAAATCCAATGTTTTTTTTAGAAAGTAAAAGTATTAAAAAAAAATTAAACATTGACCAAAATTTACCAACTTAAACCCACAATTTTTTGCATAAGAAACATTTTTTTTGCTGATAGTATGGCATTACTAAAGAGGGGAAACTCCTTTTGATGCACATCAACATAGCTTTCTTTTGGTCGGCTTGGATGGAAAGGAATCATAATCTCCTTTTGTTGACAAACAACAATCTTTTGATTTTTTTTTTCCTTTTTTCTGAAAATGTTAACTTCCTAGCTGTCTCTTGGTGTAAGTTGTCACCACCTTTTCTTTTGTACAGTTTTGCTATTCTTTTGTCGAATTGGAGAAGTTTATTGTAGCTCATTTCGATGAAATTCTTTCTTAAAATAAAGAAAGAGGGCAGTCCAAGGGAGTTATAAAACACCTCTCCGATGGCATAATAAAGAGGAAAAGTTATAGTGATGAAAAAAGGTGAGCATTTTCAGCAAGTAATTGTTAGAAAAATAACTATAACATCAATAGACTGATCAAAAGAAATATCCTTGTCTTTAGAAATCACCTGGTTCCTTTCGTGCCATGCATGCCAAAAGAAAGTCCGAACAAAGTTCAATCAAAGAAGCTTTTTTAATCCTTTGTAAAAGGATGCCTCCAAACAACTTACGAGAGGAGTAGAGTTGGGTCATTAGGGAGAGCTGCATTCCATCCAAAAGCTGCTAGGATAGTCCCCCAGAACTTAAACCCAACAACTCAAATTAATAAGAAATTTACAGAATTAAACTGAAATTGATGCAAACCGCCCTCCCTCCTATGGGGGTAAAAGAGGCTGTGTGCAAAAAGTGTGAACTGGATGAATCCCACTCAACCGATTAGCAGCTCAGGAAACAAAATAGGCAGCAAAATGTTTCATTAGAAATGAATCCTAATATTCCTGACCTTTTGAAGATTCTGGACCCTGCTCTGTTTCCTCAGCTACATTCCGTCTTTGCTGTTTGTATGTGTTAGTTCCAATCTTCCATATTCTGAATAGACCAATCCTCTTTTCTTTTGAGCTGCTTGTAAGTTCCAGACTTAATTAATATTACCGCCAATGAACTATTACGAGATCCACATCTCCTAACATGTTCTCTGATTGACATCGGCAGCTTCCTTGTGGTGTTTCAATTTCTCCAAGTGCTATTACATCTTTATGTAGTTCTTGCTATTTTTTCAACCATACTTTTTGCATCCTGGTTCCAGTCAACGGATGTATGTAAAACTAGTGAGGTCAAAATCTATGTAGTTATTATATATTATTTTAAATGGTCGCTTACTCGGAAACTAACTACAGTATTTCTGGCTGAGAAGCCCTTTTATCAATGTTTTTTAAGTTGCTTTCCCATGATATTCTTTTATGTTAATGTGTAAACCATAATATGCTTGTGTTAAGCTTCTTTTTTTTTTTTTTGAAATGTGATTTACTGTTATAGCTCGCTGCTTGGTTGTGAAGTTAATTACTTATTTCCCTCATGACGTTAGAAAACAACTGGCAAGACTAATATTAGAATTGGAATGTGAGGGCATGTGGAAAACTTCATTATGATGGATTTATTTGGAAGTTGGTTGCAGCTTAATCTTCATCTGTTGTGAACCTCTTTTGAGGATATCTTACGCTGTGTAGTGCTTGAACTTGACAGGTTAGTCGGCACAGCAGTTTTCAGGAAAGCAGGTGCTTTTATGTTGTGTCAACTGACGGCCATAAAGAGGACTTCTCATATCGTAAATGCCTCGATAATTTCATCAAGGGCAAGTATCCTGACATGGCTGAAATGTTTGTGGCCAAGTACTTCAGGAAACCTCGTTCAGGTAAAAACCGAGATCGGAACCCTGCATCCGAGGAAAATGAGAACAAGAACGTTGGTGGAGAGCTAACTCCAATTCCAGAAGAAACTGAAAATGGCAGTCAACAATAGGGATCGTGGCTTAGCATTTGAATAGCGCAGGAATCCCTCTTCAGTAATACAGAGGTAAAAAGTGATCACATTGTCTGCTATTTTGACTTGTACATAGGAGGCAGATGATTTTGTATTTGTGGGGTCAACAAGAGGAAGCATTTCCTAGCTTTGTAGCAAGCTTCAGCTCTTATTTCCCCATACATATAAAAAGCAGTTCTCAGTTCATTGGTGGTCAACTTGTTCTGTTGCTTTGGAAGTTGGTTAGGCTGTCTTTTATTGTAATCTTGCTCCAAAAATCAGTTCTCTACTAATTCTCTTAGGCTCCCCCAATCCCAACTTCTCTTATAGCCTTAAGAATTTGACTAGCAATTGAAGTGAGAAAAGTTATTCAGAAAATGACACAACTGTACTTGCTATACTGCTGTCTTGTTCCAATCCTTGCCTCCTGTGAAAAGCTTGTGTGTGTATGTTGAACATTCTGTGCTGACTGCAAAACAGTTCATTGTCAACCGCGCCATCTGTATTGATATTGGAAAGACCACAAGATTTGATGTACATAGCCTCAAAACAATTTTTCTGATCAATTTCAATAGCAAGGCTAATTTGGAATGGGGAGTGCACTGATCCAATATCTATGTTTGTTTTTATTTGTTTTGGGTTTTTCTGTAGTTGTATTGATTGAATGTCAAAAAGGTTAAATTACAAATTTAGTTATGTGTTTGGCTTTAAGTTGGATTTTATGATTTTAAAATTTCAATTTGGTCTTTATGACTTGGTTAAATTTGTTTTTGCTTGATCTAAACAGTTGTTTTGAGTGATATGTTTAATGTCAGAGCAACGATACAATGTGAGATTGGAGATTTCAACTTTTAATCTTGGAAAGGAGAATGCATAATTCATGTTGGAGAACTTAATATTGGTAAATTGTTATTTTGTAAAACATTGTAAAGAATCAAGTTTTTTATCATTTCAATTTGTCATAAAGTGTCTAGAAAAAAAACCCATAAAGAGATTTGAAGTAAAACAATGCAACATACATGTCAATATACATGTCAATTACCGTTAAATTATGCTCACTTTGACATATATATATATATATATATATATATATATAATAACAAGTCTAAGTTAAACAAATATATAATTGTATTAAAGGCATTAAAATATGTTCGTTTAATCCATCCTTATTCCAGTGTCTTAAGATTGCTTTGTCTAAATCTTTTTTCATTGTTTTAAAGAAATTTACTAAACAGTTTCTTTCGTCGTCCCCTTTCCGTAATTTTTATTAACAACTTTTGATCAATTAAACTCGTCATATTTCAAACGGTTAGTTAAATATTATTTTTTTTTTAAAAAAAAGTAGTTAAATTTTTTTTTTTGACAATATGTGGGGAGGGGGATTCGAACCACATACCTTGTGGTTATCAGTACAACTTTATGTCAGTTGAGCTAAGCTCTTGTTGCAAAAAAAAAAATAGTTAAATATTATTTTAAAAATGAACCAGAATTTTATATACATCAAAGTTTTTAATTGTCCTGTGATTTTTTTAAAAAAAGAATTCCAACTTTTAGTATTATTAATTAATATCAAAATAGTGTAGTTCAACATAATCATCAAACTTAAATTTTGTAAATAAAAAATAAAATCAAATGACCCATAAACATGTTAACCATAAATCAACATTTTTTTACCTAATTTATGGAAGCGATTATATCAACTATAGTCTAACTTATAAGTCAAGTAACCATAGATCTTTTTAAAGGTCGGAGTTTGAAATCTTTCTTTCGTTGCTCGCTTGAGCTTGAAGAAACTTAAATTGTTTTGGGTAAAATACCTTTTTGGTCCCTCATGTTTCGAGTATGTTTCTAATAGGTCCCTACGTTTCAAAATCGGACAATCAAGTCCCTACTGTTCTGGAAATGTATCTATTAAGTCCCTCTAGGGCTGACGTGGCAATTTAAAATAATAAAATATTGATTTTTAATTAAAATAATAATATAATAATAATAAAATAATAAAATAATAATAATTATTATTAAAATATAATAATAATAATAATTAATAAATAAAAATAATAATTATTATTAAAAAAATATATTTTTTCTCTCTCCTCGTTCCCCACCCCCTCTCTTCTCCCCACTTCCCACCCTTCTTCTCCCCGCCGCCCCTCATCCCCCACCTCCTCTCTTTTTCTCCCCGCCGGCGACCCCAATAGCCCCACAACCACCATCCCGCCGCCGGCAAAATCAATCGAAAGCATCATCAGCCAAAACGCAACGTCTTCTTCCGTCGTGCTGCCGGAGATCGAACTCACTGGCTCCGCCTCCGTCCACGATTCCGGCGGGTTCAGCTTCTTTTCCTTTTCCTGAAGCCGTTTAAAAACATTGTAATGATGGTGGTGGTGGTGATCGGGTTTGCGAGTCCTCTTCGATCGTCTCCGAGTTGGGTTCTTCGAGGACTCCGTTTTGCTTTTCCGGTCCTGCAGAACCACCGAGCCGACGTTGACGGCGAATGAGAATTCGGGATCTACCACACGAATGCTTCGCTTTGGGTTCTCTCTTAGCTTATAAGACAGACCCTTTTGCCTCTGCTTCGCCTTCCGAAGAAGAGGGGGAGGAGAGGAAGGAAGCCGAGTCGGCGTCTTCACTGAGATGCGCATGCGGCGGCGGTGGGTCCACTGGTTTTTGTGGGAGTGGAAGGTTGATCATATGAGACCTCATATGACCTCCCAAAGCTCTACCATTGGAGAATATAAGCAACACAACCACCATATGGAAGTGGAAGGTTGATCATTGGGGTCGCCGGCGGGGAGAAAAAGAGAGGAGGTGGGGGATGAGGGGCGGCGGGGGGATGAGGGGCGGCGGGGAGAAGAAGGGAGGGAAGTAGGAAGAAGAGAGGGGAGTGGGGAAAGAGGAGAGAGAAAATATTTTTTTAATAATAATAATTATTATTATATTTTAATAATAATAATACTAATTTTATTATTATTATATTATTATTTTAATTAAAAATCAATATTTTATTATTTTAAATTGCCACGTCAGCCCTAGAGGGACTCAATAGACACATTTCCAGAACAGTAAGGACTTGATTGTCCGATTTTGAAACGTAGGGACCTATTAGAAACAGACTCGAAACATGAGGGACCAAAAAGGTATTTTACCCAATTGTTTTTTAGAATGTTACATTGCAAGGGTTTGCAAACAAAAGAAAGAGAAAAATATCATAACTACTAAACTATGTCCATGTTTACAAGTAAAAGAAATTGAGAATAAAATACAATTATTTTATGTTTCAAAAAAAAAAAAAAAAAATACAATTATTTTAACACTTTTACAACATAACATTTATTGAACTAAATACACCAAGATCCTAATTATTGTTAATACGATATATGTTTTACTCTTGAAAGTTTAAATGGGCTAATAATAAACTTGCAATATGTAATACTCCTAAATAGTTAGAATTTTGAAGAGGACAAAAACCAAGAGAGGAAAACCTCTATTTCCTCTCCCAAATGGATAAGAATTTGGTAGAAACTACCACTTTTTTTTTTTTTTTTTTTTCTTAAATTACTCTTTTTTCTCCTCTAAAATTTTTAAAATTCACCGAGTATTATGTCATCAAATAAGCTTATCATTAACCAATTTTAATAATGAACAGTAGCAAAAGACTCAATCAAGAAAGGTTTATTGGAATTCACAATCCGAGCATAATTCATGTGGTAGAGACATATACTCTTAATTAAAATAGGTTAAAAATCACTTTTGGTCCATGAACTTTCATGAAATTAACAATTTAATCACTAAACTTTGATTTATAACGATTTAGTCCTTGTGCTTTCAATTTTTGTAACAATTTAGTCCCTTAATTTTAATAAGTAACAATTTAATCACTGTACTCTCCAATTTGTAATGATTTAGTCCCTATTGTGAAAATTAATATAAAGATTTAATGAAATTTCTTACATAAATAAAAAATAATAAACTAATTTGTAGCCCAATATATTTATAAGCTACAAAGTTTAATCATTAAATAATAAAAATGGACATTTAATTATGATGTTTTTAAGGACAAAGATTAAATTGTTACAAATTTGAAAGTACGGGGACTAAATTGTTACGTATTAAAATTTATAGATTAAATTGTTACAAAATTGAAAATACATGAATTTAAATGGTTACAAATCAAAGTTCAATGATCAAATTGTTACCCTCGTAAAAGTTCGGAACCAAAAGTGATTTTTAACCATGGAAATATCATGAGTTGAAGTCTTTCACCTTGACAGTTGAAACTAGAATTAGAAAAAGATATTTAACAATAATTACAAAAGTTTCTTTTTTGTGGGGCCGGGAGTTCGATTTAATAAACATCCTCCAAATAATGGCAGTGATCTGTAAACAGGACAGCCGCAGATATTTTATATCTCTGCAACTTTTTTCTCTCTCTCTCTCTGTGGCAATGGCTTCCTTCACAGCTGCTTCTGCCACTTTTGCTTCCTCGTGGATTCCAAGGCTGACAACTTCTTCCAAAATCTCCAAATTCAATTCTTCTTCATCCCATTCGATTCCACCGAGTTTTCGAGTGGTTTGTTCTAGTGGGTCTCACCAGCACAACGCTCCCAAGGATTTCCACTTCCTTCTCCACGATGCCATGGATTCTTCTGGAATTGACTCCTCCTATGCTAAGGTAATTCTTCTGTCTTCTCTTCTGTTTTGATTCTCATCGTTCTGCTAATTCTTTTTGGGCTTCCATGGAGATTTTTTAGCTACCCACCTCATTTAGTCGGTGCTTAAGTTTAAGAAGTTCTATTAGTTCTGCATTCTGTCCGGTAAAAGCTTTTGCAGAAATGGGATGTGCTTGTTTTCTTGTTGTTTGGGATCGTTTTGAACCTTCTCTGTTTTTCAATTTCTTTACGATCATGTTCTCATTTCCGTGTTATGAACTATTAATTGATTGTGAGTGATTCCTATTTTAGAAAATTGTGAATGGGGTGATTAACATTAAAACAAGTTTTTTTTTTTTCTTTTTTTTTTTTTTGCGCAATTACTTTGGGGATCAAATTGGAAACGTGAATTTTAAGACCAAAACTATAGTTTGGTTCCGGTTAATTAAGAGTTATTTTCCTTAGCTCTTTTGGTTCTTATTAGGTGTATTGTCGATTCAAGCTATTGATCATTGATTAGCTATAAGCATTTGAACTACTTCTTGTATTTTATCCTTCTTCATGAGCTGGAACATTTTAATTCTATTTTGTTACATTTCTTGACTGTACATGAAAAATTCTTGAACAATAAAAGTTTACGTTGTATTTAATATTAATTTCCATGTTTTTATCTGAAGTTATTTTGCTTGCACAGTTTGATATTTATGCTCTGAGTTCATGCTTTGAGAGTCCCTGGTTAGCATGATCATCAAAAGTCAAAGAAAAAATTGGGTTTCAAATAAATTTTTTACTCCTTTTCAGTTCAACAATATGTGAGCTATATGTTCAGGTCAGCCAAATAAATCTTATTCTGATGGTCAATGATTATGCAGGAGGCTAGGAAGGGTTTCTTGACTCAGATTCAATATTTATCTAATATAGAGAGGGAAACAAGTATTAGCATTAATAGGCGTGTTGATTTGGCGAAAGCTGCTCTTTATATTGCAGCAGAGGATGATTCCTTGGTATCTCATTCATCTGTTCCTCTTCCCATTGATGCATATATTCATAGGTTAAGTGACCTATGCATGGGCTATTGTACTCACTACAAATCTTCATTCAATGTATCACCAGAAAGTTTTTTGGAGAGTATAGAGAGGTACATGTACGTCATGAAGGTATGATTTTTAAATATGAAAAACGTTTACATTTTTTGTAAAGAATTATAATAAGTTGGTTTACTGTTGAATTCTGTATGCATCCCACTGCTTTTCCCCTTTCTGCTCTTGACATATTTCACATTGTAGGGTTTCAGAAGAACCAATTCTAAAGCTCAATCAGAACCACGAGCTCTATATCTTCACACAGTAAAAGATTCTGCCCTCTATTTTCTAGTTTGAGTTTTTGTTCTGATTTTTTAATGGACTTGAAATATTCTTTGCAATATTTTGTTTCATGTTGACAGGTCTTGACCCATCGTACAGGCTCAGCTGCACTACTTTCACTCATATACTCCGAGATCCTGAAAATGCTTCGTTTATGGAGCCTTCTGGATTTTGATGTAGAAATATATCATCCTCATGACGATTATAGCCTTCCCACGGGCTATCATAAGCTGAAAAGCAAGGAATCTGATCAACCACACATAATAACAACACAAAGTCTCCTGGTGGAGGTAATATTTACTCTTGGTCCTATCAAATATAGGGGAAAAAAAGTCTCCAGTTAGCTTTAAGATCATTGAGGCTATAACAAGAGAAGAGTAAAATTTATGCCAAGTGAGAGCTAATATAAAAGTAGAGTCTGAGACTATAAAAAGTTTTCAAGGAGTTGTTGAAGATGCAGTTATTTCTTTCTAACCATGTCAACCAAAAAACGACTCTAACTATTTGAAGCCATCTTCAAAAGTTGGTATTCAAAATGGATTTTTTTTTTTTTTAATATCTTAATCATTTACTTTTTTATGCTTTTTTATCTTTTCTTTTACTTTTTCCATTTTTCCATCAGGGATTTGTACTTTTGAGTATTAGTCTCTTTTCAATACTCCAATTAAATTCTCTCTTGTTTAAAAAAAAAGTTAGGAGGGATTATAGTTGATAGCAATAGCCAAACTTTTGAATTTGTAAATCTTAAGACCAAAAATGATTTTGAAGACAGAAAAGGAATCTTCCCAACCCAAATAGGTAAAGATTGTATCATCAGTAAATTGAACAAGCAAAAGATGCTCTCCCTTCCCATCTAGAACCCCTCAAGGACACCTTTATCCACTCGGCCAAAACTAACCTACTAAGTATTAGATAAACATGGAGTTCTATCTTAAAACCAATTGGCAAAGGTTGTGAGATCTCCTTATTTTGGTAGTTGTGACTCTATCTCTAGGCTTCCAATTAACAAGAAAAGAGTACCTGACCTTCCTAACACAGTTCCACCTCCAATATCTCTACTTCCAATTGGAAACCTTCTTCTTAAGGCTTTTTGTTAATCTCCTGAGGATATATGGTCTCTTGTTAGATTTAATGCTTCTCTTCGAATAGTTGTTATTAAGACTTTTTTGTAATTATCCTTTTGGCCTTAAACAAAACCAAATTTGTTCTTGACCGTCAATCCAATTGTCATTGCTTGACTCCACTAAGTATAGTTGGTCTCTGTTAACAAATTCGAGACGAGAACAGTAATTGTGCTGTTAGAATGGTGAAGAAAGTAAGGATCGGAAAACAGATGAAGAACAGACTGATTTGATGAAGAAGCAACAGTCTGAGTGACGGGATTGGCCACAGGATTAGTCACCGGATTAGCGGTATTATGAGTCATGATGAAAATGGGCAAGAAGAAGCTCTCAAGGAAGAATAATGGTGAAAAAATCTGATACCATATTAGACAACCAAGAGAGTAAATAATACTTGCCTTGATTTATCATGTATTGATAAAGGCATATAAATAGCCATTCAATACAAGAGTTAGTTGATTAACGGACTAACTAAATGCTTAACAAACTATAACAATATTATATCTCAATATTTTTCTAATTGAGCCCTTATTCATATAGCTAGTTTAGGGTTTTAAGCGTTGCTTTTGGTTGGGCTGTTTTTTTGTATGATCTGTATTCGTTCTTAAAAGCAAGTTTTTTTTTTTTTTTTTTGGTGGTCTAGACAAGTCTGATTTACTCTCTGTTTGTGTACGAATGCAGATTTTAAGCAATTTAAAGGAATCTTTTTGGCCATTTCAACAAAATCAATCCAGAAGTTTATTCTTAAGGGCTGCTGATGTTGCTAACTGTAGTGATAGATCAAATGCAATTGAGGAAAGGTATTTCGACTATTTTAATCTGCAGCATAGGCCTACTTTGGGAGAAGTAATATATGCTTCCATCCCATTGCCTTGCACACCAAATACACCATGCAAATACTCTTTACGTCTCTTACCCCTTCCCTTTCTAACTATTGCTTGTAGATATGTGCATTAATATCTATGTTTTTTGCCTTTTCACCTTTTTCAGTGGCTTTCAGCTTGCGTCTGCAAAGGCTGCTCAACACAGGCTAGAACGTGGAGTTTGGACCAGTGTGCGTTATGGAGATATGAGGCGGGCATTATCTGGTATGCTACACTTCTTTCTCTTTGAGTTTGTATACTGCAGTCTATTTAATATTTATCAATAACCTCCACCCGGCCCAAAGGCCTCCTGAATACTTAGATTTCCTCTTACTTTTGATTAAGAATGTAAAATTTGGGCCTATCACAATTACTTGGTTATCCAAAGGACCAGAATATGCAAACTGATGTAGTATTTAAGGCTTGCTAGCGTATTTAATGGACATGCAAGCTTCTTTTTATTGGAGAAATTCAAACAAGGGAAAAACAAGGAAATGGTGATGATAAATGGACGCCGGCTTTGTTTTTATCTTCTAACAAAATTGGTTTCTGGCTTTTTTAAAGAATAGAACTACTTATTAGATCCCAAATAAACCTTACCAATCTAAACTTTGGTCTATTGGCTCTCAGTGCAAGCCTCATTCTGAACCCAATTATATCTCAAACTTCGCTCATGGATTTCTACAAGCTCAAACAGTTCTTTCTTCTCTTTTTAATTTTCTCTCATCCACATTAACACCAAAATATTCCTGTCCTCCCTTAAGAAAAAGAGTTCAGTTACTTCTACTTTTACTTGATCTTGATCTGTAAGCTTATTGTTTTTCTTGCAGCATGTGAACGGCTTATCCTCCTTGATGTTGATTCGAAGGAATTGAGAGACTATAGCATCCTTCTCTACCATTGTGGCTTTTATGAGCAATCTCTGGAGTATTTGAAGTTGTATCAGGAAACAAAGGTACGTTCTATCCATGTAAACTGAAAAGAAACCAAAAGAAAAAGGCTACATTCTATCTCTTGAAACTTAGAAACTGGCCAACCTTCAGTGAACTGATCACATTAGCCAACCACTGCAGACTTCATCAAGTCCAACCGACACGTTAAGTTGCCAGGAGGAAGAAGCTGTGGAAAATTTGATGAAACGCCTTGCCCTTATTATGATGGAAGATGGTTGGAGCAGACCCTCTTATGCTCGAAATTTCATCGGTAGGAACTCCGAACCATGGTAATCAATGCATCATGTACATTATGTTATACCTGGTCGACTAAACCTCGGTAACGAGATGGATGGTGACTGTCAAAAGTGATTCATCATATAGAATAGATAACTGAGTATGGATGGTGACTGTCAAAAGTGATTCATCATATAGAATAGATAACTGAGTATGGATGGTGACTGTCAAAAGTGATTCATCATATAGAATAGATAACTGAGTACAGCTTGTATGGATATAATAAACAAGGATGGGAATCATAACCTCAGATGCTGAAAGCTTTAATTTGGCATTTGAGAGAATTTGGTCCATACTATACCATTAAATATACATGTATAAACGTTCATGTAAATACATGTTTAGTAAAGTGTTTTCCCCCCTTCTGTTTCATTGTTTTTCTCTTTATATTTATTTTAATTGGTTCTGAAGAGTCATCAAAGGTATGGAAGGTAAAATTGATAATATATCAATCCGAACGTAGTTGAGTCTATAGCATTTTGTAAGATTGAAAGTTCAATCCCTCACTCTACATTTGTTGAACTAGAAATAAAGATGGTATGTCAGCACGGTTCTTAGGATTTAATACCAACAAAATTGTGCTTATCTGTGGCGTTTTATTGAATTGGAACAACAAGATAACAGAAGACCTTATTTGTCAGGAGGTGGGGGCATGGAGTGAGCCAGTGAGGGGAGGAGTTTTTTTTTTTTTTTTTTTTTTTTTTTTTTTTTTTTTTTTGAAAAAAAAAATTCATTTTTTATTTTATTTTACCGACTTTTAAAACCTATTTCTCAAAACTCAGGAATTAAAATGGTACATTTTGAGACTTAAAGGACCAAATGGATCTAATCCTAAAAACTCATGAACCAAAAAAGTAATTTTTCCTAAAAAAAAAATGAGGATAATGTTAGTAAATAAGGCGATTAAAAAAATAACAAAAATGTTCTCGAATGGATTCAAAATGTGAAAGAAGTCATAGTTGTCGTTTTCTCCTACAACATGGGAAGTAGAGAGATTCAAACATTTAACTTCTTGGTTGAGGATATATGTCTAACTAGTTAAGTTCTACTCAAGTTGACGAGGTCATAGGTTTTCTTAGTATACTATTATTTTAGTTATTTATTTATTTTTATTTTAGTAAACATAGGAGACTTTAGTGAGCTCAACAAGTTCCCTAATGCCGATCACATATGGATCAACTAGAGGGTCAAGATCTTAAAGTTAGAGTACAAACAAGAGGAAATAGAAGAAACATACATATATATGCATTGTGAGAGAGAGAGAGTATTAGGTCAAGAAAGCAAAGACAATGTTTTCTCCAGGGACTGCCACTTGAAAGAAAAATGAGTTGAAAAGAATGGTTTCTTCATTATATATATTAATTTTTATCCTTCGTATACAAATTTACAAATTGCAAGTAGGATTTTTCTGTCTGTAGCTTTAATCTACAACTTAAACTAGAACAATTAATACTTTATATGACTATAGTTTTAAAAAAAGAATGTATCAAACTTGGTTGAAAGAAAAAAACAGTCTAATTGCCAAGCTCATCTGGCAGTGTAGAGCCAAAGATAATCCTCTGCTGGACGAGCAATCCCATTGCCATAGGACTCGAAGTGAACACCGAACAGGCTGTCGTCTGCGGGAAGTCGAAGAATATGGCCAAACAAAATGCCTTGCTCTCAAGTGTCTTCTACAAAAACTTTGAAGACAAAATCACGAAACCGTTTCGAGTATTGCTTTGGATCAACAGCAGAGATCGATGTCGGATCATATTGCATTGATTTGTATGCATGCTCAAGCTTCTTGCTGATATCATAGTCTTGTAGAATATCAATTATACCAAAGAAAATTACAACATCATATAGTTCTCCTGTGGGTTCTCCAATCAGCTGACCTTCCACATCACTTTTTCTTATGGTCTTTTCAGCCTTTGCTTCCATGTTGATGCCCAAACTAGTGGAAGCCCACCTGTATAATCATGCAGTACGAACAAAAACTTCATGAGACATGATTAGACACTTCTTGGGCTTATGTTCAAGAACAATTGTTCATGAGGTAAAATGGATTTCTATCAACTAATTTCCAGATATGTTACGATTCTGACGATTTTTCATACCTTGAAGAGTCCATTCTAGTTAAGCATGAATGTGCTTCACCATCATGTGTACCATTTCCTGCAAAAATGAGTCCAAAAGAGAGATATTTGCATAACCATTATGTGATAATGAATGACTTGAGCTATGGAAAGACAAGTAACTGTAAGATTAAAACTAACCAGTGGGAGTACAACTTCCAGAATGATGACCGTTAGGCATGCCCGGTTCCTTCTGCAAAGCTTCTCGAAAGTGAAGACCGACCAACATACTATAATCCATAATTCTCTCCTGTTCAAGAAAGTCGCAATCCTTGTCGACCTGCCTGCATAAATGTAATTTCCAACTTATAATTGGGGGAGAAAAGCAAGGAAGTTTGACATTGATGCCTATTGGAAGAACCCCAAGCTTACAAGTACTTATGAAACTAGAACCCAAAAGAATTCAAGAAAATGAGACATTAGACTTTTTTACTCATTTTAACTTTTTGACCCATTATAAACGAAATGACAACTCGTTCAATGTCAATTGCAACAATTTCCAAACAAAGTAGATCTTAAAGTAAAGCACATCCCAAAACAGAGTTTCCAAGCGACTGATAAAGGATCTCGAGCCAATTCGAGAACATGGGGCTGTGACTCATTACTGATCAAATAGCCCCTAATACAACATAACTCCACATACAATAGGGGCCATCACTTTTCGAGAAGATTTTCTCTCCCCTACAGTTCCTTGAACAAAAATATGTAACTTCCTCAATTCCCAACTTCACATAACCATGTATAATATCTCTCTTGTAACTACATTTTTTCTTTTCAAACAAGAAACGAAACTAAAGCCATAAGCCCATAACTAATTTGGACTCCAAAAACTAACGGGAATTACAGTTTAGATAATCTGTTGGTACCGATTGTTTTCGAGCATAGTAGTGCAAAAATAAAATAAAAGATGAAGAAAATAGTGAGTTTTAGTTAATAGACATACCTTCTACAACAAATAAATTTTCACTATGTGTAAAATCCTATTGAAGCTTACTATTTTTTATCACTGTGAAGAAATCTCACTAAACCATTCCACATGTTAGACATTCTGTGGAATAATCAAGAGCAAGATGCAAGTAGGTTGGTCAAGTTGACTTGAGAACAATTTCTCTAGATGAGTTTGAAGCAAATTAATTGATTGATTTTAAAATTCTCCTTGGTCTTCCAAGATGGAACATCACAAACTTCACGAATTTAATTACATCCTAGCCAGACAAAAATATTATGTGATAGAGCCAACAGGTTCAGAGAGAGAATAGCAACTTGCAACCATGCCATTCTGTGCAGCCACACATAATAAGAAATATTGAATAAAAGATTGCAGAAAAATATGCTGAATGAAGAGCTAGGACAAAGTGGTTTACCTGCAAAATTCGTCAAACCAAATTTTTTGCAACCGGAATACATAATTTAAATCGAGATCTTTAAGGGTTGTTGTTGCATCAATTTCTGACTCTGGCTTGTCAGTTGTACGACCAAGGGAAGAACCTTTCAAGTCAAATCGCCTGTGAATTGCATGCTCCGAACAAAACAGATTCCCCATGATGACAAATCGTACCTGTAATTGTGAGACTGTCAATTGAAAGAAACTTTTAGCTTCAAATTGATGTTATAATATTTCCCTCATTACCTTTTTCTGGGTAGTGCCCGTTAATTTCACACAATGAAGACCATAGAATTTGGTAACCAGAGTGTTTTTGAAGTCTTGAACGTGCTTGTAGTAGGCTGGCAGCATCCGTATGAGAACCTGCAATTTATGATGAGTGTTATTGGCATATTATAGAAAAGAGATTGATTTAGTACAACTTTTAATTCAAGAGACAAGTAACATGCACAACATAATATGTCTTATTCACATTTTGCGCCCACAACTATGTCAGTGGAAGCAGCAAGCAGCAAGCAGCAGCATCAAACTAAATTTGAAAAAGAAAATATGAAAAAGGAAAGAAAAAGGAAGATGAGGAATAGAATAGAGAAGAGAAACTAGATTGTGGTCTTCTCACAGGATTCGACATTAAATTTGAGGTGCAGAAGAAGCAAGGAATTTGAAGCAACAATGAAAAAGAAAACTCACTTTTACTTCAGCCTTCCTCATGGTTTTTATCATGTAGCGGTCATCATGGGTTAAGTAAAAGAAGCTTCCACTTTTTCCAGGGGAGGAAAGTTCCCGTAGGGCATCATTCCCACATATCGATAACATGTAATCCGCTGGATCCACGTTGAACAACTTCCTTAGAGTCCTAAATATGGATATAATGATCCGTGAGGCTCTGCACTATTTCATTCCATTTGTAATAGTGAAGTGGAACATGTATGTATGTTTTCTACAAAGAAAAGTTCTTTGATCAATATAGGAGTTTTGAGCATTGTTCTTCAATTTTGCTACCAATGATGGCAACCTGAGACATCGTAGGTTATCAAAAACTTGTGTTGGCATATATAGTTGAGTGAGAAGATAATAATCTTCTATCTTGAAAACTACAGGCCTACAGCTATAGAAGTTACATAAAACCATTGCCTAGATAACTTGCCCACATTACAAATGATCATTGTAAAGAAATACAACAGTGACATTTAGCAGGAAAATCCATGTTACTATTTAATGGCTGACCTGAATACTACAGGACAGTAATCCTTCCATCTGAAGTCACAGGATTGATGAGGTGGAGTGTACTTAGATCCTTCTGGTGGAAATTTTGTCCATATCTTTTCCTTTGGATCAAATGCTGAAGCTTTCAAGTCAAATGAAGAGGCAGGAGCAGGCCTTCCAACAGAATGTCTGTCCAGAAATAAGAAAATATGGGACTGGGACACAAATAAAATCTCATAAAGTTGCAATCAATACTGAAACTTCTCACCAAATTTTATCAACGGTTTCATTACTTCACTTTGGAGGAAAACAAAGAGTTCCAAAGTTGTCAAGTCAATTTGGTAGTTGAAAAGTTTCAATAGAAGCTTGGTAAGAGAAGAAAATTTTATAATTTCCTATTCAATTATCAAGTTTTTACAAACTTCAAAACTTGGAAACCACTTGGAGTGAGTTAACGTTTCCTGTCAAATCATATTTCAAACTGGTTGCTTGGAGAAAACCATAGAGCCATTTAGAAGGTAACCAGTTCGAAATTTAAGCTCTAAGATGCATATGGCAATAATACATATCACTAAAAATGATCATTCTCAAGGTTGCAAAAACTACTCTTACAAGCATTATTATAAAACTGCACTTGGGGAAACATTGTTGCAATCCAAAGCAAGGATCAAAATGGGAGTGAAAACTGGAAACCAAAAGAGGAAAAGAAAAAGAAAAGGAAATGAAATGAAATATAGAACCAAAGTGAAGTTAATCCCATTTTATACCTGATCCCCAACTGCAGATTTAGCATAAGCTCATAGTTCTTATGACCTTTAGATATTGTCACACCCTGTCCCTTCAATTGGGCTCTCATCTGCTGTTGTCCATTTCCTTTAGCTTCTGGCTCTTGAACATGAGCATCCATGGATCCTTCCACTCCATTTCTTACACTCCCATCCTTAGTTCCATCAACATCAGATTCTACACTATGGTTATCTATTGAGTCTCTCTGCAAGGCCTCCTCTTCAGATCCAGCCTGGTTTACCACTTTCTCAGAAGGAAATATTGAAATCTTTTCACTTGGATATATCTTGCAATCCTTCAAGTCTACATCAAACACCTCCTGAGGATCCCAATCCAAATTGTCATCGGTAGACCCAGATGGATAATAAGTTCCTGAATGTTCTTTAGGATTCTTACTCCAAATCCCAACATAAAAGCTCCCATCAGACCATCTGAATGTCCCATTTCCTTTTGGAAACCCATCTTCCCAATACCCATCATAACGCTTCCCATTGCTCCAAATCATCGTCCCATTGCCATTGATCTTCCCATTTCTCCATTTCCCAATGTAATGATTCCCATTCCGCCATTGATACCGGCCATGTCCATTCTGCACACCGCGACGCCATTCACCATCATAGTAATCGCCATTAGCAAAGCTCTTAATCCCTTGTCCATGCTTCAAATTCATAACCCAAATGCCTCTATACGTATCCCCTGAACTACCCGTGTAAGTGCCTTTGCCGTCCATAAAACCAGCCTTGAAATCGCCCTCATAGGTTGCACCGGACGGCCAGCTGAACTTTCCGGTGCCCGTCGGCTTCCCTTTACTCCATTCGCCGACGTACATACACCCATCTGTCCACAAGTACTTTCCATGGCCATCGGGAAGGTCCTTGATCCACTGGCCCGCATAGAAGTCGCCATTGGGGAGGATCTTCTCGGCGTGGTACATTTCAGCGATGGGGCCTGGTTCATCGTCCGTTGGCGCCACAGACATTGTTGTGAAAATGCTTTTCGTCTTCTTCTTTACAAGGTGTGATTTTCGAAACGTAAATTCCCAGGCCCTCACAATGCAACCCAGTTCTTTGCTCATTCTTCTCCCTCCTTCTCTATTTCATTCCCTCCACCACATTCTTCCTGCATATTCATTCACAGATTTGATGTTAACAACAAAAACCCAATAATCAAAATCAATCTCAGAGGCCTCCCCTGTTTTTCTTTTCTCTCTGTTTCTCCTTCAATGTCTTCAAAAACAGAGAAATCACTTGTTTTGAAACCGACCCAGAAAGTTAAAAACGAAAGAAAACTTCATGAATTTTTTTAATCCTTGTTTCGGGTGTTTCAGATTCCGAAAATGGGAGGATGTTTTTGGATTGGCATGGAAAAACAAAAGTTGCAGTTGCTACCAATTTCCCTGACTTTTTTTTTTTTTTTTTTTTTTTCCCTCTCTTTCTTTCTCTTTCTTCTCTCTCCTCTCTCTGTGTTGGTTGGGTTTGAACGTAGAGGTTCCACACTTTTTACTCTGATTCCGTACTTTGCTCCTAAAACTGCTAACAGACCAGACAATTAATGGGAGAAAGAAGAATGTTGATGATGCAATTCTATGCCATTTTTAGTCTCTCTTTCTTTCTTTCTTTTTCCTTTCTTTCAAAATCATATTAAATTAATCCCGCTTTCTTTATCTTATCTTACTATCTTACTTCTTACTATATATAAAAGGTGCTTAAGGAGGAGAATCTTTGCTTTCCTTTTTTGCCCTTATAATTTTAATAAATGTCCATTTTGCCCTTCTATATTTGTTAAAGAGACACAACTCTTTGAGTTAAAGTGTCATTCAATCTTTGCTAATGAGATGTGACTGTTCAAGCAGAGTTTTTTTTTTTTTTTTTTTTTTTTTTTTTTTTTTTTTTTTTTGAGTACATCAACATTTGGAGGTAGGGGATTCGAACCTCTGACCTCATGGTCAAAGTTATATGTCACTATGTTCAAGCAGAGTTAGTTACACATCAGATGCATCCATTCAAGAATTAAAATTAAAAATATATCTTACCATAAAAAGGGGTCATTAGTCATGTCTTTCCAAAAAGCATATTAACTTTTGAGTTTTCTACATATTTTTTTACTCTAATTTCATCACTATTTTGATCTGTATAGATTTTTTTGTATCAAAATCTATATAAAACAAACAAAAAAAAAAATGCATAAAACACCAATAAAATATAGCGATTGTTACCATTGTTATCCTAAATTTTAATAAACCTTTTTTTGGTATCAATATATTAATGGTCTAATTATTATGCAATTACTTTTTTTCTTTTTTCTTTTTTCTTAAATTTATAACTTTTTCCTTGCAATCTTTGTACCATTCCTTTAAAGTACTATGTAATTTATATTTACCTGTTTGGAGAAAGTTCTTCAAGAAAATGTATAAGAGCTATGTTTAAATTGTCGAAGTAGTAATGGGGAAACACATTTTGATATCATGATTTCCATTAATTAAGTTCACCTAATGGCACAAAATGATATCCATTCAAGTTCGAAAGGAAACAAATTTCCTGTTGTGCGATGACGTTAAACAAAACACAAGGACAAATTATTCTGAATATTAGAAAATATATTTCTAAATATGTAATTTCACATTAACAACTTTTTTCAACGTCAATACAAAAATTCTTATCAAATCACTTGAAGATCAAAATTTTTCATCCAAACATACAAAAAAATGTTATTTTCAAAGAGGTTATACTTTATTAAATACTTTAGTTTTTTTTTTTTTAAAAAAAATCAACTTATATAATTTTTATGAAATATATTTCTTTCTTTTTTCTTTTTCTCCAGAATACAATCTTGAAGCCCACCGATGAATTATCCATGAGATAATAAACTATCTTTACGATGTCACTTTTTATATTTTATCAAATTTAGTTTACAACTATTATATGTATTTTAATTTTAATTATATATCTTTTATTATTTTTTCTACCTCTTACATTATAGTTTAATGTCAAATATTTACTATTTGAACTAGATGAAAAATATATTTATTCAAAAGTTAACTTTCACCGTAAAAAATATATTCCAAAGATTTCAAACCACGTGCAAAATATTTCATATTTATTATTGTAAATGAACATAGAATAATATAATATATAGTTTTAGACTTCTAGGCACCATTTTTTTTTTAAATTTTCAATCTAAAAAGTGAAATTTAACGTGCATCGCACGTGTTTTTAAACTAGTTACTATAAAATTGGTTTAAATTCTTTACAAAACGTTTGGTTTAAATTCTCGTTTCGACCTTAACTTTTGATAATGCTTCTTTTTTAGTCTTTTTAATTTCCAAAATATTACTATAGTTTTTAAAAAGATTTGAATACATTTTCACATTAACACGTTACCTTCATCTCATGTTACTAATTTGATAAAAGCATAATAAAGGTAAGAATTAAAATGGTTAATTTTTAGTATTTCAAAAAAAAAAAAATGGTTAATTTTTAGAAGTTTATTTCGAGAACTGAAATAAATATTTTGAAAGTGTGGGACCTGTTATAGGTAATTTTGGACCACACTGACGAACAAGGAGCTGACGAGGACAATCGGACAAAGGTAGGACCAGAAAACCGACCCAGAGGAAGACCGGACCTTGGCCCGACCCATATGGTCGGCCTCGGCAAAAGGCCGAGGCCGACTATTCGGCCCGCTTGAGCGGGTCGGGCTCGGTCACCTCCTTTTGGCCCCTGATGCCCCGGATCGCCCCGGTTTCGCCTGGTTCGTCCCAAAACACCTCCGAATTCCTAAAAACCCTAGAAGGAGAAACAGGTATAAAAACCTATCTTCATCACTGAAGAAGGGTTCGAAAAACTTTACTCTCGACTTCTCCTTTTACTTTCTAGCGCCTCCTCTGTTTTCTAACTTAGGCATTGGAGGTGGTGTGGCCTACACCACACCGGTGTGCAGCGGTTTTTGCTGGTTTTGCAGGTCACGTCTTTCCCATCTTCTACAAATTCACTGTTGATGTCACGTGAAGGTCAGGTGAGTCCTCTGTCCGGATTTTGGCATCAACAGGACCAAAACAGAATAATCTTGAAAGTTTAGGGACTAAGATGAAATTTAAACTTAAAATTTTTGAAACTTGAATTTTTAATCTAAAAGGATGTATCTTAAAATCCTTGATTTAGTAAAAATTATAATTAAGATGCAAATTTTATAAGAAATCATGGCAAAAACGTTTGTTTCCATATCTTCTCGTGTGGGTAAACTATGACTTTGGTTTTTAAACTTTTAAAATTTATCCATTCCGTCCTTATAAAGTTTTTTAGTAAATACATAAATTTTTATGACAATGTCTCTGAATATCTATTAAACATAACAGGGTTGTGTTATATACACCATCAACCAAGCACATAAATGTTAAATCCAAGGGTTGTGTTATATACACCATCAACCAAGCACATAAATGTTAAATCAATGGATTTAACATGAGGTGTCTATTAAACATAAGATTGAATGTTCAGAGACATATTAGAAACTTTTAATACAAGCAACAATGAATATTCACCGACGTTAAAAATTAAATTTTCTAAAGTACTACAGAGGGACTAAATAGATACAACTTTGCAAATTCATATTATATCAAATACGAACAAAGATATTCGATTTCATAGGTCGTTGATTATGATCGCATAGATAAATGTGTTAGAAATTACTTTGGTATAGTTGGAAGAATATGATGATGATGAGGTAGCCTAGAGCTGAAACAAAGTGGTGATGGAGTGAGTTGTCGAAGGTGCACACAAGAGATGGTGGTTATGGGGTGGACAATGTCTGCATGCCTCTCACATGGGGATTTCTTTTTCTTGCATTCAGCAAGCATTTAAGGATGAAAAGATCCATTTGAGATTGTCTACTCATTTCCAATCATTAAAACTTTCAATTTTTGATGTGATAGATGTTACCTGAAAAAGTGAATTTGAAATGACTTTTTTTTCTTCGAGAATATTACATTATTGCAAACGTCAAAGAGAATATTTGAATTTACCGGCTATGAAGATACGCAATAGCTTAGATTGCTGGAGTTTTGCGATGATTTTTCAAAAGTAGTGTTTTTGGACATAACATCCCCTCTTCTGATGGTCTAAAATGAAATGTCTGAATTTTAATTATATACCAACTACCTGATAGACTTGTTAGAGAATATACATTGATAGTCAAAGGGAGTTTTGGAAGGGAGAATCAATTTCATAGCGTGTGTGGTCATTAGGGACTCATTGTTTTTGTCCCTATAAATGAAAATGTTGTCTTCATTTCCAACCCTTCATCTAAGCCCTTCTTTTAGTGGTTATATTCCCAAACATTAACGTCTTCGTATGATTATTAAACACGAGCATCTATAAAGGTGCTTCTTTGAATATCTTCCTTGAAGGGTTTTAGCAAGCAAAGAAGACAAGTCTTTAAATAACTTATCTTCGTTCATTCCTCTTTTGTTAAAAGAGATTGGTTAAAGAGTTTTAAGATCTCTAAACTTTATTTCTCCATAACATTTTAGGAGTGTACATGATTTGCCAATTTACCCAACGTATTGAGTATGTTAAAGTTTTTAAAAATGTTTTTAGGGTTTTTTTTTTTTAAAAAAAATCCTAAGTAGTATAACTTGCACTTTTGAATTCTAATGTTAGTTTGGCAACCCTCTAAATTCATTAGAGACTATTTAATAGACTCAAAGTGATGACTATCTTTCACTAAGTATGGGTTAATAGGGAGAAACTTAATTAACTCTTAATGAGATTGTGTCATTCCATATGCATCATTCAAGGATTTTGGGTAGCCAGCTAGATCCACTTTTTAGTGGCTAATACTCACTTTATTGGTTGAACTTGCTATTTTTGGTAAAAATGACAATCAATCACATGTAGTTCCTTTCACCATTAAAGTTATATTCTTTAAAGCACTTTTGATTAAAGTTATATTGATTAGAAATATGATTGTAAAATTATGATTTTTTTTTTATTATTATTAACTCAACTTTTAATAGTCTCAACATTGATTTCATCGTGTCATAATATATATTATAGTACTAACAAAATTTTTTTTAGTATGTGTATTTGAGTTTGAGTTGATATAGAGAGATCTATAGTATTTCTTAATTATGTCTATATAGAAAGTAAATAGATACAATTTCTTCAATGCTTTCTAAAAAAAAAAAAAAAAAAATAAACTTCATCAATACAAATTCACTCATTAAAGAAATTTTTCGGGGTTAATTGGAAAAAAAATACAGTTAAAAAAAAAAATTGGCAAAAACATGGTCTTTTGAAAAAAATTGGGAAAACCAGGCACTTTTTTTGTCCTTATTTGAATCCGTGTGTTGAAGCCACGGATTCAAGGGTTGACTGGTCAAATTCGAACAGTCAGCCCTTGAATCCGTGGCTTCAACCCACGGATTCAACTTTTTAGGTTTTTTTTTTTTTTTTTCTTTTTTTTTTTAAATTTCAGATTTCTTTTTTTTTTTTTAAATTTTATTCTGTTTTTTTTAAAGAAAATTCTTTCATTCCTTCCTGGTTTTTTCTTTTTTACAAATTTTGAAAATTGATTTTTATTTTAATATTTTGTTTTTTTTTGTTTTTTAATGTTTTTATTCTATAAATCAAATTATTGGAATATTATAATTGATAACATAATTATAATTGGAAAATTATCCTTCTAAATTTACAACATTATTGATACATTTTCAATCACTTCACATTTCGATTCGTAATTTTTACCAACTACTTTTTTTAAAGAAATTATACTAATAAAAATCGATACATCAAAAATTAGTGGGACAAGAAAAATTGGGATAAATAAGAATAAAATTAGATTTTTTTTTTAATTAAGAAGGCGATAAAATTCCAATGTATTAAATTGAATTCACGAACCTTTCAAACATTAATTGTTTGGTTTTCATATTTACTAATTTTTTTTAATACTTTTATGATTAATTAATCAACTGTTATTAAACTGTATATCTGTTTTGAATACGGCTATGGATGGCTCAACTAACAGAAGTAGACTAAAGATTTTTATTCAAATTAATGAGGAAAAAAAAAACTTGACCCCAACCACTCTATCATTTCGATAACTATTTGGTTTTTAAAAAAATGTGTTTGTTTTCTTCTCATTTCTTTACCATGATAATCTTTATTAAGAAACATATAAATTTATTGTCAAATTCTAAAAAACAAAAAACAAGTTTTTGGAAGCTACTTTCTTTTTAATTTTCAAAATTTGACTTGAATTTTGAAAATATAGTAGATAACGAAACAAAAAAACCTTTATGTAAAAATAGTGTCTATATGCCTAATTTTCAAATTCGAAGAAATGAGAGTGTTTTTATTCTTAGATTTTTTTAAAAAAATATAATTTTTTTTCTTATTTATTCCAATAATTTGATTTATAGGATAAAAACATTAAAAAACAAAAAAAAAAAACTCAAAATATTAAAATAAAAATTAATTTTCAAAATTTGTAAAAAGAAAAAACCAAGAAAGAATGAAGCCAAGAATTTTCTTTTAAAAAAACAGAATGAAATTTAAAAAAGAAAAAAGAAAATTAAATCTGAAATTTAAAAAAAAAAAAAAAAAAAAAAAAAAAAAAAAAACCTAAAAAGTTGAATCCGTGGGTTGAAGCCACGGATTCAAGGGCTGACTGGTCAAATTTGACCAGTCAACCCATGAATCCGTGGCTTCAACCCACGGATTCAAATAAGGACAAAAAAAGTGCCTGGTTTTCCCAATTTTTTTCAAAAGACCATGTTTTTGCCAATTTTTTTTTTAAACTGTATTTTTTTTCCAATTAACCCAAAATTTTCGTATAGGGATTTATGATATCTTATGCGATATAGCCTAGTAGAATGAAATTTCTATTTCTTGTTTTATATGGAATAAAAAACATGAATTGTAATGGTAAGAATTTCGACTTTTTTAATACCAAAAATTGTCAGAAAAGCAAAAAAGAACTTATCTCGACAGAAAAAGCTTCTGTAGAAATTTTTTATTGACATTTATTTATTACTGTCGACGATTCCATCACTTCTGCTAGCGGTTTGTATTTACTGTTGACCAAAGGTAACTTTTGCATATGGTTTTTAAAAATTATCAACAATTTCATTTATCCTGACAACCGTAACGAAGTCAGAAGAAAAGAAAAAAAAAACATTTTGCCTAAGATAATGAATTTGATTTGATCTTCATACTATAGTTTTGACTAGTGGGAGATAGGTATGTAATGTTCATTTCAAGTCACCTTCTATATATTCAATTTATATTGTTAAATGTGTATTTTGGTGGTTTGATTTTAGAAAAGGTATATCCGATACATAAATGAAGATCACAAAAACCTTCCAAATCCTTTATTGTTACATTAGAAAGAAGATCAACCTCACGACGAAAAGAAGATATATATAGCATTTAAGTTAAGATATATTATAGCATTTAAAGTTAAGATATAGTATGTAGTCAAAGGGAGGGACTATTAGAAATTCATTCTAATGGGTCATACATTTCAACATAATGATATCATTAAGCTATTTAACAACTCTTTAAAGTGGTCTATAATTGAGTGGGTCCTTAGATCTTTATTAAGTATGGGCTAATGGGGTTGATACCCCATTCCTTAAGAGTTAATGGGACTCTAGAAAATAATTTATATAAAAGGTGCACGGGGTATGAAGACAATAAACATATTTTTAATCTTTTTAAATTACGAGTTTAGTTGATCATAACTTTTTTTTTTTAGTTGATCATAACTTTTTATACCTATGAATTTTCAACGGTATGCCAAATAAATCATTGACATATTCAGTATTTTTTAAAATTAATAGATCTATTATTAGATATAAAATTGAATTGTGTTTAATAGACATCTGATTTTTTTTTTTTTTAAAAAAATGAATTGAATAAGTTAAGGGGTCTATTAAATAAAAAAATTGAAAGTTCTGGAATCTATTTGACATAAAGTTGAAAGTTTAGGTCTCGTTTGCTAACCATTTGGTTTTTGAAAATTAAGTTTATAAACACTACTTTCATCTATAAGTTTATGTGTTTTCTTATCTACCTTCTTCCCATGTTTTCAAAAACCAAATCAAATTTTGCAAACTAGGTCTTGTTTGATAATCATTTGGTTTTTGAATATTATACTTGTTTCCTCCCAATTTACCTATAATTGTTTTTATCTTTTGTCAAAGAGACATTTGAATTCTTAGCCAAATTTCAAAAACAAAAACAAGTTATTTGAAAACTTTTTTTTTTTAGTTTTCAAAACTTGATGACTTGGTTTTTGTTTTTAGAATTTGGTTAGGAATTCAAGTGTGTCTTTAATAAAAATGAAAATCATGGTAGGAAAATTTAAAGAAAACAAACCTAATTTTCGAAAACCAAAAACTAAATGGTTATCAGACGGGTCATATCTTTCTAAGTTTTCCTTTTTATTAAGACTTAAACTTTTTTATGTTGTGTTTTCAAATAAATTTGGCATCATGTGGATGGCCTTATATTTGGCTTTTTTTTTTTCAAATAACACATGAAAATACAACTAACATCGCTTTTAATATTGTTGAATTCTTAGTAGCTCACATCAGTCTTGCAACCATTTACCATTTTCTTTTACAGCAGTTAAACTTCCCCTTTTACAGCGGATGGTTAAAAGTTAGTTATGCCAGCTGTTTTGTAATTCTCTTTATAAAGGGGGTGTTAGTCCATTCTTCACGGTGTGTAAAAATTGTATGGGCTTTGGGTGTGAGTTGAGAGAAAATTGCTATTGTTGTATCCGGTCTCATCTTCTTCCTCGCTCGATCATTCATGGGCGATTTGGTGTCTGAATGAAAGCTTGATCTCTCTGATTCACAGTGGATGTACACCGCATTGGTAGAACCACTTTAAACTCGGTGTGCTCTTCTCCTTCTCATACTCTTTCTTTTCTTTACTGCACTTCTTGGTTTCTGTTTTGCTCTTTTTGTTAATCCGCTTGAATATTTTCAAATTGTCCGTAATTGTTTTAACAATTGGTATCAGAGCCATTGATAAGAAGGATTCTAGTATTTTCTAAAGCTTAGATTCTCTTTTGTATCGATTTCTTGAAAGAAAAAAAAATTTTCGATACTCTGTTTTTTGAAATCTTGATTGATCGAAACCTAATTTTGAGTAATTTCTTGATCCATTTTTTGTTCTTTGATTGCCAAACATGTCTGCGAGAATTGAATTGGACAAATTCGATGGAAAGGGCGACTTCAGCCTCTGGAAAAAGAAGATGCGGGCTCTTTTGGTTCAACAAAAGGTGGCCAGAGCGTTGGATCCAGGTAAGTACCCTCAATCGATGACTGAAGATGAGAAATCTGAAATGTCTGAGATAGCTTATAGTACAGTAATTCTTCATCTGGCTGATAATGTGTTAAGAAGAGTTACTGATATAGATAATGTTGCTGAATTGTGGACTAAACTTGATGCCCTATATATGTCCAAATCTCTCACAAATAAAATTTACATGAAAGAACGCTTGTTTGGTTTTAAAATGGATCAAGCTAAGGGATTAGAAGAAAATATTGATGAATTTAGTAGAATCTGTATGGATTTAGTTAATTCCGGAGAAAAACTAGATAGTGAGAATCAAGCTGTAATTCTTCTTAATTCTTTGCCTGAAAAGTATAAAGAAATCAGAAGTGCAATCAAGTATGGTAGAGATACTTTGACCTTGGATGTAGTCCTAAATTCATTAAGATCCAAGGAATTAGAATTGAGAACTGATAAGAAGGATACAGAGGTTTTGTATGTTAAAAATAAACCTAACAACGGCCAAAACAATAAAGCTAATAAGCACAAAAGATTTAATCAGAAGGGAAATTCGTCTAATGCCAATGATAAACAAACCTGTAATTACTGTCGTAAAGAGGGGCACCTCAAGTATGATTGTCCTGTTCTTAAAAGAAAAGGAAA
Organism: Luffa aegyptiaca; assembly: GCA_017139565.1. Taxonomy (NCBI): domain Eukaryota; kingdom Viridiplantae; phylum Streptophyta; class Magnoliopsida; order Cucurbitales; family Cucurbitaceae; genus Luffa; species Luffa aegyptiaca. Next base: position 15,576,320 of record CM029403.1, read on the forward strand.
ACTGCCAGTTAGGAAAGAACAACCAAATAAAAATTCTGCAAATGTCCTGGAGGGGTATGAGTCAGCCGAAGTTCTTATGGTCAGTGATTTTGAAATAAAAAAAGAGTGGATTATGGATTCGGGTTGTACTTTTCACATGACTCCAAATAAACAATTTTTTGTTGAATTAGAAGAATTTGATGGAGGGAAGGTAGTCATGGGAAATAACCAACAGTGTGATATAAAGGGAATAGGATCAGTTAAATTGAAAATTCATGATGGTTCCTTCAAACTGTTGTCAGCCGTTAGATTTGTACCTGGACTAAAACGTAATTTGATATCACTTGGGACTTTAGATAAGGCTGGTTTTACATACAAATCTGAAAAAGGCACCATTATTGTCTATAAAGATTCTTTAGTTAAACTAAAAGGAATCTTAAAAGGTGGCCTATATGTATTGGCAGGGGAGACAGTAACAGGGGAAATTAATCATGTTGCTAAGGAAGATAATTCAAAACACACCCAACTTTGGCACAAAAGACTTGCACATTTAAGTCAGCGGGGCATTGAATCACTTTACAAACAGGGACTAATTGGTGATAAGAAGCTTTCAAATTTGAAGTTTTGTGAACATTGTGTAATTGGTAAAGCTTCTAGATCTAGTTTCACACATTCATCTCATAAACCTTTGGAAAAACTAGATTATATCCATTCGGATTTGTGGGGTCCATCAAGGGTTAGAACTCATGGAAGGGCTAGATATTTTCTATCCATAATAGATGGCTATTCTAGAAAACTTTGGGTATACATGTTGAAAACCAAAGATGAAACTTTCTCCAAATTTGTTGAATGGAAAAACATGGTTGAAAACCAAACTGGGAGAAAAATAAAAATACTCAGAACTGATAATGGCCTTGAATTCCTTAATGAAACTTTTGTAAACCTTTGTAAACAATATGGTATAACAAGGCATTTGACTGTACCCGGTACCCCACAACAAAATGGATTGGCCGAACGTTTTAACAGAACAATACTTGAAAAAGTTAGATGCATGCTCTCAAATGCTAGTCTTCCTAAAATTTTCTGGGGGGAAGCTGTATGCACTGCTGTTTATATAATAAATAGGAGTCCCTCTACAGCCTTGAACCTTAAAACACCTCAAGAAATTTGGAATGGAAGACCACCAAAGCTTAATCATCTAAGAACCTTTGGATGTGAAGCTTTTGCCCATATAAAACAGGGGAAATTAGAACCGAGGGCAAGAAAATGCATATTTCTGGGGTATCCTCATGGAGTTAAAGGATACAAACTTTGGTCTCTAGAACCTGGAGAAAATAGATGTTTTGTGAGCAGAGATGTAACATTTAATGAAGATTCGATGCCATGGAATAAGCATAACAAAAATGATAGTTCAAAAACACTTGAAACAAATAGTTTTGAAATAGAATTGCAGCCTACTGAATCTGAAATTAGAGCAGATGAGACCTCAAATATCCCTCCTACAGCAAGCCCAGAACATGAATTAAGTGCAGAGGATCCATCTCAAGAGGGTGAAAACTTACCTTCTGTTAGTACAGAACATCATAGTCAATTAGATAATTATCAGCTTACTAGAGACAGACCAAGAAGGGTAATTAGACCTCCAACCCGATATGAAGAAGCTGATTTTGTAGGTTATGCTTTAAATTGCTTTGATGAAAATTTGTTCCATGAACCTAATACTTACAAGCAAGCCATAGAATCCAAAGATTCAGCCAACTGGAAACTGGCAATGGATCAAGAAATAGACTCTTTACACAGAAATAAAACTTGGAAATTGGTGAATAAACCTTTAAACAAAAAGGTAATTGATTGTAGATGGATTTTTAAAATAAAGCCTGGTATTAATGGTCTTCAAAAACCTCGTTTTAAGGCAAGATTAGTGGCAAAAGGGTTCAAACAAGAGGAAGGCATAGACTACAACGAAGTTTTTTCTCCAGTAGTTCGTCATACTTCCATCCGTGTGTTATTGTCCTTAGTAGCTTACTTTGATTGGGAGCTTGAACAGATGGATGTTACAACAGCCTTCTTGTATGGAACCCTAGATGAAGACATATATATGAATCAACCACCAGGATATATTAAAATTGGTAAAGAAAAACATGTCTGTCATTTGCAAAAATCCATTTATGGTTTAAAGCAGTCCTCGCGTCAGTGGAATAAATGTTTTGATTCCTTCATATCTTCAAAGGGTTTTGTTAAAAATCCTTATGATTGCTGTGTATATAAGAAAGTCATTGATAAATCTTATGTTTTGTTGTTGTTATATGTCGATGATATATTGATTGCATCTAACAATACTTGTGAGATTCAAATTTTAAAGAAACAGCTTGGGAAACAATTTGAAATGAAGGACTTAGGTGTTGCTAAACGAATATTGGGCATGGAAATATGTAGGGATAGAACAAAGCATTCGTTATTTCTATCCCAAACCAAATACTTTGGTAAAGTACTGAAACGTTTTCATATGGAGGAATGTAAGTCAGTTAGAACACCGCTTGCACAACATTTTAAATTATCCATGGCTCAGTCCCCTTCTACAGAAGAAGAATTAGATGATATGAAGCCCATTCCTTATGCTAATTTGGTAGGAAGCTTAATGTATGGAATGGTGTGTTGTAGACCCGATATTGCCCATGCCATGAGTGTCATAAGCAGATTTATGAGTAAACCAGGGAGAGCTCACTGGGAAGCTGCAAAATGGGTAATCAGGTATATTAAAGGGACATTAGACAGAGGTTTGTTGTATACTGCTGATAGCCATGATGATGAATGCATAATTGGGCATGTAGACTCAGATTATGCTGCTGATTTGGACCGAAGAAGGTCTCTTACTGGTTATGTTTTCAGCTTGTATGGAAATGTTATTAGTTGGCGCTCTACTTTGCAATCCGTTGTAGCTCTTTCCTCTACAGAAGCAGAGTACATAGCTCTTGCTGAATCAGTTAAAGAGTCAATTTGGCTAAAGGGATTAGTTGCTGAGATGTGTCCCACTCAAGTTTCGGTCAAAATATTCTGTGACAGCCAGAGTGCTCTTGCACTGTCCAGGAATCCAAGCTTTCATGACAGAACCAAACACATAGATGTGAGGTTCCATTATGTGCGTGATGCTTTACAAGAAGGGAAAGTGAAGCTGTCCAAAGTTGCTACTGCTTTAAATCCTGCTGATCTTTTAACAAAATCTTTACCATCAGATAGGTTTGAGTATTTGTGTGAACTCCTCAAGATGGAAGCTTGTTGATTGCTTCAAGTCAGCAAAATTTGGAAGCCTGCTGATTGCTTTTCAAGTCAGCAAAAATTGGAAGCCTGCTGATTGCCTCAAGTTAGCAAAAAAATTTGGAATCATGCTATTTTTCTAAAAACAGCAAATTTGTCTTTGAATCAGAGAGCATTGCTTCATCTTTCATTCTTTGTATTCTGATGCTCACTAAGAGGGTGAATTGTTGAATTCTTAGTAGCTCACATCAGTCTTGCAACCATTTACCATTTTCTTTTACAGCAGTTAAACTTCCCCTTTTACAGCGGATGGTTAAAAGTTAGTTATGCCAGCTGTTTTGTAATTCTCTTTATAAAGGGGGTGTTAGTCCATTCTTCACGGTGTGTAAAAATTGTATGGGCTTTGGGTGTGAGTTGAGAGAAAATTGCTATTGTTGTATCCGGTCTCATCTTCTTCCTCGCTCGATCATTCATGGGCGATTTGGTGTCTGAATGAAAGCTTGATCTCTCTGATTCACAGTGGATGTACACCGCATTGGTGGAACCACTTTAAACTCGGTGTGCTCTTCTCCTTCTCATACTCTTTCTTTTCTTTACTGCACTTCTTGGTTTCTGTTTTGCTCTTTTTGTTAATCCGCTTGAATATTTTCAAATTGTCCGTAATTGTTTTAACAAATATGACATTTGCAACTAACATGGCACCCAAACAAAAATTCAACCCACCTCATTTTTATAGTCAGGCAGAGTCGAGAAGGGAGGAGTTCCCCTCATAATTATCTAGTATTAAAAAAGTGGTATAAAAAAGATTTTAAAGTTTTCCTTATAATTTGTCCCTAATCTTTTTGTTGTCTTGTAAGGTGGGGTTAAAATATTCAATGAAATTCCACACAATGCACGTGCAAGTATACACGGCCAGCAGCAAGTGATAAGTATATTAATATCGTCTCCACAAGGATTAGAACAAGAAAATTCCTATGCTTAAACTTAATTTCTAGCAAATTCAAAATGGTAACCGATTAAATTTTAGTAATGTCTAAACTAAGGTGCTTTGATAAAATAAATTGCAGAAATAAACATAAAACAAAGTAAATGCAGAATGTTAAGGGAAACGAGACTTGCAACAAGGTTAAGAAAGTAGGCTCGGATTAGGAACTATTTGTATCTCTCTAAACATCGAACGCTGGAGCAAGAACTTTGCTCCCTCAATCCACACAGCAGTTTCTCACGGAATCTTCCCAGATCTCCTAAAATAGCAGATTAACTCCCATTAACCCACTTCATTTTAAACATCCTGTATTATGTGCATTAGGTGAAGTGTTATCCCTAACTCCTTCACTTAGCTAGCTACTAACCCTAACAAGGAGCTAATGTGATTTTGAGTATTCGGCCACCCTTGTTTTTTCCAAAACTAAAGATGACAGTGCAAAGAAATGGTTGGCCGGACGAAATCTTTGCTTAAGCATTAAACACCCTCAAAACCAGATTAAGAAAGCTAAGGAGCTCAACTCCAATGTTTAGATTAATACAAAAGTATCCTAATCCTCACCTTAAGGTGATTAGTTCATGTTACAAGCTGAAAACAAAATAAAACAACCAGAAAAAGCCATAAAGAAACTTAAACACAACTACTCAAAGTTCAAGAGAAGAAGAAAGAAAAATAAAGGAAGAAGTCGTCGGAAATGGAAAGGTTGCAGAAGATGCTCCTTCCAAATGTCAGCTTCCCCTTCTTCTATGGAATCTCCTACTCTTCCCTTCTCGATTTCTCCACTGCTGAATGTTTGTATGTATGTGTCCTCTCTCTTGGTTTCTTCTCCTTTTATATCTCCTCACAAAATGTGGTTGCCCTAAAAATATATTCCTCTCTTCATTGAATTCAGGGCTACATCAGCTTCTTTTCAGCAAGATGCATGGCAGACTCTCATTGGATGAAAGAGCTGATTGTAATAAAAAGTGTCAGCTCATTTAATGAACTGACTTTTCCCTCGTGTGAATCACGTGCGAACTTTGCTCCAGAATTGATCCAGCAATTTCATCTCCATTCAGACCAAAGCATGAGATTTATAGAGGGAAAATACCAAAATATGCTAGCCAATTACTCCCATATTAAAGAATCCAAGCTAAAAGATAAGGTAAATAACTCTTGTACTAAGAGTTATCATTTTTATAAACGAAAGATTCTAATTAGTCCATATTTATAGTCCCTAATTTTTGTCAAACGTAAAAAAATGGTTAAGATTCTTTTATAATCACTTCAACCTCTCCCAAAATCAAGACCCTTCATTCTTCCTCCCTTTTTCCTGAGCTAAATTAACATATTAGTGTGGCACAATAATTTAGTACCAACCTTCAATTTATATGTTTGAATTATTATATATGAATATAATTAAATAGGTTTGTATATTGAATATAATAAAATAGTGTGTGACAATTTTTAGAACCTTTACAGATTACATATTAAGATGCTTTAGGTATATATGAAGCACGTGAGTAACTAAACAATAGAAAAAAAAAAAAAAAAAAAAAAAAAAAAGATATATCTTAAGGAATCAACAATAACTTTTATGAGGTCATAATTGGAGAATATGATGAAGTACCTATGCTACTTAATAGATCCAAAGAGAATCTAAACCCTCTTTTCAAAAAAAAAAAAAAAAAAAAAAAGAGAATCTAAACCCTTGATATATATATAGGTCGCAAGTGATAACTGAAACTAGCCAAAGTCTAAGAATTAAACTATAGATATATCTCCATAAAAGTTCAAAATAAACTTATAATTTAACGATTTCTTTTAACAAATTATTAAATAAAATTTTGACATAGATACATTTGTTGTTTATTTATCTTAATAATAGATGACTACATGAACAAGTGTTAAAAAAATATATAAAAAAAAAGTCACATGTATTCAATTAGATATTGATTTTCAGATCTATTTAAAATATAAATAATTAATGAAATATTAATAGTTTAGTTATCAAAAATAAATAAGTAAATAAGAAACTAAACCAAATTATTTGATAGCTTATCCAAGTAATATATATATATAGAGAGAGAGAGGTATTTAAGTTGACATCTTTTATTTAATACTTTAACCAAAGTTTTAAATATTAATGTGGACAAAAATGTCAAAATATCTCAATTTTTTTTGAAAAAGTTAGAAATATGAATAAAATGATAATGGATATATATTTAAAAAAGAGCCATAGAAATCAATAAATTGATAAATAAAAAATATATTTAAATTAAGAAATAAACACAAGGCTTTTCAAATATCCTAAAAACAATACTAATCTATATTAAAAAAAAAATTTGTTGACAAACTTTTGTATTTCATCGATACTACTGACAATACAATGAGAATCTCCTATAATCATTTATGTAAATGTCCAACTCATGAAAATAAAATGAAAATGTCAATAAAAACATCACATAAATTCAACACATCAATCAAATTTAACACGGAAAAAGAAACGCGGACCTATATAGTTTTTTGTGTCTCTTATTGAGAGACACCTAAAAGTCTTGGTAGGACCTCTTTCACGTTTAGGTTTTTGTAAGTCAACTATTTTTGGATGGCAATGGGCTAAGGGCAAGTGTGTTGTGTTCCAATATTTATGGCCTTAAAGGGGACATAAATACAAACCCAACTATTTTGAACTCATTACCAATGCAAGAGAATCAAAGGGAAGAAGGCCACCATATAATATAAATTTGGCCTTATGGAAATTTGGTTCAATTAAATTCCCCATGTACTCTATGTTATGTGCTTGTCTCCTTTTTGGGTGTTTGCTCCCACTTATTTCAATGCCCTTCTGTCTCTAATTTGGTACCCAAGCTCTCAAGAATGTGTAGTATATAGCCTTTTTCCAATCTAGGTCTTTCACAACAACAATATATATTTGGATTGATTATTTGGGAGAAAAATGAAATTATTTGTTTCATGATTTTAGTGGTAAGTTAACAATACGATTAATGGTGATGTTCACATGATGTGACGATAGTAATAATGCTGGAAGAGATGAGTGTGTGCTTAAAAATTTACCATGTACATGTTGCCGCATTTTAGTTGAGTGGGTTTGAAATGACTTTTAGAAAAGGTTAGTTAAAGTGTTTCTGTCGGATGAAAACTATTTTCCAAATTTCATAGTGTTTGATTAGATAAGCAAAAGTGGTATTTTAAAAAAAAAAAAGATAAGCAAAAGTGGTTAATAGAATCTTAATTAAAGTGTGTTTGTGAGTGCTTAAGTTCGGTAAAGTTACTTTGGTCACAAAGTTCTTGACAAATCACTGTTTGATGCCACAATCTTTAAAATTTATTTTAAATGTTTTTTTTAAGAATCGCTTGCCAAAAGCACTCTACAAATGATTCTCACATAGCAGTTTTTCAAAATCAATTTTTAACCACACTCTAGAACTAAGTGATATTTTGAGTAGGAAATTCTTTAGACATGACCCTAAAACACACTCTCAACAAACTTAACCTAGTGCTTCTTCTTAAAATGCTTAGAGAAGAAGTGTTTCACTCAAAAACACTTTTGCAATTAAAAGTGATTTCAAACTCACTATCAATTTGAAATTAATAATTTTATTTAACTTTTATTTGGAATGATGATTTAACATAGTGTACCAAAACAATAGATTGATTTCAAGTCAAAGTTATAGTGTTAGCCCGTGTTATTTATCATGTGAATTGTATAAACCAATCAAATTTATGTTAACCTAACCCTTAAAAACTTTAGCAAAGAGACGAAATGGCAATACAAAATGGCCTTTTTTTTTTGTCATGCATAAATCCACCTTCACATGGTTTAACGCCAAAAAGAAACAAACAGAGACTTGAAACCAAATGAATATGACATTTTGATAGATATTTATACCCTCTAAAAAAATTATTAGGTTAAATTACAAAGTTAGTTCTTGAACTTTATTTAGTTCCTGAACTTTCAAATTTTTAATTATATGACTAAAGTTTCGCTAATAAGTCTTCCATTGTTAATGTGACTATTTGATGTGGTATATTGATTGAACTAATAAACAATGATTTAATATAATGTGACGCAAAGATAAAGTACAACCAAATAAATAAGAGTGGAAGCCAAAGTGATCGAGCATACCTCAGTGGTAATTGGCCATGTTACTCTCGACCAAAAGGTTAGAGGTCCGAATCCTCCCACCCCGAATGTTGTTGAATTCAAAATAAATAAATAAATAAGGGTGGAAAAGAAAACAATCAATTGGACCAACCAAATCATTATTTAATCCACTTATCAAAACTTTATTTTCTCTACCTTAGTCTACTTTTGTAATGTGTGCATGTCAAATCATCTCTTCATTAGTTTTATCAGCATATCATCCCCACATTTGAGTAATGGTCATAAATGGCAAGGACTAATTATTATTTTTTTAAAAAAATTAATGGTATAATTCTTTTAGAGAATATTACATCGCATGTGAAGTGACAGATTCAAACACATCATCTTTTAGAACAAGTAGAGATGTCTTTTACATGATCTCAGTTCATGTTGGTAAAATTCAATAATATAATTGCAACTTTGTGGAGTTCATAGACTAAATAAATATAATTGCATATCAAAGTTTAGACCTTAATCTCAAATCGACACCCCATCTTAATCAAGTTAAAACTAATGGATTACTAATTACTAGCTGTGTTCAAAATCAAAAGTTTTGGACAAGTGGGAAATTTTTTAAGTACACAACCATGTGGATATTTCACAAGCTTAGCTAAATCCACACCACAAATATGAGGACAAAAGGAGAATTGGAAGCCAAACAACACTTTGTCAAACACACAATTAATGTATATACCAAAATCTGACCTCATTGCATTTGATGGATTTGGTTAACTTTTTCTAATCTTTTTTTTTTTTTTTGGGTATCTTCATGTGATGTGATTGGTTTTTATAAAGTGCATATATAAAAGATTCTATTCCCAATTAAAACTAAATCAATCCATCAAATCAAAATCTAATTCAAATCATTCAGAGACTAATATAAATATCCAAACACCTTTATGATTGAGACTTTTATCTTTCTACATTTCTACAATTTTTCAGTTAGGTTATTAATGTTTTAATCATTTATTTTAGGTGACATATCAACATTTACATCTCTTTTCCCTTTTCTTTTTTTTTTCTTTTTGATAATACGTGCGAGTAGGAGATTCAAACTTCTGACTTTTTGTTGATGGTATATGTTTTATGTCATTTTAGTTATATTTATATCGACACCTTTTTCTGGTCTCTTTTTTCTTTTACAAATAAAGTGTAGAAAAAACTCTTTATTATCAATTCAAGGAACTATAGAAATAGTTTGATAAAAAAAAAATGGTAAATTACATATATAGCTACTCTCCATATAAAAGTTAAGAGAACATACGCAACATTGCACCTTCTATGTTTGAAAAATTATATTTTGTGAAAATAAAATAATGTTGACGTATTTAAAATTAAAAATACATTTTAATATACATTTTATATGTTCTGTGTAATCATTCATCTATTATATTTAATAAACGAATGTTTCGTATTAATATTATTTATTTTTTCTGAAAGAAACAAACCACGCCAAAAGAGTAAGTTGAAGTTCTTCTCCTTAAATTACTATGCTTTTTTTTTTTTATTTGAATTCGTGACAAGAATTGAAAAAGACATTAAATTATTACAAGACACTTGATTAGTAGGGCTATCTATGTCTGAATGGAGATGTTTATATATATTATTTTAACATTTTGGAGACAAGTGGAGTTATTATGTATTTCAGCCTTATTGACAGAATAAGGCCTTTGTGATGATCTTGTTAGTTTTGGGCCAAACTTAGCTTGACTTCAATATTATTTGATGGGGCAACCAGATAAATGGCCAAAAAAAATAGCTGTTTTGAAAAATGGCCAATCGTATTTCCAATTTGATAAATGGCCAAACCCTATTTTTAGTAAACTATTTTGGCATGAAATTGGACGAAAATACCCTGTAACAAATCTTAAATCTGAAAATAAAATAAAACAAATACACTATAAATAAGGGAGAAAATCTAAACAAGAGATTTGAATTCAAAAAAAGAGAGAAAAAATAGGAGGACTTAAATTTAAACAGTGTATATCAGAAGAAAAAATGAAAGAGTTTACCAAATTCAATAACAATGAAGAACAACTTCAATTAAAAAAAAAATTCCAGATTCAAAGAAGAACAGAAAAAAAAAATGAAACCACACATTCTCCTTGTGTGAAAAAAAAAATCCAGATTCACCTAAAATATGGGATGAACACCTAAAATATCATAATTAAAGTATAATCACAAAAAAAATGAAAAAATTGATACAAAATTTCAAACAAACCTCTATGACGCGTGGATTGATAGCTTATTGGAAAAAAATGAAATCACACATTCCCCTTGTTTGAAAAAAAATCCAGATTCACCTAAAATATGGGATGAACACCTAAAATATCAGAATTAAAGTATAATCAGAAAAAAAAAATGAAAAAATTGATACACAATTTCAAACAAACCTCTAAGATGGATTGATAGCTTCTTGGAAAAAACCCTAAGGCATAATTACTCTCTTGGGAACACACTCACGTTAAAAAAAAAAAAACCCTTTTTCCCCTTCCTCATTTCAAACCCTTCCAACTTACCGTTCGCGAGAGAACCCCTTCCCCTTCCTCCATCATTCGAACCTCCGAGACAAACCCTTCCATCGTTCTATCATCAGTCTTCTTCTACATTCATCGATTCTTCCATACTTCTTCACAGACGCCTTCAAGCTTCGTCTCATAACCAAGATTTTCAAGCTTCGTCTCATAACCAAGATTCTCGACAAGATTACACTGTATCTACATGGACAGCCACAGACGCCTTCAAGCTTCGTCTCATAACCAAGATTCTTGACAAGATTACACTGTATCTACATGGACAGCCGAAGAACATTCAGAAGCTCGAGTGAGTTTTGTCGACATCCAGGGTATGCATGCTTCAATTTCTGCTAATTTTTTCTGTTTATATAGATATGGAACATTTTTTTACTTACAACTAGGACCCACCGTTGAATAATAAAATGAAAAACGATAAAGTAGGGATCCTTTTTCTGTTTATATAGATATGAAACATTTTTTACTTACAACTAGGACCCACCGTTGAATAATAAAATGAAGATGGAGTGAGATGATCGTGTAACTAAAAATCCCTTGATTCATGGAATGAGACGTTATAGATTATTTTTGAAAAAAAAAAAAAAAAAGATAGCACAAATATAGGATAGATGTGGGGGGTGGCTGAAGGGCAAAAAAGTAAGTTTATATAGCACGAAAGTAGGCTGGGAAAACTGGTTTGACCATTTTTCATTAAAAAATATGGTTTGGCCATTTTTCGAAACTAGGCTGTAATTTCTGGCCATTTTTTAGCATTTCCATTTGAATTTTTTTAGTCCATTTTATAGTCCATATGGCTAGTTGAACTAGGAGTTTTACTTTTATATATGGAAACTTATGGTGGATATTTAAAAAATGTTGAAGGGTTTGACATTTCTATGTGGAGTAAAATATCGTTTTCCCAAAATATTGAAGAAATCTTGAGATATTGAGAAGCTGTAAAGTAAAATTTTGAGATGTCGAGAAATATCAAAGAAATGTCCACAAATGTCAAGGAAATATGCAGATAATTCTTGGTAGGAAAATATTTGGCTGCATATCAGAATTTTCCTCCATACCACTATTAAAATGTTGACAATTGGAAAGATATAAAAGTTTTCTCATTTTTTTTCTTTCTCTTTCTTAGTTGTCAACATTTTAATAGGGTATGTAGGAAGATCCCTACATACGGATATACAACCAAGTATCGTTCTTCTTAGTAACCTTTACAATCTCTCTCTATCTTTATCTCTTAACCTCTCATCTCTTTTTTTTTTTCTTTTTGTTTACCTTTTCTCCCTCCCTCAAGAAATTATTGAATGAGGCAAGGATAATGAGATTGATAGTTTTGTACGGTTTGATTGTAAGAGAGAAATGGTAAAAGTACTTTAATTTTGTATCCAATGGTTATTATGGATAGACAAATTTGAAAATCTAACATATGACGGTGTGAATATCATGAAATTCTTGTATATTTTTTCAATCATTTATCAAATATCAAAGATCTGATATCTCTCTTAACCAAGAACATTCCCAACACACATTCAAAGTTGGACAAAAGAATGTACTAAAAATTAAAGCACCATCACTCATGACCGGCCACACACAAATCTTCAATAAACAGATCAAAACGTAAACTATATCAACAAAATGGGAGTGTTAATCAGATTCCAACATCGATCATAAGCATAACATAACATAACATAAATTTTCAAGCATATATATATCTATTCTCACCAATGTTCATCAATTTATAATTACAGAGATTGTTGTGTTCCTCGTAGTCTCAAGACAAACGCACGCAGGGCCAGAAGAACAGCCTTCAACCTCTCTTGAACTTCGCGGTCGATCAAGTCACCGTTGCTGTCGAACTTGGGCGGCGGCTGGTGCCCGTTCAAGAAAAACTCAGGCTTGTTTATGAAATGAAGGTCAAGAAACACTCCAATTTGACGAAGATGGTACTGTGATCGTCCTCCGCCGGAGCCCCCACTTGCACTCACGATTGCTGCTGCTTTGTCTCCCCATACATTTGGTGGCCTTGATCCCCAGTCTATTGCATTCTTCAGTGGTGCTGCCAGTAACATCACAACAACACTAAATCAAACTGAAATCACATGGAGAAGTCTTTTCATAGAAGAAGTTAGAAGTGCTTTTTGAGTATGCTTTTGCGCACACTTTCTCGAAAAATTATTAATCACTTCAGTACAATGAGGTGGGTAGTTTTGCATCCTTGGGATGTAAGAGAGAGAATTGAAAAAATACCTTGATTTTGTATCCACCAATTATTAGGAGAAAACAAATTTGAATATTTATATCCAACAACTTCAAAGAGAGTTTCATTTTGCACTCCAAGCACTCGATCATTTGTCCACTTTTTGTGATCGGTTTATACATTTTTCCTTAATAACAATTTCTCTAAGGGGCTGTTTGGGGCACTGAATAGGTTATAATAACCCCTTTATTATAACCTATTCAGTGTTTGGGGCATCAACAAAAGTAAATGGTGAGGTTGGTTATTTTTATCCCGATTATTTTATCCATTCTCTACCGTAACCATCATTCAACCCACCCGATTATTCTACCCATTTTCTACCGTAACTCTCTTCTCTCTCCATCCAGTGTTTGGGGCATCAACAAAAATAAATGGTGAGGTGGGTTATTTTTACCCCGATTATTTTATCTATTCTCTACAATAACCATCATTCAACCCACCTGATTATTCTATCCATTTTCTACAGTAACTCTCTTCTCTCTTCTTCCATGCGACTCCTTGACTTTTCCGACGACCGCCGGTCGCCGTCGGCCGGCGAAGTTTCCAACGACTTTTCCGGCAACCACTTTTTTTTTTTTCCTTTTTTCATATTTTTTCTCATTTTCATTTTGAAAAATATAAAAAATGAAAATAAAGAAAAAAAAAAAGAAACGAAAGAAAACGAGGAAAAAAAATTTTGGTCCTCGAAAAATTTGTCGGCAACCGCTGGAAAAGTTGTTGAAAACGTTGTCGGAATTAGGGTTAGAGGAAGAAGAAAAAATGATGAAGATGGAGTTTGAGGTTGAGGAAGAAGATGGATATGATGATGGAAATTGAGGTAGAAGATGATGAAGATGAAGATGAAAATGGAGGAATAAGATGAAGATGATGGAGATGGAGGAAGAAAATGAAAAAGAAGGAAAAAAGAAAAAGAAAAAAACGATTTTTGGTCATTCCATGTTAGAAACACTTACCAGTTTCTCAGTTGGTCATTCCATGTTAGAAACACTTAAGTTGTCTTTCTACATATATATAAATATGGAGTTTTATTAAATATGAAGTTTTATTATATAATTTATTTGTACATAAGCATTTACCATTTTTGCGTTGAAAATACAGAAATGAAACAAATATTGTTTTTCAATATGAAATCATAAAATGACTTTTTTTTGTGAAAAAATCATGACCCTAAAACAAAGAAAATCAACTTTTACCTTAGGTTATTTTTGTTTCCTTTTAAGTTAAACACATCATTTAACCCGTATACTCAATACTTTATTTTTTTTACAATTGAATCCAAACAATTTTTTATTGATATTTGCAAAATATAATATTTGACATACAAAGTTGCATGAGGAAAATAAACAAAAAAAAAATCAGGAAAAAAACAGTCAACTTGAACATTTGATTAAGAATCTCATGTTAAACATATCAGCAATCCAAGCACAGACTATTTTAACCCAGACTAAAATAATCTGCATCCCAAGCACATATTATTTTATCTCAGACTAAAATAATCTGCACCCCAAACACAGATTATTTTATCCCAGACTATAATAATCTGCACCCCAAACACAGATTATTATAACCCCAGACTATTATAATCCCCAGATTATTATAATAACCACCAGATATTCAATTCAGCGCTCCAAACAGCTCCTAAATTCATACTATTTCTCTCACCAAATTATCCCTTCTTCATGAAAAGTTATCAAATGAAGTCGTCACAATAGGATAAATAAAAGATATTTTTAGTATGATTTTTAGGAAAAATATCTTCTCAAGTGATAGTTTAAGACTTTAAAAAATGATATAGATGTCTTCTATGCCATTAAAACACATGAATGTGTCCCTTCATTCCCAATCAATTTTTTTTTTTTTTTTGACAATATGGAGTGGAGGATTTGAATCATAGACCTTGTGGTTATCAGTACATCTTTATGTCAGTTGAGCTATGTTATCAATACATCTTTATGCCAGTTGAATTATGTTCTTGTTGGCTCATTTCCAATCAACTGCATTCATAAATTTCAAAATAATCGAAAAACAACAAAAAGAGAAAAAAAAAAGTGTCATTTTACTAAATTGTTTCAAATTAAATCGTTTTTCCCTTTTTTTTTTTTTTTTTAATTACCTAGTCTCCCAATTAATCTAACTTTTTTTAGAGTAATTAATCTAACAATATATATATATATTTTTTTGTGTTCTATCAAGGATGAGAATTCAAACATTTGACCTCTTGATCGATGACACATACCAATTATCGCTAAACTATGCTTGCTTCGATAATTAATCTAACAATTTCCTATTTGGTAAAATGGTTAAGTTTGGAATGTCCGCCAAAAAATATCCCCTCTAATGAAAAGATATATATTTTATATTAAATTATAAGTTTAGTCCATCAACTTTTAGGTTAGTATCTATTTAGTCTCTAATTTTTTTTTTTTTGATACATATTTAGTCTCTAAATTTTAAATGGTGAAGGTAGAGAAAATTTCTCCACTATAGTAGGACTATAAATTTTCCCAAGAGAGAGGAGTAATAATCATTAAAGAAATTTAAATATAAACTATTATATTATGTCATGTCATTAAGTTTAATCAACGTTATATCATCATTTTGTTAACTCACCTCACCTAGGAGACCACTTAAAATTTCGTTTCATAACTCTATTCCAACGATGGTCAATCTTTGGCGCCACCACGTTCCGGTGGAAGGGACTTGTCCTATTTGCAAATCGAATCCCGAAACGACAGAGCACGCTTTGTTCTTTTGCAAGTGTGCTAAGGAGGTTTGGAAGGCTCTTCTTCCCTCGCATATGGGATTTCCATTGGAAAATATGGATATAAAACGATAGGTGGATCCTTCTGAGTACATGTCGGGAGATTAAGATGGAGCTAATTTACATTGGAGCGTGGGCAGTTTGGAATGATAGAAATCACGTGATACATAACCGTCCTATTCCCAATATTGAGGTTCGATGTGCGTGGATTCTTGATTACCTGGCCGATTATCATAAGGCTAATCAGGTGGTCTCCAAATCTATTTTGTCATTGGAAGATTTTTATGAAATGATTGTCAAAGGGGAGGACATAATCATGAACACGGATGCGGTGTTTGATTTGGTAAATCGGAAAAATGGCCTTGGAATTGTTTTCAGAGACAAACATGGTGTTTTGCAGGTAGGGCTAGCTTTGGTCATCTCATATTTGTACAACTCCTATTTGTGCTGAAGCAGCGACGGTCCTTGAATGGTTACGTTTTGTGCGTCGTCTGAATGTAGAAAGAGTGACGGTTATGTCTGATTCCCTAACCTTGGTTAAGGCTATCCGGGGTGGTGGAATTCCGGACTCCAATATAATTCCCATCATGTGGGATATACGTAGTCTAACCGCTTCTTTTCATAGGGTTAATTTTATATATGTTAATCGTCAGTTTAATAGGGTGTCTCATGATCTGGCTCAGATCGGCCTACAATCCAGTCCACAGGAGTGGACTTCAAATTTTCCTTACTCGCTTTCTATGCTAGTTAGTCAAGAAACAACAACATCATGGATTAAAGTGTCTTCTTTAAAAATTCTGAAATTAAAATAGATACTGAACTCAAATTTTAACCAAAAATATATTTTGCCATTTTTTAAAATAGGAAATCAGTTGTAAATAATGCAGCTATCTTTTATTTCAATTAGGAAATAATATTGGTGGAGTACTAGAAGAAGAAAAAAAAAATGGAGTAATAATAAAAGGGAATATACCGGTGACGGAGTAGTTATATTCCGGCGAAGCAAAGAGAACGCCATCAGCTACCAGAATCTTCCGGCGAAACGCCTCGACGACCGGTGGAAACGTTCCATCAACCTCCAAATCGGTGTTCAACATCGGCAACGGAGAGATATCTACATATTCAATTTCCAATCCATCGATCGACTCCTTCGCAATCTCCGTCGCTACAGTTACCGCTAAATCAGAGCCCTAGCCCTAGCCGGCGAGGAATCGACAAAACAGAGGAAAGAAAAAGAGAAGTGGCGAGAGAGAGTTCGATTACCAGCACGAATCAGGCCTCTGTTGTAAGAATTTCGGCGAAGAGAACCGCAGAGCGCGACGACTCTAACCGCCGGCTGCGCTCCGACCACCGTCGATAATGCCGCCATGGCGATCGAAGGCCCGAGGTTCTGAAGATCTGGCGAGTTCGAATTTCATTCGATAGGGCTGAAATTTGAGGGAATTCGGTGGAGGTGGATGAGTATTTTGATGTGACAGTGGAAAATGAAATTTGGATAATGAAGTTGCGATTATCATTAATTACTGGTGGCGGTACTCGTACATGGTCACACTTTTTTTTTTTAATTTAATTTAATTTTTAGGTTTGAGTTTAGACTTTATATTTGTTCTTAAAAGTTCAAGATCCTATTAAACATAAAATTAAAAGTTCCAATGTTTATTAAATTCTTTTTAAAGTTTAGAGACCAAATAGACATAAACTAATTAAAAGTTTGAGTACTATAGTTGTAATTTAACCTTTATAAATATACTAGTAAATCCTCGCTTGTGATGAATATGTTTATGAATATTTTTTTTTAGTTCAAAATTTCTTTTATTTATTTATTGGGTTTGTTCAAACGAGATTTCAACAAGGGAATTTGGTTTTTGGAAATGAATTTGATTTGACTGAATTTGTATAAGTGTTACAATCTCTAATGTATAATCCTCATGCTTTATCTCAAAATGTAGAGTCTGATATGAGGGCTTGTGAGCTGGAGGGATGTCGAATCTTCAACTTGTAATTTGATGGAGAAACGGTTGATTCTTTTAGTCGTTGAATCTTCTAAGTTACATTGGCTGAATCTAAATCTTGGATCTTCTGAATTCTCTAGACTCTTTGACTTTTGACTACTCTAGATTCTGGCTATATGCTCGTGATTTCTTTGAATCTATCTAAATGTCCAAAATGAAGAATGACCTCCTCTATTTATAGAGTTTGATGAAACTTATAGTTGGTTGATTTTGGGCCCAACTTTTGGATTTAGGCTATATTTGGGTTTTAATCAAATCTTCTTTTAATAAGCTTCGAAGATTTAAATTTGACCTAATTTCTCTTTGGGTTATATTACCCTCGGGTCCAACTGCAACGTGACATTATTTGATTGGACTTGACTTATGTCATTCGATGGATCACTAATAGACAAGTGACACGGTTCGATTTGTCAAATTTTGATGTCTGTTTACTTAGTTTAGGGACACGTGTAAATTTGTAATTGATTCCAAATTTATTTTATCATTAATTTACATAATGACATAACAATTTTTTGATTGGCAAAAATTTACTATTTAACGTAATCTTTTTAAAAATGTTTATTATAATTGTTTAAAATCTAGATTTAAAAAAAAATATTTTTTTTTTTTTGAAAAAAATATTTACTTAAAAACGAAAATGTAAATGTTTAAAATGATTTAAAATTTAAAAGGATGATATACGGACAAAAACTAAAGTGAATATATAAAGTAAAAAAGAAAAATTAATTATAATAAATAAATATGGTCCAAGAATTTGCACGTATTTTTGTGTTAGTTTTTAAAATCAAAAACTTATTAGATATTTTTTAAGATTCATGTACCAAATTAACAAAAGTTAAAAACTAAACTGGCAATTTAATCAAATATTTTTTAGATCAAACTAAATAATTAAAAAATAATAATAATGAAACTTAAAATCTCATAATCCCAACAGAAAACGGAAACACAAATGCCTATAAATTAAAAAATTCATTAAGGGCGGTAATTCGTGTTCTGCGAAAAACCTCTCTGATCATCATCTCCACCGTCTTTCGTCTCCTTCCTCAAAGGTAATTTTAATTTCTTCAACATTTCGTTTCTATTTTTTTTCTTCTTCTTTTGTTTTTTCTTTCCCCAGTTTTTCGATTTTGTTTTTTTACTTTTTTTTTCTTCCACATTCGTTGCAGTTTTTCGATCCATCGTTCGTCGTGTTCACTCGATCGTTTGTTTGTACCACTTTCAGTTCCCAATGGATACCACGTTCTTGACTTACAACGATGTCGTGCTTCGAAGATCCGATTTGCATAGTTTGGAAGGTCGTAACTATTTGAACGACACCATCATCGATTTCTATTTCACCTATCTCTCTACATGGTACCAATCTCACGAAATCCTATTGGTTCCAACGAGTATCTCGTTTTTGCTAGCCAACACTCTTGATTGGGATGTTTTCATAGCCACAATCGAATCCCTGAACTTCCATGGAAAGAAACTCATCATCTTCACTGTGAATGACAACTCTAATTTTTCATCATCTGGTGGAGGATCTCATTGGAGCTTGCTTGTGTATTGTAGAAAGCGGAATTTGTTCATGCATTATGATAGTCTTCACATGATGAACTATGAACCTGCTTTCTCTATCTATGAATCTGTTAATAGCTACGTTAGTTATGATTCGGCTGAGTTCATAGAGTGTCGTGCGCCTCGACAAAGGAATGGATATGATTGTGGACTTTACGTGATGGAAATTGCTAGGGTGATATGTGAATGTTATTTTAATGTTGATCAATTTCGAAGCGAGGATGAGATATGTGGATCCTTTAATGTGATGCGAAGTGTGAATTGCAACTACGTTGAGTCCAACATGCGTTCTGAATTGTTGCAGCTGATATCGAGATTGAAGCAAGAAGAAACCAACTCTAAATAGATAGTTTTGTTGATTTTTCTTTTTGTTGTAATTGTAGCGATTTTGCTTATCCATTAAAATGTACATTCAGATATATTGATAATGAATATTTTTTTTTTGTTTCAGCTTGTCATTTGTATAGGTAATTTCAAGAAAATGAGCCAATTTTTTTTTTTTTTTTTTTTTTTAACTTTAGAAAACAAGCCTATTTTAGTGATGTTCATGATTTTATGCATGGAAAAATCTTGAATTGAAATTACCTTTGTGGCTTCTCTTTTATATTGGTTAAATTATACAAAATCTTACCAACTTTTACTCTTTAAAGTTTAATAAACTAATTGTAAAACATACGTTTTCACTTTTTTCTAAGTTAATAACCAATTAACTACACTTAAAAAAAAAAAAATGAACTCCATATGATTTTCAACTTTTACTTACCAAAATTTAGTATCAAGCTTTTCTTATTTAGAAAAAATTGGAAAGATTTTTAGTAGCTACAAGTTAATTATCTCTTTAATCATGAGTAATTCATCCATCTTAATGAAAATCAATGAATGCAATTCCTTGATTAAAATAACTCTTTTTTTCGAAGTTTATTTCTTGATGAGAGTTGTAAAAAACAATTCTTTAAAATAATGTTTTTTTCCATTTACGAATTAAAGAAAAATAATAAATCTTTAAAAAAATCTCCATATCAACTTTTTTTTTTTTTTTTTTTTTTTTTTTTTTTTTTTTTTTTTTTTTGCTTCATTAGAGTTGTCCTTAAAATTAGAGTTCTACCCTAGTAATTTGCATCACGTAAAATTCATAAATCATATTCATTACTTTGTCGAGGTGTGTGATGCTCCATGAATTCAGTCGAATCATAACGAAAGTAGGTATTCACTAATGCATAGATGGAGAAAGTATATTCATAGTTCTCATCATGTTATGACTATCATTAAGAATGAATAAATTCCACTTTCTACAATACACACCAGCAGACTCCAATGAGATCTACTCACTAGAGTATTAGGAATCTGAATTATCTTTAACGGTGAAGAAAATGAGTTTCTTTTTGTGGACGCTTAGAGATTCGATTGTAGCTATGAAAAATATCTCAAGCTGGCTAGAAAAAACAAGATAATCACCGAAACCAGTAGGATTTTGTTAGACCAGTACCATGTAAAAAGCTAGGCAAAATAGAAATTGATGATGGTACCGTTCAAATAGTTTTTTTTTTTCTTTTGAAATATCAGAATATCATTCAACAAAAAACGTTCCCTTGAGGGGTTACAAACCAACTAAGATCCTCTCTAGCTAGAGTGACAATCCACTCTAGAAAATTCCTATACCAAACACTATAGGAAGAAGATAGACCAAACCGAGCTAAATCATGAGCTAACAAATTATACTCACGGTTCACATGATTAAAACGGATGGACTCAAACGATGCACATAACAGATGAATGTCTGAAATAATGTTTGAATAGTCTGTCAGACATCTGCTACCTTTCAAAAGGATTTGGATTAAGGCTAAGGAGTCTGAACAAACGGTCAAACCCCAAATATTCCGAATATTTGCAAGCTTAAGACCCTCAAGCATAGAAACTGCCTCTGCACATAAGGGGGACGAGTAAATATGCGTAGCCTGAGAAAGGGATGCTATCAATTGACCCTCCTTATTTCTGATAACGGCTTCTGATAGCGAGCATAGCTAGCTAGTTTTCCCTAATTAATTTAGCTAGTCTTTTATAATTTATTGGCCAAAATTATGCATTTATGTGTTGTATTTGTAGGAAATATAGTTTTGAGCCAATTGGATGTTCGGGATGCGAAAAGAAGCTGAAGAATGAAAAAAGAATCAAAGTTGGAAGATTGAAGATAGGCCCATCCGCAGACCAGCGTCGAGACACTGCTCTTTGGGCGTTTCGACGCTGACATTCTATATTTGGAGTTTTCATTCTTAAAAAAAAAAAAAATAGCGTCGCGACGCTAGGACCAGTGTCGCGACGCTCTCGGCGAATTTTCCAAATTCGCAGTATCGCGACAGCGTCGCGACGCTGTCGGCAGATTTTCTATAAATTCATCATTTTGTGTTACGGATTGGGGGAGTCCAATTGGTTAGATTTTAGCCCTAATTTCGACTAGAGACCTTTTGTGGGAGCTAAAGGCAAGGCCAAGGAGCGGGAATCAAGGGAGAAAACGTGGAGATCGTGACGGGAACGTGCGGTGTCGGCGGATTCGAGTTTTCCTTTCTCTTTCCCTTAACTCATGTAGTTTTTATGGCTTTTCTTTCAATTAGTGTTTGTAGTTTAAAGACTATGAATTGCTAGTTTGTTTGTCTTAGGGATTGATGTAGTTGTTTTAGTTTGTTGGATTGATTTTGTGGTATGAATATGCATTTATTTTACCTATGCAATTATGGTTAAATGCTTTCAATTATTTGATCACTAGTTGAATGATTCGAGTGTTGAATCTTGCTCGGGAGAGGGGATTTGGCCTAAGACTTACTTTATTTAATTGCATGACTAAAGTAGAAATTCTAAGTTTGTGATGGGATTTGGAATAACTTTAGAAGTTGCTTGAAGAACTAAACCCAAAGCCTTGCATGTTAATGAACTTAGATAGGGATATCAAGTTGGTTGCATGCATGAGAATCAATTATGCTCAGGAGAGATAGTTGTGATAAAAGGTTCCTAGACTTGGTAGAATAATTGCATGCTAAATTCATCCCATTAATTAATCCTCAACCTCAACAATGAAATCAATTCCCTAAGAGTCTTTTCATTTGAGTCTCCACCTTTATTTTATGCTTTTTGTCTTTAGATTTATCTTTATCTTTAAGTTTTGCTCCCTAAATAAAATTGGACAAGATTATTCACGTTACTTAATTTGCTAGAAAACCAATCCAGAGGACGACACTTATTTAATCACGAAAACATTATATTATTACTTGACCCGTACACTTGCGGTATGCAAATTGCGCATCAGCTCCCAAGCCACTATGTCGACCAACCTCATCACAGGCCGCATCTACATGTAAGATTATTGCCTCTGCACTTGAAATCATATCAGAAATTCTATCCATTGGCATGACTTGACGGCCATGTCTGGCTCCCTGGAATTCAGAGATATGCTCCTGGATCCAATCACATAGATAGTGCACAGATGGAACTGGACCTTTGTGCACTAAATTGTTACGATCATTCCATATAGCCCAGGCGCACACACACATCCTTTCAAGGGTACTTGTGGAGGTTCTATTACAAATATAAATCCATCGATCTTGAACCTCCCTCCAAAAGTCTGCTCCTGTCACCTCCCACAAACCCATCATATTCCATACTTCATGAGCTCTACGACACATTAACAGAGCATGAGCCATATCCTCATAGTCGTTCCCACAAAGAGGACACATAATATCTATCGGGACATGATGCTTTTTAAGATTCGCCATACAGGGAATACAGTGGTGGAAAGTCCGCCAAATAAATTTTTTTTATTTTATTTGGGATATTCAACTTACACAATTTTTTCCACCAGCCACTAATACACTCCGAGCTTGAAACAGATGCCCCTATTGCCATCGTCATCCCCAATTTGTAGCCACTTTTAATTGTATAAGCACCATATTTGTCATAATGCCAAATCCACTTGTCCACAAACGACATACTAAAAGGGATTCGAATAATTTCCTCAATGTCTTCTGGATATAGAAACTGAGATAATTTAGGAATATCCCATTGACCATGAGATAGAATACAGTCTGCCACTTTGAGATTTTCGCACCGGTCCTTACAACCAATAATTTTAAACGTATGAGAACGAGGAATCCAAGGATCTTCCAGCAACCTGACAGATAACCCATTTCCGATTTGCTTCCTACTTCCACATTTCAAAAGCTCCAGACCCCATATAAAACTCTTCCAGAAGAAAGAATAATTGGATCGTGATTTTGCCTCAAATAAATCAGAATTTGGAAAATATTTTCCTTTTAAGACTCTAGCCACCGTTGAATCTGGATTGACTAAAACTCGCCAGTCTTGCTTAGCTAGCATTGCTTGGTTAAAAGTTTCCAAATCTCTAAAAGTCGTACCGTTCAAATAGTTACGACTTTCCAAACTATGCAAATCAGATCTTTGAAGCACGACATTGTTGTAAATCAAGAACTTGATGTCTATTGAGGCTTATGTAATGTGGAAATGGGGATAACTCCATTCATGTCTGAAGATAAGTCCACATAGATTGTTCTTCAGTCCTAGGCAAGTATGTAAAGTTTGACATAAAATTTCTTAGGTAAACTTATTGTTCTTTAGTTTAAATCTTCCTCCAGTTAGAGTCCGTAAAAAACCATGATCTAATTTTATACAATTTAATATGCATTTGATAGATGATTTGAATCATTTATAACATTTTCAAAGTGAATTTTATATCAATAATAGCATCATTAAGATAAAGACTCCACCTATATCCATATATTATAGAGTACTTGAATTACATATCTTAAACTAAATAATCTTATTGTAAATACAACTACATATACCTAACTTAAGATTACATAAGATTAGATCCTATGACTTAAAAGAGCGCCAATACAAATAAAGACAATATGTATACAACTACTACAACAAATAATTAAGCTAATTTAACAACTTTTAGTAAACTTTAGTCTAGATCTAAGAAGCCAATGATGAGGCAAATGTGCCAAATTTTATGTTCCCTTCTGCTTGAATTCCTTTGGTTCAATCTCTCTAGAATAATGATCAAATTTGTACAAAAGAATTACATTTAAAGACAAAACTGACACCCTTGATGCAATATTTGGCAAAAGCTCTCTGATTAAAAAAATTGTTTTAAATTACAAGTTTAGTCTCAAAATTTTCAAATTTGTATCAAATAAATTCTTTAACTTTCAACTTTGTTTCTAATTGGTCTCTGGATTTTCAAAAATATCTAATAAGTCTTTAAACTTTTGATCGTGTCTAATAAGTCTCAAAACTATAGACTGTAACAATTTAGTCCTCGTACTTTCAAATTTGTAACAATTTAGTCTTTATTGTAAAAATTATTGTCAAGATTTAATATACGATTTAGTCCCTGTTGTGAAAATCATTGTTAAGGTTTAATGGTTTTTTTTTTTTTTTTTTTTTGAGTTCTAATGGAATTTCTTACGTAAGTATATCAATAAACTAATTAGGAATCTTATATGTTATCGCTAAATAATAAAAATCAAATTTTAATAATAAAAAATTAAATTGTTACAAATTTGAAAGTACATAGATTAAATTATTACTTTTTTCTAGTACATCAAAATTTGGGAGGAGTGGGGGATTCAAACCTATGACCTCTTGGTCGAGGGTACATGTTAATTTCTACTGAGTTATACTCGCTTTGAGGATTAAATTATTACTTTCATGAAAGTTTATGAACTAAAAGTTATTTTTAATTAATTGAAATTTATGTATAATAAATTCATTATTAACTTAAAAAAAATGTTGAATATGGAAAGCTTAATGTTCTTTAATTAATAGATTCGTTAATTTTTAAACATGTTGCATATGCTAGAACTTGTTACCCATTCTAAAAAAAAAAAAAAAAAAAAAAAAAAAAAAAAAAACTTGCTACCCATAAGTTTGGAGATTTAATTGACATTTTTAATATTAAATATAAAATTGAAAGTTTAGAAGATGTAAGCGCATAAAATCATTTTTGTCATATTCAAAATCACTTGAAACATGTTTTTGATAATCCAAAATCAAATTTGATGATATGAAAATCACGTTTAAAATTGTAAAATCAAATATGAAATTAATTTTGAATAATCAAAGATATGTTTCGGAGTGTGATTTCGAACTTGACAAAAATGATTTCATTTAAAAATCACTCTCAAGCATACACTTAATTCAATAACATACTCTAAAGAACTAACCTTTCTGATTTTTTTTTTTTTTTTAAATTGTAGTATTATTATTATTATTTTTTTTTTTTTGACAACGGAAAAAAGAAATAAAACCTTATTCTCCAAACCCCACGCCATAAAAAAAAATAATAATAAAATAAAAAAACAAACATTTTAATAAGCATAAAGTCCGCAGAAAAGAAAATAAGGTTGAAAAAGTACCCCACAGATCATTCTCTTTCCACGAACAACCCAATATCCATAAACTCAAGTATCCGTTACACCGACTCCTGAATTCTCTTTTCCCAAACTTCATTTGAAAAAGCAATCAATCAATCAAACAAACAAACCCCAAGTCTTCACAGATTCCCTTTCTTTTCTTCACTCCTCCGCTCCCCTTTTCTCTCTCTCTCTCTCTCTGCCCACAATGGATCCTCTCGTAACAGAAGCATCGACGCCATTGTTGCACTCAACAAGCTCTGACAGCAGCAGCGACGCCGACGAGCACACTCCCGCGACCTCCTACAGGTTCGATCTGAAAGAAATCCGATTCCCATGCGAGTTTCTCTGCAAATCCCCATCTGGGTATTGCTCATATCGCCCACTGGCGGTTCTCTCCGGCCACATTGGCTCTGTTTCTTGCTTGGCTCTGTGCGGCGAGTTCATTTTAAGCGCATCGCAAGGGAAAGACATTATCGTCTGGCAACAGCCCGACTTGAGGGTTTTCACGAGATTCGGCCATGGGGAAGGATCGGTGAAGGCGGTGGTCGCCGTCGGGAGCAGGGTTTTCACTGCCCATCAGGATGGAAAAATCAGAGTCTGGAAGGTTTCACGCCGGTCGGAGAATAATTTCCGGCTGGTGAACACGCTGCCAACGGCGAAGGACTATTTGGGTAAGTTCATGAAACAGAGCAATTACGTTCAAACCAGGAGGCACCACAAAATCCTCTGGATCGAACACGCCGACACCATTTCTTGTTTGGCAGTCCATAACGGCCTGATTTACTCTGGCTCTTGGGACAAAACCATAAAAGTCTGGAGGGTTTCCGATCTGAAATGCCTGGAATCCATTAAAGCTCACGACGATGCCATTAATGGAGTTGTAGCTTGTAATGGGGTTGTGTATTCAGCTTCAGCAGATGGGAAAATCAAAGCATGGGGAAGAAAACAAAAACAAGAACAAGAACAAGAAGAAAGGCATTGTTTGTTGGGGATCTTAGAGGGTCACAAGGATGTTTCAATGAATTCTGTGGTGGTTTCAAATGATGGGAAGTGGGTTTATGGAGGAATTTCAGATGGGTTTGTAATGGGTTGGGAAAAAAGTGGAGAATCATCAGTGAGTTGGAAGCTGGTTTGTGAGAGAAGAGCTCATAAAATGGCTGTTCTGTGTGTTTGTTTGATGGGGGAGTTCTTGTGCAGTGGATCAGCTGATAAGAGCATTGGGATTTGGAGAAGAGAAGCATTTGGGAGACTGTGTAAAGTTGGGGTTATAAATGGCCATGAAGGACCAATCAAATGCTTACAGGCAGCTCAAAATGGTGTGGGTGAGGGATTCTTGTTGTACAGTGGAAGCCTTGACAAAAGCTTGAGGGTTTGGTGGGTTCCTAAAGGTTCTTCTTCTTCTTGTTCTTCATCTTCTTCTTCTTCCGCCATGGGAGTTGGGGCTTTTGTTGCAGAGGATTCAGAGAAGTCTGTCATTTCCTTCTGAGGAAAGTCCTTGAAGAAGCTTTGGTTGGTTCTTTTATTCAAGCCTTCATTGCTTCATTTCCTTTTTTTTTTTTTTTCCATATATATATTTTTTCATAGGTGGGAAGAAATGGCATGAATAGGGCAAAGTATAGTTGGGTTTTGGGTTTTGTTTTGTTTGGAAGATTTTCATTTTTTGGGTCAAAGTTATTTTTTGAAAAAAAATCTTTTTTTTTTTATTTGAATGAATTGATTTCAACCTTAAAGTTTTAATTTCATCAAAATGAAGCCATGAACTTGAACAGAAGTGAGATTAATACTCCCATTAATTTAAGGTTTTTTTTAAAAATTAGAATTCATATGTTTTGTTAGTTGAATTTATTACCATTTATTGATTTTTCCATAGACAATTTTCAAGCTTAGTTTTGAGTAAAGTATTAATCTTTCCAAATCATTCAAGTTCAAATTTATTTTAATGAAATGAAAATTTCGAGGTCAAAATTTATTCTTTCAACCAGAATAAAAAAAAATGAGTCATTTTTACAGGGGTGGTGTGTGTTGTGTGAAGTCTTTGTATACCAATTTCTTTTGAGTATATATTCTTTTTACATTTGTACAAGTTGTAATGTAATAGTTGAGAAAGGGATTAAATGAATGAAACAGTTTGTTCTTGATGTTCTAGTTATTATATTGCATACTTTTGTTTTATTTTGACTGAGAATTTAAAAAATAATAATAATAATAAAAATCTAAATGATTAGATAAACTGATAAAAGAAGAAGGAACATGTCAGGCTTCCTTAGACAGGGGACATGGTTGCCCCACCAAATATGAAGGAAGAATGAGATGCTTCAACAATGTTTCAAATCCTCTACCAACTAAAAAACAATAACAATAACAAAAAAGTCTAAGCTTTTTTGCTAAGAAATCCTTTCTCCATTCCAATTTTTGCTATTCCTTGCAATTAGATATTGGAAAAATACTTGATTGCATATTGGTATGTGGGAAGGGATCTCCTTACATATCACCATTCAAATGTTGACAACGAGGAGAGATAAAAAATGTTTTCATTTTCTACCTTTCTCTTTCTTAGTTGTCGAGATTTTAATGGAGTATGTAGGAAGCCCTAATATCGATATGCAACCAATTATTGTTCTTAAATATTTATGATTCTATTATAAATTTCAATTTGGTTACTATAGTTTGGCTAAACTTCCAAAGTCATTCTAAACCTTTAACTCACTTGAAAAACTTTCATTTTGTTCCATTTTTTTACTTATTCTAAACCTTAATACAATCCATCAAATAGAAAATACTAATAACTCATTATAAACATAACAACTTATAATAGTAATAATGCTTTGTGAGGTTTGCAAATTATATAAATCAAATTAAATTTTTGGGTAAAATATACTTTTAGTCTCTATGACTATTTGAACTTGGTTTCTTTTTTACTTCCTTGTATTTGGTCCTGAAGATTTGAATTTAACTTCTATTTAGTCTTTGAGGTTTCAAGAATGTTTAAAATGACATATCTAGTCCTTGAGATTTAAATTTTCTATCTAATTGGTCTCTATGGTATGAAATTTGTTTCTAATTGATCTTTGAGTATGAAAAATGGAAATAATAATAAAAAAAAAATCCAACTCATTTTAAAAATTACACAATCAGAGTCTAGTCATCATATAACTATCACATTATCATTTAATTATATCAACTTGCAATCAACTCTAGGTTCACTTCAATCTAATTTCAAATTTCAAAAACCAATTAAAATCAAATTCTGATGTCGAAAACCAAACATGTAACTTTTGAAACCTGAAAAACCAAATAGTAACTAAATTCAAATATTCAAGATAAAAATGTTATTTTTTAAAACTGGAAGATCAAAAAGAAACTGAATTTAAATCTCATGAATTAATATCAGACCAAATTGAAAGTTTTTAAATTATAATAATCAAATTGGAATTATGTTCAAATAATAGAGACGAAATTGACATTTTTTTTAAGTGCCTAAGCACATTTTAGATGCAGGAATATTACTTTTGGTAGGTAAAAAAGAGAATACAAAATTGCATATTGTTAGAGCAATCAATGTCTTTAGGAATCTTTCCTTCCATGTGACTTTGTGTATTTTTCAAACATTCTTTAATTTTTTTTTAAAAAAAATTTAATGGTATTTGGTTGCGGTTACCTAACAAAAGGTATTTGAAAGAATTTCATAAATAAAAATATGTTCCTTTGCAAAATATATATTCTTTATAAAAGTATTAGTAGGAGTAGGGAGATATTTTAGCACTTTGATATTATATTGCATCAATTAGACTTTTTAAATGGGTTTTGATATGCAAAGTAAATTAAAAAAAAAAAAAAAAAAGTTTCGATATGCCAATTGAGCTGCACTAGTGACAAATTATTTTATTAATTCTTAAAATATTTTTGAATTGGTATGAAGATAAGTTTGACATGCCTTTTCAAATTATGAAAAGTACCCAAAAAAAAAAAGTGAAATTTTTATTAGTATTTCATTATAATATGAACGAAACACGTTTATTTAAAAAAAAAAAAAAAAAAAAAAAAAAAAAAAAAAAAAAAAAAACTTTTGATGTCTGAATTTTCATGAAAATAACCATTTAATCCGTGAACTAGTTTATATATCAATTTGGTTCCTACATTTTCAAATTTTGAACAATTTAGTTTCCGAACTATAGTATGTAACAAGTTAATCTCTTTAGTTTAAAATTTGTAATAATTCGATTCTTACCATGAAAATTGGATAAAATTAAGTGTCGATTTTTATTAGGTATAGCATTTTACCTTTTGTAGTTTATAAACACATTTGATTTTAATAAGTTTATCGGTCTACATCCGTAAAAAAAATCTCATTAAATCTTTAATGATGTTTTGATGATAGGAATTAAACTACTCCAAATTGTAAAACATATGGATTTAATTCTTCCATGAGTAATTTTTTTAACCTAACTTTTCAATGTTTGAATTTAATATTCCAAATATGTTTGTTTTTATCTAATTAAAATACACTAGCGGGAGTGGGTAAAGAATAGAGACTAACAAAAAAAGAAAAGTGTGTAAAAAGAGAGAGATCAACAAGAAAGAAAATATCAACATAGAAATTTTACCAACATGTGAGTCATATTTGAAAATTAAAATAGAATATTAAGGAGTGTAAAATCTAAATAATTAAAAGAAGAAAAGAAGAAAAAAAAGGCGTTCAAACTTAAAAGTAATTAATAAATTAAAATTAGGCTTGTGGAAAAGATAGTAAAAAAGAAAAATTAAAATAATAGAATAGAAACAAAATGAAAATTAGGGTTGTGGAATCCGCAGGCGGTCAACCGACGAGAGTCTTTATCCAGCTTGACGTGTTAAGCCACCGAAAGCCAATTGAAACTCTTTTATCCAACCACAATTTTCATTAGTCTTCATGTTTAAGGATGTGATATAATAATGGACCATTTTTTAAACCCAAAGTGGTCCTCGCCAAACACATTGCCTTTAAAGACTTTTGAATTTTCAAACTCTCTTTTCTTGAACGAGTGTAGATACAATCGAGTTTTTGTAATAGGGTTAAATCTCATTTGAGTCGTTCATCTCGTTTAGAGAATTATTTCTTTTTTGGTTCTTGAGATTGCTGTAAGATTACGATATGGGTTTGGTTTATGTGTTTGTTGTCTTGTTAATTGTTTAATAGATGTAGGATTACTTGGTGAGTCGCATAAGTGCGATGATTTCGATGGTAAAGAAATACGAACAGGTTAAATTATTTAATGTAATAGGTCTTTCAGATGGATTTTGTGGAACCTAATCAGTAAGATAATTTGAGTAGAGACTTGTTGGAAGGCTCGTTCGAAAATCAAATTGAGAAAATAGAGAAAGAGAGAGAAAGAACATTGAAGCACACATTGGCTGAGACAATAACCCGAGAAAAGAGTGCTAAGGTGTTAGACCTAAAGCAAAGTCTAATTCAACGCACATAGCTCCCGATTGCAATTCCATCAACAATACCCTAGAAATTTTCTTGTTTGTATTATTAATGAAGCCTCACTTGAAGTATCTTGAAGTTCATGTTCCATAAATGACACTTTGAATTGTCTTCAATGAAGCTTGAGTGCATTTAATGAATCTCCATTTTGAAGCTTTTCTTTAGTTTTGGATAGTATGGTAGGATTCATATCACTTCCCCAAAATTGTCAAGTTCTCCTTGAATATAAGATGGCTATATTGAGTCAACTTGGAGTTCAACCAGAGATACCATGTAATTAACTTTTTTGTAGGTAAAAAACTTTGGTTTCACTGTAATAAAGGTTGGGGTTTTCCCAATTTCATGTTATTGAGTGATCTCAAGGAGTCAAAAAAGGGGTTACTTGTGGACGATACTATAATCGTTGAAGTGGAAATTATTAATGTTAGCTCTACATCTAACTATTGTTTTTAGAAGGTATATGTATATTGATGTGTTGACATTCGAGATTGTATCCTTCTCTAGGAAAAGTAAACAACCTCCTCAGTTTTTTTTTTTTTTTTTTTTGGGTTTAAATAGATGTGTTAGTTAGGGTATTTAGATTGTGTTTGGCATATAAGTAAGAGAAAGTGTGTTTGGCATATATACATTCCTGCTAAAAATGTTCTTTTTTCCTAAAATTTGCAATGCTGGGTGACAAATAAAAATTACTTTAAAAAATTAAGATCTCGTTTGATGATCCTTTGGTTTTTAAAAACTAAACTTTCTCTCAATTTCATTAGAATGGTTTTCATCTTTGTTAAGTATACATTTGTATTCCTAGCCAAATTCCAAAAACAATAACAAGCTAGAAAACTATGGTCCCATTTGTGATTTCTTAACCAAATTCCCAAAACAAAAACTACCGTAACAAAACAAAGAAACTCTAGTTGAAATAAAATTTAGTATATATAATATAAAAAAAAATATATAACATACATTAAAATAAATATAAAACTATTATATAGAATTTATAGTATTTATTTAGCTCCAACACAAAATAAAAAAAAACATTTTATCCTTCAAATGTTCATTCGAATTTGATTTGCAGTGTATATGATCTCTCACTCCAACCAATTTTATTTTAACTGAGTTAGTTCAATTAGACTAATTTTTTTATTTACAAACTTTGTAAATTTTCAACGATAGTTAATTTATTGCACAACATGCTATATATATATATATATATATATATATATATATATATATATATATATATATATATATATATATATATATATTTGTGGTAGTGAGACATTTATTTAAGGTTAGACAAATGAGCTAATATACCTACATGTCGTGAATTGAATAATAAAATTTATTTTTTCCTTTAAAATGCATGTATTTTTCATTAGCTAATGATCCCGACATGTAAGATCAGAAATGGAGAAAGAAAAAATATATATATTTTTTACAATTAATGACAAACGTGAAATATCTTATCAATTAATTTATTTAATAAATAAATTAAAAACCTACTAAAATTAAAGAAAAATAATAGAGAATATTCTTTTTCAGAATATTTTTGTTGTCTCTATGTGGTTCATTTGGATCGAAAGAAACAACCGCATCTTCCAAGACAAGGATCGTTTTTTTTATCTCTTTTCCAGCTATGACGCGTCTTTCATTTTCCTTAATTGGAAGGCCTTTTTGTAATTCCTCCTTTGTATGTTTCTCACAATAGTATCTTTTTTCCAAAAAAAAAAAAATAGAGATTTAAATAGAAAATAATAACTAATGAAAAGAGAAAAAAAAAGATTAAAAAAAGGAAAGAGAGAAGTAATGGAAAAAAGAAAAAAATGAAAAAAAAGAAAGAGAAAAAAATAACGGAAAAGAGAAAAAAAATGAAAAAAAGAATAAGGGAGTGGTAAAAAAATACAGAGAGGAAGAGGAGAGATGAGTGTAGGAAGGAGAGAGATGGGTACACATGTAATTTCTCAAATTTTGCCTTAATTTAGAAACAAGAAACAAGGATGAGTTATCAAATGTTTATTTCTTAAAGTAAATAAAAAACGAAAACAAGAAAGTTATCAATCCAACCCTAACTTGCCTAACAATTTTGGCGAAGCCTTTGTAAGAGTAAGGAAGTATATAGATTTGAAAGCTTCTATTTTATTTTTTTAAAAAAAGGGTCAAATGTAATTTTGATCCCTAGAGTTTTAAAAGAAACATTTTAATCCTTTGAATTGCAAAATCATTTTAAATGGTCTCTAACTTAATTTTAACTATTTTAGAATCATTTAGCAATTTTAAGACTATATGGGGATCAAATAAATGAGCATCAATCTCAAATCTCGGAGAGCAAATGTGTATTTTGTTTATTGTTATAATAATAATAATAATAATAATAAATATTATCTTTATTAAAATGTTGTTAAAAAATGTTATCTCTCTCGTTTTTCAAAAAAAAAAAAATGTTATCTCTCTCGCTCCAGACCATTCACTTTAAATAATGTCGGCTAACATGAGTTAATTTAATTAAATTAATTATTGTAAATTGTCCAATAAACTTGGTTAAATTTTTAACGGCCATTAATTTCTTGAACAACATGATATTGATATATATTGGGATTTTTGTACGGATAACCTTTTTCCCAATGAGGTAATGGAATATGACCTCCCGCTTGCAAAACAATGAAAATTGATCCTTTGTCGACGTCATCACGTGCACAAAAGACCCTCGCTGCCCCTCGACGACGCGCCCAACCTCGGCAGACTCAGCTCGGCTCGCCAGGCTCCAGCCATCTCCTAGCGACCCGTCGGCTCACGCTGTTACAACCCCGTGGGCTTGGAACTCCGAACCTGCCGCCTTCGTCTCGAACATGAACGATAAAAAAATCCCATAATTTTGTGTATTAATGATAATTGACCCTTTGTCGACGTCACCACGTGTACAAAAGACTCGCGGTGCACCGACTACTAACCCGGACAAACTCGGCAGACTCAGCCCGGCCCGCCAGGATCCAGCCATCCCCTAGTGACCCGCCCTGCACACGCTCTTGACATGTTGAAGTTCGGTCCTTGCCAGGGAACTGATCAACTGGAGGATCTTTGCCGCGGTGCATTTACGACGGTTGGTGAATAATCGACGTCGAAGATCCCTAGTTGATCCATTTCCCATCCAGGAATTGACTGAGAACAACCATGTAAGCACATACTCGCACAGGTTCGGAAAAAGAAATCAATTTTAGTGTTTTTTTTTAATTAGTCCGGTGGATTTGTACTGTTAATCTTTACTGTTGATTTTGAATTAATAACCACTCTTCTGATATAATAAATTATTTACTTACTCCTCTCCATTAGTGCATTTACTAAACTACTACATAATAAATTTTTTTATTACGCAAAACAATTATATTTTTTTACTGTTCATGGTCGTGACATAACCCGGCGGGTTCTGTATTAACAACCCGCGGGGTTGTTAGAGCGTGTGCCGGTTGGTCGATGGGGGATGGCTGGCGCCTGGCGGGCCGGGCTGAAGTCTGTCCAGTTTGTCCAGTTAAGTAGTCGGGGGCAGCGGGGGTCTTTTGTGCACGTGGTGACGTCGACAAAGGGTCAATTTTCATTGTTTTGCAAGCGGGAGGTCATATTCCATTACCGCATTGGAAAAAAGGTTATCCGTACAAAAATCTCATATATATTCTTGTGTGTCAATTTCATAATAAGACATTTTGATAATCGAGCATATCTAAGGACACATAGTCCATGATCAAAGCAGAGCCAATTATATTTGACTCCATTTCATCAAGAACAGGATCTCCTAGGAAAGGGTCACGTTCTTGTACAACATATGTACAAGGGGTTAGACATCACTGTAGACAACATTAATTATATTCTGATGAAGTAACTTGTGTAGTTGGTCTCCGTGGCCAATTTTTTGCACTTGCAAACACAGTTAGTACACTTACGTCAAGAATACTAGTACACTTTTATCTATTGTTAGTGATGTTTTCAAAAGGAAAATTTTCTTCATCAAATACACCATGTCGAGAGGTGTAAACATGATTGGTTGAAGGGTCAAGACGGGATATAATTGTGTAATGAGGAGTTGGTTGAGGTTGCCTTTCATGTCAATACAACCAAAGATCAAAGGAGTTAGGAAAAAGGAGGAGCATCAAGAAAAGATAAATCTCCACGTTTTGTTTTCAACCATTGTTGAGAAGAGTTGTCGGTTCAAGAATAAACAAGTCTATCATTGTAATTATTGCAACAAAGATGGTCATACAAAGAAGTTTTGTTATGCCAAACAAGACCATACCCAAAATTTCCAACAACAAGCAAATTGTGCCGAGGACAATGAAACGATTTTTTTTGTTTGGCTTCTCATACCAATGATAATGAGTCAACCTCGTCATGGCTTATTGATAGTGGATGGAGGCTAAATATATCAATATTTTTTAGTGAAATCGACAGATCTATACAATATTAGCTAAAGGTAAAGATATTATTGTCATGCATACTAAGCAAGGTGAACAAAAAATATCCAATGTTTTATATGTTCCAAGCTAAAGTTATATAGCAATTTTTCTTTGGTTTTCAAAGATCAAGTTTGTGTTATTTATGACCCTCAAGGAGCAAAGATTGCAAGGGTCAAAATGGTTTGGCAATGCCTTCATTTTAAATGGTAACTCGTTGTGTCATCATACTTTTAAGCCCAAAGCAGAAGAAAGCAAATAGGGGGCATCAATGCTTTGGACATTACAACAACGTTTGAAATTTTTGCATTATTCTAACATGGTTGAAGATTTTTGCAATTTTATTTCATTTGATCAGACATGAAAATTACGTTGTCAAGAATGGAAGATGCACAGACTACCTTTTCTAAAAGGTGGCGGTTTTAGAAACAAAGAAAGGCTTTAAATTAGTGCATAGTAATATTTGTGGTCCCATATGCAAAACAATACCAATTGGGAATAATAAATATTTTATTCCACTTAGTATAATTATTTACCAAGATGACTTGGAAAACAAGAAGTTGTGGCTCTACTTTTTAAGCTGAATATATTTCTACTGCGTCAGTTGAAAATCAAGCATTATGACTTCACAAATTGCTTAGTGGTTCTGTTTTAAACGAAGAACCTACAAAAAGGTTTTGTGATAACAAATTTGCTAGTGTCTTCAATCCAGTGGAACATGGTAAAATAAAGCACATCATCAAAAAAAAAAAAAAAAAAAAGAACATAGACTTTCTATAACATTTTTGAAATGTAGTAGTAGGCAAATGTTAAGTTTGTGACTTTTTTTTTTTAGATTCTTTCATTGCTGTAAAAAGTTCATTTTCATTTGTATATATCTTAACGGTCAATTGAGTTATATTCCGATTGATTTCCCACGTGAATGTTGATTTGTTTTTTCTTTAAAAAAAAAGTTTCAATTGTGATCTCTATGGTTGTCTAACTTGAAATCATTCATATTGATAATGCCCTATAATGTTTTGTTCTAGTAATAATATATAATTTACTAAGTGTTCTCCAAATGACTTTTTGACAATAATGCAGGTATAAAGTTCCACCCTAAATTTCTTTTGAAATTAAAATAAAAGTAAATGAAGTTTACGAAATTTATGATTACAAATATAAAATAAATAGAACGTGAAAAAAATGGGCAACGATAAGAAATTTTCACGAAAATAAAAAAAGGACAAAATTTTAAAATAAAATAAAATCAAAATAAATCAGAATGCATTGGCACCATCCATGTGTGCTTCCAAATTTAGTAAGTAAAGAAAAACTATATAACCAAAAAAAAAAAAATCAGAATTCAACAATTATTTTCAACAAAATAATTATATTACAATTTCAAGTAAAATAGGAAAAAAAATTATTAAACAAGCAAGAAAATGAAGAATAGTACATGACCTATTTTTTTGGTAAAAAATCGTATAATATCTTTTCTTCTTTATTTATTTGTGTTAGTTCAATATCTCATTTATTATATAGTAAGGTTCTATTTTGCAATCAAATGGATTTGAATATATTTTAAAACAAAAAGAATCAAAACCAAATCCAATCTAACTAATATATATATATATATATATATGATAAGACAATACCAAAAAAATTGTTTTAAGTATGAATCTATTGTGCGGACTGCAGAGGAAAGAGGGAACACATATGGGAAACAAGAACACCATCTTCTCCAATTCGACATCCAATGGAGATTCTGGTTTTGGAGTTATTTTTCAGTTGTTAGGTCGATCCGAGACGAAAAACCACTCCATTATACCTTAAAATTCCAATCTCTTTCGTTGCTGAAGAAAGCAATTTCTAGGTCTAAGCAGCACAGATTTGAATCTCAGATCTTCAATGCCGGTAGTTACAAATGGTGGGTCACTCATGAATTTATTATTATTTTTTCTACGGTTCATGTTTTTAGTTTTTTGTTTCTAAGAAATGTTTTCAAAATTGTGTACAAATTGTGGAAACAACTCAAACAAATTTAGAGTTTATCCTCTTTTTGGAATCATGAAAGTTCAAGAAATGATTTTAGATTATGTTATTTGAAATTTGAGAAATGATTTTAAATTCTGTCTCATTTGGAACCATGAATGTATTTAAAATAATGTATTTGGATGATATAATACGATATGCGTATGATAGGGTTTAAGGAGTTTGTTTCCTTGCTAAAGCGAGTTTAAGCTTAGATGTAATTGACATGTACTTTCGACCTGAGATCGGAGGATGTTGATGTACTAAAAAAAAAGAGTTTGTTCCCTCATATTATTCAAAAACATAAATAAATTTATTATTTTATCTTTTTTGTTACTTTGTACAATGCATGATAAATGTTAAAGTAAATTAACATAAAATTTTATGCAAAAAATTATTATTTTAATTTAAAATTCTAGAGATTAAAACAAGATTTGTTACCAATCTTTTTTTTTTTTTAGTAAAAAAAAAAAGAAAAGAAAAAAGAATTGGTTACCAAAACCAGTTATCCTTTACAAGAAACAGATTAAAAAAAAGCCAAGAAATTTACTATACAGGTCCTATATTATTATAAAACTCAATTCATCTGAATCCAAATTGGTTTGTGACTATATTTTTGTTTGCTATTATAGGAAATTAGCTCTATATCCAAGTGGAGACAAGAAAAGAAATGGGTCTCATCATGTTTCCCTCTATTTGGTAACTACTGAGGATAGCATTTTATCATCTACTTCATAGGTCAATGTTATATTTACATTTCTTGTTTATGATACTCTTAGAGACAAATATTTGGTAGTCCAAGGTAACAAAAACGGCTCCTTTTATTTATTATTATTACAAAAAGTGGTCTTTTTATTTGGTCACTTTTTTTTTTTTTTCCTTATGGTCCTCCTATATTATTATTTGCAGATGGGAAAGTAAAACATTTTCATGTTATGAGGACAGAGTGGGGATTTGAAAAGTTGCTTTCACTCGACACTTTCAACAATGCTTCAAATGGGTTCTTGGTTGATGATTCTTGTCTATTTGGAGTTGACATTTTTGTTCTCAAATGTGATCAAGCGCAAAAGGGGAGGTTATTTCCTTGATCAAGCAACCAAAAGATTACAAATTCACTTGGAAAGTCAACAATTTTTCACAACTATCTCATACTACTTTGTCCTCGGATGTTTTTACAGTAAAGGGCTACCGTTGGTATATATAGTTTCAATTTGATCCTGACTTTCTGTTTCGATCAAATTGAAATTAAATCTAGTTTGTAATTTAACCTTAAATTTATATGTTTGTTTCAGGAGATTAGAACTTTATCCAAAAGGATGTCCCGGGATGATGGGTGACTATTTGTCTTTGTTCCTAGTCTTTGATAATATTGTAGAACTTCCACAAGATTCTCAAATATATGTTGAATATGAGATGGCTGTGTGGAATCAACTGGTTGGATATTGTCCCATAAAATTATCATGTAATTGATCATCAACTAACAATTATTGTTATTATAATTATTTATTGTTACTTCAAAATTGCAAAGCTAATTTCCATTTTTTTTTTGGGTGTGTATTGTGTGTGCCAATAAGTATTGGTTTGAGCATGGTGGCATAGAAAGTTGGGGAACTCCAGAATTCATGTCATTGAAGGATCTCAAAGAACCAACAATGGGATTTATTTGTGATGACACTGTGATTATTGAAGTGAAGATTAATGTTCTCTCTACCTTAAAAAAGTTTTCATAGAAGAAGCTAGGGAAAAGTAATGCACCCCATTGAAGATGTGAATAATTATAATTTTGTACAACTGAAATGTGGGTTATTTTTTCCTTTCTTCTCTTCTTTTTGGAAAACATAAAGCCCTATTGCTACTTCCAATTTTGCTTCTTTTTGTGGCTTTTAAATATTATTTAAAAACATGAAATTTCACTATTTTGATTGAAAGTAATAAAAAGAATGATGGTGCTTATAATCCCACATGAAATGTGTTAGGTATGGTTTAAAATCTTTGGAACAAAAATTTTTTAAATTGAAATTTCAAATTTGAATTAATATACTTTTCATTGAGTTTAAATAGTAAATATTTGATTTAAAATTAAAAAATAATGAAAGAGGGAAAATTGATAAAGAACAAATGAATAATTAAAATTGAACAATACTTGCACAAGACTGGATAAAATCTTGACAATTAAGAGAGAAATGTAGAAAATGAGAATTTTTCTTTTTATCCACTACAAGAAATAACAGATATAATAGCTAACAAAAAAAGCTATAAAGCTATAAAAGACCTATTATAGCAAAGGAATAGCTTATATACTGTAAGGGACTACCGGACACATACATATTTCAATATTGTCCACTTTGGGCATAAGCCCTCATGGCTTTGCTTTTGGTTCACCCCAAAAGGCCTCATACCAATGGAGATACTTGTCCTCCTTTATATACCCATGATCATCCCCTTATCTAGCCAATGTGGGACTTTGGTCGCACTCCCAACAATCCTCCCCTCGAACAAAGTACCACTGAGCCTCCCCTCAACTAGCTAGTCATCTATCCGTCCAACTCGGAACTCTCCTTTACCAAGAGTCCGTCCAACTCTCTAGGCGATGGGGCCCACTTCACCGCTTTACCGAGAGTTCATGCTCTTATCCACAGGACAACTCCTCTTCTCCGGAGTATACCGCCTGCCCAACAGAGCTCAACCACGGATCTCCCCATGACTATTAAGGCTCACAACTTCTTTGTTCGACACCCGAGGATTCCACCCGACATGGCTACTCCCGGGGCATGACTCGATACCACTTGCTTCCTGAAAGTCAATCAAATATTCTCGATTGGGAGTCATGTGGAATGTGCAACCTGAATCCATGATCCACTCATCTTGAAAATCTCTACTGGATACCATCAAGACCTCTGCTGAATCATACCCATCAGTCACATTGGCTGAACTCGATTCACCTCTCTTACCATCAGAGACTTCCTTGTTCTTGTTCAATGGACAATTTTTCTTAAAATGCCCATCCTTATGACACAAGTAACACTTTTTCCCTTTTCCTCTGGACTTGGACCTGGTTCTCGAATCCTTTCCTTTCCAGTTCTTTTTCTCAGCTCTCCCTCTGGCTATAAGTAACTCACCTTCCCTGCGTTCCTTTTTAATTTCGAGATTTCTAGTCTTCAAGGCATCCAACACAATATCCATGGTTAGCGAATCCCTACCATATTTAATTGCAGCCTTTACCTCTCAAAACGAATCCGGCAAAGAATTCAAAAGTATCACTGCTTGATTCTCATCCGACATCTTCTCACCGATGTTATTGAGATCAACTACAATCTTTTGAAATTCATCCAAGTTCTCTTCCAAGCCTTTACTTTGATCCATCTTATATCCAAAGAATTTCTCCTTTAGATATAACTTGTTTGGTAGAGACTTTGTCAAATAAAGGCTCTCCAGCTTCTTCCATAACTCAACCGTGGTAGTAACCTCATTCACTTGCCTAAGCACTCCATCTGAGAGATAGAGTATAATCGTCGAATAGGCAATCTCATCCATTTCCTTCTTATCATCTTCTGTGAGTGTCGCCGGAAGGTCCTTTTCGTCACACAAGATTTTAGCTACTTTTTGTTGCACCAAAAGAGCTTTAATCTTCTTTCTCCATAGACCGAAATCACCCTTCCCATCAAATCGAGCAACCTCGAAACGAGTCGACATTGAAGACATTAGTCAATGTATAACTCACAGAATAACCTGAACAAAGAATAGAAACACCAAAGGCACTAAACCACGAACCTCCAAAATTTGGATCGAACGGAGCTCTGATACCACTTGTAGAATTTTAAGCGAACTTATAATGTCCAATCAGAACGCAAGTTTCCAGCAGCAAATAATTAAGCAAAAGAGAAAAAAACACCAAGAAATATAGTGGTTCAACCTTTCGGTCTACATCCACTTTGAGAACCAGCTTATAAGTGTTTTATTAAGAGCAACAAGTCACCAATACAGAGTACATCAATGGCACAAATTTACCCAATGTAAATATACCTCAAACCTCAATGGATTTGAGTTCACAAGAGAGTACCTACTATGGGAGGTTCGAGGTACTTCATGTCAATAATTGATGATTTTTCAAGGAAAGTGTGGATTTATCTACTTAAACAAAAGGATGAAGCTTTTGAGAAATTCCTTGAATGGAAGAAGCAGACTGAGAACCAAACAGGGAGAAAGGTAAAGTACTTGAGGACAGATAATGGTTTAGAATTTGTAAATCACAAATTCAACAAACTTTGCAAGTCTGAGGGAATCACGAGGCACCTTACTGTTACATACACTCTTCAGCAGAATGGTTTAGCTGAGAGGTTCAATAGAACAATAATGGAGCGTACTAGGTGTCTCATGTCAAATGCTTCATTGCCTCAGAAGTTTTGGGGCGAAGCTGCCCAAACCGCCTGTTATCTCATTAACAGGAGTCCGTCTTCCGCTATAGATTTCAAGACTCCTCAAGAGATATGGAAAGGTGAAGCTCCAAGTCTTGAACATCTCAGGGTATTTGGTTGTTTAGCTTATGCTCATGTTAAGGAAGGAAAGCTAAACAAGAGAGCATTGAAATGTATGTTTATTGGCTACCCTCAAGGTGTCAAAGGATATAAGCTTTGGTGCTTGGAAGAAGGTAGAAATAAATGTATAATCAGCAGAGATGTCACTTTCAATGAAGATGAGATGCCGTTTTGTATTAAGAGCCAGACAGAACAGCGATCGGTTGAGAATGTTGAAACAGAAGTCAGAATTGAGTCTGAAAAACAACCATCAGCTGCTAGGGGTGAATCGAGTGATGGGTCACAATTGGGTTCACAAGCAGAGTCTTCGCAGCAGTCTGAATCTGATGGTATACAGTTTCAACGGGAGAGAACTTTGATTGATGAGGGAGCTTCCACTGAGGAAAGTTCAGATAACAATGACTTGCAGAATTATCAGCTTGCACGTGATAGATCTTAGAGAGTTAGACAGGCACCTACGAGGTATGGTTTTGCTGACTTAGTTGCATTTGCTCTGAATTGTGCTTCTGATAATATTGAGGTAGAGCCTATTACATTTGAAGAGGCTATTGAGTCTGGGTTGAAGGAACAGTGGAAAGCTGCAATGGAAGAAGAGTTGTCATCTTTGCATAAGAATCAGACGTGGTCATTGGTTCCAAAGCCTCCTAAACAGAAACTCATTCAATCAAAGTGGATTTATAAAATCAAGCTAGGTACAGGAGGTAACAGCAAGCCTAGGTATAAAGCTAGGCTAGTAGCCAAGGGCTACACTAAAAAAGAGGGAGTTGATTATAATGAGATTTTCTCTCCGGTGGTAAGACATTCGTCTATTCGTTTAGTTTTGTCTATTGCTGTTCACTTTGATATGTTTCTTGAACAAATGGATGTCACTACAGCATTCCTTCATGGAGAATTGGAGGAGGTGATTTACATGGCTCAACCAAAGGGCTATGAGGTGAAGGGAAAGGAAGATATGGTTTGTCTCCTTCACAAGTCCATTTATGGACTGAAGCAATCGCCAAGACAGTGGTATATTCGCTTTGATACCTTTATCTTGAAGCAGGGGTTTCGCAGGAGCTCATATGATGCATGCGTTTATTGGAAACTATCTTTGAAAGGTACATATATTTATCTACTGCTTTATGTAGATGATATGATACTTGTGTCTAAGGATTATGCTGAAATCTGTGAACTCAAGAAACAGTTGAGTAGTGAGTTTGAAATGAAAGATTTAGGTGCATTGAAAAGAATCTTAGGCATGGATGTTAAGAGAGATAGGGAGAAAGGTTTGTTAACCATTTCGCAGGAGAGCTATGTGCATAAACTGCTTGAGAAGTATAATATGTCTGATTGTAAGTCAGTTTCGACACCCTTAGCATCTCATTTTAGGCTTTCTTCGTCTCAGTCACCTAAAACTGATCAGGAAAGGTTAGAGATGTCTAAAATTCCATATTGTAATGTCGTAGGGAGCATTATGTATCTCATGATTTGTACTAGGCCTGACTTGGGTTATTCAATGAGCATGATAAGTAGGTTTATGTCAAATCCTGGAAAGGAGCATTGGAATGCAGTTAAATGGGTGCTTCGGTATTTGAAAGGTACGTCAGGTGTTTCACTGTGTTTTGGGAATGGTTGTGATCAATCAGCATTGCTGGAAGGCTTCACAGATGCAGATTATGCTGTAGACCTTGACAAAAGAAGGTCTTTATCAGGTCACATTTTTCGTTTGTATGGTAATGTGGTCAGTTGGAAGGTTGCTCTACAGCCAGTAGTTGCTTTGTCAACTATTGAATCGGAGTATATTTCAGTTGGTGAAGCAGTCAAGGAAGCAGTGTGGTTGAAGAGAATTGTTGGTGAGTTGCTGACACAAGAGTTTATTCCTGTCATCCGTTGTGATAGCCAGAGTGATATTCATCTTGCGAAGAATCCATCTCACCATGAACGGTCTAAGCATATTGATGTTAAGTTTCACTTTATAAGGGATATGGTTTCTTAGAATGAAGTCAAACTGGTGAAAGCTCATACTGATCAGAATTTATCGGATATGCTTACGAAGGTTCTCACAGCTCATAGGTTTAAATACCTGTTAAATGAGCTGAATGTAAAGCCAGGGTGATAGGGAAATTAGAGAACCAGCTTATTGCTTAAGATATTCTTTTCATTTTTACATATACATTGCTATGAAAACTTTTAATAGCGTTTTTTATGAAAGCTATAATATGTTTACATAGCTAAAATATTGTGCTATCTTTAACACATAATAGCACTTTTTTAACGCTATAATATAGTATTTATAACTTTAATATTATGCTATAAGAAAGTTATTTAGGGCCCGTTTGGTAACGTT
Organism: Luffa aegyptiaca; assembly: GCA_017139565.1. Taxonomy (NCBI): domain Eukaryota; kingdom Viridiplantae; phylum Streptophyta; class Magnoliopsida; order Cucurbitales; family Cucurbitaceae; genus Luffa; species Luffa aegyptiaca. The sequence goes on from CM029403.1 coordinate 15,621,003, forward strand.
CTCGTTTCTTGTTTCCGTTTCTTCATTTTTAATAAAAAAAAAATAGAATTTCATGACCCTAACACCTATACATTCAATAATAATAAACCTATATTCTTATTTTATGTTTGGAAAAAATTGGAAACAAGAACAAAAAAGGAGAAACTAGTTTTAGTTGTTCCCAAAAGTTATATACAAATTTTGGGAGTGTTTCTAAAAAAATGAGAAACAAGAAACATACATATTTATTATATGCTTAGATTTCTTAATAAAATTAGAAACAAGAAACGAGAACGTTACCAAACGGGCCCTTAGTGTTTTCTAATTACTATAATTATTACAATAACCTTTTGATAGCATTTCTTTTTTGCTATGTAAATTTTTTTTATAGCTTTTGATCATGGCTATAAAAGATATAGTTTTTTTTCCCACAATAATTTTTTGATGCTAGAAATTAATTTATATTAATATTTAAATTTCATTTAAATCAATTAAATTTTAATAAAATTTACTTCAAGTGCTCATTTTTAGCTAATAAATCCACAAACAAAAAAATAATTCATAACACATCAAATACCATAACTTCCATTCATAGTTGAAATTTCATATCAATTTACGTAACAAAATAAAGTATTCAATAATCTCTCTTATTGTCAACATTTTAAATGTAGGAAAGCACCGGTATGCATAAAAGTTGTAGTTTATAAAGAAGTGATATAATTATAAGAAACAAAGATAGGAAACGACATAAAAATTATATAAGTTGAATTTATGAAATTAAAAATAAATATTAATGAACTAGACCTTAAAAAAAAAAAAATTTGAAACGCAACTTATAACCTTTTTTTTTAAAAAAAATTTAAATAAATTTCCAATATTTCTCAATGAACATAAACATCTCTAAATTAAAAAATAATCGTAAAACATTTACAAATTCTCAGATAATCATCGAATATACCAGATATTTCTCAAATGATTATTCCAGCTAATAACATAAAATACTGGAATTTCACCATTTTTAAAAATCCATAACAATACAATTTCTCTAAAACATACATAATCATAAATTTCACGAAATTCCATTGTTTCAAAAAAAAAAAAAAAAAAAAAAAAATTTCACGAAATTCCATAATATTTAGTTAGATAATAAATTATTTTGTAAAATAACCACTCACAGTTGGCACCTAGAGTTGTAAATTTCCATCCAACCTCAAATTTCAATAACCATATCACAAATTTACAAACAAATTCCAAGAGGGAAGTAACATAAATTTCACTTAATCAAATTAAGTTAATTTCTAATTCCTTTTTCTTTAATCCAAATTCCAAAGTACCCTTTCTTCCTCATTAATTTATTAGCAAGTACATTTTGTCATTTTCTCCAATTTAAAAGTTACTTTTTCTCGTCCCTCATAACCATTTCTTTTTCTAAAATAAAATAAAATTAAATTAAAACAATATTTGAATGCATATAGTATGTAGGTCGGATCTCTCTATCCACTCTATTAAAATCTTGACAACTAAGAGATATGAAGGTAGAAAATAAGAAAATTTGAACAACGCATGCCTTACACACCACCATTAAAATGTTGACAACCTAGGAGGTTTTTTTTTTTTTTTTTTTTTTTTTTCATTTTCTACATTTCTGTTAGTTATCAAGATTCTAATGAAGTATGTACAAAGACCCAAAATGAACTAAAATACTAAATTAAAAAATACAAAGACCAAAATAGTATTTAAAATGAACTAAAGGAAGAAAATACAGAGACCAAAATAGTAAGAAGTCTTTGTTTCACTTTAGTTAATATTATAATTAGATTTTATTTGTTAGAACGTTACTCTCACATCATATTTTTGCATCAAAATTATTTGATTTTCAACCATCTCGTTATAGAATTGAAGTTGTATTTTGCTTGAGGGAATTGAATGCAACTATAATTTGAAGAGTGTTGGTTGGAATTCAGATGGAATATAATAATAATAATAATAATAATAATAATAATAATAATAATAAATCATAGATAACAAATTTCATTAATTCGAAAACATGTCATGACTTTTATTTGAAAATATGCTACTAAATTTCATTAATTCAAAAACATGTCATGACTTTTATTTGAAAATATGCTACTTAACGACTAAATGAATATATCTATATATATATACAAAAACAATTCAAAGTTCATAAAAATGATGAATTAAAAATAATTTAAAAAAAAAACAAGGACTTAGACATAACTCATATTTAGTGTGGGTATTTGGTTTAACTTTTCAAGTGTTTAATTTTGAAAAAAAAAATCATTTTAAAAAAAAATCTAGAGTTTGACAACCACTAAAAATGACTCATTAAAAAATGAGATTGAGAAATAAACTATTTTGAGAGAAACACTTGAAAGCAATTTTTTTAAAAAGAGTTTTAAAGTATATAATAACTTGTGTATAAAAACACTTATGAGGAAATGTAACCGAACTTATGAATGTTTAAATTCTAAACAATTTTTATGCAAAATGTTTAAGATAAAATGTATCCTTGAAAAATATTTAAACTAAAAGCTATTCCAAACCAACCCTGAAAAGATCTATTTTTAAGGTAGGGATGAATGAATCCAAATATTTTTGTATTTAAGAAATAAATGAAAATTATAGAAATTTGTTAGAAAGAGAGAAAAAAAATGGATAAAAATAGTTGGAGTGCAAAACCTTCGAATGAAAAGAATGAAAATTTTGGTAAAGGAAAAAAAAGTGTTATATATAGATTTTATAATATAGTTAATTAGAAAAATAAATAAAGAAAATAAGGGTGCATTGGGTTGATGATTTTGAAAACAGAAGTTTGAAAACAAGGGACAAGAGATGATTCATTGAAAACAAAGTTGTATTAACAGATTTAGAAATTGGATCCCAATTTGTTCAAAATTTGTTTGATAATATATTTATAAATCATAAACTAGTTGTAGTTATCTTAAGTTGAATATAAACTTTTATTAATTAATTTATAAACATGTTATATGTTATAATTTTTTTTTATAATTATTATTTTACAATATCATATAATTTATAATACATTATATTATACAAATTTTAATTTAACAAAAATGAATGGTAGTTTATAACATAAAATACTATATTTATTAAAGTTTTTATCTTTTTTAATTTAATTATGGATTTTAAATTTCAAATTCAAAATCTGGATATACTGAAAACATAAAAAAAAAAAGGTTGTTTTTAGAATTTCCACTATTTGGATCACACTGAATCTGAAAATAATTTTCAAAAACATAAATCAGAAACTGGATTTCCTACCATATACAAACCCTATAATGTAAATCCACATTGGAAAAAAAAAAATACAGGAGAGAGTAATTTTTACTTTTATCAAGGAAGACAATCGATTGGAACATATTTCCTCTCGTAACCGTGGGTCCCAACAGATTTTTAATATTGAAAGAAAGAGTCATGTGTCAATAAATTATCAATGAAGGAAGTATGAAAAATTTTACTACTACCGTAAGACTAGAAATTTTTCTCACCACCAACACACGTGCAAGCCTCTCTCTCAAACATTCATTTTTTATTCAATACCATAGAATTCCAATTTTGTTATTTCACTTTTCTTAACGAATTCCAAATTGTATATGTAAATTTACCTTTTTTTTTTCTTTCTTAGTTCAACGATATATGTGAACTGGTATGTGAGGTAGAGCTTTGAACTTATGACCTTTTGATCATAAAGTCTTAACTACTTCAGCTTACTCAAGTTACATGCATACATATAAATCTACTGAAGTTGTATATATGTATAGTTTTTAATATATGATAATTAACTTGGCTCTTCTTTATTTAAAGGTCAGTTTAGGCCTTTTTGTTAGATGTAGGATCTCAAAATGGGTTTCATATATATATTTAAGAAAAATTCTCTCATTTGCCTATTTTTCTAGATATCGTTTAGGAAAAATAGCTACATCTTTAATAAAATTTTATAAATAATTATTTGATGTATTTTAATTTATTAATTATTTATTGCAGTTTAGTTGTATCGTTTTTGTCACCAACACCTGGTAGCTCACAGGTTTAAGGTATATACCTTCGAGGTTCGAATCTCCCCATTACACATGTTGAACTAAAAAAAATTGTATCATTTTTGTCATCGTATAAACGATATTAAATATTGATTAACTCAATGTCAAGTATGATATTAATTGAGAATAAATTGTTAATTAATTATAGGGCAAAATGCACTTTTGGTCCCTAAGGTTTGAAGTTGATGTCTATTTGGTCTCTGAAGTTTCAAAACTTACACTTTAGTCCCCCAGGTTTGTAAAATGATTCTAAATGGTCCCTGACTTAACTTTAACCTAACAGAATATTGACTGGACCGTTATGTGCTGATGTGGATAGGATGACATGTCTATTTTAGTTAATTACATGGCAAATAAAATGAAAAATTAATTAAAAGAAAAAAATGATTTAAAATATATTAAAATATTCAAAAATCTATTCCCTCTCCTAGAGCCCGAAATGTATTGATTTCTCCTTCACATACGATCAATGCCGATCGACTTCTTCAACCCGCTGTCGGCCGTCGGTTGCATCCCACTGATTGGTTTCAGTCTTGAGAAAAAAAGTCTTTTCTCCCCATCAGTTTTGAATTTTCTCTGCTCGGTGATTATAGGAACCGAGCCCCTCTTTTACCCTTCTTTTCAATTTCACTTTTGTTTTTATTTTTCATATTGCCTAGTGATTTCTTAGCCCTCCCCTTTCTGCTTGAGTTATTATTTTAGTCATGAAGGAAGGAAAAAAAAAAAAGAAAAGAAAAAGGAAAGCGTTCATGGATTTACTAAAAAGTTCTATGTACAGTTGCCTCAGAATGCCCGTGGCTGCCTAAGATTTGGGTAAAAACATTTGGACATTATCTCCATTGATAATCCTTCACATTATTATTCATCTCCTTTCCTTTCACAATCATCCCATTTGATGTGGGTAAACCGCCAAGCTGCGACAATTTGCAGAATGCAAGGCAACTAGCGAACCGCCATGGCCGGTGAACTTTGACGAGACGCAATTAGCATGATGCAACAGCGACAGACGACGGGATGCGACAACGATGAACCACGATGGATGGCGAACAACAATGGCTGGTAGAAGAAGTTGATTGGCATTAATCGTATGGGCAGAAGAAATCGACACAATTAAGGCAATAGGAGAAGAATAGATTTTGGAATATTTAAATCATTTTTTTCTTTTAATTAATTTTTCATTTTATTTGCCATGTAATTAACTAAAATAGACATGTCATCCTATCCACATCAGCACATAACGGTCCAGTCAATATTCTGTTAGGTTAAAGTTAAGTCAGGGACCATTTAGAATCATTTTACAAACCTGGGGGACTAAAGTGTAAGTTTTGAAACTTCAGAGACCAAATAGACATCAACTTCAAACCTTAGGGACCAAAAGTGCATTTTGCCCTTAATTATATTTTTTGAATATGTAATTTACAGATTCTTTTATATAATAATGAATAAGACCTGTTGGCATGTACCATTGACAGGTTAGAGGTTTGAAACCCTCACCCCAAATGTTATTGAATAAAAAAAAAGAAAAGAAAGAAGAATAAGACCTAAACTAAATCACCCATTGGCTTCTCAAATGGACATCTAATATAATTTTCTCCAATTTTTAAAACAAAATGAAGAAGAAAAATCCTATGAAAAATATATATAGTTATTTAAAAAGTTGAGCATAATATCTTTAAGAAAATCTTTACTTGAATTTAAAATTGAAGAAAAAATAAAATGTATATTATTGTTCTTGTATAAAATCAGTAGGATGCCCATATTTGCAAATAATTTCAAAAAAAAAAAAAAAAATCATCAATTACAAGTTTTATATTTTAAATGGGATGGATGAGATAGAGATATAAGGGAAGGTTATATATGGTCCCGTTTGATAATCATTTGGCCCCGTTTGATAACCATTTGGTTTTTTGTTTTTGAAAATTAAGATTATACACACATACTTCCACAAGTTTCTTGGTTTTAGTATCAATCTTCTACCTTGTTTTCAAAAACCAAGTTCAATTTTAAAAACAAGAAAATGTATTTTCAAAAACTTGTTTTTGTTTTTAAACTTTGGCTAGAAATTCAAATGCAATCTTAACGAGGATGAAAGTCATGGTAGGGAATTTAGGAGAAAACAAGCATAATTTTCAAAAACCAAATGGTATCAAATGGGGCCTTGGTTTTTGGTTTTCGGTTTTCAAAAATTAAGCTTATAATCACTCCTCCCACCTGTAAGTTTCTTTGATTTGCTATCTACCAGCTTCTTCCCTTGTTTTCAAAAATCAAGTCAAGTTTTCAAAAACTTGTTTTTGTTTTTCAAATTTGGTTAAGAATTCAAATGTATCATCTTAAGGAAATTAGGAGAAAACAAACATAAACAAGCATAATTTTCAAAAACTAAAAACCAAAAACCAAATGGTTATCAAACAGGGTCTCCAGATTGAGAGTTTTAAATTGATCTTAGATTTAACGAGCATAAAATTTAATGAACTAATTTCAGAATCCGTTGGATTCTAAAGTTTCATTAATAATTTTTTTTTAAGTTAATATCTTCCATTAATAATTATTTGTTAAAATAAAAAAATTAAACTTAATTTGAATTGATTTAAAATTTTTTTTTAGTTGAAACAAGGTGGTAGAGGTTGGAGATTTGAACTTTTTACGACTTATTATAGTGCTTTAACCATTTTAATTATCTTAAAGTTGAAATTTGTATGAATAATTAATGCACTAATCTGTAAGACTTAATTTAGTGATAGATCTCAAACAACTATGCAATTGGTTGTAAACAAAACCATAAAATTTTGACAAAGTATCTCTTAAAAATGGAATAAAACACCATCTATAAATATAAATGAGTACACTTCAAAATATTTCATCTCAAACTACAACCAACCATACCTCAAATACACACCATTAAGAAAATATTTCATATTCGAATCCCAATTAAATTTCAAGAATATATTAATTCCGAGATTCACTACAAGAAAAATTGGTTCTGCCGACGAACTCTCTCTCGACGCCAGGAGACGGCGTCGCGAGAAGCTATTTCTCTCGACGCCAGGAGACGGCGTCGCGAGAAGCTATTTCTCTCGACGCCGAAAAAATCACGTCGGGAGAAACATGGTGGGAGGACTCTCTCTCGACGCCGTCAAGACGGCGTCGAGAGAAAGGCATTTTTGCCGACGCCATTAATGACGGCGTCGACACAAACCTAGACGAAAAAAATCCCTAAATTAAACCCCATTTTCACCCAGGTTTCTGCCGACGCCGTCAATGACGGCGTCGGCAAAAATGCCTTTCTCTCGACGCCGTCTTGACGACGTTGAGAGAAATGTCATCTCTCTCGACGCCGCCAAGACGGCGTCGCGAGAAAGTCATTTCTGCCGACGCCATTAATGACGGCGTCGGCAGAAACCTGGGCGAAAAAATCCCTAAATTAAACCCCATTTCTTCCCCATTTCTTCTCTTCGACGACAAGCCCCCCCTCGAGTTCTCTTTTCTCCGCCCGTCGCCACCCTTTGAATTGCAGCCTGTCGCCGTTCGTTCGTCAGTCGCGCCACGCCGTCGTCCGTCATCCTCTCCCTTCCTCTTCCTTTGCTCGCCCATCGTCGTCCGGTTAGTCTTTCTCCGAACCTTCATGCTTTTTGGGAAAATTTGAATGTTGGCTGAATTTGTTGTGTGTTTTTGTCAATGGTGGAGTAGTTGATGATGGAGGGTTCTTTGTTTATGGTTTGAGTAAATGTTATGGGGTTCTATTGAATTGGATTGAGTTGGTGCCCTCAATGTGTTTGATGTAATGCTTGAATGAAACCTTCTTTACTATCTTTTAATGATCTTTTTAGGTTGTCTCTTTTTTGTGGGGAATTTGGGTTTTGAAGCTTATTTGTGTAATTAGAAGTGTGATTTGGATGTTCTTTATATCATTAAAGTTCATTTTTGAGTTTTTTTTGTGTGATTAAAATGTGATTTATAGGTTGTTTATGTGATTAAATTTCGATTTTGAGCTTCTTGTATGATTTAAGTATGATTTTAAGTTTACTTGTGCAGATAAATTGTGTTCAAAGTGTGATGTGAAACATGTTTGTGTAATTAAACATGAATAAAATGTAGGGGGGGGGTCTTTGTTGTTTTCACTTTACTTATGTTTTAAAAAGGGAGATGTTGTTTCATTTATCTTTTAAGTAGAGTTAGTAGTGAGATTTGTAAATGTTGTTTTAGTGGAAGGATTGATAGTTTTTACATCCATTAGAATTTAGTGAATGTAGTTGAAAATTAGGGAGGGAGGTTAATGTGTTCGTTATTGTGATCTTACTTATGCAAATGAGATTGACTTGAGAGTTCTGGTTAATAGGATTGGCTTAAGTCGAGTTAGGGGGTTGTGTTCTTATAATTATGTTCTTCGAGAGGTTTGTTCGTTTCTTATTTAAGGTTCATCATTCAATGTCCATTGGAAGTTTGGGTGTGAAGTGTACACAAAATGCTTGAATGTGTTTGATGTATAAAAGGATATGTTTTTGTTTACGTTTATTTATTTTTATGATAGTTTGTTGATGTTATGTTCATTATTTTTTAAAGGTTTGAAGTTTTTGTATATATGTTTTGATCTTAGGCTTATAAAATTTTGATTGTTCATTATAGTTGGTGATATGTTTTGTTGTTAATGGTTGATGCAATGGAAAAAAAACCTTTTGAGTAGGGGTTGATGTTTAGAGATTGATTTGAGGAGGGGTGAGAAATTGCTTTGAGTGTAGGGGGTGGGTTGTTGCTTAGAGAGATTGTTTATAAGTTTAAGTTTTTACTGTAATGTTCATTGAGATGGATTAATTGTAGGTACGTATATATATAGATTCATAGGATGAAAATATTGTTGCTATCCTGCAGCTATGGTAGCAAATGATATTGTAGTTAGTTTTTTAAGCTAGAATTGTTTGTTCAATTTCTTATCTTTAGTTAGATTGTTCTTAAATGACTTTAACTTTGTTCTTAAATGACTTTGAGTTGGGGGCGAGGGTGTCATAAGTTTGACATTTGTAGGACTATGTTCTTATGTTTAGATTGATATGTTTTATGAGAGTTTGATTGCTTGTTAGGAGTAATTTGTTGGTTCTTACGTTCTTTGTTGGTTCTTAAGTTATTTGTTGGTCATATTATGGTGATAAGTTTTTAAATTGTTTGTTGGTTATATTATCGTTCAATCTTGAGGTTGAGAGTTTATTGTTATTGTGTTTTATTAGTTGGTGGTAACAGAGATAAACATGACTATTTCATAAGTTCTTTAAGTTCTTTGAGTTGTTTGTTGGTTATAATTATTGTGTTTCATTTAGTGGTAAGAAAGGTAAGTTTTACTTTATGAGCTTTGTTGGCGTTATAAACTTTAGTTATAGTTATTTGAGATAAGTTATTATGTTTCTTTTGTTGGTTATAGTTATTGTGTTTTAGTTTATGAGATTGTTAAAGTTTTAGTTTATGAGATAAGTTGAAGGTTGTTATATTTTTTGGACTTTGAGTGAGTTTTGTTGTGAGCTAGGTTAACTGACTATTTGATAAGTTATCATGGTAGATGTCTTATAGATAATTACAAATTTATATTTGTAAGGATTAGTAAATTTTAGAATGTTGAGGGTCGGTTTGATGTTGTTTTATTATGATTTGTTGCTTATGTTCTTTGAGTTCTTATGGTCTATTATCTTTTGTTTTGCTTATGTTCTTTGAGTTCTTTAAGCTCTATTATCTTTGTTGCTTATGTTTTTTGACTTTTTATCCTCATAATTTCTAACTTGTAGTAACCTACTATTGAATGTTAGTTATTGTTTTTCTCACTTTTGATTGGTTTATGTTATTATGTTATTAAGTTTCAATATTGAGATTGATATACTTTTTTAAGAAGTTAGGTTCATTATTATTGTGTTTAAATTGTTTGACTATTTATATTAACATAATTAACATCTCTTTTTTCTTTTATATAGGTGATTAGAGTTGATGGTTGGACACATGTGTATCTTTTGGAGTCCACAAAGAGCTCGTTAAGTGACGAAAGGCTTTTTATGCACTTTTATTTTTCGTTTAATAACTCTTTAATTTTGTGTACCAACTTTTGTATTTATGTATTTTATGTGCTATTAGGAATCATGTATGAACATATTTATTTCATTTGTGGAAATAAATAAAATGAATTGTGTTAATTGTGTTTTTTAATTAAATTAATTTTAAAAACAATATATATATATATATATATATATATATATATATATATATATATATATATATATATATATATATTTAAAAAAAATTACTTTCTGCCGACGCCACGTGGACGGCGTCGGCAGAGACTATTTCTGCCGACGCCATCCACGTGGCGTCGGCAGAAAGCAATTCGGATGGCTTTCTGCCGACGCCGTAAAACGGCGTCGACAGAGACCTTGGTTCTGCCGACGCCGTTAAAAGTGGCGTCGGCAGAGGTTCTGCCGACTGCCTTTTTTCGACTTTCTTCCCGACGCCCTAAAATGCGTCGGGAGAACCTTTGCCGACGCATAAACTAACTTCTGCCGACGCTTTTGCGCGTCGGGAAAAGGTGAATTTCTTGTAATGATTTGAGAACATTATTTACACCTTTTAATAATCATAATGAGTCAACTTGAGCACATCTAACTGGCATAAACCAAGAGATCTATGGTTCGAATCCCCCACCCCATATGTTGTTAAAAAAACAAAAGAAAAAATCATAATGAAAATATTTTTGTTTCTTGAAACAATTTGAGCAACACTGTATAAATATAAACCCAAATATTTATAACCACAAAAAACAACAGGCATAAAGCTGGATGAAAGTTGCAGCTTAAATGTTGCCAAATTTCACATGTTCACAATTGCACTTTGTTTTCATTAATCTCCTAACAAAAGCATTAATGTAATTAATCTCCCTAACAAAAATATTATAATCTCAAAGAGCTAGCAGTACTTTTTCCTTCCTATAAATTATTTTTCAAGGTAGAGATGACATTAATTTTCACTTCAACAATGAGAGTGTCCCAAGAAATGTACCGACTTGAAGATTCCTTGAGATTGCTCAATGATATGAAATTTGGTGTACCACCTGCACTTCCAAAATCAGACCCAAACCAACATTTATATGAAAAAAAAAAAAAAAAAAACTAATTAGGATAAATTTTGGTATATAACATTTAGAATTTAAAAAAAGAAAAGAAAAGAAAGGTACTCTTAGCTATTTGATAGTTTGACAAAACAATTTAAACTTTAGATGACACTAACAAAGTGAGTGGTTAATTACACGTTCTCTTATGGCTTTGTTGATCTCCAAAGCCGCTCACTATAGCCATCTCTTATATTCAAGATACACTTGAGAACGTTGTGGAATCTCTTTCAAACTATCTAGCATCAGGTACAAGGACAAATAGCCAAGTTTAAAGCATCCATTACGGTACAACCGTATCTTCCTAAAACACATACAAATGATGTAAATATACATACATAATTAACTTTTGTCATGTACCCTTTGACCAAGAGGTCAGACATTCGAATTCTCTATAAACTAAAAAAAGAAATTTCATAACTAAAAGATTGCATACCAACGATAGTTCTCCACTGTAAAAGGAGTGGATTCATAATAAACGTCATGAAGTTTTGAAAAGTTGACGAATTTCCTGGTATATTTGCAATCTTTTGGTTGCTTGATCGAGGAAAAGACCTCCCCTTTCCCATCATTTTTGGCAACAAAAATGTCAACTCCAAACACACAACAATCGTTCACCAACAACCCATTTGAAGCATCGTTGAAAGTGTAAGTGGAATCAACTTTTCAAATCCCCACTCTGTTTTGATTGCACTAAAACATCTTGGTTTTCCATCTAAATTAAAAGAAGACACATTGATTGATATATATGATCAAATTTCAAAATTACCTCAAAAAAATGCTAAGAAATAAAGACATGTTTTGAGCTTGGTTACCTTGGACGGTCAAATATTTGCCTTTGAGACTATCATAAACGAGAAATATAAACATAACATCGATGTCTAAATTATTGGATAAAGTGTTATCCTCAGTTGATACCAAATAGAGCAAGATATGATTCGATCCATTTCTTGTCTTATCTCCATTGGGATAGAGTGCTAATTTCCTGCAACAACAAACAAACAAAATGTCCCACAAACAAAACAGCGACAAACCAATATATGAACATCAAGTTAAATGGAATTTTGATAATAATATGAGCTACCATTTGTAACCACCGGCATTGAAATTTTGGGATTCGTATCTTTTGTGCTGGGAAATAGCAAGACTGTCCTTCAGCAACGAAAATGATTCGATTTTGAGGACATAATGGAGTGGTTTTTCATCTCTACTAGACCTTACAACTGCAAAAGATTCAAAATTTTTTAAAAAAACATTCATTTTTCCATTGTTAACTCACCTTAAACTTGATACCTCCAAACTGATGGGTTACGGTAAATTTAACTATATCACATAGAGAACTTAGGATTTGGAGAAATTTTGATGCTCTTTTCTCTTCTCCTGATTTTAAAATTTTAATGTATCTTGAAATGAATCTCCATGTTTGTTATCATTCGAATCATAGGATTGATTTAAATTTTTTCTTTTTATTGATTTTTTTTCATATTCAAATGGTTGGATTTTGGATTCCAAATTTCATGTTGATTTTTTTTGTTATCAATTTTAAGTTAAATTAGTAATAAACATAAAAAATGTATTTTGTAAAAAATTGTATAATTTAAATTTATGAAAGTTAAAATAAGTATGAATAAGCTGGACTTTGATTAAAGGAGAAGAATGATCTCCTTATAAACCACATTTTTATATTTTTGGAAGACAAAAATTTTGATTATCAATTGATTCAATAGAAATTTTTGTTTATGATATTGAAACTCCTATTAATAATGCAACATATACTTGTCCAATATGTGAAAATACACGTTGAGGAAGATATATTTTTTTAATTTACTATTTTTTTTTGGGACTTTTTATTTTGATTTTTTTATTGAAATTTAAATTGATTTAATATTTAAAATTTATTATTTTTTTAGTACATCAACATTTGAGATGGTTGAAGGTACATGCCAATTATCGCTGAGCTAAGCTCGCTTGGACAAAATTTATTAAAATTTTAATCAACCACAATCTATTCAAATTTTAATGATTAATCTATACTGTTTGGGCGGATTTGACAATAAAGTTTATCCCTTATGAGATATGTGTCGTGATTTTTTTTTTTTTTTTTTGAGTTCAAGCAGGAGATTTAAACCTTTGTACATGTCAATTACCAATGACTCAAGCTTTAGCTTCTTTCACTTATCCTTCAAAAAAATTACATTTGGTAGTATATAATATTAAAAAAAAAAACTAAATAAAACACATCGTAATTTTTTTTGGTTGAATCTTTTTCTCTTCTCCAAAAAAATCTATAGATATTTTGGGGCTTAACTTTTTCGAATTCTTAGTTTAGTTGGAAGAGTCAACAAATAAAGAGGCACATCAAATCCCTCATTTTGATCTCTCTTGGAAGATCAGATCTATTATTGCATTCAACAATTTTATTTTAAATTTCTAAATATAGAAGAAGATCTAAGAAGGACCAAAATATTTTGTTCCGATGACACTATATATATCTCTCTTATTTTAAGCTCCACGAAAACCCAAAACCTTTTCTTCTTCGCTTGTGTTATTAATTAATTAATGTGGTAAGGTTTCTTTCCCCTCCGAGGAAACAGGCAGACATGGAAGAAAAGAAAAGGAAGACGAACGACAATTTCTCTCCTTATCCCACACCAAACCCAGATTCTGCTTCTACTACTTCTGGTATAAACATTCTCTCTCTTAATTCGTATATTAATTACATTATTATTTGCAGAGTAATATTTTCGTATGGTTTATTTATTTTTGCAGTTGTATGATCCAGCAGGGACCAAAAACCCCTGCATTATACTTTACAAATCCAATCCTTTTCGTTGTTGAAGGCCGCACTTGCTAGTTCGTGTCCACAGCGTGACCCAGACCTTCAATGCTGGCGGTTATAAATGGTACCATTATTATAACTTACACATCCATTTGCTTCTTCTCATTTCTCACTATTTTTGTTTGCTTTGGCAGGAAATTAGCTTTCTATCCCAACGGAGATGACAAAAGAAATGGGTCTGATCATATCTCCTTCTATTTGGTAATGGCTGAGGATGATGACGAGGTTAATGTTGTGTTCACGTTTCTTGTTTATGATAATCTCGGAGACAAATATTTGACAGTCCAAGGTAACCAAACCAAGTTACTTAAAAGTTTCAAAACATGTTTTAATATGTTTGCTTTCTTTGAGGTTTCGTTTGATTGCCTTAGATTTTTATGTTGCTAATTTACGACGTTTTCATGCCATCAAGAAAGAGTGGGGTTTTGAAAAGTTGGTGTCACTTGGCACTTTCAATGATGCTTCAAATGGATTGTTGGTTGATGATTGTTATGCACTTGGAGTTGACGTTATTGTTATGAAATGTGATGGCGGGAATGGAGAGGTTCTTTCCTTGATCAAGCAACCAAAAAACTACACATATACGTGGAAATTCACCAACTTTTCAAAACAAAATTTGAAGCGGTATGAATCGGATCCTTTTACAGTGGAAAGCTACCGTTGGTATGTAAATTCTTTTGATTATATATATGCAATTATTTAAGAAACTTGCATTTGCAGTACGCTATTATATTTTTACATGTCCATCTAATTTTTCAGGAAAATATACCTAATTTGTCCTAGACGAGACTACTCCAGGTCGGTAATAGGCCTTTCTGCCTTGATGTTGAAGCTTGATAGTTTCAAGCAACTTCCCCAAGGTTTTCAAGTTTACGTTGAATACGAGATGACTGTATTGAGCCAACTTGGAGTTGGGCACATAAATCGTACATGTAATCATCTACTTTTTACCTTAATTTGTATTAAAAGCTTTCCTTAAATTGGTTTTGGTCTACGTTTAATAGGACTTCTAAAATGATGAAAATGTTTTTAACTAATTAAATTAAAACCTTGTTTAAGGTTTTCTTTATTATGTTTGGTTACATAGTCTCAAATGATATCGAAAATTCGAAAAACACTTAAAATGTACTTTTTAGAGGCCACTTAATAAATGCATCTTCCAAAGATAGCTTAGGAAAAAGTGTGTTACTTTGAACATTACTCTCAAGGGTTTTAGTTTTTATGTTCTAATTTTTTTAATTTATGCGCAGATAATCATTGGTTTGATGGTGCAGAAAATGGCTGGGATACTCGGGATATCCTGTCAGTGAGTGGTCTCGATGAACCAACGAAGGGCTATCTTTGTGATGATACTATTACTGTTGAAGTGAAAATTAATGTTATCTCTACCTTGGAAAAATTTTCATAGAAAGGAAAATGCTGCTGCCTAGCTAGATCATATAATGTTGTCTATATTAGATGCAACCTCAAATTTTTGTTGAACTATAGATACTGATGTCTAATAATGCCATTTGAGGCAAAAGGCTTCACACAGCCCACCAGCGCTTTGCCTAATATATTTTTTGTGTGGTTCTAAATATTGTGTTAGCTGTGGTACAATGGAAGATGGTTGCAGCGTCATATTTATAACACTAATACCATGTGAGTTGCTATACCTTATATTCATCTAAGATTATAATGTGCTGCTTGAAATTTGGTGGGTCTAAGGTCTTTTTCTAGTCTGTTTCTCCCAAATAGAAATCAGTATAACAAGAAAGCTCTTCAAAAAGGGAAAATTCAAGGAGTCTGTACTATTTGCATCATGTAATTCAAAAGCTAGCAAACGGATATTGATCGAATTCATTTGATTCAATGAATCTAAAATCAAAAAAGCGTGCTCGAATTACACACCAAATTACATGTCCTAAGTTATTTGTCTACTAATTCATGGATTCTTAGATTTATTTTATTATGTGAACTTCAACATAGTGTAATTAAGACAAACGGGTCGGAGGGCACGAGAGATATGATAGCATGAAAAAAATAATAAAAATAAATATAAAAGAAAATGGTTAATTACAGCTAGTAAAACAAAAAAAAAAAAAAAAAAATATATATATATATATATATATATATATATATATATATATATATATATATATTTTCGGTGACAATATATAATAATAATAATAATAATCTTAATCTTAATCTTACTATATATAAAAGGGGCTTAAAGAGGAGAATCTTTGCTTTCTTCTTTTGCCCTTATAATTTTATAAATGTCCATTTTGCCCTTCTATATTTGTTAAAGAGACAAACTCTTTGAGTTAAAGTGTCCTTCAATCTTTGCTGATGAGACGTGACTGTTCAAGTAGAGTTAGTTACACACCAGATGCATCCATTCAGGATTAAAATTAAAAATATATCTTACAATAAAAAGGGGTCATTAGTCATGTATTTCCAATAAGCATATTAACTTTTGAGTTTTCTACATATTTTTTTACGGAGGAGAATCTTTACTTTCCTCTTTTGCCCTTATAGTTTTAATAAATGTCCATTTTGCCCTTCTATATTTGTTAAAGAGACACAACTCTTTAAGTTAAAGTATCCTTCAATCTTTGCTGATGAGACGTGACTGTTCAAGCGAGTTAGTTACACATCAGATGCATCATTCGAGGATTAAAATTAAAAATATATCTTACAATAAAAAGGGGTCATTAGTCATGTCTTTCCAAAAAGCATATTAACTTTTGAGTTTTCTACATATTTTTTTACTCTAATTTCATCACTATTTTGATATGTATAGATTTTTTGTATCAAAATCTATATAAAACAAACAAAAAAAATGCATAAAACACCAATAAAATATAGCAATTGTTACCATTGCTATCCTAAATTTTAATAAACTTTTTTTTGGTATCAATATATTAATGGTCTAATTATTATGCAATTATTTTTTTTTCTTTTTTCTTTTTTCTTAAATTTATAACTTTTTCCTTGCAATCTTTGTACCATTCCTTTAAAGTCCTATGTAATTTATATTTACCTATTTGGAGAAAGTTCTTCAAGAAAATGTATAGGAGCTATGTTTAAATTGTCGAAGTAGTAATGGGAGAGCAGAAAAACACATTTTGATATCATGATTTCCATTAATTAAGTCCACCTAATGGCACAAAATGATATCCATTCAAGTTCGAAAGGAAACAAATTTCCTGTTATATTATGTTGTGCGATGACGTTAAAGGACAAATTGTTCTGAATATTAGAAAATATATTTAACAACTTTTTTCAATGTCAATACAAAAATTCTTATCAAATCACTTGAAGATCAAAATTTGTCATCCAAACATACAAAAAAAAATGTTATTTTCAAAGAGGTTATACTTTATTAAATACTTTAGTTTTTTTTTTTTTTTAAACATCAACTTATATAATTCTTATGAAATATATTTCTTTCTTTCTTTTTCTCCAGAATACAATCTCGAAGCCCACCGATGAATTATCCATGAGATAATAAACTATCTTTATGATGCCACTTTTTATGTTTTATCAAATTTAGTTTACAACTATTATATGTATTTTAATTTTAATTATATATCTTTTATTATTTTTTCTACCTCTTACATTATAGTTTAATGTCAAATATTTACTATTTGAACTAGATGAAAAATATATTTATTCAAAAGTTAACTTTCACCGTAAAAAAATATATTCCAAAGATTTCAAACCACGTGCAAAATATTTCATATTTATTATTGTAAATGAACATAGAACAATATAATATATAGTTTTAGACTTCTAGGCACCATTTTCTTTTAATTTTCAATCTAAAAAGTGAAATTTAACGTGCATCGCACGTGTTTTTAAACTAGTATATATAAATGAGGCTTAGAGGGGAGAATCTTTGCATTCCTCTTTTACCCTTACATTTTTATTAAATTCCTATTTTGCCCTTTGTTGATGGGACACGACTCTTCAAGTGTATCACTTTGTATGGGTGTAACTGGTGCCGACGAGGTGCGACTCTTAGGTGGTTACATATGAATTGATGCATCCTATGGGTATGATCCATGTATAAAAAGAAAGAAACATGATTGTCAATACATACATTTTTTTTATTTCTTTCTATCAAAATATCATGTCATTATAGCAAACGTTCTCCTTTTATCAAAGAATTCAAAGTTTTCCAAAAAGAATGGAAATTAAAAGTTTATGTTCTTCATAAGGAAACATTGAATTGTGTCAAAATGAAGTTTGGGAATTCAAAAACTCATTTTTTTCGACGAAGAGGTTTTATTGTATATCATTTTTTATTTTTCTTATGTCAATAAATGTTATATATATATCCATCAAATGTTGTTTACAGTTTACATTAATTGCTTGCAGTAAGTATATTTTTTGATAAATCGTAAATTTCTTCTGGAAAATATAATTTTAGAAGGATTACTCTGTGTTTCCAAATCTCAAACATTTTACATTTTGTATCCATTTGGATTCAGTTATATTTTCAACAAAATTAATTATTTAAAATTACACTAAAGAATTTCAATACATTATAAGTTTTCTTTCTTCCTATTATAAATTATATATTTGTTTAACTATTTTTAATTATTAAAAAAAATCTTAGAATTGAAACAAAAATGTATTTTTTTTCCTTTCATCTGATGTACATCTAAATATAGGAACAAAGAAAACGTAAAAATCATGTGGTCCAACAAAAAAAAGTTAAGAAATTGTTCAAAGTCATCAGAATTTTATTTAAAATATCATATCTTAAAATGGATGTAAATATCATATTTTTTTCCCTTCTTTGTTCGTAAAATTCTAATAAATTTTTATTTTGTCCTTCAATCTTTACTGACAGGATGCAACTCTTCGAGTTGAGGTATCTATTGAGTAAATAGTTGAATAGTTGTGATTTATGCTTAAGGGACATGATTATTTGGGTGGGGTGGTTACACATTGAATCAACATGTCCATTCACCTACAACCTACAGGTATGATTCAAACCATAAAGTTGTGCATGAAATGTTGTTTATAATTATAAAGAGATTCTTCTATATAATCAAAGTTCGGTTTGTTAAATAATTTTTATTTATTTATTTATTTCTAGAAATCAATTTATTCGAAGAACACCAAAGAATTACCTGTGAAGTAAATAAACTATCTTATTAATGTTATTTCTTTTTATCGATTTCAATTTACAATTTTAACTCCACTTATGTTATCTATTTTAATTTTAATCATCCATGTGTTCTTTATCATTTTTATATATTTAAATTCTTTTTAATTTCATGAGATTATAGAGGAAAAAGTTTAATTTACTTCCCTCTTTTACCTTTACAATTTTAACAAATTCATATTTTGTCCTTCAATCTTTGCTGACAATACGCTACTCTTTATGTTGAGCCGTCCATTGAGAGAATAATATAATAGTTGCAATTTATGCTAGATGGACACAATTGTTCAAGTGGAGGTTGGTAAACATCAAATTGATGCATTCATTCACATTGGTGTGAACCAAATTGTAGATGTAAAACATCATGATCAAATGGTGGAGATGTGTCTAAGATGTTGTTTATCAAAGCGATTATCCTATGATCAAAGTATATTTATTAAGTAGTTATTTTTTTTCTTTTTTGTTTCTGGAATTATCCATGAGTAATAAAATATCTTATTATGCCACTTCTTTTACCAATATCAATTTCAATTACATTATATATTTTTTCATTTTAATCATTATTTTTTTTCTTTATCATTTTTATCTTTTTCATTACTTTTTGATTGCATGTCAAATATTTACTATTTAAATTCAACAAAAGATATTTTTCATTCAAAATTTAAATTTCACCACATGTAATGTATTTCATATTCATTCTAAGTTAACTTACAATCAGATATATATAGTTTTTTTTTTCACTTTCTTTTTTAACTTTCAATTAAGATAATAACCTTTCACGTGCATTGCACGTATTGTTTAACTAGTAATAATAAAACTTTCATTGAAAGGTTTAAAAGAAATAATAATAAAAAAATAAAAAAAAAATAAAAAAGGAAGCTTTAGGAAAAAGAAAAAAAAAAAAAAGACGAGGAAGAAAGCTTTCGTTAGAAACTTTAAAAAAATAATTAAATAAAAGAAAATTAAGCTTCCAATGGAAGCTTTAGTTAATAAAAAAAATAGAAAATGGGAAGTCAGTAAAGCGTTTCACCAAATTGTGAAAAGAATCATTTCATCGAATGAATAGGGCTAAGGCCAATAAGCCCTATTTATATTTATAATAGAAATACAACAGAAGTGTAACAATAATACAACAAGAATAACAAAAATGTAACAATAATAAATATAAAAATAATAAAAGAATATTCTAGAAGATTGAATACTCATAACATCCCCGCAAACGAAAGGCTATCGAGACATGAGTTTGGAATGAAGAAAACATAACCGATGACTTGAGAGAGGCTTTGTAAAAATATCTGCAAGCTGAGTAGCAGTGGAGACAAATTGAAGATCAACATCCTTTTGAGCTACCCGTTCTCTAATGAAGTGAAAGCCGACTTCTATGTGCTTGGTTCTTCCGTGGAAAACAGGATTTCGGGCCAGTTGGATTGCTGATTTATTGTCACAAAGCATAAGAGGAGGATAATGGCCAAAAATACAGAGATCACGAAATAACTGCCTTGTCCAGAATAATTCAGCCGTAGTGGAGGCGAGAGCCCGATATTCAGCTTCTGTCGAGCTCCGAGAAACGGTGGACTGTTTCTTAGCACCCCAAGAAATAGGATTGGAGCCTAAAAATATTACAAATCCTGTGGTTGAATGTAACACCCCAGGCCCAGGATTCGGAATTCGGATTCGGCCCTTAACGACCCCGACATTCCCCTGCGACCTGGCCACGCCACCATACTTGTCTGATACTACTTCTAAGATTGAAGACTGTCCCCACAAACCAACACGGGGTCCTTTTAGCATGCTTTTTCCTCACTCACATGCTTCCTAGGAAAATTCTCAGGAGGTCACCCAACATAGAACTTCTCCAAGCTAAGCACGCTTAACTTCAAAGTTTCTATGATTGAGCCACCGAAAAGGAAGATGCACCTTGTAGGTATAGGTAGTATCTATCAATTCTTTTAAGCTTTTCTTAAACATACTTTCATGTCCTCAGGATCCCTCTCATTCGGATGTGATCTCGGTTCATTTATGTACCCCTCCTAACTCGGGTGTTACATGCCCACCAGCTTCCGCCTTGGTTCGGCCCAGGCCCAGGATTCGGAATCCGGATTCGGCACCTGACGGCCCCGGCATTCCCCTGCGACCTGGCCAGGTTACCATACTTGTCTTAAACTGCTTCCAAGAGTGAAGACTATCCTCACAAACCAACACGTGGTCCTTTTAGCATGTTTTGTCCTCACTCACATGCTTCCTAGGAAAATTCCTAGGAGGTCACCCAACATAGAACTTCTCCAAGCTAAGCACGCTTAACTTCAAAGTTCCTATGATTGAGCCACCGAAAAGGAAGGTGCACCTTGTAGGTATAGGTAGTATCTATCAATTCTTTTAAGCTTTTCTTAAACATACTTTCATGTCCTCAGGATCCCTCTCATTCGGATGTGATCTCGGTTCATTTATGTACCCCTCCTAACTCGGGTGTTACATGCCCACCAGCTTCCGCCTTGGTTCGTCCCTGAACCACATCCTATTGGGAGAGGTTCCGCTCTGATACCATCTGTAATGCCCCAGGCCCAGGATTTGGAATCCGGATTCGGCACCTGACGGCCCCGGCATTCCCCTGCGACCTGGCCAGGTTACCATACTTGTCTTAAACTGCTTCCAAGAGTGAAGACTATCCCCACAAACCAACACCTGGTCCTTTTAGCATGTTTTGTCCTCACTCACATGCTTCCTAGGAAAATTCCTAGGAGGTCACCCAACATAGAACTTCTCCAAGCCAAGCACACTTAACTTCAAAGTTCCTGTGATTGAGCCACCGAAAAGGAAGGTGCACCTTGTTGGTATAGGTAGTATCTATCAATTCTTTTAAGCTTTTCTTAAACATACTTTCATGTCCTCAGGATCCCTCTCATTCGGATGTGATCTCGGTTCATTTATGTACCCCTCCTAACTCGGGTGTTATATAATCCCGAAAATCGCAAAGATGCCTCCGGACGTATTCGAAGGAATAATCCGCCAAGCAGTGGCAAAGGCCCTTGAGATTGCAGAGGGGTATAAGGCTGAACAGGATGCTTTGAAAGAGGTTGAAGCGGAGAGAGAGATGGAAAATCAGAAGATGACTGAGGAAGATGAGTTTGCAAGGGAAAAAGATGAGAAAGATGAGAAAAGAAGGAGAGAAAAAGAGCAAGATGCCGATAGGGCCTTAGAATCTGAGGAAGAGAGAAAATATGAGGAAAACCTCAGGAGGGCAGCTATGGATTTGCAGCTCCTTGAGGAAGAGAAAAAGGGAAGAGAAGAAATAAAAGAAGATGAAAAGAGAAGGAAGGAAGCTGAAGACTTCCTTGCAGCCTTTGAGCCACTCCACAAGGCTCAAAGTGAAGGCGAAGCACTGCAAGGAAGGGTAGAAGAAGAGGCCCAACAGAAGAAAATTTGGAAAAAGGAAAAGAAAGGGAAGTAGAAAATGAAGGCCAGAATGCGACCGCATTTGGGCCGCATTCTGAAGAAGGCCTAGCCGAGGCCAATATCAATCAGCCAGCTGAAGAGGGTTTTGAGCCTCTATTCACATATGACCCACCAGCTGCTGATAGCACCTCTTCGGGAGAGAAGAGGGTTGAAGAGGAAAAAGAAGACGAGGAGGCCAAGACCTCCAGTGATTCTAACTCTAACACAGAATCCGATTCAGAGGTAAGGGAGCTCGATGATGACCAAGTCCATATCTCTACAGCGTTGAGAAGAAAGAGGAAGAGAGAGAGAAAGGCTGAGAGGAGGACAAAGAACAAGAATGACCCAATATTTGCCAAGAGGCCGAGGACTAGGTCCATGGACGCATCTCTTGCAGTTCCTCCGACCATCTCACCCGCCAAGCCTAAAGGCAAGTCACCGAAGGCCGCATCTCCTAGAAATCCGTTCCCTGAGGTATTTAGAGATGTTAATTTTCAGGAACGAATGAAGATCATGAAGAAAAGAGATTTCCTCAATGAAAAAGGATTCTCTAACAGAGCAGGAGCACTGCCAGAGTTCGTGAGCAGGATCACATCCCAATACAAGTGGCAGGAGTTCTGTGCTCACCCTCAGGAGGCTGTTGTGCCTCTAGTTCGTGAATTTTACGCCGGCCTGAGGGAGGAGAGCATTAGCATGGCGGTGGTGAGGGGGAAGATGGTCAGTTTCTCATCAGTCGACATTAACTGGGTGTACAGGATCAAAGCACCCCTGAACCCAAGAGGGAATAATGTTATTAGGAACCCTTCGACCAAGCAGATGAAGGAAGCATTGAAACTCGTGGCCAACAAGGGGGTCCAATGGAAAGAGTCACAGACGAAAGTGAAGTCTTTAGTGCCAAGCGACTTAAAGCCAAAATCGGCAGTGTGGCTTCACTTCAAAAACCGCTTGATGCCAACCACCCATGACAGCACAATTTCAGTGGATAGGGTAATGCTACTCTATTGCCGTATGAAGGGGTTGGACATCAATGTAGGGAGCATCATTAGGGATGAAATATTAGCCTGTGGACGGAAAAGGGCAGGCAAGCTTTTCTTTGGCTCACTCATCACCCAACTATGTCAGAGGGTGAAGATTATGCCAGGCAAGGACGAGGAGCGCCATTTCTTTAAACCAACCATTGATTTGTCCTTGATAGGGAAGCTCCAGCAAAATAACATCCAGAGGAAGGATAAAGTCTCCACATCACAGGCCACACCTCAATCAGGGCCGAATGTAGCCTCTCCATCCCAGCACACTCCTTTTACAGGGCCTTCACCAGCATCAGAAGCCCTAGGCATGGTCCACCACCAGCTTAATCAAATCAGGGAGAACCTGAAGACATACTGGACATATGCAAAGGAGAGGGATGAGGGTATTAGAGAGTTCTATCTCTCTATTGCCCCGAGTATTGCTCCGGTCTTTCCAAATTTCCCTCAATCACTGCTGCCCCAAGAAGAAGAAGATTCTGATGAAGAGGAAGATGAAGAGAATGAAGAGAAAGAGAGTTCCTCGGACGAGGAATAGGGGAGTTTTCTGATCCCCTTTGACTGAATTTTTTTGTGCATAATACTGTTTATTGTTTTTGTTGTTGATGTGCAATTTGCTTACCACAAGTGTACGGGTCAAGTAATAATATAGTGTTTTCGTGTAAAACGAGTGTCGCCCTCTGGATTGGTTTTCTAGCAAATTAAGTACCGTGAATACTTTTGTCCAATTTTATTTAGGGAGCCAAACTGAATGAAAAAGATAAATCTAAAGACAAAAAACATAAAATAAAGGTGGAGACTCAAAGGAAAAGACTCTTAGGGAATTGATTTCATTATTTAAGATTGAGGATTGATTAATAGGAATGAATTGATCGTGCAATTATTCTACAAGCCAAGGAAACTTTTATCACGATTACCTCTCCCGAGTATAATTGATTCTCATGCATATAACTAACTTGATATCCCTATCTAAGTTCATTAACACGTAAGACATTATTCGGTTTAATCCTTGTTATACTTCTAGAGATATTCCAAATCCCGTCACAAACTTAGAATTTCTACTCTAGTCATGCAATTAAACAAGACAAGTCTTAGGCCAAATCCTCTCTCCCGAGTTAGATTCATCACTTAAATCATTCAATTAGTGATCAAGTAATTGAAAGCATTACACAAAATTGCATAAAATAAAATAAAAGCACATTCATACAAAAATCAATCCAACAATTAAAACAACTACATCAATCCCTAAGACAAACAACTAGAAATTTATAGTCTTTAAACCACAAACACTAATTGCAAGAAAAGCCATAAAAACTACAATAGTTAAGGGAAAGAGAAAGGAAAACTCGAATCCGTCGAAACCGGCACGTCCCCGTCACGATCTCCACATCTTCTCGCTTGATTCTCGCTCCTTGGTCTTGCTTCAGCTCCCACCAAAGGTCTCTAGTCGAAATTAGGGCTAAAATCTAACCAATTGGACTCCCCTAATCCGTAGCTGAAAAGAAGATTATATAGAAAATCTGCCGATAGCGTCGCGACGCTGTGCCTTTGCCGCATATTCTAATTAAGGAAAACCGAGAGCGTCGCTACGCCAAATTCCAGCACACTGCCTTCTCGGATTAGACAGCTTCTAATTTCTTTCTAATTAATTTCCTTTGCCTCCTTTTAGCGTTCCGAGCACCCGATTAACTCCAAATTCTCGTTTTAGCTCAACATAACAATTTCCTACAAAATAAACATTAAAGAGCAATAATATGGCTACGAATTACTCAAAGACTAACCAAATTGAATAGGGAAAAATAGCTAGCTATGCTCGCTATCAAACACCCTCAAACTTAAGCTTTTGCTAGTCCTCGAGCAAACTAAAAATCAAGCATACAATGGAAGAATGGATACAACAATCATGACTCAATCCTCAAGGTTCACAAGTCAATAATCAAGCAACCAAGAGACATGCACATAAGGACCAATGAGGGAGACAAATCAAAAGTTTTCCAAAATTAACTTGCACAAGCGAGATCTAACTTAACGAGATCAGACTCTACTAGCCCGGGATTGGATTACCAAACTCTCAACTCATCTTCCCTCTACACTGGCACTAAGGATTCAATAACGAGTCAATGGAACAAATTAATTTGTTTTCCTCCATACTTAGGTGCTTATAATTGAAAATTAAAACATGCATTTTTATGTGGCACTAGCTTTTACACACCTATTGCAGGGACCCTTAACCCAAGTTTTACCCTTTGGTTGGCCTAACTGATCACAACAGGGGTAGCTCTTTTTGCCAAAACTTTATTAAGCATTGCATTGCGCGCATAAGTCATGACTTTTTTTTTTTTTTTTTTTTTTTTTTTTTTTTTTTTTTTTAATTTCAAATGGTAACAACAAGAATGATTTTTCTTTATGAGCATGATAAGCATATATTCTTTTCTTTCCTCCTAAGCAAGATCAAACATGCTAATTTGCAAAAAATTAACTCTTTAGCTCTTCCCTACACCTATCGAGGTGACAACAAGCATATGAACCTAATAATTCGCTTCTAAGCATTCAAATCCAAATCTAGCCAAGACAAATACTCTACTCATGCAAGACATCTCCTAGAAAAAGTTTAAAAAGTTTCCATTTTTGGGCACTCATGCTTACAACTCATCGAAAGCTTGAAAATTGACAAGAAAGCCTATCCTAGGAAATCATAGTCATGCAAAAATATCATCCAGAAAACAACCATATGCTCAATTCAAAGAAAACTCAAAACTATAGCCTGAACTCAGATGCTTAAGGGCTCCACAAACATGATATTCCACCCCCAAACTTAAATCATGCATTGTCCTCAATGTATGAAAAAAATAAAGCATAATCAAGCATGAGAACAATAAAAGAGTGGGAGGAGTGAACAATACTGCCCTGGAATGGCGATGACCTCTTTTATTGAAGCTTGCAAGCAAAGGAGAAACTGGAACCAAGACCTACAAAACAAAAACAAACAATAAATCAAAAGCAAAAAGAAAAACACAACTGAACTTACTGGAGTTGCCTCCCATAAGCGCTTGTTTAACGTCTTTAGCTCAACGTGCTCATCCAGTCTGTCAAGGCACATAAAAATTTTCGTATTTCTTTGGACCCTTCTTTCTTGAATCAATAAAACTCACTATCACTAGCAAGCTTACTAGTTTCTCATGGACCCCTGAAACAGAATTATTCTTAGAATTTTTGTATAAAATAAACATAAAAGGAGAAAGATCAAAATAAAGAGACTCAGACTCTAAAATTGACTCGTGAGAATAGAAAAAAGAACAATCAAAATCTACAAAGGATGGAGAAGATAAATCAGACGAAGGCTTTTCAACCTCAAACTCTACCTCGTGAACTTCCTCTGTCACTGCGAGCTCATTTTCTTTTTCTTCCTCACAAACATGTTCTTGAAAAGTGCTACAACTCTCCAATTCTTCTCCACTATCTATGCAACTCACCCCTAAATGCTCATCCTTAGCAAGATCGAAAGAACTAAGTTCCTGAATGGGTGCCAACGAATCATCGGCCACATGACTCACTAGACATCCTATGGAAGTGAATCCCACCTCACTAACTTCCTTTGGGATTTGAAGTCCTTTTATAATTTCATCAAATTTTAGACTCCTCGCTCTAGACTCCTCAATATAATTTTGAACTATGCTTTCCAAGGAAGAATTTTCTTTTAAAGGGGGATAACTTTAAGATGAAAAATTGGAGTATGGTGTTGAATAAAAAGCCATTCAAATCAATTAAAGCAACAATGATAATTAGACATCCAATCAAATAATAACCCAACAAGAACAAAGGACTAAGACTCAAACAAAAAATGAAATAAAAATAAGAACAAAGAAACCAAAATAGAAAAGGAATCAACTAAACTAAAAAAGGAAAAGATAAAACAAAAAGGAAAACAAAATCAAATAAGGAAAAGACAATAAAGGAAAAAAAAACAAATAGGGAAAAAAACAATCTACCTAAAAATAAAATAAAAATAAAATACACCCTAAATTAAGACCGAACAATTTTTCCACAATATTAATTTGACTAAATATGCCAATCCCCGGCAACGGCGCCAAAAACTTAATGTGCAATTTGCTTACCGCAAGTGTACAGGTCAAGTAATAATATAGTGTTTTCGTGTAAAATGAGTGTAGTCCTCTGGATTGGTTTTCTAGCAAATTAAGTACCGTGAATACTTTTGTCCAATTTTATTTAGGGAGCCAAACTGAATGAAAAAGATAAATCTAAAGACAAAAAGCATAAAATAAAGGTGGAGACTCAAAGGGAAAGACTCTTAGGGAATTGATTTCATTATTTAAGATTGAGGATTGATTAATAGGAATGAATTGATCGTGCAATTATTCTACAAGCCAAGGAAACTTTTATCACGATTACCTCTCCCGAGTATAATTGATTCTCATGCATATAACTAACTTGATATCCCTATCTAAGTTCATTAACACGCAAGACATTATTCGGTTTAATCCTTGTTATACTTCTAGAGATATTCCAAATCCCGTCACAAACTTAGAATTTCTACTCTAGTCATGCAATTAAACAAGGCAAGTCTTAGGCCAAATCCTCTCTCCCGAGTTAGATTCATCACTTAAATCATTCAATTAGTGATCAAGTAATTGAAAACATTACACAAAATTGCATGCATAAAATAAAAGCACATTCATACCAAAAATCAATCAAACAATTAAAACAACTACATCAATCCCTAAGACAAACAACTAGAAATTGATAGTCTTTAAACCACAAACACTAATTGCAAGAAAAGCCATAAAAACTACAATAGTTAAAGGAAAGAGAAAGGAAAACTCGAATCCGTCGAAACCGGCACGTCCCCGTCACGATCTCCATGTCTTCTCGCTTGATTCCCGCTCCTTGGCCTTACTTCAGCTCCCACCAAAGGTCTCTAGTCGAAATTAGGGCTAAAATCTAACCAATTGGATTCCCCTAATCCATAGCTGAAAAGAAGATTATATAGAAAATCTGCCAATAGCATCGCGACGCTGTGCCTTTGCCGCATATTCTGAATAAGAAAAACCGAGAGCGTCACGACGCTGTGGACGTAGCATCGCGACGCTATGCCAAATTCCAGCACATTGCCTTCTCGGATTAGACAGCTTCTAATTCCTTTCTAATTAATTTTCTTTGCCTCCTTTTAGCGTTCCGAGCACCCGATTAACTCCAAATTCTCGTTTTAGCTCAACATAACAATTTCCTACAAAATAAACATTAAAGAGCAATAATATGGCTACGAATTATTTAAAGACTAACCAAATTGAATAGGGAAAAATAGCTAGCTATGCTCGCTATCAGTTGCTTGCTGTTTTTTATAGTTTACCATGTTTAAATTCTGTTTTTAGTAGTTTAGTTGTTGTTTTGATTGTTTAAATGTTTAGTTATTGATAGTTTTGATCATAGGATAGTTAGCTTGAGAATAATTTAGGATAAATAAACATGGGTTTTTAGAGCTTTTCTTAAAAAATCTGCTTGCTGCGTTTTGAGCTTTACCTATAAACTTTTTTGGAAAAAATCAACTTTAGAGAATGTTTGCTTGAAAAATATTTTGGAAGAAAAAACATGTTTTCAAAAGAGTTTTCTTTTAAGCCCTTGATGATGAAAACTAGAGCTTTGTTCTATCTCAAAAGTGTCACCGTCACAACTGAATTGTTTTCTAGTCATAGGCTTTCCATTAGTCTTTTTCTTTACAAAATTGTCTTAGAGTCTAAACTTTCTCGTGTTTAACCTTTCTAACACTCTAGGAGAGTTTAGCCTTGAAGTTTTGAAACAAAAAGCCCCATGTTAAGCCCATGCCTAAAAAACAAGCCAATGAGGACATTGTCTACCTTTAAGTTTGGGGGGTGCTTTATGCTTTACGTTTTAAATATCTTTTGTAAATTTGTACTGCTGAAAAAAAAGATGTGCCCAGTTTTAAAAAAAAAAAAAATGAAAAAGACCGAGAGTTACTCCTCCTTCCTAGGGTTTACTGAGTAACCAGGGGCATTCATGACACCCATGGTTTGCCACTGCATGAAAGGTTTACCTAGGGAAGTGAGTATCATTCCGAGATTGTGAACTTTGCTTGTAGCTAGATATCTTCACCACAAAGTGTCAATAAGCTAGAACGAAGGTAAAGATGACAGCAAGGATGCTTTTGGAAGAAAAAGAAGTTGAATAAAAGGAGCACCAGCAGTCAAATAAGTTTGGGGGAGATGGAAAAGGTTTAGTAATTCATGTATGCTTTTATTTTCCTGAAGATTGTTTTCTTAAACTAAAAGGACTACACTAGGCTCTATGAGTAGAAGTTAAGTAGTTTAAGCATGTTGGTTAGGATGGATGAGAGAGAGTTTTGCTTTGAAAAAGAACAATAGAAATCTTCATGCCTAGGAAACTCAGACCTTGTGACGGCACTAGAGTAGGACCCTTTCCTGAAATGCAATCTTTTGAGAAAACGATCTTGAATGCATGTTTACTTGATTCCATGTCACTTGATTTGAAATGAGAAGTTGATACTAGTACCATGATTCATTACTATGCATGAACTCTAACGTTTTGATTTGCAATTAATATTGAGCTCTTACATTTTGATTGGCAATTAAAGAACTGATCTCTAACATTTTGATTAGCAATTGCTTGAGGACAAGCAATGAGTTAAGTTTGGGGGTATGATAAGGGTAAAAAATATACCTATTTTTTTTTACCCTTATATTTAGCTCATTCCTTGGTCAAATATTAAGTGTTTAGGTCAATTTTACTATTTCCGAGCTCAAAATATGTTAATTTGATAAGTTAGGGTGTTGAAAGTCACTTTCGTAGAATCATGCTTATTTGTGCTTAAAAAGACTTGATTTGAAGCAAACTTGACTTAGTTTGCTGTTGTGCAGAAAAATAGAGGAAAAGCTGGAATTCTCCAGAAATGCGACCGCATTTCTGGGAAGGCAAAAATGAAATGTGACCGCATTTCTGGAAAAACAGAGGCCGTTCCAAGTCGCACGCGGGTCGTTGTTGATGAGTCTTCTTCGCACCTAACCGGTTGTTTTGACCCCGAAACTGACTGGGCAACCTTCCAGCACCTATTTCGCAGCTCCTCAACCAATTTCTACACTATATAAGCTCAAGACTCGAAGTCAAATCCAAGCATAACTCACTTGGAAGAAAAGGGTGGTGACAGAACCCTGGCTCGACGCCAATGAGTAGGGATGCCCGAGGTCCTTCTTAGATGACCAAATTCTAACCCGAGAGAGAGTTAGACATCAAACCTTGTGATTTGTAGAGAGTTTCACCCATTCCCATCTTGTAAAAGTGAGAGAGTGGAGTGTCTTAGCGAACTCTAGAAGGATTGTGTAAACAAAAAACCCATAATATTTAGCTATCTCCTTTATTTCCAGCTTGTGATTACTTTTCATTATTCTGTATTCTTTACATTATTATTTCAATGAAAATGTGCTCATTTGCTTTTTATCCCATCATAAGTAGCTAAATCCCGTTGAGGGGTTCAATGTGGTGAATTCCCTTAGGGTTTAATGGCTTGAAAGTGTTTTATTTGCTTAAGTAGGGTTTAATGCATGTCATTCTTTATTGAATATCATTCTGATCTTGCTGAGTTTAATTTGATCACTTAGACTTTGCATGCTATGTGAGTTTGATCTCGAAAGGGACAAACGATATCGGTTCTCATAAAGGTGATATAGGAGAAAAAGCTCGAAAGAGATTGTTCGGCGGTATAGGGTAAGCTGCCTAAGGCACCCTATATCGACTATAGGGTTATAGGTTGCATTCGTGAATTATCTATGTCGGAGTCGAGTTCCAGAAATGGGCATAACGGTACTCGCTTAGCCTTCTTACGATTTTTGGGAACAAGGGCCAAAAGGAAGTTAAATCTGACCCAATGCATTAAATACTCTTAAGTTAGATATTGCATAAGTCTGGTTGTTACCCTAGGGATGAATCCATGTTGAATACCTCGTTTGTTTATTATTGTTATTCTCTATTAGTTATTTGCATGTTTTATTTATCTTTTCAAAAACCCAATCCATCAACTTATTTTCTTTGGTTACCTTTTCAAAAGCAATCATTTGAGCAATTTCTTCACCAAATCTGAATTTTCAATTTAGTCCTCGTGGGATCGATACCGTTGGAATACTTTCTGAGATTTTTTTATTTCTACGTGCGACAGTGTATACTTGGACTTAAGTGTGGGCTGAATATTTCTTTCTTATTATTATCCATCTTATCTCACATTTCATCCATTCTGTTCACACACGCACCAATAGACTCTTGCTTTATCATTTGCATGAGTCCATTTCTCATAGGCTTCCCAAACTTTTCGGTTCGTTGACGAGCCGGGATTAGGAGGACACTCTTCGATTAAGACGAATCTCAGATCATCGATAACTAGTATAGTGTTTAGATTCGATTTCCAAGTCCCGTAGTTATCTCTGTTTACTTTATCCGAAGCGAGTGATTGAACTAGTGAGCTACACATGATGAAAAATTAAACAAAACTATTAGAAAATTGCTTATTAACCATTTTTAATAAAATCCAATCAGGTTTTAGCAAAAGTAATAATGTACCCAAAATTATTATTTTGCAACGACACTTTAGTGAGTTAGAGCAACTGCTACCGAGGGGCAGTCAATTACTCCATTAAACCAAGACGTTCTTGACTAAATAATAATGCCAGAATAACTCTTATTCCTATAGTGGTTTAGTTATCGTTACATTTGGTCAAGAATATACTAACACTTAATAACCCTTGTAAGTGTGACCCGCTGTTTTAAGATTCCAGAGAACGGCCCCAACAACGCTACAGAATGGAAAAGCTAATGTTGGAAATGGTCCTAAGAAATCCTGTCCATTTCTGGAGTTTGCGTTGTTCCGATCTCCATGTTACAACCCTCTGAATGGTTAGTAACTCCAGGGCATACAAGCAGGCGGAACATGGAAATCTCACGGTGCAACCTAACGGAGGAGACCGCAAGATGTGTTGACACACTTCCTTCACTCACTAACTATAAATACTTTCTCCATTCACCTTGTTATTGATTTATGCAAACACCTTCCGAATGGAGTAGTTTGAGGTATAATCAATACGAGGCCAAGCATAAATCTCACATTGTGAACAAAAAGGGAGAATGTGAGAGGAAAATGGATTGATATATCTCTCCCCTCCCACTAAGTATTTTAAACGGTTTTGGGTATACTTATACTTAGGCGTATTTTGGCTAATTGAATAAACCCTAAGTCTAAGTTCAATTTTAACTTACGATGTCTAGGTGATAACGATTTATAACCTCACATCTCACATGTGCATGCTCATAAAATTGGGTTAACTTTAACTCAAGAACCGACTCGATGTCCAGGTAGGAGGTGTTCCGTAAACCGAACTTAAATACCTCCAGCCTTAGACAACATCTTGTCGGGTGAGTTCTCTTGTAACCTTTGTTTTACAAGCTAATCGACCTATTTGAATCTAATTGAAATCGATCGAAAAATTGGATTCAAATTAACCCTATGTGAGCATGCACCTTATCTTTGTTATAGATTTTAGATTTCTAAGTGATTTATAACAATTATAAATCTAATCTATAACATGCTTTCAATTTGAATATAACACTTATCAAACTAAAGAAGTTTCATGCTTGGTTAATTTTTCCTTTTAATAAATATAACTATTATATTAATAAATCAATTTGGAAATTAACCATTCAAGCATGCATCTCCCTAAATTAATACAACATTTATATTAATCAAACATGAAACTTCCATTATGCATTAGTAATCATTATTAACTCTTATAATAATTGAATTAATGCATGATCATGCTTTCCTCATAATGCACATACAATTAATCCAATTTAATCATACATTCAACAATGCATAAATAAATTAAGGGAAAAATACACTTTTAGTCCCTGAGGTTTGGGTTAGGTTTCATTTTGGTCCTTGAGTTTTCAAACTCAACAATTTAGTCCCTGAGGTTTGGTTTTAGTTTCATTTTGGTCCCTCCATCCATTTTTCCGTTAAAAACTAACGGCTTGACTATTTTTTATTTAAAAAAATTATTTTTTTCATTTTTTAAAACAAAATAATATATTAAATATTTTTTTTCTTATTTTTCTTTTTCCTTTTTTTTGTTCTTTTTTCTTATCTTCTTCCTCCCCATCTTCAACCCTAACTCAACCCTCCGTCGTCGGCCGTCGTCCACGTCGCCGGAGCTGCCATCCATCGCCACTGTCCACGTCGCCGGACCCACGCGATCCACGACTCTCTCTCTTTCCCTTCGGATCTCGCGTTCGTTCACACCGTCGTCCATGTCGTCGGAGCTGTTGTCCATCGTCGCCGTCCACGTCGTCGGACCCACGCGTTCCGCGAAACCCAACAGATCCGGTGAGGGAGGGAGAGAGAGGGCGCGAAATCCAGCAAATCTGACGAAACCCAGCAGATCTGCGAGCCCACCTCCGCGAAACCCAGCAGATCTGGTGTTTTTGTCTGAAACGAAGCAGATCCCCTTCGTTTCAGACCGATGTTACCTTCGAACCCACGAGCGGCATGAACGAATGCGAGGACGAGCGGCGGCGAGCGTGAACGAACGCGAGATCTGAAGGGAAAGAGAGAGAGTCGCGGATTGCGTGGGTCTGGCGACGTGGACAACGGCGGCGGTGGAGGGTTGAGTTAGGGTTGAAGATGGGGAGGAAGAAATGAAGGATCATGGAAGAAAGAAGATAAGAAAAACAAAAAAAGAAAAATGAAAAAGAAAAAGAAAAAGAAAAATAAGAAAAAAATATATTTAATATATTATTTTGTTTTAAAAAATGAAAAAAATAATTTTTTAAAATAAAAAATAGCCAAGCCGTTAGTTTTTAACGGAAAAATGGATGGTGGGACCAAAATGAAACTAAAACCAAACCTCAGGGACTAAATAGTTGAGTTTGAAAACTCAAGGACCAAAATGAAACCTAACCCAAACCTCAGGGACTAAAACTGTATTTTTCCCATAAATTAAAAACAAGCTAAAGTGGATTGGTTTGGCAATTTCAATCAAACAATTAACTAATTATTACAATAATAATTATTATAAAATGCTTGTACTTCCACTCTCTCTGTTTCTGCAAAATGGTTGGTACTTCCACTCTCTCTATTTCTGTAATTTTTTTTAGCTTTAATTTCTTCATGAAAATGTAATTGCTCGGAAATGTATAAGCATTAATGTGTGTACAAGGGTCTGTAATTTTTTTAGAGTTTATAGAGTCCATATAGGCTGTAATTTCGAAGAAAACTGGAGAAGACGCAAGCTGGAATCAGAAGCAGTGGCTGCTAGTCGAGACAGCGTCGGGACGTTGTTCATGTAGCGTCTCGACGCTGTTCATATATTCATCCAGGCGCGCATGTTTTCTAGATCTGGTTCGGTTCAGCTTGTTCTTTTGGGTCCGATTCGGTCTGAAGGCAGCTGGTTCAACCTCTTTTCACACATTTTAAGCCCGGTTCAGTCCTTGGAGGGACGGTTTGTGAAGCTCGGGATCACTACAAGAAATTTTTAATAATTATTATTGTAATAATTAGTTAATTGTTTGATTGAAATTGCCAAACCAATCCACTTTAGCTTGTTTTTTAAATTTATTTATGCATTGTTGAATGTATGATTAAATTGGAGTTAAGTTAACCCGAGTTTTATGAGCATGCGTGAGCGATGTGATGTTTTAAAGTGTTATCACCTAGACATCATAATATAAAGAGTTATACACACCTAGACATAGGTTGTTTCTAAATGGTGCTTTATTTATAACTTGAATGATTGATTGTTATATGCTTTAAATCATCATTAGAAAGCATGTTATAGGGCTTATTCATTAAAAGTTATAATAGTTATAAATATTAATGAATAGAAACCGTATAACCTATAACAAAGAGTTGCATGCTAACATAGGATCTTAGGATCTTGTCATATTTTAATTGGTTTAAAATTAAATAGACCTAAGATCACCTTTTCTAATAGGATTAGAAATATTTCTTACTTCGTTTTTTAATAGATTTAAAATGTGAGTTAGTAGAACATAAGACCTTGGTTATAAGGGAATTCTCCCGACAAATGGTCCGGTACCTGAGTTGAATTAACCATAGTCTTATTAGCATGCAAAGTCACTAGGTAATTAAAAGAGTTTAATTCACCTAGACATTTAGTGTAAAGACCTTATTTAATAAGGCATAGACTTAGATAGATTCATTTAGCCGGAATTTACCTAAGTAATAGACCCTTAAACTTTAGAACACTTCAGTGGGAGGAAAAGTATAGAAACGAAATATTCATATTAAGTTTCTGCTCTCACGTCCCCCTGTGTTCACACCGTGAGATCCATGCTTGGCCTCGAGGCGCCCTGGGAGCGTCCCCCTACGGATGGTGTTTGCATGGGTCAATATCAAGGTGAACGGGGAAAGTGTTCATAGTAAGTGGGTGAAGAAAACGTGTCAAAACGTATCCTGCGGTCTCTACCATTAGGTTGCACCGTGAGATTCCCATGTGCCGCCTGCGAGTCGCCCTGGGAGCGATCACCCTACGGAGGGCTTGCGCATGGGATTCGGAATAACGCAAACTCCAGAAATGGATAGAGTTTCCTAGGGTCATGCCCAACATTAGCTCTTCCCTACGGTAACATTGTTGGGGTCGTCCCCTGCGATCTGAAAATAATGGGTAACACTTACAAGATTGTCTTGACCGAATTAACGTTAGCTAATAACTATTGGAGTAAGAGTTATTCTGGTAATAGTATTTGGCCAAGATTGTCTCGATTTAAAGGAGTAGTTGACTGCCCTACGTTAGCGGTTATTCTAAACCCCTGAAGTATCGTTGCAAAATAAAATCAATAGTATATATGAGTCGATGATTACTTTTGCTAAATCTGATTAGATAATATGTATAATGGGTTTAGTGCAAGTTTCTAATACGAATTAATTTTTGTATTTCAGCAATATGTCGAAAAACGTATGTGCTTTGTCGAATGTCAAGTTAAACGGTTTAGTACATACGACTAAGAATACTAACTTGAATGCTAAACACGTGGCAAACAATTTAGGTTTGGTCTCAACTGAGGAATGTCCTCAAACTAACTGCTTAGCCAAGAAAAACATGATCCACGACTCTAAATACGATTTATTAGTCTTGGAAACGTGTTTAGTGGAGAACGACCTGGATACTCGATTCAGGTGCCACTAATCACGTATGTTTTTCATTTCAAGGAATGAGTTCCTGGCAACAGTTGAGAGCTGGAGAGATGCCTCTTAAAGTCGAAACAGGAGAAGTCATCTCGGCTATTGCAGTGGGAGACATAAAATTATTCTTCACCAAGGAACGTTACATGATATTAGATAATGTGTACATAGTTCCGAAAATTAAAAGAAATTTGATTTCTTTATCTTGTTTAATTGAACAAGGTTATTCAATTTCTTTTTCTGTTAATGAAGCGTTCATAACTAAAAGAGGTATTGATGTTTGCTCTGCAAACATGGAGAATAAATTGTATGTTTTAAAACCAATTGAGTCTAAAGCTATTTTAAATCACGAGATGTTTAAAACTGCTGAGACTCAACCTAAAAGGCGAAGAGTTTCTCAAGATACCTATCTCTGGCACTTGAGGTGAGGCCATATCAACCTCAATAGGATTGGGAGATTGGTAAAAAGTGGACTTCTAAACAAGTTAGAAGACGACTCGTTACCTCCTTGTGAGTCATGCCTTGCGGGCAAGATGACAAAACGACATTTTACCGGAAAAGGTTATCGTGCCAAAGAGCCCCTAGAGCTCATACATTCGGACCTCTGTGGACCAATGAACATTAGAGCTCGAGGAGGGTACGAATATTTCATCAGTTTCATTGATGATTATTCGAGGTATGGCTATCTCTACCTAATGCATCATAAGTCCGAAGCCCTTGAAAAGTTCAAGGAGTACAAGGTCGAGGTTGAGAACCTATTAGGTAAGACGATAAAAACACTTCGATCCGATCAAGGTGGAGAGTATATGAGCAAGGAATTACGTCCCAACTCTCAGCCCCTGGTACACCTCAGCAAAACGGTGTATCGAAAAGGAGAAACAGAACCTTGTTGGTCATGGTTCGTTCGATGATGAGTTATGCTCAGTTGCCTAACTCGTTTTGGGGTTATGCAGTAGAGACTGCAGTTTATATTTTGAACGTAATTCCCTCAAAGAGTGTTTCTGAAACACCATTTGAGCTCTGGAAAGGACGTAAAGCTAGTTTACGACATTTCAAGATTTGGAGATGTCCTGCATACGTGCTAGAGGCAAACTCAAAGAAATTAGAGCATCGTTCTCGATTTTGCCTATTTGTAGGCTATCCCAAAGAAACGAGAGGTGGATACTTCTTCGATCCAGAGGAAAATAAAGTACTTGTATCACAAATGCTACATTCTTAGAAGAAGACCACCTTAGAGACCACAAGCCACGAAGTAAAGTCTAACCGACTAATCTCATTAACCAAGTTAGACAACATTCGTTAACCATCGGGACACTCCACTATACCCCAGTAGTTGCACTCCCCTCATATTTCCGTCCACTTGATTTAACCATGCTCAGTAAGTCGATCCTTCACAGGTTGTTCGTAGCTATAGCTAGGTCAAATGTCCGTTTTACCCCTATAGTACTTATAGTTCCTTAAGTCTCACTGATCCTCTAATGAACAATTGGTTTATGGTCCAACCAATAAACCGAGTCCCTCTCAGGCCAATGAGAGGGCAGGATCCCTTTGTTCAAGCCCCGGAAACAGCACTTAAGGGAACAACTTCTCTACTATCCCTAATTTGGGTAGGAGTGAATTCCTTCTCGCAGGACTATGTCCCCAACTATAATGTAAACTCTAAAGGTTTGAGAGAATCTGAGACAAAACCCTAATTGCCCTAGACCCACTCTGATACCATGTAAACTCTAAAGGTTTGAGAGAATCTGAATGATCTATTCCATTCACATACAAGTGGACAAGGTTAACCCTAAGTAGGAGAATGTAAAAAGACAATAAAGGACAACTCTATATAATTACACTTATTATACTAATATAATAACTCTAACTCTCATTATGCTCCTCCTTAGTCATATACTTGAAGGTGAAGAAAAGAAAGAAGAATCCTCAAAGAAGGTGACATCAGGAGAGACAAAATAACGATCGAGACTAGGACAATAACACTGATACCCTTTTTGAACACGAGAATAACCAAGGAAGATACATTTTAAGGACTTGGGATCAAGTTTGGTGAGATGAGGACGAACATCCTGAACAAAGCAAATAAAACCAAATATTTTGGGAGGAAGAGAGAATGAAGGTTGTGTGGGACATAAAATACGATAAGGTATCTCACCCTTAAGAACTGAGGAGGACATGCGATTTATTAAGAAACAAGCTGTGGATACAACATCAGTCCAAAAATACTTTGGAACATTCATCTGGAACATTAAGGCTCTTGCTGTTCCGAGGAGATGACGATTATTTCTTTCTGTAACCCCATTTTGAGATGGAGTATCCACACACAAGGATTGATGAAGGATGTCATGTTCATCTAAATAAGAATTAAGAGCATAAAAGAAGTATTCTTTAGCATTATCACTCCGTAGAACTTCAAGAGAACCGTTAAATGGAGTTCGGATTTCAACATGGAAGTTACGAAAATGAGAAAGCAACTCAGAGCGATTTTTCATTAAATATAACCAAGTTACACAAGAAAAATCATCGACAAAGACAACAAAATATCTAAACCCTCTCATTGACTCAATAGGACACGGATCCCAAACAACAGAATGAACTAATTCAAATTGAGCATTAGCTCGTTTAGTTGCATGGGGATACAGACTCACACGATGGAACTTAGCAAACTGACATGACTCACAAGCTAAAGAAGACAAAGAATGAAATTGAGGACGAAGACTCTTTAATACTGAAATAGAAGGATGACCCAAACGACAATGATCTTCAAATGGAGATGACACTTTAAAACATGCAACGGCTGTTGATATTTCTAGTTCAAAGATGTAGAAACCTCTAGATTCACGTCCTTTACCAATAGTCCTCTTCGTCGTAAGATCCTGAAATAAGCAATAACCAGGAAAAAATGAGACACAACAATTAAGGTCACGAGTGAGTTTACTAACAGAAATCAAGTTAAATGAAAACTGTAGTAAACTCAAAACGGAAGACAACGTAATTGAGTTTGTAAGTCGAACATTGTCGATTCTTAAGACTGGAGAGGTGGTTCCATCAGCTATAGTAACACTAGGGGAAGATGTAGATGGATAAATGGTAGAGAATAAACAGGGATTACATGTCATGTGATCGGAAGCGCCAGAGTCTATGACCCATTTCGAAGAGGAGGAAAGAAGACATGTAGATGGGTTACCTGTGTCAGCAACGAGAGTAATAGGAGTGGAGGATGAAGCCGTCAATGACTCTTGATACAATCGGAATTTATCAAACTCCTCGGTTGAGATCGTAACAGACTTGTCAAAATTATTAGGAGTAGAGGCAGCATGTGCAGATAGAAACCTCTGGTTTCTATAAAGCAATTTCTGACAATCACGTTTTATATGTCATGGCTTATGAGAATAGTGGCAAACAATATCTCCTGAATTTGCTTTTGGAGTGGTAGAATTTCCTCCTGACATATTCGATCCTACCCCTCGATTACCTCTATATTCAGTGGTCTGTCCAACTAAAGCACTGTTAGACTCAAATGGCAATATCACTGGCAACCGCTCAGTACGAAGTATATGAGTGTAAGCATCTTCCAACGATGAAATGTCTGAACTCGAGAGAACTTGATCTTTAGCTATATCATATTTCGAAGCAAGACCAACTAAAAAATTCATGATAAACAGTTGTTCGCGTTGGACAGTCTGAACTTTTATATCAGTACTCATGGGCAACACTTCATTAAATTCTGCATATGCTCTTGTGCACTCCTTAAAATAACTCAACAAAGACTTCTCGCCTTGATCAGGTTGAAAGAGAGTTCTACATACATCAAATATCCAACTGATGTTTCCTTTCTCAGAGTAAAGAATATCTAAATATTCCAAGAGCTCTTTGACTGAGTTACAATGATTGACTCCAATGATTGCACTTTCAATAGAATTCTTTATTTGCAAAATAAGTCAGGACTCATCCCGTAGCCAACTCTTCTTAGTATCATCTTTTGGCGATGATTCTAAAGTCAAGTGGTCATCCATATCAAGACTCCGAACGTAATAATGAATATTCGACCGCCAAGCATAAAAATTAGAACCATTCAACTTATGTTTCGTAATCTTGGATACCATTGGATTCATCTCCGACAACACTAAAGTCTTCTTCTCAGCCATAACCTCAACAAAAACAGACCAAAAAAATAGAGCTGAAATCTGGATCACAGAAACCCTACAATTCCAAATAAAGTATCGCTTTCAAACACTCCAAATCAAACTCAATATGACCCAAACCAATACACTACTAAAGAGAAGGGACCACAGTGAGCCGACCCACGAAAACTTAGCGAAAAAAAAACAGCGCAAGTGCTCACACGCTCGGCGCGTGAAACTGGCGCAGAATCCATCTGGCAGTGCGTGAGGACCACGTCTGGGAATCTCGACGTCAGATTTTGGGGACCAGAAAATCGATGAGTGGGCTTTCTTTTGAGATGGGCAATGACGAAAAACTCCTCCGACGATAGACCAAGAAGGTGGTGGGCAACGACGGATTCTAGCGAAAGCAGCGGTGATCTGGCGATGGCGGCGACGGTTTCGGGTGGCAGATGTTTCAGGCAAACCAAAACCCTCAAAAGTGTTCCAAATCAAACCCTAAAAAGGTATTCCAAATCAAACCCTAGAGGTTCACAAATCTCTAACGAGACAAACCCTAATTGCCCCAAACCTTGCTCTGATACCATGTAAATGCTAAAGGTTTGAGAGAATCTCAATCATCTATTCCATTCACATAATAGAGATATATATACAAGTGTACAAGGTTAACCTGAGTAGGCGAATATAAAAAGACAATAAAGGACAACTCTATATAATTACACTTTCACTAATATAACAACTCTAACACAACCCAACCCCATCAACTTGAGCACACCAAAAGGCAAACAAGGCCCACATAAATCTGATTCCTTTTCTTATTCCTTAAGCCAAACATTTTTAAACAAGAAATAAGACTTTTCATTGATATAATGAAAAGAAGTTACTGCACAAAAGATACAAACTCCACAAGGGAATGAAAAGGCGAAAAACATGACATAAAATAGAAAAGAAAATAGTAGATCATAACAACACTTCAATTGTAAAGGATATAAAAAAGTATTCCAACTTTTTTTGAAACAAGAAAACTTTTAGGAAATTGTCATAAATAACCCATTTAAGTTTTGGGTTTTCAAAAGTAACCTCTTTTTAAAAAACTTGTTTTTTTTAACCTAGCTAATAAAACCCATAGATGTAAATTTACAGCCATGCCCTTGAATCTAAAAGGTCAAAAAAAAAAAAAAAAAAAACCAACCAAACACCCATTTGGTAAAGTAAAATTTAACCCCTTTCAGTTTTGGGTTTTCAAAATTGACCCACTCACTTGTTTTTTTAATTCATTTTATACAAAGTTGGCTACTTTTTGGTGGGACCCACTATGTAAAATGACATTATTATCTTTCTTCAATTTTGATTAATGATAGCAATTAAATTTGTCAACCAACCTCCCAACTAACTAATTCCAACCATTAAAAACTAAATTCAAACATCAAAACAACATTTACCATTTGACCAAAAAAATACTCTAGAAGGAAAGAAGTCAAACACGTGAAGTCAAAACCTGGGTGGATCCACTTCAAAATTTTCATATTGTCAACGTTTTTTTTAAGAATGTATGTAGATTACATGTTTTAAATCATTAGTAGGTTGTGTAAGAATTTTATACGAAAATCTGAAAAAATATATATATATATGAATATTGATCGGGAAATTATGAATCCCGATCGAGATTTCTTGGTTAAACGACCGAGATTTCTGGGTCGGGAAATCGACCAGGAAATTTTCCAGATTTTTTTTCCTTTCTTCCTTTGAATTTCTTTCCTTATTTTGCAAAAAAAAAAATTCTATATATATATATATATCTTTATTTATTTTATTTTATTTTTTTTTTTTGCAGAATGTCTCGAATCTACGTGTGTTACGTTGGTGTATGGAAGGAGAATGAAAGAGATTATGAAGGTGGCTATTTAGCAGGATTGGATGTGAATATTGACATAAGGTATGAAGAGTTTTTAAGAGAGCTGTATAGCCCGAGTGACATTAACCCGATCGGTTTGACCTTATAATAAGATTTCCTACTTATTTGATTAGAAATGACAGAGAATTAAGATTATTTTTAAGTGGAGAGGATGCATCTCAATTGCAGTTATACTTATCAATGATTCCAAAAGTTGTCCATGGTAGTGACAGTAACTTAGGTAGTCATAGTCATATACCACACCCTCTCTCACAACTTTTTCCACAACCGCCACCATCATTTGCACAAACTGGACCCTATAATTTGGCCAAAAATATACCATCATCCATTCTCTCGTATCATCCGACATATGATAATGTATCATCCATATGATAATGTATCATCACTAACCCCTATAAGTAATACTTTTGTCCCACTAGACTTAGTCGATGATAGTACACCAAATTTTGGGATTG
This sequence comes from Luffa aegyptiaca, assembly GCA_017139565.1. Lineage (NCBI taxonomy): Eukaryota > Viridiplantae > Streptophyta > Magnoliopsida > Cucurbitales > Cucurbitaceae > Luffa > Luffa aegyptiaca. The sequence continues at coordinate 15,664,378 of CM029403.1, forward strand.
AAGAGAATTTGTATACTGGTGATGATACTGATAGCGGGCAGAAATGTCGCTATTTTAGCCCTAAAATATTAAGCTTTTTAATGCTTTAATTGTGTTTTTATTTAAGATATTTAATATATTTTGTTATTTGGTCTTTAAGAGCAAAATTATGGATTTTGGTGAAAAAATGCTCAAAAAGAGTCATTCAAGCCCAAATTCCATACATGGGTCAAGGGGGAGTCCAAGAAAGTCAACTATGAGAAAGAGGCCCAAAAGAAATGAAGAGAGACCCAAGTTCAAGCCCAAAAACGAGCCTGAAAATTCTGGAATTCGCCTAGCGTCGAGACGCTATCCCATTTATTGGTCGGCAAGTCGATGACGTCACAGTGTCGCGACGCTGTCCAATTTCCGGGTCTACAAAAAGCACCCTTTGGTGCCCATTTTTACCATCAATCATCATTTCCTTCATTCTTTCCCTTCTTTGCTTGGCTCCTTTGGAGCCTCTCTCAAGGCTTTCTAGCCTTTTTGAGAGTTATTTTAGTGGAAAAATTTTGGGGAGTTTTGGGGAGCGCTCTAGAAGACTCAAGATTTGTTCGGAGGGACTCCAAGCGCCAGCGACGGGGTCTTCGACGGTCAATTCCTTCCCTTTTATTGTGCTCATATTTATGTTTTCCATTGTAAATTTTGTGAATATTTTAGCTAAACCCCAATTTGGGGTCTTGAAATGAAATTATAGTTAAATGTTGTTATAATTGTCTATCTCTTGTCCTGTTTACTATTTATTTGTATGGATGCTCGTAATGTTGTATGCAATCTGGCCAGTTGTGTATTGATTCGATTCTTAATGGAGACTCGACGGAGAGAAATTAGGATAGATCATAATCCATGCAACTAGTTTAATTGCCCGTAGTGACAACGAGATTAGTTGATTAAACTTAGATTCCTAAAATGAATAAGAGCGTAATAATTAACGAATTTTAATGGCGCTAAGGACACTTAGGAGAACCTATGTGATTAACAGAGATTCTAGGAGTATAATTACTTGGGCAATGAGATAGGATAATTGTAATAATTATTTAGCTATTAATTGAATTTCAAGGCCCCACTTCCCATTTAAAAAGCTCTTTCTCCACATCTTTATTTCGTGATTGATCAAATTGATTTCTTTAATTGCTTTAATTTTTAAATTCATTTCAATTGCATGTTTTTGTCCCTAAATATTATTTCTCCCAAGTATTTTTTGTGTTCAAGGAATTTTTGTTTTGCTTAATTTTAGCTTCGCCTCCCTGTGGATTCGATACTCGGAATATTTCTGTTTTATATTACTTGCGACCCGTGCACTTGCGGTATTGGTCGAGCAACAAGTTTTTGGCGTCGTTGTCGGGGAGGCTTGATTTTTAAGCAAAATCATTGTTTCTTGACATTAAAAAGAACGGGATAAATAGTAATTTAGGTTGTGAATATTTTTGTTTGTGAATATTTTCTTTTTGTTTTGTTTGGTTCTTTTGATTGTTTGGGAGTGTTGCATGCGAAGACATAAGGTGGTTGAATTGTTTCCTTTAGATCTTGAAATTACCAGAATACTCAGATCTATTCGTAGAAAGAAAAGACTAACGGAAGCAATGGCTCATCAAGATGAAGCTCCCAAGGCAATCAGAGACTTTTTACAGCCAGTTCTCCCAACCGAGAATTCCAGAATCGTTTACTCCTCAATCCAAGCTAACAATTTTGAGTTGAAGACAGGACTGATTCAGATGGCGCGCGATAATTCTTTTAAGGGACATCCTTTTGAGGATCCACACTCACATCTGCGATCATTCTTGGAGATATGCGGGACGGTAAAGATGAATGGAGTTCCGCCCGACGCTATAAGATTGAGGTTATTCCCATTTTCTCTGCAAGATAAGGCTAAACATTGGCTCGAATCAGTCGAGACGGGCAGTATCAGCACATGGGACGAGCTTGCCCAGGCTTTCCTGGCGAAATTTTTCCCGCCTGCCAAGACTACGAAGCTCCGAACTGAGATCGGAACGTTTAGACAGCTTGACGAGGAGCAGTTGTACGAGGCATGAGAGAGATATAAGGAGATGCTTAGGCGGTGCCCCCAGCATGGATACCCAGATTGGCTCCAGGTGTAGTTATTTTACAATGGATTGAATCCATCCGCCAAGAAAGTTTTAGACACATCAGCGGGTGGGAGTTTTCTTTTCAAAACAGTGACGGAAGCCAAGGATCTTCTAGAGGAAATGGCAACAACCAGCTACCAGTGGCTGACAGAGAGGGGGACAATCTCCAAGAAGGCTGGCATTTATGAATTAGATGAGTCAAGTTCGTTGAAGGCACGGATGACATCTTTGACAAACGCCCTGAACAAGCTGACTTCATCTGAGGTGGTCAAGTCCATTTCCACCTTAGCTGAAGGATATTCAAAGAAAGAAAGTCAAGATGTGGAAGAAGTTCAGTATGTGGGAAATAGACCATTCACTCAAGGAGTACCGACCTTCTACCATCCCAGTCTGCGAAATCATGAGAACTTTTCGTACTCGAACACGAAGAATGTTTTACGGCCACCACCAGGATTTTCATCAACGAGTTCGCCAGAAAAGAAGAGTAACCTAGAAGAGATGGTGACCATGTTTATCAAAGAACAGAAAGTGTTAAATGAGAATCTCCAGACGACAGTAAATAACCACGACACAACTCTGAAGAATATGGAAGTTCAGATAGGTCAGATCGCTTCAGTGGTTAATGCCCTTCAGAAAGGGAAGTTTCCAAGTGACACTGGACCCAATCCTCGAGAGCAGTGCAAGATGGTGACACTGAGAAGTGGTAGACAGCTGGAGATCAGTTCAAAAAAGAAGAAAGAAGAAAAGAGCAAGGATGAAGATGGAAGGGCTGAGGCTCAAAAAGCCTCCTCTGAAAGGTCCCAACATCCTCCTAACTCTGTTGATTTGAATGATGATGTTTCTAACTCTTTCGCAGGAAAGAAAAAAGATGAAAGGCATGAAGAGAAGCTGAACGAGGAAGGAGTGGTTCCATGCAACCATCATGACAAAGGCTCGCACATTAACTCGCCCAAGCGGAGGGGCGAATGTCCTACCTTTGATTACAGGGAGTTACCTTTTCCCCAGCGCTTTAACAATGTTAAATTAGATGAGCAGTTTCAGAAATTCCTAGAGATGTTTAGAAAATTGTCTGTGAACATTCCCTTGGTTGATGCTTTGTATAATATGCCTAATTATGGGAAGTTTATGAAAGAAATGTTATCTAGGAAGAAAAGCTTGAAAAAAGAGGTTTTTAAATTATCTGAGAGCAGTAGTACCATAGTATCAAGAAAGATGCCTTCTAAACAAAAAGACCCAGGGAGTTTTACTGTTCCCTACATTATAGGAGAAGTATCTTTCAATAGGGCTTTGTATGATCTAGGTGCTAGTATAAATTTGATGCCCTATTCTGTGTACAGGAAGATTGGTTTGACAGGAATGAAGGACACCGACGTCACTCTCCAGCTTGCTGATAGATCGATTACCCACCCGATGGGTGTTGTGGAGGACGTGCTGGTGAAGGTCAACAAGTTTATCTTCCCTGTAGATTTTGTGGTACTCAACATACAGGAAGACAGAGAGGTACCTATTATTCTAGGCAGATCTTTCTTAGCAACTGGTAAGGCTGAGATTAGTGTGCATACTGGTAAGCTTACTTTGAATATTGATGATGAAAAAGTCGTTTTTAATATTTTTGGCCAGGAAGAGTCTGTATGTAGTTTGCATACTTGTTTTTCTATAGGTCCAGAATATTTGACTGGCGATGATGAAGAGATAGAGTATAATCTTGGCCTAGGATTAGGAGAGGCGCCTATGGATGATGAGAATTTTAATCATAATGCATTTTTCGATGACTCTCTGTTTGAGAATGAGCTGATAGATATAGATCTGCCTGATTTTGAAAATGTATTAGACCTGCCTGCTTTTGAGAATGAAATGTCTGCAATTGATGACTTGCCTTCTTTTGAGAATGAATTGGAATTGCGTAATTTTGAAAAGGAGCATGATTTGTCTGATAATGTGCATAATTTGCATGGAGATGACTACTTGATAGATGACAATTTTGAGTCTGATCAAGATAGTGTTGAATCTATCGAGTCAGATCCAGATGAGTATATAGAGTCAGACCCTGAAAGTGTGAATAGTGTTGATTCGGGTCCTAAAGATAGTATAGAATCTGACCCAGAGGAGCTTATATTCTTTAATTCTTCTGATAGTGAGTCATATGATAGCTTAGTTGAATCATTTTTTAAATTCTGAGTCTGAGGAATCCTCTGAGCATGTATGTAGATATTGAATCTGATGAATGGATTGACATGGTTGATAGGCCACCTTTAGATCCTAGACCGATAGATATCATAACTCTGGATGACTCAGTAAACAATTGTTTTGTGAATAGAGATTTAGAAAAGAGATTTGATGCTGATAACAATCTCTTTAGTGATGATGGGCCAGGGGAAAGTTTTTTTCTCCCCTGTTTGCATTGTGCAATTCGGTGCGAGATTTTCTGCAAGGCCCGGAGGACGATGAAAACTTTTATTTCGAGCCTCCGTGATCGTGCCGAGCCTCGTCTAGCTAAAGACGTTAAAGAAAGCGCTGCTTGGGAGGCAACCCAAGGATTTAAGTTTAGGTAGTTGTTTTTGCGGTAAATAATTTTTTTTGCTTCGTGATCCAATTTTGTTTTGCAGGATCACCTTAGCAAATCCCAAAAGCTCCAAGAATCCCATTTTTCTGGAACCAAAGGAGGATGATGAATTGCTCTTAACTCAGGGAAGTCTCAGTATCCCTCTTTATGCTTTATTGTCTATAAACATTAGGGACAATGTTTAATTTAAGTTTGGGGGGGAGGCTTTCGCTGTGTTGAGTATATTTAAATTCTGTTGGATGCATGAGTAGATAATCATGATAGCCGAGGATGTGATTTTAGAAGTTTTGGGAGAAAATGGTTTATATGTTGTGGAATCTGGGAGCATAGCAGAAATTGTGAAATTTAAAAAAAATTTGATACTTAGTTTTGATGTCTAAAGCATGCGATAGGTTTATCTAATGACATCTTTGAAAATCTAGATTCTTATTATGATTTTTAAAGTTTGTTGTCACCCCGATAGGCTTAGTTTCTAATACTAGGAAGTTCATGTTTGATTGTTCTAAAGAGCTAGGTAGAAAAAAATGTTATGCTTGCTGAGAGAAAAGCAAAAGCAACAAAAGAAAATGAGAGAAAAGAAAAATCTGTTGAAAAAGAAAAAATTTTGCTTGCACAAAAGAAAAAGTCTAGGGGTAAAAAGAGCTACATGCGGTGTGGTCAGTTAGGCCAACCAGAGAATAAAATTCGGGTTAAGGGTCCCTGCACCGTAATGTGAAAGCTAGTACCATTAGATATCAAAATGCAAGTTTGGGGGAGTAGCAAAAGAAAATGAAAAATCAATTGTGAGTTTTGCTCCCCCATGAAAAAGAAAAAAATGTTAGGCGCCCTAATTTCATTTTTTTTTTTTTTTTTGCATGATAGAAGAACTCCGACCTATTAGGGGCTCTTGGCCAGTGTATGGGGAAAACAAATGGAGAAAGTCATAAGACTAATCTAGATTAGTAAAAGAATCAGTAGATAAGTCTGGAGCATGTTATTCATTAATCTTAAGTTCAAACTATTTTAAGATTTCTTCATAAGTATGCGGTGTTTGCTTATTCCACTTGCATGTTTTCCATTCTATCTTAAAAGTTCCAAAATCATTGAGGCTTGAGCGATTCTATTTCATGCACCTTTCGAATTTATTTTGCTCGGGACTAGCAAAAGCTTAAGTTTGGGGGTGTGATAGCAGGCAGAAATGTCGCTATTTTAGCCCTAAAATATTAAGTTTTTTAATGCTTTAATTGTGTTTTTATTGAAGATATTTAATATATTTTGTTATTTAATTATATGTAGCAGCATCAAATCTCTTTTCTAAATCTCTATTCACAAAACAATTGTTTACTGAGTCATCCAGCGTTATGATATCTACCGGTCTAGGATCTAAAGGTGGCCTATCAACCATGCCAATCCCTCATCAGATATAATATCTACATGCTCAGAAGATTCCTCAGACTCAGAATTAAAAAATGATTCAACTAAGCTATCATATGACTCACTATCAGAAGAATTAAAGAATTCAAGCTCCTCTGGGTCAGATTCTATACTATCTACATCATCAGGACCCGAATCAACACTATTCACACTTTCAGGGTCTGACTCTATGTACTCATCTAGATCAGACTTGATAGATTCAGCATTATCATGATCAGACTCAAAATTGTCATCTATCAAGTAGTCATCTCCATGCAAATTATGCACATTATCAGACAAATCATGCTCATTTTCAAAATCAAGCAATTCAATCTCATTATCAAAATTATCAATTTCAAGCAATTCCAATTCATTCTCAATAGAAGGTAAGTCATCAATTGCAGACATTTCATTCTCAAAAGCAGGCAGATCTAATTCATTTTCAAAATCAGGCAGATCTATATCTATCAACTCATTCTCAAACAGAGGGTCATCGAAAAATGCATTATGATTAAAATTCTCATCATCCATAGGCACCTCTCCTAATCCTAGGCCAAGATTATACTCTATCTCTTCATCATCGCCAGTCAAATATTCTAGACCTATAGAAAAACAAGTATGCAAACTACATACAGACTCTTCCTGGCCAAAAATATTAAAAACGAGTTTTTCATCATCAATATTCAAAGTAAGCTTACCAGTATGCACACTAATCTCAGCCTTACCAGTTGCTAAGAAAGATCTGCCTAGAATAATAGGTACCTCTCTGTCTTCCTGCATGTTAAGTACCACAAAATCTACAGGGAAGATAAACTTGTTGACCTTCACCAGCACATCCTCCACAACACCCATCGGGTGGGTAATCGATCTATCAGCAAGCTGGAGGGTGACGTCGGTGTCCTTCATTCCTGTCAAACAAATCTTCCTGTACACAGAATAGGGCATCAAATTTATACTAGCACCAAGCCCTATTGAAAGATACTTCTCCTATAATGTAGGGAACAGTAAAAATCCCTGGGTCTTTTTGTTTAGAAGTCATCTTTCCTCTATGGTACTACTGCTCTCAGATAATTTAAAAACCTCTTTTTTCAAGCTTTTCTTCCTAGATAACATGTCTTTCATAAACTTCCCATAATTAGGCATATTATACAAAGCATCAACCAAGGGAATGTTCACAGACAATTTTCTAAACATCTCTAGGAATTTCTGAAACTGCTCATCTAATTTAACATTTTTAAAGCGCTGGGGAAAAGGTAACTCGCTGTAATCAAAGGTAGGACATTCGCCCCTCCGCTTGGGCGAGTTAATGTGCGAGCCTTTGTCATGATGGTTGCATGGAACCACTTCTTCCTCGTTCAGCTTCTCTTCATGCCTTTCATCTTTTTTCTTTCCTGCAAAAGAGTTAGAAACATCATAATTCAAATCAACAGAGTTAGGAGGATGTTGGGACCTTTCAGAGGAGGCTTTTTGATCCTCAGCCCTTCCATCTTCATCCTTGCTCTTTTCTTCTTTCTTCTTTTCTGAACTGATCTCCAACTGTCTACCACTTCTCAGTGTCACCATCTTTCACTGCTCTCGAGGATTGGGTCCAGTGTCACTTGGAAACTTCCCTTTCTGAAGGGCATTAACCGTTGAAGCGATCTGACCTATCTGAACTTCCATATTCTTCAGAGCTGTGTCGTGGTTATTTACTGTCGTCTGGAGATTCACATTTAACACTTTCTATTCTTTGATAAACATGGTCACCATCTCTTCCAGGTTACTCTTCTTTTCTGGAGAACTCGTTGATGCAAATCCTGGCGATGGCTGTAAAACATTCTTCGTGTTCGAGTACCAAAAGTTCTCATGATTTCGCAGACTGGGATGGTAGAAGTTCGGTACTCCTTGAGTGAATGGTCTATTTCCCACATACTGAACTTCTTCCACATCTTGACTTTCTTTCTTTGAATATCCTTCAGCTAAGGTGGAAATGGACTTGACCACCTCAGATGAAGTCAGCTTGTTCAGGGCGTTTGTCAAAGATGTCATCTGTGCCTTAAACGAACTTGACTCATCTAATTTATAAATGCCAGCCTTCTTAGAGATTGTCCCCCTCTCTGTCGGCCACTAGTAGCTGGTTGCTGTCATTTCCTCTAGAAGATCCTTGGCTTCCGTCACTGTTTTGGAAAGAAAACTCCCACCCTCTGATGTGTCTAAAACTGTCTTGGTGGATGGATTCAATCCATTGTAAAATAACTGCACCTGGAGCCAATCTGGGTATTCATGCTAGGGGCACCGCCTAAGCATCTCCTTATATCTCTCTCATGCCTCGTACAACTGCTCCTCGTCAAGCTGTCTAAACGTTCCGATCTCAGTTCGGAGCTTCGTAGTCTTGGTAGGCGAGAAAAATTTCGCCAGGAAAGCCTGGGCAAGCTCGTCCCATGTGCTGATACTGCCTGTCTCGACTGATTCGAGCCAATCTTTAGCCTTATCTTGCAGAGAAAATGGGAATAACTTCAATCTTATAGCGTCGGCCGGAACTCCATTCATCTTTACCGTCCCGCATATCTCCAAGAATGATCGCAGATGTGAGTGTGGATCCTCAGAAGGATGTCCCTTAAAAGAATTATCGCGCGCCATCTGAATCAGTCCTGTCTTCAACTCAAAATTGTTAGCTTGGATTGGGGTGTAAACGATTCCGGAATTCTCGATTGGGAGAACTGGCTGTAAAAAGGCTCTGATTGCCTTGGGAGCTTCATCTTGATGGGTCATTGCTTCTGTTAGTCTTTTCTTTCTACGAATAGATCTGAGTGTTCTGGTAATTTCAAGATCTAAAGGAAACAATTCAACCACCTAATGTCTTCGCATGCAACACTCCCAAACAATCAAAAGAACCAAACAAAACAAAAAGAAAATATTCACAAACAAAAATATTCACAACCTAAATTACTATTTATCCCATTCTTTTTAATGTCAAGAAACAATGATTTTGCTTAAAAATCAAGTCTCCCCAACAACAACGCCAAAAACTTGTTGCTCGACCAATACCGCAAGTGCACGGGTCGCAAGTAATATAAAACGGAAATATTCCGAGTATCGAATCCATAGGGAGGCGAAGCGAAAATTAAGATGTAGAGAAAGAGCTTTTTAAATGGGAAGTGGGGCCTTGAAATTCAATTAATAGCTAAATAATTATTACAATTATCCTATCTCATTGCCCAACTAATTATACTCCTAGAATCTCCGTTAATCACATAGGTTCTCCTGTCGGTCTCCCCTAATTGTAATTAATCCATTTTAACAACCTAAGTGTCCTTAGCGCCATTAAAATTCGTTAATTATTACGCTCTGGTTCATTTTAGGAATCTAAGTTTAATCAACTAATCTCGTTGTCACTACGGACAATTAAACTGGTTGCATGGATTATGATATATCCTAATTTCTCTTCGTTGAGTCTCCATTAAGAATCGAATCAATACACAACTGGCCAGATTGCATATAGCATTACGAGCATCCATACAAATAAATAGTAAACAGGCAAGAGATAGGCAATTATAACAACATTTAACTATAATTTCATTTCAAGACCCCAAATTGGGGTTTAGTTATACATAGCTAAAATATTCACAAAATTTACAATGGAAAGCATAAATATGAGCACAATAAAAGGAAAGGAATTGACCGTCGAAGACCCCGTCGCTGGCGCTTGGAGTCCCTCTGAGCAAACCTTGAGTCTCCTAGAGCGCTACCCAAAACTCCCCAAAATTTTTCCACTAAAAGAACTCTCAAAAAGGCTAGAAAGCCTTGAGAGATGCTCCAAAGGAGCCAAGCAAAGAAGGGAAAGAATGAAGGAAATGATGATTGATGGTAAAAATGGGCACCAATGGGCACTATTTATAGACCCAGAAATTGGACAGCATCGCGACGCTGTGACGTCATCGACTTTCCGGCCAAGAAATGGGACAGTGTCGCGACGCTGTCCCTACAGTGTCTCGACGCTAGGCGAATTTCAGAACTTTCAGGAGTGTTTTTGGGCTTGAACTTGGGCCTCTCTTCATTTCTCTTCACTGGTGCACTATCTTTCAAGTTTTCAAAAACTTGTGCAATTTTCCGCAAGCATACGGTTGCCCAAGTAATAATTAAAACGAAAAGTATTCCGAGTATCGAATCCTCAGGGAAATTGATTTAACTCCATTAATTACCAAGAACCATCATGCTAAATTTTATTTCGAAGCTCAAATTTTTAAGAAATAAAGAACTAATAAGAAACTAAAGAATTCATGCAATAAAAATGGAAATATCCTAATAAGGGGACTTGACCTAGGGTGTTATCTAGCTTTCTTGGATTTGCAGCTCCAATAATTGGATGAATGTAACTACAATTCTTCAATTTCATAAATCTAAAAGTAATTTTAAGCGGAATTCTCTTTCAAGATCCTCCACATCTCATACTAACATAACTAATTCATGTGTCCATTTCCTTAGTTAATCATAATATGGCATTAAGCAACTTCATTATCAATTTCTAACAATTCTTTTTCACTCTCGTGTTCCAAGCAATCATTAGCCACGCAATTTGGATCTAATTTAAATTCTCTCTGTCGAGTAACAATTTAGACCAACATAACAATTAATCTGTGATCAAGAGATTAAAAGCATTAAGAACGAATTGCATAGATGACATATGAAGAACTTCGTTACAATATCCAAGAAATTAAGCTACAATATCCAATTAGCTAGAATAACGACCCTAGGTCTCAAGATCTACTCACAAATGGAAATAATTTTGCCCAAGTGATCTTGATCCATAGGCCTAACTCAAACTATAATAAAGAATTACAAAGGAATAAGGAAGAAATAACCGATAAGTTGATCCCAAGCTCCCGTCACGATCATCTCGAATCCCGAACCTTGGAATCTCGCTTAATTCCACCTTTTTCTTCACAATTCTACTCTCTTTTTCTCTCTTTTGAGCTAGGGGAGGACTCCCCCAAGAATGAGATGATTTGAACCAAAGGAAGGGGGGCTATTTATAGGAGCAAGGGCTGGGCATTTCTTGCTGAACAAGCCAACAGCGTCGCAACACTGTGACATCATAGTTTTCTTGGCGCAGAAGTTGGCGCAACGTCACGATGCTATCGCGATTCCAGATCTTTCTTCTCTGTTGCCAAGCGTCGAGATGCTCTAGCCTTAGCGTCGAGACGCTAGGCCTTCTAGAAGTCCCTTGTGCGGATTTTTGCCTCATTTCTTCTTTCTTTTGGGGTTTTTGGGCCTCCACTCCAAGTATCTTCTTACCAACTCTTCCAATATGGGCCAAAAGTCTTCATTTTGGCCCTGAAATTGATAAAATTCATGGTTTTGCCTCACGAACTCGGTTTTCTACAAAATCAACATAAAAAGACATTAAACCTTACAATTAACGCACAAAACTAGCCAGAATAATTAGGAAAAAGATAGCATTTTTGCATGCTGACAGATACACTTAATTACGAAGAAGAAGAGTATGATGAAAAGGAAGATGAAAACTAGGAATACAACGAGGAGGATGAAGAATTAGATGAATCATACAAAGAATCTGAAGCAAATGAATTTGAGGAAGTAGATGATTATGATGATGACGTTGCAGGAGATGGAGTTGAGGAAGATGGTGGGATAGATGGAGGCAATGAAGTCGAGGAAGATGTTGCTCCTCTTGCTTCTAGAATGGAAGGAGCTTCTAGCCAACAATTGATCACATCAGGTTAGTGTTCGTATTCTACTGGTGATGTGTGAACTTGGACAACTATATGATTGTAAGGAAGAATTGAAAACGGGTTGTCTATAATGGCCATGCGGAAAAATTTTGAGTTTAGGGTTAAAAAATCCACGAAGTCTTTGTTCGTGGTGAAATGTATAATCAAATCTTACAAATGGAAAGTTAGAGCTATAAAACCGAAAGGTTATGACGTATTCAAGATTTTGAAATATTATAATGTTCATACATGCTCCCATGAATTACTAAATCACCACCATAGACAAGCGAAGAGTCGGGTGGTAGGTCATTTGATTAAGTCGAAATTCGAAGATGTAAGACGAATTTACAAGTCGAAGGACATTATACAAGAAATGCGAAAAAGATTACGGGGTCACTATTAGTTATGAGAAAGCATGGCGGGCCAGAAAGGATGCACTAACTTTTGTTAGAGGGTCACCAGAAGAGTCATTTGGTCACTTACATGCATATGGTGAAGTGCTGAAAATAATGAACCCTGGGACCGTATATGATATAAAGCTCGAGGATGGAAAGTATTTTAAATACGTGTTCATGGCACTAGGTGAGTGCATTAGGGGGTTTATTGAATACATTAGACCAGTCATTATAGTCGATGGCGCGCACCTAAAGGGGAAGTTCAGAGGTTGACTTATAATTGATGCTACAGTGGATGGAAACAATCAAATATACCCCATTGCATTTGGAGTTGTTGATGGTGAGACAGATGATGCATGGCAGTGGTTCTTTAAGAGAGTTAAACGTTCTATTGGGGATCCCACTGGGTTGGTTATAGTATCAGATCGAAAGCCCAGTATTGGCAAGGCAATTAGAACAGTGTATCCATCTGCATTTCATTGTTTTTGCATACCCCATTTATCTCTCAACCTAATGAAGAATTTTAAGTGCGAATGTGCAATACCTTTCTTTTTTCTTGCTGCAAAAGCAAGTGGAGAGTCGGAGTTTCAAAACATGTTTGCTAAATTTCGTCCATACAGTGGTGTTGCTAAGTACTTGGAAGAATTGGGTTTCCCATGTTGGGCTCGGGCTTTTCGGTGTGGACGAAGATACAATCAGATGACAACTAATGTGACCGAAAGTATGAATGCAACATTGGTACATGCTCGAACCTTGTCGGTGACAGATGTTGGATAATATACGAGGCATGCTTCAAAGTTGGTTTTATAAGCGTCGGACACATGCCTCTAACCGATCTTCGAGGTTATTAGAGTACGCAGAGAACCTATTGATGGAAGTCGAGAAGAAGTCTCGAAGGCATAATGTGAACCCAATTGATTGCTACCAATATGAAGTAGGTGATGGATAGCTAGACTTTCGTGTCGACTTGCACATGAGGACATACATTTGTCGAGAGTTCGAGTACTACATGATTCCATTCTCTCATGCAATCGCCGCAACCCGAGATTGTAATGTTAATGTGGCCACTCTTTGTTCCCCGGCATATCACACAGAATTTGTGATCCTGTAATACGCAGAACCGATATATCCTGTTGGCCTTATGTCTGAGTGGAAGAGATCGGCTGAATTTCAAGAGATGGAGATATTGCCACCATAAAGGGTTGCTCGAGTTGGCCGCCGACGAACTATTTGAATACCATCTGCAGGAGAGAGACCTCAAGTACAACAAGTTCATAAGTGCGGTCGATGTGGTAACGTAGGTCATAACCGCAAGACTTGTTGTGAACCACTCTCAACAACATGAGAGATCTTACTTTATGCGATATTTTGTGTACTATATTTAATATGTAAATATAAGTATCTTGTGTATTGTATTTCAACTCCAATTTGTGCTTATTATTATAAGATGTATGGATGAAATTGATTATTAGGTAAAGACCATATTTGTATAGGACAAACAAAAAAAATTGAAAGAACAAGCATAAAAAACAAACACTGTTTTTTCCCCCATTTGTTTCCCAGAAAAAAAAAAAACAAGCACCAACGTCGGTTTCCCAGTCGGGAAATGAACTGGGAAAAAAACAGTGTTTTTTTTTAATATTTATTTATTGTTTTTCCTCTCTCTTTCTTTTTCCTTTTTTTCCCTTCCCCTCTTCCTCTATCTCTTTACTTCTCTACTTTTAAAATAATTCATATGTTTGTAATAAGTTTTAATGTGTTTATCCCATTTGAGTTGAAATATCACAAAGTATAACGGCATAGGTATTGAGTAGAAATTCAATTGCATTTCTTGCATTTTACTTATCACTAACACTTAACTTGAGTGCTAACCGTAATGTCCCGAAAATTTCGACAACATAACAACAAAGGTATAGTTACCCATAAATTTTTCTTTACCTGAAAAACAGAAAAATACACTTCCAAATTTATCACCATAAGCTCCACAATACTTCAGAAACAACAACACAACTCCAAATATTTTGATGTATTGCCTTGACATTCAAAAAAATTACAAACTTTACAAAACTATACAACAATATCTAAACTCTACAAACTTTACAAACTATACAAACTGGACTAAAATATAGGTCTGTTGGCCCAGATTTGTACAGCAAATTGACGTCTAAAGAAATTAATCCTATCTTGATTCAAAGTGTCTATTTCAGTTCCGGTAACATCATATTCAAAAAAACTTTACTGCGAACATACCACAGTCCCCACCGTTCGTCTATTGAGGCACTGACCTATCTTTATGTATTTCCCATTCGTGAACTGGGAGATGTGGTTTTGCCTTCATGACATCGCACTTGAGTAGTAGCACTAGCAGTATTGTGGCTAAAGTGCTCAACTCTTTCTTCAAGGTCGCATCGGATGTCAGTGCTATGAATGAATCGAGGACGGTCAACTTGTCCACTACGAGATCAGCACATACCATAACCCAATGGTTTCCCCCGAGGTCGAATGGCATGTAGATCACGTCAACTGTACTCTAATGTGCATCATGGTCCGAGTATCGACCCATAACGTAGTCCATCATAGTATTGGTCGTACTCCAGTCGAAGGTAATCAATGAATGATCTTGCACCTTCTTCAACTCTTCAAATATATCGTCGTTACGTCTCAGAAACTCCTGTGGAAGAAAATCACAACATATTTGTATCTAAAGTTGTAGTTAACGTGCAATTGAAGAGATACTTACGGTAACAACAATGTCTGCAGTGACAAATTTCCAATGACACAAGTTCGCCCATTGTTGCAGTCTCTTCCAGACGAACATAAAAAGCGAGTCAACGACCTACATGAGCGTTCACGATGACATTACAATAAAGAAACTTA
Organism: Luffa aegyptiaca; assembly: GCA_017139565.1. Taxonomy (NCBI): domain Eukaryota; kingdom Viridiplantae; phylum Streptophyta; class Magnoliopsida; order Cucurbitales; family Cucurbitaceae; genus Luffa; species Luffa aegyptiaca. Next base: position 15,679,421 of record CM029403.1, read on the forward strand.
ATTAGAAAATTAAGATTTTAAATCTACCTCATCGCTCATCCAGTAGCAGTGAGTCAAAAGGTTCTGAAACCATGCTTTGTCCCTAAAAGCATATGTCGTCTTTCGTGGAGCATTGTCTACCTCCATGTTGTCCAACCACTTTTGGAAACGTCTATCAAGCTTCTCAGGTATCTCAACTAGGGGGTTCTATCGCATGACCTTTTGTTTTTTGTCCCCTTCCCTCATATCCTTCCACGAAGTTCGAAGTTTCCAAGAAAGAGTTCTCTTCCGATCTCCCCGACGCTTTACTATTTCTCCAAGTTCCGTGATCTCTTGAACCTCACGGGAGTCTGATTCAATACCCTACAACAAAAGCTTCACAGTCAATTATCAAACACAACGGCGTATCTGAACTATGTCAAAATTACGTGATTACCTTGTGCATATCATGGTCCTCTACCATCGCATCTTCTGAAACCTCACCACGCCCTTCCTCCACGACATGGTCCTTTCCTTTATTAGATGGTTCATCACCTGCTGCACTACGGTTGGGACCCAAATACTTGGTACGATCAAACCACCAATTTACCCTATAACATAAACTTAAAAGTATTAAAACACACCGTATCTAATAGACGTGCACTTTACTATTGAACAAGTACCTTAGATAACCGACGCAAGTACTTCTTGATCGACTTTAGGTCAGCTTTCATCCCTTTTACATTAGATTCCATCTTCTTCATTCGTCGGTTCAGTGACTTGTATGAATGCTTGCTGTCACACTGACAGGTCTTGTCCACGCCTTTAGATGGACCGTCATGTGTCGTGAACGCTCAACCATATCTGCATCCTTTGTTGGTGAACTCCTATGCAAACCAGCCTCAACTAACACTCTATCACTCCCCACAGGATGATCTAGGTTTGCATCATTCATTGGTTCTGGTTGTGGCGGCAAAACAGGAGCCTCTAGTTGTGGTGGCAAAACAGGGGCCTCTCGTTGTGGCGACAAAACGATACGACGCATGTGTTCGAGCTCTGATCGCTCGACACCAATTGCATTGTCACCCTTGCCTACAATAGTAAGTTGTATAAGGTCACAAAAAACTTCAATAATAAATAACACTTGGCACCAATAATATATAAATTAATTACATACTACCTCCGTCAAACCAAATATCTTGCTGCTAAGTTGGGTGTATGAAGGAGAATGGGAGCATGACCATCGAGAAAAGCATGGGATCGCATCCTGGTTCATCCGATTAGCAACACGGTTCGTCAGAGATGATATAGTCTCATACGCCCATACCTAGAAGAAGATCAAACAACTTAGTCTATTCATCAATTTTTAAGGTATTATGAGTTCTGAGTGATATAACCTTAAAAGCATATGGAAAGCCGTAAAGACTATATCTTTCCAATCGACTAGTCTCTCCAACCACGACGTCTCTTTGGGTGGCATGACTAAGTGCTTTCTTCAAACTCCTTATGGTCATCTCAAAAATTATTTTGCTCCAGTCATAGTTGCAAAATATCTCACAATCATACACAATACCCAATAAAGACCAATTGAACTTCTGTTTCCTCTCCCGCCCAAACATGGCTAACTCGGTCAAATTTGGGTGTTACCTTCACCGCATCTTCATCCGACTCAAACTGTATTTCTAAGAATCTTTTTTCAGCATCTGTTACGGTATCTTTGACACTGTCATTAAAGTACAAACGCCTCAATCTAACCCCCGACTCATGTCTATCAATTGTCCTCCTATGGTGTCTAAATTTGGTGATTAGATCAAATTCTTCTTTGCCAAATGATACCTTATTTCCAAATATATCGAAACTAATTACATCATTTTTAGGATCCTCAACCTCCCTAAGTAGTAGATGGTGTATTAACTGACCATTAAATAATATGTTGTCTACTATAGGCCCAAATATGGTTTGCCTAAACATATCTAATTGGGTTTGAGTCAATCTCTTGTGCAAAATTTCAATTGTTTTCGTTAAGTGCAAACAACAAGTCGATTGTGCACGAAAGTAACCTTTGGGCCTAATCTTTGCTACTATCCTCATTTTAATACCTAAATAGTTGAAAAATAAAATATATAGGTCATTTCCATTCAAATATATGAAATTGTGCACAAAAGCACTGTTTTTTTTTCGAGTCGATTCCCGGTTGGGAATTCGACCCATAAAAAAAATTGGTTTCCCGTAAGGAAAGAACCAGCTTTCCCGCCGACTAGGAAGTGACCGGAAAATTCTGTCTTCTCTGACGTCGATCATTCCTTCTACGATGTCTTTCTGAAAAAAAATCCAAACGACACTCCCTCTCACCCTAAACCCTCTCCCTCTTTGAAAAATTACTTCAAACTACAAAAACTACAATAAAACCCATAGATTGTACCTTAAGAAGCCGCCGGAAGAAGATAAAACGAAAGAAGCTGCCGGAAGAAGACGAAACGGAAGAAGCTACCAGAAGAAGTCGTCGAAATCGTGGATCCAGAAAGGATTAATTTCTTTAGACGTCAATTTGCTGTACAAATCTGGGCCAACAGACCGATATTTTAGTCCAGTACAAATCTGGGCCAAAAGGATTAATTTTTTTTCTTTTTCATCCTTCCTTTCTTTTTCTTTCTTTCATTATCTCTTTTTGCTTGTTTGTCTTGTTGTAGTTGTAGGTGTTGTTTTTGTTTTTAATTTCATATATTTGAATGGAAATGACCTACATGTTTTATTTTTCAACTATTTAGGTATTAAAATGGAGATGGTAGCAAAGATTAGGCCCGAAGGTTACTTTCGTGCAAAATTGACTTGTTTGCACTTAACGAAAACAATTGAAATTTTGCACAAGAGATTGACTCAAACCCAATTAAATATGTTTAGGCAAACCATATTTGGGCCTATAGTAGGCAGCAACATATTATTTAATGGTCAGTTAATAAGCCATCTACTACTTAGGGAGGTTGAGGATCCCAGAAAGGATGTAATTAGTTTCGACATATTTGGAAATAAGGTGTCCTTTGGCAAGGAAGAATTTGATCTAATCACCAGATTTAGACACCATAGGAGGATAGTTGATAGACATGAGTCGGGGGTTAGATTGAGGCGTCTATACTTTAATGACGATGTCCAAGATACCGTGACAAATGCTGAAAAAAGATTCTTAGAAATACAGTTTGAGTCGGATGAAGTTGCGGTGAAGGTAGCACTCGCATATTTGATCGAATAAGTAGCAATGTTTGGGCGAGAGAGGAAACAGAAGTTCAATTGGTCTTTATTGGGTATTGTGGATGATTGGGAGATATTTTGCAACTATGACTGGAGCAAAGTAATTCTTGGGATGACCATAAGGAGTTTGAAGAAAGCACTTAGTCATGCCACCCAAAGAGACGTCGTGGTTGGAGAGCCTAGTCGATTGGAAAGATATAGTCTTTACGGCTTTCCACATGCTTTTCAGGTTAGCTATATCACTCAGAACTCGGAATACCTTAAAAATCGATGAATAGACTAAGTTGTTTGATCTTCTTGTAGGTATGGGCATATGAGACTATCATCTCTGACGAACCGTGTTGCTAATCGGATGAACCAGGATGCGATCCCATGCATTTCTCGGTGGTCATGCTCCCATTCTCCTTCATACACCCAATTTAGCAGCGAGATATTTGACTTGACGGAGGTAGTATGTAATTAATTTATATATTATTGGTGCCAAGTGTTATTTATTATTGAAGTTTTTTGTGAAGTTATACAACTTACTATTGTAGGCAAGGGTGACAATGCAATTGGTGCCGAGCGATGCAGAGCTCGAACACATACGTCGTATCATTTTGTCGCCACAACGAGAGGCCCCTGTTTTGCCACCACAACTAGAGGCCCCTATTTTGCCACCACAACCAAAACCAATGAATGATGCAAACCTAGATCATCCTGTGGGGAGTGATAGAGTGTCAGATGAGGCTGGTTTGGATAGGGGTTCACCAACAAAGGATGCAAATATGGTTGGGCTCGATGAACAGTCGACACATGACAGTCCATCTAAAGGCGTGGGCAAGACCTGTCAGTGTGACTGCAAGCATTCATACAAGTCACTGAACCGACGAATGAAGAAGATGGAATCTAATGAAAAAGGGATGAAAGCTGACCTAAAGTCGATCAAGAAGTACTTGCGTCGGTTATCTAAGGTACTTACTTGTTCAATAGTAAAGTGCACGTGTATTAGATACTGTGTGTTTTAATACTTTTAAGTTTATGTTACAGGGTAAATTGGTGGTTTGATTGTACCAAGTATTTGGGTCTCAACCGTAGTGCAGCAGGTGATGAACCATCTGATAAAGGAAAGGACCATGTCGTGGAGGAGGGACGTGGTGGGGTTTTAGAAGATGCGATGGTAGAGGACCATGATATGCACAAGGTAATCATGTAATTTTGACATAGTTGAGATACGAAATTTGTGTTTGATAATTGATCGTGAAGCTTTTGTTGTAGGGTGTTGAATCAAACTCCCATGAGGTTCAAGAGATCACGGAACTTGGAGAAATAGTAAAGCGTTGGGGAGATCGGAAGAGAACTTTTTCTTGGAAACTTCGAACTTCGTGGAAGGATACGAGAGCAGGGGTCAAAAAACAAAAGGTCATGCGATACAACCCCCTGTTGAGATACCTAAGAAGCTTGATAGACGTTTCCAAAAGTGGTTGGACAACATGGAGGTAGACAATGCTCCACGAAAGACGACATATGCTTTTAGGGACAAAGCATGGTTTCAAAACCTTTTGACTCCCTGTACTAGATGAGCGATGAGGTAGATTTAAAATCTTAAGTTTTTAATTTAGTTTCTTTATTGTAATGTCATCGTGAACACTCATGCAAGTCATTGACTCGCTTTTTATGTTCGTCCGAAAGAAACTGCAACAACGGACGGACTTGTGTCGTTGGAAATTTGTCTCTGCAGACATTGTTGTTACCGTAAGTATCTCTTCAATTGCACTTCAATTGCACATTAACTACAATTTTAGTTACAAATATGTTGTGATTTTCTTCCACAAGAGTTTCTAAGACCTAACGACGATATATTTGAAGAGTTGAAGAAGGTGCAAGATCCTTCATTGATTACCTTCGACTGGAGTACGACCAACTGTGATGGACTACGTTATGGGTCGACACTCGGACCATGATGCACATTGGAGTACAATTGACGCGATCTACATGTCATTCAACCTCAGGGGAAACCATTGGGTTATGGTATGTGTTGATCTCGTAGTGGGCAAGTTGACCGTCCTCGATTCATTCATAGCGTTGACATCCGATGCGACCTTGAAGAAAGAGTTGAGCACTTTAGCCACAGTACTGCCAGTGCTACTGTTCAAGTGCGATGTCATGAAGGCAAAGCCACATCTCCCAGTTCAAGAATGGGAAATACATAAAGATAGGTCAGTGCCTCAACAAACGAACGGTGGGGACTGTGGTATGTTCGCAATAATGTTTTTTGAATATGATGTTACCGGAACTGAAATAGACACTTTGAATCAAGATAGAATTAATTTCTTTAGACGTCAATTTGTTGTACAAATCTGGGCCAATAGACCGATATTTTAGTCAAGTTTGTATAGTTTGTAAAGTTTGTAGAGTTTAGATATTGTTGTATAGTTTTGTAAAGTTTGTAAACTTTTTGAATGTCAAGGCAATACATCAAAATTTTTGGAGTTGTGTTGTTGTTTCTGAAGTATTGTGGAGGTTATGGTGATAAATTTGGGAGTGTATTTTTCTGCTTTTCAGGTAAAGAAAAATTTTTGGGTAACTATACCTATGTTGTTATGCTATCGAAATTTTTGGGGCATTACGGTTAGCACTCACGTTAAGTGTAAGTGATAAGTAAAATGGAAGAAATGCAATCGAATTTCTATTCAATACCTATGTAGTTATACTTTGTGATATTTCAACTCAAATGGGATAAACACATTAAAACTTGTTACAGCCATATGGATTATTTTAAAAGTAGAAAAGTAAAGAGATAGAGGACGGGGGAAAGGGAAAAAAAGGAAAAATAAATAAATAAATAAATGTTATAAAAAAAATAGACACTGTTTTTTTTCCGGTTCATTTCCCGACCGGGGAACCGACCAGGAAAAAAAACAGCAAGCACCATGGCTTGCTGGTGCTTGCTATTTTTTTTCCTAACCAGGAAAAAAAACAGTGTCTGTTTTTTATGCTTGATCTTTCAAATTTTTTTGTGTCCTATACAAATGTGGTCCAAACCTAATAATCAATTTCATCCATACATCTTCTTATAATAATAAGCACAAAATGGAGTTGAAATACAGTACACAAGATACTTATATTTACATATTAAATACAATACACAAAATATCGTATAAAGTAAGATCTCTCATGTTGTTGAGAGTGGTTCACGACAAGTTTTGCGATTATGACCTACGTTACCACGTTAACCGCACTTATGAACTTGTTGTACCTAAGGTCTCTCCCCTGCAAATGGTATTTGAACAGTCTGTCGGCGGCCAATTTGAGCAACCCTTTTTGGCGGCAACATCTTCATCTCTTGAAATTCAGTCGATCTCTTCTACTCAGACATAGGGCCAACAGGATCTATCTGTTCTACGTATGACAAGATCACAGATTCCGTGTGATATGCCGGGAAACAAATAGTGGCCACATTAACATGACAATCTCGAGCTGCAGCAATTGCATGAGAGCATGGAATCGCGTAGTACTCGAACTCTCGACAAGTGCACGTCTTCACGTGCAAGTCGACACGAAAGTTTAGCTGTCCATCGCCTACTTCATATTGGTAGCAATCGATCAAGTTCACATTATGCCTTCGAGACTTCTTCTCGGCTTCCATCAATAGGTTCTTTGTGTACTCTGATAACCTCGAAGATCGATTAGAGGTATGTGTTCAACGCTTATAAAACCAACTTTGAAGCATGCCTAGTATATTATCCAACATCTTCGTCACCGGCAAGGTTCGAGCATGTACCAATGTTGCATTCATACTTTTGGCCACATTAGTTGTCATCTGATTGTATCTTCGTCCACACTGAAAAGCCCGAGCCCAACATGGGAAACCCAATTCTTCCAGGTACTTAGCAACACCACTGTATTTACGAAGTTTAGCAAGCATGTTTTGAAACTCCGACTCTCGACATGCTTTTGCAGCAAGAAAAAAGAAAGGTATTGCACCTTCGCACTTAAAATTCTTCATTGGGTTCAGAGATAAATGGTGTATTAAAAAACAATGAAATGCAGATGGATACACTGTTCTAATTGTCTTGCCAATAGTGGGCTTTCGATCTGATACTATAACCAACCCAGTGGGATCCCCAATAGAACATTTAACTCTCTCAAAGAACCATTGCCACGCATCATCTGTCTCACCATCAACAACTCCAAATGCAATGGGGTATATTTGATTGTTTTCATCCACTACAGCAGCAATTAGAAGCCAACCTCCAAACTTCCCCTTTAGGTGCGCGTCATTGACTATAATGACTGGCCTAATGTATTCAATAAACCCCCTAATGCACTGACCTAGTGCCACGAACACGTATTTAAAATATTTTCCATCCTCGAGCATTATATCATATACAGTCTCAGGGTTCATTATCTTCAACGTTTCACCATATGCATGTAAGTGACCAAATGACTCTTCTGGTGACCCTCTAACAAAAGTTAGTGCCTCCTCCCTGGCCCGCCATGCTTTCTCATAACTAATAGTGACCCCGTAATCTTTTCTCATGTCCTGTATAATGTCCTTCGACTTGTAAATTTTTCCATCTTCGAATTTCGACTTAATCAAATGACCTACCACCCGACTCTTCACTTGTCTATGGTGGTGATTTAGTAATTCATGGGAGCATGTATGGACATTATAATATTTCGAAATCTTGAATACGTCATAACCCTTCGGTTTTATAGCTCTAACTTTCCATTTGCAAGATTTGATTATACATTTCACCACGAACAAAGACTTCGTGGATTTCTTAACCCTAAACTCAACAATTTTCCGCATGGCCATTACAGACAACCTCATTTTCAATTCTTCCTTACAATCATATAGTTGTCCAAGTTCAACATCACCAGTAGAATACGAACACTAACCTGATGTGATCAATTGCTGGCTAGAAGCATCTTCCATTCTAGAAGCAAGAGGAGCAACATCTTCCTCGACTTCATTACCTCCATCTATCCCACCATTTTCCTCAACTCCATCCAACGTCATCATCATAATCATCTACTTCCTCAAATTCAACTGCTTCAGATTCTTCATATGATTCATCTAATTCTTCATCCTCCTCATTGTATTCCCAATTTTCATCTTCCTCTTCATCATACTTTTCTTCCTCGTAATTAAGGGCCTGTTTGGTAGGCAATCCGAATTTTGTTTCATGTTTTCAGATTCACTGAATTCAGTGAATATGCGTTTGGCAGACATGTTTTTGAAAACTGTTTTCGGATTCTGTGATCCAAATAGTGGAAATTCTGAATACAACTTTTTTATGTTTTCAGTGTATCCAGATTTTGAATTTCAGATTTTTAAATGCAAAATTAAATTTAAAAAAAAAAAGATAAAAACTTTAATAAATATAGTATTTCATGTTATAAACTCAATTTATTTTTGTGACATTAAAATTTGTATAATATAATGTATTATAAATTATATGATATTGTAAAATAATAATTATAAAAAAATTATAACACATAACATGTTTAAAAATTAATTAATAATACTTTATATTCAACTTAGTATTTAGTTGATAACTACAAATAGTTTATGGTTTATAAATATATTATCAAACACATTTTGAACAATTGTTTAAATTTGGATCCAATTTTTGAATCTGCTATCAAACACATATCTGAAAACATGAAATACAACTCTATTTTCATTGAATCCCTTGTTTTCAAATTTCTGTTTTCAGATCACGAACCAAACGCCCCCTAAGATTCTCTTCAATCTTAAAATTTGGTGTACTATCATCGACTAAGTCTAGTGAGACAAAAGTATTACTTATAGGGGTTGGTGATGATACGTTATCATATGTCGGATGATACAAGAGAATGGATGATGGTATGTTTTCAACCAAATTGTAAGGTCCAGTTTGTGCAAATGATGGTGGTGGTTGTGCAAAAGGTTGTGAGAGAGGGTGTGGTATATGGCTATGACTACCTAAGTTACTGTCACTACCATCATTCATACATTCTAATTAATACCTTATATTTGACTACACCAATATTGGTATTAGAGCACAATATTTTGGGCTTTGTTTTCATGGCAACCAAGAGAGTTTCAACCAAAGTAATGGGAGACTCTTCCTCGGTTGGAAAAGAGGCGGAGTTAACCACCGCCCTCTCACCTCGGTTGGAAAAGAGACGGAGTTAACCATCGCCTTCTCACCCACATCATACTCATGAAATATCATTCCTTGGCTATATAATTGGACAGAATCAAATAAAAATGGACCCTACAAAAACTAAAGCTATAAAAGAATGGGGGAACCTAAATCTATCAAAGAACTACAAAGTTTTCTCGGACTAGCTTCTTTTTATCGAAAATTCATTAGAAATTTTAGCATCATAGTAGCTCCCTTAACTAACGGTCTAAAAAAGGGGCAATTCTCTTGGAGGCCTAATCAAATTAAGAGCTTTAATGAAATCAATGAGAAGTTGACTAGTAGCCCTGTTTTGGCCTTACCAAACTTTGAAAATTCATTCGAAGTTGCAGTAGATGCTTCTGGAATAGGAATATGGGTCATTCTTTCACAAAACAAACATCCAATCGAATTTTTTTAGTGAAAAGCTTAGTCCTTCAAGACAAAAATGGTCAACATTACCTTTTAGGCAAAGAATTTGTCATATTCACTTATCATTTTTCCCTTAAGTTCTTACACACACAAAAATCTATAAGTAGAATGCATGCTAGATGGCTTTCTTTTCTCCAAAGATTTGAATTTGTTATAAAGCACACAACGGGTACAACTAACAAAGTTGCAGATGCCTTAAGCCGAAAAGCAAGCCTTCTAACCATCTTGAAGGGAGAAATAATTGCCTTAGACCACTTACCAGACACATATAATGATGATAAAGATTTTTCTACAATCTGGAAAAGATGTGAAGAACATCAACCAACGGGGGATTTTCACATTGTTGACGGGTTCCTTTTTAAGGGAAATGTTCGGTGTATCCCACATTCATCCCTACGGGGAGCTTTAATTAGAGACGCACATGTTGGAGGGCTTGCAGGCCATTTGGGCTGTGATAAAACGTTATACATCTTACAAAAAAGATACTATTGGCCTCAACTTCGGAAGGATGTGAGTAACTATATCAGTCATTGCTTCATTTGCCAAACTTTCAAGGGAAATTCTCAAAATACACACTACAAGAAAAAATGGTTCTGTCGATGAACTCTTTCTCAACGCCAGAAGATGGCGTCGAGAGAGATACCGTTTCTGCCGATGCCATCTTGACGGCGTCGAGAGAAACCTGGACGAAAAAAACCCTAAAATAAAAACACTTATTTCAATCTTCGCCCTCCGTAATTAGTGACGACGTCGGCAGAAATAGTCTCTCTCGACGCACTTAAAAACGACGTCGAGAGAACGACATTTCTCTCGACGTCGTCAAGATGGCGTCGAGAGAAACCTGGACGAAAAAAACCCTAAAATAAAAAACACTTAATTTCAGTCTTTGCCCTCTGCCGACACCGTTAGTGACGGCGTCAGCAGAAATGGTCTCTCTCGACGCACTTAAAAACGGCGTCAAGAGATAGGTCGTTTTTGCCGACGACGTTAGTAACGGCGTCGGCAAAAAAACTGGACAAAAAAACCCTAACCTTTTCCCTCTTCTCATTTCGCCTCCCTCTCTCTCTCGATTTCAACAGCCCCCTCTCGAGCTCTCTGTTCTCTCTCCGTCGTCTTACCCTTCGCCGCCCTTCGCCTCGCCGTCCGTCGCCCTTCGCGCCTCACTCTCTCTGCTAAAGCACTTCATTTGGGTTAGTTTTTTATTGATTTCTTTGCTAATTAAGTTCTTAGATTCATGTTCTTATGTCAATCTATTTAATTTAGTGGTTAACTTTATAAGGTTGGATATGTTAGGTTAAGCTTATTGTAGTTGTTTTTGGAATTTGGGATTGTTTGTTGGAAGTTTGGAGTTTAAAGTTTGAGATTGAGTTGTGTAGTTTGTGGTTGTGAAAATGTTGAGAACAATTAACTTAGTTGGCGATATGTTTATAGTTTGAGTAGATGTTATGGGGTTCTATTGAATTGGGTTGAGTTGGTGCCCTCAATGTGTTTGATGTAATGCTTGAATGAAACCTTCTTGACTATCTTTTAATGATCTTTGTTGGGAATTTGGGTTTTGAAGCTTATTTGTGTGATTAGAAGTATGCTTTGGATGTTATTTATATCATTAAAGTTCATTTTTTAGTTTTTTTTTTTTTTTTTTGTGATTAAAATGTGATTTATAGGTTGTTTATGTGATTAAATTTCGATTTTGAGCTTCTTGTGTAATTAAAACATGAATAAAATGGGGGGGGGGGGTTGTTTTCACTTTACTTATGTTTTAAAAAGGGAGATGTTTCATTTATCTTTTAAGTAGAGTTAGTAGTGAGATTTGTAAATGTGGTTTTAGTGGAATGATGGATAGTTTTTACGTCCATTAGAATTTAGTGGATGTAGTTGAGAATTAGGGAGGGAGGTTAATGTGTTCGTTATTGTGATCTTACTTATGCAAAGGAGATGGACTTGAGAGTTCTAGTTAATAGGATTGAGTTAAGTCGAGTTAAGGGTCGGTTGTGTTCTTATAATTATGTTCTTCGAGAGGTTTGTTTGTTTCTTATTTAAGGTTCATCATTCAATGTCCATTGGAAGTTTGGGTGTGAAGTGTACACAAAATGCTTGAATGTGTTTGATGTATAAAAGGATATGTTTTTGTTTACGTTTATTTATGTTTATGATAGTTCGTTGATATTATGTTTATTATTTTTTAAAGGTTTGAAGTTTTTGGTTGTTTTTGTATATATGTTTTGATCTTAGACTTATAAAATTTTGATTGTTCATTATAGTTGGCGATATGTTTTGTTTTTAATGGTTGATGCAATGGGAAAAAAAACCTTTTGAGTAGGGGGTTGATGTTTAGAGATTGATTTGAGGAGGGGTGAGAAATTGTTTTGAGTGTAGGGGGTGGGTTGTTGCTTCAAGAGATTGTTTATAAGTTTAAGTTTTTACTGTAATGTTCATTGAGATGGATTAATTGTAGGTACGTATATATATGGATTCATAGGATGAAAATTATTGTATGGTCTAGATTTTTTCATTGGACTCATAGATGTTTTTTATGTGTTTAAAGCAGAGAAGAAAATATGTGTTTGCTTGGCGAGACGTTCGAACTAAGTTGAACCGAGATTTTGGGTAAGATTAAGCCTTTTGAATGCTCTTTTAGTTTCAGTTTATATTGTTGCTATCCTGTAGCTATGGTAGCAAATTATATTGTAGTTAGTTTTTTAAGCTAGAATTGTTTGTTCAATTTCTTATCTTTAGTTAGATTATTCTTAAATGACTTTAACTTTGTTCTTAAATGACTTTGAGTTGGGGGTGAGGGTGTCATAAGTTTGACATTTGTAGGACTATGTTTTTATGTTTAGATTGATATGTTTTATGAGAGTTTGATTGCTTGTTAGGAGTAATTTGTTGGTTATATTATGGTGATAAGTTTTTAAATTGTTTGTTGGTTATATTATGGTTCAATCTTGAGGTTGAGAGTTTATAGTTATTGTGTTTTATTAGTTGGTGGTAAAAGAGATAAGCATGACTATTTTATAAGTTCTTAAGTTCTTTGTTGGTTATAATTATTGTGTTTCATTTAGTGGTAAGAAATGTTAGTTTTACTTTATGAGCTTTGTTGGTTATAAGCTTTAGTTATAGTTATTTGAGACAAGTTATTATGTTTCTTTTGTTGGTTATAGTTATTGTGTTTTAGTTTATGAGATTGTTAAGTTTTAGTTTATGAGATAAGTTGAAGGTTGTTATATTTTTTGGTGAACTTTGAGTGAGTTTTGCTATGTGTTTTTCTCACTTTTGATTGGTTTATTTATGTTATTATGTTATTAAGTTTCAATATTGAGATTGATTTACTTTTTTAAGAAGTTAGGTTCATTATTGTGTTTAAATTGTTTGACTATTTATATTAACATAATTAACATCTCTTTTTTCTTTTATATAGGTGATTAGAGTGGATGGTTGGACACGTGTATCTTTTGGAGTCCACAAAGAGCTCGTTAAGTGACGAAAGGATTTTTACACGCTTTTATTTTTCGTTTAATAACTCTTTAATTCTATGTACCGACTTTTGTATTTATGTATTTAATTTATGTGCTCATTAGGAATCATGTATGAACATATGTATTTCATTTGTGGAAATAAATAAAATCCACGTGGCGTCGGCAGAAAGTAATCCGGATGACTTGACCCCGGTTCTACCGACGCCGTTAAAAGTGACATCGGTAGAGGTTCTGCCGACTGCCTTTTTCGACTTTCTTCCCAACGCCCTAAAATGTGTCAGAGAACCTTTACCGACGCGAAAACTGACTTTTGCCGACGCTTTTGCGCATCGGGAAAAGGTGAATTTCTTGTAGTGACAGGGTTGTACACACCTTTACCGATACCATAACATATATGGAAGATCTCTCTATGGACTTTATACTTGGACTCCCACGGACTCAACGAGGTTTTGATTCAGTTTTAGTGGTGGTTGATAGATATAGCAAAATGACCTATTTCTTGGCATGTAAAAAGACTTCAGATGCAGTTTATATTGCTAATCTATTCTTCAAAGAGGTTGTTCGACTCCACGGCATACCCAAAACAATCGTATCTAATAGAGATGTTAAATTTTTTAGCCATTTTTGGAAGACATTATGGAAAAAGTTTGATACAACTCTCAAGTATAGTACCACCAGTCATCCACAAACTAATGGACAAATGGAGGTCACCAACCGAACTTTGGGCAATCTGATTCGATGTCTAAGCGGGGAAAAACCAAAACAATGGGATTTGACTTTGGCTCAAGTTGAGTTTGCTTATAACCACATGAAGAATAGAACTACAGGGAAGTCTCCATTTGAACTTGTTTACACTAAATTACCTAGACTAACAATGGATCTAACCCATGTTCCTTCTTCAATTGATCTTAGTGTGGAAACGGAAGAAATGGCAGAAAGAATCAAGGAAGGCCAAATACAAGGAAGCAGCTGACAAAAACGAAGATTCAAAAGATTCAAAGTGGGAGATCTTGTTATGATTCATCTACAAAAAAAATAGATTTCCAGTGGGGACATATGACAAGTTAAGGAAAAGGAAACTCAATCCATTCCCAATACTTGATAAATTTGGAGAAAACGCCTATAGAATTGATCTCCCTGATGATTATGCTTTCAGTCCTCCAGACGGGTTTGCTCTAGCAGATTAACTCGAGGACGAGTTGTTTTTGTGTGCAGGGATGTTTGGTGTAGCCTATTTAGTGTAATAGTTAAAGTCTAATTACTATTTTATTAAATGATGTGACTAGCACATGTTGTAACTACTTTTAGTTAGCCTCCTTACCTATTTAAAGGCTAGAGCTTGTTATAAAAGATCATTCATACATTCTAATTAATACCTTATATTCGGCTACACCATAAATGGTGTTTTGATGTTTGATTTTAGTTTTTAATGGTTGGAATTAGTTAGTTGGGAGGTTGGTTGACAAATTTAATTGCTATCATTAATCAAAATTGAAGAAGGATAAGAATGTCATTTTACATAGTAGGTCCCACCAAAAAGTAGCAAACTTTGTATAAAATGGGTTAAAAAAACAAGATTTAGAGAGTGGGTCAATTTTGAAAACCCAAAACTAAAAGGGGTTAAATTTGACAATTTCCCAAAACTTTTCATTGAAATAATGAAAAGAGACTAGTTTTCAGAAAATACAAACTCCACACAGGAGGAAAATCTAAAGCAATAGAGGTACAGAGAAAGAAAAAATGCAAGACAATTAAGATTAATGACAAATAATGAGAAATCAACAATAGGTTTGGAGAGAGACTACCATCAAGAAGCCTTCAATCTAGAAAAATTAAAATATCATACTAAGGAAGATGCTTGACTTTGAAGATTCACTGAATCCTTTCCCACCATTATTCTAATAAAATAGCTTCTACAGCAATTTTCCACAACAAATCAGTGGAAATAGACACTTCAGATGCCCAATGGAGCAGTAAGCAATAAATCAGTAATCCAAGGGGACAAAGGACTTATAGGTTTCCTCTCTTGTTGCAAAGGCACTAGAACAAATTCCCCACCAATGGTGTCACTTGACGTAGCAAGGCTGCCACTATGGCTTTTTTCTGTTCCATCATTATCGGACGACCAACTTGTACCAGAACCAGAAGCTTAGATGGTGTCTTAAATCAGGCAGCAACTTCTTCAGTTACATCCTTATTAAAAGAAGATTCTGAACTCATAGAAAATGAAGGGTCAGATGAATTTTTCCTTGTATAGAACTTGGAAAATGTGGCCAACACTTTAGACAGCCCAACCCCAGAAGGGCCCTCAGAGGCTTGCCTTTGCCATTAAGCCGTTCTGGAATAATCAAACCTATTTGTCAGGGTTCTAATTTGAAAAATTAGAATTTCATGTTAGCTCCTAAGTTTGAGAAATTAATTTCTTAAACTTTGAAAAAGAGACTTTAATTAAATCTTTCATTCCAAAGTTTTGGAATTTAAATTTGATCTTATCTCCAAATTCAAAGAGGAACCCAAATTCTTTTTCAAATAAAATTTCTAAAACCTTTCAGAGGTTTAATTTGGGTTTTTTTCAATTGGAGAAGAGCTTGAATTTGTAATTTATGGACTCCTAGCTCTTCGCTTTCTTTATTGGTTCCTGTTTTCTCTAGGGAGAAAATTATAAGAATTAGAGAAAAGAAAGAAAAAGAGCAAAAAGCCTTAGTCACCTTTTTCTTCTCTCCCTCTCCCTAGCGTTAATAGCCGCACACCACCACCACCCCCTTTCCTTCTCCCCCGGCCACCATACATCTCCAGCAAGGCTAACAGTGGTGGTGGCGCCCTCTTTCTCCTCCGTCTGGCTTCCATTCGTGAGAACCCATGAGCTTCCAGCAAGCTTACGCAAAACCCATCAAATCCACAAGCAGAATCGCACCGACAGTACCCTCCACGTGCGACGATGACCACTTCCGAGGCCTAAAGTTGTTTTCAAAAATTGTTTTTGGAAATAAGTATACGAAACATGTTGTCATTGTTTTCTTTGTATTTTTTATTTTCGAAAACATAAAAAAGAAAACGAATCATGAACCAAACAGGCCTAAAACTATTTTCAAAATTTTCACAATTTGATTCATAGAATCCTAAAACAGTTTTCAAAAACAATCTGCCAAAGAAATATTTGAAAGTCATTTGCCTCACTGAATTCATCAAAACAAAAACACTTCATAAATAGCTCAATCTAAATCTGAAAATTGTAATTTTTCATAATATATTTCACATGCAAATTTCCTAGATATGAAACATTGGAGGACATTGCAAAAATACTCTACAAATAACAATGACCGAACAAGAAAATATCTGCAGATTCCTTCTAGGGTTTGAAACAAAAATCTTATGCAGCATAAGACTACACATCAGTGAATGAACATCTAGCCTATCCAATTATATATCAAAAACAAGAAGCTAATATAAAGAGAGAAAATTTACTCACCAAGTAGAAAACCTGTTAGATTGTGATTGCTAACACACTACATTAGCTCCTTGTGAGCTAGAACAAACAAGCCTTTGAAACCTAGACGATAATTCTTGATAAGGTTCAGTTTCAGATGGCTTCATGTGTCTAACTGCAGTTTCTAAATGTTCCATATTTATTTTTGAAGCCTCAAGGTTTTCCTGAAAATAAAAGTAAGATATATATACATGTATACATTATAAAATATAAATGAAACTTTAAATTGAAGTTTGAAAGACCAAGAGAACCACAGGAACTCAACAAACCTCAAGAGCAAATAAAGCAGCTTCTCTGCATATTAATGATATGTCAGCCCCAGTACAGCCTTGAGTAAGAGAAGCCAACTTCCTCGTACTGACATCTGAGCTACAAGGAACTTTACACAAATGGATATGAAATATCTCTTCTCGTTCAGATTCATTTGGAGGCCCAACATATAGCAACCGATCAAAACGTCCTATTGGAAGTTACAGTCAGCTAGTTTAATACAATCCTTTGCTCATTTAAAAAAATAAACATAAATAATAATAATAACAATGCATTTGTTCAGTTGCGGGTGTTGTTGTATTAGTAGATGGTTGGTGTATGAGCGTACAGAAGTTTCTTTTGTTAGGTACCTGGCCTTAGAAGGGCTGGATCAATCTTATCTGGCCTATTGGTAGCTGCAATGACAGTAACACCAACTCTCTGATGTAAACCTAAATTTGAGAAAGAAAAAACACAAATGATTGATTACAATAAAAGGCTCAAGTATATCCCTGCAAACATTAAATTTAGACTCCATTTCAAATGTAACCCATCATAATATCTTGTATAGCCAGTAAAAGAACCAGGAAATATTGAAGATTATATTTTATAAAGATGTTCACTGACCATCCAATTCAACAAGAAGTTGACTCATAACTCTATCAGAGACAGAAACCCCATCACTTTCCTTCCCACGAATGACAGCAAGACCATCAATTTCATCAAAAAATATGATGGATGGGGCATTGGCTCTTGCCTTAGCAAATAGAGATCTAACCGCCTTCTCAGATTCACCAACCCATTTACTGAAAAGTTCTGGGCCTTTTACTGCAAGGAAATTTAGTCCTGCTTCAGAAGCTACAGCACGTGCCATGAGGGTTTTGCTACATCCAGGAGGACCAAACATTAGCACTCCTGTTGGAGGTCGAGTCCCTATTCGCTTGAATGCGTCCTGATGTTTTTGAGGCCATTCCACTGCTTCCATTAATTGAATCTTAACCTCCCTTTGTCCACCAATATCTTCCCATTTTACCTTTGG
The DNA here is from genome assembly GCA_017139565.1 of Luffa aegyptiaca. Lineage (NCBI taxonomy): Eukaryota > Viridiplantae > Streptophyta > Magnoliopsida > Cucurbitales > Cucurbitaceae > Luffa > Luffa aegyptiaca. Next base: position 15,697,463 of record CM029403.1, read on the forward strand.
AACCTCAAGTATGACCTAAAATATGGTGGTCTTAATAAGATGCTTAACAATCATTTATATAAAGAAGTTTAAAGAACAAAAAAAAAAGAAAGAAAGATTACACACCAAATCTAATGACGCTAATGAAAAGTTGTTCAATCGGTATTAATCAAAAAGGAATCACGATGACAAAAGGATCTATAAAGAGCATACAAAAAGAAGCTAAAAATGAATAACATCCAAAGCTCAGACTCATCTCTGGAACTATTTTCATGAGTTTATAGGTCTAATTCCATCTGAATTTTTCAAAGGTATCTAGATTACACAAATCGAAGACTCTAAGCTTTCCCCATCATATAATTAGACTTTCCAAACTAAACAAGGCGTCATCAAATACATAAAAGTAATGCAGTTTTCAAAGGACCCAAGTTCCATAATATACTGTCAGTTGTCAATATCTCATAACAGAACAGAAAAATAGACATACCTCTCGCATGGCACTAGGCCGCACTTTCATTCTAGCCATCTCAAAATCTTCAAAAACAACATTCAATCTACACTTGATTTCTGAAGAGTTAAAAATATCCTCACAATCCGCCACTTCATTTGAGGATACACATGTTAGAGCCTCAGACCTAAAAGTATATTCAGAGAATGATGAAGACACACAAAGTTTGAGCAAACCCCTGATATATTTCTCGCATCTTTTGAGAGAACAGGTTCTAAAATCATATCATCAACATTGGTTTTGTGTTCCACCTTGGTGAGCTTCTGTTGTTCCTCAGTTATAACGGATCTACTAGAACTAAAGCAATCGGTAGAAATTTTAAACTTGTGATAACGCCTCATACAAACTAAAGCAGCCTCATTGCAAAGGGCAGCCAAATCGGCTCCCACAAAACCATGAGTAACCATGGATAGATGTTGAACTTGCAGGTCTGAAAGAGAGTGCTCCATTTCACTTAGTATTGTATGTAGAATATCCAACCGTTGATTGGGAGATGGTACACCTGTATACAGTGAAGCAAAACTGAAGTTCTTTCATGTTTCTGCCAGATAGCTAATAAAAGTGTATGAGCTTTTCTAAATTTTTTTCATCTTGAAGACTTTTAGATGCACTTTGTTCAGTTTTCATGTTTCTGCACGAGTAAATATAAAGATATTATTTTCATCATTTAGAGCATCACGCTAAATGCATCTATAAGATGGCACAAAAAGTCAGACATTAAAACTATTTAGTTATATCTTGAGTTGCATATCCAGACATTCAAGTAGGATTGAACCTCTTATCTTGTGGAGTGTTTGACTCTTAGGCAAAGAACTTGTTCTTTGTCTGAAGAATCTATGTCTAAACTAAGCCTCAGGATTGACATCAATTCGATTTGGGGTTTTTAGTGTTTCAATCCTATTTGGGGTTTTTAGTGTTTGTGAATTAGGAGTTCACACAGCGAAAGGGTATCTAATTCCAATTCACTAGCGTTTTCATATCAATTCTTGTCCACACTAATACAAACATAGACTTGCTTCTTATATATGTGTGTGTGTGTGTGTGTGTGTGTATATATATATATATATATATATTTTTTTTTTTTTTTTTTTTTTTTTTTTTTGATATAGACTTGCTTCATATAGAAAAATTTTGATATTATCACTACGGCACTTCATGTAACAAGGAGCCAAAGGTGCAATCAGTTATAGACACCAAAAACAAATTAATTCATGGCATCTCAAATATGATGTACTGTTAAAACAGGAAAGCATACGCAAAAATTATAAAATCACCTATTTCAATTTCCCGGTCAAGTCTTCCAGGCCGCCTTAGTGCAGGCTCAATGCTTTCAGGCCTGTTGGTAGAAGCAAGTACAAGTGGGCCACCACCTCGGTTGATCCCATCCATCAGATTATGTAGCAACAATTCTTTGAGACAGCTCTTCACCTCCATCTTTTCTTGCTGGCGCAATAGCATCCAACTCATCAATTAATATCTGATTATAGAAGTTATAGGGGAAAATTAACCAGCTTCCAGAAAGAGATCTAAAAGATGGGGATAGTCAATCACTTAATGAAAAATGTCGAGCATGCAGGTTTCTTTAGTCTAACTTCTTGTCCACCCTTTCCAAATCAACACACCTTTTAAATGATAAGGTACTCGTGAAGTCTAAGCATACATTCAAAACTGTATTCAATTATCATTCTCTTTAAAATCAAATAATATTTTACTTTGAAACTCAAAAATTAACCACAGCATCAATTTCTCATGAGATAACGAGAAGGAGAATCAAGACATCCATGACAAAGTATCAAGAATTCAAGAAATCTAACCACAGCCGGTGCAGCTTGGCTTGCCAACTCGAAAACTTCGTGCAAGGCCTGTTCACTTTCCCCATGATATTGACTTATAATTTCAGGTCCATTCAAAAAGAATAAGTTGACACCAGCATCATGAGCACATAATTGAGCCAAGGAAGTTTTTCCAGTACCAGGAGGACCATGAAGAAGTACTCCCTTTGTGGTTCGTAAACCAAGGCTAAATAGTTACATGGACAATTATAATTTTAGATTATGTTCATGGAAGAGTATCAAAAGGTGCACAGAGTCCAGAAAGCAACTATGTATGTACAGTAGAACACTTTCTCATTGGATGGGGGGAAGAAAGAACAATAAAACTCTACAAATATTCAAGAAGGAAAAACAAGTAAACATTAAGGTTTTTTTTTTTTTAAGAAACCGAACTTTCATTGAATAAATGAAAGAATAGAAGAGCATACAAAAAAACAAGTCCAAGAGAAACCGAAGTCCAAAATAACTACAAAAAGGGACGTCAATCCAAAAGAACAACACCAAGATAATTACAAAAAGGTCTAGCAACTGACACCCATAAGGAAGTATTAAACCTAACAACCTCCCAAACTTCCTCACCTGATTTCTCCTTCTCCCTAAAGATCCTATTATTCCTTTCAAAACAAACACCCCACAACACAGGAAAAAAAAACAAAACAAAACAAAAAAAAAAACTTGCTACAACACATTGTCTCTCTCCCTAAAGTGAGGATACAAGAGTACCTCCTCCAACAACCCTCACCCATCTCTATTACACGGCCCACTAACATCGGACGAATGTCTCCAACGATCCCAAAAGTAGTTAGTAAATTGACACTCCCACAATAAATGATACAAATGATCCACATACCTTTTGCAAAGAATGCACCATTGCAGAAACAAAACTAAAGAAGAATGTCTTTGAACACGATCGTGTTAACCTTCCCAAGCAAGACTAGCCAAGCAAAAAATTTCATCTTCTTAGGAGTTTTAACCTTCCAAAGCTAGGCAAAAACATAAGCCTCAGAAGCAACATGGGATACAAAAGAGAAGGACAGAATGAAAATAAGAATGACAGGAGAAACCTTTAGACGAGGGTGACGGGTCAAGGGACCAAACTCTAACATCCCTCCTTTTTTTTAAAAGAAACGAAACTTTTCATTGATATAATGAAAAGAGATTGCTGCTCAAAGGACACAAACTCCACAAGGGAGTGAAAAGGAAAAGCAATAATTTTTTTTTTATAGGAAACAGAAGCCATTTCATTGATGTATGAAATAGATACAAAAGGCCTATCGATAGAGATTACAAAAAACATCTCCATTGAGATATGAGGGAAGAGAAACTATAATTACAAAAGGGGGGGGGAGTGACTACTCCAATACATAGCAAGATAAATAGTAGAATCAATGAAGGCGCTAATGCTTTGAGACTTATCGTTGAAGATTCGATCATTTCGTTCCAGCCATATCTTCCACAAAAAAGCATAGAGGAAATTGAGCCAAAGAAATTTCTTCTCTTTTTTGAAAGGATGCCCGATGATAGATAATTTGAGAAGAGAAAGGATGTCACCCGGTCTAGGAGTGTGCCATCCAAACGCTTGTTGAAGGTAATCCCAAAAGGCAGCAGCATAAGGACAAAGACTGAAGAAATGAATCTGGGTCTCATGATTCCTTATACACATATTACAGCAACTAGGAGAGAGAGACAGCCCTGGGTATTTTCGCTGGACTACATCTGATGTATTAATACAAGCATGGCTTAACTCCCAAATGAAAAATTTGACCTTCTTTGGCATAGGGCCTTTCCATAAAATACTGTAAAGGTCAGAATTTGCGAAGCTTGCTCGAGAAGCCAGCTTTTTTGTGAGAGATCTAGAAGAAAAGTTCCCAGATTTTTCAAGATTCCACACCCAATAATCTTCCTCATCTTTAAAGGAAAAAGATGTTAGTTGGTGAGACATCATAGCCCATTCTAATGTTTCTTCATCATTTAGTCTTCTTCTGAGGTGAAGATTCCAATCTCCGGACAGAGGGTTCCCAAAATCTTGGATGTGAGCCTCTTTTTTTAAAGATAGGTTATACAATGAGGGAAACCGAGACTTTAGATTAGTTGATCCAATCCAAACATCTTCCCAAAACATGGCCTTGTCTCCCTTACCAACTATTAGCTCAATGTTGTTGAAGATCAGTCCTTGCATCTTTTGGATGGATTTCCAGGGGCCCTTGGATGTGCCTAGAGAGCGGCTGCCGGGCTTGAGGTTATTTTTTGAAACTCCGAATTTAATAGAAATCAATCTCCTCCATAGAGCATCCTTTTCTTTGTAAAATCTCCAAGTCCATTTGGCTAACAAGGAGATATTCTTTTTGTGAATATCAAAAAGGCCCAAACCTCCCTCCTCCATAGGACTCTGGATTTGGGACCATTTAAGGAGATGACTGCTCTCTCTTTTCCATACCTCCCCTCCATAAAAAGGTCTTGTACAGCTTTTCAATGGCTTTTGTAATTTTCTTTGGTGCAAGGAAAAGGGAGAAAAAGTAAATTGGAAGATTTGTGAGAGTTGCTTGAATGAGAGTGTGTCTCCCCCCTTTCGAGATATTAGAAGATCCCCAATTACATAATCTTTTCTCCACTTTCTCAATAACCGGGGTCCAAAAACTGGATGATCGAGGATTGCCGTTTAAGGGGAGGCCAAGGTAAGTGATAGGCCAATTGCCCACCTTGCATCCGAAGGATGATGCCAAGGAGGAGATTTCCATGGAGTCTATGCCAATGCCCAATAATTCAGATTTATGGCAATTTATGTTCAAACCTGAAGCTTCTTCAAAGTTGTGGATGATGCTGAAAAGGAAAAGCAATAAAAGACTGAACAAAATTACAACGAAAAAATAAAAGCATTCCAGTTAGGATATATATCCTGTAAAAGGAAATCAACAAAAGATTTGGAAAGAGAGCATCAGGATGAAGCCTTAAAACGAAATCAAACCGATCAAACCAAAGGAGATGTTTATTATGAATTGGTTTCTTTCAAACCACAATTCATAAAGAATAGCTTGACTGCATGCATTGATCTAGTAAAATTTGAAATTAGTAGCCGAAGATGGACCAATAAGTAATTGAAGAACATTGTCTTTGAAGTTATTGAAGAAAACCCAATGAAGATTAAAGATCGCAAACAGCTTGAACCAAACAAGACGCGAATACGAACAATCAAAGAAAATATATAGAAGGATTTCCACATCACATTATCCATAGGAGAAGTGGAAGCCAAGTAACGTGATAAAGACTTGACTGAGAAAACTGTTAGGTATCCAACCAAGAAAACACCAAATACTATATATTGCAATATCGAAATGGAGTTACAATATAACTGATAGCCTTTCGAGAGGACTAACTCTCTCCGAAAGCCTCACTATGAGACTACCCAAAGTTCTCCACACCTCTAAGGCTCCTTAACTTCCCTATTTATAACCAAGGGGCAACCAAGGCTCCCTAACTATTTACTATTATACCCTTACTACCCTTCTAATACTATTCCCCAATTATATCATACTAGTACCCTCACAAAAACACCCGAGGAATCAGGGGACCATCTTCTAGAGTCCTCTGAAGAACCTGTCCAGAAAAAAAAAATTCTTCCATTTGAAAGGTCAACTTCGAGCACAAGTTCATTGAAAAACTTGACAACAAAGACATCGGCAAGGGGCTCCCTCCTCACATAACCATTATCCTCCCATTGATCTGTAAATTTTGTGCTTATGATAGTTCTGGAACCCAGCAGAAGATGGCCAATTCATCACAGTTTCACATGCTGGCTGCGCCATGGTGTATGAGAAAACCCAAAACATCCCAATTGATCTGTCATCCATGTTCATATAATCCATCATGCGATCACCCTTTACTTGCTTGCCTCCACCATTCATCAATTTGTTTTCCTTTCTGTAGCTGCACACTATTCAAATATTCCCTGGTGGTTGTGTTCAGTTACCAAATACGCAAGTTTTGACAACTACTAATAAAATCAAGAAGGATGATTTGAGGATTATTCGGATCAGCACTTTTATCTTCTCTATGAAATGATAATATTTTTCTTGCCATCTCCCCCTTCCTTGCATCTGAATTCAAAGCACTCATCACAAGTTCAACCCAATTGATTTGTGAAAACAGCCAAGTGACATGATTTATCCTTAAAACATGGTGACCTCCCTCTGTTACACGAGAAAATGGCTTAGCCACAAAGTCCGCAAAATCAATACATCCACTTTTTATAAGAAAAAAGAATATATCTGAGAAGACAAACCACTCTTGCCAGCAATGTATCTCTTTTTTGAAGCCCTCGTAGTATCAAAAAGTTGATCCCATGCTTTAGAAACGAAGAACTGATCTAACAAAGATTGCAAACTATCATCCCCTAGCTTAGACCATGTAAATTTTCCATTGGAGAGTGGAATTTCCATAAGATCTATTTCTTCAATTAATATGTTAAATTGCCGCATCCCCTTTGTTTGTTTCCCACAAGGGAATCCCTCCTATGATGAATAAACTAATCTTGAAGAATAAAAAGGAGGTTTGCCACATCGATCGCTCCCCTATTAGAGAAAGGGTGACAAAAACAAAGAGCAATTGAGGAAAAAAGGTCAAGAGAAGACAACACAGAGGCCACCAAATACAACCTCTCCTCTAATAGAAATTAGAGACAAGGGAATAAGATGCATAAAGGCTTATCGCCCACCTAAATGTCTTTCTAGAAATAAACATCAAAACCATTCCCCACATAGCATCTAACAAATTGAGAAAAGGAAGGAAAACAAGAAAAGATAGCTTTCCAAAGGTTTATGTTGAGACGACCCCTTGAATCCCTGCTCAAGACCCACTCCAATCACTCTATATCACAGAGAGCCAGCTTCCAAAAAGAACCACCACAACCACTTAGCCAAAAGAGCCTCATTACATAATCTCAAATTTCCAATACCCAAACCTTCAAGCTCCACAGGCTTGGACACTGACTCCTACTTAACCAAATGGGATCCTTCCCTCTCCTTGATCCTTTCACAAAAGAAGTTCTTCATCAACCTCTCAAACCTTTTTACTCACAAAGGCCGAGATCCTAAATAAAGATAGAAAAAAACTAGGAATCCTACTTAAGACTGCTTGGACAAAAGTAAGCCTCCTTCCCCCAGAAGAAAGCCTTTTTCCAAGTATACAACCTTCTTGAAACTTTTCTACTACAAAATTCCAGAACACTTGGCTTTTAGGGTTTCCACCCAAAAGTAGCCCTAAATAAGTGGAAGGAAACTGGCTAACCTCATGCCCCACCAACAACGCCCATGTCCCTAACTTGGAGGAGCAATAATTTAAACTGAAAATGGAACTCTATCTTAAAGCTTGAGATAGCTTAAAAAAAGGACAAAAATCTATTAAGATTAACAAACGAACTCTCCTGACCAGAGCAAAAGAAGAGAGTGTGGCAACAAGAGTGATGAACCACGTGCTTACCCACCTTGAGGCCTCAATCACTCCTTGTTCCACTTCTGTCATCACAAGTCCATTGAGGGCGTCCACCACTACAAGAAAAAGGAAAGGTGGTAAAGGATCACCTTGCCTAGTTCCCCTCGTCATGAAAAATCTCCATTTGACCCCAAAACCTTTCGCCCCCAAAACTCTATCCAAAAAATTTCAATTCACATGATCATGTACTTTCTCAAAATCAATCTTGAGGATCACCCCTCCTATTTCTCTCCCAGTAATCCTAAATAGCTTTGTTAGCAATAAGAACTTGATCCAAAATTTGTCAACTCGCAACAAAAGCTCCTTGAGCATTGGAATCTCGTTAAGTATTTGAAAACCACGAAAGCTACCAGCCACAAAGAGATTAATTTTTTTTTATGCAAAACCATGCTTGAGATGGAGAACAAATAAAAAGTGCCAACAAAAAGAAAAGACCACAAAGAAAGGAACCAACCAAAAACGTAAACTAAAAACAAAAGAGGGACTCCAATTAACTAGAACATGGTCTAACAGGTGATTACAAAAGATTTTAGTAACAAACACCCACTGAGAAGCACGGAAGCTAACTAGGTCCCACCCAAACCTCCCCCCAATGCCACAAAGGCTACATAGAGAGATAATCTCACGTTCTCGAATATATAAAACTATAACTTTTAATCTTATAAGGCCAATGACGAGTTATCCAAATCTCAAAATCAAGAAGCTATTTCAAATAAATAGATGCATGGCATATAAATGCAAACTGGTCCAAAGAACAATTAACAAACATTCCGAAATGCATTCTATCTGGCTCACTGAGCCCATTTATTTAAAGTGATCTAATGGTTTGGTGGCAAATAAATAACACTAACTGACAATAAAAGTTAGTAACTAACAGAATAATAACCTAATAGAAGAATACTTTTTTTATAATTAAAAAAAAAAAAATGAAATTTCATTGAGAAAAAATGAAAGAGTACAATGGCATAAAAAATAAATTAATTAATTAATTAAAAACAGCCCACAAAAGGAGGCCAAAGATCCCACATAATATTGCACACGCCTGCATGCCATAAGAACCTCCCTTTCTCACAAAAAGGAGGGTGAAGAAGGAACTCCTCAATCATCTCCTTACAGCCCCTATACGTAGCAAAGCTAAAGCCAAACTCCTAAAAAGAAAAAATTTCAAACAGTCGAGGCAAAACTACAACTCCAAAGGATATGATCAAAGGTCTTTAGTGACCCTTTTGTAGAGAATGCAACAAAGCAAGCCACATCCTTGAGACCCGATCCAAGGTGTCAACTCTTCTATAAAGCACCTGCTTAGCAAAAAAAACTTAACCTTCTTTGGAATTTCCACTTTCCATAACGAGGTGAAGACACCACTCAAAGGAGAAGGATTGACCAGACAGAAAGAAGGATTTACAAGAAAAATCATTGAGAAGAACTCCAAAGACGAATGTCCATTCTCCCAAGAATGCTTCAAAACTCCCCCACTAATGATAGGAGGTCAATGGCATCCCTTGCTTTCCTATTGGACAATGACGATAGAACCCCAAAATGGGAGACGAAGAAGATAGAGTTAGAGGGAACTCTTCCCCACCCACCTGTCCTCCTAAAAAGAAGTATCTCTCTCATCCCCCACCACACAACGAACAAACTGAGAAAACAAAGGAGGCCCCTCAGCTATACCTTTCAGGAGATTTGGAAGCACATCCTAGCTAATCAATGTCAACTCCTATTTTCAAATTCTCTCAAGCACATCAAATATGAAGGTTTTCATTAGCAAGGATATGATTTAACAAAAAAAATTATAAATGCAGTTGTACATCCACTCATAATAGGGTTCCAACGAAACAAGGACAATCCAAATAATAAACTCAAGTTGTATGTATCATACCTTGACATGGTGCTATTTAATGATGAGGCAATTATAATATCCTTCAAAACAGAATATTCTTTAGAAAGACCGCCTAATTTCCAAACTTTAGGCTTTGCTTTCGCTTTAATATCTGGACTTTGAGGTTCCACATTTGATGGAACTGTTTCCTGCGCTGTCTCAGAGGCTGTGGTTGATTGAACATTTATAAATACTTTTGTCAGTTGGTTTATATTGAAAGCATAATCCACATATTCACTTGACACAAAAGGTTGAAAATCATAGTAGCTTCCATTGTGTATAGAATCATAAGAGTCATCATATGCCGACAATCCCTTACCACCCCTCACATGGAATGTGCATAGATCTGAAAGCACTGGCATAGTAACAAGATTACCACGCAGCAAACAACGTTTATACAACTCATTGGACGCAATTGTCTGCAGAGTTTTTCTAACACTGTCATCTCTTAAGGCCTCCATAATAAGTGAATGAGCGCATGGACTCTCTACAAGTAAATTTGATACCACGTTATCATAATCAGGAGATGTAGACAGCACGGTGCTTGGGGATGCTACATTACCATTTTCACTACAATCATGGACCTTTCTTGAATAAATAGTTGAGGAAGATAATAAGCTGTCTTTTGTGGATATATTGGTAGCAGAAACTAGCTCCAGGAACAGTTGCTTACAATTGTATATTCTCAGAAATTCAACTTCTGTGCTCTTCAATTTCCCATTTTCATTTAATGGGCCATTGCATAGGTGGTTTTTTAAAGGGAAGATAAACACAACACGACCAACTGTAGGACATCCCAAGGAGTATGAGAGGCTTGTTGATAATTGCACTCCGTCGTTTAAGTCCTATGAAGCAAAAAGAAATTAAACTTAAGAAAAACTACCATTTCTAATATATACATATTTCCAAACTGAAGGTTGGAAGTCGGAAACAACAGTTCTAGATTCAAAATAAGATTTTTAAAAAAATTGCAACATAAGAAATGTGAACAAAATATATCCTACAATGTCTAATATAACTCGGCGTATGTACTCACAAAACTCAAATTTGTGAAGCCCTCTTCCTCATTTCCCTCTTGCTCCTCTTGTTTATTTAACAATTGTCGTATCTACTATGGTGACTGACCCTTAATAGATTTACTTGCACGAGAAGAACTAAGAATGGATGGTCAATAAGAAAAATCAGGGTAGTTGTCAGGCAGGAAAGTAGTTAGAAGGGATATGAGGAGCAATGGGAACCATGTAAATAATAAGATGTATGTAAATAGTTAAGGGATTCATTCAAGCAAAGAAATAATGCCTTACAATTGAAATGACTGTGGAGATTTATGCACAAAGATAAAGCCTTGTGGAGATGATTTCTAGCATCCATGGTAGTATCCCTTCAGGGTGGACATCCCTTCATCCCAAAAGGAAAGGCTAAAGGTAGACCTCAATCTGATATTGCAAAAAAAGGCTATATGTTATTTAATTTTGTGGCTTTCAAAGAGAGGAAGGACAATAGAATTAAATTTTGGAAACACAGGTGGATTGGGTGCTGTTCTTTGGAAGCTTCCTTCTCAGACTCATACAATATTTCTTTGAAGGAGGTTATAATTGTCGAATGTTGTAATGGGAATAGCGATGATTGGGAACTCGGTTTTAGAAGGAGACCTTTGGACAAAGAATTTAAGAGTTGGCTGGGGCTTGTGGCTATTATAGATGCAATGAGGCTTGGTGATGGGGTGGGTTTCTTTGGTCCCTTGATTATTCAGGTTGTCTCACCACCAAATTTGCTTTCATAAAGCTAACTAAAACAAATCAGAAATTGGAATCCCCCCAATTAATCTGATTTGGAAATTCAATGTCCCTAAGAAGGTTAAGATCTTCCTTTGAAGTCTCTCATATAGAAGCTTTAACACTCAAGATAGAATACAAATGAAGCTAAAAAGCTAGTATCTCTCCCCATCAGTTTGCTGCCTTTGCCTAAGGAATGAAGAAATTCAAGATCACCTTTTCCACCAATGCTCTTTTCCCACTAGGGGTGGAATTTTTTGTTGAAGGATATTTGGCTTCATAGCAGATTCATTGAGTCAGTTTATCCATGTTTGTAGGCATAAAGGCTTTCTTAGAGGCTTTAAGGTGGTTAAGGACGACGTTGAAGTATCCCATATTCAATTTGCAGATGGCACCCTTCTTTTTTATATATATAAAAACCAGCTTTCATTGGGAAAAAATGAATGAATACAAGGGCAACCAAAAAAATCAGCCCACAAAAAGACCCCCTTTAGAGGAAGGGCCGCAAATCAAGAATAATAGTGCCTAGAGAATAATTACAAAAAAAAACTTAGAAACCGAGGCCCAAAGAGAAATATAGAATCTAGTAAGGGCCCAAACATCCAAAGGACCCCTCTCATGTCCCTGAAAACCCTATTACTTCTCTCACCCCAAAGGCCCCACAAAACAGCGCACACCCCAGCTAACCATAAAAACCTCCCCTTATCACAAATGGCACCCTTCTTTTTAGCAAAGGAAACAGTCAGATGGTGAAAAATTGGTAAACCTTTCTAAAGTTTTTCGAACAAGCATTTGGTCTTACCATTAATATGCAAAAAACAGCCATTATCGGCTTGAATGTGGAGAAGGATGTCGGCTTGAATGTGGAGAAGGATGAAGTCCAAGAGTTGGCTGGTATGCTGGGGTGTAAAGTTGAGTCTCTTCCTTCTAATTATCCGAGGATTACGGTTGGGGGAAAGCCCAGAATTGCTTCATTTTGAGATCCTGTCTATGAAAAAGTAAGGAGTAAGTTTGCTGTTTGGAGGGGTTTTCCTATCTCTAAAGGAGGATGTTGCTACTTTAATTAAAGTTGTTCTTTCTAGTATTTTGGTCTATTACTTGTCTATCTATAGAATTCTCGTGGAGGTGTGCCAAAAGATCGAGAAAAACTTCATAAGGTTCTAGTGGAGAGGGACTGGTGAGGCAAAGGATTCTATTTAGTCAACTGCCCCTCGGTCTTTGGGGGGAGGGGGCGCTAGGAATCGACTACCTTAGAGCTAAAAATTTGGCCCAGCTTGCAAAATGGCTTTGGTGTTTTGATAAGAAGTCCTTCGCGTTATGGAGAATGGTGGTGAAAAGCAAGTATGAGGAGTTTTTCATCTGTGATCATCATATTAATAAAAAGTGGCAAGGCAACTTTAGCCCCCGAAAGGATATTGCTATAGCAGCTAGTTTTTTTTAGGAACATAACAAGTTCAAAGTGGGAAGAGGGGATAAGGTGTTCTTTTGGAATGATTGTTGGCTGTCTGAGAATCCTCTCAAAGAGGTTGTTTCCTCACGTTTTTAGAATCTCTATGGCTAAGGATGCTAAATCTCAGGAGTTATGGAACGGGTCAGCTTGGGATTTGAGATGGAGTAGGGAGATGTTTGACCAAGAGTTGGAAGAGTGGATTAGTCTCTCTTACTTATTGAATCTGTGTAATCTCACCCAAAGTGAAGACGAGCTATGGTGGAAGTTAATGGTGTATTTAGATATGTGTTATTCTATTTAGTTGGTTTAATGTGGTTAATCCGTTAATCTTATTTATTATTCCGTTATTCTCCTTAAAATGTATAAATAAAATTCAGCTTTCAATTAATAAATGAGGAGAATTCATTGTCGAACTCTGAGTTTCTTTAGAAGCTAGAAGAGTCGAGTAAGTTCACTGTGAACTTTGCTTTGAAAGCCCTTCAGTTGAAAAAGAATGGTGCTGGAAGATGCTTTGTGTACTCAAATTTGGGAGGGTGTTGCTCCAAATAGGGTCAAGTTCTTCTTATGGACCCTCCCGATTCATAGTATTGACACGATGGACAAGGTTCAAAGGAGGTTTCCAAGTCTCCAAATCTCCCCCAAATGCATGTGCTATGTGTCTTAGAAGCAAAGAAATGTCCTGCCACCTCCTGCTTCCCAGTGCTTTTGCAAAGAAGGCGTGGAACCATTTTGGTTATGTGTTCAGGTTGCAAGGGTGTAAGCTTAGGTGCGTGGTAAGGTGGATTGATGAAGCTCTTTCCAAATTTTGTTTTAGAGATGAAGCTCATGTTCTATGGTGGAGTCTCGTTAGAGCTATCTTTTGCCTTTTGTGGAATGAAAGAAACTCAAGAAAGCTAATATCCTTTGATTATTTTTGTGATTATGTACAATTTACAGCCTCTATTTGGAGTGTCCAAGATAGGATTTTTTTGTAATTATTCTTCTGTTATTGATAAACCTTGAGTGAAAGGCTTTTTTTCTAAGATTCTTTTGGAATAGGGATTCCTTATCCCTAGGTCCTTAGGTTGTTTTTCTCTTGGGTCGTGGCCTTTTGAATGAAATCCTTTGATGTTTTTCTTCAAAAAAAAAAAAAAAAAAAAGTTTTTTATTGTATATATACACATGTATATATTCTTTATTTTTTTAATACATAGGGTGCCTTGCAAAAAAAAATAAAATAAAAATCAATGCCTTTGATTGTGTCTTTTTTTTTTTTTTTTTTTGACAAGAAACAAAACTTTTCATTGAAAAAATGAAAAGAGGCTAATGCTCAAAAATACAAACTCCATAAAGGAGTGAAAAGACAACAAAAGTAACGAAATGAGTACAAGAACAAAGATTAAAAAGCATTAATAAAAAGATATGAAGGAACACATTCTGAGACAGACATATGCCCTGAAGAAAGAATCTCATGAACAAACTGGACAAAGAACACCACATTGATGCCTTTAAACGAGAAGCTTCAAAACGCTCAATCCAAGGAAGAAAATTGTTCTGAAAAATTCTATGATCTTACACCTAGACCCAAAGGGTCATTACGCCTTAGTGCCCTTTGAGCCTCAAAAAACACGGCTCATGACCACACTCAATAAAGTGTAGTAAATGTGTTTCTTCTTTCAAAATTAAGTGCACTAAACACAAGGTCTAATGTAGAGTCTTTCACCTTCCTCCCTCAAGAAAGAAGATGTACTTGTTAGTAGTTGCTTATGAAAAAGTTCAACAATAAAAGGTTTACCTCCATAGTCCATACCTTACTAGAACAGAAGATTCTGGCAAGAGCAAAGTAATTTCCCGCTTCATTGATTAATAAATCTCCATAATCAACCCCAAAGTGTCTACAACATTCATGCGCTAATGAGGAAAGAGGAAAACCTCTTAGCTTGTTCCCTCCCTTCGAAACAAGTGCTACCTACCAAAGGAAAAAAATTATCAGAAGAAAATATGATTTTTCCAAGTGTTTATACAACTAATTGTTCACAAGTACAATTTTTGTCTACAGGAAAGAAGAGAGACATTACCGAGACGATAGCCCCTTGGGTGAAGCTAGAAGCAACCATAGAAGATTCAGAAAGCCAAACTTTACAGCCAGTTGATTGAACAGGAGCATTAGTAACTTTCCCAACAAAAGCAGATTTACCAATCAAAGAAGGATATTTACTTGAAGCTTCTTCAATAGAGGAAAGAAAATCATCTTCACAAACTTCGGAGGCCGGAGGTATTGCCAATTGTGGCATTGGAAATTGAGAGTAGTTCGAGTTTGACAACCTTGAGAGTGTCTTTGAGTTTTTCTTTCCCTTTGAAGGCATATTTGCGCGAGACTGAATTTTCTTAGGAACCCCTTTGAGAAATTTCTTTGAGCAAGCTACAAAAACATAACTCAGATGAAGCCAATAATCTTTCGAATTGAAACAATAAAAACCTAAAAGCACAGCTGACACTCTACACCAAAGAACAAAATAATTTGTAACTGAGCTAAATGCTCTTAAAATACTTCATATTTGTAAAAATATCCAAAAGTTAAAAAATAAGACAAATTGCCTTCAACAATCATACCCTTCTTCCTTACTCCCTTTCATCTCTCTTTCCACCTCCTCCAAGTGCAAAAAAAATATATATATATATATATATTTATCATTTTAAGTATGTTAGAAAAAACTTTAAAACATAACGGAAAAAAACTTTTAAAAATTATTGTTTCGATACTCCTCAATTGAAGAACTTTTTGGATTGAACAACCCCAAATTTCGAACCTAATAAGGGAACATTACTTTTTTTTTTTTGGATTAAAAACCGGGCTTTCATTAAGAAAAAATGAAAGAATACAAGGGCATCCAAAAAAACCAAGCCCCAAACAAAGGAAACCAACTATAGAAAGGGTTTCCAGTCAACCAAAATCATGTCTAGCGTGTAATTACAAAAAGCCTTAGAAACAGAGGCCCATAAAGAGACAGAAAATTTAATATTATCCCAAACCTCACAAGGATGTCTCTCAGTCCCTCTAAAGATTCTATTGTTCCTCTCTCCCCACAAACCCCACAAAATGGTGCGAACACCAGCGTGCCATAAAAATCTTCCTTTCTCTCGGAATGGCGGATGGAGGAGGAACTCCTCGATCAACTCCCTGCAACACCGCTGACCCACTGTCTGATACCCAAAGACCTCAAAGAAGCGGCTCCAGACAAAGAGGGCAAACTCACAACCCCACAACATGTGATCAAGATCTTCCTCCGCCTTCCGGCAAAGAATGCAACAAAAAGGGCCAACCACGAGGGGCATCACTCTCGAAAGCCTCTCAAAAGTGTTAACACGACCCAAGATGACCTGCCAAACAAAGAATAGAACTTTCTTTGGAACTTTAACCTTCCACAGACACGAAAAGACAGACTCTCTACTCGAGGAGGGATTTAACAAAGATTGAAAGAACGAGCGGCAAGAAAAGCCCCCAGAGGGGTTGGGACTCCACAAGCGAATATCCCTCCTACTCGGTCTCAAACTAACCCCCTCTAGCAAAGAGAGAAGGGCCAGGATGTCCGTAGTTTCTCTATCAAATAACGGACGAAGAAAGCCAAAGAAAAACGAAGGAGAACTCCCCGCAAAGCCAAGGATGTCATCCACTGTGCGATTTTTCATGGAGGATAAAAGATATAAGCGTGGGAACAAGGAGCAGAAGGGGTGATCCCCTACCCACGTGTCCTCCCAGAAGTAAGTGTCCCTCCCATCACCCACAATGCAATGGACAAAGGAAGAAAAAGCGGGGAGCTCCAAAGAAATGTCTTTCCAGGGATTCCTGAAGGTGCCTTTGATCCCACCCGATAGCCACTTGAAGGGATGTTGACCGTATTTACTCGCAATAACCCTAACCCAAAGAGAATCGGATTCAAGGCGAAATCGCCAAAGCCACTTAGCAAGTAAGGTTCTGTTACGAGTTCTCAAGTTACCCAATTCTAAACTCCCCCATGCTCACGGGTTTTCCAATAGTCTCCCAGCTCACTAGGTGAGCCCCTTTTCCTTCTTCCACCCCTTCCCAAAGAAAGTCCCTCATGAGCTTCTCCAAAGTACTATAAATCGAAATAGGGGCTCTGAAGAGAGATAAGAAGTAGGTAGGAATGCCGATAAGAACCGAGCGGATAAGAGTCACCCTCCCCCCTTTTGAAAAAAAGCTTCTTTTCCAGGTAGCGAGCTTTTTCTAACCTTCTCAATGACTGGGTTCCAAAAAGGTAAAGATTTAGGATTGTGACCTAGAGGAAGCCCTAAGTAAGAAGAAGGGAGGGCTCCAACCTTGCATCCAACCAAGGAAGCCCATCTACCCAATTTACCCGCCTCACAGTTCAAGCCCAGAATTTGGCATTTTTCCCTATTAATTTTAAGCCCGGACAAAGCCTCAAAAAATCTCAAAATATGGTTTAGGATGAGAAAAGAGTCCTCATTACCAGAGCAGAAGAAAATGGTATCATCAGCAAATTGAAGATGAGAGAGGGCCACTTTCTCCTTCCCCACCTCGAAGCCCTGAAAGATACCACCGTTTAAACTTCTAGAGACCATCCTACTAAGGGAATCCACAATCAGGAGAAAGAGGAAAGGGGAAAGGGGGTCGCCTTGCCTTAGGCCTCTCGTGGCTCTTATCTTCCCACTAGGCTTACCATTGATGAGAATAGAGTATTGGACCGACCTAACACAGCACCATATCCAAGACCTCCACTTATAACCAAAGCCTTTTACCTCGAGGACCTTGTCCAGGAAGCCCCAGTCCATATGGTCATAAGCCTTCTCGAAATCAATTTTGAAAATAATGCCTTCCTGACCCCTACCATGATAATCCTCTATGGCCTCATTCGCTATTAAGGCTTGGTCCAGGATTTATCTACCCTTAACAAAAGCCCCTTGGGCCTCCGAGATCGTGGATGGGAGAACCTTCTTGAGCCTGTTTGCTAACACCTTGGCTATAATCTTGTAAGTGCTTGTAATCAAATTGATTGGCCTAAAGTCCTTGACCTTATTTGCCTTTTCCTTTTTTGGGATGAGGCACACAAAGGTTTCATTCAAGGTGGAATCCAAGATGCCCCTCTCAAAGAATTCTTTGAACACTCTCTCCAAATCCCCCTTGATGACCTCCCAGTTATTTTGGAAGAAGGCCATTGAAAAACCATTGGGACCGAGGGCTTTGTTCTGGTCACAGTCGAAAACGACCTTTCTAATCTCCTCCATGGTGAAAGCAGAATCAAGGAAAGTCTTATCCTTCTCAGAAATGGGACTCCACTCCAAGCCAACCACAAAAGGTTTGGGGCTCACTTGGGGGGCATAGAGCTTGGAGAAGAAGGAGAGGATCTCACCCTCCACCTCCACCTCCCTCTCCTCTTTGATAGTTTCCCCCTTGTCATTAACCAGAGCTCCTATGAAGTTCTTGCTCCTCCGCCCACTCGCAAGCCTATGAAAGAACCCTGAATTACAATCCCCATCCTTTGCCCACCTGACTTTAGCTTTCTGCCTCCAGCTAATGGACTCTTTCCTGACAACCTCCGCAAACTCCACTTTAAGGGACAAACGCTCCTCTTTTAAAGCAGGAGTGAGTTGATCCAACTCTTCAAGGGCATCCATGGACTTAATTTTACCCATGATCTCTTGTTTCTTAACCTTAATGTCTCCAAACACCTCTCTATTCCACTCCTTCAGAATATCTTTAAGATTTCTCAATTTTCTCATGAACCGATATCCTTCCCAATTACCTGGGGCCTCAATGCTCCACCAAGTCGCAATAGAGGACTTGAAAGAGGGATGATCCAACCACATGTTTTCGAATCTAAAAGGGCAAGGGCCCCATTTCTGAGACCCGGAAGTCATAAAAATGGGCCAGTGATCAGAGGTAACTCTTGGGCCTAAGATTCATACTTTAGTAAGATTCTCCACATACCGTACTAAAGTATTCTCGGAGAATAAGAATCATACCCAAATTCAGTATGCTCATAACCCAAGAGTAATTCAACTATAATCATTTAAATTCCAAAACCCAATAACAAATAATCTTATC
This sequence comes from Luffa aegyptiaca, assembly GCA_017139565.1. Lineage (NCBI taxonomy): Eukaryota > Viridiplantae > Streptophyta > Magnoliopsida > Cucurbitales > Cucurbitaceae > Luffa > Luffa aegyptiaca. Next base: position 15,716,437 of record CM029403.1, read on the forward strand.
ATGCTTAACAGTCAAGGGCAATTCAAATTTTATTCCAAATTAATTAGACTTCACAATCCAAGACCAATAACTAACCAGTCATATCATGCTTCGCGGCTAAGAAGTACACACTTTAGTTTGACTAGTGTGTCCATGTCCGACACGTGTCGAACACTCGGACACTACGACACTTGTTGGACAAATATCGGACACTTATTAACACAATTGATATGTGACGAACACTAGCTGTACTTGTACAAAGTCAATACAAGTCCATATCAAACACTTGTTGAGTATACTAAATGACAAAAATAATAAATTATAAGAGTGAAATACATTAAACTCATTTTTTTAAGCATACAAATGCATAAATTTATTGATTTTGAATTTTCTTCTTGTACAAAGATGATGTATATTTTTAAAAAATTGTATGTTTTACTAAACGTGTCCATGCCATGTCCGTGTCCTAGATTTTAAAAAAAAAAAATTGACGTGTCACTGTCCGTGTCGTGTCATATCCGTGTCTGGTGTGCGTATCCGTGCTTCTTAGCTTCACGACTTAAACGTAATTTGCGCATAATTATTCCAACAACCTTCACATGCTCCACAATTAATAAATAATTGAGCTGGAATTATTCATAATTCCACCAACTTTCATTCCTATGACCGACTGTTAGAAAGGGAATCCAATTAGCTACTTACCTTGGCTAATTGGTCCTTAAATTATACAATTCCAATTAATTCGATAAGGACGCCGTTCTTGACCACGATCAATTTAATTCTACACATAAAAGTTCCAAAATTAGGAGAAATTAATTTGATAACTCCATTTAGACCAACTTTAGTTTAAGGAGGTTGAAACTCACCCATGGATACCGAAATAGCCGCAGGACCTTAAATTGGCGAAAATATACAATTCTGGAGTCGAAACTTGATGGGTAATGCTGCAATAAATCCAAATTGCCATGGGTAATTTCCGATTTCCGATTAAATCACTAACGGGGCTAAATCGGGGAATGAAACTCACCCAATTTACGAATTCTCTTGTTGGACAGCACGAAACAGTGGCTGAAAGCTCGAATTTGGATCCTCAAGTCAAGCAACCGATCTGAAATTAATTTGAGAATCGCTTTGTTTAATTTGATGCAGTGATTTTAAAATGGTCAAAATCATTTTTGTCACGTTCGAAATCACTCCCAAACCTACCTTTGATTATTGAAATCAATTTTTTGAATTTACACTTTTAAACCTGATTTTCATATCATCAAAATTGATTTTAAATTATCAAAGACGTATTTGAAGTGATTTTGAATAAGACAAAAGTGATTTTAAGTATTTCAAGTCACTCCAACATGCACGTAACCGGAGAACAAGCGGCAAACTAAACCTCAAGACCGCTGGAAGCTTACCTTCAAGCAAACGGCAGTCGCGGAGAGAGGCTGAGCGGCGGCGGCGAGGTGCAGCAGTACCCTCGGCGGAAACGGCAGCAGCAGGAGGGCCGGTGGGCTTGCTGGGTTGCGGCGTGTTCCGGGTCGGCTCCTGGTTCCGGGTTCGCGGCGACGACGGCGCTTATCCGGCGTTGGCTGGTCGTCGACGGCGGCTGCACAGTGAGGAAGAGATCGGAGATGAAGGGGGAGAGGGAAGCCGAGAGAGTGAGACAGAGACTTTGAGGGAGAGAGGTATCGCATGCGGCTCAACTCAAGAGAATGCTGGGCTAAATATACACGTATTTACGATTTTGCCATCAAACTTCTTTAGGACCATGTTTGGGGTGATTTTAAAATGTTTAAAATCATTTTTTATTATATTTAAAATCACTCTAAAACATGCTTTTTAATGATTTATGAAGTGATTTGAGGCGTGGTACAAGTGATTTTAATAATTTAAAAATCAGTTCTAAACATGCACTATATTACTATTCTTTCACTCTAACTCTTAAAAAAAAAGAAGAAAAAAAAACTCTTAAGTGATGAATTTAAACCTTAAAGTTAAATTATAAATTTAGTTTAGGAACCATTTTGAATTTAATATTTTTTTTAAAACCAATTTAACATCTATTTAGTATCTAAATTAAGAAGGTTCAATTACTTCTCTAGATTTTAGATTACACTTTTATTTAGCCCCAACCATTAACACCATAGGGAAATACAAACATGGCATACTCAGTTTTCTATTGAGTTGTTTGTTATTATTCTATTAACTAAATAACTATGTCATAACAACATTTCATTAATATCGTTAACGAAATATAGGAATTAAATAATTATTTATAAAATCACATACAATCTAATGTTACAATTTTAAAAAACTTAAACTTTTTTTTAGTACAATAAATGTGAGAGTGAGGATTTGAACATTTGATTTTAAAAGAAGGAGTTGATGCCTTAACTATTAAGCTACATTCATATTAGCAAAACTCAAAGATCATATAGCAATTCAAGGACTAAATTTATAATTTTAACCTGATCAAAAGTTATTGATGATCGATTTGCTAAACTGTATCATACCCAATGCACAATAAGCTAATATAAAGTTAATCATGGTAAGCATCGTTTCTTACTAGCCTAGTCATGAACCACCCTGGTTGGAATTATGGTTACCCAACAATGCTTCATATCTTTGTTGCACGATTTGCTTACCGCAAGTGTACGAGTCAAGTTTTAATATAGTGATTTTGTAAAGTACGAGTGTCGTCCTCTTGATTGGGTTTCTAGCCAATTAATTATCGTGATTACTATTGTTTGATTTTATTTAGAGAGAAAAGCGTAATGAAAGATTGATTGAAATTAACAAACGCTAACAAGGTGGAAATTCAAATGGGAAAACACTTAGGGAATTGACTTCACCAATTGGAATTATAGATTGATTACTTGAATGAGGTTTACCATGCAAAATTCTATAAGTCAAGAATATTAAATCCACAATTATCTCTCCTGAGCATAATTGATTCTCATGCATAATTAAGATTCAAATATTCATATTTAGATTCATGATATGCAAGACCTTAAGTATAATTCTTTTATGACTTCTAAAGCGATCCTAAATCTCCCGATCTTATAACTACTTTAGTTATGCAATTAAGATCTAAGCTAAACCCCATTTCGCGAGCAAGATTCAACACAATAACATTCAATCTATGGCCAGTAGATTAAAAGCACTAAGTACATAATTGCATGAATCATTCAAGAACTAATCCATAAAATCAAAAGGTTACATCAATCCCTAAGGTACAAGCCTAGCTACTCATAATCTCAACGTTACAATCTAAGCTTGCAATAGAATCCATAAAAACAACAAAAGATAAGAGAAAGAAAGGAATAAAACTTGAGTCCCGTAGATGTCGCATGTCTCTGTCACGATCTCCACGAACTCTCGCCTTCAATCCCGCTCTCTGCTCTTCTTCTAGCTCCCACAAGAGGTCCTTAGTCGAAATTAGGGCTACATGATCACCAATTGAACTCCCTTTGGCCAGATGAAATCGCTAAGTATTTATAGGAAATTATGTGCACAGCGTCTCGACGTTGTGCCTTTGCTGCTCAAACGAATATGGAAAATTGCGATAGCGTCAAGATGCTCTTGACATAGCATCTCGACGTTGTGCCCTCGGGTAAGATGGTTGGGAAATCTGTTGCAACAGTGTCGAGACGTTAAGGGCCAACATCTCGACGCTGAGCTCTCGGGTCCAATGGTTGTTGCGGCTCTAGCTTTGATTCTTCTTTAATTCTTTTGCCACTTTTTGCGTCCTGAACACTCGATCAACTTTCAATTGCTTCAATTTATATCAATAACATAATTCCTATAAAATACACATAAAAGTATATGAAAATGGCCAAATAAATCTCCAAGACTAACTATAAAAAATCGGAAAAAATAGCTCATTATGTGAGCTATCAAACACCCTCAAACTTAAGCTTTTGCTAGTTCTCGAGCAAACTAAAAATCAGAAGTAGATTCTAAATGGATGCAATGACGTAACTCAAACTTCAAGGCTCAAATGTTAATTAACAAGCAATCAAGAGACATGCACAAAAGGCCCAATTAGGAAGACAAATCAAAATTTTCCCAAGATTATCTTACAAACGAGAGATCTAACTTAGATTAGATTGGATTCTACTCACTCAAGATTGGATTATTAAACTCGCAACTGATCTTCCCTCCACACTAGCACTAAGGATTTACTAATAAGTGAATGGAACAAATCAGATTGTTTTCTCCATACTTAGGTGCTTTAAATTAAAAGTGAATCCTGCATTTATAAGTGGTACTAGCTTTCACACACCTATTGCAGGGACCCATAACCAGAGTTTAACCCTTGGTTGGCCTAACTGATCACAACAGGGGTGACTCTTTTTGTCTAAAACATTATTATACATTGCAAAGTGTGCACAAGACATGTCATTATTTTTTTTCTTTCAATTGTAAACAAGAATGATATTTCTTTATGAGTATAACAACATATATTCTTTTCTTTCTTCCTAAGCAAGATCAAACATGCTAATTTGCAAAAACAAATTAACTCTTTAGCTCCTCCCTACACATACCGAGGTGACAACAAGAATATGAACCTAATATAATTCGCTCCTAAGAATTTGATTCCAACTCTAAAACAAGAAAGATACTCTACTAATGCAAGACATCTCCTAGAAAAATTTAAAAAAGTCTCCCTTTTGGGGCACTCATGCTTACAACTCATCAAAAGCTCATCAAAAATTGACAAAAGAACCTATTCTAGGAAATCATAATCATGCAAAACATCAAAAAATAACCACGTGCCAAGATTTATGCCAAGATTACTATAAATAGCTCGACGCTCAAATGCTCAGGGCTCAACAAAAGCGAAACATTCCACCCCTAAACTTAAACACATGCATTGTTCTCAATGTATAAAAGAACTAAAGCATAGACATGCATGAGGACAACAAAGAAAAATAGAGGGTGTGAAAGATATTGCCCTGGATGGATGACCTCCTCATGATCACTAGCAAGCAAAGAGCCACGAGATGGATAAACCTACAAAACAAAACAATACTAAAATTAAAAAAAAAAACAAAAAAAAAAAAACAAAGAAAACTTGGGTTGCCACCCAAAAGCGTTTCTTTTAACATCGTTAGCTCGACATGTTGTTTGTGTATGCGTCAGGGAGGTCGAATGTCAAGGGATCAACCAACTGTGCTTTTGCTTGCACCCTTTCTATAGCCCACCACCAATGCACTTGAAAGATCTTTAGAGTCCTCGAACACTTTGAACACTTCCTTCTCGTGTTGGACTCTAATGGTGAGCTTCATGCGCTCAATATCAATTATACATCGTCCGGTAGCAAGAAATGGTCTCCTAGAATAACAGTACTGAAGGGTTTTCTTTAACATCCATTACAAAGAAGTCAACAGGTAGAAGGAATTTACCTACTTCAATTAAAAACATTTTCAACAACTCCATATGGGCAAACCACAGATTGGTCAGCTAATTGGAGTTTCACAGCAATAGGTTTTATCTCTCCTATATTTAGCTTCCTACATAAAGATAAAGGAAGTGAAGGAGTATGAAATACTCCAGTGGAAGCATTTTTTATCTTCAACTTCTTAATTTACCAAATTACATGAAAGAAACTAGGGCAAACATGCTAAATAAAATAGGGAGAGAGAGTGCACCTTTGAAGAACGAAGAACGAAGAACGACAATCCTCGAGCTTGAATGATTCACGAATACGGTAAGGACCACCAAAAAAGTCTTCCCTACTATTCTCTGACCTTAAGAACGGTTTATGGGAACCGAATCATGAGATAAAATGAGGGAGAAGTTTAAGAGTGAGAGAGCAAGAGTTGATCGGTTTTTCTTTTGAGAGAGTTTTTCCAAAAAAAACATTCATGTAAAAATTTTCTTCAACATCAGGAAGAAAAATCATGCAAGTCATCTTATATATAAGAAGACAATGATCATGGGATTGGATTTGTCATGGGTTAAGGTGTCTTAACCAAAATTTGCGTGCTTCATTTATAAAACAAAGGTGTCATAACCAAAATTTGCCTGAATCATTTATAAAATTAATAACATAATTAATTTTAAACAAATAAAATTAATTTTAAATACAAAATCTATTTAATAATTAATTAAACAATTTTAATTAATTATATTTATTTAATTTAATATCATATATTAAAGAGAAATTGTAATGGGTAGCAAAACATATTAGGACATTTGCAAATTTAACTATGCTTTTTGAGATTTGCAAATATAGCAAAAAATTTTAAATCTGATTTTCACTTTTTTTATTATTCCAGTTTTACCCTTGTTGGTATATCAATTGTATATTAGTAGTATATCAGACGATATACTTTATATTTATTGATATACGAGATATAAAGTGTATCAGTGAACTGATATACCAAATTTGATATACTAGAATGAATACAATTATATATCTAATATATACTTGATTTGATAAATGTAACCTATGATATACCTGAGTATTGATATAAGAATGATATATCTGATATATGAAATGTTACTTTTCTTTACTTATATTTGTTTTGTTTCATTTTCTTTTTATTGAACTGTGTTGTGTTATTTACGTATTTTAAACGAAATGTTTGTTTTTTATAACATAAAATGTTTGTCTTATATACTTGTTAGGAACGTTGATATACCATTGATATACCTCTTTGGTTATACTACTCAAATTATTAATAACATTGATATACTTGATTATGTGTGACAAAATATATCAATGATAGACTTTATTTTTTAAAAAAAAAATCATTAATATATATTTTTAATTATCAGTGACATACTTTATTTTAAGTATATATTCTATATTGAATATGAACCGCTGATATACTGTTGATATATAATTCATATTAGGAATACCATTTCACTGATATATCAGAGTATATTAGTAGTATATGTACTTCAATTTAGGTATATCTGATATAATGAATATAAAAATATACCATAGTAAAGTATATCGGTTGTATATCAGATATATTTCATTTTAACTATATCAGTAGTATATCAACAATATATCTGATGTATTTTATTTTAGATATATCAGTAGTATATCAACAGTATATTTGATATACCACTGATATACTTCATAACAGTAAAACACGGGAAAATTTTGGAAAGGGTATTTTTGACTTTTTCTATTCACGTTTTGGGCTGGGCTGAATTTTTTTGCTATAATTGCAAACCTCAAAAAGTGAAGGTACGCTTGCAAATACAAATTCCCCTTTTGCTATTGTTGCAACCACCCCTATATTAAATCAAATGTTGTACCAATCCCACATCTCTCCCAAAACCAATAGTTTGAATATGAATCCTTATTCATATTAAATTTTAAACTAAAGTTCTAATATGTATCATATACACATTAGCAAAATTTAAATCACATTTAAATATTTTCCAATTCTCTTTATAATATCGTTTAATTCACAATTAAAATCTATAACATGTCAATTATATCACATATAACTAACATTAACTAAAGTTCTAATATGTATCATATACACATTAGCAATATTTAAATCACATTTAAATATTTTTCAACTCTCTTTATAATATAGTTCAATTCACAATTAAACTATATAACATGTCAATTATATCACATATAACTAACATTTACTCCCTAAATCGAATTTGAACAATTCAAATTCTTCCATCACACTATTCTAAGGTCTAGTCCGATATGAGCTAGCAGGAAGACTTAATGGACCTACAGATCATGAACTCCAACGTTCCGAGATTAACTGGCTAAACTCTTTAGCCAAATTAATAAACATTCGTTAACTGCCAGGTGACTCCACTATAGACCCGCAGCCGCACTCTCCTCACTGTAGATATATTTTTGTCCACTCAATATAACCATGATTAGTAAGTCAATCCTTCACAGGTTGTTCGTAATTACAGTTGGGTCAAAACTACCATTTTACCCCTGTAATTACCTCTTGTTCCTTAAGTTCCACCGATCTTCTAATGAACAATTGGTTTGTGGTCCAACCATCAAATCGAGTCCCTTTCGGGCCATTGAGAGGGTGGGGCCCCTTGTTCAAGACCTAGAGTCAGCACTTAAGGAAACAACCTATCTACTATCCTTAAAAGCGGGTAGGAGTGAATTTCATCTTGCAGGACTATGTCTCCAGCTATCTACTTGGTCGTATCCCCAAAATGGTAGGCTTATTGAGTTGGTGAACTCGGGTCACTCTCACCCATGCAAATCAAAGGATAATCCCGAATAAACAGGAGTTCATAGTTAGCTCAGGATTAAGATCGAGTTACTTAGGTCATCACATGAAATAGTCAGTTTTAACAGTAAACGATGTTATAAAGTAAAAGTGACTATTTCTCGGTCCTGGTCTTATGCAAACTTATTGCATAGGACACCCCCACTCGCATGTCTCCACATGAAAGATTTAAGATCACGTCGTTTGTATCATATACAAAGTGGGCCGCGTCGATAGTGTCCCCAGGATAAGGTACCCAACCTTATCCCTATACTATAGACCATTAATTTAGCTATTACTTAAACTTGATCCAATTTTATGTCTCCACATATAGTTCAAGTCTACATGCTATAGCTAGGGGTTCTCTGTTTATTGAATTTGGGTTATATAATGTGCAATTCACTTATTATTCAAAAACAACTATATTGAATAAACCTCAATAACAACTTTATTGAACAAGTATACAATTTGTACATTCATTATCTACGAGTTTTAGGGCATAAAACCCAACAAGAAGAATATTTATACTAGCACCTAAATCACATAATGCTCGAAAAGAATGATTACCAAAACTACAAGGAACATAAAAACTCCATGGATAAGTTAGCTTAGTTGGTATCTTCTGCTAGAGTCTAGCACTGCACGTCTCAATGAGGTATACCGTTTCCATTCTTTTCTCTTTCTTTTTCTTTGAAAGCCACTACTTCATGAACTTGATGTAGTTGGGCATCTACTCCAACGCCTCTACAAAAGGAAGGTTAATATTTAAACTCATGAAAGTATATTGAAATTTCTCAAACTGAGCCTCACAGTTCTTCTTTTTCTTTTTCTTTGGATTAGGAACAAGATAGTAGTAGAAAGATAAAAAAGAGTAATGTTGAGCTTTTTAGCTTCAATTGGGGGTGACTTTTCTTCTACTTCTCTAACAGGACATTTTGGCTCATTCGTCTCATGTTCCTTAGCTACTTGAATCTTCTCCACCTGATGTACCGTGATGGCTTTGCAATACTCCATCTGGGATCTCTCCTGCTCTGCTGGGACTTTACCTTTTTGCATCGTATTTACAGCAGTCACCAACTGTCCCAGCTAAGTCTCTATGTTCTTTATAGTCGTACCATGGCCATTCACTGTGTTGTTCAAGGCGAGGACCGCACTCTCTAACTTGTTGGTTCTATTACTGGACTCTGTAATGAACACTCCAACTAATTCCTCAAGAGATTGACTATTCTCTTGTTTTTTAGGGATAAATCCAGGAGGAGGGGTTAGAACATTTTTATTATTTGCATAAGAAAAGTTTTCATGATTTCTAAGCCTAGGGTGATAGTATGTGGGTGAAGCATTTTAGTGTCCCCTATACCCTGAATTTCTATCAACATACTGAACCTACTCTATGGTGGTCTCCTCCTGAGACTGAGATGCAACAACAACTGACTGAATGGGTCGTGGGCTCCCTATACCTGAAAATTTCATAAATGCGTTAGCTAACGAAGACATTTGGACTTTCAGGGATGTTACATTATCGATCTCATATACCCCAACAACTACTTTAGGTGTGGAGTGCTCTGATGGCCATTTGGTAACTGTTGGTGGCCATATCCTCCAATAAAGTACGTGCGCTCTCTACGGTCTTTGACAACAAAGTCCCACCTGCAGCTACATCAACAATAGTTTTAGTGTTGGGATTTAAAACATTATAAAACTGTTGAATCTGCAGCCAATCTGGGTAACCATGTTGAGGACACTTCGGGCCCATTTGGTAAGGTTCTCGTTTCTTCATTTTTTATAAAGAAAAACAGAATTTCATGACCCTAACACCTATACATTCAATAATAATAAACCTACATTCTTATTTATGTTTGGAAAAAATTGGAAACAAGAACAAAAAAGGAGAAACTAGTTTTAGTTGTTCCCAAAAGTTCTATACAAATTTTGGGAGTGTTTCTAAAAAATGAGAAACAAGAAACAAACATAGTTATTAAATGCTTAGATTTCTTAATAAAATCAGAAACAAGAAACAAGAAACGAGAACGTTACCAAACGGACCCTTCCTGAGTGATTCCTTGAATTGTTCCCATGCCTCAAATAGTTGCTCATCAAACAGCTACTGGAATGTCCCCAATTTTGGTCCTCAGCTTGACTGTCTTTATAGGAGGGAATAACTTCTTCAAAAAAGCCCTAGACCAAAGCATCCCACGTGGTATTGTTTATAGGGGGAATAGATTGGAACCAATCCCTCGCATTATCCTACAAAGAAAAGGGAAATAAACTTAAGCATATGACATCTTCAGTCACTCCATTTAATTTCATAGTCCCATAAATATTAAAAAAAGATTTTAAATGAGACTTTGGATCCTTTGTGGGCTGTCCTCTGAAAGTGCTATCACAAGCCATTTGGATAAGACCGGTTTTCAGCTCAAAGTTGTTAGCGTTTATCAGTGCATAGACTATCCCAGACTACTGCTTGAGAAAGACCGGCTGAAAATAGTCTCTAATAGGCTTAGGCTCCTCAAGTGGATTTGGGTTGGCCATTAGAATAAAACTTTCCTTTTTCTCCCTTTGAAGTCTACTGCAAGTTCTTTCTATCTTAGAATCAAAAGAAACTAATGCCAAATTCCTATCCTTTCACATACAACGATCTATCCTAAAAATAAAATAAAGAAATAAACCAAAAATAAACTAAAACCAAATAAACAATAAAAACAGAAAATAAAGACAAAATCAAAACAACAAAATACACTCTAAAGTAAGACCAAACAATTTCTTCACGATATTATATGACTAAATAATTGTCAATTCCCGGCAATGGCGCCAAAAACTTGTTGCACGATTTGCTTACCGCAAGTGTACGAGTCAAGTTTTAATATAGTGATTTCGTAAAGTATGAGTATCGTCCTCTTGATTGAGTTTCTAGCCAATTAATTACCGTGATTACTATCGTTCGATTTTATTTAGAGAGAAAAGCGTAATGAAAGATTGATTGAAATTAACAAAGGGTAACAAGATGGAAATTCAAACAGGAAAAACACTTAGGAAATTGACTTCACCAATTGGAATTATAGATTAATTACTTGAATGAGGTTATCGTGCAAAATTCTATAAGTCAAGAATATTAAATCCACAATTATCTCTCCCGAGCATAATCAATTTTCATGCATAATTAAGATTCAAATATTCCTATTTAGTTTCATGATATGCAAGACCTTAAGTCTAATTCTTTTACGACTTCTAAAGCGATCCTAAATCTCCCAATCTTAGAACTACTTTAGTCATGCAATTAAGATCTAAGCTAAACCCCCTCTCTCGAGCAAGATTGACGGAAGGACTTGTCAAGGGTCCTAGTCAAATGAAATTTATAATCCACGACACCAAACTACTTTTGTAGTAATGGTGGTCGGGGTCGAACACAGGGAAGGGAGTCCTAATAGAATATAGGTTCTCGTGCAAACACACACAAAAAAAGGGGATTTCAGAGATGAAAGACTTTGGAAATAAAAGCAAGAAAAATAAGAAAAAGTGCACGATAGGTAAAACAGGCAATAGAGAGAAATAGAGATAAAAGAAAATCAATAAAAGAGAGATTGTTGAATTTGGTGAATCATACTGAACCGATTATAGTTTGGCTTCCTAGTTTGATCTAAAATTAATTCTATGAATTCATATTTTAGTCCGGCATTGCTTCTTGGCTAATCAGATAACCCTCACAATTAACCTATGCATAGCTAATCAATTAACCCGTAACCCCGACAATTAATTGATTAACCAATTTTTAATTATGCCTGCTACCCCTCATACATAACCCGAATCAACGCTCAAGTTATTTCTAATTAATTTAAAACAATCAATCCAATAACCCTCAAAATTGATCACTTAAATTAATTGCATTATGAATAAGGGTCTGGAATTACTACAATCTATTCAAACATACATTCAAAATAATTTGCAGTAATTTTCTCATGCTCTTAGGCCTATGAAGAATCTACGCTAAGAATTCAACATAACTTAACGTTTGTCCTGCCTCAACCTAGTGGCTATCTAAAATAACAAGTAGAATGCATCCAACTCACTCCCTAAAAGGCGTCAATTCAAAGAAAATAAATCGATTGCATTGGTTTAATCAAGATACACAATAAATTGAAACAAAAACTCATAGAATTCAGTAAACAACCATCAAACTCAGCCAAATCTACAAAAAGTCCAGCAGTTCATCACCAAATCCAATAATACAACGAATTAGCCATGCATAATGTACGAAAAAATGAAATAAACTGGAAAGAAATCATCCTAAATGAGCTAAGAACCTAAGAGAACAGAAAGGAACAGAGAAAATACAGAGAGAACAGAATAAAAACCGAAATTCTAACCTAATGGCGGACTAAACCGAGCCCTAATATTTATAATAATCGTTGTAGCATCGAGACGCTAGGAAAACAGCATCTCGACGCTACGATACTGCCTTCTGTGTAAAATTTACGTCAGCGTCGAGACGCTGACCCCTTTTCCAGCATGCTGTCCTTTTTCTCAGCTTAGCTCGGTCCATCTCGGTTTGGAACTCAAACCTTTGACTTCTTGACACTATTCTTCAGGTCCGCTTCAATTCACTCGGGTTTTTTCACCTCCTCGTTGTCCATGAACTTCGAGATGGCTAAAAAACGCTCTAATTGGCCTGAATTAGCACCAATACGTGTGGTTTGCTCCCAAGGTCACCTGTGCTCAAATTACCTGAAAATAAGACAATTAAAACATAAAATTTTTCTAACAAGCTTAGATTAACGGTAATAAGATAACACGAATTAGGTGCTATCAAAGATTCAACACAATAAAATTCAATCTATGGCCAGCGGATTAAAAGCACTAAGTACATCATTGCATGAATAGATTAAAAATAAATCATTCAAGAACTAATTCATAAAATCAAAAGGTTCCATGCCAAAGCGAGCTTAGCTCAGCGGTAATTGGCATGTGCCCTCAACCATGAGGTCAGAGGTTCGAATCCCCCCACCCCCAAATGTTGATGTACTCAAAAAAAAAAAAAAAAATCAAAAGGTTCCATCAATCCCTAAGTTACAAGCCTAGCTACTCATAATCTCAACTTTACAATCTAAGCTTGCAATAGAATCCATAAAAAACAACAAAAGATAAGAGAAAGAAAGGAATAAAACTCGAGTCCCGTAGATGCCGCATGTCCTCGTCACGATCTCCACGAGCTCCCACCTTCAATCCTGCTCCCCTCTCTTCCTCTAGCTCCCACAAGAGGTCCTTAGTCGAAATTAAGGCGAAAAGATCACCAATTGAACTCCTTTTGGCCAGATGAAATCGCTAAGTATTTATAGGAAATTCTGTGCAAAGTCGAGACACTAGGGACAACGTCTCGACGTTGTGCCTTTGCTGCTCAAACAGATATGAAAAATTGTGAGAACGTCGAGACGCTCTTGGCACAACGTCTCGATGTTGTGCCCTTGGGTAAGATGGTTGGGAAATCTGCTGCAGCAGTGTCGACAATTAAGGGCTAGCGTCTCGACACTGAACTCTCGGGTCCTATGGTTGTTGCGACTCTAGTTTTGATTCTTCTTCAATTCCTTTGCCTCTTTTTGCGTCTCGAACACTCGATCGACCTCCAATTGCTTCAATTTATATGATTCCTACAAAATACACATAAAAGTATATGAAAATGACCAAATAAATCTCAAAGACTAACTATAAAAGATCGGGAAAAATAGCTCATTATGTGAGTTATCAATCCTCATTGTTCTTTGTCTAAGATTAGACTAATGCTTTAGCTTAGAGGCATGATATCCTTTTTGTTTTATTTCTTTTGGCTAAGAAGCCCATAGGTTGTGTGCTAGTCATATGTAGCTTGAACTGTGATGACCACAATGCTTAGCTATTATCAATCTCCAAGATGTCTTTGGTTGAATCTTCACACCTAATCTACCATCTAAACTTCCTATGTTCACTCCCAAAAATTGAAACAAGAAATCATGAATTGTAACCTCCTAATCTGTTGTAGTTAGCCTCATGGTGTGCCTGATGGCGAGTCCACTGTCTCTGTGGCTTTCCCTTTTGCGAGTTGCTCCTCAAGCCTTCGAGTGCCGATCTTTGCTTGGCCCAATGGAGAGGCTCTACCCTTGCTTTTCATTGGTTCCTCCCAACCAATAAGCTCTTTTTTCTCATATTGCGCACATATCTTCAAGAGAGCTGCCAAGTACATAGACGAGGTGGTCTCAAGAATGGAAGCCTATTCCCTCATGCTTTGGAACTCCTGGCAGCCATTCCAAAGTTTGATCTTCTCTAGTCCTGGAAGTAAAGTTCACTACAATTATTAATCAGCGTTGTGCTAGATTTTTCTCAATCTTTTTTATCTGTAGGAACAAGTCAAAAAGATTGAGAAATAGAACCATCTGATTTGATTCGTTCTCAATAGCCATGTGACGATCATCTTAGGGTGATCCTTTTGTCAACGGATGCTCCTATTACAAACATAGTCTCTGAAGGATGAGACCCTACTATATAGCATCTACATCGAGAATTCCAGTATTGTAATGTACATAAAATAACTTTGCTTCATTTTTCTCTAGTTGGTTTGATTATTTAGTTCAATCCATATATAACAAGACTACCAACAATTGTCGTGTGGAAGGTCAAACCATCAATATTTGGAATGGTAATTGATGTCTTATCAATGAGCTAGGCTCGAATTGGCATTCAAAAAGTACAATACAATTGAAAGAATTTTGTTCCCTTTTTACCTTATTTTTTTAGCTAACTTTTTGTCAATTTTATAAAAAATTGAAATTGATCATTCCAAAATTTTTGTTTATTTTTCGAAGTCTCAAAATTGAGATACTTATTGTTAGATATGGCCATAGTCGTGGACTCATGGGAACTAAAACGAAAATAGCATGTCATGTTTATAATGGTTCACTTTTTAATTTATAATGACAATAAAATACCAAAAACGATCCATGGGAAACAATAGGATAATTATTTATCTAGAAGTCACCTGTGATTTTTTTTTGATAAAAGATAATTTGATTCAAATCAAATCATACAGCTACAAGTCAAATTACAATCACAATAGGTTCTAGACCCCATCGAATTTAACTTGCAAGAAAGTTTGAAATCCACAAAATCGATTGCTCTGATAATAGAGCTTCTTTCGCCAATCTATCCACTGACGTATTTCCATCACAATTGATGTGGATAAGAGTTATAGAAGAAAAAGACGTACACAATTCACGAATTTGCACTATCTAATGATGGACTTCAAAATAGTTCTGAATCCCATTTATCATAAGCACAGTGATCAACAAATCAAGATGAAGTGTTCACTTCTTTGATGTTGAGTCTTTGCAGTAGTCCAAGCCCTTGAAGATTGCCAATGATAGTATTATTAGATCCTTTGATCAATATGCCCAAACTGCCCAAAACTTGTAGCTGCTTCTTGAGCATCAATAGCAGCATATGCTTTAAGATCCGCTCACACCTCATTTGTGTATTGAGAACAAATTTCTAATGAATAATAGCATTGCAATAGTTCCAAACTACCCAAAAAGCAACACACCCTTTCAAACTCCATTGCGATAGAAAATCACCTATAGGTACACTATTCAATCCAAAAAATTATTATCATTCTCAATCACATAATCAAACATGAGAAAAATCTGGGCACAAATTTCCAACACGCCTGCTTCCACAAAGTGCATGATCCACTGTTTCCTTCCTGAAAAAACACAACTGACAAAAAAGACAAAAATTCATACCCTTTTCCCAAAGACAAAAATTAGAAGGTAAACACCAGTGAAAAACTCACCACATGAAAATTGTTACTCTTTAGGGATCTTCAGACTCCATAAGAATTTCCACTAGTTTCTTTGATATATATATATATATACCCTTGAAAAGTAAATTAAAACTTGACAATGTACTTATCTGATTCAAGTAGAATTGCAATGCGTCTACAGGAATATTCACACCGATCAATCTCACATTCAGATCACCTGCATATGCTGGCACTGTCAATCCCAATCCTTTTCAAGCTCGTTATCCATCCCTCTGTAACTTTTGAGAAAATCAATCCGTATCCCTTAAATCTCAGGCAGCAAGACAATACCTCGGATCATAACCAGCTCCATCCAGTACTTCTCACTTTCCACATGAGCCATCACATTCTCAAGGTGCTCAATAACAGTGTACTTAATGGAACAGGCTAGTGTCTGATTCATCTAAACCTTCAAAACCATGGGTAAAATGATGGAAAGACAAGCACTCAACCATAGAATACTAATCTATCTAAAGTTTTGTTGTTACTAAAGCATTGCATAAATTAACATCTAAAAATCGCTCTGTACATTCACCAATTTAATCAAACTACTAATTTTACATCTGTAGGCCAAAAGAAAAAGAAAGAACTAGAAACAATCTCTCTCTTGTGCTTAACATGTGTGAAAGAAGATGTTTGAGGCAATTCACATGTGATACCTAAGAATTTTGTGAGGTTTTAAAATAACTATCAAAATACTTTAACAATCAGTAACCTAGGGTAGATATGAACAGACCTTCAATGAGAAAAGAACCAATTACAAGGGAAAAAAACACATAAAGTTCCAATAATTATAAATCAAAAGTTGCAAAAAAGGGGGTAAAAGGGCAAATATGATCAAAGCCAATCACCAAAAGTTCATAAATTTAAAGTCAAAAGACATTTTCAACACACATTTTTCTAAGAGTTGCACGAGGGCAAGTTCCTGTTATTCTCATATTCTTATGATCTCTGAAAAGTGCCAATGAAAATTTGCAAATACAAACAAAATAAAATTTGGGTACATATCTTGATGCCATCCAGGCTAAAGGCTGCACATATTAGAAACACTCTTGAGTTCAACAAAGAGTCGTGGTTAGAAACCCCTTCGGACAATCTACATTGAATACTACCTATCTCACGTTATACAGTCAGAGTAGTTTTTAATTTTAAGCTGGAGGAAGAGGAACACCAAGTACGTTGAAAGATTTCAGGATATTTACAAAAAAGATCATGGAATACAGAGAAACCGATAAATTGGAAATGGCAAAACTACTTCTAAAACTGATACATTCCCATATTTCAAGAAAATAGTATCCAAGCTTCTCCAAGCTCATGCTGCAACAGGTCTTGATCGTAAGCTTCAAGAAATAGATATTGGAAACTGGACTTCCTCATAAAAAACAAGGAAGAAGAAAGATCATACTGCTACAATCTGAAAACTGTGAAAAGGGAACAATGCAGGTCAAGGAAAAAACTTATTTACTTTGTGCCATCTTTTTCCGTATCTCATGAGCCGTGTTAAAGATTCCAAGCGTAGGTTGGTTGCAAACGAAGCATTTCTTATTCTTTGCATGGTGCTGCAAATTGATATAAAAAAAAAGATTTTAGATTCATTCCCGAGACAAGATATGGAACATGAAATACCAGGAAAAAAGAAAAGAACGAAATGTGTCATGAAGTAGGATGTAATGATTATCTAAAGGTGTGCTCTAGAGAAACAAATTAAGAATATATACAGAGCTTCTGCAGTCATAACTCTAGACATGCAAAGACATTAAATCAACATCAGTGAAACAATTGCCACACTTGCAGGAAAATTATCCTAATGCTTCAGCCACCTCACAACGTTCTCTATTTACGTTCCTCAACTAAATTCAAATTGCATTGTGAGGAAACCTTTAAATTGCAATATATAATAGGAAAATTCTATACAGAAAAGATAATAATCGGTAGACTTGAATTCTGAAGCAAATTCAACCTCCCAGAGAAGAAAGGACTTCATGATCACCAGATATACAATGCTAAGGAAATTAAAACATAATTAAGACCAATAAAGAGCGATTACCTTTAGCGCACAGTGTTCACAGAAGTAATGTTTGCACTTGGTCACAACAGGGTCCACAAATGGCTCACGGCAAATAAAACAAGCGAAGGGAAGGGCATCTTCATCATCTTCATCACTCTGTTCTGCAGCATCCTCATCCCCATCATCAGAACCCATAGCTAATTTTCTCTTCCTTGCTTTCTCTACTTCCTCCCATTCCTTTTCCAACTGCCACCCAGATTTGTAATCCCCTCGGTCATGCATAAACTTGCATGCATCTCCATAACCACAGTAACCAGTCTCCTTGTAATCCTTGCAAATATCAGGCTGATAATCAAATCTTGCTGAAGCTCTTATATGAGCAGAAGCTCTAAGCGGCCCATGTGCTCCACCAGCTTTTTCACTTGAAATTGTGTGTTCCCTTCTAAAGCCAGCCTTGTAATCCACATAAGCATTGACCCCTTTATACAACTTCTCACCCCCAGAACTCTTGCCTTTTCCCTTCAAAGCCTCCTCAGCTTGCTTCAAAACTCTCTCACGGATAGCTCGTGCATCTCTTGAGAACTCAGTCTCTGTTTCCAGAGTTGCAGTTGCTCTGCTGTCATGGTGAACTTGAATTTCTTTTGAAGACTCAAATTGGAAAATTGGTTTTTCAGGCTCCGCATTTGACTCATTAGACAAGGAACTTTTTGAGGGTCCAGAAGAGAAATAAATCTTGCTCTTAGTCTTGGGAGTTTTTTTCTGATTAGCCAGGAACGAAGTCTCAGTTTTAGAGTCCTCCTCTTCATCTTCATCAACCGTCCGTTTTCTGATGTTTTTATTCTTCGTGGGTTTTCTGAAGAAGCTACAGACTGAAGATCAAAGGGTTAAAAACGTATAGAGAACGACTACTATCAGAAAAATTGTAAATATAAAAAAAGAAGTCATGATGAAAACGGGGAAATTTATATATACACATAAAACAAAATTGGATGGAACAATAATCGCTAATACCTTGTTCAGGCTGCTGATTTTCACCTGTATCTGTCATTGTATACGAGTAAGACCAGCCGGATTCAGAATAGATGCTACAATGGAAAACAAGAAAGAACAAGTTGAATTAACTTATCTCTCAAGCTCTCCAATGATCACAATGGGCAACGAGGGCTTTGTACCATTGGCTGGGTTGTGACTAGGAATAGTGGCGTCAGATCTAGGCTCACCGTCGCAAATCGAGAGGTCGCGCCGCCGTGAGTCTCCCCGTTCACTGATGGTCGTTCAAGGGTCTATCAACGCCACCGCCGCCGTATCTGCTCGGCTGCTCGGTGCCCGTTGCGAGTCCGAGTTCGCTGCCAAAGGAAAGAACGTCGTCGCTGGGATCTGTTTCGTCGCTTCGGAAGAGAGGTGGTCGAAGGGCCTAGCGTCGCCGGCGGAGTGAGAGATAAAGGAAAGGCGCCGACTTAAACATAAAAAAAGATTTTTTTTTTTTGAGAAGAAACAGATTAAACAACCAAAAAAACAATTACAAAGAAATAAAGGAAAGGGTTGGAACGTCCCTATGAGGCATATCTTGAGCTATAATGCTGAGAGCCCAAGGAGGACAATCTTCTAACCAAACTTCAGAGTGTTTCATTGTGCGAGCGTGGGTAGCTAACTGGTGTGCAGCTTTGTTTCTGTCCCTTGGAGTCAAGAGAAACCCCCTAATGTGCTTTTCAATGGCTAGTCTCTTGAGCAGGTGAATTAGGGGAGCAATCTCATTGTGATGATGGTCACGGTCGTGAAGTAGATTCCACACAATTTTTGAATCCATTTCTGCCCAAACTGGAGATAATCCTGAATCCATTGCTAAACGAACACCCTCTACAAGTGCATGAGCTTCTGCCCAATCCACTGAATAGCTTGTTCTTCTGTAATGTTCTGCAATCGCCATCGATTCACCCTTTGCGTTTCTGATGATCATGCCCGATCCCATTTCTCCATTTGTTAAAGCTGCATCCACGTTCAACTTGAGGTGGTTGTGGGGTGGCGGAGTCCACAAATCTTGGTGGTGATCACCGGCCTCTCTCGGTCGCTCTCGTTCTCCATGTTGCTTAGCTTGAGTCTCCACAAATTCTGAAATGTAAGCTGATGCCCAATCAATAGGGTCATATTTCTGATGGAAGAAGATTCGGTTGCCCTGGGAAACAACTTTATTTCTATAGTTCCATATGGACCATATGATTGCCACGAAAGTTGCCAGTTCATCAGAATTAGAATCTTCCTGATACCTACAGAAAAGATCAAGAGTATCATCAAAATAGGTGTTTAGGAGAGATTGCACTGGGCTCCACCGTGCCCAGTGCTTTTTTACCTTCTTACAGGCCCATAATGCATGGAGAACTGTTTCGTTTTCTTTTCCACACATTGGGCAACGAGGATCGTTTTGGACTCGACACTTTGCAAGATTCATCATAGTCGGCAGAATATTCAAGCTAGCACGCTAAGAGAAAACCTTAAGTTTGTTAGGAATATTTAGCATCCATAAAGTTTTCCACCAGGGAGAGTTATAAGAATCCACAGATGAAGACGCCTCATGAAGGTTGTCTATTGCAAGTTTGTATCCGCTCCTGACTGTATACTTTCCTGTTTTGTCATAATGCCAAAAGAAAGCATCTGGAAGGTTATCACCTGCAATTGGAATATCTTGGATTTTGTCCACATCATCCTGCACAAAAAAATCTGTTAGCAACTGAATATTCCAAGATTGGCTACCTGTGAAAAGGCTTTTAACTTTACGATCAGTTAATGGCCTTTGAGGGGAGAGCAACTTGAAAGTTTTCGGTCTCGGGATCCACTGATCATCATAAATGTCAATAGATTCGCCGTCTCCAACTCTCCAACGTCCTCCCTTTATGGCTAGCTCTCGTCCCCAAATAATCCCCCTCCAAACATAGGATGGTCTGCCCCCCAACTTTGCCTTTAGAAACTCTTCTTGAGGAAAATATCTGGCTTTTAGAATTTGGGCCATAAGAGATTGAGGTCTATATAGCAGTCTCCATGTATGTTTTGCCAATAACGCCTGGTTAAACAGCCTAATGTCTCTGAAACCCATCCCTCCTCTATCCTTTGGTTTTGTCATTTCTTCCCATTTTAGCCAGTGAATTTTCCTCCCTTGCTCTGAACTGCCCCACCAGAAGTTAGCCATCAACCTGTTCAAATCATGGCAACACCCTTGTGGAAGTTTGAAACATGTGAGAGTGTAGGTGGGAATTGCCTGAGCTTCCGCCTTTATCAGAACCTCTTTTCCAGCTGTAGAAAGTAACTTTCCTTTCCAGCCTTGCAACACCTTTTGAACCTTAGTAGTAATATAGCTCAGCGGGGCTTTCTTGTTTCTAGAAAGAGAAGATGGGCATCCAAGATATTTTCCATGGTCTTGGACTATCTTGACTCCCAATATGTTGGCTAAACAGACTTTTGTGTTGCTATCCACTCCCTTCCCAAAGGCTATCTCCGATTTATCAAAATTGACGATCTGCCCTGTTGCTGCCTCATATACTTTCAAGATCCGTTGCATCTCATTAAATTCATCCTTTCGCGCTTTTAAAAATAAAAGACTATCATCTGCAAAAAAGAGGTGAGAGATAGATGGTGCCGTTCTGGCAATTTAAAGCCCTGAAATGTTATGAGATATCTCAGCCTTTTTTAAAAGACTGGTCAGACCCTCAGCACACATGAGAAACAAATAAGGAGATAAAGGGTCACACTGTCTAAGCCCTCGGGTGGGTTTAAAAGTTTCAGAACAGTTGCCATTAATAAGAATTGAAAAAGACACAGACTCAACACACATTCCAATCCTCTTTATCCACGATGAACTAAAGCCCATTTTTGCCATTATACTTTTTAGAAACACCCACTCCACTCTATCATATGCTTTACTCATGTCCAGTTTGATAGATGCAAAAGCATTTTTCTTAGATTTTGAGCCTTTAATATAATGTAAGCATTCAAAACCGACAATAACATTATCAGCTATCAGTCTACCAGGAACAAACGCACTTTGATTTTCAGAAATAATAGAATGGAGAATTATTTTTAATCTGTTGGCAAGCACTTTAGCAATGATTTTATAACACACATTGCATAAACTAATAGGGCGATAATCGTTCACCGTGCTCGGGTTTTTCCTTTTCGGAATGAGGACAATCGTTGTTGCATTGAGTTTTTCTGGCATTTCCCCCTCATTAAGACATCGAAGGCATGTGCTGATCACCCTTTCTCCTACTATATTCCAATATCTTTGATAGAAGAGAGCTGGTAACCCGTCTGGGCCAGGTGCTTTGGTCGGATGCATTTGTTTTAACGCTTCCTCCACCTCTGTAGCTACGAAAACACGATCTAACTGAGAATTCATATCGTCTGAAATTCTTGTTGAAGTAGCTTGTAAGATTTCGTCAATCGCCTACACATTTAAAGTAGAAGATTTAAAAAGTTCAGAATAATAATGAAGGAAAATACGCTCGATATCTTCCCTGTTTTCAAAACAGTACCCATTGGAATCTGTTATTTTCTGGATTTTATTCTTCTGACGTCGATGTGTGGCTTTGGAGTGGAACCATGTGGTGTTACGATCTCCCCATTTGAGCCAGTTTTCTCGTGAGCGTTGTTTCCAGTAAATTTCTTCCTCCATTAGAATGTTATCCAACCTTTTCTCTTCCGTCTTTAAAATGGCTTGCGCATTTCCTTCCATTCGCCCCTCATTTAGCGCATCAATTTTCCTTTTAGCCTCTGTGATTCTTGTTTTGAATTTTCCTGTTTTGTTCCTCCCCCACCTCTTTAGCTCCTCAGACACACTTCGATTGCGGGTGAGTAAGTTATCAGGCGAATCATCTCCACCTCCTTTTTCCCACCCAGCCTGAATTGTTGAAACACAATCCTCATGGAGAGTCCATGATTCTTCAAATTTGAAGTGGTGTATTTTGTTACTTGCAGATTGAGGGTCTTCAGCGTCTTGTAAAACAACTTCAATAACTCTGTGATCTGAAGACAAAAAACCAAGATGATTAATAGTGACAGAATGATAAAGATTCAAGAAATCAACATTACCGATACATCTATCCAGCCTTTTACGAATAAAAGCCATTCCAGGCTGGTTATTTCGCCACGTGAATCGATTGCCCTTGAAACCGAGGTCTCGTAGGGCGCAGTCGTTTAAGGCATTCAAAAAATTTTGGCTTTGAGATATCTCGAAATCTCCTCCTCCGTCCTTTTCATTAGCTTGGGTTGTTGCATTTAGATCTCCTGCTACCATCCATGCCGAATGAGGTATGTCTGCAAGACGTCGTAGTAATGTCCAAGATAAGTGGCGATTTTCTTGCTTCGGTTCGCCATACAATCCTGTGAATCTAAACAATTTACCTTGAAATTCGATATTAGTATCAATGTGCACTTTGGAATAGGAAATAATATTTAGATTAACAGAAGAATGCCAGAATAAAGCTAGTCCACCACTTAGTCCAGTACAATTTACTACAAAAATATTTTGAAACATAAGAGTCTCTTTAAGAGTATTCATACGACATTGATTAGACTTTGTTTCCATTAAAAACACAACCTGGGGATTTTTTTCTGGCACTAAATCTTTTAGTGCTCGGAATGTTCGAGGGTTCCCCGCCCCCCGAGCATTCCAACTGAAGATTTTCATGGCGGCCGGCGGGCCTGCTGATCAGGCTCCACCGATAGAATTCCATTGTTTAATGGAATTAGTGATTTGAATTTCTTGCCAGAATTGCCTTCCAACTGATCATCATCTGCCACCCTTTTTTTTTTTAACGCTGTATTGATTGTGGTGTGGAAAGGTCGGGCGTGATGGGGTCTCTCTGAACCCTCTTCCAACTTTTTAATGGTTTTTGATCATCAGTAAATGATTTTTCAACTGCTCGAAATTCCTCTTTGGCACATGCAGAATCTTCATCTCTGAGTTGCTTGTGAGTGTCCGTTAACATCACCTTCGGTCTGGGCTCAATTTCTTGAGCATCCTCATCCGTCAAAACTGTATCGTGGTTTGGGCCTGGGATAAATTTTGTTTGATCTCCACTTAAGCTCAATTTGTTTTCAATAATGTCTTCATGAGTTAGGAAAGAAACATTAGGCTGAGGAGAGTTGGTATTGTTTTGGGTTGTAAGTATATTTTCTTTTGAAATGGGCTCAACAAATGGCATTTGGTGTTGATTGATTGAAATGGACCCTTCATGTGTTTCAAGCCCACCATCCTCATTATTGACTTTGCTTGCCATTTGCCCTATTTTATTAAAACCGCCGTTGCCCTTCCCTTCCTCATTATTGGCTTTGCTGAGACTTTGGTATTTTTGTTCGTTGGTGCCGTGAAAACCTCCCCCATCCATGCCGCAATTATCGCCATCTGCATTGATAAGGAAAGAATCTACAAAATTGGCATTATTGAGGGGGATATGACAATTAATACCCGTGTTTGCCGTTGAAGATTTTAATTGCGGTGGAGGTTCGTCGGAATCAGTCACGGTGTTTGTCCGGCGAGTAGTTTCAGTTTGTTGTTCACCATCACTTCCGCCGGAATCTTGAGAGTCTGATTCATCTTCGTGAGTGGATCCGTCTTCCTCCTCCATTGCTTCAGATCGCCAGGACTGCTTACCCCATTCTCTGGTCCCAAAACGTCCTCGTCCCCCTCGGTTTCCTTCAAATCCTCGGCCACTAGCGTGAAAACGATTTTGTCTCGGAGGAGTAGCAGCTCTCATCCATGACCCAAACTGTTTTTCTGGCTTTGCTTGCAATTTTAGTTGGGGGCACGAGCCGTCATTGTGATCGATCATACCACAGTAATAGCAAAAGTCTGGTAATCTCTCGTACTTAATCGCCACCAAAATCTTTTTAGATGGTCCATCGTTTATAGTTAGACCCCTGCATAATGGCTCGTTGATCTTCATCTTGACCCGAACCCTTAGAAAACGACCCCAACATTCATCCATATCATTAGTATCTATTCTCTGAACTATCCCTAAACGGCTCCCGAGCTTTTGTGCCACAATGTCTGTTCGTAACCCAAGAGGTAAATGGTGGAATTGAACCCAAAACTGAACTTCATCATCAAAAATAATTTCTTCAGGCATGTCGAATGTGGTTGGACGTTTGAGAAGGATTAAATTGCCGTCGAAACACCACGAGCTTTCCTCCACAATTTTGTCCCTTGCCGAGTCGGATTGTGGGTTAATAAGAAAAAGATTGTCCCCAACATTATCGATGGCTATCCCACGGCAAAACTTCCATACTTTTTTCATAGTTCTTCTAAAAGCTTCAATATTGATAATTCTTTGAGAAACAACCTTCCCAACTAGACAATGTTGGAGCTTGTCATTATTTTCTTGCACTCCTAGCTCCGATGTGCTTATTCCACTGGATTCCTTCTGTGAGAGTTTGAGTGCTGTAAGTTTTTCGACTATATCCATGGCTGACAGTACTTCAAAACAGAAGGAGAAAACAGGCAGCAGACCGCCTGAGAGAGACTCCTCAAAACAGAGGAGAGATACTTGGTCCATAAAAAAAAAAAAAGAAAAGGAAATTAGGGTTTTTCTTTTTCCTTCCATTCCTCAATTGTAATGTCCTCCTAGATCAAAAAAAAAAAAAAAAAATGCTTTTCCATGGGTGACAAGCAAGGGTTAAAATGTCGATGCCGACGGAAATGTCGAGGTCTCAATTTTATGGAGATGTCGATGTCGACAAAATGTCAATGTCGATGGAAATTCTTGGAAAAATATTTAAAATAAAAAATTCAAAAAATTAACAAATAAATGTTTTACATTTTAAAAATAAGTTAAAATACTTATTATAAATATTATCTCCGCATTAATTACATTTTGTTATTATTTTGTTTATATTTTATCAATTTCTTTACGATACAATGGAAATATCGATTCACCCCGCATGTCGATGTCGAACCCATGAACATATGGAAATGTCGATGAAAATTTAATACATTGGTGACAAGGGAGAAATTATCCCAAAAACTACCTCAATGAAATTGATTTATTAAAAAAAAAAAATTGACAGTTTTGTACCGTTTGATGCAGAAGAAAGAACTATAAATTACTTCCATAAAATTTTGTATTCTTTTTTTTTTTTTGAATAATAGAGATGTCATATTAAAACAAGAAAGCTCCCTGAGGGGATACAAAGAACTGCTGCTCACAGTGAGCGAGCCTTACCATCCAATATGGATAGTTTGAATACCACACACGTGGTGTAGAATACAACCGCGCACGGGCTAATGCATGAGCTAATGAATTAAAATCGCAATTAACATGATAAAATTTAATCTTATGAAACGAACCGTGCAAAAGTTCGATATCCCAAATGACAGTGGCACAATCCACCGCTCACTACTCTGTCCGCAGAAGAATTGATATCAATGCTAGGGAATCAGAGAAAATGGTCAATCTTTGGACACTATTTTGACACGCAATCTTCATACCTTCAAGGATCGCCACCGCCTCTGCACACAAAGAGCTAGTAAATGTAGACGACCCCTGATGCAATGCTAACTTCAGCTAACCCATCCGATTGCGTAGCACCACTCTAATACCACAACACCTATTTTCCAAATCACAGGCTGCATCAACATGCATGATCAAATCTTCCCCTTGAGAAATCATTTGGTTTATCACCTGAACCGATTGAACTTTCCGACCCCGTCGTTGATTTACCCCTTTAAAATCAGACAGATATTCATGGATCCATTCACATCTGATGTCTATTGGGGGAATCGGCTGGTTGTGAAGAGCGTTATTTCTATCATTCCATATAGCTCAGGCCCCCACACAAATCCATTCAAAGACCTTTGCAGAAACGAAAGTACTAAAATGAATCCATTTATCTTTAATATCCATCTCAACATTCCAGCCAACCCCTTCCCCAATATTCATTCTTGTCCACACTTCCTTCGCCCTCAGACAATGAAAAAGTGCGTGGTCAGTGGATTCAGGCACCTCCAAACAAAAGAACAAATCCCATCGACTGGAACATGGTGTCTCCACAAGTTGACAGCAGTCGGAATACAGTTCTGAAATGAAGGCCATACAAAGTGTTTTATTTTCGTTGGGAGATGAATTTTCCACAGTCTGGACCACCACTTACGCTCCAAATCAATGCATGATGTCGAGGCATCACATTTCATTAGCATGCCCAATTTATACCCACTCTTAACTGAATACACACCATGCTTATCATAATGCCAAATCCATCTATCAGGAGCATGTTTACTAATTGGAATACGTAGAATCTTCTGCACATCATCTTCCCATAGTATTTGACGGAGCTTGTCCACATCCCACTGACCAGAGGGGGAAACATATTCAGATGCCATCATATGGACCTCAGATCCCTTGTATCCTAAAACCTTGAATGTGTGAGGCCGAGGGATCCAAGGGTCAAGGACCAACTTAATAGACCGTCCATCCCCAATGTTCATCTTAGGCCCTGCTTTTAAAAGATCTAAACTCCATGTAAACCCCTTAAAAAAAAGGAAGCGTTTGAGCGAGCACCCACCTCCAAAAGCGTCGATGTCGGGAAGTACCGTCCTTTTAGAATCTATGCTACAGTAGAGTTTGGATTATGGAAGACCCTCTGATAACCGCAAAGTGCACGGGCCGCAAGTAATATTAAAACGGAAAGTATTCCGAGTATCGAATCCTCAGGGAATTTGAATTATATCCATTATGTACCAAGAACCATCATGTTCAATTTTATTTAGAATTCCAACTCGAATGATAAAGCGAAAATTAAAGAAACTGATAAAAATAAACATGCAATAACAAAATGGAAATATTCAATTAAGGGGGCTTGACCTAGGGTGTTATCTAGCTTTCTACGATTTGTAGCTCAATTACACGAATGCATGTAACTAATAATCTTTAATTTCATAAATCTAGAAGTAATTATAAGCGGATTTCTCTTTCAAGCTCCTCCACATCTCATACTAACATAACTAATTCATGTGTCCATCTCCTTAGTTAATCATAGTATGGCATTAAGCAACTTCATAATCAATTTCTAACAATTCTCTTTCACTCTCGTGCTCCAAGCAATCGTTAGCCATGCAATTAGGATCTAATCTAATTTCTCTCTGTCGAGTATCAATTTAGACCAACAAATCAATCAATCCGTGATCAAGGGATTAAAGGCATTAAGCATAAATTACATAGAAGAAATATGAAGAAATTCATTACATAATCCAAGTAATTGCGCTACAATATCCAATTAACTAGAATAACGACCCTATGTCTCAAGATCTACTCACACATGGAAATAATTTTGCCAAAATGATCTTGATCCATAGGCCTAACTCAAATTAAAATAAGAAATTACAAAGAAGTAAGGAAGAAATAACCGATAAGTTGATCCCAAGCTCCTGTCACGAGCATCTCGAATCCCGAGCCTTGGAATCTCGCTCAATTCCTCCTTTTTCCTCACAATTATTCTCACTTTTTCTTTCTTGCTGCCTGATAACTGCCCAAAAGGTAGTTACTTAGGCCTCATTTCTATATTGATTTGTGTGTCTTTTGTGCTTAATGGGGTTGGTTTTAGATAAATATTACATGTGTTAACCCATTTGGAAGAATGGAAGCTTTGGAAATCATCTTGTGCAGAATCTGTTGCTGGGCGACTGGAGGGAGCAAATTCTGTGCTGCAGCAAAACTGGGAGCAGAACTGCCACGTCACAACTCGTTAGCCAACTTCATGAACCGACTTCTGTTGAATTATTTTCGGGATAAAGGAGCAAGGAGAGCCCTACACGTGTCCATGTTGACCTAATTCAAGCCTCCTACCACCTCTATAAAAGGAGATAGCCGCCAAAGTCAAAAGCATTCCAACTTTCCTTGGAAGCCGAGTAGTATAGAGAGATTGGAGATTATCAAGAACACCATCATCGGCAAGCTGATTAAGGAGATTATTATTTTCTTTATTATCTTGTGATAATGGACATGCCTACTCAGATTGTAATTCATGTTTCCATGCTTATTATGAATTAAGTAGCCTTAGGCGTTGGTTAGGGAATATGTAGTTGTCGTGCTTCATCTCTAATAATATTTATTGATTATTGCACCTTGGTTAATTGTTGTGCTTGTTTTTATTTTATGCCCGCTTGGCCAGCCGGTGTGAATACCTCTCTCTAGTTTCAGGGATGATTTAGAGAGTGTGTGGCAATTAATCACACTACGATCATTGTGTATTGGTGAACGCCAGTGACTGAGCTAGGGATAGCCAGTTGCCTAGTGCTTGATCGGTCGCACTTCATTGGGCTTGAAACACATTCCAAAAGATCCAGAGTTCCGGGAGGAATCCGCTAATAATACTGCAAGAGTTTGCATGATCAATAATATTGCTAGAGCATCTTTTAAAACAATTACTAAACCTAACCAGCGTCTGCCTCTAATCTGTCTGCCTATTTGTTTATTCTTTGTTCTGTCGTTTATTTTGATTCAGCATTATTCTTACAAAACCAAATCATTTTTATTACCTTGAAACCATTAGAAAGTTACACAAAATAGATAAAGTGGAAGCTAGTTCAGGACTCGGATTGATAATATTACTTGCTGCCGACTGTGTATACTTGCACAGGAATTCTAGAGTCTTTTATACCATATTTCTACTCACTCTAGGAGCCCCAACAAGTTTTTGGCGCCGTTGCCGGGGAAATATATAATGATTCGTTGCCGATGCTATGCCGAAAGGCAGGGGTGCCAGAGAGTGAGGATGATATGATATTACCAGATAAGGGAATAATTGATACGCCAAATTTGGCTAGGCTTCAGAGAACACAGGAAGCACGCCAAGGGGGTTTGGTGTGCGGCATCCAACAAATTCAGGAGCTGTTGCAATTGCATTCCAGCAGAATGGAATTCGCTGAAAGGCAATTTCATACTTTCTGGGACTATGTAAAGAGAAGGGATGACGCCTTAAGGGTGGCCTTGCAATCAAATTTTTTCGAACCATACCCTGCCTTACCCGTATTCCCTGAGGACCTACTGAACCCCTGGATTCCGCTCCCACCAATGGAAGGAGGAGAAGAGGACGATGGAAATGAACCGGGCCAAGAGGACTGAAGGATGAAGTGGCCCTGAGCGAGCATGATTTTTGTTCTAACTTTTTGTTTGCTCGCACATTTTCTACTTTCCTTTTCTGTTGATATTTTGTTTGTTTCTTTTTAATATTTCTGCTTCTAAAAAAATATATCTGCTGATGTAATTTCTTTTTCTATATTTTTAATGAAATTTCCAGATGTTTCTGTTCTGTAGCACTGAGAATTCTAACTTAACTAATTTTCTTCTGAATTTTTGAAGCTTGGACTGGTTAAGCTTAATTAGATCACGGTATTCTGATCTCCAGAAACCTTTTGCTTGAGCATTTCTTCTAGCCTGGACTGTTGCTGCGGCAAAGAAGAATTCTGGAGGTAGTGTTGACTTATATGATCCACTTTAAGCTTAGTTCTAATCCCACGCTTAGGTTAAAAATTCAGATAGAAAAATTTAAGTTTGGGGGTGTCATTTAGAATTTTAATGATTCATTGGGGACAATGAATAATTCAAGTTTGGGGGACTTTTTGCTACTCCAATTGTTTTGCTCGAGCATTCCTCTCCTTCATTAAATAATTTGTTAGGTTATTGAGTAACCGGGGACATTTGTGATACCCACAGTTTGTCTTCGCGTCAAAAGGTGACCTAGGAAATATATATAAAAAAAAAAAATTATTTGCTGAAAAATTATTTGTTGAAAATTTTGCTGAGAAAATTCATGGAGCAAAAGTTTTGAAGGATGAATGATGATCCAGCAGTTTTTTTTGTCTCCCAGAACTTAGGTGAGTTTCATCATAAAATGTTGCCATTCTGAGGGACAAGAGATGGAATAACTAAGGATTTTTGAGCTTAGCAAAGAGTATTTAGCCTAATTGGTGATGAGTTTTGAGGCAGGGGTATACTGCACCATAAAGTGGGTCATCCCGTGCTTAAGAGCTTATGACTGTAGGGCTGCTTTAAGTCTGAAAGCAATAAAACCCCTTAAAAAATGTGTTTGAATGTGTCTGATAATAGAGCTAGGCTGTGGCAAGTTCTTAGGATTGAGTTCAAGGTGGTGATTATTTGTCCATGCCGGAAGAATTATTTTGCTGCAGCAGTACTTGGTTTTGCAGGATGCTCAGGTAAAGGTTGAAGGTAGTGTTGGAATATCTGTTTTGATTGAGTTGTGCTATGACTAATGTTTTGAAATTTCAAGGGAAAGTGAGTTAGTATTGCTCGGGACGCGCAATAGTTCAAGTTTGGGGGTATGATAACTCTCCAAAAGGGAGTTATTTAGGCCTTAGTTTTATAATGATTTGTGTGTCATTTGTGCTAAATAGGGTTGCTTTTAGATGAATATTATATGTTTTAACCCATTTGGAAGAATGAAGGCTTTGGAGGTTATTTTGTGCAGAAAATATTGCTGAGCGACTTGAAGGAGCAAATTCTGTGCTGCAGCAAAACTGGGAGCGAAACTGCCACATCACAGCTCGTTATCCATTTTAATAAAGTGGCGTTAGCTGAATTATTTTCGGATCTAAGAAGCTTGGAGAGCCTGCCATGTGTCCAATTTAACCTAAACCTCATCTTATAAAAGGAGGAGCCGTCAAAGATAAAGGCATTCACGATTGGGAGACCGTATCAATCGGCCAGAGGTCGAATTGACGGCGAAATGGAGATCTAAGAAGACGATTTGCGATTCCACTCAAGGAGACGAAGTTCTTCCATGTTCTTGGTGGTTTGGAGCGGTCGTTTCATCTCCCCAATTGCTAAAAGGATTAGTATTTCTTGTGTATTTTGCATTATGGATGTGCTTATCAAGATTGTAACGTATTTTATGTTTTCAATCATGAACTAATATCTTTGTAGGCATAGGTTAAGAATTATGTGATCGTTATATTTATAAATCTGGAAATTCTATTTGATCATGATCATCTTGAATTATTGTTGATCTTTAATTTCATTATGTGCCCGCCTAGCTAGCCGGTATGTATAGCTTCTCCTAGTTTCAGGGATGATTTAGGAGTTGTGTGGCAATAATTCACGCTAGATCATTGTGTATTGGTGAACGCCAGTGACTGAGTTAGGGATAGCCAGTTGCCTAGTGCTTGATCGGTAGAGCTTCATTGGTTTTGAAACATATTCCAAAAAATCCGGAGTTCCAGGAGGATCCCGCTGATAATACTGCATGAGATTGACGAATCAAAAGAATTACTGGAGCATCTTTATAAACAATTACAGAAGTCTTAACCTGTGTCTGTTTCCATTCTGTTTTCTCTAGTCGTAATCATTTACTGCTTTCGTATTTCTTTTGTTTCAGCAATTTAAAAACCCAATCAATTTAACCAACCATTTGAAATCACTAAAAAGGCAAATTAAATCAATAGAGGTAGGCATTTCAAGACCCTGTGGATACGATAAATACTTATCACTTGCTACTAGATTGTGTATACTTGCACAGTAATTTGGAGTTAATTTATCTCATATTTTTAACCACTTCAGAATTGCAACAAGTTTTTGGCGCCGTTGCCGGGGACTTGAATAAATTTTTATCTGATCTGTTTTGTGTATGTGTTTTGGTGGTTTGGTGCTAGAACTTTTTGATTGTTTCTTTTGTTTTTGCAGGCGTGAGTTTGGTGCATGAGCGATCCGCCTGGGGTAAGGTTCGAGCTTGATCCAGAAATCGAGAGGACATTCAGGATAAGAAGGAGAGAACAGCGTAAACAGCAAAATCAAATGGCTGACGTGCCGCATCTACCGCAAGGTCCTGAAGGTCTAGCGAACCCCCAGCAGAATCGTGTGCTGCAGCAAAACTCGCCGCTGGAGCAAGTTGAGCAGCAAAATAATTAGGCTGAGAATCCTATCTTGGTAGCGAACGATAGGACCAGAGCCATTCGAGCTTATGCTTTTCCAATGTTTGATGAGTTGAATCCAGGGATTGCACGTCCTCAAATTCAAGCGGCAAATTTTGAAATGAAACCGGTAATGTTTCAGATGTTGCAAACCGTGGGGCAATTCCATGGTTTGTCATCTGAAGACCCTCATTTACATCTTAAGTCTTTTCTAGGAGTTAGTGATTCTTTTGTAATTCAAGGAGTGCCTAGAGATGCTCTTAGATTAACTTTGTTCCCGTATTCTCTTAGGGATGGAGCGAAGGCGTGGTTAAATTCTTTTGCTCCAGGGTCAATTAGGACATGGGATGAGCTAGCTGAAAATTTTTTGAGTAAATATTTCCCACCTAATAGAAATGCTAAATTAAGGAGTGAAATAGTAGGGTTTAGGCAACTTGAAGATGAGACTTTTAGTGAGGCTTGGGAGAGGTTTAAGGAGCTTTTGCGAAAGTGTCCCCACCATGGCCTACCACATTGTATTCAAATGGAAACATTTTACAATGGATTGAATGCGGTAACTCAAGGTATGGTTGATGCTTCGGCTGGAGGGGCCCTTTTGGCAAAAACTTTTAACGAAGCCTATGAAATTTTAGAAAGAATATCTACTAATAGTTGTCAGTGGTCGGATGTTAGAGGCACAAATAAAAAGGTTAAGAGTGTATTAGAAGTTGATGGTGTGTCCACCATTAGGGCTGATCTTGCAATGATTGCTAACGCTCTTAAGAATGTGACAGTGATTAGTCACAGCAGCCGCCAGTTGTGGAGCCTGCTGCAGTGGTAAACCAAGTTGCAGAGGAAGCTTGTGTCTATTGTGGTGAAAACCACAACTTCGAGTTTTGCCCCAGCAATCCAGCTTCTGTGTTTTTTGAGGTAATCAGAGGAACAACCCGTATTCTAACTTTTATAATCCAGGTTGGCGCAACCACCCCAACTTCTCTTGGGGAGGACAAGGAAGTAATGTGCAAGCACAGCAAAAGGTGAACCAGCCGGGATTTGCTAAAACGCAGGTATTGCCCCAGCAAAATAAGCAGGCTTTGCCCCAGCAAAGTTCGGAGAATTCTCTTGAGGCAATGATGAAAGAATTTATGGCTCGTACAGACGCTGCAATTCAAAGTAATCAAGCTTCAATGAGAGCCCTGGAATTGCAAGTGGGTCAGCTAGCTAATGAGCTGAAAGCAAGGCCTCAAGGGAAACTTCCTTCAGATACTGAACACCCTAGAAGGGAAGGTAAGGAGCAGGTAAAGGCAGTGACTCTTAGGAGTGGTAAACCCCTAGAAGAAAGAAAAGAGCCTAGTAAAACCCAGGATATAGATAATAATTGTGATAGAAATATTGTTGTTGAGAAAGAGTTGGAGTCTGGTCAGAGTGCTGGAGGCAGCAATAAAGATGCTGGAGCATCTGGTTCTATTCCAGATGTGGAACCACCTTATGTGCCGCCCCCGCCTTATGTATCACCTCTACCTTTTCCACAAAGGCAAAAGCCTAAGAATCAGGATG
The DNA here is from genome assembly GCA_017139565.1 of Luffa aegyptiaca. Taxonomy (NCBI): domain Eukaryota; kingdom Viridiplantae; phylum Streptophyta; class Magnoliopsida; order Cucurbitales; family Cucurbitaceae; genus Luffa; species Luffa aegyptiaca. The sequence continues at coordinate 15,750,903 of CM029403.1, forward strand.
GTCAATTTAAAAAGTTTTTAGAGATTCTTAAGCAATTGCATATAAATATCCCTTTAGTAGAAGCTATAGAGCAAATGCCTAATTATGCTAAATTTCTTAAGGATATTTTAACTAAAAAGAAGAGGTTAGGTGAGTTTGAGACTGTATCACTTACTGAAGAATGTAGTGCTATTCTTAAAAATGGGCTACCAACCAAGGCTAAGGATCCAGGATCATTTACTATACCTGTGTCTATAGGTGGAAAAGAGTTAGGTAGAGCACTCTGTGATTTAGGTGCAAGCATTAACCTTATGCCTCTTTCGGTTTATCGAAAGCTAGGTATTGGTGAAGCTAGACCTACCACAGTCACGCTCCAACTAGCTGATAGGTCTATCACATATCCAGAGGGTAAGATTGAGGATGTCTTAGTGAAAGTAGATAAATTCATATTTCCTGTTGATTTTATTATTTTAGACTATGAGGCTGATAAAGATGTCCCAATTATTCTAGGACGTCCATTTTTGGCTACTGGTAGGGCGTTAATAGATGTTCAAAAAGGGGAATTAACAATGAGAGTCTGTAATGAGGAAGTAAAATTTAATGTGTTTAAGGCCATGAAGTATCCAGACGAGATGGAAGATTGCTCTTTCATTAGGATTCTGGAGAGCACAATTGTTGAGACAGCAATTCAGGATTCGGCTAATGAGCATTTGGAAAATCATGGAAAGGTTAGTATAGAGGATTTAGAAGCTTGTTCTTTAGAGAGAAAAAATGAAAAAGAATTGTTTAGGTGTGAGGATGTTTTTTAGTCTTTAGATTTAGATCAAAGGAAGGCTCCTCCGATTAAGCCATCCCTGATTGAGGCACCTACTTTAGATTTGAAGCCCTTGCCGGATCATCTAAAGTATGTGTATCTTGGGGAAGGTGAGACGTTGCCCATTATTGTTGCATCAGATTTAATGCCGGAGCATGAAGAGGCCTTAATAAAGTTGCTGCAGCAATACCGCAAGGCTATTGGTTGGACATTGGCTGACATTCAGGGGATTAGCCCATCTTTTTGTATGCATAAAATCACTCTAGAGGAGGGATCTTTTAGGAGTATTGAGCAACAAAGAAGGCTTAACCCTGCAATGAAAGAAGTGGTTAAAAAGGAGGTGATTAAATGGTTGGATGCTGACATCATTTATCCAATTGCAGACAGCAATTGGGTGAGCCCTGTCCAATGTGTTCCTAAGAAAGGAGGTGTCACTGTGGTGAGCAATAAGGACAATGAGTTGATCCCAACTAGGACAGTAACTGGTTGGAGGGTTTGCATGGACTACATGAGGCTTAACAAAGCCACCCGTAAGGACCACTTCCCTCTGCCATTTATTGACCAGATGTTGGATAGATTGGCTGGTCAGGCCTACTACTGTTTCTTGGATGGTTATTCTGGGTATAACCAGATTACTATTGCTCCTGAAGATCAGGAAAAAACCACTTTCACCTGCCCTTATGGGACGTTTGCCTTCAGGCGAATGCCTTTTGGCCTTTGCAATGCTCCAGCAACATTTCAGCGGTGTATGTTGGCAATTTTTTCTGATATGATTGAGTCCACTGTTGAGGTCTTTATGGACGATTTTTCAGTTTTTGGAGGGTCTTTTCAGAGTTGTTTGGATAACTTAGGTCAGGTATTAAAAAGATGTGAGGATACCCATCTAGTTCTTAATTGGGAGAAATGCCACTTCATGGTGAAGGAGGGCATAGTGTTAGGTCATAGGATTTCTAAGAATGGTCTAGAAGTTGATAGAGCAAAAGTTGAGGTTATTGAAAGATTAGAACCACTGAATTCAGTGAAGGGGATTCGGAGTTTTTTAGGACATGCTGGATTTTATAGAAGGTTCATAAAGGATTTTTCCAAAATCAGTAAACCTCTTTGTAACTTATTGTGCACTGATCATGTTTTTGACTTTGATGCAGATTGTAGGAAGGCTTTTGAAACATTAAAGGCTGCTTTAATCTCAGCACCTATTCTTTGTGCACCTAATTGGAATTTACCGTTTGAGGTAATGTGCGATGCGAGTGATGCTGCAGTAGGTGCAATGCTGGGGCAAAAGCAGGGCAAATTTATCCATCCTATATATTATGCAAGCAGGATTTTAAATGAGGCACAGGTCAACTACACAACTACTGAAAAGGAGTTGTTAGCTGTTGTGTTTGCCTTTGAGAAATTCCGGCCATATTTGGTTGGATCCAAAGTCACGGTGTTCACAGATCATGCAGCAATAAGGTATTTAATGACAAAGAAAGATGCAAAGCCTAGACTAATTCGTTGGGTTTTATTATTGCAGGAGTTCGACTTGGAGATAAAGGATAAGAAGGGATCAGAGAATGTCATTGCATATCATTTGTCTCGTCTTGATCCATCATCATCTTTGCTGGAGCAATCTGCCGTTTCCGATTCTTTTCCAGATGAACAGCTTTTTGCTGTTCAGGTAAAGGTAGTCAGGGATGTCCCTTGGTATGCTGATATTGCCAACTTTTTGGTAAAGGGAGTCACTCCTATTGATATGGATTGGAGGCAGAAGAAAAAGTTTAAGCATGATGCAAAATTTTTCTATTGGGATGAGCCATTTATGTATAAGGAATGCTCTGACGGTATTATTCGTAGGTGTGTTTCAGGTGCTGAAGCAAAGGAAATCCTAGAGCAATGTCACTCTTCGCCGTATGGAGGCCATTTCAGCGGTCAGAGGACAGCTATGAGGATTCTGCATTGCGGATTCTTCTGGCCTACCTTGTTTAAGGATGCCCACTGGTTCTACAAGCAATGTGACGCTTGTCAAAGGAGAGGAAACTTGGGGCCTAGAGATGAAATGCCTCTTACTTACATTTTAGAAGTCGAATTATTCGATGTATGGGGTATTGATTTTATGGGGCCATTTCCCCCTTCTAATGGCAATGTTTTTATCTTATTGGCAGTAGATTACGTGTCCAAGTGGGTGGAGGCCATTGCATGCCATCAGAGTGATGCCAAGACAGTTTCAAAATTTCTCCAATCGCACATTTTTGCGCGGTTTGGGACACCTAGAGCTCTAATAAGTGATGAGGGTACACATTTTGTTAATAATATCTTAACTAAGCTTTTAGCTAAGTATGGAATCAAGCATAGGATAGCTACCCCCTATCACCCACAGGCTAATGGTTAAGCTGGAATAAGTAATAGGGAAATTAAATCAATTCTAGAAAAAGTAGTTCATCCATCTAGAAAGGATTGGTCTTTTAGGTTGGATGAAGCTCTTTGGGCTTATAGGACAGCCTATAAGACTCCTCTAGGTATGTCTCCCTATCGGTTAGTGTATGGGAAAGCTTGTCATTTACCATTAGAGCTGGAGCATAAAACGTTTTGGGCTTTGAAAAAGTTAAATTTTGATCTGAGTAGTGCAGGAGCAATGCGAATGCTGCAGCTTAACGAATTGGAAGAATTTCGCCAATTTTCTTATGAGAATGCGAAAATATATAAAGAAAAGACTAAGTTGTGGCATGACAAGAAAATTAGGCTTAAAGAATTTGTCAAAGGTCAAAAAGTTTTGCTTTATAATTCTAGATTAAAATTGTTTCCTGGGAAACTAAAGTCCAAGTGGTCAGGTCCATTTGTGGTGATTGAGGTTTTCCCCCATGGAGCAGTGACTTTGCAAGACGAAAAGGATGGGAGAATGTTCAAAGTGAATGGACAGCGTGTCAAACATTATTGGGGAGAGGAGTTCCAGATGAAATATCCTTCCCTAAAGTTGGTTGATGATTGAGAGAGCAGGATTTTTACGGGAGCATTTCACAGAGCAAAATTTTGAGCTCCCAGGGTTTGTATTAATTTTATTTTTCGCTGATTTATTTTTATTTCGATTAGGTTAGATTTAGTGTTGCATGGTTTACTAGATTTTATCTTTTAGTATTCTTATCATTTTTGGTAGTTTAGGTTTTATCTATTTCATTTTTGAATTTGATTTTATTTTCGGGTTATTTATTTAAATTATCTTTGAATTATCTTTTAATTAGTTAGATTAGATTTTATCTAGATTCTATGTTCAGTTATTTGAATTCTAGTTTTAATTAATAAAGATTTTCTCTAATTTATTCGGCCTTGCTTGAAAAGAATTAGATTTGATTTGATTGGTTAATTCAAATTTGAATTTGAAAAATTTGATTTTCCTATTTTGAAATTTAAAATTCCGTATCTAAGATTCTGCAGGGTCAGAAGGTTGTTGCGGCAAGGTTGTGGCTGGAGCAGAATCATCCGAACTAAGAAGGGATTTCGTTGCGAATTTATTAGTTTTACCGTTGGGATTTTCGTTGAATTTTCGCAGGTAAATTTGCAAGTGTCATTTGATGAAGCCACGTGTCACGCAGTAATCATCCGAGGGCTTTAATAGAGGACAGCGCATAGTAATTTATCGTGGGCGATTGAACTTCACGATTTTACCGTTGTGGGTTTAAAATTTTCCGGTTGCATGCAATTAAAAGGGTAATATTATTTAATGCAGAGCAAATCCTTTCGGTTGAGATTGCATTTTGCAGGAGCCTTATTTATTCGCAGACATTGGTGAGTTTCTTCTCATTTCGTCTTCTTGTGTTAATCTCTCTGTATTCTTTCTTTTTCCCTTTCATTCTCTGGAAAAATCCTTGAATCCTTCATGGCAAAAAACACGAGCAAGGAAAGAAAGAGAAAGTGAGGAGGAGGAGGTGCCCGTTACACCTAATTGGAATCTCGCTCAATTCCTCCTTTTTCCTCACAATTATTCTCACTTTTTCTTTCTTGCTGCCTGATAACTGCCCAAAAGGTAGTTACTTAGGCCTCATTTCTATATTGATTTGTGTGTCTTTTGTGCTTAATGGGGTTGGTTTTAGATAAATATTACATGTGTTAACCCATTTGGAAGAATGAAAACTTTGGAAATCATCTTGTGCAGAATCTGTTGCTGGGCGACTGGAGGGAGCAAATTCTGTGCTGCAGCAAAACTGGGAGCAGAACTGCCACGTCACAACTCGTTAGCCAACTTCATGAACCGACTTCTGTTGAATTATTTTCGGGATAAAGGAGCAAGGAGAGCCCTACACGTGTCCATGTTGACCTAATTCAAGCCTCCTACCACCTCTATAAAAGGAGATAGCTGCCCAAGTCAAAAGCATTCCAACTTTCCTTGGAAGCCGAGTAGTATAGAGAGATTGGAGATTATCAAGAACACCATCATCGGCAAGCTGATTAAGGAGATTATTATTTTCTTTATTATCTTGTGATAATGGAAATGCCTACTCAGATTGTAATTCATGTTTCCATGCTTATTATGAATTAAGTAGCCTTAGGCGTTGGTTAGGGAATATGTAGTTGCCGTGCTTCATCTCTAATAATATTTATTGATTATTGCACCTTGGTTAATTGTTGTGCTTGTTTTTATTTTATGCCCGCTTGGCCAGCCGGTGTGAATACCTCTCTCTAGTTTCAGGGATGATTTAGAGAGTGTGTGGCAATTAATCACACTACGATCATTGTGTATTGGTGAACGCCAGTGACTGAGCTAGGGATAGCCAGTTGCCTAGTGCTTGATCGGTCGCACTTCATTGGGGTTGAAACACATTCCAAAAGATCCGGAGTTCCGGGAGGAATCCGCTAATAATACTGCAAAAGTTTGCATGATCAATAATATTGCTAGAGCATCTTTTAAAACAATTACTAAACCTAACCAGCGCCTGCCTCTAATCTGTCTGCCTATTTGTTTATTCTTTGTTCTGTCGTTTATTTTGATTCAACATTATTCTTACAAAACCAAATCATTTTTATTACCTTGAAACCATTAGAAAGTTACACAAAATAGGTAAAGTGGAAGCTAGTTCAGGACTCGGATTGATAATATTACTTGCTGCCGACTGTGTATACTTACACAGGAATTCTAGAGTCTTTTATACCATATTTCTACTCACTCTAGGAGCCCCAACACTGCCCAAGACGCACAACGTCGAGACGCAGTGACGTTAGGTTTTCTTGGAGCAGAAGTTGTCGCAGCATTGCGACGCTACCGCGATTCTGGAATTTTCTTCGCTGACCACCTAGCGTCTCGACGCTAGGCCTTCTAGAAGCCTTAAACACGGATTTTTTCCTCCTTTCTTCATTCTTTTGGGCTTTTTGGGCCTCCACTTCAAATGTCTTCTTTTCTTTTCTCCTTTTATGGCCCAAAGTCTTCTTTTTGTACCCAAAATTGGTAAAATTCTTGGTTTTGCTTCTCGAACTCGGTTTTCTACAAAATCAACATAAAAATACATTAAAGCTCATAATTCATGCACAAAACTAGCTAAAATTAATAGGAAAATGATGACATTTCTGCATGTCATCACCCTCCACGCCTGTTTTGCCAGCAAAGCTTAGTTAAAAAGTTCCAAATCCCTGAAATTTAACCCACCAATTTCCTTGGGTTTACATAAATCCCTCCACTTACACCAATGGACGCGATGTTTCTGATCCGTCGAACTCCACCAAAACTTAGCACACAAAGCAGTAATTTTGGATAAAAGTCCCTTTGGTAGTCGAAAACATCCCATAGCATACGAAGGGATGGCTTGGACAACGCTCTTAATGAGGACCTCCTTGCCCCCTACTGAGAAGTATCTTTGCTTCCATCCTTGCAATGTCGACCACACCTTATCCATCACACATTTAAAATCTTTACTCTTCCTTCTATGGAAAGACGATGGCAACCCCAAATAAGAACCCAAATTATCCACCACCCTCATTTTCATAATAGAACCAAGATAAGATCTTGTATCTCTAGGGACATTTTTAGAGAAACATACCATTGATTTGTCCAAGTTAATACATTGGCCCGATGCACATTCATAATCGTCCATGTTGACTCTGAAACATCCAAACTCAGCGGCCTTTGCTTTCAGAAAAATGAGGCTATCATCAGCGAAGAAGAGATGTGACATCTTAGGTGCCGATTGTGCTACTGATACTCTAGTGATATCATTATTCCTGACACTAGCTAACATTGAAGATAAACCTTCTGAACAAAGCAGGAATAGATATGGAGATAAAGGGTCACCCTGATGCAAACCCCTTGAGGACCCAAAATTACCACGCGCCTTGCCATTTATAATAATTGAGAAAGAGGTAGAAGAAATACAGTCCATAATCAAATCAATCCACTCGCCAGGGAAACCTAGTTTATCCATTACTGCAGCAATATAAGTCCATTCGACCCTATCATAGGCTTTGCTCATATCCAATTTCAACACAACATAACCTATCTTTCCATTTTTCTTAGACTTTAGAAAATGAAGAGTTTCATGACCAATGATCATATTATTTGAAATAGAGCGGCCCGGGATAAATGCCGACTGACATTCATCAATGACCATATTTAAAACTTTCTTCAAAGGATTTGCAAAGACCTTCGTAACTATTTTATACAAAACATTACACAAACTAATAGGGCGGTAATCAGAGACTAACCTTGCTTGACGTTTCTTTGGAATGAGAACCAAATTTGTATGGTTCCAATCCTTGATTGATTGTTCCCGATTTAGGATTGCAAGGGAGTTGTCCACTGTCTGAGGACCAACAATCTCCCAGTATTTATGATAGAATAGAGCTGGAAACCCGTAAGAACTTAGTGCCTTAGTCGAATGAAAATTCTTAATTGCCCTTTCCACCTCCTCCCGTGAGTAAGTTGCAGTTAGAGATTGACTCATCTCTGGGGTAATACGTCGAGGAATGTGTTTTAGTACCTTTTCCAAATTTGCCGAAGATGGATTTTTTGTACAGAATATATCTATGAAGTAAGCTTAAAAAACTTTATGAATCTCAGCGTTAGTCGCTTGCCAAGCTCCATGCTCATCCTCCACCCCACGAATCTCATTACGCTTCTTCCTTGCAGAAACCTTATGGTGGAACCACATGGTATTCCGGTCACCCCACTTTAACCAATTTTCTCTCGATCTCTGCTTCCAATACATTTCTTCTTCCAACAGTAGACCATCCAACTACCTCTTAAGCTGATGAATCCTCTCAAAGCCTATAGGCAAGGGTCTATCATATTCTACTTTGATATATGCCTGTACTTTCCTGAGATTTTCCCGCCTCGCTTTAAAATGCCTCTGCCCCCACCTTCCCAGAGCTGATGCACACAACCTAAGCTTCTGATGGAGATTAGAGTCACTACTACCCAGATCATGCTAATGACCAACACTAATAATGATATTTCGACATTTCTTATCCTAGGTCCAACATTCCTCAAATTTAAAGGGTTTTGCCCTCGTCCTCCCGTGCTTCCTGATTCAACTTCCTTGCAAACAGAGTTCTATCTGCTTATGGTCCGATTTCACCCAGTCCTGGTTAGTCACCTAGCAATTCGACCAGAGAGAAATGAACTCAAAATTCGCTAGGAAACGATCCGGGCGAAGACTGACTTGGTTGCCTAATTGACGACGATTACACTAGGTGAATGTCCCACCAGAACTCCAAGTCCCTTAATCCACAATCATCAAAATCTCCCTAAAATTTTGGATAAGACGTTGATCACGCATAGCTCCTCCCACTTTCTCATGATCCCACAGAATCTCATTAAAATCCCCCCCAAGAACCCAAGGAGAGGCATCATTGTTCTAAAGACGACGAATTAGATCCCAAGTTTGGGTGCACAAATTAGAATCAGGTTGACCGTAAATTCCAGTAAACCACCATCCTATGTTGTTCCACACTATATATGCATCAATATGTTGGACCGAATAACTACGAATCGACACATCCACATCGTCTTTCCATAATAAGCACAGACCACCACTCATACCAATCCTGTTTACTGCAAAGCACCCAGAATAATTCAAACGCAGCTTCAATTTATTCAAAGTAAAAGACGAGCATTTTGTCACTGAAAGAAAACATAGATGGGGACTGTTGGGTTCCTAGAGTGAGTAAAATTATGATTCTGAAAAGACTCTAGAATTCCTGTGCAAGTATACACAGTCCGCAGCAAGTAATAAGTATTTGTCAATCCAAGGCCTGAACTAGCTTCCACTCTATCTATTTTGTATGAATCTTTTAATGGTTTCAAGGTAATAAAAATGATTGGGTTTTATAAAAATTATGCTGAAACAAAGTAAATGACAGAACAACAAGTAAACAAATAGGCAGACAGATTAGAGGCAGGCGCTGGTCAGGATTTAGTAATTGTTTTAAAAGATGCTCTAGCAATATTATTGATCATGCAAACTCTCGCAGTATTATTAGCGGATTCCTCCCGGAACTCCGGATCTTTTGGAATGTGTTTCAACCCCAATGAAGTACGACCGATCAAGCACTAGGCAACTGGCTATCCCTAGCTCAGTCACTGGCGTTCACCAATACACAATGATCGTAGTGTGATTAATCGCCACACACTCTCTAAATCATCCCTGAAACTAGAGAGAGGTATTCATACCGACTGGCCAAGCGGGCATAAAATAGAAATGAACACAACAATTAATCAAGATGCATAGAATCAATATTTATTACTAGAATTAAGCACGACAATCACATTGTTTCCTAACCAACGCCTAAGCTACTTAGTTCATAATATGCATGGAAACACACGTTACAATCTGAGTAGGCACGAACATAATTACAAGATAATAAAAGGAAATATTAATCTCCTTGATCAGCTTGCAACGATGGTCTTCTAGGTGGTCTCCAATCTCTCTCCTCTATTCGGCTCCCAAAGGTGGAAGGAACTTCCCAAGAATGGAATGTTTTCTCCCAAAAGTGGAATGAATTTGACTTGGGTGGCTATCTCCTTTTATAGAGGTGGTAGGAGGCTTGAATTAGGTCAACCTAGACACGTGTATGGCCCTCCTTGCTCCTTTATCCCGAAAATAACTCAACAGAAGTCGGTTCATGAAGTTGGCTAACGAGCTGTGACGTGGCAGTTTTGCTCCCAGTTTTGCTGCAGCACAGAATTTGCTCCCTCAAGTCGCCCAGCAACAGATTCTGCACAAAATGATTTCCAAAGCTTCCATTCTTCCAAATGGGTTAAAACATGTAATATATATCTAAAACCAACCCTATTAAGCACAAAAGACACACAAATCCCTATAGAAATGAGGCCTAAATAACTACCTTTTGGGCAGTTATCAGGGACATAAGCGACTTAACTCATCGCTGACATTACGGAATGTCCATGGACTCCCCAGATCACGAACATTCCAACATAAGGTTTTCATGGATTTGGGCGGGACTGCTCAGCAGACCCCGCCAGATTATAATCATTGGAAGCAATTTTTGGACATTTTAAATTTTCTAGAGAAAATAAGATAGGTCCATTTTTACGCTTATGAAATTCCTCAAGCACCGATATGTTCAGACCAGATGGAACAAACCCCACACGAGCGCGCTTCTTCCACTAGTACCCTTGACATGGTTTCTTCCCATCCTTCTTCGAGCAAGAACTAGCCCTATCTCCACCAAGCCCACTGCTTAATAACTCAACCGGATGGGCCAAATTCCCATGGATCTTAGCGTGATTTTGATCTTGGCCCATAGTCACGTTACCCTCAGCAAGAATTCGATCAACTCCATTCGGTTTCAGCCCTTCCACGTCAACGCTTCCGAATTGTGCAGCAGTAACTGTGGCCGAAAACGCATCTTCACCCGCACTATGTTTGGAGCAAAACGGATCTCCATTAACACTTGAAAATCAGGTATGAGAATTTCCCGTAACTGCCACAGCAGGGCGTTGTGAAAAAAGCGCACTAAATGCCTCATTTAATTTCCGGTTACAACTATCAATCTCATTAATCCCTCCAATCGTAACCACCTCCTTCCATGAAACTCCCGACTTCACGAGCTTCACTAGAGAAACGTCGTCAGTCTTCGAAGCTGTGGACAAAAAAGAAGAAGGTTTCCAGCACATGGACTCAACCCATAGATCCATTTGGCAATCTGGAGAAGGATCTGCAATCTTCACCTTCCCTTTATCCTAAGCACGTAAACCTCCCGAGAGAGAATATCACGCTGCCTCGATACCGGATTTCGATGATCTCCCATTGCCACGACGAGGACTGAGTCGCAGACCCCCATAATCCGAGTGGTTGAACCGTACCATTAACGCCACCACCGAAGGACTACGGGCTTGGATTTGAGGAATACCAAGCCCCGCAACCAAACCCCCTGCCAGAAGACTTGACATCAGAACTCCCTTAGCATCGAACCGCAGCCATTCCCCATAATTCATCGATACACATGGTGATCGATCAACTGAGTACACCTTCCCATAGTCCTTGTGCAGATGGCCAACGATTGAAAGTGTTAATATCATAAAAGCGGAAGCAATTTTGGATCTAAAGCACTTAACAAGCTCAATTTGATCACTGAAGTCATGTTGTTCATAAGAAGAAAAACAGAGACAACTTGCCTACCTTGTTTCAGTGGAGAAATTGGTTGGATTGGCTGTTTGTTTTTCTTCACCAAAGAGTCACGAACCACCAAAAGGATCTTCCTTGCTATCCTCAAGCCCTTGGAACGGATTGTGGGATCCTCAAGTGATGGAATTTTAGAGAGAAAGCTTGAAAACCAAGCTAATGGAGATGGGTTTGGTGAGCTTTGAATTTTGCAGCAATTCACTAACTCAAGAGCTCTAATCTTTCAGCCTTCTTCTTCAAATATACAGAGGGATAAAGGAAGCAGAAAACCCCCAGCATTTGACACCAAACCAAGCTGAAGATGGTGGGAATTTTGGTGGCTATCATGAGGGGAGTGCATGGGTTTAGTCACCATGCACTCCACCTCCAAAAATTCAAGATTTTTCAATTTAATTAATTCAATAATTATCCAAATTAATTTGGATAATTATCTAATTTTCAATAATCTGAAAAAATCAAAATTTTAATTTTAATTTTTCAATTTTAAATTAATTCAAAATTAATTTAAAATAATTATTAAATAAATAATTAATTATTAATTTAATATTAAATATTAAATTAATATTTTGCCACCAATCCCGAACATTTCCAAAATGTTATTTTCAATCATGAATCACCTATTCATGTTCTCGGTATTTAAATCATATTTAAATATTAAGCACTCACCAATTCGGTTTTTACAAAAACCCGACGTACCAACAACGCCTTTCACCTCTTCTCATTTTTCTCATCATGAACTTAAAGTAATTCATATTTTATCCATCATAATGTTCCAAAGGTTAGTCTCGAGCTAGCAAGGGGACCTAATGGACCTACAGATCATGGGCTCCAACGGTGCGAGGTTAAACTAGTCAAACCCTTTTAAGCTAGTTAACCAACTTCCGTTAACTACCGGGACACTCCACTATAGCCTAATAGTTTAACTCCCCTCACTGTAGATATATTTCCGTCCACTCGATATAACCATGATTAGTAAGTCAATCTTTCACAGGTCGTTCATTACTATAGACAGGTCAAATGTCTGTTTTACCCCTATAGTACATCTTAGTTCCTTAAGTCCACTGGTCCTCTATTGAACAATTTGTTTATGGTCCAACCATGAAACAAGATCCCTCTCGAGCCAGTGAGAGGGCGGGGCCCCTTGTTCAAGTCTTGAACTCAGCACTTAAGAGAACAACCTTTCTACTATCCCTGTATCGGGTAGGAGTAAATTCTGTTTTACTTTACTACGTCCCTAGCCATCCATCTAATGTTATCCCCAAAATGGTAGGAGTGATACTATTATGACCACTTTCACCCATGCAGATCAAAGGATAACATTAAACGAACAGGAGTTCATAGTAAGCTCAGGATTAAGATCGAGTTACCTAGGTCATCGCATGAAATATTCAGTCTTAACAGTAAACGACGTTATAAAGTAAGAATGACTTATTTCTTGGTCCAGTCTTGTGTAAACATCTTTTACACAGGATGCCCCTACTCACATGTCAATACACGAACGAACCAGATCACGTCGTTTGCTTTATTTAGCAAAGTAGGCCGCATCCATAGTGTTACCAAAACAAGGTACCCAACCTTATTCATTTACTATAGACCATTTAGGTTATATACTCGAACTTGATCCCTGCCTATATTCACGATATAGTTCGAGTATCTCATGTTATAACCATGGATGTTTCTGTTGGATTATTTAAGATATTCATAAATAATTTTTCACTGAATAACATCTTTATTTATATAAAGGATAACAAAACTTGAGTTCTAGGACACAAACCCCAACAAATGATCCCACAAAAGAAGCAAAAGTCAGGTAATCTTTCATATTGGGCCGGAATCCAGCTACCTCCCGTTGAATCATCAAGGATAATTTTCACTCCTCGCCGAAGAGGCTGAGAGATATCTAAGTGAACACGAACCCGCAAGCTAGCTCCCAAATGATGAAAACCGTTACGGCCGTCGACATCTTCAAACTCACCAATCGCGTTCCCAAGGCGCTCTGCCATCTATTGATTATACCAATCTAGAGGAAGATCATAGAAATGGATCCAAAAGACGACTGAGGAAAAATGGTAATCCGAGGGTTTAAGGCCTCGGATAGGGAACTCTAAAATCAAGAGGAATTTGTCGAAGATCCAAGGTCCCTGTTTCAGAACCCTCCTCCTATCTTCTTCGTTGTCAAACCGGCAGATAAATAGATTCTTGCCCAACAATTCGACTCGCAATCCATGGGCCACTTTCCATGCAGACGCAAAGGTTTTCCTCATCACTTCCGCAGCTAAAAAATGATGAGATTGAATTTTCCCAATCAAACAACAACCAAGCAACAAACCAGTTCTCTCCACAGCCAAACGATCAGCCGCCACTGCAACCTCATCTTCCACCGGAGTCAAGCAAAGCTTCGACCAATCTTGGACAAGAGACATCGGATCCATTGCCCTAAGAAACATTTCTCCCCAAAGAAGAAAATAAAGAAAAGGATAAAAATTGCAGGCAGATAAAGAGAAAGAGATTACCACCGGAAATGAAGATTCATGCCCTCCTCGAACCTCCTGATATAGCCTCCATACGGCTGCAAATCCACTGCCCCAGCCTGGCAAATTTGGAAACGGACGAAAATTAAATCCAAACCGAAGCCTCATGATCAGAATCACTAGATTTCCAACCCAAATTCCCGCCCAATCAATCCCAAAAATCATTCCCCACAACGTCGGAAATCGTCCCATGAGCAGTCCCAACCGAGAGCATTTTTATTAATCTTGTATTCAACCGTTATTAAGTGTAATATATATTTTAATATAATAGATATAAAAATACAATATTTTAATTATGACAGATGGTAGAATCATATGACAACATTAAGAGATGAATAGAGTTGTTTAATAAAAATTTAAACTTTTTCGATAAATTAACCTTAGTTGATTTAAACTAAAATAATTTAATAAACACTACAAAATATGCTATAAATATAGAATAATTTATCTAAGCATACAATCTACTCATATAAATAATCAAATAGCGAAAATTTAAAAAAGTAAAGAGAAAGAGATAACACCAGACAATTTTATAATGGTTCGAAAATCCCTACTCCACTCCCCAAGACTCCTTCCTGGGTATTTTACTGCAACAACTCTCTTATGGGTGAGAACCAAACCGATCAAACACTTTTTTTCCACGTTCAAGAGTAAACCTCTACCGATCTTTTTACAGGTTCATGACCCAACCTACACTAGTTAAACGAGTTTAAGATCAAACCACTACGATCATTTTAATCAGGTTCATGATCAAACCACTACAAATCATTTTTCGGGTTCAAGATTAAACCACTTGCTACGTTTGCAAGGTGCACTCACACCTTATTACAAGTTCCCAATTGAAAAGAAAAAGAATCTCACAAAAAAGAAAAAAAAAACTCTAGAAGGCAAAATACACAAGATGAACACTCATAAAATTGCAATAAGCCGGTTTAAGAATATGAGAGGATTTTGGAGAAGAAGAACAAAAGGGCTTGAAGGCTTGTTGAAAATTTAATCAATTGAGTGTATGTTGGAGGAGAAGGAATTGGCTCAATTTATTGTTGAAGAAATTGAATTTTTGTCATTGGATTAAATTCAAAATGAATGGCGGAGGTTTGATTTAATGAAAAAGGAATGAATTTTGAATTTAAAAATGATTAAAATTAGGAGGAAAATTGAATTGAATTTGGGATTTGAAAGGATAAATTTTATGAGAAAATTTGAATTAAAATTGAGATTTAAAAAAAGGATTAAAATTAGGGTGAAATTGGGATTTGAAAATGATTGAAAGTAGGATGAAAAAATAGAATTAAAGAGGATTAAAATTAGGAAGAAAATGGAAGAAATTGATTCAGTCAATCATTTAAAATGAGATCCATGTCAACTGCCACATTGGAAACCACATAAGCGCCACGTCACTACCACATAGGTTTTTTCTTTCAATCTTCTTTTGTTTGTAACTTTCTCATTTGAACTTCGATTTGAATTATTTAAATTGCGTTCGAATCGTCTTTCCGAGCTCTACCAAAATACTGATAGCATGCAGAAATGTTGTGGTGACAGATTGTTGGGTCGGAGCGACAACAGACTGGATGTGCGGCAGGGTAACAGAGTCCTGGCTTTTCTGAAGAAAAAAAGGGAAAAATACACTTTTAGTCTCTAAGGTTTGAGTTAGGTTTCATTTTGGTCCCTGAGTTTTCAAACTCAACAATTTAGTCCCTGAGGTTTGGTTTTAGTTTCATTTTAGTCCTTCCATCCATTTTTCCGTTTAAAACTAACGGTTTGCTGACGTGGGACTAATTTTTTTATTAAAAAATTATTTTTGAAAATTTTAAAATATAAATATATTAAAATAATAAAATATTAATACTTTTTTATTTTTATTTCTTTTATTTCTTTCTCTCTCCCCTTCTTATTCTTCCACCAGCCACCGACGCCGCCGCCGACCGCCGTCTGTGTTTTCCGACCATCGGTGAGCCATGTTTTTTTCTTGTTTCCCTTTTGTTTTTCTCCTTCTTTTTTTCCCCTCGAATGGGTGTTTTCCGACCGCCGGCAAACCCACTTCTCCCCCTCGTCTGTGTGTTTTCCGGCGAGCATACCCACGCTGCAACACCTCTCTCCCTCTCCAACGCCGCAACACCTTCGTTTGTGTGTTTTCCGGATTTGGAACGAGCATACCCACGCCGCAGATCTGGAACGCCTCAGATCTGAAACGAGCATACCCACGTTCATGACCGGAGGGAACGAGCATACCCACGCCGCAGATCTGGAACGGTTCAGATCTGGAACGAGCAAACCCACGTTCATGATCGGATGGAACGAGCATACCCACGCCGCAGATCTGGAACGAGCATACCCAGATCTGGAACGAGCCCTTCCAACACGAATTGCAGTCTGTTTTCCCCCACTCCGTCGCTCTCGGCCATGGTGATTAACAAGTACAAGCTTCAGAGTAATATCAAGAGCTTTAATCTCTCTAGTATGGGGTGCAGCGCAGGGCTGGTTTCGATCGATTTAGCACGCGATTTGCTTCAGGTACATCCCTTCTCTGTTTTTTTTAACAGGGGAATGGCCGCCGGCGATAGAGAAGAAGAGGGAAAGAGAGAGTGAGAGGAAAAAAAAATCACCGGCGGTGGTTGCCGGCTGCCGACCGTCTGCCATGGATGGAACTTGGAAGGTCTTAAGTGTTGAAGAAGAAGAAATAATAGGAGGAGGAGGAAGAAGAGAAAAGAATAAAAAGAAATAAAATAATTATAAAAAATATATATTTTTTTATTATTTTAATATATTTTTTAATTTAAAAAAAAAATAAAAAAATAATTTTTTTAAATAAAATAATTGTGCCACGTCAGCAGTCAGTTAGATTTAATGGCAAAATGGATGGCAGAGACCAAATTGCTACTTATCTCAAACCTCAAGGACTAAATTGTTGAATTTGAAACCTCAGGGACCAAAATGAAACCTAACTCAAACCTCAGGGACTAAAAGTGTATTTTTCCCAAAAAAAACTTCTCACAAACTTTTTTTTTTTTTTCTAAAAAATCCTGATAACATGCAGAAATGCTATCTATTTCCTATTAATTTTAGCTAGTTTTGTGCTTAAATTGTATGCTTTGAGGTGTTTTTATGTTTAAATTTCAAAAACCGAGCCAAAGAAGCAAAACCAGAGTTGTTGAGAGATTTTGGAGCATTTTGAAAAGTCCATTGAAGATCTAAGCCCAAAAGTCCAAGAAAAGCAAGTTGGAGGCCCAAAGTGAAGTCCAAAGGGCCTTTCTTGAAGATGAAGCCCGAGGGCTAGCATCGAGACGCTAGCCTTGGGCGTCTCGACGTCAGCCAGCCGTGGAGAAGAATTTGGAATTGAGTCAGTGTCGAGAAGAATCTACCTTCAGCGTCTCGACGCTGAGGCTTCGTGGGCAACAAGTATGTGACGTAACAGCGTTGAGACGCTGTGACGTCAGCATCTCGACGCTGTGAAGGCTGGGCAACTATAAATACATCATTTTTCAGCCAAGTTTGGGGAGCCAATTTGAGGGTTTTCACCCTATTCTCTATTCAAGACTAAAATTGGGGGTTTGGGGAGAAGATTTGGAGCATTGTTGAAGATCTTGGGAGCTCGGGATCGATGGAAGTCGCCATGGAATCGAGGAGATCGACATTATTATGAGCAATTCTCTTCCCTTTTCCTTTGTGTTTTAGTTTCTAGATTAGGTGATTTGGAATTATTGGATGTTTAGTGATTATAAGTAGTAAATTCCTAAATTTTATGGGTTTGATTTAGTTTGTTGAACACTTGCTTGATTAATGAATTAATTTGGTTTGATTGTCATTATCATTCATTTGTGCAGTTTGTCCTTAATGCTTTTAATCACCTGATCACTGATTAAATGAATTGTTACTAAGTGGAAACTCGATGGAGAAAAGCTTAGACTAGAACTGAATGCATGACTGATGTTTATTTACCCGAGTGACAAAGGAGAAATAAATAACATTAGAGGTTGTTAATGAAGGGTCGTAATGCCATGCTTAGTAAATAAAGAGGAAACCGAAAGGGAGATTCTTTATTAAAAGATATGAGAATAGGAGGAGACCGGCAGGAGAGTCCTTGATATTAGGCTTCTAGACTTATGAATCGAATGTCTAATTAATCCTAATGAACTAATTGATTAAGCAACTAAAGGTCCAATTAATGAAATCAACACCCTAGAATTATCCCTCCAAATTGTGTCTCCATTTATCTTTTGCTTTCTAGATTAGCTTTTTGTTATTCTTTTCCGACATTAGATTTTGTTCTCTAAATAAAGCTAAACAAGATTATTCGCAGTAGTTAATTGAATAAACCCAATCCTTGTGGAGACGATACTCACATACTCACAATCACTATATTACTTGACGTCCCGTGCGCTTGCGGTGTTCGCATCAACAAATCCTCTCAACCTTCTTCTCAAAAACTCTAAACTTTCTTCCCCTCAAGAACTTTTGTGTAATTTTTTGGGTTCTTTCCTTATTCTTCACTTCCTCTATTTATACTACAAGGTTTGCTAGTTTGGGGATAAGTGATGGGTGATAAATTAATGGGCGGAAGCCATGGAAGTGTCCCCTTGAATAGAAAAATTGAGAAAATTAGGGAAGAAGAACAGAGGTGGGTGGAGAAAGGTAATGGGAGAAAGAAAAAGAAAAAAAAAAGTAAATTAAAAAAAGTTAAAATTAAAATTAAAATTAGAATTAGAACTAAAATTAAAACCTTCTTTTTTAAAAAATATATATATACATATATACACACATATATAACATTAAACTTGGACAATATTAAAAACTAAGTCAAACCAAGTACGGTGTCTACATGTACGTTTCTTATATATATTGTATATGTATTATATACCTTGCATATACATCGTGTATTGAACGTTGACAACATATATTTTATGCAAGATTACCATGTTATTTGTTAATGTGCATACTATATGAGATTAGAAAGTCTTATATTTGTTTATGATGATATTAACATTTGAATCATTTTTATTGTTCATTGTAGACATCGTATTTGGTCCGACTTAATTTTTAGCAATAAAGTTTGATGTTGAATTTTACTTTTTGGTTTTTATTATTGATTTTATTTTCATTTTCATATTTAATTTAATTTAATTGATTTTTATTTTTAAATTTTAATTTTTTCCCATTTTCATATAGTCTCATTCTTCCCCTTCCTTCTCCATCTCCTTTTCTTTCTCAATTCCCCAATTCACTCCCCCACTATCTCCAACTCTATCCCCCTATTTCTCAACCATTTCCCCAAAGCTTTCCTATAAACGGAGAGCTTATAGAGGAGACCAAACACAAGACAGAAGGGGGAGGAGAAGGACACACAAAAAAAGGAGAGGAACTATTTGGGAGAACTCGGAGGGGAAAGAAAAAGTGCATTGGAGAGGGAACTCATTGGAGAAGCACAACTCATTGGAAGGAAGAAGAAGAGAAAGACAAAAATAAAAAGGAAGAATGAAGGGGAGGAGCATATCATGGTAAAAACCTTCTTCATTTTCTTCTTCCTCCAAATCTTGCATCCCACCACCATTAACTCCAGTCCACCACCGCTCACGAAAGCTCGACCACCACCTGTCCGAAGCCAGTTTGTCGCCACTCCAACGAACACACCCTCACCGTCATCACAGTCCTGATCCGATGAACCCATGCTTCTGTCAAAACGAACCTGCACACATGATAACATGCAATTATGCTATCTATTTCCTAGTTAATTTAGCTAGTTTTGTGCTTAAATTGTGAGCTTTAATGTCTTTTTATGTTTAATTTGTAGAATCCGAGCTTGAGAAGAAAAATCAGAATTCTTGATCAAATTTGGATTAAATTGAAGATTTCAGACCAATTTTGAAGATAGAAAAGAAAGCAAGTGATGATGTAGCCCAAAAACCCAAAAGAATGAAGAATTGAAGACCAAATTAGGGTCGAAAATGAAGTTACCTGAAGCACTAGCGTCTCAACACTAGTTAAAATAAGCGGCAAAATTCAGCGAGGGCAGCGTCGAGACGCTGTCTTCAACTGAAGGGGATGAAAGTCCCAGCGCAACGGAAGCGCATCGATAGGACCTTGTGCCGTATATTAATTAATATCAAAATACCGTTATGAAAAGGCAAAACAAAACTTTAAACATGCTTTAAAGCCGCTGTAAAACGCTATAAACATGCTAAAAACAACTAGAAAATAAGACTACTTTTATTTTCATGTTTTTCTAAAGAAACGGGAAAGAACCGTTACAAACCTTCGTTGTAGACTTGATCGTTCTTCGCCAATGACGCTTCAACAAACAAAACCGCAGCAGCCCCTTTTGATTTCTTCGCTGGAATTTTCTTCTTCAAAGACACAATAACCACAGAGGTTACACCGGTATGTCTCTAAGTCTAGGAGGCAAAAGACTTGTGGGAGTCTTTCTCTAAGAGGGAGGCTAGAGAGAATTCTAGGGTCTTGTCTTGTGAGTCTAAGAGCAAGAGGGCTACCAAACCATTAGGTCTAGTGTTTTATTTATAGGAGAAAGACCATGAATAAAATATTCACATTAAATCAATTATTTTCATAAATGATTTAATCTATTCCTTATTTAATCAATCCATGATCAATCAATTCCATAATTGATTAATCTTTTCCACAAATGACTAATTACTTTCATAAGTTATTAGATCATTTCCATAAATGATTAATCACTTCCATAAGTGATTAATTATTTCCATAATTGATTAATTTTCAATTAATTAACTCTTTGATTAATTAGTCACCAATTAAATATCACATATTTAATTTTCGACCTTGAATTAATTAATTGCCCAAATTAATTTTAGGCCTAAAATTAATTAATTCATATTTGAACTTTTTCAAATTCCTATAAATTTAATATGAATCAAATTCACATTTATATTTGAAATTTCTTCAAATATTTATTCCTCTCATAATAATATATCAATATATATTATATTGTTTCCCTTAGTAAATTGAACACTTTAAATTTACATTTATTACTTAGTTGCCTCAAATTACTTTATGAGCTACCAGTAGGACCTAATGGACCTGCAGATCAGAAGCTCCAATGATGTGAGATTAATTGGTCAAACTCATTAACCAAATTAATCAATATTCGTTAACTGTGTTTTCCATTTATATTTGAAATTTCTTCAAATATTTATTTCTCTCATAATAATATATCATATATATTATATTGTTTCCCTTAGTAAATTGAACACTTTCAATTTACATTTATTACTTAGTTGCCTCAAATTACTTTATGAGCTACCAATGGGACCTAATGGACTTGCAGATCAGAAGCTCCAATGATGTGAGATTAATTGGTCAAACTCATAAACCAAATTAATCAATATTCGTTAATTGTGTGTACATTCCACTATAGACTCACAGTTGCACTCTTCTCTCTGTAGACATATTTTATGTGTCCACGGATATAAACCAATAACGACTAGTTAGTCCTTCACGATTGTCCGTAACACCAGCTGGGTCAAATTACCGTTGTACCCCTGGGTTACTTCTATTTTCTTAAGTACCAATTCTCCTCTAATGAACAACCTGTTTGTGGTCCAACCATCAAACAGAAAATCCTCTCGTGCCATTAAGAGGGTAGGGCCTTTTGTTCAAGACTCGGAGTCACCACTTAAGGGAACACTCATCTGCTAACCTAAAGTCGGGAAAGAGTGAATTCCATCTTGCATGATTATGTTCCCAGCTCCCCACTCGGTCTTGTCCCCAAAATAGTAGGCTTATTGAGTCGGCGTATTGGCCACTCTCAACCATACATATCAAAAGACAATCCCTCATGAGCAGAAGTCCATAATCAACTCAGGATTAAGACTAAGTTGTCTAGGTCGTCCTAGTGAAATAGAAACCTAACTAGTTAACGGTGTTATAACTAGTGGTTACTATTTCGCGGTTCGGTCTTATGCAAACTCATTGCATAAGATACCCCCACTCGCATGTCTCCTACGCGAACGTGTTGGATCATAGCGTTTGTATAAAATACAAAGTGGGTCGTATCCATAGTGTCACCAGGATAAGGCTATCCCTATACTATAGACCCTTTAGGCTGTTTCTTGAACAGTGATCCCCATATGTCGCTACATATAGTTCAAGACTCATATTACAGCGTGGGATGTCTAGTTTATTGGATTAGGGTTATTTTAGGCAAAGACAAACAATAAAATAACTAATAACACTTAATGGAATACATTAATATTATTTCATTAATATTCGGTCAACGGTTACATTCACTATCTACGAGTTTTAGGGCATACAACCCAACATCAATGTCTCGAACGTTGCTCGGCGTGGGCAACAAGAAATGATTAGTTTGGGGAGCACGTTCTGGCCTCTATAAATTGGGCATCTTCCAAGAATGATAGGCATCCAATTTGGGGTTTCTTAACCCTAACTCAAGAAGAAAGGAAGGATAAAGTAGAATTGGAGAGCAGGCTGAATTGATCAAGAATCCAAGGCTTAAGACTCGAGATGATCGTGAAAGGAGCGTTGGATCAACACACAACGAGTTATTCTTTCTCAATTTCTCTGTAATTTCTTATTATAATTGAGTAGGATTATGGATCAAGATTGTTGGGCTGAAATTATTTCTATTTTAAAGTAAATCTTGTGACCTAAGGTTGTTAATTTAGCCAATTGGATGATGTAGCTTAATTATTTGAATATTGTAATTAATTTCTTCAAATTTCATCTATGCAATTTATGCTTAATGCTTTTAATCCCTTGATTATAGATTGATTGATTTGTTGATCTAAATTGAAACTCGACAGAGAGAAGTTAGATTAGAGCCCAATTGCATAGCTAACAATTGCTTGGAACATGAAAGTGAAAGAGTTGTTAGAAATTTATGAGGAAGTTGCTTAATGCCATATTATAATAATTGACTAAGAAAATGGACACATTAATTAGTTGGTTTAATATGAGATGTGGAGGAACTTGAAAGAGAAGTCCACTTAAATTACTTCTAGATTTATGAAATTGAAGTGTATTAATTACATTCATTCATTTAATTGAGTTACAGATCCAAAAGACTAATTAAAACCCTAGGTTGAGTCCATTTAAAAGAATTTTCTCTTGTCTTTTCTAATTGTTAATTTAGTAATTTTTACATAATCATTCGAGTTTGGGTTCTAAATACAATTGAGCATGACAATTCTTGGTACTTAATGGATTTAAATCAAATTCCCTGTGGATTCGATACTTGGTACATACTTACCATTTTATATTACTTGTGGCCTGTGCGCTTGTGGTTAGCAACAACACAGAACTTCCGATGACCCATAACTTCATTCCGACGAGCTGACTCATGGATTAGGTGGGAGGAAAGGTTGGAGAGAGAAAGAATGTGAGGAAGAATGTGAAGGTAAAGGTGGTGGACACCACACCCACTCATTCTTTTATTTTATTTTATTTTTTTCTCTTTTCTTGGTATTTATATTTATATTTCTTTTCGTTATTTGCTTAGGAGCATTTTTCTTTCCTTTAGTTTAAAATGAAGTTTTAAGTGTTTCTTCTTTCCACATTGACTTTAATTTAAAATTTATAATTTGAATTTTCAACTTAATTTTAAATTGACTTCGATTTGGAGATCTCAATTCAATTTTAATTTGAAGTTTTGGTTTCAATTCCATTTTGATTTTAAATTTGGATTTTCAATTCAATTCTTTTTTGGTTTTAAATTGATTCAATTTCCACTTGGTTTAATTTGAAATTTTAGACATCAATTTTAATTTGCTTCAATTTGGAACTTTCAAAATGAATTTCAAATTGATTTTAATCTGAATCTCAAAATCAATAAAAATTTGGCTTTGTTTGAGATTTTTTGAGATTAATTTCGATTTGGCTATGTTGAGAAAATTGAAAATGAAAGGTTGAAAATAATATTGTGGAAGCAATAATCAAACTCTCAATGTTTGTTGAACAAAGAGAGAAAATGGAAAATGAGAGAGTGGAATCCAAAAAACGAATAAACTTCTAATTGAAGTAGAAAACTTTGTGATGCAAACTTTACATGGAAGTTCACCATTTTATAGGTAAAAGAATGAACATAACTTACAACAACATTAAAGTTAGAAACTCATAAAACTTCAAAAGAAAACTTAAAAGAGAAAATACTGAAATGTTTAGATCTAACTTCAAAACAATAAATTTAAAACATTAAACTGAAAATTAAATGTAAAAAGAAAAAACTCATAACTCACCAGGCTCAAATTAAATTTCAAATTAATGACAATTTAATTCTGATTGGAATCTCAAAATCAATGTCTATATGGTTTTATATTGAAAATAAATTTCAATTTTAATTAAATCTGAAATCAATGTCTGTGGATTTTTTTAAAAAAATTGAATTGAAAGTCAATTTCAATTGTTAAAAAGTCAAATCGAATTTCAATAACCAAAAGTTCAAAATGTGTGTTTTTTAGGTGGGGTTTAGTCCATTTTTTCTTCCTTAATATTTTGAAAATAAAAAAAACCAGTTGACTATGAAAGCTTTAGGCTAATTTTGTCTAAGAACGAGTATTTAAGCTTACTGAAAGGGAACACCTCACTTGGAAATTAGCCTAAAGTCAATCAATTTCAATTTTCTTTTAAATGTCCCAAATTCAAAGTGTCCAAATGAATTTCCGAAAGGAATTTTAAACTGAGATTTCCAATAGAATTTCAATTTGATTTTAGTTCAAAATTCTAAATGATTTTTAACTTTCTTTCCATTGGTTTATTTTTTTTAATCTGGAAATTTCTAATGAATTTCTGATTGGATTTGATTTGGAAAATAAAAAAGTTTTTATTTTTTATTTTTTATTTTATTTTATTTTTTTTACATTTAATGGTGTCACACCACTCATAATTATTAATTCACATTTTATTTCTCAAATGTGAAATAATAGATATGAGACAAACAAAATCATGTAAAACCTATGACGGAGTTGAGATAATATAATTTCTCAAATTTTTGAGGTGAAAATTTGTATTTCAATTAAAAGAAAATTCCAACATGAAAATTAATTATTGGGTTTAACCCACTCACTATATTAGACCCTTACTTTATTTTTTAAAGTTAAGGTAAGGTCAAAGACATTTGTTATTTAAATTTTCTCTTTCTTCAAAATAAAGGACCACTTTATGATAAGATAATAAGGATAATTTTAAATAAAATGTAGTAACACCTTTTAAATAAAGGACCACGTTTTTAAATGGGTGTTGTAGGGGTGCTAACACCTTCAATACACTCAATTGACTCCCGAACCTAATTTTTGGTTTCCAAAGACCGGTTTTTCTTTAAAATGGGTGACCAATCACACCCCAAGATGATTGGTGGTGACTCCAAACTCCTCTTCTCGAAAGAGACCCTTAGGGAAAGACGTCGGCCACTCCGCGTTGCGATGACATTCATGATTCTATATTTTGTACACACCGTATTTGGTCCGGTTTGATTTTTAGTAATAATGTTTGAATTTCTCCAATATGTGGTGCTCAATTTGTTTTTTGGTATGCCAACAAGAGTTTAGCTCAACTGGCATAAAGTTGTCTTGATAAACCACAAGATCTGTGGTTTGAATCCCCCTCCTCACATATTATAAAAAAAAAATTGTTTTTGGTTTTCATTGTTTATTTTCATTTTCATTTTTTTTTTGTTTTTATTTAATTTATTTCTTTTTTTAATTTAATTTTAATTATTATTTTTTCTTTGGTCTTCCACTTCCACTTCCTTCTCCTTCTCCCTCTCCCCCTCCTTCTCCCAACTTCCCACTCTCTCCCACTCTTTCTCAACCCATTCCCCCTTTTCCCTCAACTATTTCTCCAAGCTCTCCTATAATAGAAAGAAGAACAAAAGGTGGAAAAAGAGTGAGAAAAACACAACAATGAGAGAAAGTTAAAAAAGAAGGAGTGATGAAAATCTAAGAAAGAAATGGAGAGAAAGAGGTGAAGTTTGAGGGAGAAAGGTGAGAATCGAAAGAGAAAGATGTAAATGGAAGGAAGAAGAATAGAGAAAAAAGAGAAGAGAAGAAGAGCATGGAGGAAGGAAATCGTGAAGAAGAAAGGGAGGAGAGAGACAACAAGATGAAGGTAAAGTTGGTGGGTCCCACTCTTTTATTTATTTATTTGTTTTTTCTTTCCTTCATATTTATTCATTATTTTTCTTTTATTTGCTTAAAAGTTTATTTCAAATTCTTTATTTGTTTAATGTTTTTTTTTCTCTCGCTTTGATTTTAAGCTAGAATTCAAATAAATTTCAAATTAGCTTTACTTGAGATTTTCTTAAATCAATTTCAACTTGGTTTTTAATTTAAAATTTCTAATTTGAATTTCGGTTTTAATTGACTTTAATTTGGAGATCTCAATTTAATTCCAATTTAATTTTGATTTGAAGTTTTGGTTTCAATTCCATTTTGATTCTTAATTTGGATTTCCAATTCAATTTCATTTTGATATTTAAAAAAAATCAATGTCAAATTGGTTTAATTTGGATTTCTAACTCAATTTTATTTTTGATTTAAAATTGATTCAATTTCAATTTGGTTTAGTTTGTAATTTTAGAAATCAATTTGAATTTGGTTTAATTTGGATTTCCAATTCAATTTCATTTTGATTTGAAATTGATTTAGTTTAAATTCGGTTTAAGTTGCAATTTTAGAAGTCAATTTGAATTTGGTTTAATTGGGATTT
Source organism: Luffa aegyptiaca (assembly GCA_017139565.1). Taxonomy (NCBI): domain Eukaryota; kingdom Viridiplantae; phylum Streptophyta; class Magnoliopsida; order Cucurbitales; family Cucurbitaceae; genus Luffa; species Luffa aegyptiaca. The sequence continues at coordinate 15,777,530 of CM029403.1, forward strand.
CCAATTCAATTTCATCATGGTTTTAAATTCAATTTCAATTTGATTTAAAATTTGATTTCCTAAGTCAATTTCAAGTTATCTTTATTGTGTCATTTCTCCCAAATAAATTTGGTTTCAAATTGAATTTTACTTTGAAATCTCCAAATCAATTTCAATTTGGTTTTAATTTGGAGTTTTTCAGTAGATTTTAATAGGTTCTAGTTGAAATTTTAAAATCAATGTCTACTTGGTTTTATATTGAAAAATAATTTCAATTTTAATTAGATTTGAAATCAATCCATGGCTATGTTTTTTTTTTTTTTAAAAAAAAAATCATTTTCAATTGTTGAAAGGTTAAGTCAAATTTAAAAAATGTTATTTACTATTTTGAAAGGTTAAAATAATTGATTATGGAAACTTTAGGCTAATTTTGTCTAAGAACGGGTATTTAAGTTGACCGAAAGGGAACACCCTGCCTGGAAATTAGCCTAAATATTTTTGCAATCAACTTGAATTTGGTCTTAATTTAGAATTTTTGAAATCAACTTCAATTTTATTCTAAATTGGATTTTCCTAATGAATTTCAAAATAGTTTTACTTTAGTAATTTCAAATGAATTTCTAATTGAATTTGGTTTAAGAATGAAAAAATATTTTTCCATTGAATGGTGTCATACCACTCATGATTATTAGTTCACATTTTATTTTTAAAATGTGAAATAATAGATATGAGACAAAAATAGCTCATATACCACTTAGGACTAAATTGAGATAATTTCTCAAATTCTTGAGGTGATAAATTTTCTTTTAGTTGAAAGAAAATTCTAACATGACAAGCAATTATTGGGTTTAACCCCACTCACTACATCACATCCTTACTTTATGTTTTAAAGCTAAGGTAAGATTAAGTTGGACAATTGTTATTTATTTCTTTTATTTCTTCAAACTAAAGGACCGTTTCATGTTATAAAAGGATAATTTATAAAATAAAATGTGGTAACCGTTTTTAAACGAGTGTTGTATGGGTGCTAACACCTTCCCTACACTCAATCGACTCCCGAGCCTAATCTTTAGTTTTCAAAGACCGGTTTTTCTTTAAAACGGGTGACCAATCACACCCCAAGATGATTGGTGGCGACTCCAAACCTCTCATCTCGAAAGAGACCTTAGGAAAGGACGTCGGCCTCTCCGCGTCGCGATGACGTTGCGACATATTTGATAATAATATTTATGTTAATTATATTGTCCAAATAATTGAGATGTTGAGAGTATGTTTAAATCTTATAATTTCTTAAATGATCTAGAATGTTTAATACGTATTTGATAAATGAACATATATACCTTGTATATATCTCATTTTTTGAATCATATGCATCTTTTGAAATTTCTCATTTTGCTACTGTATATTGATCTCGTTAATTTAATTATGTATTCTTTGTTTGATATAATTTTCACATCCTATGTATATTTTTATTATGTGTATTTAATATATATACAAGATACATATTTGATATACTATCATAGATCCTTTTATGTACAAAACATTTTGTATATATTGTTTATCGGTTTAAATCCTATTTTGGTCCTTAAACTTTGAAAAAGTGTCTATTTTATTCCCTACTATTAATGAGTTAACAAAATGATGACCTAGCTTATATATTTAGATGACTGGATATACCTATGTGGCTTAAGTGGGTTGGGGGCAACATTATATGGAAAATTTTGACATTCTACAGATAGCCTGCTCAGAGTAATTTCATTAGAGCATCAGTTAGGATTGTGCAGCTCATCTTCTTATGTAAATTGATTTCGACAATTTTCTTCCTTTCGTAACCCTTCATCTCCCAATTTGGAGGATGATCGTTGGTGGTTGTAGTGCTCTATTTCATTTTTAATTTACTCTCTCTTAAAAAAAAGAATCAGCTTGGATATTTTTCTTAATGCAAGAGAAATCTTCTTACGCCAAGCTCATCAACGATCACACGCCATTGACACCAATCTCGATTTTAGACTTTTTGTCTTTACTACAATGATAAATCTCTACAACGACGTGTTGAATCTTTGTTCTAGAGCTTGTTTTTGCCACTAACAAGCTCGACAATCAATCGATTTCATCTTGCTATGCATTGGTCCTTCATTTGGGAATTATAGATTTTGTTTCTTTCTAATCACAATAGGTTTTTTTATAATTGTTAATTAATGTTTTATTTTTGTTTCTTCCTTAGGTTAGGCTGTGTTTGTTGTTGAAAAAAAATTGGACTAACTTTTAGTTTATGGTGTTGATTAAGGAAGTTCTCTAGTACTTTTATGGTGTTCACTAGTGTTTTGAATGCAAGATTCATGAAATATCTTGAGAATGGAAATATTTGTACCAATAGCATGGTGGTATGGATGAATTTTCCAACTCTGAATTAATAGTGTTCACTATTTTTCTTCTCTCTTTGAGGTGCATGTGATGAAAGTTGTCTCGCTCATGTTTATGTGGTTTGTTGTAGAATGTCAAAAAATGGTGGAGAAATTGTACAAGCCTCCAATATCATACTAGCTTATTTTAGTTCCTCTATCTTGTCATGCTCTTTCAAAAGTCCTTAAAATGGAAAATAATGCTAAGAATTCATGTATTCAAAAGATACCCCATTCTCCAACTGGTCTGTGAATTGTGATGTGTTAATCTCTTAGAAAAGGAAATGAATATCAACGAGAAGGTAACTTATTTTTGTTGAAATTTCAAGTATATTTGCTCACATTTCAAGATCATATTTGTGATGTTTCATGCTTCAATAAAACCAAAATGAACTATTAAACAATTGATTCTGGATGGAAATATCTGCTTCTTTGATCAAGTTCTTTTCTTTCATCAATGGGTGGAGTATACAAATTTGGTAGTAAGACATATGCAACAAGTTTATGTGACCCTTGTTCGATAATCATTTTTGCAGCATGTTTCCCAAGTGTTTCCAAGCCTCATTGGCATGGCTAGACAAGTTGATGAAACATCAATGTAGGTGACCTCATTTGGTTTTATGTTGGCCTCAAGTGGAACAACTCTAAGGGGCTGTTTGGGGCAAGGACTTCTTAAGTCCCCACTTCTTAACTCCCCAGAAGTCCACGTTTGGGCCTAGGATTTCTTTAGTCTCCACTTCATAAGTCCAAAATGGGGACTTCAACAGTAAGATACTATTGAAGTTCGAATGCCTCGATTCTCTCTACTTCTCTCTCACGCGTTTTATTCTGATGCTCTCTCTTAGCCCCATCGTCTCCCTACAAGAAAAATTGGTGCTGCCGACGAACTCTCTCTCGACGCTAGGAGAAGGGGTCGCGAGAAGCTATTTCTCCCGACGTTGAAAAAATTACGTCGGGAGAAACACGGTGAGAGGATTCTCTCTCGACGCCATATAGACAACATCGACATAAAACTGGGCGAAGAAGCCCTAAATTAAACCCATTCCTTTTCTTCTCTTCGATTTCGACACAACCCCCTCCTCCCCTCGAGCTCTCTTTTCTCCGAAGCTACGTCGTCCGTCGCCGCTCTTTGAACCGCACCCAGTCACCATCCATTCGTCAGCCATGCGACGCTGCCATCCATCACCCTATCATCCTCCTCCTATTCACTCGCCCGTCACCGTTCGATAAGTCCTTCTCCGAACCTTCATGTTTTTTGGGAAAGTGTGAATTTTGGCTGAATTTGTTGTGTGTTTTTGTCCATGAAGACATCTTTTCATTAATGAAATCTGCAACAAATTCAAATGAGAATTGCCTCTTGTCAAGTAAAGGGAACCTGTTGTTCACCATGGAGTTCATAACAGCCGCAGCTCCTTCTCGATAAAGTTCTTGAAGGTCATCAATTCGTGTATTTGAGAGTGCTTGTGGTAAGCTGAGAGTAGCTCCAACACCTGGAGCGTTTTTTATGCCAAAAGCATTGCCCAGTGTTCCCCAACCACCCCACCCCCATATTAGTCCTGGGAACATCCTCCAATAGTTGGATGTGCCAATAAAAGGGGAAATAAGATCCGAAACTCTATTGTATGTTGTATATTTTACAAATAAAATGTGAAAGAAAGTGATTTAAATTAAATTCATCAAAAGGTTCAAAATGGAATGAAACATCAAATTCAATTTGAAGTTTCATTTACCAATTTAACATATGGAAGTTAAATTTGGTGTTATAACTCAATTGAGTTATATTTTTCATATGTTTCAATTTTATTTAATTTTTTTCTTTGGAGTTACTAAGTTGCTAGCCTATAAATAGCAACTTGTTTCTTCATTTGAATCATCTCATTCCATTTGGAGCATTCTTCCTTCTTTCTTTGTTTCTTTTGATCTTGAGTCAAGTTGAGAGCAAGTATCAAAGAGTTTTGCCAGATCCGAGTAGTTCGAGGTTGTTGTTCTACCGGAATTAGTCGTTGTATCCTGCTGAGACGATCGCTGTAGTCTGCTTGCAACCTGTGCAAAGCAAATAATTGTCTTCAGGACAACGCTTTGTAAGCGTGCCTCGACTATTTATTTTCAATATATTTTGCAACATTTATCATATATACAGTGCCTGTATTGTTATTTACACTATAATTTTAGTATCTAGTTAAGGTGTAATCAGTTTGCTAGTGTAACTCAGTTCTTATTTGAGCATATTTCCAACAATCTGAAGACAATTACTATTGAATTGATGGCTGCAAACTCCTCCATTAATGTTGCTGGTGCTACCATGATGGGATCGACCATTCTAAAAAATCATGCTGAAAAACCAAAGAAATTCAAGGGAGAAAATTTCAAGAGGTGGCAACAAAAGATGATCGTCTACCTCACCACACTAAACCTCGCTCACATCTTGAAGGAAGATTGCCTAGTTACCCCACCAGAAGTTGTCACTCCTGAAACTGAAGCTGCCAAGAAAGCATGGATGCATTCAGACTTTTTGTGTCGCAATTATATCCTGAGTGGTCTTGAAGACACCTTGTATAATGTCTACTGCAATGCCTATACAACTTCAAGGCTATTGTGGGAGGCATTAGATAAGAAGTATAAGCTGGAAGATGCTGGTACTAAGAAGTTTCTTGTCGAAAAATTCTTAGATTATAAGATGATTGATACCAAGTTGGTAGTCAATCAGATGGAAGAATTGCAAATTATCATTAATGATTTGCAAAGTGAGGGATTGGGCATCAGTGAACCATTCCAAGTTGCTGCTGTGATTGAGAAGCTACCTCCTTCTTGGAAGGACTTCAAATGCTATCTTAAACACAAACGAAAGGAGCTTTCCATGGAGAATCTTGCAATCAAACTCCGCATTGAAGAGGATAATAGAAAATGAGACAAAGCTTCGCTGGAAGTTGAAGCCAATGCACATGTTTCTGAATCTTCGAGGCGTGATCCCAAGAAGTGATGTGCAATTTGTATACCGCAAGTGTACGGGTTAAGTAATAATATAGTGTTTTCGTATAAAACGAGTGTCGTCCTCTAGATTGGTTTTCTAGCAAATTAAGTACAGTGAATACTTTTGTTCAATTTTATTTAGGGAGCAAAACTTAATGACAAAAATAAATCTAAAGACAAAAAGCATAAAATAAAGGTGGAGACTCAAATGGAAAGACTCTTAGGGAATTGATTTCATTATTTAAGATTGAGGATTGATTAATAGGAATGAATTGATCGTGCAATTATTCTACAAGCCAAGGAAACTTTTATCACGATTACCTCTCCCGAGTATAATTGATTCTCATGCATATAACTAACTTGATATCCCTATCTAAGTTCATTAACATGCAAGGCATTATTCGATTTAGTCCTTGTTATACTTCTAGAGATATTCCAAATCCCGTCACAAACTTAGAATTTCTACTCTAGTCATGCAATTAAACAAGGTAAGTCTTAGGCCAAATCCTCTCTCCCGAGTTAGATTCAACACTTAAATCATTCAATTAGTGATCAAGTAATTGAAAGCATTACACAAAATTGCATGCATAAAATAACAACACATTCATACCAAAACTCAATCCAACAACTCAAACAACTACATCAAACCCTAAGACAAACAACTAGAAATTCATAGTCTTTAAACCACAAACACTAATTGCAAGAAAAGCCATAAAAACTACAAGAGGTAAGGGAAAGAGAAAGGAAAACTTGAATCCGTCAAAACCGACACGTCCCCGTCACGATCTCCACGTCTTCTCGTTTGATTCTCGCTCCTTGGCCTTGCTTCGGCTCCCACCAAAGGTCTCTAGTCGAAATTAGGGCTAAAATCTAACCAATTGGATTCCCCCAATCCGTAGCACAAAAGGATGAATTTATAGAAAATCTGCCGACAACGTCGAGACGGTATGGACAGCGTCGCGACGCTGTCATGATACTGCGAATCTGAAAAATTCGACCGATAGCGTCGCGACTCTATGATTTTTTTTTTAAAGATTGAAAACTCCAAATATAGAATGTCCGCGTCGAAACGCCCAAAGAGCAGCGTCTCGACGCTGGTCTGCGGATGAGTCTATCTTCAATCTTCCAACTTTGATTCTTTTTTCATTCTTCGGCTTCTTTTCGCACCCCGAACATCCAATTAACTCAAAACTATATTTCCTACAAATACAACACATAAATGCATAATTTTGGCCAATAAATTATAAAAGACTAGCTAAATTAATTAGGGAAAACTAGCTAGCTATGCTTGCTATCAAGAAGCGACAATTCCAGAAGGGAAATGTGAATCCTCGACCGAGGAATGACGTCAACAAGCGCATTCGTGAAGTCTGCTGGGTTTGTGGTAAGAGTGGCCATATTGCTGCTAATTGTAGACACAAGAAGGGACAAAAAACTCCAACAATCAGACCAATATTGTGGAGAGTGATGATCTCGTTGTTGTCATTTCTGAGGTAAATATGGCTTCCGACACCAAAGGCTGGTGGATTGATACTGGTGCTACGAGGCACATTTGTAAGGACAAGTCCTTGTTCACCACATATGAGTAGCTAGATGGTGGTGATAAGCTGTATATGGGAAATGTTTCAACTGCCTCTATGGCAGGTAAAGAGAAGGTCCTGCTGAAATGGACTTATGGAAAGATACGTACCTTCAATGATGTGTGGCACGTGCTAGAGATTCGAAAGAATCTAGTGTCAGGAACTCTACTTAATAAAAATGGGTTCAAGCTTGTGTTTGAGTCAGATAAATTTATTCTGACAAAAGGGGGTATGTATGTTGGAAAAGGCTATATCTAAATGATGGCATGTTCAAACTGAATGTACTGGCACAAATGCCCAAGAATAATAATAATAGCAAATTGGTTAAATTACAAATGTGGTCCATAAATTTAGTTATTGTCAAATAGAGTTATGAATTTGCAATTTTATGTCTAATGGGTCAATGAATTTTAAAGAATGTCTAATACGTCTCTAAACTTTCAATTTTATGCCTAATAAATTTTTGAATTTCTAATTTTGTGTCTAATAGGCTATATGACAATTTTTTTTAAAAAATTCACAAACTTATTGAACATAAAATTGAAAGTTTAATGTTCCATTAGACAATTAATTCAATTTTATGTCTAATAAGTTTGTTAATTTTAAAAATTGTTGAATATGTCAAAGACTTATGTGACCGAAAAAAAAAAAAGAAAGTTTAGAAACCTACTCGATATTTTTAAAGTCTAGTGACCTATTGAAGCAAAATTGAATGTTCAAGGATTCATTAGACACAAATGTAAAAGTTTCAAGATTAATCTTGTAATATAACCTAACAAATAAATAATATTACAATTTTTTTAATTTCTTCCTTAAATATTATTTTTTATATCAAAGTAAATGAAAATAGATAAATTTTTTTTTTTAAAATTTTGTTTCTTTTTTTTTTCCTTAAAATTAATATCATATCAAACTTATGGAGAAGAATTGCAATGAGTTAAATTAATAGTTCAATTTCATTTATGAAAATTTTGGAGTTGTTTTACATGTAAGTTACTTTTATGAAATTTTAAGTGAAGCTCCCCTAAACAAATTTTCTGGATCCGTCACTGTGAAGAAACCCTAAATATAAGTCCTAGATGGAGTTTTTTGGCTTCGGGTCTTTCCAAGTTTTCTGGAAGTTTCTTTCCCCACTTGTCGTGCTTCTTTTGAAGCTTGACATTCCAAAGGTTGAACTGATCATTTCCTTCCTCCTTTTTGAGCTCTAGTTTGACCATAAGAAACAAATCTTGAACTCGTTAATTTGTTGATGGAGTCTTGAACCATTTTGGCTTGTAACCTTGTGTGGTTGGTTTTCTTGGTAGCGTTAGGTCTCCTTGACATATACATCAATATATTTTGATTAACTTTGTAAGTAATTATAGAGGATGAAAAATGTTTTGTTAAAAAATCTAGAGTTTTTTACCACAAAAAAAATAATAACTTTTGAAATAACTAGATTAGTTAATAATCATCTCCTCAATCATTAGTTTAAGGCGGTTTTATTTCTTTTTTAAATAATTATTCTAAAGTGATTCTCACTCTAAAGAAACTGTTCCTATTAAAAAATTCCAAAATTCACATGAAAAACTCAAAGAATGTTGAAATTATAAAATTGTCTCATATTTTAAGCTTCTCATATTCTCCTCTTCTCTTTATGGTAATTTGACATTTGTAGAATTACTTTGTGCTACCAAACAAAATTGTGATTAAAATCACTTTTAAGAATATATAATCAAATATATAAGTTTTTAAATTAAAATTATTCTAATGATTTTTTTTTTATTTATAAAAAGGTATACTTTTTTGAAAAGTGTTTTAAACCAATAAGCATGTGAAACTCATCTTTTAACTTTGATGCAAAAAATTTCTTAACCACATGTAAAAATTAGGTATAAGTTAATTGAAGGTCCATAATTTTGGATGTTTTTCCTCATTGATGTGGATTTGATTAATTATGTGCCTTCTAGCTAGTCTATGTTCTGCTAACACACTCACTATGAAAGATTTGTGCAACCCCATGCACACTTGTTTCACCTTTTTTATTAGGTTTTCCATTAATTCTAATATAAATTCTCAATTAGGGGGAAAAAGGGTAATTTTATTTATTTATTTATTTAGTATAATTTTGACAAATGGGTTTGAATTAAAGTTCCAAAAGTGACTAAAATTTAGTCAACATTGTACACAAAAGTATAGGGATGTAAGATTCCTACAAAAAGGAAAATGAATCTTTACCCCATGATGCTAGAAGGGTCAAGATTAGAAGATTTTATTGGGTGATTTACCTTTGAGTTGAAAATGAAAGGAGAGATAAATTGTAGTACTTTGAGATATTTATGAAATTATATATATATACACACACTAAATTTAATGAAATTCATTTCAAAATTAGTAGTGCCTGGCGATTTTTTTATAATGTGTTTTCTAAAAAAAGAAAAAAAAAATTAAAACAACATTTTTAAAATTTTAGTTTCAATTAAGTGATTTGCTATTTCAATACTTTTTTTTTTTTTTAATAAACTAGTTATTAGCATGATTATTGATTGATGGTTGATTCCTAAAGGTTAATTAAACCTATAGGAAAAGTAACATTGTACTGAGTGAGCCAACATGAGCATAACTCAACTGGCATGAAGCTTGTACTAATGACCAAGTGGTTTGTGGTTTGAATCTTCTCACCCCACATGTTGTCAAAAAAAAAAAAAACATTGCACGAAGGATAGTAAAATTAGTTAGAAACTTATAATTGTTTATATAGTTATTTTTATTATTATTCTTATTTTTTTTAAAACAGGATGCTATGTTTAGTTACCATAACTGTGAGTACCATGATTTGATCTTTTGACCTCAAACAAAGGAGTACATGTCAATTACCACTGAACTATACTCACTTTTACTATCTTGTTTGAGTTAGCAGCGTCCCTAATTTTATTATTTCAATATCTTTGTTTCTTGTGAAAATGACTATATTAAAGTTTATTTTTCCTTCCTCCTATATCTCTCAACGGTGAGAACTTTAGAGTATATACCAACATGCATTTTACTTTTGGTTTCTATCCATAAAATCTTGTACCATATATAACAAGCTTGTGGTATGACCATGATAACAAATCTCTATCATATCTCTAAAATAGTATATCATTATTCTTCATTTTGAGTCTAGATAATAAACAATGTTTCTAGATTTTACTTCGAAAAACCTTATATCCAATGAAAACATTATTTTCATTGCATATCTCTCTATTCTTATTATATGGTATTACATGCTTAGACTATCGTTAAATCACGATTAAAATTGTCAAAGTCAGAAATAAAATATACTCTATATAAATATTCTAATAAATTAGAAACTCAAGTATGAATGACCTAGCCAACAAGAGCTTAGCTCAACTAGCATAAAGTTGTATTGATAACCACAAGGTCTGTGGTTCGAATCCCCCTTCCCACATATTGTAAAAAAAAAAAAAGTATGAATGACCTAACCCTATAGCTTAGATATCGAGAAAAACAAAACCATGTTTGGTAACGGATATCGACATCGCGCGTATCATTTCCAAGAATAAGGTTCCATTTATTACTTCATCAATGTATCATCAATATGGACCATACTTCAATCAAAGGCCGTCCATTTGTAACATAGCTAGGGTTACATTACACTTCTATCTCTATATATAAATCAACCAAAACAAAAAAAGAATAGTACATTTCCAGAAAACCACAGCCTTGCAGTACTTAATTGATTTATATATACAATCCCTTTAAAATTTTCTTTTGGTAGAGAGATGAGCTTCAATTTAGAGATGATAAGCAACCATTTTACAGTGGAGAGCTTCAATGAAAGTGATCATCATCAAGGAACAATCTCCATTAATCCTTTTTTCACTGAGAGCTTTTGTTTTGAAAAGTTTGGTCATTTTAATGAAATCCCAAGCTGTGTTCCAGCTGCTTTTTACTCCTCTGTGTCTGCAAATAGCTCTTCATTGCCTCCATTTAACAGAGAAGATTCCAAGGTAAAACAAAAATTGGCCTTTTAATAATTTTTCTTTTGAATATGAATCTCTTGATTGTTCCATTTTTGGGAGTTTAATTTTGTTTTGGAATTTGGACAGAGATTGGGAGGAAGAAAGAGGAAAATAGGAAATGAAAGGGAGGAGAAGCAAAAAGGAGTCATTCATGTGAGAGCAAAAAGAGGCCAAGCTACTGATAGTCACAGTTTAGCAGAAAGGGTAAGCTTTTTAAAGTGTTTTTGCCGACTAAAATTGACTTCTTTTTGGCAATATATTGAGGTTTTGAAGCTTGTTAGAAAAATAAAAGTGGTTTTGAAAAGCTTTTTAGGAGTGGTACCTTTTTTAATTTATGGAGAAAAATGAAAAAGTGAAGTTGATTTTTGAGAAACTGAAATGGAACAGGTTTAAATCATATTTTGATTCCTAAATTTTAACCTTGCAAATTAATATTGTTCTTTTACATGCAATTAAACAAATGACATGTTTTAGTCATGAAAAAAAATCTAGACATAACAGACAAATACAAGGTTAATTAAAAGACATTTTGGTCTGTGTATAGTTCTATGTAGTTAACTTTACTAATATCATGATTTGGTCTTGTAATTTTTTTTTTTTTTTTTTAAATTTGTAACGTTTTAGTTATTAAAAGTACGTTCTTGTAGTTTAAACTGTGTAATGATTTAATCCTTGTCCTGAATTTTTTTTTCAAGTTGAAGTATCAATTTTTATTATATAACGATTCAGTCTCTATAGTTTATAATGCATCTGACCATAGAAATAATTAATGTCTCTATCCATCCACATATGTGAAAACTCCTATTAATTGTTAGTTGTAAGATTTTCTTTTATGGTAATTAAAGACTAAATTGTTTTTTTTTTAAAAAAAGATACTAAATTGTTACAAATATGAAATTACATCAACTGAATAATTATATATTAGTTCAAGGGAAAAATTTTAACAGATTTGAAACTGTTACAAACCTCAGTTTAGAGACGCATGACATGGAAAATATTAGAAAAGTTTTAAAAAACTTTAGACCTTATTTTATAACCATTTGGTTTTTGGTTTTTTAAAAATTAAGCTTATAATTAAATACTACTTACACTTACAAGTTTCTTTGTTTTTCTAATATCTTATTTTCTCATGTTGTCAAAAACCAATCCAATTTTTTAAAACTAAAAAAATGTAGTTTTCAAAAATTAGTTTTTGGTTTTGGAAATTGACTAAGAATTTAAATGTGTCATTGTCAAAGATGAAAACTATGGTAAAAAAAATAGGGAGAAAACAAACGTAATTTAAAAAAACTAAAAACAAAATGATTATCAAATTGGGTTTCAGTTTATATAGATTTATAACTCACAAATTGGCTATAGGTAAGAAGAGAGAAAATAAATCAGAGGCTGAAATTCTTACAGGACTTGGTTCCAGGATGCTACAAGGTAACCAATCAGAAGCTAATGTTCAATTTTTTCTTTTCTTTTTCCAGTCTGGGTGAGAGAGAAAATATTCGTTTGGTAACGTTCTCGTTTCTTGTTTCCGTTTCTTCATTTTTAATAAAGAAAAATAAAATTTCATGACCCTAACACCTATACATTCAATAATAATAAACCTATATTCTTATTTATGTTTGGAAAAAATTGGAAACTAGAACAAAAAAAGAGAAACTAATTTTAGTTGTTCCCAAAAGTTCTATACAAATTTTGGGAGTGGTTCTAAAAAATGAGAAACAAGAAACATACATAATTATTAAATGCTTAGATTTCTTAATAAAATTGGAAACAAGAAACAAGAAACGAGAACGTTACCAAACGGGCCTTGATTTTCCCTTTTCTTTTTTACTTCTCTTTTTCTTCCTTTTATTTATTTATTATTATTATTATTTTATTTTCCAGACAATGGGAATGGCAGTAATGTTGGATGTGATCATAAATTATATCCAATCACTCCAGAATCAGATCGAGGTGAGTAATTTATACATACACATACAAAGCTTGAGTTTAGTGGTATAAATTTTTTTACTTTGATGGTAATTTGAGGTACGAAGTTTTCATAAGTTTAAATTGTACAATATTATTGTTTCTGATTTCTTTGTTTTAGATGAATATATATTGCATTTTGGATTCATGAGTCAAACTTCATGCTCGCATATAATTTTTTTTTTATGGTAATTTTTTTCTTTGTTCTCCTAAGTTTTCCTAAGTTTAACTTGAGTTTAGTGGTATATATTTTTTTGTTTTGTTTTTTGAGAACGTGTGGGGTTCGGATTTGAACCTTTAATTCTCTTGGTCAATGGTACAAGGTTTCTGTCAGTTAAGTTATGTTCTTCTTGACAAATCATCACTTGTTAATCTAATAAAATGTTACGTCAATATTTAGATAACAGTGTTGAGGGTAAGGGATTTGTTAGAATCAAAAGCAAAAACAATTTATGCCTTGTTTGATAACCCTTTGGTTTTTGGTTTTTGACTTTTGAAAATTAAGCTTAAAAACATTACTTCCACCTATAAGTTTCTTGGTTTAATTTGATTATCTATCTTATTCCCATGTTTTCAAAAACCAAGTCAAATTTTGAAAAAAAAAAAAAAAAAAAAAAGTAGTTTTCAAAAACTTATTTTTGTTTTTTGAATTTGGTTAGGAATTGAAATGTGTCATTAACAAAAATGAAAACCATTATAAGAAAATTGGAAGAAAACAAACTTAATTTTAAAAAACCAAATGGTTTTCAAACGGAGCCTTAAAGACGTAAATGAAACTTTTTGGAGTGTACATATTAGATAGATACCACAATCAAAATTTAAGAACTAAATTTATAAAATAATTTTAAATTTATTACATTTTATAACTATGTATGATAAATAGTGTTGAGTATGTGTATGTCAATTAAATTTATCATATCTCATCCATTTAAGCATTGAGATTTAATGGGCACTTAACATATGATATTGTCTTGTAAATCAAAATAGGGTTGAGATAATATACTAAATATAAATTAAGTTCGATCTAACATATCCACCTACAAATTTTACATCTAGGAGGTGAGAATATTTGTCCACTGATAGTTTAACTAAAAAAACAGTGTGGACAATGTGTTCTCCTATTCCGCTCGTAGCTATTACAAGAATCGCTTTTGCCTTCTCTTTTCCTTTGACTATTAAGATGTTTCTCTTTTCCTCTGACTATTAAGATGTTTCAGTTCACTAGGTTGTCTCATGTATGTCCATGGATTCAACATTTAAATTTACTCATCCATGTGTGAACATATATATTGCTCAATACAAGTTCATAATCTTTATTAAGGGTTATATATATAATATTTATTGGTAAATAAGAAAATCTCACTACAAGAAATTAACTCTCTAACTATATAAATTTTCTTTTGTTTTTCCAAGTTCCTTTCCATGAAACTTTCAGTTGCTAGTCGCTACTATGACTTCAACAACAGCTCCGAGACTGATGGCATTGAGATCATGCAGGTATGGACTTTCTCAACATAAATTTTCGTGCTACAAATTAATTAATCTCATCAATTTTCAATTTTAAATATTACCATAAAGATTGATATGTTATTCTGAAAAACAATATATATATCGAAAGCCCAATGATAATCGTTCAATGCATATTAAAAAAAAACAAATTAAAATGTGTTGATGAATTTTAAGAAGAATTTTTTAAACAAAATATAATTTATAGAAAGTTTAGTCGTAGAACTTGTAAAGTTGTGTCAATTTGATATCTGAACTTAATTTAAGTATCTAATATGTAATATCTGAACTTTCAATTTTGTGTCTAATAAGTCTCTAGCATATTCGAGATTTTTAAAAATGAACTAATCTATTAAATATAAAATTGAATTTTATGTGCCTATTGGGACTCTAAACTTCCAATTTTGTATCTAGTAGACTTGTGAATTTTAAAAAACGTCGAATAGGTTAAATATTTATTAGTCACAAAATTGAAAGTTAAAGGACTTATTGGACACAAAAAGTGAAAGTTTAAAGGCCTACTGCTGGGACAAAATTGACATAATCCTGAAAGTTTAGGAACTAAACTTGCAATTGCATCTAGATGGTTAAGATTAATGCAATCTTTTTTTTTTTTTTTCTCAATTCATTAATGTAATTCTTATTTATTTATTATTTCTCTTTAGTAACAACTAATGTTGATATAGAATTTGTACTAGAAGGAGTACAAGCCAATACTTTTAACATGTAATTATTTTTATATGCTATGATTTCAGCTATATGTATAATTATTTTTAGCCACTATATCTATAGTATTTGATCTAAATTAAGTTAGATTTACTTCTACCCCTTGTTTGGAGGAGCATTGACAAGAAAGTTTTATGCTTCACACATTATTTCTTTCTTCTTATTCATCTCATCATCTTTTAGAAAATTTGTAAATTATTGAAATTCTGAGTTAGAAAAAGCTTATAGTTGAGAAAATTTTGCAGGCAACAAATGGGTATGATGATATGCAAGAAATGGAGAGGATTGTACTTGGAGAAGAAGGGTATGGAGGGCCCTCTTACCACCACTCTACTTTGCCACCTCTCTAACTTCAATACAATCTCCACTCTCCCTTCCTTCTTTCCAAACATAACTATTTATTCAACTTATAATGTTTTAATTTCTTTCCATGCAAAGAATACTATATATAGAAATACAATCTCACCACATATAAATGTAAGAGAGAGATTGAAATAAGATTAAAATTTATCATTTGAGTTTAATTGATGTTTTTGTAAGTTTCAATTTTACCCCCTTGATGCTATGTTTAATAAATCTCCAAAGCAAAGATGTTAATGTTTTTTCTAATACATATGTGATTATCCGACGCTACTATGATTATATTTTCGATAAGAGTAAAGTTGTTTACTTGCTTTTGTGTTATTATATGACAAAGTTAATGTGATTAAACATTAATGATGTTTGTTATACTACCACGTCACCTTTGTGTGTGGATGTGAATCATGGAAGGGAGATTTGAACATTTGACCTCTTATTTGAGAGTATATGTGTCTTAACAAGTTGAGCTAGGATCAAGTTGACCATTTCAATTTTGGTCTTTAATTTTTATATTTTTAAGAGTTTGAACTTAGTTCTTATCATTTTGTGAAATCTCTCTTTAATAGTCTTTATCCCCTCATGTTTTGTTTGGACATCCATTATGAGTTAATATCAAGTATAAAGACATAAGAAAAAGAAAGAAATGAATAATGAAAAATAGATAAATGTTGAAAAATGTCAAGACCGGTAAAATGGTTCTTGGAGTAATCCTCTGAAGTGGGGCATTAGTCAGTCAAAGTACTGCGGTAGTGACTGAACAAATCATCGTGAGATACTGGGAACCAAGATGGAAATGGAGGAACTTATGGAGGAATGGAAGAATTTCAAACTGTCAGAGAAAGAAAAGGAGAATAGAATAAGTTTGGAGTATGAAGATTTAACAAAAATAAAGGGACAGTTAGATCGTTGCTTAACTGAGAAGCTCCTATCAAGTAGACCAATTTCAAAAACTGCAATAAAGAACGCCCTCTCTGGAGCATGGAAGACAAGAGAGATTTTTGAGGCTGATAACATTGCAAGGAATATGTTCTTGTTCAACTTCGAAAGCCAAAACGATAAAGAATGGATAGTGAGGAATGGGCCATGGCTTTTCGATAAAAGTCTAATGATCCTGAAAACACCTACAACAAATATCATAACAACGGAATTAGAATTCAAGAAAGATGCTTTTTGGGTGAGATTAATCAACCTCCCACTGTGTTGGGAGAAAAATGCGGAATACAAATAATAATAATATTATGATGACAATCAATAATATTATAACTATCTCCCCTTCCACAGGTTAAGCCAAAAATAATAGCCACGAAAATAATAAAAGAGATAGGGAAGAAAACGACACCGAAAAATATACTGGTTCGCCCCAAGCTCGGGACTACGTCCAGTCTTCTGCAACTGCAGGTTCTACTAGAATTTGGGAGATTACAGAAAGCCTTCAATAACGCTACAAACCGACCCTCAATAGCCCAACAATAGCTATTGACTTCCAAGTATCACAACCCGATAGCTTGGGATAAACAAAGAAACAAAACCCTCACCCACAAGAGAAATCCTCTTCTCTCTTTCACTCACTGCCGTTCAAACTTGCTGAAGAAAAACAATAGCAGCCGCAAGTCCCTTCAAAAAATTCCCTCGTCGGCTGCACACATCACACATATATATAAATTGCAAACCTAATTAAGTAATGGGCCTTGGCCCATTTGCATTCCCTTTACTTTTCTTCGCACGACAAATTGAGGAAGTGGGGATTTTGTCTCCACATCCAACACACTAGGTTATCGAAACAAGAAAGCAGCAGAAAGGATAGGTAACAATCTTGGTGAATTTATTGAAGTAGACTGTGGGAAGGATGAACTTTGCTATTGGCCATGTAGCCAATGAATGCATTGAGAATAACAATTATGCGATGACAGATACAGAAATCTTTGAATTTGGACCATGACTGAGATTTCAAGGTAATCAGAGGTCTACTAGAAATGAACCTGAATGAGGAAGAAAAGAATAAAAAGGGATAATTGCAAATGAACGAGATAGGAAATATGAAGGAGAAAAGCAAAGTACAAGAATCCCAAAATATGGAAGTGAATGAAGAAACAAGGGATAAAGCTGATAAAAGAAGGGGGAAGGAACCAATCTTTGAACCCGGGATAATAAAGACTGCAAAGATGAAGGTGACATTGATCAAAATAGACTTCAAAAGAGATTTAATGGAAAGAGAAGAATCCAATGAAAGGCAGAGGGAGGTTGGTACAAGCGACTCGATATCAACAAATAGCTCAGCTGAGGCTATAACTTCAACAAAAAAGAAAGGGAACTGGAAAAGACGAGTTAGAATAGGGCCTATGGAAAATCAAATGAAGGAGAGAATCGAGTCAAATAAAAGGAAAAGAATTAACGAATCTGGAACACAAGAGAAGAGGGTGAAAAGCGGGGAAGCTGTGGAGATGGAATTGATTGAGGAACACTTCTTTTTGGCAGAGGCTGTGAAGCAGCCCTGCCAAGAACAATGAGAGTGATTTGTTGGAACGCTCGGGGTTTGGGGAACCCGAGAGCGTTCAGAGCCTTAAGAAACCTTGTCGAAATAAGGAATCCCCAAATTCTCTTTATTTCAGAAACCAAGGCAGGTGAAAATACAATGAACAGAGTCAAAATAAGGTGTAAGTTTGCTGGTTGCCTAACTGTTAAAAGTGAGGGAGCCAAAGGTGGATTAAGTCTTTTGTGGAAAGAACAAAATTCAGTTACAATCAAATCATACTCGAAGAATCATATAGATTCTGAGATTAGTTGGAAAGGGAATATCTGGAGATTCACAGGCATATACGGATTCCCAAAAACAAGTCAAAAACATATGACCTGGGACCTTATGCGCAAATTGAAGGACCCAAATAACAGTCCATGGTTATTAGGGAGAGACTTCAATGAAATAATCAATGAATCGGAGAAGATAGGAGGCCCATAGAGGAAAAGGAAATTTATGGAGGAATTTAGAAATGCTATTGATGACTGTGAGCTAAGAGCTATTAATCCGGTGGGAGAACAAGTCACATGGTACGACACTAGAGAAGGGATCAAAGTTTGGGAGAGATTAGACAGATATCTCTGCAATCCAGAATTTGAATCTCTTATAAAAGATGTGAAGGCTTCTAATCTCGACTGGGTATTCTCGGTTCATCAACCAATTGAGGCAAATCTGGAAGTTGATAAAAACAAATGAAATTTCAGGGATTAATGATGAAGATGGGATCTGGACAAAAGATCCGGAGATGATAAACCAAACTTTTATAAACTACTTCAATAATCTTTTTAAAACTTCAAATCCGGAAGACTCTAATGTAGAGGAAGCTCTTAGAGGCATACAACCTAGGGTAACCCAAAGCATGAATAATAAACTATTAGCTCATTTTTCTAAAGCTGAAATCAAATTGGCTATTAATCAAATGTTCCCAACGTAGGCCCCGAGTCCAGATGGGTTTCCAGTCCTTTTTTATCAGAAATATTGGGGAATAGTTGGCCAGAAAACTATTAAAGAATGCCTGAAAATTCTTAATGAAGGGAAAGAAATAACAACATGGAATAAGACAAATATAGTATTAATCCCCAAAATTCTGAATCCTAAAGAAGTAGGAGACTATAGACCAATTAGTTTGTGCAATGTAAACTACAAAATTGTGACCAAAACTATTGCCAATCGTTTAAAATGGGTGCTTAAAAACATAATATCTGAGAACCAATCAACATTCATCCAAGATAGACTAATAACAGACAACATTTTAATTGGTCATGAATGTTTAAATGCCATAAAAATCAGAGATCTATAGGTAGAGATTCGGCTACCCTTAAGATAGACCTAAGCAAAGCATATGATCGGGTTGAGTGGCAATAGTTGAGAGAGATTATGCTTAACTAGGTTTTGATTTGAGATGGATCAATTTAATACTGGGATGCATATCATCAGCCAAGTTTTCTGTTCTAATCAATGGAGAGCAAAAAAAGGAGTTTGAATCTAATAGAGGGTTGAGGCAAGGTGACCCGTTATCACCTTACTTGTTTTTCTTAGTGGTCGAGGGCCTATCCCATCTTATTCATGAGGCTAATAAAAACAATTACATTTCAGGCCTTAGTTGCTCAAATGGACCTATAGTATCCCACCTATTGTTTGTGGATGATAGCCTCATATTTTGTAGAGCTAATGAAAATGAATTAAGGCATGTGAAAGAGCTTCTTAAAATCTATGAATTAGCATCTGGGGAGAGCATAAATTACTCAAAGTCAGCCATTTTATTTTCAAAAAATGTGAGTAAGGACAGAAGAGATTTCTTAAGCAGTATTCTAGGGGTAAAGAGTGTGGATAATCTAGGTAAATACTTAGGGGTTCCTTCGGTCCTTACAAAAAATAAAGCTAGTGATTTTGGCTATATAATGGATAGAATTTGGAAATTAGTTCAAGGCTGGAAGAGCTCGTTTTTTTTTTTATGGTAGGGAAAGAAGTTTTAATAAAAAGTGTGGGTCAAGCAATTCCTTCCTATGTAATGAGTATCTTTAAACTCCCAGAGAAGATTTATGATGAGATTTCTAAAAGCTTCTCTAGGTTTTGGTGGGGTTCAAATGATAAGAAAAAGAAATTACATTGGTGTAAATGGGACAAATTTTGTCTTCCGAAAAGGCTAGGGGGTCTAAATTTTAGGGATGTGGAAGGGTTCAACCAAGCTCTTATAGCAAAACAAATATGGAGAATTTTAACCTTTCCAGATTCTTTAGTATCTAGGTTTATGAAATGCATTTACTTTAAAGATTCTACCATTCTGGAAGCTGAATTAGGAAAGAAACCATCATACTTATGGAGAAGCCTTATTTGGGGGAGAGATTTGCTAGTTAAAGGAATTAGGACTAGAATTGGAGATGGCTCATCTACATTTATGTTAAGGATCCCTGGATCCATAAAATATCAACTTTTAAACCAATTTGTCTTAAAAATGAGGCTTATAATGACAAAGTGGCTAACTATATAACTCCTAATGGTACCTGGGATTTACTTAAATTGCAAGATAATGTTTTAGAAGACGACATTGAGATCATTAAAAGAATCCCTATAAATATGGAGCTTAAAGATAAATCCATTTGGCACTATGATAAAACAAGGAAATACTCTGTTAAAAGTGGCTATAAGACATTTATGAATTTCAAAATTGAAACATCATCTAGTGTTAATCTAATGGATAATATTTGGGAAAATTTATGGAAACTAAAAGTTCCCCCTAAAATAAAACATCTATGCTGGAAGGCTCTAAATGAAATGATCCCTACAAACTTTAATCTGAAAAAAAAAAAAAAAAAGATAGATATATTCCCAATATGTCCCATTTGCCTAAATAACTATGAATCCTCTGACCACTCCTTGTTTGGATGTATTCAAGCAAAGGAAATCTAGAGAAGAAGCTGTGACAAGGTTTTTTTGGAGGAAGATTTTAGCAACAGCATAGTGGATAGATGGATGAAGATCAACAACATCTGCTAGATGGGTGACCTAGAATTGATAGCTACTACATGTTGGGCGATATGGATGGATAGGAACAAATTCACTCACAACGAAGAAATTCCCCCACGTAATATAAGGGGCAAATGGATAAGGGACTACCTGGAAAAGTATCAGAATGCAAACTGGAAGAAGGTCGAAGCAATTGATAGAAGGTTGCAAACAAAGCTGAACTCAAATCCTGTCCGGTGGCATCCGCCGCCAAGTAATTTCTTAAAATTGAATGTAGATGCAGCGTGGAGCTCTTTACCCCCATCAACAGGAATCAGATGTGTATTAAGGGATGATAAGGGTCGTGTGAGGGGAGCATCTGCTTCTCACCTGGATTTTGACCTGGATGGAACAATGGCGGAGTTGAGAGCGATCCTCGAAGGAATTCGCTTGGCGATTTCTATGGGGTTTGGCAAAATTTTGGTGGAGTCAGATTGCATGTTAGTGATAAATCTAATTAAAAAAAAAAATAGAGAAGTGGGGTCAGGTTGAATCAGTAGTGGAAGCCATATGGAGTCTATCCCTATCTTTCGAGGATATCCAATTTGATTTTGTCTCAAGGAAATGTAATATGGTAGATGATGAGATAGCTAAAAGAGCAAAAAAGGAAGGTCTAAACAAGGTTTGGGATCTTTTATTATCCAAACTGGTTAGAGAATCTCATCTGTAATAACAACATTAATGTTGCCCAATGGCTTTTTAGTAATAATATTTTTTACCTTTTCAAAAAAAAAAATATCAAGTATAAAGTACATGTGTACACATTTTTTTTTTTAAAAGTACATGTGTACATTAAATTGGTCAACTACATTATTTGACTGATTTTTTAAATTTATAATTTCATGTAATTTAACTCATCTTGGTCCCACTATTTTATAACCTACATAATGCTCACCAACCTAATATTATTTGGAAACTTGGTTGCACATTGTTATAGGTAATTTTAGACCACACTGACGAACAAGGAGCTGACGAGGACAATCGGGCAAAGGTAGGACCAGAAAACCGATCCAGCGGAAGGCATGACCAAAGGGTCGGGCCAACATGGCCCGACCCATACGGTCGGCCTCTGGAAAAGGCCGAGGCCGACCATTCGGCCCGCTTGCGCAGGCCGAGCTCGGTCACCTCCTTTTGGCCCCTGATGCCCCGGATCGCCCCAGCTCCGCCTGGTTCGTCCCAAAACACCTCCGAATTCCTGAAAACCCTAGGAGGAAAAACAGGTATAAAAACCTCTCTTCATCACTGAAGAAGGGGCCGAAAACTATATCCCTAACTGCTCCCCTTACTATGTATAGCTTCTCTTCGGTTTTCTGACTTAGGCATCGGAGGCGGTGTGGCCTACACCACGCCGGTGTGCAGCGGTTTTTGCTGGTCTTGCAGGTCACGTCTTCCCCAGCTTCTACAAATTCACTGCTGGTGTCACGTGAAGGTCAGGTGAGTCTTCTGGCCGGATTTTGGCATCAACAGTTGGCGCCGTCTGTGGGGAAGAGTGCTTGCCAGTTCAGACCGCGCATCGGTGGTGGTCTGCAGGAACCAGAAAGAAACCTCGGGTATGAGTAGAAAACGCCGAACCAGACTGGGGTCGACCTCGATATGGAAAAGGCCGACCCTAACTTCGGAGACTGTTGTAAGGTTCCGTGTGTCCACGATGTTGTGGACCTGACCCAAGAGGACAATCAGCGGAAGAACTGGAGTCTGTGCCACTAACGTCTGAGGAACTGCTAAGGTCTAAGCAGGAGGAGAGAGAGAGTCGGGAAGTTTCTGTATCCGACCAGCATCAAGAAGACAGAGGAAAAGGACGCCGGGTAGAAGATGGAGGCCAGATCCGACATGAGCACTCCTCGGCCGATGGCCGAGGCCGAGCAGGGCCAAAAGGGGCGAGAGCTATCCAAATGGCTAAAAGAGGAAGATAGCCATCACAACTCCCAAAGGAGGATTGAGAATGAGGACATAGAAGGGCTAATCGGACAGAGGGGACCACCCTTCACTGATGAAATAATGGGAGGAGAGGTGCCACATAAATTCAAGGTACCAAACTTCCCACAGTATGACGGAAAGAAAGATCCGAAACAGCACCTAGACGCATACCTAACCTGGATGGATTTTCACGGGGCGAACGAAGCGACAAGGTGTCGAGCCTTCGCGCTAACACTCACAGGTTTGGCAAGGCAATGGTTTAGTAAGATCCCACGGAAGTCAATCGGTCCGTTTAAAAGAGTTGGCTCGAGCGTTTGTTACGCAATTCCTAGGAGCCCGGAGCCGACAGAAGCCTCAGATCAACTTGCTGACAGTAAAACAGGGGCCCCGAGAAAGCTTGAAGGATTATATTAACAGATTTAATAACGAAGTTTTGCAGGTAGAAGGCTATGACGATGGAGTTGCCTTGACTGCTGTGATTTCTGGTCTGCAGGATGAAAGACTGCTCAACTCGATTGGTGAGAGCCAGCCACAAACATACGTGGAATTCATGACCCGAGCACAAAGGTACATAAGCGCTGAGGAACTGTTGAGGTCCAAACAAGAAGAGAGAGAGGCTGAAGCCGGCAAGAGCAGTCCTCGGCCAATGGACGAGGCCTACCAGAGACCAGGGAACCTCGGGGTCGTGCGGAACTAAAAGCTAGGTTTGACAGGTATACACCACTAACAACTCCACTTGAACAGGCCCTGGCCACAATGCAGGATACAAACCTAATGAAGTGCCTAGAAAAATTGAGGTCGGACCCAGACAGGAGGAATCGGAACAATTACTGCATGTTCCACGGAGACCACGGTCACACAACCTGGGAATGCATACAATTGAGGGACGAGATAGAAGCCCTAATCCAAGAGGGTTACCTCAAGGAGTTTGTGGGGAATGACAGAAGCTAGAGGCCATTACCAGCAGACCAAGGTAAGGGCGGTGTCAACCCTAAACCCTAAACAATTTTAGAAAGACCATCCGGTGGAGAGCCAGGCAGAAAGCGAAAGGCCGCGATTCGAGAGGCACAACCAGAGCCCGAAGGGCAAGAAGTTTACAGCTGCTTGAAGAGAGGCCCGGGAACTTCCTAGGTTTCCCTAGGTTTTCCCTAGAAGAGTGTACGCACCCCTGGGATGAACACATAAATCTAGTCACGGACTGAGCACGCAGAAGACACAGAGGAGCTGGTCGGCCTCATGCCAAGGTCGAAGCCGACCACCTAGAGGCTAAGGCCGATCACCACCTTTAAGAGCCCGGTCACGAGGTAAGTCTTTCCTTACTCAAAAAATGCATGTTTTACGTATTGAATACATGTTTTTGAGTGGGGGACTGAGATAATCATGGTCGTTAGTTATATTGCAATAATTGTTGTCTGGCTATTTTCAAGCTTCAAGCTTTTGACTACAGTTTCTCCATTTAAAATACTTTGTTGCTTCGTATGCCATCAAAATTGTGTGGAAATACGATAGAAAGCAGTTTAAGCATACTTTGTTCCCCGACTGAGTGTACGCACTCTCGGGAAGAATACGATGCTTGAAGAGAGGCTCGAGAACTTCCCAGGCCTCCCCAAGCTTTTCCCCAGAAGAGTGTACGCACCCCTAGGATGACCACGACGCTTGAAGAGAGGCTTAGGAAATTCCTAGGCCTCCCCAAGCTTTTCCCCAAAAGAGTGTACGCACCCCTAGGATGACCACGATGCTTGAAGAGAGGCTCGGGAAATTCCTAGGCCTCCCCAAGCTTTTCCCCAGAAGAGTGTACGCACCCCTGGGATGAACACAGCAGCTTGAAGAGAGGCTCGGGAAATTCCTAGGCCTCCCCAAGCTTTTTCCCAGAAGAGTGTACGCACCCCTGGGATGACCACGATGCTTGAAGAGAGGCTCGGGAAATTCCTAGGCCTCCCCAAGCTTTTCCCCAGAAGAGTGTACGCACCCCTGGGATGAATACAGCAGCTGGAGGAGCAAAACAACAAGCAATGCAGGAAAAATGCCCGGCCTGACACAACCGAAATATCCAACTACGGAGCAAACAAATAGCATAAGGAAGCTGGTCAGCCTCATGCCGAGGCCGAGGCCGACCACCTAGAGGCCAAGTCCAAAATTCAGCCACGAAAGCCCAGACACTTGCAAATTTAATAAAGATCTTTATACTGTGTCTGTGCAAAGCATTTTTCCATAGGATATGGCGTGTGTGGCCAGACGAGAATGATTTGCAGAGGCCAAACTTTCCGTACTTTCCCGGTTGGGAAGAGACTAATTCCTGCAGAGGGGTTGATGCATGTCCTCAACCTCCCCAGGTCCCCAGCAGAGTGTACGCACCCTTGGGAAGAGACTAATTCCTGCAAGAGAGGTTGACGCATCTCCACAACCTCCTCAGGGCCACAGGTTATCTCAATTCATCTGGTTAGGCACAACTTGCCGAGTCCGAGCACAAACCCTAAAGGTATTCTTCTCTTTACCCGACTACACTTTGTGATTAAATGAAGCTTTACCTGAAATTGGGGGCTGCAAAGGGGATATGCACTCCCCATTAAACAAAAAGCAAGTAACAGGGGATATGCATTCCCTATTAAACAAAAGGCACGTTAGCTCAACATGTCTAACCAATGGGTTACATGTTTTAGCTTATTCACTCATCATTTTCCAGCAAGAACTAACGAATAACTGCAGGGGGCTAAGTGTTGAGCTAATAGGGGCCTGAGGCTGAGGCCGACCCTAGCTACCTCCCTTATTCTTCTTTCGCAGAAATTAACTCTTCAGTGCAGGATTGTGAAGTTTTCTGTTTCTCCAATTTTTAATTGTGGATAAGCCCTGGATCTGGAATAAAGCACTCCGAATGACCAAGTACGGGGGTCTCGCTGTGGGGGTTCGGGGGCAACGCCCCCTAAGCTAAAATGGAAAATGCTGTGCTCGGCCTCTTCCCGAGGCTGAGGCCGACCAGAGAGGCCCTCCAGCCACTTCTGGTAACAAAGAAGTCATACATAAGTCAGCACGAGACAAGAGTTGTACTCTCAAACCGGGCTTAAGGAGCTCAGCCTATAGCATTAAGTCGCACCTGAATCCCAATTCAAGAGTGGGGGCTTAATGTTATAGGTAATTTTAGACCATACTGACGAACAAGGAGCTGACGAGGACAATCGGGCAAAGGTAGGACCAGAAAACCGATCCAGCGGAAGGCATGACCAAAGGGTCGGGCCAACATGGCCCGACCCATACGGTCGGCCTCAGGAAAAGGCCGAGGCCGACCATTCGGCCCGCTTGCGCAGGCCGAGCTCGATCACCTCCTTTTGGCCCCTGATGCCCCGGATCGCCCCGGTTCCGCCTGGTTCGTCCCAAAACACCTCCGAATTCCTGAAAACCCTAGGAGGAAAAACAGGTATAAAAACCTCTCTTCATCACTGAAGAAGGGGCCGAAAACTCTATCCCTAACTGCTCCCCTTACTATTTATAGCTTCTCTTCGGTTTTCTGACTTAGGCATCGGAGGCAGTGTGGCCTACACCACGCCGGTGTGCAGCGGTTTTTGCTGGTCTTGCAGGTCACGTCTTCCCCAGCTTCTACAAATTCACTGCTGGTGTCACGTGAAGGTCAGGTGAGTCTTCTGGCCGGATTTTGGCATCAACACACATCATTGTATACCTCACACTACTATTAAAATGTTGATAGCTAGCATAGAGAAAAACAAAAGGCAAAAGATTTTTCATTTTCTACTTTTCTCTCTCTTACTTGTCAGCATAGAAGATACTTACACATTGGTGTACACCCTTGCAAAACTTTTGTTGTTGTCCACCCATGCCTATATTTATTGCTAATAGGCCCAGGATTTGAAATCTGAATTCGACACTTGACGGCTCCGACATTCCCCTACATCTCCTGCGATCTAGCCACGACTGACACCTGACGGCTCCAACATTCCCTTACATCCCCTGCAATCTGGTCATGTCACCATATTTGTCTTAAATAGCTTCTAAGAGTGAAAACTGTGCCCACAGACCAACATGGGTCCTATTAGCATGCTTTGTCCTCACTCACATACTTCTTAGGAAAAATTTGAGGAGGTCACCAACATTGAACTTTAACCTTAATCCTAATATTTTCAAAGTTAATTTGAACTTCACTATTGTAATGTTTTATACAAAAAAGGAATTTCTTTCTCAAAAAGTTCTATTACAATTTAAACTTTTAAAACGTTTGGGTCAAAATTGAAACTAATTACATAAATTAAGGGCAAATGCGAAGCATAATAAAATATATAAACTCTTCTAATGTATTTGGTTGGTTTTCAATTTGGCCCTAACATTTTAGCATAATAAAATATATAAACTCTTCTAATGAATCTTCTAATGTATTTCGTTAAATATTTTAGTCGAGATTATTAATGGGTTTTTTTTTTTATAAATACATACATGCATACTAATGGGTGAACACGTACAAACACAAGTATACATTGTCTCAAGTAGTATAAATCAGAAGAATTCCAAGTATGGAACCCAAGGATCGGAACAAATTAACACAATAACCAATTAATAAAGATTGAACTTCAAGCCGAACCGTAGGTAACCTATGAAAATAATGGAGGTAGAATTGAATTTTTGAAAAAGAAATATAACAGTAATGGAAAAAAGGGACCCAAATACGTTACTACCCTAAAATCTACCATGCTGCCAAACTATGCGGTCACAAGCCTGTTTCACAACATTTTGCATTGTGAACCGAATTCAACTGATCTTATTCAACCTTCTATGAAGTACCTTTAAGGAACTAAGTCATTAAACCTATATCTCTATGGCTAATGTTAACTTAGATAATTAAACGCACAATTCATTAATTCTGGTGTTGTCTTATCTTTAAGGTCAACTCCAAATTACTATCTTTAACCTCTTCTTCCTATATTGCTTTTATGACAACCGTATTTTTTCTAACACTATCGATAATAAACTCAACATTGTATATTAATCTAAGGTGATCCAGCTAAATTAATAAAGAGCAATAAATTAAATAAAAGCAAACAATGCTAGAGGTGAGCAGAGTTGTGATTACATAGTGGACAACATACTTCCTTTAGGGCATCCACATATTTGAGTCTCAAAGGAAATTTAGCTCATAGTAACTAAAAGTAAAGACAAAGAAGAAATAATTGAAGAATGCATTTTATTAAAGGATAAAAGTGCAAAGTTACGACACATGAACAAGGAAAAACACAACGTACACAAGACTAGACAAACTAACACAGCGAGATGTTTAGGAATATAAATGACAACAACTAAACAAAGGAATTACAAAAAGAAGATAAAACAAAAATGTGCAGCAACCTAAAGCACTTAGATTGCTTTTCCAATCTAATCCAATTTTACCTTTCTCAAGGAAGTTGGATCATAACACCTACTCTCTCGAGGTCGATGTTTGATTGGGTGCAAGCTCTCAGTAGATACTCTCGTACCCTACTGAAATATAGTTCTCCAAATTGCTGCAACTCGGATTGGCGGCCAATGCTTCAAGGTCTCTAATTGAATCTCCAAATCGGCTCACTCTTCTTGAAGCTTTTGGTCTCCTTTTATAGGCCTCTAAGACTAGGTGAGCTGTCGAGATCAGTGAGAGCATCTAGGTCCGAAATCAGCTTCAAAAATTAAGGGATCAAATTGAAATTCTTATAATCGCATTGAGCTGTCCGAAGTTTCCCTTATGTCGGAAGGCTAAGTTGTGCTACCCCAAATCAAGGGATTCCATATTCTACCCAAAAACATTTATTTTCTTAGATTCCTGCCAAAATTGATTCCAATTACACATAAACTTGTGCAAATCAAAATATTCCAATAAACATTAAACTAATATTTTAAAGGCTAAATAATCCTAATAAATGAATGTTATCACTCACACACACTATATATATATAAAGCAAAATTGAAACTTATTTGAAATCAACTTGAAAAATAATTTTAAAAGAATGCATCTAAAACAACTCTTTAGAATAATTAAAGTAGAGCTTCAATCAATTCGAACCCATAAATGAAGAACATCATGATTTGCGTACACCTGTCAAAACAATAATTATATTTCAACAATTATTTAGAACGCCATTAGTTTATTACCATTTTAATGCAGACCTTGGATTAGCATTAATTAACAAACCATTAAAAATATATAAATATTTAAATCAAAATTTTAAAAACTCTACATTTTTATTTATATATTTTAATCATGGTTATTGTCAAAAAAATATATATATATATATATATATATATATATATTTTAATCATGGTGGTAGATTAAGCTACCTAACTCTCCGACCACTTTTGATTTAATAATTAATTAATCACACAACGATCACCAAACTTTTAATTAATAATCGTTTAATAAGATTGAAGTTGTTGGTCACAATTTTTATGATTGTATTACACGTCATTACGATTCTAGTCATATTAAATATTAATTAATCCAAACAAGCTTAGATTAATCAATAATTAAAATTTCAAATTAAAAACATAAGATTATGTTATTTATCAAACAAGTGACATTAACGTTCTGACTTCCAACAACTTTACATTTTAAACTTAATACACCAAAGAAATTTGAAGGAAAAAAAAAAAAGCTTATAATATTAACGGTCGTATTTGTCCGTTTTGTTCAACCATAAAATTCTCTAAATAATTTTCATATGAAAGTGAGAACACAATATTAGTAAATATCAATATAAGCAAAGTCTTGAGTTCCAAAAAAGGGTTTGAGCTGAGATTAGTTGAAGTTTACTATCATGATTTTTTTTTATAAAATTTTTATTTATTGTTTTCTGTTTAAATTAAAATTAACTAAGTCTAACATTAAATTTATGTTCAATAACAATTTGATTTATTTTTCTTCCCATTAAGCTTATTTAAAATTGACTTTATTAAGACAAATCAAGTCTAAATAAAAGTTCAACATCACCCAATATTCAAGTATATGCTGAAATTAGAAACTTGAAGATAATTAACTAGTTAAAATTCTATTGTAGGTTGAAAGTTCCAATTTTCATCCTACATTTATAGTGTTATATTTAAGTACGTGATGAAATTAATTATAGAAGTTTATCAGCGATAAAATTCAATTACAAGTATAACTATTGTTGATAGACTATTTTAGGCTAAATTATAAAAAATGCCCTTGAACTATGGGGCCTGTTTCAAAAATGTCCTTGAACTTTAAAAAATGTTTCAAAAAACCCTTGTCGTTAGTTTTTTTGGATGGAAACCATTAAAAAATTCAGTTTCATCAATACTCTTTTAACTTTCAAAAGATTTTAAAAAATTACCTTATTAGAATTTTTTTTTCCTTCTCTCACCGTAAATTCTTCTTCCATGAAAATTAATGAGAAACTTTACCTATTTTTCATGTATTCATACACTAGGAGCTTTTCTTCTCTTTCAACACATCATCCCAAGAGCTTGACTAGATTTTCGACAATGGTACTTTTGAAACATTTTTAACGGTTTTAACGGTTCCCATCCAAAAATTAACTGCAAGGGTATTTTTGAAACGTTTTATAAAATTCAGAGGTATTTTTGAAACTTTTTAAAGTTCAAATGCATTTTTGAAACAAACCCCATAGTTCAGGGGTATTTTTTATAACTTAACCACTATTTTATCCGTGATAGTAGTCTATCATTGATATATTTGGCATATTTGCAAATCTTTTAAAAAGTTGTTATATTTATAAATAACAAACTTTAAATTGCTACCTATTACAATAATATATATATACCATAGATTCTAAATATGATCCAAAAACCATTTTCCAAAATAAGGCTACCAAACATAAATTTACTCAGCATGTAAAAACAAGAATTTTATTGATAAGATACCAAGCATCTCTAAAAATTTACCAATATTCATAAAATTCCACATGGTTGGATTGCCGTGGATCGTTAAAATCACCGGCCAGTCACAGACACGCGGGCAAGGATATTCTTAACCGCATATTCTTATAAGACAGAAAGTTGCTGTCGAGAAACAAAATCCTGGGACCTACCAGCATTCACAAATCACACAAATTTGGACTCTAACGACCCCGCACTCACTTCAGAAATCGCCGTAACAGTCATTGAAATTTCGACGCGTGTCACTGTCCTGATGGCGGAACCGTCCGTCACCTTCCCACCACAAAACCTCACGCCGATCGAGCTTTCAGGTTGTCGTTTACTGGTCCAATATTATTATTGTTATTTATTATTAGACTATATTACCAATTTAATTTTGAGTATAAACTTCATTCGTATAATTTCAAAATTTTCAATTTAATTTCTATGGTGGATGATTCCTCTTAGATTGTCTTCTTTTCTTAGTTCATCAACATTTAGAGTGGAGATATTCGAACCTTTAACCTTTTGGTCGATAGTATATATCAATTATCACTGAACTATGTTCACATTAGTAAATGGTCTTTATTATTAGATTTTTTAAAAACATTATTATTAGAAGTTGTTAACATATTGATACATGACCATTTTTATTTGCATAATAATGATTTAATGTTTTTTATTTTGTTAATTATATTTATTAAGTTTAAAGCTTAGGAAAAAGATAAAAAGAAAAAACATGATGTAACTAATCTTTAGTAGGGTAAAAAATATTTTAAGGATGACTTCTCACTAATTACATAATTCAACAGATATACTATTTACTTTTATAAAATTGGAAGTTCAAATCCATACCTCTACATTTATTTTACTAAAAATTTGAACTAAAACTTTTAGGATTATAAAGACATTTTTTTTTCTCGAGATGGATTGTAGATACAAAATTGGATCAAAATAAAAAATTTAAAACCCTCAAAGCTAATCCCAAATTGTTGATACAAAATTGGTTTGCCTCCCATTATTATTTACACTCGTGAATCATACGCGAGTTAATCAAATTTCCTACCCTCAGAAGCTGACTCAGTAGTCCCAATCTTTATGGTGAGTTCGAATTTTCAAAATCGCCACCTATTTATGACGTGGATAAAATAATATATTCCAACTTCCCAATCATTATTCGCCACGTCTTCATTCAAATCTTATATTTTATCTTTCATTTTCGCTCTTTATAAAAACTCCAGCTCTTCGCATTCTCCCATTTCCCCGCATCTTTTCTTTGTTTGGCAGCCGAGAAAATCACTCTGTTCTTTCTTTTCTCCCGAGAAATCAACTGGGTTTTGTGAATTCAAGAAGAAGAAAAAATGGAAGTCCCTGTTCTGAACAGGATTACTGAATTAGGAGGAGATCTCAGCTCGCTTCCAAATCCCAATTTTCTCTCTCGAATCTTCACTTCCTTTTCCCCATCCCAACATTTTTGGAAATGGAGTGCTGTGATTATTGCTTTGTTGGCCACATTCAGCAGCTTAATCAATCGGGTCAAGATTTTGATCATTGTCATTCGCCAGAGGAGTCGAACCAGTCCTATTTCGGAACCCCTCTCCCGATCTCTCCACGGCGAAGAGACCGGCGGTTTAATTTCAGAGAATCTCAGATCTTCGCTGCTTTCAAGCTCGGAGTCGGAAGATGAGAACGAGGGGGACCGGGAGCCGGACAACCGGTCGGATTTCAGGGTCAAAGGGTCGGGTCGATTTTCCGGTGAATTTGACGGCCGCCGTTGTTTTGGTCTCCGGCGGCGTCACGGCGGCGGAGGAGGCGACGGAGATTCGTTCTCGTGGTCGAGTTTTGGGTCTGATAGTGTAGTGAGGCAATGGGGCGATGTGAAATTGAAATGCGAGTTTGAGGAGTTGAGTGGGAGTGTGATTTCGCTGTACGATGAGAATGAAGAGGCGGAGATCTGCTCCATTTTCAGCGGCGGAGCTCCCCTGCAAGCGGCGGCGTTATCGCCTGGGAGAATGGTGGTGGCCGTCGGAGAAAGCGGTTTGGGGAATGTGTCGCTGAAGCTTTGGGACACGCGTGGCCGGGGTCGGACACTGGTGATTGCGGCCGAGTGGAAGTCGCCGTCGGGAAAGATCGTCGACGTTTACTCCGAGGATGTTGAAAAGGTCTATCTGAGAGATAACGGTGCCGCCGGAATAATGGTCGGTGATGTTAGAAAAGTTAGGTCGCCGTCAGAAAATTCGCCAGCTGGCGGCGGTGACGGCTGGTGGGAGTCGGGACACCGACGCCGTTTATAGTTTTGTGATAGAAAGTGGTTGTTAGGACGGTGAGTGCGACAGTGGCTCGATTGGTACTTTTGTAGATATTGTATTTGTCTGAATTTTTTAGCAATAAATTTCTTATTTTTGCTTGTTCTTGCCTAGACAATATATTTTTTTTAAAATTTTTTTTAGTAGATCAACATTTAGGGTAGAAGGATTCAAACCTCTGAGCTCATGATCGAGATACATGTCAATTACCGCTGAACTAAGCTCGTTTTGACTTGCCTAGACAATTGTTGATGTGGGTTGTTGTGATTTGTGAATATAATGTTTTTTTTTCCACTTTGCATAACAATACCCTAAAATAAAATTGTATAAGGTAGGTCTATCTTGATTCAAAATTTTAAAAAAATGTCTAATAAATTTTTAAATTCTTAATTTTGTATATAATAAGTATCTTAACTATTAAAAGTATATAATATGTCCTTGAAATTTTAATTGTTTTGTTTAATATAATAGTTTTTTTTTAACAATATGGTGATGAGTTTTCAATTGTGTATAATATGTCATTCACATAACTTATGGACTTACTAAAACACAAGAAAATAAAAAATTTATAGCCTCATCAGACAAAATTCAACTTTTTTTTTTTTTATGAAACATAAATTTTAACTTTTAACTTATAGATCAATTAGTTTTTAAAATTTTTTAGTGATTTATTAGATACAAAAGTGAAAGTTAAGTAATTTGTTGAACATTTTTAAAATTCAAAGATCTATTAAACAAAAGTTCGAACTTTTTAGACACTTTTCAAAATGGAAAAAACTTGCTTGCATACCGATATGTAGAGATCTCTCTGCATATCACTATTAAAACGTTGACAACTAAGAGAGATAACAAAAAATTATCATTTTTTCCATTCCTCTTTTTTACTTGTCAAGATTTTAATGGGATATGTAGAGAGATCCTTAAATACAAGTATGCTGACAAGTTTTGTTCTTTCAAAATTGGAATAAACTAAGCACAAACCTAAAAAAAATCAGAGAATAAACTCCTAACTACCACAAATAACACATGTTTATCGTGGCTTGTCATGAGCTAATGGTTTTTTTTCCTCTCAAGATATAATCATAAGGATTATAAAAACAAAATAGTGGCAAGGTACATACTTTGTTTGGGATAAAGCCATAACCCACACACTAACTTCTAATTTCAATCCCTATAAAGATATTTATGCACAATGGGCCTCATTTAGATGTCCACCAAATGGTTTTGCCCACTAGCTATTTGATGAAGTGTTTGAAACTTATTGACATTTAAAACTAGCACACTAGTTTCCTCTATTATTGCTAACTAGCAGGTTGAAGAGTGTACCTACCAAAGTCACTTTTAGCAAGTTAACTACCCAAAACTATTGATAATTAAAGAACTGGTCATTATTCTATTTAATACAATCACTAGTCATATGAACATTACTTAGACAAAGAAAATCTCTCTATGTAAGAAACTTCTTGCACAACATTATTTTGCTCCATTCATATCCACCTTTAGGAGCCGTTTGGTGCAGAGTTTTGGAGATGGGAATGGACAAGAGTTTCTGATACTTTTGTTTGTTTCAAGGTTTCTGTGGTGGACTCCTGAGAATAAAACATTGTCAGACATCATTTATGTCTATAGACGCTTTCTATGCCCTTGCAAAAGTTTGAGTTTTCTCTTTGCCCATCTTTTCTTTTTTATTCTTATATGCAATTTTATTTTGAATATAGTTAATCAATTAACTATTGTATACTAAATTAAAAAATAATATAATAAATTATTTAATTAGATTAAATAAATAATAATTTGTAAAAAATTTCAAGTTTTTTTTTTAAACAAATACTTAGTCCAAGTTTATTATATGGATACAATTACAAATTTACTAGAATTATAATTAATTAGTTAACATTATCGAAAATATATTTAATTATTGAATTAAAATTATTTAACTAAATTTAATATAAAAATTCATTTTTCAATTATTGAATTAAAATTATTTAACTAAATTTAATATAAAATTTTATTTTCAATAATTATAATTAATTACCTATTGATTATTTATAATAAATTAATTATTTTTTTGGATTTCTTTATAATAAATAAATAATCATATT
Source organism: Luffa aegyptiaca (assembly GCA_017139565.1). Lineage (NCBI taxonomy): Eukaryota > Viridiplantae > Streptophyta > Magnoliopsida > Cucurbitales > Cucurbitaceae > Luffa > Luffa aegyptiaca. The sequence goes on from CM029403.1 coordinate 15,812,731, forward strand.
ATTATTAAAATATTTATCTAATTATTTTTTATGGATACAAATATATTAAGTTATTGTAGTTAAGAATATTTATTAAAAAAATTAATTAAATAATTTTAATTAATTAAATTAACATAGTTTATCCAATTAAAATTATTTTATGATTATCAATTCATTAATTTTTATTAATACTTTGAATTAATTTTGATTATTTTATTGATTAATTTATTATAATTACATAAAGTTTACACGATTAATTCTAAAAGATAAATATAAACATAATTCGTTCTCATAAAATCATGATGACATTCTCATGCACAATCAAACACGGTTATTTTTTATTTCCAACAATCTTATTCTCAAACATGGTATTCCCAGACATCTATAAAACCTTAAACCAAACGCCCCATTAGATACTTACTCTAGGTATTGATGCACATCCTTATTTTATATAAACCAACCATATCACTTTCAACAACCAACTCAAGGTGATCTAGTTACTATGTTGCCTAGGAATCAAACAAATAATCAAATTTGACTCAACCATGATTATTGTCAAGCTAAGCTCCTTGTCCCAAGTTAAAAGAGCCAGCGACACTTAGTAACCTTAGGTTAATATGTGTAGTTAGTGTAACACTGGGAGAAAGTTTCTTTTGACCATCCCATGTTTCTAACATCTTTTTGTTGCAATAATTACTTTGATTGACCACCCTATGTTTCCAACAATTATTGTTGTAGTAATTATCAGCTAAACTCTAAAAATAATGCTTCATATTCTAGAGTTCAGTCAGCTTGTTACTTCTCTTACAAATTACTGTCTTAAAATACTAGATAATTAAATTTTTAGTAATGTCAAAATTGTATTTCTAAACTCTTTCACCATTTATTTTTTATTTTAAGGGAATGGAATAGTGGATTTAAACTTTTATCCATCTCTGATCATAAAAACTATTTTTTATTAAATAATAGACCATGTTTCTTTTAGTTTTTGAATCCTTGAATTTCTAACCTTGTCGAATTAAATGTTTCATTCAAATTTTATTTGTTATTTTTTAAAATACAGGAAAAAATAAACTTTTTGGTCCTTGAAGTTTGGATTAGATTTCATTTTGGTTCATGAGTTTTCAAACTCAACATTTTTACCGTTGAGATTTGGATTTCGTTACACATTCAGTCCCTCTATTAACTTTTTTGTTAAATACTAACAAAATGTTGATGTGACAATAGTTTTTAATAAAAAAATATTTTTATTAATTTCTTAAAATAAAATAAAATAATATTAAATACTTTTTAATTTTTTCTTTTTATTTTTCTTTTTTATTTTTCTTCCATCTTCTTCGATCTTCTTCTTCTCTAGAGTCTTCTTCTTCAAACCAACAACTCGTCGGAGTCACCCCCACCTCCCCAAAACGGCACTGCTCTCCGGTGGGTTTTATTCTTCTTCCTCCTCTGTTCAACGTCTACGCATATTTCTCCATCTCCGTCCGCGTTCGCGATTTTAGCAGCGACATTCGTGGTTTCAACATCTCCGTTCAGCATCTCCCGCCTCATCGAAACGCCATGGACGTTTGAGCTCCTCCATCGCATGCATCTGTGCTTCTAGCTGGTTCAACTGCGGTTCTCTTCTTCCGTCACGAGTAGATCTGGTTTTCCGACTGCCATCACAAATAGATCTGGTCTTCATGCTGGTTCTCTCCCTCCATCACAAACATATCTAGTTTTCTGGTCGCCATCACGAATAGATCCGTTCTTCGTGCTAGCTCTCTCCCTCTGTCATGAACAAATCTGGGCTTCAACTACGGGAGTTCGACGGTTGACGGCGGAGATCTGGGCTTCACAAGACGAACGCCCACAAACAGTTCACAAATGGCAGAGATCTGGGTTTCACGAGATGAACGCCCACAGAGGCAGAGGCGGCCGATGAAAGAGACAAAGGCGGCTGACGACAGAGACGGAGGCGGCGATGGAGCTTGAACTAAGTTGAAGAAGAAGATGAGAGGAAGAAGATGTGAAAAAGAAAAAGAAAAAAGAAAGAGAAAAGAAAAATAATAATAATAAAATATTTAATATATTATTTTCTTTTAATAAATTGAAAAAAATAATTTTTTTAATAAAAAATGGCACCACGTTAGCATTCGTTAGTTTTTAAGGGAAAAATGGATGGAGGGACCAAAATGAAACTAAAACTAAACCTCAGGGGCTAAATTGTTGGGTTTGAAAATTCAGGGACCAAAATGAAACCTAACCCAAACCTCAGGGACTAAAAGTGTATTTTTACCTAAAACATAGGTAGTTATTTTTTTAAAGGGAAAATACACTTTCAGTCCCTGAGGTTTGGGTTAGGTTTCATTTTGGTCCATAAGTTTTCAAACTCAACAATTTAGCTTTTGAGGTTTTGTCTTAGTTTCATTTTAGTCCCTCCATCCATTTTCCGTTAAATACTAACGGATTGCTAACGTCACACCTCTTTTTTATTTAAAAAAAAACATATTTTTTAATTTTTAAAATAAAAATAATATTAAATTAATAAAAAATCATTATTCTTTAATAATTTCTTTCTTTCTCTCTCACTTTTCACCACCCACCCAACCACCCACCACCCATTCACCACCCCTGTAACTGCCGGTAGCAACATCGGCCACCAACAACTGTTTTTTTTCCTTCTTTTATTTCTGTTTTTTCACTTCTTTTGAAAAAAGAAATTGCTGGAAGGAAAGCGTCTCGTTCGATCCCTCTCTCTATCTCGCTCACTCTGATTCGAGCCTAGATCTGGAGGAAGGAGAGTGACGCCGGAAGTTGCTGGAGCGTGAAGCTCGTGGATCTTGCGTGGGGCGCGAATCTGACGTTGCTGGAAGAAAACCCACCAAATTCGTCTTCTACACGAAACTTTCTGTACCCATCAAAGTCGTCTTCTTCACATGCTGAGTGACTGTACTGATTTGTCACACCTCAGATCTGAAATGTGAAGCTGCCGCCTTTACTCGCTACTCAAACTGTCACCGGCGCTAGAAAAGCCTCGTGAACCCACAAATCTTAAACCCGCTTGCGAACCCGCAACTTTGACGAACAACAACTCCATGGAAAACGCTCTCGAACCCGCATCTCTCTCTTGACACTCACGAACCAGATTCAGTTTTTTTTTAAAAAAAAAAAAGAAAAGAGAAGTTGGAGAAGAAGAAGAGAAGAAGGCGAGAAGAGAAGAGAAGAAGAAGAAAAAAAGAAAGAAAAAAAAGGTTGCCGGTGGTAGCGAGCGACTGTCGTTGGTCGGTGTGAAGAAGGAACAGAAGGAAGTGGACTAGTTTTTGTGTTAAAGAAGAAAGTTTGGTGTTGAAGAAGAGAAGAGAAGAAAAGAAAGAGAGAGAAATAAATAAAAATATAATAAAATAATAATATTTTATTATTTTAATATATTTACATTTAAAAAATCAAAAATATTTTTTTTAAAAAAAAATTGGTGCCACGTCAGCAAACCGTTAGTTTTTAACGAAACGGGGAGGGAGGAGGGAGGAGGGAGGACCCTCACCCTCCTCGTTCCAGATCTGGAACGGGGAGGGAGGAAGGTCCTCCTCCCTCTCCGGCGCCGGAATCGAAGGGGGTTTTCCCCCTTCGTTTCTGTTGTTTTTTTTTTTTATTATTTTAAAACAGTAAAAGGAGGGAGGAAAAAAAAGAAAAGGGAGGAAGAAATAAAAAAAAAAAAAAAGTAGCCGGCGAGCGGTGGCCGCCGGCCGCTGGCCGTCGGAGATATGAAGAAGAAGAATGAAAGGATGAAGAGGAAGAAGATGGAGAAGAAGAAGGGAAGTAAAGAGATGGAGGAATAATTAAATAATAAAATAATTAAAGAATAATAATATTTTAATATTTTTTTATTTTTTATTTTAAAAATTTTATAAATAATTTTTTTAATTAAAATAATAGTGCCACGTCAGCAACCGTTAAAATTTAACAGAAAAGTTGACGGCAGGGACCAAAATGCTCCTTATCTCAAAACTCAGGGGTATTTTTGTTGAGTTTGAAAACTCAGGGACCAAACTGTCACTTAACCCAAACCTCAGGGACTAAAAGTGTATTTTTCCCTTAATTATTCAATTAGTCTAATTAAATGTGATTTAATTAAACTATAGTATATGAGAGATATATTAGAATATGATTATGATATGTAATTAATTAAATAGGGTTGATATTTAATTAATTATAAAATTAGTTAATTTTAAATTAATTAATTGTTCAATTTAATTTAATTAAATGTGATTTAATTAAATTAAAACTATAGATTAATTTTAATGTGAATATGATTCATATTAAAAACTATAGGTTATAAGAGAAAGACTCATTTGAATATGATTCAAATATGATGTTTGGTTAATTGAATATATAATATTTAATTAGCCATTGGATTAATTAATTATGAATTAATTAATCAATTATATTAATTAATTTTTTTAAATTAGATTTAATCAAATTAAATTATACTATGTGAGGTAAATGCGTTTAAATATGATTTAAATGCATATCAATTAAATATGAGATATTTGATTGTGGTTAATTAATATGATTAATTAATACATTTAATTAAATAAATTTTAATTATGATTATTATTTATTTAATTAATAGAAAATATAAAATAAAACAAATATAACCATCAGTTAGTTATACTCACTCTCTCATGCCAGAGGGGTCTTGAGAAGATCCCTTCATTCTGCAAAATCTCTCTTATCTCTGAACTCTCCTTTCTCTCATTCTCTCTCAAAGAGAACTAAAATCACAGAGGTTTTTCCTCTTTGTTTTTCTACTCCCAAAATTCAAGACGAGATCCCACAATCTCATTCCCATCTCAGAGAATAGCGGGGGAAACCAAGTGGTGGTGTTCGTGGTTGATTTCTGAGTCACCAACGACGGTATGCTTCTGATTGCTTAGCCTAAATTTATGAATGTTGCCAATGTATGGATATTTTGTTAAATGAAATTAATTTACGAATAGTCCAATTGCTTCCGCTGTAACGAAATTGAGAATTTCAATCCTTCATCGAGGTTATTAAATGTTATTGTTGTGTTTTTTTAATCGTTTAGCTTTTAAGGCCTCTATAGCATGCATGTAGTAACAATTCTTTGTAGATTCTATTAGAAATTATGGGTCGTTATAGTTGGCATCAGAGCTCAGATTAGGGTTCTGCAGACTGCTTACATCGTAAGCTTTACGCATCCCCATAGCTAAACCGCAAACATACGTCATCACCAGGTATGCCCTTGTAAGAAAATGATGTTTTAATACATAAGAATATGCATTCATATTTTTCTCGTATTATGATTTGAAATGATGAAGTATGTGGTTATATGTGATTGTATTGCTCTTGCCTATTGATTCTTGTATAGATGATTAAATAGGCCTAGTTTGAGTGTAGAAAAAAAAATGTCGCCACGTGGAAGAGGAACAGGGCGTCGTGGAAGACCAGCGAGGGCAGGCGTGAATCCAAAGGCAGTTGATCCACGTGTGGAGTAACCGATGAACATCAACGGGAACCCACCGTTGGTGCAACAAGTGGGTCGTGAGGAAGACCTGTTGTGGCACGACCTAAGGAACACACCACTACGATGCTATTGCTGTAGACGTTTAGGCATTGGTGGCCCGACTGGATTCAGACCAGAGGAATATGTTAGAAGAAGCTCGATGCCTGCGAGATTTCAGGAAATACAATCCTTGCTCTTTTAATGGGTCGCCCAAGGACCCAACCAAGGCAGAGTTGTGGTTATCGTCCATGGAGACAATCTTTTGATACAGGAAGTGCCTGGAGGATCAAAAGGTGCATTGTGTGGTGTTTGTTCTTACCGATGACACACTCTTATGGTGGGAGTCAGGTTAAAGGTCGATCGACACGAGTGGAGGCCCTGTAACGTGGTTACAGTTTAAAGAGGAGTTCTTCCGTCAGTATTATCCCGCTCTGACTCGCTACAGAAAGCAAGCTGAATTTATGAAGTTGACTCAGGGAAATCGATCCGTAGAAGAATATGAGAGAGAATTTACCAGAATATCTCGTTTTGCTCCCGAGATGGTAGACACCAAGACAAAGAAAGCTGAACGATTTATCATGGAATTGAAGGATAAGGTTCAGAGCATTGTGGCAGCCCTCACACCATCAGACTATGCGACGACACTGCAAGCAGCCACCCTGATAGATAAACGTTCGAGTAGTGGGCCTCAAGTGACTTCTGATTCTGGTCTGCCGTCAGGACAAAAGAGGAAGAAGAGCGTCAGTTGTTGGGGCCTAAGTTGATCCAAACTACCAATGAGGCCATTTAGAAGATCAGAACTAGAAAGCAGACTGCTCAGAGTAGACAGAAAAGCTATGCTGACACAATGCGAAGAGATCTGAAGTTTATAGTTGGTGATCACGTATTCTTGAAAGTAGCACCCATGAAAGGAGTATTGAGGTTTGGTCGAAAAGGGAAGTTAAGTCCTCGCTTCATCGGACCATTTGAGATTTTAGAGAGGATTGGTCCTGTGGCTTACCGTTTGGCTTTACCACCTACTCTCTCTGCAGTTCATAATGGTTTTCATGATTCCATGTTACGAAAGTATATGAAAGATGCATCGCATGTGATTGAGTTCAAGTCGTTGAGCTTGAATGCATATATGAGTTACGAGGAAAAGCTCAAGCAGATCTTGGCACGTGACATGAAGGCACTCCGTAACCGAGAGATAGCGTTGGTCAAAGTTCTTTCGCAGAACTAGCAGTTTGAGGAAGCAACATGGGAGCGAGAAGATGATATGAAGGCCAAGTACCTTGAACTTTTCCAGGACTAGGAAACTTTCAGGAATGAAAGTTCTTAAGGTGGGAAGATTGTAACGCCTCGAATTTCAGGTAAGGTTATTTTCGAGTTCTAAGTAAATTATAGAAGAGAAAATTTGTCTTTGTGAAGCCCAATTTTTGGGTTCTTTGAAACCCAAATTGAGCCTTAATTTTCCCAAAAAAAAAAAAGAAAAGAAAACCCTAGGGAATAAAAAAAAAAGATTTTTTTTACTTCTCCTTCAGTCGCACGCAAACCCCCCGTCACTCATCTATCGACAACTCTCCCTCTCATAGGTCTTCTTCTTCCTCATGTATCTCGACTGCTCTCTCTCTCGGCAAACTCTCTATCTCTTTCTCCTGTGCGTCGCGTCTCAACCACTTGCCGACGATCCAGACGCCGCCGCTGCGTCTATTCATCTGCGAATCGCGAAGCTCAGATAGCCACCCAACCTACTGCTTCATTTCTGGTCCTCGTCGTCGTGTAGCACCGTCGTGGCTGCTATTGTTGTTGTGGTCGTCGAGTTCCAGCGTTGGGGTGTCGCATTAGGTGAGTTTTTGGTCTGTTTCTGGTTCGATTTCTAGCGTTAAGTCGTTTTCGTGGGATGTGAGATTAACCCATATGATTCCCAAACCGATTTCAGCCTCGTTGTTCTCTGTGGTGGTTTAGTTCGAGCTTTCAGGCTGATGGAGTTGTTGTTTGTCAAGAGATTTGCTGATTGGGTGAGTTTTCTTCCCTATTTGAGGCTAAATTATCAATTAGTTTAGTGTTCGGGTTCGACCCATAATGGCTTTAGCTTGTTGTAGGCAACCCACTTAATTTCGCCTGTATTCTAGTGGTTTTCATCGTTTTAGAGCGTTGTCCAGCCCCTGTTGGCCATTTTTAAGTAAGTTTCAAAGGGTATATTGTTGGGTTTTATGCCCTAAAACTCGTAGATAGTGAATGAAACAAATTAATCGATCTCAATAAGTCGTTATTTGAGTGATTCAGTAATTTGGTTATTGAATAATCGAGTTTGCATTAATAAACTCTAAATCCAATAAACTAAGATCCAAGGTTGTTTAAATGAAACTTGGACTAGTATGTAGAGACATACGGGGATCAATGTTCAAGTAACAACCTAAATGGTGTATAGTATAGGGATAAGGTTGGGTACCTTATCCTGGAGACACTATGTGATACGACCCACCTTGTATTCGATACAGATGCAATGATCCAAAGCATCCATGTAGTAGACATGCGGGTGGGGGTATCCTATGCAATGAGTTTGCATAAGACCAGACCGCAAAATAGTAACCACTAGATGTAACGTCGTTGACTAGTTTAGGTTTCTATTTCAATAGGATGACCTACGTAACTCAATCTCAATCCTTAGTCTGTTATGAACTCCTTTTCAGGAGGGATTGTCCTTAGATTTGTATGGGTGAGAGTGGCCTGCTCGCCGACTCAATATTCCTACCATTTCAGGGGCAAGACCGAATGGGGGCTGGGAACATAACAGTAGAAGATGGAATTCACTCCTTCCCCTATTGGGGCAAGTAGATGTGTGTTCCTTTAAGAGCTGATTCCGGGGCTTGTACAAAAGCGCGCTGTCCTCTCCTGGCCCGAGAGGAATTTCTGTTTAGTGGTTGGACCCTAAATAGGTTGTTCATTAGAGGGATCAGTGGTACTTAAGGATCCAGAGGTAACCCAGGGGTAAAACGGTAATTTGACCCAGCTGGTGTTACGAACACACATGAAGGATTGACTTACTGCAATTGGTCGATATCCGTGGACATAGAAATATTGTACAGTGAGAAGAGTGCAGCTGTGGGTCTTTAGTGGAGTGACCCATAGTTAACGAATGTTGATTGACTCGGTTAATGAGTTTAGCTGATCAATCTCGTATCGTTGGAGCTTCTGATCTGTAGGTCCATTAGGTCCACCTGCTAGCTCATATCGGGTTCTGAGATAATTTAGTTTTGATATTAAAGGGAATTAATATAATGTATGGAGATACATTATAGTATAAAGTTTAATTAAAGAATTAAACTTTATAATTAATTTTGGATATGATTCATAATTAATTATTGAGAGAATAATGAATTTAATTAAATATGTGATATTTGATTAATTCATGAATTAATTAATTAGGGAATTAATTAATTTAATTTAGTTTGGTTAAATATGATTTAATCAAATTAATACTATAGTTTATATTAATGTACATTTTGATGCACATTAAAACTATAGGTTAAATGAGAGATATAAAATTGAATATGATTCAATTGTAATGTTAATTAAATATTTGATATTTAATTAATATGAGATCAATTAATTTAAATTAATTGTATGGCCTATTTAATTCAATTGAATATGATTTAATTGAATTAAATACTATATGTTATAATTGATTTAATTAAAATTGGTTTAATTAAATTAATTATAATTAATTAGATAATTAATTATTGTTATTTAATAATTACAATTAATTATTTAAATTATTAATTATTATTTGATAATAATTAAACGATCTAGATCTAATTGATTTAGATCAAAGGCCAGGATTTGTTAAGGAAGTTAATGATAACTTCCTAACCTAATCCTACGTAGTGGCCAGAGGAGTTGGTTTTTCCCAATCGCTCTCATTCTCTCAACTTCACGAAATACAGAGAAAAAAAGTTCTTTCTTTTCTCTCTTCCTCTCTCAAAATTCCAGTAATTCCTTTGCTGGAATTTTTCTCTTCCAAGACGAATTTTGGGTTCCCACAAGCCAATCTCAGAGATCCAAGAGCATAGCGGGTGCTCTCGAGTGGTTGTGTTCGTTGGGAGGAGGAAGTACATGAATTGGAGCATCGTGCGGTGTTTTTCGGGTCTCCATTCATGTAAGTTTTTGGAGTTCTAAATAGTTTAGATATGAATTACTGCATGCTTGTTCTAGTTTAATTTAGAAATTTGTTTCTATTTTATTGCCAACGTATCGGTTTTTCTAAAATTGAAAATCAATCCGAGATCGTTCTTGATTGCTTCCGTTGACAAAAGGAATTTTAATCCTTCATATATAACATTCCAAAAGTTCATTCTTGTAGATTTAAATGTTGACTTTATGGGTTATGATGTGTTGTAGGTTTTAAAGGAGAAGAAATAGCATTGGCACGGGCTATGTTCGCTTGATTTCCCATAGTCATGCCCATCATCATGTTGTGGATAGCCTTGATTTGAGCTTGCATGGTAGAATTAGCCTCTGTCTTTTCTGCCTTAGCCGGATTCTTCAAAATTGATGTTGGCTCAGTTTCTCCTCAATGTCTATTCTTTGTGGCTATGGTGTCCAAGATAGCATGTGCCTCATTTGCAGACTTCTTTAAGAAAGATTCGTTTGCAGATGCATTGACTAGGGTCTTCGAAGCTTGATCTAATCCACTATAAAAATGCTCTAAGATGATGCAAGCCGGCAATTCGTGATGTGGACACTTCCACACCAGCCTTTGAAATCTTTCCAAGGCTGCATCCAGTGGTTCATTGTAATTAAGATTGTCTAAATGCAATAATTTCAGCTCTATACTTGGCATTTTTATTAGAGGGAAAAAACTTCTCCAAAAATTTCTCAGCGAAGTCGTTCTAAGAAGTGATGGAGTTTGGAGGGAATGAGTCCAACCAAGCTTCAACATCTCCCTGCAAAGAAAATGGAAAAAGCTTTAGCTTCAAGGAATCCTCAGGCACTCCTGTCACTTTGAAAGAATTGCAAACTCTAAAAAATAGCTTAATGTGTTTATGTGGATCTTCATTTGGAAGTCCAGAGAATTGGCCCATGGTATTTAACATTTGAAACATCACTGGTTTTAGTTCAAATTGTGGAGCATCTATTGGTTGCTCCAAAATTCCTGGATTTAAAGTCTGAAAAACAGGTAAAGCATAGTCTCTTATTGCTCTATTGCGGTCTTCAGCAATATAAATTGGATTTTCTTGTTGTGGCACCGGTGGAACTGGAGGTACTGGTGGCACTCTCCCACCATTTTGCTTCCTTCCATGATTCTGTGGGTTAACTTGAGGATCGACTCCAGGTTGTTCCATCGGAAACTCTTGTATGTAAAAAGCTTCTTCAAGAGGTTCCTGTGTGCTCAACTCTTGTTGTTCCCCCTTCTTTCGTCTTTGCTCCTTCCTAAGTCGAACGAAAGGTTCTTTCTATCTCAGGGTCTATATCAAGGAGTTGATACCCCTTGCTCATGCACCAACTCTAACCTGCAAGAAGAAAAATTGCAAATCAAAGTCAAATTCTCCTTGAGACAGAAATGCGGTCGCAATCGAATCGCAATCTCAATAATAAAACTAGTTTCACTTTTGGTCCCCGGCAACAACTCCAAAAACTTTGTGCATGTTGGGAAGAACTGTGGAAGTTAGAAAAGATGGTAAATAATAATAAAGATAAATTCAACCAACCTAGTGGAAGTATACACTATCGCACGTAGTAATAAAAACCTTAGAAGTATTCCAAGGGTATCGATCCCACGAGGACTAAATTGGAAACACAGATTTGAAGAAGAAACTACTCAAAGAATGCTTGAATAAGGTAACAAAAGAAATAGTTGATTATGATTTTTGGAAAATAAATAAAACAATATGACAAATAAAACAAGGTGTTCAATATAGATTCATCCAAAAGACAAATAATTCTAATCATGGTTTATTCAACTTAAGCCTATTCATTGCATTGTGTCAAATTTAACTTCTATTTGGCCTTGCTCCCAAGAACCGTTAGAAGGCTAAGTGAGAACCGTTATTCACATTTCAGTGACTCGACTCCGACACAGAATACACTCTTTCGAGCCTTTTCTCCCATATCATCTTTATGAGAATCGATATCGTTCGTCTCTTTCTAGATCAAACTCACATGACATGCAAAGTCTAAGTGATCAATTTAAACTCAGCAAGATCAGAATGATAATCAATAAAGAATGACATGCATTGAATATAACTTAAGCAAATAAACACTTTCAAGCTATTGAACCATAAGTGAATTCACTATATTGAACCACTCAATGGGATTTAGCTACTCATGATGGGATAAAGTGCAAATAAATATCTTTTCATTGATATAAAGAATAAGGAATACAAATAAATGAAAAGTAACAAGTGCTGGAAATAATGAACAGTAGCTAAATACTAGGGTTTTTTCTTTTATCCAATCCTTCTAGAGTTCGCTCGACATTACGCTATCTCTCTTTTACAAGTGGGAATGAGGTGAAAATCTCTACAAACACTCAGGTTTGATGTCTAGCAAGGGTTAGAATTTAGTCATCTAAGAAGGACCTCGGCATCCCTACTCACGGGCGTCAACTAGGGTTCTGTCACCACCCTCTTCTTCCCAATGAGTTCTGCTTGGATTTGACTTCAAATCAAGGCCTTATATAGTGTGGGGAGTAGTTGAGAAGCTACGAAAATGGTGCTGTAGGTAGCCCAGTCGATTTCGGGGTCAAAACGACCGGTTAGGTGAGCAATAGTCTGCTCAAAACGACATGCGATAGACTCGAAACTGCCTCTTTTTTTCCAGAAATTCGATCACATTTGGATTCTGCCCTCCCAGAAATGCGGCGCATTTCTAGGCAAATTCCAGCTTTCTCTGCCTTTCTGCACAGCACCAAATTGAGTCAAATTCATATCAAATTGAGTCTTTTCAAGCACAAATAAGCATATTTTTGACATACATGACTCTCAACTCCCTAATTCATCAACTTTAACATATTTTTAGCTTGGGAATAGTAAATTTGATCTAAAACATATAATTTTGCTAAGATAATGAGCTAAATGTTGACTTTATGGGTTATGATGTGTTGTAGGTTTTAAAGGAGACTTTGTTTGAAAGTTGACCATTTGGTTACTGTGGTTGCTAAGTCAAGTAAGTAACCTTACTACTGGAGAGCTTAGGCTAGGTTAAGAACTGCGTGCTGATAGCCTAGGCTTTTGTGTGAACTTTCATGAATGTGATATGTGATATGGAAATGTTGATGTGTTTATGAATATGTGAATTTATTGAAAAGAGCCCATGTTATTATGATGCTATGTATGAATGAGGACAATGTGTTGGAAAGGAAAATCATCTATGATAATGGTTTACGATGCATTCATGGATATATGACGAATTTCTGTGGGACCTCATGCATGTATGTGTTTTTCATGAAACTATAGGAGTTGTATGACAATTACCCTTAGAAGAAATCGATGTACATCTAGTGGAACTTAAGGTAGTTGTGGGTGAGGCTTAACTCCTATTAATTGGGTGCCAACTAACCGTTAATTTGGTGTAGTCTCTAGAGGATGCCTACTCTACCTTCTAGTTGGGAGAGGATTAGAGGAACCTTGGGTAATTGTTCATGTATGGCCATAGAGGAAATGTAATATTTAAGAGGAAAAAGGTTAGGTCCCACTAAAGAAGTATGAATCATGATCACATAAGGATGGGTACCACGATGTATGTGTTTTCATATCTTGACCTCAATTGTGGGGTTACTTACTGAGTATTTAAATACTCATCCTTTCCAAAAATGTCTTTTTTCAGGTAAAGGCAAAGGCTTACAGGGCAATTGATGGAGTTGTCGGATAGCCATTGGAGACAACAGAGCATACATTTCATTATGTTAAATTTTCGCTTTAAGACTTATTTTCTATCTTGGATGTTTTATTTGTTTGAAAACTAGTAGAGGCCACAGATGTTTTGGTTGAGTTTTATTCTTGAGAAATTTTGTTTTCTTGAAAAATGGGATCCCGAACTACAGTTTTGTTTTGTTTTTCTGTCAAGGTTATTAAATGTTATTGTTGTCTTATTTTTTAATCGTTTAGCTTTTAAGGCCTCCATAGCATGCATGTAGTAACGATCCTTCATAGATTCTATTAGAAATTTTGGGTCGTTACATCATGTATTTATGGACTAAGGTGTCCATAAAGGGAACACTACTTTTCCTCAAAAATTGTCGGGAATTTTCATGTATTAAAAGAGTTTATTCAAAAAAAATTCCCAAAAAATGAAAACACTACTCAATCTCAAATTTAAAACTTTATTAATCCCTTTTAAAAAAGAGTTCAAATTATTTTCAATTAGGAATTTCATGTATTTATGGGATTTTAACCAAAAACCCATTAAGAAACACTACTCAGCCTCCAAAAAATCATAAAAGCTTATTCTCAAGTTTTCAAATTGGGAAAAGACCATTGGTTATTTAAAATTTTAGAAATTCTAAAATAGGGACACATGAAATTAAATTAGATTAAAGACTAAAAAACTATACACAAAACTTAGAAAAAAATAATAATAAGGAATTGAAATAACATTGGTTTATCCATACTATTAGGAACATTGTTGACTAATGTGATGACTCAAGCCATATCCATTAAAAGTTAATATTGGGCTTGTGTTTTTATATTGTACAAAGCCCAAAAGTTAGCCCACAATTAATTTAGCATGAGTTTCAGTTTTTAGCCCATCATTTAACTGTGTTATGGTTTTTTACCGAGGGTGTAGAATCGTGGTTCTTGGTCTTCTTCTTCGTGGTACAGAAACGGAAAAAGGAGTGGCAGTTTTTGATGTATGCAGAAGAACGGTGTTCTTTCTTTTGAAGCAAGTGGCTTGTGGGTATTGTTTAAGAGAGAATTTTTCTCTTTGTGAGAGTGGTTCTTCTATATATTTTTTATTGGACTGTGAGAGATTTGTTGCTTGAAGTTTTTCTCTCTTTTCGATTGTATCTTGTTCTTGGATTGAAGTTAATAGAAGATTGATCTCGCCTTGCACAATGGATGTAGACCTCATTGGTCGAATCACTATAAATATTTGTGTCTTCTCTATTTTTATATGCTTGATTTAGTTGGCAAATTGTGAACTTTGTTGAGTGTGATTTTCTGTTTTTCTGTGATTTAAAGCATGATTTTTGGAGTTCTTCACAACAAATGGTATCAGAGTAGTGGTGATTAAGGCAGTAGCAGTAGTGGGTGTCTTAATTCCGTGAATCTGTAAGTGTATGTTTTTCGCCGGTTTGATATTTAATCTGAAAATTTATGTTTGGTTGGGTTGTGTTACTTGTTAGGCATATCTGAAATTGTGTTTGGGCTGAAAAGAAAAAAAATCAGTGAGATTGATTGGCTGTTAAAATTCCTAATATGTCTACACAATTCGAACTAGATAAGTTTGATGGAAAAGGAGATTCTAGCCTTTGGAGAAAGAAGCTGAAAGCTCTTTTAGTTCAACAGAAAGTGGGTAAAATTTTAGATAAACCAGAAACTTGGCCTGCAGATATGACCAAAGAAAAGCAAGCTGAAATGGAGGAAATAACATATAGTACAATGATTCTTCACTTATCTGATAATGTGCTTCGACAGGTTAATGATATTGAAAAGCCATTGTGGACTAAGTTGGAGTCACTTTATTTAAGTAAATCTCTGTCAAATAAGATTTACTTGAAGGAAAGATTTTTTGGATTTAAGATGCAACCATCAAAATCCATAGAAGATAATTTAGATGATTTCAACAAGATATGTGTAGATTTGGAAAATAGAGGGGAAGTTAGATGATGAAAATCAAGTTGTTATTCTCCTAAATTCATTACCTGAAAGCTATAATGAAGTTAAGGCTGCAATAAAATATGACAAAGACTCGTTAACTTTAGCCATTGTTTTAAATGCCTTGAGATCCAAAGATTTTGAAATCATATCTGAGAAAAGGGATGTTGAAGCCTTAGTGGTTAGAGGGAGATCAGAATCTAAAGGAAAATCACAAGTGAAGAACACTAAGCATAAATCCAAATCTAGAGGTAAAGAGAAGAGAAAATGTTATTATTGCCATAAAGAAGGGCAATTGATTAAAAATTGTTTTTAGTTTAAAAACAAGAACAAGAAAGAGGAGAAAAATGATGAAAAAAACTGTTGGAAATGTGCATGAAAGATATGAGTCAACAGGAGTGTTAACTGTGTTTTAGATTGCAGTTGATAATGAGTGGATACTTGATTCTTGATGTTCCTATTATATGACACCTCATAGATATTACTTTCAAGATTTTGAGAAACTTGAAGGTAACAAGGTTTTAATGGGCAATGATCAACATTGTCTTGTGAAGGGTATAGGATCTGTCAGGTTGAAACTTTATGGTGGAATGGAGAAGGTTCTGTTTGATGTTCGGTTTGTTCCAGATTTAAAGAGAAATTTAGTTTCTCTTGGGCAACTTGATAAAAGAGGTTTCAGTTGCAAGTTAGAGGGAGGTGTTCTTCGAATTTATAAAGGTTCACTTCTTGAAATGAAAGGTAACCTTAGAAATGACTTGTATGTTTGAATGAACCTTAGTTGTAGCTAATTGTGCAAATGTTGTTTTAGGACAAGGTGATAAAGAAACTATCCTTTGGCACAATAGATTAGCACATGTCTCTCAAAGACCATAATGGTCTTGCAGAACGATTCAATAGGACTTTTCAATTCCTTACACGCCACTCAACATAATGGTCTTGCAGAACGATTCAATAGGACTTTGCTTGAGAGGGTGAGATGTATGCTAGCAAATGCAAAGCTTCCTAAGATGTTTTGGGGTGAAGCAGTTTCGACAGCAGCGTATCACATAAATAGAAGTCCTTCAGTTGCCTTGGATATGAAAACTCCTCAAGAAGTTTGGTTAGGAAAGCCTCCCAATCTTAGTCATTTGAAGGTATTCGGATGTGTTGCATATGCAGATATTAAACACGACAAGCTAGAGCCACGTGCAAAGAAGTGAATTTTCCTTGGTTATCCATCTGAGGTGAAGGGTTATAAGCTATGGTTCCTTCAACCAGGTGAGGGACGATGTATTATCAGTAGAGATGTAAAATTTGATGAATTTGACATGCCTTAAGAGCTATCAGGTAGTGTGAGTTTTAAGAAATTTGTTGATAATGTGTCTTCAAACTCTTTTGAGATTGAGTTAGAAAACACACACACTGTCGGATCTTTAGGTGAGCAATCTGTTTCTAATAATGAAGCTGCAAGGGTTGATGATCAGTTAACTGGTGAGTCGTCAGAGGAACAACCTGAGTCTATAGATACTGAAAATGATCAATCAGAATCTCGGTTGTCAGATTATTAGTTAGCTAGAGATAGACAGAGAAGAGTTGTTAGGCCACCAACAAGATATGATTAAGCAAGTTGTGCAGTAGAACATGGGAAAGAAACAACTTATGCCTTAAACCGAGGAGTAGAGGTCGACTGGAGTCTTGGTGCTATCAACGCACTATACCACCTTCAAGATTTCCCCCACGCAGCATATAATGAGATGGTTGTGGCGCCATCGAATGAGCAGCTGAGTGATGCCGTGAGGGAAGTCGGTGTTGAAGGGGCGCAGTGGCAGCTGTCGAAGATAGAGAAAAGGACATTCCAGTCAGCCTACTTGAAGAGGGCAGCAAATACGTGGATGGGGTTTATCAGACAAAGGTTGCTTCCGACGACTCATGACTCGACGGTTTCTAGGGAACGAGTGCTTCTGGCTTTTGCTATTTTGCGGTCTCTCAGTATTGATGTGGGAAAAATTATTTCAAGTGAAATATTTGGTTGTTGGCGGAAGAAAGTTGGGAAGTTGTTCTTTCCGAACACGATCACAATGCTTTGCAAGCAAGCAGGGGTTCTGGAGAAAGAAGGGGATGTTATACTGTTTGACAAGGGAATCATCGATACGCCTAACTTGGCGCGGCTTCAGCGTACGCAAGAGGTTCGTTAGAGTGGGCTGGTCTATGGCATCAACACGATTTTAGAACAACTCGCACTGTCGGCCAACAGACAGGAGTTTACCGAGAGGCAAGCTTTAACCTTCTGAAACTATGTTAAAAATCGTGATGCCAATCTGAAGAAGGCGCTACAGGAGAATTTTTCTAAACCATTTCCAGCCCTTCCAACATTCCCTGAGGATTTATTGAACCCTTGGATTCCGCCGCCGCCTGTTGAGAAAGAAAAAGATGAAAAAGAAGATCCTGGTCAGGAGGATTGAGAAGGATAATTTGGGCGCGTAATCTTTTTGATAGAATATTTTTGTTGCTTGCGCATTTCTGACCTCATCTTTTTCTATTTTGGCTTGCTGTTTTTTCTGCTTCCTTTTAATTCTTCTGCTTCTAAAAAAATATATCTGCTTTGTAATTTCTTTTCTAAGTTTTTAATGAAATTTCCAAAGTTATTTCTGTTCTATGAGCACTGAGTAACTCTAACTTAACTGATTTCTTCTGAATTTTTGAAGCTTGGACTGGTTAAGCGTAGTTAGATCAAGGTATTCTGATCTCCAGAAACCTTTTACTTGAACAATTCTTCTGGCCTGGTCACATCTGCGACAAAGAAAGTTCTGAGGTAGTGTTGATTTATTTGATCCACTTTAAGCTTAATTCTAGTCCCGCGCCTAGTTTGAAAATTCGGATAGAAAAATTTAAGTTTGGGGGTATAATTGCAGAATTAATGATTTATTGGGGACAATGAATAATTCAAGTTTGGGGGACTTTTTGCTACTCCAATTTTTTTGCTCGAGCATTCCTCTCCTTCATTTAAAATTTTGCTAGGTTGTTGAGTAACCGGGGACATTTGTGATACCCGCAGTTTGTCTTCGCATCAAAAGATAACCTAGAAAATATGAAAAATGGAAAATTATTTGCTGAAAAAAAAAATTGATTGTTGAAATGTTTGTTGAGAAAATTCATGGAGCAAAAGTTTTGAAGGATGAATGGTAATCCAGCAGTTTTCTGTCTCCCAGAACTTAGGTGAGCTTCATCATAAAATGTCGCCATTCTGAGGGGCAAGAGATGGAACAACTAAGGATTTTTTAGCTTTATAATGAGTATTTAGCCCAGTTGGTGATGAGTTTGAGGCAGGGGTATACTGCACTATAAAGTGGGTCATCCCATGCTTAAAAGCTTATGACCATAGGGCTGCTTTAAGTCTGAAGAACAACATTGAACAAAAATATAAACCCCTTAAAAATGTGTTTTAATATGTCTGAATATAGAATTAGGTTGTGGCAAGTTCTTAGAATTAAGTTAAAAGTGGTGATTATTTGTCCATGCCGGAAGAATTACTTTGCTGCGACAGAGCTTGGTTTGGCAGAGTGCTTAGGTAAAGGTTGAAGGTAGTATTGGATTATCTGTTTTGATTAAGTTATGATTTGTCTAATGTTTTGAATTCTTAAGGGAAGGTTGGTTAGTATTGCTCGGGATGCGCAATACTTCAAGTTTGGGGGTGTGATAACTCTCCAAAAGGGAGTTATTTAGACCTTATTTCTATATTGATTTGTGTGTCTTTTGTGCTTAATAAGGTTGCTTTTAGATAGATAATATATGTTTTAACCCATTTGGAAGAATGGAAGCTTTGGAAGTTATTTTGTGCAGAATATGTTACTGGACGACTGGAGGGAGCAAAATCTGTGCTGGAGCAAAGCAAGGAGAAAAACTGCCATGTCACAGCTCGTTAGCCAACTTAATGAACCGACTTCTGTTGAGTTATTTTTGGGATAAAGGAGCAAGGAGAACCATCCACGTGTCTAGGTCAACCTAATTCAAGCCTCCTATCCTTTTATAAAAGGAGATAGCCGCCCAAGTCAAAATCATTCCACTTTTGGGAGAAAACATTCCATTCTTGGAAAGTTACTTCCATCTTTGGGAGCCGAATAGAGCAGAGATTGGGAACCATCAAGAAGACCATTGATTATAAGCTGTTCAAGGGAGTTAATCTTTTCTTGTATCATCTTGTAGTCATGGACATGCTTACTCAGATTGTAACGTGCGTTTCCATGCATCTTATGAACTAAGTAGCTTAGGCGTTGGTTAGGAAACAATGTGACTGTTGTGCTTAATCTTTAGTAATAAATATTGATTAATGCAACTTGATTAATTGTTGTGCTTATCTATATTTTGTGCCCGCCTGGCCAGCCGGTATGAATACCTCTCTCTAGTTTCAGGGATAATTTAGGGAGTGTGTGGCGGTTAATCACACTAGATCATTGTGTATTGGTGAACGCTAGTGACTGAGCTAGGGATAGCCAGTTGCCTAGTGCTTGATCGGTCGTACTTCATTGGGGTTGAAACACATTCCAAAAAATCTGGAGTTCCGGGAGGAATCCGCTAATAATACTGCGAGAGTCTGCATGATCAATAATATTGCTAGAGCATCTTTAAAAACAATTACTAAAATCCTGACCAGCGCCTGCTTCTAATCTGTCTGCCTATTTGTTTATTCTCTGTTCTGTCATTTCTTTTGCTTCAGCATCTTATTAAAAACCAATCATTTTTCCCACTTTTGAAACCATTGAAGAACTAAACAAAATAGATAAAGTGAAAGCTAATTTAGACCTTGGATTCGATAAATACTTATTACTTGTTGTGGACTGTGTATACTTGCACAGAGTTCTAGAGTCTTTTTATATCTTATTTTTACTCACTCTAGGAACCCAACACCCGGTCTCGTCTCTAAAATGGTAGGCTTATTGAGTCAACGAACTAACCACTCTCACCCATACAAATCTAAGGACAATCCCTCCTGAAAAGAAGTTCATAACAAACTCATAATTCAGATTAAGTTGCCTAGGTCTTCCTATTGAAATAGAAACCTAAACTAGTCAACAGTGTTACATCTAGTGGTTGTTATTTTGTGGTCTAGTCTTATGCAAACTCATTGCATAGGATACCCCCACTCGCATGTCTCCTAAATGGATGCTTTGGATCAATGCATATGTATCGAATACAGAGTCGTATCTCATAATGTCACGCGGATATGGTACACAGCCTTATCTCTATTATAGACCATTTAGGTTGTTACTTGAACACCGATCCCCGTATGTCCCCACATACTAGTCTGAGTTTCATTTAAACCACTTTGGATCTTAGTTTATTGGATTTTAGGGTTAATTAATGTAAACTTGATTATTCAATAACAAATTACTGAATCACTCAAATAACGCTTTATTGAGTATGATTAATTTGTTTCATTTACTATCTACGAGTTTTAGGGCATAAAACCCAACACCATCAAGTAATAAAGTGGAAAGTATTCTGAATATCGAACCTAAAGGAGATGGTGACTAGTTAAAAAATGCAAGATTCTGTAAAATAAGAATCTCCTCTTAATTTTCAACCGAGGATGGTAACCAAAGAAATATTTTTTAATGGGGTTTTGATTGAAGACAAAAATAGAGATAAGCAAGTGAATGAAAACGAAAAAAAACAAACTTATGAGGTAAGTGGGAAAATTCTAATAGTATCAACCAACAACATTAGATTGCGCCAACAATTACTTAAGCATTATAGTCGGCTATAGAACACTATCTATGTTGCCCACATAGACATGGTGCAAATAGCATCCTCTAGTTGCACCCACAATTACCCTGACAACTAGATTGTGAGTTAAGTCCTACTTCTATTCAGCTTCGTTGTAGGTGCTTTTAGAAGACTAAGTCAACTAGACATCTATTTGTAGGGCTAGCTAAAACTTAGGTGAATAATGCTCACGACTCTTAAAACCCCAATGGTTCCAGTCCTATTTCTAGGATGCAAGAAAAGAAAGTTCTATTTCTAGGATCTTTTCTACTATTGTTTTTGCGAACTCGCGCATTCAACTTCAACCTTTCGACCATCAGCTAAATACAAACTATGCTAACTTAATTGATCAGTTTAAGCTAACAATGAAACTTAAACTTAGCAAAAAAAAAAAACAATATTAAAAGGGAGTAAGATTGCTTTTGCATAGGTAGGGATTTCTTCTACTCAAGGTATCTATATATTTGAACCCGCAAGAAGAACCTTAACTCATGGATGGAAATAAAGTGCAAAACAAAAAGTAAAGATTGCTCAAAATAGAAAAATAACTTGAATTCATATAAAATAAAAGAATTGAGTACAAGAATGATAACTTACAACTAAAATTGAAAGGAAAACAGAAACGAATAGCTGCTAAAAATAAAAGACTAAAGTAGAAAATAAAGACTAGACTCGATTAAGGATCTTCCCCTCTCTATCCAGCTTGTTTTTACCCTTTTTCATGGAGAGACAAGTCTTTCTCTTCTTCTTCTTTCGAATGGAAAAGCCGAAAGAGGTTGAAAGACCTAGAACTCAGAGTGGTTACAAGATGAGAAGAGAAAAAAACATAAAATCTATCCTAAGGGCGAAATTTCGAGCTCTCTTTGCTTATTGCATCTTGGTCCCCTTTTATAGGTCTTGGAAGGTAGGGTTGGCTGCGAAGATCAGTGTGAGAGAGCCTTGGAAGGTAAAAATTCACGATCCTTGGAGATTTAATATGATATTTGGGATTTTCGGATGATTATGTGAAGATCCTAAGAATCTCGGTATTCTATCGGAAAGCCCAGTAGCGGCCACATATCAGGTGCAAAATCTCTTCTAAGCACTGTCTTGACAATTTTGTCTTCAGTTGGGGCTACTTTCCTTATAAGGTTGCGAGCGCATATTGGATGCATATTCCACATATTTAGGACCAAATGCAGGTGCAAATCTTCAACTTCTACTCTTTTGCTCCACTAACGCTTTCTCTCCAATTCCGGGCACATTTCCCTTGTAAAGTCTTCTCCACAAAAACATTAACTTGGATAAAATTCTTACAAAAGCTATCTCTTTTTGTACATTTTAAGCATAAATTCTCTACTTCTAAGATTTTCCACATGATTCTAAGACTTTTGCTTAATTGACTCGAAAAGATAATATTTTAAGCACAAATTGTCTTTGCTTTTCAAGCAATGGCCTAGGTTTTTAAGACTAAATAACGCACATAAATGAGCGTTATCAAGCTACGATCTTGTTGGCCCTTACGTTATGTTAGGCGATAAAATAGTCCAATCTAAATTCGATCAACCAAATTCAGACTATATATTTATCGCAATTCCCAGATCAGGTTATGGTTCCAAATATAATGCGAAATAGATAATTTGAAACCAAGAGCTTAGAAGAATAGGTAAACCAACCTAAGTTCTAAACATTAAGAACAATAATGAATAAAAGAGAAGGGAAGATAAATTGACACTGAGTTTTATATTGGTTCACCCAATGTGAGCTACGTCCAGTTCTCTGCCACTGATGTAGCTTCCACTAAAACTCCAGGGAGATTACTAGAAGCCTTCAAGAACAACACCTCAACCTATCCCTCAAAAGCCCAACAATAGCTATTGACTACCAAGTATCACAATCTGATAGCTTGAGATAAACAGAAAAAGACCCTCAACCCGAGAAGAGAAACACTCTTATCTCTCTCTCTCCCACACTACAAAGGAAGAAAAGACCACTCTCTTTTTCTTGTTGTCTTCAAAAGACAAACACACACATATATATATAGGCAATGAGAGCCTTAATGGCCAAGGCTTCACCTTCATTCTTCACCAAGGTGGTGAGCTTCATCCTTGCACACCAAGTTTGTTGAGTTTCTTACTTGCAAACCAAGTCCTTCTTATTTGTGCTCCAAGAGGTTAGAGTGAAGTCTTCAAATTTTGTCTCCGCACAAGACACATTTCTTAACACGTTATAATCTTTTAATTGTTAGTGTTAGATAATTTCTATATACAACGTATTTTCCAGAACACTTACAACTTTTCTAGACTATAAATTTTGTTTGTCCTCTCCCAATCAAATTAGTTATTCCTAATTCTAGGTTTAACTTTGAAATCAATGGAGAATATAATTGTCACTATCTGTTTTCCATAAATATATAACTTGCGTACATATATACATTTATATCATGAGGTCTCAATACATAAGCGTAGCTTTTCAAACAGGCTATGCCACATATAAATAAACATATAAGAATTCAAATATATATTCAATTCAAGCACACTACACAATTATTATTATTTAAAAGAAAAAGAAAACAAAAAGTCAACATCTTAAGACACATCTTGAGGGTGGAGCCATTCATTTTAATTGTGAACCAAACTATATTTCAATTGAGTGCATGTCATTGCCTTTAATCTTCTATTGTTGGTGATTTTATTTGTTTGTTTTGTAGGTTGCATGGTGACTATTGTGAGAAAGAAAAGAAATTGATGTTTAGGAAGGTATTATGTTTGTATTGTATCGGTGTGAAAGGAGAAGGTTTTGTAGTGTTTTGGTGGGCGTGGTGAAGGTGATTGAAGGAGAAATTGATAGTGAAGGAGAGAGAGAGTTTCATGTAATGGCTCAAGGAAGGCATTCGAAGTGGAACCAAGAGGAAGAAAATGAAATTTGAAAATATCTTCCCCAATTTATATTTCCATATTTTAAAAGAAAAAAAAAAACCTAATTCTCTTTTTTTAGTCCAACAACACGTGGAATGGGAGATTCAAACCTCTAATCTATCGATTCATAACATATACTTTAATCAGTTAAATTTATAGTCAGGTTGGTACAAAATCAAGTTAACATTTTGAAGAAGTTGGAGTTTCAATTTAAATTTAGGGTCGTTGAGTAGAATATATAGATATGAAATTTAAGCACTTTTTTAAAAAAAATTTAAAAAATGGGTATAGGTGACAAAACTTGTCACTATATTGGCAAATTTGTGTTACACAAAAACAATTTGCAAATGGACACTTTTTCTATTGTATATCATTGATGTACTATTTTGTATCGTGGTAAAGTATATCACTGAGATATCTAATTTACAATATAGATACCATATTGATATACCATTTTTGTATCATTGGTAAAGTATCACTTATCTACTAATATAAAATATTTCACTAATATGCTATTTTTGTATCATTGATAAAGTATATTATTGATATTTATAATATAAAGGATATCAGTGTGTCTTTATTTCTTAACTCTTCTGAAATACCCTTCAAATTTTCTTCCTTCTTCCTTCATGTTTTTTTTTTTCAATTTTTTGAAAACTAAAAGAGAAAAAAGTAATGTTTTTATTTAATTCTTAAATTCACATATTTATTTCATTTTAGTCTTCAAACATATAATTTTAATCCCTAAGTCTCAAATGTTTTAGTCTATCAATTTTACATTTAAAAAAAAAACAAAACAAAACATACTATCTTTATAAGGATAAAACAAAACATATTTTAGATGCAATTAATTTTTCATTAATCATTTAACGAGAACTCAAATTCATTTGGAAGGATTTCAACTATAATGAATAATTATCCCCAATATAAACTAATTTCAAAGATCTAGCAAAGAATGATCTATTTTAACAGCTTGAAAAATTTATAAATGAAATTAAGAGAAAATAGTTATTGAAAACTTCAAATTTAAATTAATTCACTGTTAGTTTAAAGTTTTAATTGATATATTTTCTAAAAAAAAAGTTTTAATTGATATATCGCTAATAAGAACATAGCTCAACTGACATAAAATGTATGCTTACATTAGTGTTATTTTACAAAATATTTTATCATGTAATAAATTTGTTTTTATTTAGGTTAGATATGTTATTATCACAAAAGCTCCTAAAATAAATTGTTTTTTCTATTTTTCAAAAAGGGAATTTGTTGTGGGGGGCAATTAGAATTTTCCTAATTGCAAGTATAGCACGGTGTAAAAATAATGGAAAATATGGCAATTTATTAGAATAAAATTCCATAATTCCCATTTTACCCTTAAGATAATTGTTGATAGACTCTATATAATCCTTTCTATTAGTGGCTATCACTAAAAGGCACTAGACTAGACTCTAATAATCGAAGTCTATCAGTGACTTTCATTGATAGACTATAATGTTGATATATAAGGTAACGCCCCGAGCATTTCAATGTGTTAATTCTCTTGTATTTAAGACTAAGGTTAATTTAATTATAACATGGCTTGTATATTGGGAGTTAATAAAAATCTTATTGTTGAATGTTATTCCTTTGGGTGCTTAGCGTTACTGAAGAAAATCTCTCACTAAAGTGGTTGGACTTGGTTTGTAGTCGGTTGAGATTCATCAGCTATGTAAATTCATTTTTGCGTTGAATAATGAGATTTGGTTGAGAAATGACTCTTTTTGGACTTTTAAGAGATAAGGAAAATGAGTTAAAAGAATAGTAATTCAAGGGAAAAAAAGGAAGCAAAACCCTAACTTTCCCTCTCTTCATCTCTTCACGTGACCACCCCCCTCCAGCCGTTTCGTGCCGCCTGCCCCTAGCCGCCGCCGCCCTGTTCGTGGATCGCGTCGCCACCGTCGTTGAGCCGCGCCGCAACCTTCTTCGCAACTCTCTCTCCTTTCGCGGTCTCTCCCTCTTTTCGCCATCTCTCTCTCTCCCTCTCTCTCGGTTCCTCCCTGTTGCGAAGCCAGCCGAGCGCCGCCGTTCGTGAGCCATAGCATCGCCACTGCCCAGATCGAAGTCGTCGCCTTTCTCCCTCTTTGTTCGTGCGATTTCGGCCAAGGAGAGTCGTGGGTAAGTTTTTCCCTTCTGATCTAGTTGGTTTAAGGTCGACCTCATCGTTTCCTCTCTCGTTTAGTCGGATTCGCGCGTGTCCAGCAGCTTGAGGTTCGTTTTCGAGCATCCTCGCCTCTGTCCAATGGCGTTTGGACTCTGTTCTGGACCGCTGAAGCATCGTCTTGCCTTGTCGGTAACCTTTAAGTGCTTAAATTCGGCTTTTGGTTCATAAATCAGTTTACTCATTAGTGTAAGGTGCTGGAAAATTAAGGCGTGTTTGTCATTCTGATCTGCAGCGCCGTCTAGGAAGTTTTCGACCTCAAGTATCTCGAGTTGGTGAGGTTTCAGCCTTCCTTGGGTGTTTCTTTTGGGCAACCGTGTTGGTGACATTTCAGCCTTCCTTGGGTGTTTTTTTGGGTTACCCAAGCCTTAACGACTTCCCAATTACAAGTTCGGGCCATTTGCAGTCGATGTACAACACTTAATCGTGTCCGTTTGGTGCCGATCGGTAAGTCATCGTGCCCAAAAACCTTTGATAATTGTCGTGGTTGGCTTTAGTGCAATTTCTAACCCTTGGGTGCCTTTTTGGTGTTGGTTTCTTGTGATTTCGAACTCTGGACAACACCCATTTAAGGAGTTTAAGTGCTGTGTTAGGTTGTTCCAGCAAGGTTCAACCCCTGATTGGGTGAGTTTTAGTTTCTTATCATTCGCTTTAGTTTCTTTAGGTGTTTGGATGGTTGTTAAGCTTTTCCCTAATCTCTAGGAGCCCTTGGTTGTGTTGTAGGTTCGCTTAGAGTTTGCTCTTATATTTTCCGGCAGTGTTGGTATTTAAGAGTGATTCAGTAAGTAGTTTCTACTTGCTAGATCTTGTTTGATTGTGTGAGCATGTTGATTGTTTATGTTTACCTTTGTTCTTGTGTAAAGCATGTTTTGTTCTATATAAATGTTTTGAAGTGCTTGTGTGAAGCATGTTATGTTGTTTACAATCGTTCTGAATTGTTGAGATGAGCTCGTTCTGTTCAGCGCTTGTGGTAAGCATGTATGTTGTTAAAGCTTGAGATATGTGACTGCTGAGTTGTGGTCGTTGTTTAAGCATGTTATGTTTGGGTCGAGCATGATGGGTTAGGCTAGCTTGTGTCACGGGATGTGTAGCATGAGTCTAGTGGTTGCGTTACATGACACGTAATTCATGTGTAAGTGTGCAACGTGGCGCGTAATTCACGTGTTTGGATTAGCGTAGCATGACGCGTAATGCATGTGAATGGTTTAGCGTAGCGTGGCGCGTAATGCATGTGAATGGTTTAGCGTAGCGTGACGCGTAATGCACGTGTATGGCTTGCGTAGCATGGCGCGTAATGCATGCAGTTAGTTTAGCGTGGCATGGCGCGTAATGCATGTGGTTGATAGCATAACATGACGCGCAAATCGTGTGTGGTTAGTAGGGTGTGGGTGCATAGTGTGGGAAACATATGCATGTTGTCGTTTATTGCTTTCTAAGCATGTTGGATTCTTTTTATTGCTTGTGAAACATGTTGTATGCGTGTGAGAAGCATGATGTTTGCCATTGTTTATTGTCTGTGATCTGGCTCGTGTGAATTACTTACCAGTACCGCGGTTGTACCGATACCCCCTTCCCCACCTTCCCCCAACATTTTAGATGTTGCAGGTATCGAGGGTGATCCAGACTTTGGTGGCGAGGAAGACTATGAGGAAAATTCCTAGGCGTTGAGTCCTCTCGTGGCTATGTTTTTCCTTAGTTGCTTTAGTAGATAGTTGTGTTGTTTTAATTCACCTAATAAAGGTTTTTGTCTCTGAGATTCAAACTAGACTTGTTTTTTTTATTAAGTTTAATAAATGTTTTAGCTAGTGGTCTAGCTTTCCTATTAATAATGTCTTTATGTTCCACTGCATGATTTTAGTTTTCTGAATGTTGCCTTGAGGTTTGTCATGTTTAGAGGAGATATGTTGTGAAATCTGGTTGTAGTTTGGTGGAGTTGGGTTTGTTGCTTGTTTAGAAGTGTTAATTATTTTTATCAGGTGAAGTAAAATTTTGGGATAACCAGTTTTACGTTGTTATGCTGCCGAAATTTTCGGTACATTCAGTTTAAAGAGAGTTGTCCTAAATGCTTAAGAGTCTAGAGTGAGTCGCAACGTTGCTAGGCTAGAGGTTAGAGAACCTGGGGTGTTACATATAACTCTGTGTAATCCTTTCTATCAGTGTTTATCACTAATAGACTTCGATAATTGAAGTCTATATATAAGTGTCTATATATAAGTGTCTATCACTGATAGACTTTGATTAATCAAAGTCTTTCAATGACCATCGGTGATAGACACTGATAATCCTTTCTATCAGATAGCTGCTGATAGAAAGGGTATTTTTGTAACTTAACGTCACGTTTTGCCATTTCTACAAATACTTTTATTTTGTATTGTTTTTACGATATGTTTAGCGTTTTTTGCTATCTGTGCAAATGCCCTTTTCAAAAACAAAAATCAGGAAATAATTTTTGGTTTTTAGTAAGTTAAAAGAGTACAAAATTAATTGGAGAAATAGAGATATGATAGATGGACAAAATTTTTTGGGAAAAATACACTTTTAGTCCCTAAGGTTTGAGTGAGGTTTCATTTTGGTCCCTGAAGTTTCAAATTCAACAATTTAGTCCCTGAGATTTGAGATAAGTAGCAATTTGGTCACTACCATCCATTTTTCTGTTTAATCTAATGGATTGCTGACGTGACACTATTATTTTAATTAAAAATAATAATTTTTTATTTTTTCAATTAAAATTATATTAAAATAATAAAAAATTATTTTCTTTTATTATTTCTTTTTAATTATTTCTCTCCCTCTCTCTTCTCCTTCTTCTTCCCCATCCTCATCCTTTTTTCTTCCTCTCCCTCATCCTCATCCATGGCCGGCGGTTGATAGCGAGCATAACTAGCTATCTTTCCCTATGTATTTTAGTTAGTCTTTGAGTATTTTGTAGCCATTTTATTGCTCTTTAATGTTTATTTTGTAGGAAATTGTTATTTGGAGCTAAAACGAGAATTTGGAATTAATCGGGTGTTCGAGACGTGAAAAGAGGCCAAAGAACCGAAAAGATTCAAATTAGAAGAAGTCAAAATAGAGCCATCCGCAGACCAGCGTCGGGACGCTGCTCTTGAAGCGTCTCGACGCTGCCTTTCCTTTTCTGAAACAGGCGGCAACAGGTCACAGCGTCGCGACGCTGTGACCCTAGCGTCTCGACGCTCTCGGTTTTTCCTAAACAGAATGACGACAATTGGCATAGCGTCGCGACGCTATGTCCACAACATCGCGACGCTATCGACAGATTTCCTATTTAATCATCTTTTTGTGCTACGGCCAAGGGGAGTCCAATTGGTTAGATTTTAGCCCTAATTTCGACTAGAGACCTTTGGTGGGAGCTGAAGCAAGGCCAAGGAGCGGGAATCAAGCGAGAAGACGTGGAGATCGTGACGGGGACGTGCCGGTTTCGACGAATTCGAGTTTTCCTTTCTCTTTCCCTTACCTCTTGTAGTTTTTATGGCTTTTCTTGCAATTAGTGTTTGTGGTTCAAAGACTATGAATTGCTAGTTGTTTGTCTTAGGGTTTGATGTAGTTGTTTAATTGTTGGATTGATTTTTGGCATGGATGTGCTTTTATTTTATACATGCAATTTTGTGTAATGCTTTCAATTACTTGATCACTAATTGAATGATTTAAGTGTTGAATCTAACTCGGGAGAGGGGATTTAGCCTAAGACTTGCATCGTTTAATTGCATGAGTAAAGTAGAGATTCTAAGTTTGTGACGGGATTTAGAATTACTTTAGAAGCATAACAAGGACCGAACCGAATAATGCCTTGCATGTTAACAAACTTAGATAGGGATATCAAGTTAGTTATATGCATGAGAATCAATTATACTCGGGAGAGGTAATCGTGATAAAAGTTTCCTTGGCTTGTAGAATAATTGCACGGTCAATTCATTCCAATTAATCAATCCTCAATTTCAACAATGAAATCAATTCCCTAAGAGTCTTTCCATTTGAGTCTCCACCCTTTTATTTTATGCTTTGTATTTTTAAATTTATCTTTTGCATTATGTTTTGCTCCCTAAATAAAATTGGACAAGATTATTCATGGTACTTAATTTGCTAGAAACTCAATCCAGAGGACGACACTCGTTTAATCACGAAAACACTATATTATTACTTGACCCGTACACTTGCGGTAAGCAATTTGCACATCAAGTTTTTGGTGCCGTTGCCGGGGATTGGCATATTTAGTTAAATTAATATTGTGGAAAAATTGTCCGGTCTTAATTTAGGGTGTATTTTTATTTTTTAGGTAGATTGTTTTTTTTTTCTCATTTGTTTTTTTTTTTCATATTTGTTAGTTTCCTTTTTTAGTTTTTTCCTTAGTTGCTTTTGTTTTTCCTTTTTATCTTTTTCTTTCCTTTTGTGTTCGAGTCTTAGTCCTTTGTTCTTGTTGGGTTATTATTTGATTGGAAGCCTTATATCATTGTTGCTTTGATTGATTTGAATGACTTTTTATTCAACACCATACTCCAATTTCTCATCTTCAAGTTATACCCCTTTCAAAGAAAATTCTTCCTTGGAAAACTTAGTTCAAAATTATATTGAGGAGTTTAGAGCGAGGAGTTTAAAATTTGATGAAATTATAAAAGGACTTCAAACCCCAAAGGAAGTTAGTGAGGTGGGATCCATTTCCATAGGATGTCTAGTGAGTCATGTGGCCGATGATTCATTGGCACCCATCCAGGAGCTTAGTTCTTTCGATCTTGCTAATGATGAGCATTTAGGGGTGAGTTGCATGAATCGTGGGGAAGAATTGGAGAGTTGTAGCACCTATCAAGAACATGTTTGTGAGGAAGAAAAAGAAAATGAGCTTGTTATGACAGAGGAAGTCCAGGAGGTAGAGTTTGAGGTTGAAAACCCTTCATCTATTTTATCTTCTCCATCCTTTGTAGAATATGATTGTTCTTTTTTCTATTCTCACGAGTCAGTTTTTGAGTCAGAGTCTATTTATTTTGATCTTTCTCCTTTTATGCTTATTTTATTCAAAATTTCTAAAAATAATTCTGTTTCAGGGGCCCATGAGAAACTAGTAAGTTTGCTAGTGATCGTGAGTTGTATTGATTCAAGGAAGAAGAGCCCAAAGAAATACGATAATTTTTATGTGCCTTGACAAACTGCATGAGCACGTCGAGCTAAAGACGTTAAACAAGCGCTTATGGGAGGCAACCCAAGTTAATTTGTTTTTATCATTTTGTGTCTTTGTTGTTTTTGTTGTTTTTGATTTGTAGGAGTTCCCGTGATCTTGTCTGTGCCAAGCAATCATGAAAAGGTCATCATTCCAGGGCAGTATTGTTCACCCCCTCCATTCTTTTATTGTTCTCATGCGTATGTATGCTTTACTGATTTATACATTGAGGGCAATGCATGTTTTAAGTTTGGGGGTGGATTATCATCTTTGTGGAGCCCTTGAGCATCTGAGTTCGGGCTATATTTGTTGAGCTTTCCATGTTTGAGCATATGGTTGTTTAGTAGATGCTATTTTTGCATGACAATGACTTCCTAGGATAGGCTTGTTTGTCAATTTTTAAGCTTTTGATCAGATGTAAGCATGAGTGTCCAAAAAGGGAGACTTTTTAAACTTTTTCTAGGAGATGTCTTGCATGAGTAGAGTATTGACTTGGTTAGACTTAGAGTTGAATGCTTAGGCGCGAATTATTAAATTCATATGTTTATTGTCACCTCGATAGGAGTAGGGAGGAGCTAATGAGTTAATTTTTTGCAAATTAGCATGTTTAATCTTGCCTAGGAGGAATAAAAAGAACATATGCTCATCATGGTCATGAAAAGAAGAAAAAGAAAAAATATATATCAAGAAAAAAAAATGCTTTTCATGACCATGAAAGAAAAATGAAAGACCAATTATGTATCATTCTTGTTTGACTTGTTAAAAAATTATGCCATGGCTTGTGCACAAAAATGCAATGTTTAATAATGTTTAAGGCAAAAAGAGCTACCCCTATTGTGATCAGTTAGGTCAACCAAGAGTAAAACTCGGGTTATGGGTCCCTGCAATAGGTGTGTGAAAGCTAGTGCCACTTAAAAATGCTTGTTTTAAATTCAAGAGCACCTAAGTATGGATGTAAACAAACTAATTTGTTTCATTGACTCATTAGTGAGTCCTTAATGCCAGTGTAGGGGGAAGATGAGTTGAGAGTTTAATAATCCAATCCCGAGCTAGTAGAGTCTTTTCTAACTAACATAGATCTCGCTTATGCAAGTTAATTTTGGAAAACATTCGATTTGTCTCCTTTATTGGTCCTTATGTGCATGTCTTTTGATTGCTTGTTTATTGACTTATAAGCCTTGAGGATTGAGTCATGTTTGTTGCATCTACTTGACAACTTATGTTTTATTTTAGTTTGCTCGAGGACTAGCAAAAGCTTAAGTTTGGGGGTATTTGATAGCGAGCATAGCTAGCTATCTTTCCCTATGTATTTTAGTTAGTCTTTGAGTATTTTGTAGCCATTTTATTGCTCTTTAATGTTTATTTTGTAGGAAATTGTTATTTGGAGCTAAAACGAGAATTTGGAATTAATCGGGTGTTCGAGACGTGAAAAGAGGCCAAAGAACCGAAAAGATTCAAATTAGAAGAAGTCAAAATAGAGCCATCCGCAGACCAGCGTCGGGACGCTGCTCTTGAAGCGTCTCGACGCTGCCTTTCCTTTTCTGAAACAGGCGGCAACAGGTGACCCTAGCGTCTCGACACTCTCGGTTTTTCCTAAACAGAATGACGACAATTGGCATAGCGTCGCGACGCTATGTCCACAGCGTCGCGACGCTATCGACAGATTTCCTATTTAATCATCTTTTTGTGCTACGGCCAAGGGAGTCCAATTGGTTAGATTTTAGCCCTAATTTCGACTAGAGACCTTTGGTGGGAGCTGAAGCAAGGCCAAGGAGCGGGAATCAAGCGAGAAGACGTGGAGATCGTGACGGGGACGTGCCGGTTTCGACGAATTCGAGTTTTCCTTTCTCTTTCCCTTACCTCTTGTAGTTTTTATGGCTTTTCTTGCAATTAGTGTTTGTGGTTCAAAGACTATGAGTTGCTAGTTGTTTGTCTTAGGGTTTGATGTAGTTGTTTAATTGTTGGATTGATTTTTGGCATGGATGTGCTTTTATTTTATACATGCAATTTTGTATAATGCTTTCAATTACTTGATCACTAATTGAATGATTTAAGTGTTGAATCTAACTCGGGAGAGGGGATTTAGCCTAAGACTTGCATCGTTTAATTGCATGAGTAAAGTAGAGATTCTAAGTTTGTGACGGGATTTAGAATTACTTTAGAAGCATAACAAGGACCGAACCGAATAATGCCTTGCATGTTAACAAACTTAGATAGGGATATTAAGTTAGTTATATGCATGAGAATCAATTATACTCGGGAGAGGTAATCGTGATAAAAGTTTCCTTGGCTTGTAGAATAATTGCACGGTCAATTCATTCCAATTAATCAATCCTCAATTTCAACAATGAAATCAATTCTCTAAGAGTCTTTCCATTTGAGTCTCCACACTTTTATTTTATGCTTTGTGTTTTTAAATTTATCTTTTGCATTATGTTTTGCTCCCTAAATAAAATTGGACAAGATTATTCATGGTACTTAATTTGCTAGAAACCCAATCCAGAGGACGACACTCATTTAATCACGAAAACACTATATTATTACTTGACCCGTACACTTGCAGTAAACAATTTGCACATCAGCGGTCGCCACCCGTGATGACAATTTTTTTTTTCTTTATTTCTCCTCTCATCTTATCTTCTTCTTCTTCTTTTTTCTTTTTTTTTCTTTCAAAAAAAAGAAAAGAAAAGGAGGGAGGAGGAACTCCCTCGTCCCGTTGCCGGCGCCGGAACGGGGAGGAGGAGCTCCCTCCTTTTCTTTTCTTTTTTTTTTGAAAAGAAAAAAAAACAGAAAAAAGATGAAGATGAGGAGAAGATGAGAGGAGAAATAAAGAAAAAAAATTGTCATCGCTGGCGGCGGCCGCTTGCCATGGATGAGGATGAGGGAGAGGAAGAAGAATGAATGATGAGGATGGGGAAGAAGAAGGAGAAGAGAGAGGGAGAGAAATAATTAAAAAATAATAATAATAAAAGAAAATAATTGTTTTATTATTTTAATATAATTTTAATTTAAAAAATAAAAAATTAATTTTTTTAATTAAAATAATAGTGTCATGTCAGCAATCCATTAGATTTAACAGAAAAATGGATGGCAGGGACCAAATTGCTACTTATCTCAAATCTCAGGAACTAAATTGTTGAATTTGAAACTTCAGGGACCAAAATGAAACCTCACTCAAACCTCAGGGACTAAAAGTGTATTTTTTCCAATTTTTTTAGAAAGAAACGTCGAAGAGGAGAAAATGAAAGTAAATTTTGATAAGAAAAGATAAGTTATATGAGATAATTGCATGAATGGCCCATTTTGAGAGGCGAAAATGAAAAATGTCCTACCTTTTCAAAATAAGGATATTTGTCCTTTTGCTTACATCATCATCCTAGCAAAATTACCATTTTACTCTCTATATAAAAACGTGCATTTAAGGCATTTAAGAGTAAGGGTTGGAAAGAGAGTGAGATTTAACAGCGAGATTGGAGATGGAGCAAGAGAGAGAGTAAAAGATTGAAGGGAGAAATTGGAAAGAGAAAGCGAGAGCGAGATTGGAGAGAGGGTGAGAGACTAGAGAGAGAAATTGGAGAGAGAGCGAGAGTAGAGCGAGAGTAGCGAGAGAGAGCGAGGTTAGAGTAGAGAGTAAAATGGTAATTTTACTAGGATGCTAACGCAAGCAAAAGGACATATATCCTTGTTTTGAAAAGATGGGACATTTATCATTTCCACTTATTTTAGAGGGTCATCCGTACAAAAATCCCAAGTTGTATTGAGAAACGTTAGAGAGAAAAAGGAATTTAAAAGAGAAATAAAATGAGAGAGATTTAATAGAGAGAAACAAAAGTTGCAAGAGATAGAAAGTTAAGAGAGCAAAATGAAAATTTCGAAAGACAAAGATTTGTTAAGGGGAAAATAATACTTTGGTCCCTGAGGTTTCGATTAGGTTTCATTTTGGTCCCTAAGTTTTCAAACTCAACAATTTAGCCACTAAGGTTTCGATTTTGTTTCATTTTGATCCCTCCATCCATTTTTCCGTTGAATACTAATAGATTTCTGATATGGCACAATTTTTTTTAATTAAAAATTTTATTTTTTGAATTTTTTAAAATAAATTAATTATAAGTTAATTTTAAAAATATATTTTTTATTATTATTTCTTTTCTTCTTCTCCTTCCTCCTTCTTCTCCATAACCTTTCTCTTCTTCTTCTTCTCCATAACCATTCTTCTTCCATAACCCTACCATCGGTCGTCGTCGACTGTTGCTTACCAATGACCACTTTTTTTTCCTTCTTCTTCTCTTCTTTTCTTATTCTTCTCCTTTCTTCATTCTCCAAATTTTATGTTTTTTCTTTCCCTTTCAAAAAAACAAAAGATGAGGGACGAAGGACCTCCTTCCTCCGTTTCAGGCGCTAAAATAGAGGAGGGAGGTCTTCACTCCCTCCCCGTTCTAGAGGGAGGAAGGGACCTCCCTCTTCGGTTTCGGCGTCGAAAAGGAAAAAAAAAGGAGAAAGGAAGAAGAAGAAGAAGAGAAGAGAAAAAAAAATTGGCCAGCGGTGGCGGCCGTTGTTGACTGCCAGCGGAAGTTGCAGGTTAGTGGTGATGGTGAGGAGAAGGAAAAGGAAGAAGAAGAAGAAAGAGGGAAGGAAAAATGAGAGGGAAAAGATGGAGGAAAAATGAAATTTTAAAAAATATTTTTTAAATTTTGTTTTATTATTATTATATGTTTAAAAATTAAAAAAAAAACTAATTAAAAAAAATAATGCAACATCAGCAATCCGTTAGTATTTACAAAAAAGTGGATGGAGGGACTAAAATGAAACAAAATTCAAACCTCATGGACTAAATTGTCGAGTTTGAAAACTTAGAGGTTTTAGGAAAAAAAAAACAAAAACCAAAGTTTGATCAAAAGTCAATTTATACTCTTAAACTTTGGGATTGTATCAATTAAAACTTTAAACTAACAATTGTATTAATTTAAATCCTAAGCTTTTAAAAGTGAATCAATTTAGACTCTCTATTAATGATTTATAAGTTTTTTTTTTTTTTTTGGCAATATGGGAGTTTGGAGATTTGAACCACAGACCTCTTGGTCATCAGTACAGTCCTATGTCAATTGAGCTATGCTCGTTGGAGATTTATAAGTATTTTTTTCTTAATTTTATTTATAAATTTGTCATCCTGTTAAAATAGATTATTAATTTGCTAGATTTTTAAAATTAGTTTATTGGAGGATAATTATTCATTATAGTTGAAATCCTTCCAAATGAATTTGAGTTCTCGTATATCAAAAAAAAAAAAAAAAAAAAAAAAAAAAAAAAAAAAAAAAAAAAAAAAAAAAGTTCTCGTTAAATGATTATTGAAAAATTAACTGCATCTAAAGTATGTTTTTTCTGTTTCTTTTTTAATGTAAAATTGATAAGCTAAAACATTTGAGAGTTAAGGGATTAAAACGGTATGTTTGAAGATTCAAATGAAATAAATAAGTGAATTTAAGAATTAAAATAAAACCATAACTTTTTTCTGTTTTTGTTTTAAAAAAAATAATTAAAAAAAAAACACGAAGTAAGAAGGAAGAAAATTTAAAGGATGTTTCGGAAGAGAAAAAAAAAAAAATAAAGGAAGAAAAGTGAAGGGTAAACATAGAGGGTTAACAACAGGAATGACAAATTTTAAAACATGGAGTTGAAAAATGTCCAAAAAAAGGAATCCTTTCAAAAATGGCAAAAGGGTATAAATGGGAATCTACTAAATGATGCGTATTGACCAAAATGCCCCTGCCTAGTTGAAAATATGGTATCCCTAAAAAAAAGGGAGAAAACGGTCTACAGTGTATCACAAAATCATAACAAACTAACATCTTGTATTTTTCTTATTGAATTTCCCAAAAATCAAACACACATACTGACTCCCGAAAAAAAATCTTATTAAAAAAAACTCTTATTCAAAAACACAAAAAACAAAAGAAAAACACACAAAAAAAAACTCGTTTTGACTAAGAACATAGTGATTTAAACAGGGTTCTACTGTATCTAATTTAGCAAACCTCTAGAAAGAAATCCATGAAAATTATGCCAAAAAACGCAGAAGTGCTTTATATCTAGAAAAAGTAAAATGTTATGTGAAAAAACAGATATATTAATGAGGGATTTGAGGGATTTGAACGAAAAAAGGTAAAAAAAGGATAAGGTAGTTTAATAAACAGTAACTTACTGACCTTTCACATGTGTGCAAACTTTAAAAAAGCTTCCACAGGAGTTGGAGACCTTGCCTGAACATTAAAAAAAAAAAAAAAGCCAGAAAAGGCAGCTTCGAGGGAAGACTCAAGTGACTCCGAGGTTTGAAGCATACCCTGTGTGTGTGTAATTCTGGTGTATGTGTTGTATGGCCATAAAACATACTAGGTATTTTGTTTACTCGGTGTTTATCTTTTTGCAGACTGAGGGTAGTACAAAAAATGAGAAAATAGAAATTGAAGAAGAATCTGGACACCATTCGACGTCTGAGTCTACAACGGATACCGTATCTGAAGAACGCAAACCTACAAAAAAGGTATGCATTGTGTGTGTTCATGTTACACATTTTGTCCACCTGTTACACGTTGAAATAACACCCTTGCTACATAATGTTAGACTGCCAACAAGAGAGACAGGGTGAAATCGGTGAAAAAAACTGCTTCCGGGGGACAACGAACTTCTGTGGAAGCACAAAAGGTAACCACAAAAACCCCTCGTGATTGTAAGTTATAGTCCGTTCGATATAAATGTTGATCTCATCCATCTTCAATGCGGCAAACCAAAACACAGGATACTTTGTACTTAATGCCGAAGGCAAGAAGGACGCAACCCCTGAAAATTCAGCAATGATCATCCAGTCATGTTGATGGTGAAGACACTTGATTCGAAGGTTTGACGAAGAATGCAGAAAAAATTGTTCGTGTTCGTTGATTTTGGCAGTCAAATATGTAGAGTAAAAAATTAATAAAAGTAAAAAAAAAAATATATATATATATCCGACCATATGATGTTTTTTTTTTTTTTTAAAGAATACAATAGAAAAATACGATCCAAAAAAAAACTTTTTATTCAGATTTGAATTTAGTTTTTAGAATCTATCATTTGAATTAAATACCGGAAAATGAGGAGGATTCTAGGGAGATTTTGTTGGTGTGAAGTTTCGGATACTGTGTACGTATATATGTGTAGGGAAGGTTAGTTTTACTTACTACGCGAGGGGTATAAACGGAATACTACAAATCCTTGGAGTCACGCGACCAGCACGTGTGGCCATTTTCCAACACTTTTGATGTTTTGGGCATATTTCAAAACTGAATCCCCTTTTTTGTTATCTCTACAAATATCTCTAGACATAGACATAGACATAAATGTGTTGTATGCCAGATGGCTGGGCCGTTTATGAACTTGGGCTGGTCGTTACTGTTCATCGTGGGGCAAACCATTCCGTGGGCAACGATTTTGGACCACATTTGATGGGCTCA
Organism: Luffa aegyptiaca; assembly: GCA_017139565.1. Lineage (NCBI taxonomy): Eukaryota > Viridiplantae > Streptophyta > Magnoliopsida > Cucurbitales > Cucurbitaceae > Luffa > Luffa aegyptiaca. The sequence goes on from CM029403.1 coordinate 15,851,503, forward strand.
AATTTAGTGAGTCTTCCCCTGGGAAATTGATACATTTTTTTTTTTTTTTTTTAACATAGATCATCCTCTTTTACTTATATTGAAATTTTAAAATTTTTTCATTTGGATAAACTTAAATTTAAATGTTTCATTATTTTTGTATTTAACTATTCTACCTTTAAAATGTAAATGTTATTCTAGATTTTCTTGACTCCTCTCATTATATTGTTTCTCCTTTCTAGCTACCAGTTCTCGTACAAACATGCTAGAAGGGTAAATATGTCATATCGAAAAATATATAAATATTGAAAAATCACTAATCTTGAAATTTCAAATTCTTTTAGCTTACCATTTAATTTAGCCATTTTTGTATTTAGTCCATTATTTTAGAGTATTATAAGTTTGATTTTTGAACCAACAAAGTTGCATTTATTTAATCTCGTATTTTAAAAAGTTTTCAATGGGTTATAAAATTTCTAAAATTGGGTTTGTTTAGTTCTTTTGGTCTAACATGTTTTCAAGAGACCCTTGATAGTTTAGAGATCAAACTTAACTCACTAGATGTAGCTTCAGATACTATTTCAGGTATGATACAAATGGGGTATTTAAATTTAAAAATAATCTATGTAAGGCTACGGTAATTAGCTACTAGCTAGTTGAGACTAGAAAGTTCATCATAGATTGTAGTTGAATATATGAGAAGTTGTTTGGCTCAAATCACTCTTAGCTCAATTAGATCAAGTCACAAGATGAGTTGCATGTACGTAGCTTATGTAAAACCAAAAGTCAAAATAGGTGAATTATTACTCAATCAAGTGAGAATGGAAGTCACTAGGTAGGGTTGTAACCTAATTAAGTGAGACCACCATGTGAAACCATAAATCATTAAGTGGGTTGTAACACAATGAGGAAGATTAGGTTGTTGTCGGATGGTAGCCTAAGTAAATCAGAAGTCATCAGGTAGTTGTAGTTCATCCAAGTGAGACAAAAAAGTCACTCAATGATGAAAAATAAAAAGTAACCAAGTGGGTCATAGTTTAACCATTGAAAGTTTGAAGTCTCATCTAATGATACTAGAAGTCACTCAACTTGAATAGTTTATAGTCTAAACACACTTAAGTAGGCACGATGCTCAATAATAGGGTTGTATTAGAAATCCTTCACTATAGTAGAAGTGATAAGTAACATGTCATTATACTCTATGATCGTAGTGTTAGCTCATACTACATGGTAGGCAATATCATTGTAGCAAGGTTCATGCAACTACCCTATTAAAATAGTTTAACAAGTCACGACTACTAATAACTTTTAATCATAGCATTTCATCTCTTATATATATAATCTTAATCTTAGTATATATAAAAGGGGCTTAAGGAGGAGAATCTTTGCTTTCCTCTTTTGCCCTTATAATTTTAATAAATGTCCATTTTGCCCTTCTATATTTGTTATATAAAAGGGGCTTAAGGAGGAGAATCTTTGCTTTCCTCTTTTGCCCTTATAATTTTAATAAATGTCCATTTTGCCCTTCTATATTTGTTAAAGAGACACAACTCTTTGAGTTAAAGTGTCCTTCAATCTTTGCTGATAAGACGTGACTGTTCAAGCAGAGTTGGTTACACATCAGATGCATCCATTCGAGGATTAAAATTAAAAATATATCTTACAATAAAAAGGGGTCATTAGTCATGTCTTTCCAAAAAGCATATTAACTTTTGAGTTTTCTACATATTTTTTTACTCTAATTTCATCACTATTTTGATCTGTATAGATTTTTTGTATCAAAATCTATATAAAACAAACAAAAAAAAAATGCATAAAACACCAATAAAATATAGCGATTGTTACCATTGCTATCCTAACTTTTTTTTGGTATCAATATATTAATGGTCTAATTATTATGCAATTACTTTTTTTCTTTTTTCTTTTTTCTTAAATTTATAACTTTTTCCTTGCAATCTTTGTACCATTCCTTTAAAGTCCTATGTAATTTATATTTACCTATTTGGAGAAAGTTCTTCAAGAAAATGTATAGGAGCTATGTTTAAATTGTCGAAGTAGTAATGGGAGAACAGGGAAACACATTTTGATATCATGATTTCCATTAATTAAGTCCACCTAATGGCACAAAAGGATATCCATTCAAGTTCGAAAGGAAACAAATTTCCTGTTATATTATGTTGTGCGATGACGTTAAACAAAACACAAGGACAAATTGTTCTGAATGTTAGAAAATATATTTCTAAATATGTAATTTCACATTAACAACTTTTTTCAATGTCAATACAAAAATTCTTATCAAATCACTTGAAGATCAAAATTTGTCATCCAAACATACCAAAAAATGTTATTTTCAAAGAGGTTATACTTTATTAAATACTTTAGTTTTTTTTTTTTTAAAAAAAAAAATCAACTTATATAATTCTTATGAAATATATTTCTTTCTTTTTTCTTTTTCTCCATAATACAATCTCGAAGCCCACCGATGAATTATCCATGAGATAATAAACTATCTTTATGATGTCACTTTTTATGTTTTATCAAATTTAGTTTACAACTATTATATGTATTTTAATTTTAATTATATATCTTTTATTATTTTTCTACCTCTTACATTATAGTTTAATGTCAAATATTTACTATTTGAACTAGATGAAAAATATATTTATTCAAAAGTTAACTTTCACCGTAAAAAATATATTCCAAAGATTTCAAACCACGTGCAAAATATTTCATATTTATTATTGTAAATGAACATAGAACAATATAATATATAGTTTTAGACTTCTAGGCACCATTTTTTTTTTTTTTAAATTTTCAATCTAAAAAGTGAAATTTAACGTGCAACGCACGTGTTTTTAAACTAGTATATATAAATGGGGCTTAGAGGGGAGAATCTTTGCATTCCTCTTTTACCCTTACATTTTTATTAAATTCCTATTTTGCCCTTTGTTGACGGGACACGACTCTTCAAGTGTATGTATGGGTGTAACTGATGCCGACGAGGTGCGACTCTTAGATGGTTACATATGAATTGATGCATCCTATGGGTATGATCCAAGTATAAAAAGAAAGAAACATAAATATCATACATTTTTTTTATTTATTTCTATCAAAATATCATGTCATTATAGCAAAAATTCTCCTTTTATCAAAGAATTCAAAGTTTTCCAAAAAGAATGGAAATTAAAAGTTTATGTTCTTCGTAAGGAAACATTGAATTGTGTCAAAATGAAGTTTGAGAATTCAGAAACTCATTTTTTTCGACGAAGAGGTTTTATTGTATATCATTTTTATCTTTCTTATGTCAATAAATGTTATATATATATATATATATCCATCAAATGTTATTTACATTTTACATTAATTGCTTGGAGTAAGTATATTTTTTGATAAATCGTAAATTCCGGATTTTTTTTTTTTTTTTTTGAAAAATGGAAAATATAATTTTAGAAGGGGTACTTTGTGTTTCCAAATCTCAAACATTTTACATTTTGTATCCATTTGGATTCAGTTATATTTTCAACAAAATTAATTATTTAAAATTACACTAAAGAATTTCAATACATTATAAGTTTTCTTTATCCATATTATAAATTATATATTTGTTTAACTGTTTTTAATTATTAAAAAAAAAACCTTAGAATTGAAATAAAAATGAATTTTTTTACAAAAAAGTTAAGAAATTGTTCAAAGTCATCAGAATTTTATTTAAAATATCATATCTTAAAATGGATGTAAATATCATATTTTTTTCTTCCCTTTTTTGTTCGTAGAATTCTAATAAATTTTTATTTTGTCCTTCAATCTTTACTGACAGGATGCAACTCTTCGAGTTGAAGTATCTATTGAGAAAATAGTTGAATAGTTGTGATTTATGTTGGAAGGATATGACTATTTGGGTGGGGGTGGTTACAAACTTATACACATTGAATCAACATGTCCATTCACCTACAAGTATGATTCAAACCATAGTGTTATAATCAAAGTTCGGTTTGTTAAATATTTTTTCTTTCTTTCTTTCATTTTTTTCTAGAAATCAATTTATTCGAAGAACACCAAAGAATTACCTGTGAAGTAAATAAACTATCTTATTATGTCATTTATTTTTATCGATTTCAATTAACAATTTTCACTCCACTTATGTTATCTATTTTAATTTTAATCATCCATGTGTTCTTTATCATTTTTATATATTTAAATTCTTTTTAATTTCATGAGACTATAGAGGAAAAAGTTTACTTCCCTCTTTTACCTTTACAATTTTAACAAATTCCTATTTTGTCCTTCAATCTTTGCTGACAATACGCTACTCTTCGAGTTGAGCTGTCTATTGAGAGAATAATATAATAGTTGCAATTTATGCTAGATGGACACAGTTGTTCAAGTGGAGGTTGGTAAACATCGAATTGACGCATTCATTCACATAGGTGCAAACCAAATTGTAGATGTAAAACATCATGATCAAATGGTGGAGATGTGTTTGAGATGTTGTTTATCAAAGCGATCGATTCTCCTATGATCAAGGTATATTTATTAAGTAGTTATTTTTTTTCTTTTTTGTTTCTGGAATTATCCATGAGGTAATAAAATATCTTATTATGTCACTTCTTTTACCAATATCAATTTCAATTACATTATATATTTTTTAATTTTAATCATTATTTTTTTCTTTATCATTTTTATCTCTTTCATTACTTTTTGATTGCATGTCAAATATTTACTATTTAAATTCAACAAAAGATATTTTTCATTCAAAATTTAAATTTCACCACATGTAATGTATTTCATATATTCATTCTAAGTTAACTTACAACAAGATATATATAGTTTTTTTTTCACTTTCTTTTTTAACTTTTAATTAAGACAATAACCTTTCACGTGCATTGCACGTATCGTTTAACTAGTAATGTAGAAAAAGTAAAGACTTACACCTTTTCACTACACAAAAAAAAATTCTACTGAACCCAAACCTCGAACATAAACATCAAAATAAACATGTCCACTACTACAAATTTGACTTTTAATGACATTGAAAAAATGTCAAAAACGTATTTCTTGACATTTTTCTGTAGTCATTGAATCGACCCTCAAGAAAGCTCAATACATGACGGTTCAGAAAAAACTGTCACAAATATATTTATTATGACAGTTAAAAACTGTCAAACCACAAATTTTTCTTGACATAATTTTAATGTCAAGATAATTTGTTTAATGACAATTTTACAATATCATTAAAAATCTAATAAAAACTAATATACTGTCAAGATATATATATTAATGACAGCCTACTACCATCAATAAAAAATTTATAATGACATATTTAAATTGTCACGTTATTTTTTCTCTTGACAATTCTACAATGTCAACCAAAAACTAATAAAATTTATTTACTGTCAATATAAAACTAATAACCACAATTTAAAACCGTCAAAAACAAATATTTTTTGATAGTTTTTTCTTGTCAACAAAAAATATAGCATGACAGTTTTGAACGTCACAAAAATGCTTATAATGATGATGAATAGTTGTCACCCAAATAATTTTTATGACTTTGATGAACCATCATAAATAGTGATATATCACTATTTATTTATTTATCACGGTTCATTAAAACCATAAAAATTATATTATCTGATACCTACCAATACAGATTTCCAAAATAAATCACTTCAATCTTGACCTAAAATAAATACATACATAAATAACAACTTATAAATATCATTGAATCAAATAAAGTTAAATCTTTACATATACAAACTAAATATGATCAAATTTGTACATTACAACAATTTTTTACACTAAACTTTAACTAACATGAGAGAATGAATTATACTTTTATCATTAACCCAAGAAAAAGTTCATACATCAATAAATTGCAATATGGCTTCTTGACTTCACTAATCATAAATCTCGGTTGTTTCTTCAAGTCCTTAATCTTCACATCTATAAGCTCTATATCATTGTAGCTGCTACAAGAAAGAACACAAGAGAACAACATGCCTGTGAGCATCAAGAGAACATTCAATGAAAGGAAAAACAAACAAAAACTCAAGAGAATTTTTTAACAATAGATAACTAACCTATCAGTTAGGGAAGTTTTAGCAGCCATTGGATGGTTTTTGTCTTTTAGCTTTGGTTTTTGAGTTTGTTCACTATGGAAGACTAACATTGTGCTTCTTTTCCTTTGTTTTGGTTGTCTAAGAGTGGCAAGAATAAAATCATACTCTTTCTAAAATGAACTTCAACGTGCCTAAGCGAGCCTAGTGCACTTAACCCAACCCCAAACCTACGTAAGTGTCTTAAAGGTACCTAAGTCCTCTTTCATACCAAAAACTAGCTTAAAATAACCCAGGGTCATTTCGACTCTGAAACAAACCTAGAAAATGCCTAAAGTGAACTTAAAGCACAAAATCTGTCTTACTTGCACAATAAAAGTAGTTTAAAGGTGCTTAAGCGTGCTAAAAGTCGCTACTTAAATGCTAAAAAAAATTGTCTAAAACTTAAAAAAAAACACACTCCAAAGATCACAAACTCATCCAAACTACTTAAAAGCAAACAAACACATCTTAACTTACTCAAACTCACTCCACATCTCACAAACTCACCAAACTAACCCTTAAAAGTCATACCAAGATTAGAAACATGACTTAAAACGCTTGTAAAGTATAAAAAATTAACCAAAATATAAAAAATTCATGAACATAACAACTAAACTAAACTTAACACAAACTTAAAGAACATATACTCTCCCACCAACCATTCAAAAATCATCAAAGAAAAGAGAGTTCTCACAACAAATCAACCGAACACTCATTGGACAATTAAAAGGAGAACAGATTTTTCACCTTACATCCACACCTCTTGGTTCCTTTCCATTTGGCATCGTGGATTCCCAATTTTGTAGTAGTGCTAAGAGAGGCAATTAATTATATCGTTGTATACATACTCTAATTATTTAAATGTCTAAATTCTATCACTAAACTCCAAAGATTTTATAGTCAACAATCCCAAATTAACATGCAATGACATATAAAGGCACATTGAATTTAGACAAAAAAAAAAAAAATTAGTATGATGTAAACCGAGCCCAGAATGACAAGAGGCAGGACAAACAGAATAGGTTGTAGCAATGCAAAACTTGAGAACTTTAAAATAGCATTTTGAGAACTATAATATTGAACAAGTATGGATGTCTTACTTGTGTGGAACAATTGGTGAATATCTAGATCATTCTCTCGTAGCTTTGGGCATGTGTTGTACCAACTTACGATGTGCTCCTTAGATTACACATCCACAAATTCATGGATGACATAAACAAACAATTCTGAACATAGAAAAAGGACAAGAGATACTAGAATACGAGAAATTACCATTAATCCTCTAAACATTGAAAATATTGATTTTCAATTGATTCATGATAGTTGTGGAAAAATTTGTGAATTGAAAGAAAACTTATTGAACACCAGCTAGCAAGAAATGACTTTGAAGATTGAACCAAAGGGTTTATATTGGTTTCGTCAATAGATCTACTCCACTTGCAAATGGCATAAAAGCCTTTGCGAGAATATACATAAATCAATAAAATGAAGAAGAAACTAGATCTAAGAGAGATTAATCGAGAAAGCAACCCAAAAATTGAAGGAAAAACACAGAGATTTTAGAGGAACAACACAACCTTAAGGATTCATACCTAGAGGAAAAATATCAATTTCAATACATTGTGACAATAAGAACTTAGGGACTAAACAAAAACTTTAGAAACGAGAAACAAATGAAGTGAAAAAGTACCTGAGCCAAAAAGCCTCCCACAGCCGGACCAATAACCAATCCTGTTCCCCAGGCTGTACCTATCTGAAATCAAGTCATGATTGTTTTCTCAACGAAACAATGAGATTATAAGGCTAACAACCATTAGAAGGAACTCAGAGTTTACAGGCAAAGAAACTCACATCTGACATTCCTAAGGCATAGTGTTCTTTAGTGACAAGTTCACTTGTCAAAGCCTGCAGGTAATGAAGTTTGGCACAAAAATGGAAACTGAACAGACTGAAAAAGTAGTAATGGGAGAAAAACAACTCAAAAGAAAAGCACATTCCAAGTTATGATATTAACATAAAAAAAGATTTTAGGTGCATTACAGTTTCGTGATTTTTTTCTTTTAGTTGAGTCCTTTATCCAAATTTGTATTCCAAACTCCAATGAAGTTGGTAGTATTTAAGTTAATTCTATATATAGTTTCAAGTTTGTGTCTATTTAGTCTTTGAACTTTAAAAGTGTGTAATAGATCTCTAAACTTTTAAATACGTATTTATTTGGTCCTTGAACTTCAAAAAGTGTCTAGTAGGTCATTTTGTCCAATAGGTATCTGAATTTTTAATCATGAGTCTAATAGGTCTTTGAGTTCAATGACCTATTAGACACAAAAATTAGAGTTAAAATAGCTACTAGACACTTTAAAGTTTAGGGACCAAACAAACAAACTTTAAAGTTTAGAGACTAAACTTGTTATTTTACCTATATATAATTAATTAATTTAACCTATGAAGTACGAATTATCGTCCATGTAATATACCTGTAGGGGACCAAGTAAACCATTGAGAGTGACGAGCAGGAATCTGTACTGATTGCCATCCAGAAATTTACACTGAGGGTAAACAAAATGTTGAAGATAACTCTGTGAACATCAAGGTAAATATTAGGCACCTCCCAGAAAAAAGTTTATACATTTTTCATTCACTGATGTATAGGACTAACATAACACTGTGACAAGCCCAATCATAATGACTAGCTTTCTACCATAGCGATCAGAAATCATTCCCCATAAAATGGCTATTAGTGCTCTGCCAACCATAAACGAAGAACCTGATAGAAAGTTGAAAACTTGAAAAAAGTTCCATGGCCTCTAATATGATAGATCTAACCAAAGAAGAAAGGAGGGAGGCAATTTTCCCTATGAACAGAGGAATGTGAACCTGATAAAAAAATGAATGTGAACCAAACTCACTTGAAATCAAACAAATAAACGTTGGAAGATAGTCACTATCATCATGAACAGAGGAGAAACAAACCCAAATCTTAGTGAAAATTAATAAGAGCCAAAAATAGAACATAAACATCCAACTTAGAAGCTAAAACTCAAACAAACAATGTTGAAAAACACTAGCTTCATGAACAGAGGAGAAACTTTGATGTCAATAGAAAATTAGAAACAAAAATAGAACAAGAATCAAACACAAAAGGTTAAAAGATAGACAAGAAGAAATGGACGATCGACGTATTGAACAGAGAAGAACAAAAAATAGAACAGAAATCCAACTACAAAAGACAAAAGAATGTTGGATTGAAAGACAATCAAGAAGAAACAACAATTAGCTCACTAAACAAAGAAGAAACCCAATAACAAAAAATAAAAGCTCAAAATCAAACAAAAAAATTTGAAGACAATCAAGAAGAAATAAACAATCAATTTCAAGAGACGAAAACCAAAACAGAACACAAAATTCCACAACCCAAATCATCTCCTAGCAAAGTAGAAGCAATGCACCAAATCCAAGCAACTCATCAACTGATAAACTTCAAGAGATTAAAAAACCATAAGAATCAATTTAGAATTCCAAGAAACAGAATGAAATGCCCTACAGCTAAAAAATTCTATCAACTAATGACACTAACTCTGTAATCCTCAAATAAAAATTGGAGTATGAGTTGAAAAAATGGTGAAGATGAGTGGATCAACACAAATAATTTGAGGTTAGTGGTAAGAATTAGACTATGGTTTTGAATGAAATACGTCCATATATTTTACCATGACATAGCAAGTTGGGAAAAGGGCTCACCGTCAAATGAAGAGATCGTACAAAATCAATGAGATGTTGTATAAACATAAACCAATTGCACCAGCGACAAGTAAATTATGCAGTAGACTCCGATCATCTTTTGTCGGAATAAAGGTTGCCTTGAGTGTATTTATCAATTCAAATATCCAAAGAGACATCTGCAGAAGAGAATCAATTTACAAATCATCATGCAAGAAAATGAAATCTAAGAAAAATATTGAATCCTCCTTCCAAAATAAAGGGCCAAGCAATGTTCGTTGTTGGAGAAAATTAATGGCACGGTGGTGCTCGACTGCAGAACGGAGGGAGGAAGAAGGTGTGGACGGCAGTGTAAGAAAACAAAACGCTGGCAGTGGGGCAAAAGAAGAAAGTGTCGGCAGTTCGAAGAAATGAACAAGGAGAAGGCGAAATGGGGGGGGGCGGCGGCTATGGACAGAGGCGAAGTGGTGGTCGGCAGCAACTGTGGACGGAGGCAAAGAGAGAAGCCGGCGGCGACCGAAAGAATAGTGCTGAAGATGGTGGCGACGCGCGAAGTTCAACAGGCGGCTAGGGCTTCGAAGAAAACTTAGAATTGTTTTTTAAGATAAAAAAAAAATAAATATAAGTTTTTTTTTTTATTAATGACATTTTAAAAATGTCATAAATTTATGACATTTAAAAACTGTCCTAGATTTTCGAAAATACGAAAATTCCGTTTTTTCTCGCCAAAAACGCGCCTTTTTATATTTTATGACATTTTTTTTGCTACCTTAACTTTATTTCCTTTTCTCATGTGTCATGAATTCCCAATTTTGTAGTAGTGGTCAATCACCAAATCATTGTTTTAGCTCATCCTTTATCTTATTTAGGTAACATTTAATCATGCTCTCTATTGTCACCTCACCTCCAACCACATGTTAACAACTAACCCAACATCACATAACAATAACCTAGACACATTTTCTCATATAAATGAACAACAAATTAAAAATCTTAGAACAAAATATTTGAAAATCTTAGAAAGGAAAGGGCAAGCTTGACTCAAAAAAAAAAAACATATTAAATCAAACTTTTCATTAAATACTTCACCTAAAAAAAAGGACAGTAAGAGTAACAAGATAAGATAATAACTAAAACACAAAAATTAAAACAAAATATTTGAAAATCTTAGAAAGCAAACAAAGAACAAAAATCAAAAAGTTTAAACACATGTAAACCAATTTAGAGATGGATAGAAACGGAAAGGGAAAGTTTGTTTTTCATTTTAAAATAAAATTCTTCATTCCCAAGAGAGAGAGAGAGACATCAATGACGTGGTCAAAATTGGAGTGAAAAATAAGAATAGGGGCAGCAGAATCAGAGAGACTGAGAGGGGCAGGTTAAAGTGGAAAAAAAGACTAAAATTAAAAATTAAAAAAATAAATAAAAATAAAAAGAAGAGAAAATCAATGCAGAGAGAAGAGGGAAAATAGGGATTCCAAAAAGGCCCCAACAGACTGTTCTGCCAAACTGTTAAGCTGTAAACAAACAGATACAGAGACACTGCCTAAAGCCATTTCATTCAATTTTAAATAAATGAAATGAACCAAACACAAACCCTTCTCTTCTCTCTCTGTCACACTAATTTTATAGGATCATGCGCAACCCCACCCCGCAGAACTTTGAAGAATGTTTCAAAAATACCTTTGTTGTTAATTTTGGATGGAAACCGTTAAAGTTTGAGTTTCAAAAATACCCTTGAACTTTAAAAAAAAATGCAAAAATACCATTTTTTGAAAAATGATTCTTCTTTTTTCCTCCTCTCTACCCGTAAATTATTTCTCCATGAAAATTAATGCAAAACTTTGCTTATAAAGGTTGTGTGCAATTCAATACCAAATAAAAACAAACTTTGAAATCGAGTTTTCTCTTTTAAAAAGCGTAAAGAAGATAAGTGTGAGAAAACAACATATATATGTATATATATTATTTCATTTTTTGCTCTCCCTGTTTGATGATAAGAAAAAGAAATGTTTATAAGGCTGTGGGTTTAGTTAAATTTTTAAGATTAATCAATCAAAAGTTTTATATATGATTTTGTTCTTATTGATATTTAAGAATTGTTAGAATCCGTATACAACAATAGTTTCATTTATTTTCCGTAAAAGACATATAGAGAAAGCTAATGGGGTAATAGTTGGTGAGGAAATAATATTGAAAAGACTACCAACAAATGAAGTCAAACACATGTAGAATTTCAAGAACAAAACAAAAGTCATCTTGAAGATTTGATACGAAAATCTAGCCAAGTGCTTTGAATATGTTGAAAGAGAAAAAAAGCTCCTAGATTATGAATACATGACAAATAAGTAAATTTTCTCGATAATTTTTGGAAGAAGAGTTAATTTATGGTGGGAGAAGGAAGAAAAAAGAAGCATTTTCAATAAGGGTATTTTTGAAAGTTCAAGGGTATTTTTGAAACTCAAACTTTAACGGTTTCCATCAAAAAATAACGGTAATGGTATTTTTGAAACATTCTTCAAAGTTCAGGGGTATTTTTGAAACTTTTTAAAATTCAGGGGCATTTTTGAAACAAACCCCATAGTTCAGGAGCATTTTTTTATAATTTAGCCTTTTTTTTTTTTTTTTTTTTTTTTTAAATCTTTGCTGTTTTCACATAATTTAGATGTCATAACTCAAATTTAATACTCTGTCCACCTTTCCTCATACTTCTTTTCACTCTCAACATTCATTTCAAGGTTTAGTGACCTTTTTAGATTCTAGCCTTTTAACACTACTTTTTCATCCTTTATATTTTCTTTTAAAGAAAAATAATAAATATATATTTTAGTTCATGAGTCTTTCAATTTAGATACCTATTTCCCTTATGTTTTAATTATATATCCATTTTGTTGGTATATATTAAAATTGATTAATGATAAATTTATACGGTATGATATTTAGTAAGCTAGTAGAAATTTGACAAGAAATTGGATCATCAAAGAAATAAAAAAAAAGTATCCAAACATTTAAATTAAAAAGTATTCCAAACGAACCATAAATATCATACCAAGTAAGTTTTTCATCAACTAATTGAAGGGAATAAAAGTCCCCACGCAGCGGAAGCGCATCGATTGGACCTTACGCCGTATATTAATTAACATTAAAATACCGTTACGATAACTCAAACAAAACTTTAAACTATCTTTAAAGTCGCTGTAAAACGGTTTAAACATGCTAAAATAAATCTAAATTTATTTTAAAAACTTTTCTAAAGAAAAGGGGAAGAACCGTTACAAACCTCCGTTGTAGACTTGACCGTTCTTCGCCAACGACGCTCCACAAACGAAAACGCAGCAGCCGCTTTAAGGTTTTCTTCGCTGGAAATTCCTTCTTGATTGACACAATAACCACAGAGGTTACACCGGTATGTCTCTAAGTCTAGGAGGCAAAAGACTTGTGGGAGTCTTTTTCTAAGAGGGAGGCTAGAGAGAATTCTAGGTCTTGTCTTTCAAGAGTGTCAAGTGTCATGACCAATTAGGTCTAGTGTTCTATTTATAGAAGAGAGGCCATGAATAAAATATTCAATTAAATCAATCTTTTCCAAAATTGATTCAATCTTTATTCCTTAATTAATCAATCATGATTAATCAATTCCCCAATTGATTAATCTTTTCCACAAATGACTAATTACTTCCATAAGTGATTAGATCATTCCCATAAATGATTAATCACTTCCTTAAGTGATTAATTATTTACATAATTGATTAATTCATGGTTAATGAATTCTTTAATTAATTAACCACCAATTAAATATCACATATTTAATTTCCAGCCTTGAATTAATTAATTTTGCCCAAACACATTTTAGGACTTAAATTAATTAATTTATTATTTGAACTCCTTCAATCTTCCATAAATTTATATTTGAACTTCTTCAAATATTAATTTCTCTCATAATAATATATCAATATATATTATATTTGTTTCCCTTAGTAAATTGAACATTTTCAATTTACATTTATTACTTAGTTGCCTCAAATTACTTTACGAGCTACCAGTGGGACCTAATGGACCTGCAGATCATAAGCTCCAACGATGTGAGATTAATTGGTCAAACTCATTAACCACATTAATCAATATTCGTTAACTGTGTGTACATTCCACTATAGACTCACAGTTGCACTCTTCTCACTGCAGACATATTTTCTGTGTCCACGGATCTAGACCAATATCGACTAGTTAGTCCTTCACGAGTGTCCGTAACACCAGCTGGGTCAAATTACCGTTTTACCCCTGGGTTACCTCTATTTCCTTAAGTACCAATTCTCCTCTAATGAACAACCTGTTTGTGGTCCAACCATCAAACAGAAAACCCTCTCGTGCCATTGAGAGGGTAGGGCCCTTTGTTCAAGACTCGGAGTAACCACTTAAGGGAACACTCATCTGCTTCCCTAAAGTCGGGAAGGAGTGAATTCCATCTTGTACGATTATGTTCCCAGCTCCCCATTCGGTCTTGTCCCCAAAGTGGTAGGCTTATTGAGTCGGCGTATTGGCCACTCTCACCCATACAAATCAAAGGACAATCTCTCATGAGCAGGAGTCCATAATCAACTCAGGATTAAGACTAAGTTGTCTAGGTCGTCCTAGTGAAATAGAAAACCAACTAGTTAACGGTGTTATAACCAGTGGTTACTATTTTCGCGGTCCGGTCTTATGCAAACTCATTGCATAGGATACCCCCACTCGCATGTCTCCCACACGAACGCGTTGGATCGCAGCGTTTGTATCAAATACAAAGTGGGCCGTATCCATAGTGTCACCAGGATAAGGCACCCAGTCTTATCCCTATACTATAGACCCTTTAGGTTGTTTCTTGAACAATGATCCCATATGTCGCTACATATAGTTCAAGACTCATATTACAACCTTGGATGTCTAGTTTATTGGATTAGGCTTATTATTATTAGGCAAAGACAAATATAAAATAACTAATAACAATTAATGGAAAAATATATCAATATTATTTCATTAATATCCGGTCAACGGTTACATTCACTATCTACGAGTTTTAGGGCATAAATCCCAACACTAATTTCAAACGAACCATAAATATCATAGCAAGTAAGTTTTTCATCAACTAATTTTAACATTCACCAAATTAAAGAAAGAATAGAAGTAAAAAAATATTGAAACTGAAGAGACTAATAATGTACTAATATGAAACTTCTTAAATAATAGAAATTAAATTGTAAACAAAAATTGTCGGGACTAAAACATATTTAGCTAGAAGGCGTGAGTTAATGGTTTATTAGACACAAAATTGAAAGTTAAAAGACCTTTTGGATGCAAAAGTGAAAGTTTAGAGACCTGTTGGATACTTTTTAAATTTCAGGAACCTATTGGAAACAAAATTGAAAGTTCGAAGACCTATTTAACATTTTTCAAAGTTCAGGGACCAAATTGAAACTATTATGAAAGTTTAGGGACTAAACTTGTAATTTAACCATTAAAATAATACAAAAGAGTAATTTTACATAATAAAATATTCTAAAAATAACTAGAATGACGAAATTAGACACTTCTCTCTTTTAAATACTTTATGTTATGACCATTGGTAATAGTATGGGTTCGACAAAATAAAATAAAATAAAATAAAATAAAATATACTTTAATGAATTGTCAAATAATGAATGAAGGAAGAATGTACTACGAAATCAGTATAATTATTTTATTTTTTGGAAGTTAGAATTGTATTCGAAAAGACATGATGATGATGAGTGTTTTGTCACTATTACAAAAATGATGAAATTGGGAATATAAAAGGAAGAGTATTTATGAAAGGGAGTGAATGAAGCTTCTGAATTTCATTTATAGAAACTTCTTCACTGTCGTTTAAAGAGCTTTCTCAGATTGCTCTCCACAGACACGAGGCGTCACTTTTTTTTCTCTCTCTATTATTTTATTTCATCTCAAAAAAAAAAAAAAAAAAAGACTTGTACTTTGCTTGGCAGGGCAGAAATACAGAATGCTGCCAAATAAAAAATTATTTAAACGCTTTTTTTTTTTTTTTTTTTTAAAAAAAAAAATTTAATTTTATTTAAATAATCTTATGGGGAATGTGTAATATTTGCTGGAACTGGAATCAGACGGCAGAGGGAGTGGGCGTGATTGATCGAGTGGGTTCCACCTATGCCACTAATTTCATTTTTTTTTTAAATAAATTTGATCATTCTAAATAATTTACATCATGATGACAATGTATAAAATTTTCGTGGACGTGTCACGTTTTCATTGATATAGTAGAGAAATTGGTAAAATATATAAAAAAAGGTAATAATATAACTAATATAAAGATAATATTTATAATAAGTATTTTAAAATGTTTTTAAAATGTAAATTATTTATTTATTAATTTAAATGATTTTTTTTTTTGATTTTTTTCATTGTAAATGTTTTTCTAAAAGTATTTGTCGACTTCGATATTTTATTAATATTTATATCGACATTTCCATAAAATTGAGGCGTCGATATTTTCGTCGACATTGACATTTTAACCCTTGTATGATGTTAAGATGTTTTTCAATTTAATACATTTTTAAATTATGCTAGGAACCAACATGTGTTATGCACGTGAAATTTGTTTTAAAATATAAAAAATGTAAAAATACATAAAATAGTAGAAAGGAAAACAATATTATTTAATTTAATAAGTACAAACCATTGATTTTCAACATCCTATTATTGTTTATCTATATAAACTAGAAATTTGCTTTATGTTATACAAATAATATCACGTGAATTATAACTTATGCATTAGGTTTGTTTTAACCCACTCCTATTATTTAATTATAACTCTTTATAATTCAATTTACTAAAATTTGAAGTGAATCAAAACAAATCATAATATATACTTAAATTAAAAAAGAAAATATTTAAATTAAGAAGGAGAAAAAGAAAAATAAAAAATTGGGAAAAAATACACTTTTAGTCCCTGAGGTTTGAGTTAGGTTTCACTTTGGTCCCTGAGGTTTCAAATTCAACAATTTAGTCCCTAAGGTTTGAGATAAGTAGCAATTTAGTCCCTGCCATCAATTTCGCTGTTAAATCTAATCGGATGCTAATGTGGTACTATTATTTTAATTAAAAAATTTAATTTTTTATTTTTTAAATTAAAATAATAAAAATATTATATTTTTTTATTATTTTTTAATTCTTTCTCTCCCTCCCTCTTCTCCTTTTTCTTCTTCCCCATCCCCATCACCTTCAACCCCATCTTCTTCAACTCCGGTGGCCGGCCGCCGCCGGCTGCCATAATTTTTTTTTTTTTTCTTCTTCCTTCCTTCTTCTCTTCTTCTCTTTCTTCTGTTTTTTTTAAACATAACAGATTTGGGGAGGGAGGAGCTCCCCAAATCTATTATGTTTAAAAAAAAAATAGAAGAAAAGAAGAAGAAGAAAACAAAAATTTCCGGCAGCCGGCCGGAGTTGACGAAGAAGATGGAGTTGAAGGTGATGGGGATGGGGAAGAAGAAAAGGAGAAGAGGGAGGGAGAGAAAGAATTAAAAAATAATAAAAAAAAAATATTATTATTATTTTAATATATTTTTAATTAAAAAATGAAAAAAAATTAATTTTTTTAATTAAAATAATAGTGTCACGTCACATCCCGATTAGATTTAAGGGTAAAATTGACGGTTGGGACCAAATTGATACTTATCTCAAACCTCATGGACTAAATTGTTGAATTTGAAACTTCAGGGACCAAAATGAAACCTAACTCAAACCTCAGAGACTAAAAGTGTATTTTTCCCTAAAAAATTTATCCCTTAAAGTCATAGAATAAATATATTTAGATATAGAAATAGATAGATCGGTAGAGAGTTTAAAACCATTCAAATATTATCTAGTATCTTATTCATTCAAATATTTTGTAGAGTTTATCAATTGAAATATTTGAGATATATGCAGAGATTTTAAAATATTATTAAAATATTATTTAAAATGATAAATAAATATACATTTAAAATAAAAACATACAAAATGAGAAATTTTCAATTAAGAAGGGCATAAGGGGAAATCAAAAGTTTTTCTCCAAGTCCCATTTAGATAGTACTAGTCAACAGACATGTGCATCGCACATGAATTTTTTTAGTTTATTTTAAAAAATAAATAAATAAAAATATTGAGAATATTAGTAAAAAAATTGTATTTAATTTAAGGAACAGAAGCAGATAGTTTCAACATCTTATTATTGTCTATATAGATAAATTAGAATTTCATTTTATGTTATAAATAGTAAATTAAAAATTGAAAAGAAACTTAGTGGTTCACTATCTTGAACCAACCCAACTTCTCTTGCCACGACATTTTTTTTCTTCCGATTCTAATACATACTTTACAAAAATGAGATAAAATAGACATATATTTAAAATTTTTAATTCATTAATTTATTTTTTTAATTTTTTAGTAAATTGTGAAAATTTTATGAAATATCCATGATTTTTTTTCATAAATTATGAGATTTGTTGTTTTTTTTACAATTTGATATATGTATTAATTGAGTTTTTAAATTTTTTTAATAAATTATGAGTTTTTTTTTTATATTTTTAATTTGACAAATGAATTAAATATATTTTTAATATAACTTTATCTTTTTTTTAATTAATTAATTTATTATTTAATAAACAGTGATTTTTTTTAAAATATACATTAATATTTTTTTTTATTTTTTTTTGATAAATTATGGGATTTTTTAAACAAGAATTTCTTTTTTAAATTTATTTTTAAAAATAAATTATGATATGTATGCATTAATTTATTATTATTTTTTAATAAATTATATTAATTTCAAATTGATGAGATATGGATATAAGTCGTAAAAAATTTATTCAAATATTATTTAATATCATATTTGTTCAAATATTTTATAGATTTTATCCTTTCATTATTTTGTCCATCAGAATCTATGTGTAAAGATTTTATAACAAATTTTGTTCAAAAGAATAAATAAATAAAAAGAACAAATGTCTATTTTTTTTTCCTTTTAAAAAAAGAGTATGGGTCTAATGGAAAAAAAAAAACATTCCAACATTATGGCCAAAACATATACTTTAGCCATACTTTTGTTGACTTCTATATAAAATTGAGATTTTAGGCTGCATTTGACGTTGATTTTGGGAGTGGTTGAAATGATTAAAAAAGAATCTTAACTATTTTTAGCGTTTGATAAAACAAATTATAAATTAATTTTTATATAAGTACTTGCTCAACCATGTTCATTTGCAAAATCTAGCTTTTCCGTTTAGTTTACTTAAAAATCTAATCTATAACTAACTATTCATCTTCTTTGTTTATTCATGTGAATCAATATTTTAATTTAACATATTTTTATTCTATTATTTTATACGCATTTGAAATTATTTGTTTTTATTTTTATTTCAATTAAAATAATATTTTTTCCAATACAAATAGCAAATCATATGAAATTTACAACAATTATCTTACCTGTTTCAGAAAAATAATTATCTTAAAATAATTTTGAAATTATCTTTTAAAATTTTGAAATTAAATATCAACATTAAATTTATTTATTGAAAAAAATATATAAGTTAAGCTGCAATAATTTAGAATATTAATTTATCAAACACCTCAACTTGTTTTTTCATCTATAAAGCTAAAATTTACTAAACACTAATTTACTTCGTAATACAGCTGATTTTCTTAAAAACGCAGTTAACAACAATTATTTTAGAAGGTACACCAATCCCAAACTAAGCCTTAATACTTTACCGATGTATTATCCTAACTAGTTGAGTTATGCTAAGGTTTTTTTTTTTTTTTTTTTTTTTTTTTTTTTTTTTTTTTAATTTTTATTATTTTTTCTAACTTATGCTAAGTTACAAGAACATAAGTAGATTTTTTACTTTGATTTTTTTTTTCACATGGTTGTTTTTTTAGTTCAACAACATGTGGTGTGAGGATTCAAACTTCTAACCTTTCGGTCATTGATCTTAACTAGTCAAAATATGTTCAAGTTAACTTTTTAAATAAAGTAAAATTATTTTTGTTAATTGTTTTTGAAATAAATTATTTTAGATGTGTTTTTGCTTATCACTTATTTTTCATTGCAAAAATCTCAAATTTGTTAACCGCGATTAATCAATGTGCTGGTAACAGAAACAATAATGAAAAAATCAATTTAATAACCGTTTTGAAATATCTTCTTAATTTTTGGAAGATTATATTTTGGTAGGGTAGTTTGTAAAGGTAAAATTCCATTGTTAACTTAAGTCTAGCTGAACTAATTAATACATTATATCTCTAATAAAAATATATATATATATATATATATATATTACAACCATTTTTTCAATATAAAAAATATTCAAAGCATGCATAAAAACACCAATGCAAAAATAATTTATTTAGAAGTACCATTCTCGTAACGAGTTAAATCGTTTAAATCTCCACCTATGTTTCCTTTCAGAGACCAAATGTTCTTCTGCTGTTTTGAATAAATTGAAAGTCCATTTGAATTATTCATGGTGTTTTGTTGTTGATAGAATTGGGTTGAGTGGTGGTCTATGCCTGTTATGGAAGGATGATGTTGATGTGTCTATTCGTAACTTTTCCATTCATCATATTGATGCATCTATTAAATGGAAAAATTTCAACTGGCGGTTTACTGGTATATATGGCCAACCGGACACCTCCCTACGATTACATACCTGGAATCTGATTTGTAGAATCTATAATAATGATGATTCACCATGGGTTGTGGGTGGAGATTTTAATGAAATTTTGTGGGATGAAGAGAAATCGGGCGGACCACCTAGGGATATGAGGCTAATTCAAAATTTTCGTGATACTCTTGATTCTTGTGGTCTTTTAGATCTGAAATTCAATGGTGGAATTTATACCTGGTGTAATAGGCGTCAAGTAGGGGATCAAGTTAGTCTTCGCCTCAATCGTTATGTGGCAAACTCGGCTTTCGTGGATTGTTTTCCAAATTGTCTTGTCACTAATCTTGAATGGGCTAAGTCGGACCATAAGCCAATTGAACTCTGTTTGGAAGGATACCATATCATGCATAATCAGGGGAAAGTGTTCATATTTGAGGAATTGTGGTCCAAAGATGAAGAATGCTTACAAATTATTTCTTGGACAGGGGGATGGTCAGATCCAGGAAGTAGACATCAAGCACTCCATCAGAAATGCAAAAGTGTGCACGAGTGCTAAAAGATTGGGGTTACAGGAAGAACAAGGCCAGATGGGCCAATATCCGTCAGGTAAGGGACAAAATCAAAGCTTTATATGATAGGCCTTTACCAATTGATTTCTCATAAGTGCATAGTCTAGAGCGTCATCTGGATAAGTTATTACTTGAGGAGGAAATGTACTGGAAACAGCGATCGCGAGAGAATTGGCTAAAATGGGAGGACCGTAACACAAAATGGTTCCATCACCGAGCATCTTATAGGCATAAAAGGAACACGATCAGTGGTGTGGAGGATACAGATGGGATGTGGTATACGGAGTCTGACCAGATCCACAGGGTTTTTGAATCGTATTTTAAAAATATTTTCACATCCCAAAATCCCACTGAGGTAGCACATACCTAGAAGAGTTACTCCAGCCATGAGTCAAATTCTTACTCAGGATTATTCTCGAGATGAGGTGGAATGGGTGGTTCGAAATTTCCATCCTTCAAAAGCACCAGGTCCAGATGGCTTTCCTGCTTTATTTTATCAAAGATACTGGGATTTGGTTGGTCCTCAGACGGTGAATGACTAATGTGCAAATTGCTTACTGCAAGTGTACGGGTCAAGTTATAATATAGTGAATGTGAAATTCGAATGTCGTCCTCTGGATTGGGTTTCTAATCAATTTTAATTACCGGAAATACTCTTGACCAATTTTATTTAGGGATCCGAATGACGTGAGAATGAAATTAAATCAAACACAAAAAAATGCAAAAAGTTTGACAATTCAATGGAAACAATGGTCTTAGGGATGTGATTTCACCAATTGGGGTTATGGATTAATTAATGGATTAACAACATGCTATGATTCATAAATCTTGGGAAACTAACACCACACATATCTCTCCCGAGCATACACAATTCTCCCACATGCAATTGAACCCGATATCCCTATCTAAATTCAATAAACATGCAAGGCATTAAAGAAAACCTTTTTAACGATTTCTAGAATTAACTATTATCTCCCGATTTCTAGCTAAATCCTAGTTATGCATAATGAGTTCTAAGCTAAATCCTCTCTCCCGAGTTAGATTTAAGAACAAGAAACATTCAATTCATGGCCGGTAAATTGAAAGCATTAAACATACATTAAGCATAAATGAAATCATAACACAATCCATAAAATCAATTCACAATTGCCCCAACGGCTACATCAATCCCTAAGATTTCAACTTAGCTATACATAATCCTCATTACAACATAAACTAAGTATGAATCAGCCATAAAAACTAACTAAAGTAATGGGTAAAGAGAAATAAACACTATGTAGGCCGAAACAACACGTCCCCGTGACGATCCCCACGAACTATGGCTTGATTTCCACTTTGCTTCCACTTGTTCAGCTTCAAAAACACTATTTTCTCTCTGTTTTACAGCTCCAAGGTTTCCAAAAGGAAGTCCCCTAATCAGCCCTAATCACAAACTATAAATAGGGTGAAATTTAGTCGTAGCGTCGCGACGCTATCGCCCTACCGCACATTCTGTATAAGGAATAACCGAGAGCGTCGAGACGCTAAAGTTACAGCATCTCGACGCTATGACCTGTTGCAACCTAATTCAGAAAAGGAAAGGCAGTGTCGAGACGCTCCAAGAGCAGCGTCCCGACGCTGGTTTGCAGATGGCTCTCTTTTGACTTCTTCTACTTTGATTCTTTTTCGATCTTTAGCCCCTTTTCGCACCCCGAACATCCAATTGACTCCAATATTTATTTCCTACAAATACAACATGAAAATGCATGAATTTGGCCAATTAATTGTAAAAGACTAGCTGAATTAAATAAGGAAAAATAGCTAGCTATGCTCGCTATCAATGACTGCTTAGCAATTCTCAATCGGGAGCGATCGATCAAAGACTTGAACCATACTAATATTGTTCTCATCCCAAAGGTTCCAAATCCGAGGTTAGTAACTGATTTCCATCCCATTAGTCTTTGCAATGTTTGTTACAAAATTGTTACTAAAGTGATTGCCAACCGTTTGAAATCAGTTCTTAACAATGTCATTGATGAGTGCCAGTCGGCGTTTCTTCCTGGTAGAACTATTTCTGATAATATGATAGTGGGTCATGAAATGCTTCATTTTCTTAGCTCTTGCAAAAGTAGTAAGCAAGGCTATGCTGCACTTAGCTTGATATGAGCAAAGCTTACGATATGGTCGAGTGGTCTTTCATTCATGCTGTTATGGATAAATTGGGATTCCCATGCGAATGGATAGATCTGGTTAAGGAATGTATTTCTACGACATCTTTTTCTATTCTTATTAATGGGGAGGCAAAAGGAAATTTTTATCCTTCGAGAGGATTAAGACAAGGTGATCCTTTGTTGCCATATTTGTTTTTGCTTTGCTCGGAAGGATTGTCTGCTATGCTTGGTAGTGCTAGGAGGAACGGTGTCAAGGGGATTGCTATGTCCCCGTCATCCCCAAAAATCTCCCATCAATTTTTTTGTAGACGATAGCCTCATTTTCATGAAAGCTTCAGCGGAGGAATTTGGATATTTTAAAATCATTATGGTTGATTATGAATGTGCATCGAGTCAACGCATTAATTTGGATAAGTCACAATTTTTTTTTTCGAAAAATGTGCCAAGTGATACAAAATCCTATCTTAGTTCTATTTTGAGAATGAAGCCGGTGACCAAGTTGGGCTCTTACCTTGGTCTGCCTTCATCTTTCCAACGTAGTAAGAGTAAGGATTTTAAAGGTATTCTCGACCATGTATGGTCCTACCTTCAAGGATGGAAAAATAATTTCTTCTCCTGTGGTGGGAAAGAAATTCTTATCAAAAGTGTGGTTCAGGCTATACCAACTTATGCTATGAGTTGTTTTAGGTTACCGAAAGGTCTATTAGAAAAAATTTCTTCCTTGTGTGCAAGGTTTTGGTGGGGCTCCTCCGATACTAGGAAGCATTCATTGGAAGAAATGGGAGGAGTTATGCAAGCCTAAAGAGCAGGGAGGTCTAAATTTCAGATATCTGGAGGTTTTCAATCAAGCCATGCTTGCAAAACAAGCTTGGCGAATCCTGACTAGTCTGGACTCCATGGTGGCTCGAGTTCTTAAAGGAAGGTATTTTCCTTCATCAGACCCGTTTCATACAGAGGTACGTTCAAACTCTTCTTACTTTTGGAAATGTTTTATTTGGGGGTTGGATTTATTGAAATCTGGAATCCGCAAACAAATTGGTGATGGAACTTCTGTTCATCTGTTGGAGGATCCTTGGATCCCTCGTCCTTATACTTTTAAAGTGATTGGTTATAAATCATATGATATGGGGTTGAAAGTAGCAGACTGTATCCTGCCGTTTGGTCAGTGGGACATTCCAAAGCTTTCTCATTTCCTTTTCGATGAGGATGTTCAGGAGATCAGAAGGATTCCAATTAGTATGTCGATTCTGGATAGATGAATTTGGCATTTTGATAAATTTGGATGCTATATGGTCAAAAGCGGCTATAAATTGGGTATGACTAAGACAGTAGAGGCGCATCTTCCAATTATGATGTTTGTACAAGGTGGTGGAAGAGACTATGGAAATTAAATATTCCTTCTGTAAAGCTCCAGGTTCTCCAACCCTTAGCCTAGAGACGCTACTACAACCCTTAAACCATTAACGATGGAACTGTACCACTTTAAAAACGAATGTACCGAAAATTTCGGCAGCATAACGGCGTAAAGTGGCCTAAACCAATTTTTTTTTTTACACCTGATAAGCAATAAAAGCACTTCTAAACATTCCACCCAACTCCACTATACTACAATTCAGATACACGACCTACTTCACTATACGAGTCAAACCTCGTAACATTTATTAAATTAAACATGCACAAACCAGACTACTAATATCTAGGGATGGCAACGGGGTGGGGCGGGGCCGGGGATGCACTCCCCATCCCCGCCCTCGTGGGGATTTTTCATCCCCGTCCCCGCCCCATTCCCCGTTTTGGAGAATTGGGGTCTGGGTAGGGGAATCCTCATTCGGGGATTGGGTCCCCGTGGGGAAAAATCCCCACTTTTTTCATTCTTTTTTAAATTATTTTTTTTAACAAAAATTAATTAAAATTATAGACACTTTTATATTAATGTTAGTATTATATTTATTTATTTATTTAAATAATTAATTTTTATAATATTAAACACGTTTTATTATAAATTTAAACATCATTAAATAAAAAAATAAAGAAAAGAAAAAGAAAAATATAAACTAAACAATACAATAAACCAAAACTTAAGAATTAAAAACAAAAATACTTTATAGAACGTTAGTAGTAATATAAGAAAAATTTTATTATTGTAAATAATTATAATATATATAATATAATTTATAAATAAATAAATAAATAAATAATTCGGGGGCGGGGTCGGGTCAGGGATACCATCCCCATCCCTGCCCCGTCCTAGACCGGGGACCCGAAAAGGATCCCCGGTTTGACCCGGTCAAACTGGGGATCCCCACCCAGTTAGGGGCGGGGCCCCACAGGGACCCGACCCCGTGGGGATTTTTGCCATACCTACTAATATCACTAGCAACTTATCCTAGACAATGCTAGCTAACAACTTTATTTCATAAATGCCAAAACAGATCAACAGTTAACCAACACTAAGCTAGCTTACTCACGCCAACTGATAAAACTGAAACAATACTAATCCATCCAAACAAGGGAAAGAACACCCAAGTGCCCTAGGGTTTCTCCTCGAAGTTCTCCTCTTCCACACCAGAATTCAGCTCGTCATCCAAACCTGCAACATCTAAAATGTTGGGGGAAGATGGGGAATGGGGTATCAGTACAACCGTGGTACTGGTAAACAGCTCACACTTACCAAGCCACAAACAACAAACAACGCAATCAACATGCTTTACACACACATCCAACATGCTTTCACAACCACGAACAAGCATCATGCTTATGCAACCACAAATATCCAACATGCTTTTAAGCCATAACTAACAACATGCTTAAAACGACAAACTTGTGCAAATGCATCACACACTATGCAACACACGCACTAGACTCTACATGATTTCCTCGTCATGCTCCGCAATTACATGATTTCCGCGTCATGCTCTGCTACACATGAATTCCACGCCATGTGCACTACTTACATGATTTCCGCGTCATGCTCCGCACTTACCCCACATGTATTCCACGCCTTGTGTTGCGCCACTCATACGTGATTTCCGCGTCATGCTCAGCACTCACACCCACGTGATATCTGCGTCACGCTCCGCACTCACACCCACGTGATTTCCGCGTCACGCTCTGCTACACATGAATTACGCACCATGTGTTGTGCCTCACACCCGACTCATGCTACACATCTCTCATGCAACATGCAAGCCCAACTCGAATGTGCTTAACCCGACATCACATCATGCTTAACACCCAAACACGCCTATCTCAGGCAACACAAAGACACATCTCATGCTTCACACAAGCACTACAACGATCACAACATAACAAGTACAATTTATGCTCATAACCAGCAACAAATCAGTACATGCTCATCTCAAGCAACATAAGCAGTACATCTCAACAGTTCATATATTGCATAAATATATAGGAAAAATAAGTAACAAACAAATAGGCTTCACGCAGTCAAACAAACTCAGTAAGTAGAAACTACTTACCTATAGCGCTCCTAAGCAACTCCAACAAGCCTAAAGCAGCCAAGACAAGCTCCTAAATCATAGAGATAGCTAAAAGGTTAGAACCAACCTAAAGAAACTTTAAGACACGCTTGAAAAGCCAAATCCCACTTACTAGGCCTAATTCTTTGCTAAACAACCTTCAACATTCCCCAAACTGAAAACCAAAAGCTTTAGTCCATAGATAGCCATGTCTAAGGCACAACGGGCCATGGGTATAGGCTGAACGACCATATTTAAGGCTTTTCAGCCGCTGGGCAGCAAGTAAAAAGTCACATGAATTACATTCTAAGAACTTTTAAAACTTGGGCAAAGCGACTAAGGCTTAGATAATTAATGAGACCTTATTGGCGTGCTTCTAAACCACATACAACAAGCAAATGACTCATTAAACTCATGCTTTAAGAACCTACAAGGGTTGGGCAAAACTACAAGGCAATGAGATTACAAGGGCATCGATGAACTACATGATTTAAACTATAACAACTCATTAATAAGCATATTCTAGGACTTATGAAGGTTAAGCAACACCTACGCGCCTAGATAAACCATGGATAACGACTAACACATGCTTCTAAGGCTTAAACAACTAATGGGTAGAAAACTACAACACTATAAACCAAGGGACATGAATGAAACTTACCCAAATGAACCTGTTTCCACACCAGACGGGTTATTCTAACCTCTATCAACGTGCTAGAATGGTCCTTGGACAGTGGGTACTCGAGTTGAAGTGTATCGAACTCAATCAAACACTTAGGCGACGCTGCATATCAGAAAATCAAACGCAACCTTAACTTTCCAGCACCTATAACGAATAGGTAAATTAATCTAAACACCCCAAGCATGGGTAAATGCCTAGACTTACCGAAATCGCTTAAACAACGCCGAGGCACCCACGATTTGAGCAAAGACGGCACTGCAGAACAGAGATTCGAGGCTAACTCAGATTTTCCAACACCTAGAGTAATGGGTATTTAAATCTAGGCACTCATCGACAATAGGCAAGGCATAAGCTTATCGAATGGAGGGATCCGAGGCCAAAACACCGTTGGACAGAAGCAAAATTGCGAAAGACAGGGCTCCGAACTGCTGCTTGCGCAAGATCTAACCAAAACAGCAAAAGGGGCACTTAGATCGGGCCTTAAACGACTAAGATGAAAAGAAGGGAGAGCTTACCCACGAGTCTTTAACTTCACAGCGAAAAACCCACAAGAAACGGGGCTTGGCCGAACCACAGAGAGGGAGGAATAACCCCGTGCGAGAGGCTGAGCGGCGGCAGCGCTCAGGCAGGCGGCGGGACCGGTCGGCGGCTTTCACGCGAAAATCCGAGAGAGAGAGAGATTCGTGAAGGGAGGGCGAAGCGGTGTGCTTCATGACGACTGAAACGCAACGGCGAGGATGGCGGGAGCGACGACGACGAAGAAACGGTGGCGCTGAACTCTGGCGTCAACTGAGAGAGTCGGGCGGCGACTGAGCAAGGGAGGCGGCGACGGCTGGAGCTGAGAAATGCAAAGGGGGTTATGCAAGAGGAAGAAGATGAAAGGGTTTGAGGGTTTTTTTTTTTCCTTTTTCCATTTCTTTTTCTTTAATAGGTATTCCAAGAATAGCACCCCCAAGTACATTTATTAGTGTGAAACTTTCAACACTAACTTTTCTTGCAACCAACACATTGGCTTTAAAAATATATCAAGCCTAAGGGAGATATTTAATTTATATAACGCTCATATCCCGGGAATAATTCTCTAATGCCTTGGTATTAAATTATAAATCCATATCAAAAGCCCAAATGATAAATATATTTTCATTCGACTTAATCCATGGAATTTAAATAACACCCAAAAAGCACGGGGCGTTACACCCCCAAAAGCTTTGGAGATCATACCATAATTGTATTCCTTGTTATGTCAGTTTACGAAATCATCATGTTCTAGTTGATGATAATTGTCCGATATGTTGGAGGCACACGAGGATTCATCTAATGCTCTTTTCATCTGTTCTAGAGCGTCAGATGTTTGGTCGACTCTGGGATATAGGGAGATCGTAAGAACAAAAACCATTATGGATATCCAGGACCGATGGCTTAACATTAGCAATGATGTATCAACAATGGTCCTTGAATGGATTTGCATAGGAGGCTGAACTATCTGGAACGATCGGAATAGTGTGCTTCATTAGTGTCCAATACCTCTGGTGGAGGTCTGTTGTGAATGGATAATGGAGTATCTTTCTGAATTCCAATCAGCCCAGAATTTCAGTAGTCGTAGAGTCTAGACGAGGGAGATAGTTTCTGATATGATTACAGGGGGGAAGATTTTATTTTGCATGTTGATGCCGCCTGGTCCAAACACAACAGGAACGGTGGAGTGGGAGCAGTTCTCCGCACAAAGATGGGAGAATTGGTTGTCATTATGCATAGCAGGATTCCTTTACCATCATCTCCCTTATGTGCTGAGGCGTTAGCGGTTCTTGAAGGTCTTAGAATAACTTCTCTAAGGCATATTCGTAAAGTAACGGTTTGCTCTGATTCCCTATCGTTGATATCCATCCTCCTTAGGAATGAACGGTGTCCAGCGGACTGTTTTCCTGTTGTGACAGATATTCTGTGTCTCGTAGGATCTTTTGAAAAGATTAACTTTTGTCATATCAACCGTGAGTGTAACTTACTGTCGCATGAGTTAGTTAGGTTAGGCGTGGATTCTTCTACTCGAGTTTGGAGTAGGAATTTTCCGATTTGGGCTTTAGATTTTGCTCACAGAGAATTGTATTATTTTGTATCCTCTCGAGGGAATCTTTGTTCTTAAATGAATTGTTCCGTTTCTAAAAAAAAAAAAAAAGAAGTACCATTCTCGTTTAAAAATGAAAAAAGAAGAAAAAAAAAGGGCAACTTGCTTTAAAGCTCAAAATTATTTGGTTGATTAATTCATGTTGTCCCATAATCTAAATAGAATGACAATATTAATTTAATAATCTTGCCAGCCAATAGGAATATCCTTTTATTTAATCCCACCATGCCTAAAGATAATATTCGGCCAATTATAATTTATCAATTTTCATAGCGGTACATTCTTTTATACAGAAAAGCTTGATGACGTAGATTTATTTATATATTTATTCCTTTTTCTCTTTCCCATTTTTGCATTAAATGTAGAAGGAAAAAAAAAAACTTCGATATTTAATAACAATGTTGTTTGGGGCAATTGCAAGAATAGAAAAAATAAAATTGAAATTTACAACCATGTCATCAATTTTTTAATGTTGTTAATATAGCAAAAAAAAAAAAAAAAAAAAAAAAAAAAAAAAAAAAGAAAAAAAGAAAAAAAAAGTGGGTCCAACTTAACATTAAAGTTGAAAAGTCAAGAAAACCCCTAAAAAAAAGGCAAAAGAAGTTTAAAAAGTATATCAATGGTGTTATTCATGTACTGTAGGTACATCATTTAGTTATTTAGTGTGACTGATATACTAGATATTAGGTATATCAATATACTAAATATATAGTAGTTTAGATGTATATTTCATGAACATAATATCCTTTATTCATGAAGTATACACATGAGTCTTCGTTTGTTTAGATGTCTTTGATATATTTCATTAATAAAAATTAGATATATTAACTTTAAACCTCTAAACTCTTCGTTGGATGTTTTTTTTTTGAAACTGATGTCTTCTGTTAGTTGAACTATGTTCATGTTGGCAAATATATCATTGATATACTATATATCATTTTAATTATTATACTACTAATACACT
The DNA here is from genome assembly GCA_017139565.1 of Luffa aegyptiaca. Taxonomy (NCBI): domain Eukaryota; kingdom Viridiplantae; phylum Streptophyta; class Magnoliopsida; order Cucurbitales; family Cucurbitaceae; genus Luffa; species Luffa aegyptiaca. The sequence goes on from CM029403.1 coordinate 15,881,924, forward strand.
AATTATAACAACCCTAAAAATAAATAATAAAAAAAGGAAAGTCTCTCATGGTCTCTCCATCTCTCGATTTTCCCTCTCTTTCTCTCTAACCCACGTCCCTCTCTTCTCCTTTCCCTCTCGGTAAAACGCTATTAGCCACCGCTTCCTCTCCATCTCTCTCGCCCGTTGCTCACAAACTACACTATCGTCGTCTAAAGCCACCGCATGTTGCAGCACGAACCCGCCGTCACCCCTCTCCATCTCTCTCGGAAATCTCTCTTCACTGCTACTCACGAACTGCACGCTGTCGTCTGAAGTCGCCGCCACTACTGCACAAACCCGCCAGCATAAGACTAGCTGACACGTCACTTCTTCGTCTAGCACACGTGGGGTTAGATTCCGGTGATTTCGACTTGAGGCAGGGTGTGGGAAGCGTTCAATCAACTCGAATCAGTGTGGGTTAGTCGGACAATAAGTGTTCTTGTGATTTTCTGGCGATACGAGCGATGGGTATTTAATCCTCCGTGATTTTAAGCGAATTCGGTTGCGAGTAAGTGAGATCTAAAGCTGTGTTTAATCAAATGTATATTGACATTGGTTTCTAATTTTAAGGTACCCATTGAGATTAGAGCTCCAGTTGTCGAAATTTGGATCGAATTAGAACCCGGACAGCAAGCTCAAGCAGGAGTTTGGGTAAGTTTTTTTTGGCGTTGAGTTGTCCCCAAATTATTTGGCCTTCGGTTGAATGCTCAGTTTACATCCTAATTGGTTTTGGAAACTTTTTGGTGTAGTTTTGCCTAAGGCCTTGGAGTTAAGCAATGTGATTAAATAATCCTCAAGCTTTATGTAAGTAACCTTACTAGTAAAGCCTTGGCTAGGCTAGGCTACTTATTATGAAAAGTTTCATGCTTTGAATATTATAAAATAGGAGACATCGATTATGTACGGTTGATAAATGGAATGTGGATATTGTGTGTTCTGGCGATACTAAATCTTCTGGTTATGCGTGTGTTTGTCACTATTGAATGCTCTGAATATTTTGTGTTGGTAAGTATAGAATGTTATGCTTGGGTAAACCTTGTATGCTCTGAATGCTCTATGTTCGGGAAGATAGGATGTTCTATATGGTTGAGTTGTGGATGCGAAACCTGACTCGCTTTGTTTTGTGAAGTTTGGAGTCTATTCTTTTGATGGGAAGTGTTGTGGAGGTTTGTAGTTGGGCAGTTTGAATATAGAAGTGTATCCTCTTATTTACAGGTGATAAGAAAATTTGGGGTCAGCTATACGTATGTTGTTATCCTGCCGAATTTTCGGAAGCATTACAGTGAATAACGAGGCTAAGTTTAGTAATGTCACTTGGATTATGTTATGCTGATTTTGGTTGTTGGCTGTCTAAACTATACATATGCCTTTTTCTATTTAGTGTTTTGGATGTTAGTTATGATATCTGTGCTTGAATGAGATGAAAGGAAAGGTAGTTAGAACATGTGAGATTAGCCCTTTAGAAACCTTTATGGAAAGAAACTTGATGGTTAAGTTGCAAGTTAAGCTTGCTAATAGGGGCCCTAATACGAAATGAGGATAAGTTACTTATCCCAGTAGGGTCTGACAATTAAACGCCAATGATTGAGATGTTTATAGACTGAGATGGGGAGCTAAATGGGTGGGACTCAGCTTTGCAGACTAGGTGCCATCTACTAACTATGGAAGTAAAGTTTCGACTAAAAACCCATGGACGCCCCACTAGTGAGTTGGTAGTTAAAGTGCTATGCACACATAGTTGCCTTGATGGGTGAGACTTGACTTCACTGACTGGGTGCCTTCTACCGTCAGTGGGAGTAGAAATCTCTCATGATTGCCACTTGTGCATCTCCAGTGAGTTGGTAAGCATGTGACAAGGTGGTTAATTATCCACGTGACTCGTATGTCATGATAAATGAAACGAAATGAAATGAAATGACTATTAGGCCCTTTAACAGCAACTGACCTCAAGTTATCTCTATAATGCATGTAAATCTCCTTCTAGTAGTAGTGTTACTTACTGAGTATTTTTAATACTCATTCTTTTCAAAATGTTTCCTTTCAGGTACGAGCAAGGACATACAAAGCGTGTGACGGATTGCTGCTGACGAGCCATGGAAAATATGTGATCATGACTTCTGCGTAGTTTAGTTCCTCATTTTTCTTTTAGTCAGATTTGTAAATGGTGGTTCTTAAGGGTTTAAATATGTCTATATATTGTTTTTAGAAAACCTTTGTTTTAATGGAGTTTTTGCAAGTTTCTTGTTTTATTTGGGATCCCAGGCCGAAAGGCTTTCTTTCTTTAAAATGTCAAATGTTTTGTGTTAATGTTTATTTTTCCAACAATCATTTTCCTAAAAGTAAGTAGGCATGCATGTGGTAATGACCCTAGAAATAGTCATGAGAAGTTGGATCGTTACACTAATGATATACTTGAAATTACATTTTTAGTGAGTATTTATATACTACTATTACACAAATGATATATTTAAAATTGCATATTATTGATATACTTATAACAAATCTTCTGTTCCATGACCTTCATAATATAACAACTATTAAAAATATATATTAATGATTTTTTTTTTCAAAAAATAACAAGAGTTTATCATTGATTTATTTTACTACTCATAATCGGGTATATCAATGTTTTAATTATTTAAGTAATATAACAAATGAGGTATATCAATTCATAACAAGTAGAGAAGAAAAAATTTCGTTTAAAATATGTAAATAAAACAATATAATTCAATAAAGAAAAAATGAAGCATAAAAGTATATCATTGGTATATCAACATTCATAGTTAGGTATATCAAAGGTTAAGTGTTAAGATAGCCCATTGATTTGCTCTTTGGCCCATTCTATTATATTAGTCTTGGCCCATTATGTTTAGGCCCGCTTTCTTTTATTATCTTTTTCTGGTGCTCGACCCGATTATGTATTCTTCTAGGGTTTGTTTTTTCTTCTTCATGCAATTTCTGTTGAGAGAAAAGAAGATTCTAGAGAAGGTAAGGTTGAGAGATTTTCAGAGAAATTTTGTAGGAGTTTTTCTCCCTGGTCTTTATATATGGCTTGACAATGTTGATTTCCATATATAAAAGCATAGGGTTTTCTCCTGCATATTATTTCTTCTTCTTCTTTATGTTTTTGTTAATTTGGTATTAGAGCCTAATGTCTCACGACTAATCTCTGTTTTTTTTTTCGCTTCGCGTCGGCCATGGCGTCCAATGCATCATCCAACACCACTGTTGATGACTCTTCACCTGCTTCTGCCCAAGTCTTTAGCCCGGGTAATAAGATTTCTATAGTTAAATTGACTGATGAAAATTATCTACTCTAGAAATTTCAGATCAACATTGCTCTTGAGGGTTATGATCTTGAGTCTCATCTTGAGACTGATCCGCCTCCCAAATACCTGGTTTCTGGTGACTCCTCATCCATAAAGACCGTTGGACAGACCAAAACCCTAAATCATTGCATCTTGGCTCGTCGGATCGATGTCTGAGGATGTGCTTCATCAGGTGATTCACTGTACTACTGCCAAAGACATTTGGCTATGTCTTCAACAAATGTTCACTGCTCGAAACCTCGCCCAGGTAATGAAATTTAAGACTAAACTTCAGACGCTCCAAAAGGGAGGTATGTCTCTCAAGGAATATTTCTCGAAAATTCAATCATATGTTGATTGTTTGGCTGCTGTGGATAAACCGGTTTCGGTTGAGGATCATATTCTGTATATTTTGTCTGGTTTGGGATCTGATTTTGAGTCGATGGTCTCAGTTATATCTGCTAAAATTGGACCTCAGTCTGTCCATGAAGTCATGTCTCTTTTACTTACTCAGGAGAATCAGAATGATAGTAAGTTAGGCAATACTGAATCCTTACCATCTGTTAATCTCACCACTGGCATCAAACCACCAAATTCCGATACCCCGAAGCCTTCTCCTAGCTCATTCCCTCAGAATTTCAGTGGTGGAAATCGAGGGCGTGGGGGCGGACGATCTGGTTTTAATCGTGGGGGTGGTTCTTGGACTACTCGTGGTCGAATTCAGTGTCAACTGTGTAGTAAATTTGGTCACACTGCTCAGAAGTGTTATTTTCGATATGCTCCTTCCAATAATTCTAATCCCTCACCACCCTTTTCCAGCAACTTTAATTCATATCCTCGACCTCCTACCTATCCCCCTATGTCTGCTATGCTCACAACCCCTGACTTAAATCATGATACCAATTGGTACCCTGATTCTGGAGCCACCAATCATCTTACCCACAACTTTGGCAATCTCTCGGTAGGCACCGAGTACGGAGGTGGCAATCAAGTTCATGTCGGAAATGGAGCAGGTCTGTCGATACTTAACTGTGGTTATTCTGCCTTTTCTTCTCCTATTTCCTCTTCTCGTGTTTTTCATTTACATAATTTGCTTCATGTTCCTTCCATAACTAAGAATTTAATCAGTGTTAGTCAATTTGCTAAGGATAACAGTGTATTTTTTGAATTTCATCCTACCTTGTGTTATGTGAAGGATCAAGTGTCTGGTCGGGTTCTGCTCCAAGGGACTCTCCATGAAGGTCTGTATCGCTTCAATCTCTCCATGTCTTCTCCTACATCGTTAGTGAAGAATGCGGCAGCTCAAGAGCTTCATCCCTCAAAACCCTTATCTACTGTATTGTCTGTTTCCACTTCTCTTATCTTAGATATTTGGCATAGGCGCTTAGGCCATCCTGCTTTGTCCACTGTTAAGCATGTTATTCGGGTATATCAACCTGGTTTGTTAATGAATAATAATTTTAATTTTTGCAAAGATTGTGCAATGGGTAAAACTCATAACCTTCCATTTCCTATTTCCTCTACTGTTTATAATAAACCTCTTCAGTTAATTGTTTCTGATCTGTGGGGCCCTGCTTACATTCCATCTTATAATGGTTATCGCTTTTACATTTCATTTGTCGATGTTTACAGTCGTTATACCTGGATATACTTCTTAAAAGCCAAGTCGGATGCTCTAAATGCCTTCATAAAATTTAAAAATCATGTCGAAAAGCTTCTTAACACTTCCATTCGATGTTTTCAATCTGATGGGGGCGGTGAGTTTCTTTCCTTTACTGCATTTCTTTGCCATCATGGTATTACTCATCGATTTTCTTGTCCTTATACGTCTAAGCAATTGTAGAAAGGAAACATAGGCATATCGTTGATACCGACTTAGCTCTTCTTTCACAATCTTCTCTTCCTTTAAAGTTCTGGGATGAAGCTTTTGCCACTGCCGTTTATCTCATTAACAGACTTCCCACCCCTGTCATGAATAACTCCACCTTAGAAGTCTTATTTAAAACCAAGCCCAATTATTCATTCCTCAAATGCTTTGGCTGTCAATGCTTTCCTTGTTTAAGACCCTACAATGCTCACAAATTATCTTACAGATCCAACCCGTGCATTTTCTTGGGTTATAGTCCTCACATAAAGGGTATAGATGTCTATCTAGTACTGGTCGGGTTTTCATATCGCGGAATGTCATTTTTAATGAAGAACTCTTTCCCTTTGCTCATTTTACGAGCTCTTCTCAACCATCTTCCTCTGTCCTCCTTCCTCTTCCCAGTGATATCTTACCCCAACAAAAATCTCCTGCTATAACTTCGAATCCTATCTCAATGCCTCAGTTAAGCGAGGAACCTGCTCATTTTCTAAGTGAACCTGCTTCCCCTTCTTCCGGTCCACCAAGTGTTGCCATTCGTAGTTCGTCTCCTGCTCAACCTATTTCATCGGATACTTCCATTCCTAATGATCTTGTCTCTTACCTCTTGTAACCAATAATAATCCTATGGTTACCAGAGGCAAAAAGGGCATCTTTAAACCCAAAACCTATGTTTCTACAACATCAGATGCTTACCTCAATTGTGAGCCTCCTAATGTTAAGGAGGCCTTAAAGTCTACTCACTGGCGTCATGCTATGCAAACTGAATATGATGCTCTTATTCACAATGATACATGGGATTTAGTTCCTCTTCCTTCGAATAAGAAAGTTGTTGGGTGCAAATGGGTTTTTCGTATCAAACGCAATTCTGATGGGACTATTTCTCGTTACAAGGCTCGTTTGGTAGCCAAAGGTTTTCATCAAACGGCTGATCTTGATTATACAGAAACCTACAGCCCTGTGGTTAAGCCTATTACCATCCGTATTTTACTAACTCTTGCTCTTTATTATGGTTGGTCTATTAGACAGGTTGATGTGAACAATGCTTTTCTTCACGGAACACTGAATGAATCGGTTTACATGGAGCAACCATCGAGTTTTAAAGCTTCTGGTACAAATAGTCTGGTTTATCGGCTTAAAAAGGCCTTATACGGTCTGAAACAAGCCCCTCGGACATGGTATGACAAACTCAGCTCGTTCCTCAGATCTTTGGGGTTTGTTACATCCAAAGCAGACAGCTCTCTCATGATACGGTATTCCTCCACTGCCACTTGCTATATCTTAATATATGTTGATGATATCATTATAATGGGAAGCTCTACTGTTGAGATTGATAAACTGATTACCTCTCTAAATGCCCAGTTCTCTTTAAAAGATTTGGGAAAACTTAGTTATTTTTTGGGTATTGAGGTCTCGTATCCAGCTTTCGGTGGCCTATTTCTATCTCAAACGTCTTATATTACTGAGCTCCTTTCTCGAGCTAAAATTCTAGAAGCCAATAGCATTGCGACTCCCATGGTCAGCGGGTCTGTTGTTTCTGCTCATCTTGGTGAAGCTTTTTCTGACCCTTTTCTTTATCGTAGCGTTGTGGGGGCTCTTCAGTATGTGACTCTTACTAGGCCTGAAATATCTTTTAGTGTGAACAAAGCATGTCAGTTTATGCATTCACCAAAATTAATACATTGGCAACTAGTCAAGCGAATCTTGAGATACTTGAAGGGTACTATTAACAATGGTCTGCTTCTTTCTCGGTCCAAATCTTTGTCCTTAATGGGATTTGCCGATGTCGATTGGGCTTCTGACCCTGATGATCGGAAGTCAACCACAGGTATTTGTGTCTATTTTGGTGATAATTTAATATCGTGGTATTCCAAGAAACAGGGTATTATTTCACGATCGAGTACTGAGGTCGAGTATCGGAGTCTTGCAACTATTTCAGCTGAGCTGGTTTGGATTTCTTCCATTTTCTCTGATTTACGCATATTTCTTACTAAACCTCCCATTGTCTGGTGTGACAATCTAGGGGCTGTTCACTTAAGTGCTTCATGCTAAAACAAAGCACGTTGAACTCGACATTTATTTTGTTCGTGATCTTGTTCGCAATAAGAAGATTCAAATTCAGCATCTTCCCACTCTTGAACAAGTAGCTGACATCTTCACTAAACCATTATCAGCTGCGTTATTCAATAAGTTGAAATTCAAGCTCAATGTTCGTGATGCCACTACCATTGGCTTGCGTGGGGGTGTTAAGATAGCCCATTGATTTGCTCTTTGGCCCATTCTATTATATTAGTCTTGGCCCATTATGTTTAGGCCCGCTTTCTTTTATTATCTTTGTCTGGTGCTCTGCCCAATTATGTATTCTTCTAGGGTTTGTTTTTTCTTTTTCATGCAATTTCTGTTGAGAGAAAAGAAGATTTCAGGGAGGGTAAGGTTGAGAGATTTTCAGAGAAATTTTGTAGGAGTTTTTCTCCCCAGGCCTTTATATATGGCTTGACAATGTTGATTTCCATATATAAAAGCATAGGGTTTTCTCCTGCATATTATTTCTTCTTCTTCTTTATGTTTTTGTTAATTTTAAGCTTATCAAATTCAGTATATATTGAATATATTAGGTATATCAAATTTTGTATATCGGTTAATCGATATACTACTAATATATCCTTTGATATATACCAACAAGGGTAAGATCAAAATAATAAAAAAATCGAAAATCAGATTTTAAAAGTTTTGCTATATTTGCAAATCTAAAAAAGCATAGTTAAATTTGCAAATATCCTAATGATTTTTGTTACCCATTGCAATTTCCCAGGTTGTTTTCTAACTTTCTATCCATAAAACTTGAGCATATCACTACTTATGTTTCCTTGTTTAACCTTTTACTTGAAAAAAAAATGCATTTAAAATTTTAGCTAAATTTTAAAAATAAAAAACAAATTTTCCCAAGTGACAACTCACACAACCTTCTACAATGACTTTATATCATGAAATAATGTGGCTTTAAATATAGGTAAAAATACTATTTTGGTCCCTATAGAATATACTTTGAGATTTGTTGTATTTTAGTTCCTAAACTTTCAAATATCCAAATGTAATCCTAGTCCATGTATTTATGATAAACCATAAAATCAATCTTCACTATTAGTATAGGGTTAATTTTGTTGATAATGTAGCCTCGATAAGCTTTCTTTCTAGAAATTTGGTGAGCACATTCACATTGTGCCTTTTTTGAAAGGAAATAATTATTTTTTCCTAAATAAAATAAAAATTAACTTTAAATTAACGATACAAAATAATTTTAAAATTGATTGAAAGTGTAGGCACTAAATTTGGACACTTGAAACTACAAAGACAAATGGAATAAGTGTAAAAATATATAGACTAAAATGATATTTTAACCTTAAATATATATTCTAATTTTCTCTTCTTTTTTTTTTAATTACAAAAATAGCAAATTGTGTCTTAATTTTAATATATGACAGGTAAATTAAAATGATCGACTTTACTTCTATGTTTTATTATTTTTGTGATTGTGAAAGTTCCTTCTTATAAATGTAAATTTGATCTTTATTTCGTTATTTTTGTAATTTCCTCCTTTTAAAAATGATTTTTTAAAATTTTTAAAATTTTACTATAATGTTAAAAATATGTTTTAAAGTAATTGCAAATAAAAAGAATTAATAAATAAATATGATTGATAAAAAAGAAAAGAAAAAAATAAAAAAAAACATCATCAATAAACTCTAACTTTTCTCCTAATTGACTTGTCTTTCTTTTCCCAATAAAGATATAACAATAGTATTAACTCAAAAAAAAAAAAAAAAAAAAGAAAAGAAAAAAAAAGATATAACAATAGTCAATATGAGTTAAATAAAATATTAACTAATAGATTGTCCCAAAAAAAAAAAGGAAAAAGACTTTGGATTGAACTTTTGTTTTTCCGGAGATCAGTTTTGTATGTGATAAAAAATTTATCAACAAAAGTATATCTTACGTAATATAATTTTGGTTAAAATACCATTTTAATCCCTGTGCCTTGATTTTGTTTTATTTTAGTCTTTGTAATTTCAAATATCCAATTTTTTTTTTAAAGAAAATATCAAATTTTAGTCTATGTTCTTTTAATGAAACTTAAAATTGGTCTCTACAGTAATTGAAATTTGTTAAATAATAATAATAATTTTCACACAAGAAAAGATATAATGTGAACATATTTCTAAAATTTATAAAAAGAACACTAACAGAGACTAAAATTTTCTTTTAGAAAAATTAACAATAAACTCGTTGTAGGGACCTATTTTAAACTATATTGAACTATATTTAAAATACAAGAATAAAAGTTGGACATTTGAAAGAATGAGATTAAAATAGGGCAAAATCCAAAATATAGAATGGTATTTTTACTTATAACTTTCTTTTGTATTTTAAACAGAGATGAGACTATCTCAGTTCCAAATAATTTATTTCCCAACCTCAAGCCTTAGCAAAGAAGAATATATTAAAATAGTGTAAAAAGGAAATGCTCAAGTGAATTGATATAAAAAGGATAATAAAGCAACATAATATATTCAATTAGATGCCTAAGCATAATAATAATAATCGTTGATGGTCAAATTTAGGCTAGGCAAATTACCTTACTTCCATGTGACACCAACAGTGAATTTGTTGAAGAGAGGGGGAAGACGTGACCTGCAAGACGAGCAAATGTTGCACACTGATGTGGTGTAGACCACACACACTCTGATGCTTAAGTTAGTTCCAGAGAAGAGAAAACAATCTGTCCACAAAGTCCCGAAGATGTACCTGTGATATTTCATATTCTCTTTTTTTCGATCCCTCTCTCAGGTAGCCTCGATGCATATTTATTCCTCTTTCTGCTAGGGTTTACCTTGGGGATCAGGGGGATAGTGTAGGGTTTGTAGAGATGAAAACCCTAGCGCAGCAGAAGCGTATTGAGAGGATCTCACATCGTATATTAATTAACATTAAAATACTAATACGAAAAAGGCAAAACGCTACTTTAATCATACATCAAAGTTGCTGTAAAACTGTTATAAACATGCTGGAAAATATAGAATAATAAAACTATTTTATTTTACATGCTTTTCTAAAGGAAAAGAGTAATCGTTACAAACCTTCGTTGTAGACTTGAACAATTTTCGCTAACCTCGTTGTTACGTAGAAAACGCAATGATCTCCAAGGAACTTTCACTGGAATTTTTTTCTCCAAAACACAATACCAATATGGTTACACCAGTATGTCTCTAAGTCTAGGAGGTAATTGACTGGTGAGAGTCTTTCTCTAAGAGGGAGGCTTGAGAGAACACAATCAGTCTTGTATTGTGAATATGAGCATTGGGGCACCCAAACCTTTAGGTCTAGTGGTCTATTTATAGGAGAAAGACCATGAATAAAATATTGATTTAAAATCAATAATTTCTATAACTGATTTAATATTTTCCATAATTAATTAATTCCATAACCAATCAATCCCATAATTGATTAATATTTTCCATAAATGATTGATCACTTCCATAAGTGATTAAATCATTTCCATAAATGATTAATTACTTCCATAAGTGATTAATCATTTCCATAATTGATTAATTTCCAATTAATTAATTTTTTTAATTAATTAATCACTAATTAAATATCATATATTTAATTTTCGGCCTTGAATTAATTAATTGCCCAATTTGATTTTAGACGTTAAATTAATTAATTCGTATTTGAACTGCTTCAAATTCTCTTACATCCTATAAATTTAATATGAATCAAATTCATATTAATATTTGAATTTCTTCAAATATTTATTTCTCTCATAATAATGTATCAACATACATTATATTGTTTCCCTTAGTAAATTGAACACTTTCAATTTACACTCATTACTTAGTTGCCTCAAAATACTTTACGAGCTACCAGTGGGACCTAATGGACCTGCAGATCAGAAGCTCCAACGATGTGAGATTAATTGGTTAAACTCATTAACTAAATTAATCACTGTTCATTAACTGTGTACATTCCACTATAGACTCACAGTTGCACTCTTCTCACTGCAGACATGTTTCTGTGTCCACGGATATAGACCAATAACGACTAGTTAGTCCTTCATGAGTGTCTGTAACACCAGTTAGGTCAAATTACCCTTGTACCCCTGGGTTACTTCTATGTTCTTAAGTACTAGTTCTCCTCTAATGAACAACCTGTTTGTGGTCTAACCATCAAACAGAAATCTCTCTCGTGCCATTGAGAGGGTAGGGCCCTTTATTCAAGACTCGGAGTCACCACTTAAAGGAAACACTCATATGCTTCCTTAAAGTCAGAAATGAGTAAATTTCATCTTGTGTGATTATGTTCCCAGCTCCCCATTTGGTCTTGTCTCCAAAATGATAGGCTTATTGAGCCGGCGTATTGGCCACTCTCACCCATACGAATCAAAGGACAATCCCTCATGAGCAGGAGTCTATAATCAACTCAGGATTAAGACTAAGTTTTCTAGGTCGTCGTAGTTAAATAGAAACCTAACAAGTTAATGGTGCTATAACTAGTGGTTACTATTTCGAGGTTCGGTCTTATGAAACTCATTGCATAGGATACCTCCACTCGCATGGCTCCTACACGAACGCATTGGATCATGACCTTTGTATCAAATATAAATTGGGTCGTATCCATAGTGTCACACTAGGATAAGGCACCCAGTCTTATCCTTATACTATTGACCTTTTAGGTTGTATCTTGAACAGTGATCCCCAAATTGTTGTGTTTTATGCCCTAAGACTCGTAGATAGTAAATGTAACAATAGATCGAACATAAATAAAGTATTGGTTTGATGTTTTTTCAATAAAGAGTTATTGTCTATATTATGTACATTTTCCCTAAATAACCCTAATCCAATAAACTAAACATCCAAGGCTGAGGGTTGAGTCTTGAATTGTATGTGGAGACATATGGGGATCAATGTTCAAGAAACAGCCTGAAGGGTCTATAGTATAGGGATAAAGCTAGGTACCTTATCCTGACGACACTATGGATACAACCCACTTTGTATTTGATACGAACGCAATGATCCAATATGTTTGTGTAGGGGACATGCGAGTGGGGGTATCCTATGAAATGAGTTTGCATAAGACCGAACCGCGAAATAGTAACCGCTAGTTGTAACACAGTTAACTAGTTAGGTTTCTATTTCACTTGGATGACCTAGGCAACTTAGTCCGAATCTTGAGTCGATTATGGACTCTTGTTCACGAGGGATTGTACTTTGATTTGTATGGGTGAGAGTGACCAGTAGGCCGACTCAATAAGCCTACCATTTTGGGGACAAGATCGAGTGGGGAGCTGGGAACATAATCACACAAGAAGAAATTCACTCCTTCTCGACTTTTGAGGAAGTAGATGAGTGTTCCCTTAAGTGGTGTCTCTGGGTCTTGAACAAAGGGCCTTACCCTCTCACTGGCTAGAGAGGGGTTTCTGTTTGATGGTTGGACCATGAACAGGTTGTTCATTAGAGGAGCACTTGTACTTAAGAAGGTAGAGGTAACTTAGGGGTAAAACGGTAATTTGACCCAGCTGGAGTTACAAACACTCGTGAAGGACTAACTTGTTGTTATTAGTCTATATCCGTGGACACAGAATTATGTCTGCAGTGATTAGATCTTATTCATGGCATTTTCCTATAAATAGGACCCTTGGGGTGGGGTGAAAGACACTCACTCAAACTCATTAATTCTCCTGCACCAGAGAATTCCCCAGAAGGCTTCCTAGACTCCCACTAGTCTTCTGCCTCAAGAAGTCTCAGAGATATACCGGTGTAGCCATAGTGGTGGTGTTCGCAAGACTTGGTGAAGAATTTCAAGCGAAGATCAAGGTTCGTGGTTGCTGAATTTTCAAGAGAAGGTTCAAAGGTTTGGTGAAATCGTCAAGACTTTAACAAGAGTATGTCCTTGTAGATCATTCTCTACGCTTTGATGATAAAATAACGATTTTATCTTAACTGTCCAGCATATTATTACTTTCAATTTACAGTAGATTATGCATGATAATTGTTGTATTTTTGTCCTCGTATTGGTATTTTAATTTAGATTAAAACACAGTCAAAGGTCCTCTGATAATTTTCCGTTGCGCTAGGGATTTCACCCATATAATTGGTATCAGAGCCTTATTGTCCCTTTTAATTGAGATTAAAGTTTGCAATTGGCTCTAATAGGTGGGATTGAATGCATTATGAATGTTGGTATTGCGTTGAACTGTTTAGATTTATTTGGCTATAGATTTTGTTATTTATTGTGAATTGTTCATGTAAAGGGCTCTTGTGTGTTGGGCATAAATTGCAAATTCAGAGTCTGTAAGTTCGGGTCTTGCATAGGGATGCCAATCGTTGAAATCGCAGATGAATTTCAAGCCAAAACAGTGAAGAACAACCGCAAATTTTTCCCAGAAACTGCTCTAGACGCAACAGGGTCGAGACATTGTCGCGAATCCAGGCGATGCGGAAAAGATGCAGCGTCTCGATGTTGTCATGTGGTGCGATAGGAATTAGGGGTGGTTTTCATGCATGCATAAACTCTAATTTGCCGTTCGGTTGGCTAGGATCTATTTGGTCCGATTCAACCCAGTTTTAGCTCTATTCGTGGTTTTCGAGGCTGGTTCGAAGAGGTTTGGGTTGGTTCGGGAAGTCTGATCTAGTTCTGGAGCTGCAGATTTTTGTAGTAGGATAGTATTTAGCTTTGTTAAGTGTAATTTAGCTTTATTTTATCTTAGGGGCCAAATAAATTGGTTCAATTGCTATTTATTTGATTTATGGATGTCATATTAGAATCCCACCTTAGGTTATAAGCATGCACATGCATTTTATTATATTATAATTGTTATGATGTATGGATTTAATGCATGGAGGTTTTCATGAGTGATTTAATACAGGTGTATATTAAATATATGAAAATGAATTAAGCATGAAGCATGCCATTACTTAGATTAAATAAGAAAATTAACGATGCATGTAGCATGAAACATCCATAGTTATTAATATAATTGTTATATTAAAATACATGTGATGCATAATATATGGTTTGATAATTTAATTTGAATTTGATTGTTAAATGTATTAAACCATAGAAGCATGATTATAGGTCTAATTATTAAAATTTGAAAATTAGTTTTAAAATTAATGATTAGAAACCATCAATCTATAATCAAGAATTGCATGCAAACATAGGATCATAGGTTTAATTAATTAATTTTAAATTGATTAAAATTAATTAGACCTAAGATCATGTTCTAATAGGATTAGAATTTATTCTTACTTAGTATTAATTGAACTAAGTAGGAAAAGCATTGCTATGATTATAAGGGAACTCTACCGGTTAAGTTCTGTCTAAGGCTGGAGGTGCTCAAGATGACGGTTTATGGAACACCTCCTACCTGGGAACTGACCCGAAACACCTCGGTTGAATTAATCATAGTTTAATGTTAGCATGCAATGTCACTAGGATAATTAAAAGTGGTTAATTCACCTAGAAGATAGTGTAAGGATCTTATTATAAGAGCTATAATAGGATTAAACTTAGATAGATTGATTTAGCTCGACTTATCTAAGTTAAATAAACCTAATTATACGACAACAAACTTGAGTAGGAGAATAAAATACAAAACGAGATTTAAATAAAGTTTTACTCCTACGTAACTATATTCACAACGCGAGATTCAAGCTCGGTTTTATGTTACCTTGGGCGCGACCTCCCTTCAGAAAGTGTTTGCATGGGTCAATAACAAGGTGAATGGGGAAAGTGTCTATAGTAAGTGGGAGCAGGACATGTGTCAACGTATCCCTCGATCTCCAACCCTAGGTCACATTATGAGAGTTCTATGGTCCGCCTGCATGTTGCCCTGGAGCAACCATCCCTTCAGAGGGTCTGATCATAGGATTTGAAACACCGTGAACTCCTGAAAAGGATAGGGTCTCTTAGGTTAATCACCAACAGTTGTCTTTCCTTTCGGTAGCCTATTGGTGCATACCTCTGGGATCTGAGAGTGGGAGGGTTACACTTGCGGAGATGAGTTAAGTGTGTTAACAAATCCTTGACTGAACAACAGTGACTAATGGCTATAGGAATATGAGTTATTATGGAATTAGAATTAGCTGAGAAGTGTCTCATTTTAGAGGAGGAGTAGTTGATCACCCTTTGATGGTTGTTGCTTTAAACCTCTAAAGCATCGTTGCAAAACTAAATCAATAGTTTTTAGGGTTTTTTGATTGCTTGTTTTGCTAAATTTATTAGATTGTATGGAATTGTATTGTTTGTGTGATGGGTTAGGCAAAGATAACTAAATACAATTGTTGTTAATTACATTTCAACAATGTCTTCCTCTATTATATCACTGCTTAAAAATGAAAGCTTACCTGGAGAAAACTATTCTACGTGGCAATCGAACTTGAATACGATTCTTGTTGTCGATGATTTATAGTTTCTCTAACTATGCATCCCGAGCAAACAAGGATGCTTATGACTGCTGGACAAAGGCCAATGAAAAGGCCCGTGTCTACATCTTAGTATGCTTATCTAAAGTTTTGGCTAAGAGACATGAGAGAATGGAAACAACAAGAGAGATTATGAAATCTCTCCAGGAGATGTTTGGACAACTGTCCTATCAACTCCACCATGTTGCTCTAAAGTATGTTTATAACTACCGCATGAAAGAAGACACCTCTGCTCGGGTACATATCCTGGACATGATGGTCCAATTTAATGTGGCGGAAGCAAACGGGGCGGTCGTAGATGAGGATAGTCAGGTTATGTTCATCATGGAATCTCTTCTAAAGAGTTTCCTACAATTTCACAACAATGTGGTGATGAATAAGATTGTCTACAACCTGACTAGTCTCCTGAACGAGCTATAGCTCTATCATTCTCTTCTGAAAAGAGAGGGGTAGGTAGAAGAAAAGGCAAACGTTGTCCACTCCAAGAGAAAGTTTGAGAATGGTTCAACTTCTGGAACTAAAGCTGTATCTCTAGCCTTTTCTTCAAATAAGATTCATAAGAAGAAATGAGGCAAGGGTAAGGTGGTGCATGTTTAGATGAATGGGGATGGAGGTTAGAAAAGAATGATAAATAATGATCAAGATAAATTCAACCAACCTTAGTGCAAGTATACACTGTCGCACGTAGTAATAAAAACCTCAGAAGTATTCCAAGGGTATCGATCCCACGAGGACTAAATTGGAAACACGGATTTGAAGAAGAAGCTGCTCAAATGATTGCTTAAACAAGGTAATAAAAGAAATAGTTTATGATTGGTTTTTGGAAATATAACAAAACAATAAGTAAAAAGATAACAATGAAATAAAATAACGTATTCAATATAGATTCATCCCAAAGGTAATAACTCTAATCATGAATTATTCAACTTAAGCTTATTCAATGCATTGGGTCATATTTAACTTCTATTTGGCCTTGCTCCCAAGAACCGTTAGAAGGCTAAGCGATTACTATTATGCACATTCTCGTGACTTGACTTCGACATACATAAAGAAAGAATGCAATCTATAACCCTATAGTTGTTATAGAGTGCCTTAGGCAGCCTCGCCCTATAACATCGAACAATCTCTTTCGAGCTTTTTCTCCTATATCATCTTTATGAGAACCGATATCGTTCGTCCCTTTCGAGATCAAACTCACGTGGCATGCAAAGTCTAAGTGATCAAATTAAACTCAACAAGATCAGAATGATAATCAATAAAGAATGACATGCATTGAACAATACTTAAACAAATAAAATATTTTCAAGCTATTGAACCATAAGGGAATTCACTATATTGAACTCCTCAACGGAATTTAGCTACTCATGGTGAGATAAAGTGCAAATGAATATCTTTTCATTGAAATAAAGAATAAATAATACAAAAGAATGAAAAGCAACAAGTGTAAGAAGTCAAAGCAGTAGCTAAATACTAGGGTTTTTTTTTTTCTCTTATCCAATCCTTCTAGAGTTCGCTCGACACTCACTCTCTCTCTTTTACAAGTGGGAATGGGTGAACATCTCTACAAACACTCAGGTTTAATGTTTAACAAGGGCTAGAATTTAGTCATCTAAGAAGGACTTCGGGCATCCCTACTCATAGGCTTCAACTAGGATTCTTTCACTACCCTCTTCTTCCAAATGAGTTATGCTTCCATTTGACGTTGAATCAAGGCCTTATATAGTGTAAGGAGTGATTGAGAAGCTGCGAAAATGGTGCTGGTAGATAGTTGAGACGTTTTCGGGGTCAAAATGGCCAGTTAGGTGCACAATAGTATCGTTCAAAACGACCCGCGACAGACTCGGAACTGCCTTTGTTTTTCTAGAAATGCGGTCGCATTTCATTTTTGCCTTCCTAGAAATGCGGTCGCATTTCTGAGCAGTTTCCAGCTTCCTCTGTCTTTCTGCAAAGCAACAAACTAAGTTAAATTCATATCAAATTGAGTCTTTTCAAGCACAAATAAGCATATTTTGATATGTATGACTCTCAACTCCCTAACTTATCAACTTTAACATATTTTGAGCTCGGGAAAAGTAAATATGATCTAAAACATATAGTTTTGGCAAGATAATGAGCTAAATATAAGGGTAAAATAGGTATATTTTTTACCCTTATCATAAGGCTCCCGCAGATGCTGTTCAAAATAAAGGAAAAGCCAAGGTTATGGCTCAAAAGAAGAAAAAGGAAGGAAGGTAAATTTGATTTACTAGTTTTAGAAACATGCCTAGTCGAGCATGATAAGTTGGCCTGAATACTTGATTCAGGAAAATAATTCCTTTCCAAAGCTAGAAGATGGTGAAATGACACTCAGGGTCGGAATGGGAGACGTTGTTTCAGCCAGGCATTGAGAGCTGCGAAGTTATTTTTTAGAAGTAGATTTTTTCTTTTAGAAAGCTTGTTTATTGTTCCTAAGATTAAGAGGAACTTAATTTCTATTTCATGTTTGATTGAACATTCTTATACAATTTCCTTTGAGATGAATGAAGCGTTGATTTATAAAAATGGAGTACTTATTTGTTCAGCCAAATTGGAAAATAACTTATATATTTTAAGACCAATTGAATCTAAAAGCACTTTTAAATCACAAATTATTTAAAACTGCAGAAACTCAAAGAAAAAGGCAACGTATTTCTTCTTCTAGTAGTAACAATACCTATCTTTGGCACTTAAGACTTGGTCATATAAACATCGATGGGATCTGTCGTTTGGTAAAGAATGAACTTCTAAGTGATTTAGAAGATGATTCACTACCTCTTTGTGAATCATGTCTTTAGGGAAAAATGACCAAAAGACCTTTTACTGGAAAAGGTTACAGGGCCAAAGAACCTTTAGAGTTAATACATTTGAATCTTTGTGGTTCGATGAATGTAAAGGCTCAAGGAGGGTACAAATACTTTATCTCATTTATAGATGACTATTCGAGGTAAGGTTACTTGTACCTAATGGGACATAAGTCTGAGGCCCTTGAAAAGTTAAAGGAGTTTAAGGTTGAAGTAGAAAACCTGTTAGGTAAAACTATTAAAACAGTTCGATTTGATCGAAGTGGAGAGTATATGGACCTGAGATTCCAGGACTACATGATAGAATATGGAATCTAGTCTCAACTCTCATCCTCTGGTATACCTCAGCAAAATGGTGTATCAGAAAGGAGAAATAGATCTCTGTTAGACATGGTTCGTTCGATGATGAGCTATGCTCAGTTGCCTAGCTCGTTTTATGCAGTAGAGACTGCAGTTCACATCCTAAACAATGTTACCTCAAATAGTGTTTTTGAAACACCTTTCTTGCTTTCGTATCTGGGGTTGTCTAGCAGACGTGCTTTTGGCAGATCCTAAAAAACTGGAACTTCGTTCAAGGCTGTGCCAATTTGTTGGTTACCCAAAAGAAACAAGAGGTGGTCTTTTCTAGGACACACAAGAAAACAAGGTGTTTGTATCGACAAATGCTACTTTCTTGGAGGAAAACCACATGAGAGATCACAAACCACATAGTAAGATAGTATTAGAAGAAGCTACTGAAGAAGCTACTGAAGAATGAAAAAGAGTTATTGATGAAGCTGGACCTTCAACAAGAGTTGATGGAGGGGCTAGTTCTTCAGGTCCGTCTTATCCTTCTCGAACGTTGAGAGTGCCTCGACTCAGTGGGAGGGTTGCATCACAACTCGACCGCTACTTGGGATTAACTGAAGCTCAGGTTGTCATCCCTGATGATGGCGTTGAAGATCCATTGTCTTATCGACAGGCAATGAATGATGTAGATAACAACAAATGGGTCAAAGTCATGAACCTTGAAATTGAGTCTATGTACTTCAATTTAGTTTGGGAACTCGTAGATCTACCTGAAGGGGTAAAGCCCATAGGGTGTAAATGGATCTATAAGAGAAAGAGAGATGCAGCTGGAAAGGTACAGACCTTCAAAGCTAGACTCGTAGCAAATGGGTATACCTAGAGAGAAGGAGTTGACTATGATGAAACATTTTCTCCAGTTGCTATGTTAAAGTCTATTAGAATTCTCTTGTTCATAGTCACTCATTATGATTATGAGATATGGAAAATGGACATCAAGACTACCTCTTTGAATGATAATCTTGAAGAGAATATCTTCAAGTCTCAACCCGAAGGGTTCATAGCGCAAGGTCAGGAGAAAAAGGTTTGCAAGCTCAGTCGATCCATTTATGGGTTAAAACAAACATCTAGATCGCGAAATATTAGGTTTGATACTACAATAAAATCTTTTGGTTTTGACCAGAATGTTGAGAACCTTGTGTATACAAGAGAATCAACAAAAATAAAGTAGCTTTTCTAGTACTATATGTGGACGATATCCTACGCATTGGGAATGATGTAGGATACCTAACTGACATTTAAAACTGGCTGGCAGCCTAATTCAAAATGAAAAATTTGGGAGAGACACAATATGTTATTGGGATCCAAATCATTAAGGATCGTAAGAACAAAATGCCAACATTGTCTCAAGCAACATATATCGACAAGACGTTGTCTCAATATTTGATGCAGAACTCCAAGAAGGGTTTGTTGCCTTTTAGGGATGAGGTTCACTTGTTTAAGGAACAGTGTCCTAAGACACCTCAAGAAATTGAGGATATGAGACACATTCCCTACACTTCAGCTGTGGGCAGCTTAATGTATGTTATGCTTTGCACTAGGTTTGACATATATTATGCAGTGGGAATAGTCAATAGGTACTAGTCCAATCTAGGGTTAGACCACTAGGTAGCGATTAAGAATATCCTCAAGTATCTTCAGAGAACGAGGGACTACATGCTGGTGTATGAGGCTGAGGATTTGATCCTTACATGATACACTGACTCTGGCTTTTAGACTGACAAGGATTTTAGGAAATCGACGTCAGGGTTAGTGATAAAGAAACTATCTTAATTACGTTTGAGAACTCCCCTTTTTTCAGGTGCCACAACAATAATAAGAATAACCCCATTAACGAAATGATAAGAAAACCCTAAGAAAGTTAAACAGATTTGACTTAGAAGGATGATCAAAGATCAAGAAGAAAGGAGAGCTCGTTCCTAACTTCAATATTTCGAACTCTTCACAATCTGATTGATCAGACTAGATTGAAAGTTCTAAGCATGCATTCTAAACACAAGAACACAAAGAAAGAATAAAAGCTTGAGAGAGACTAAACTCAATCTAAAATTTCATTCAAATTCAACTTCAACTTGTTGTTCAAATGACAAACTACATCTCTGTTTATACTAATTGAAAAGACACCATGACAGGACACAACCCTTCACCTATGTAGCCTAGAGTCAACCCCAATCCTTAAAATTCATACATGAACCATCATAAATACAAATACATGAATTGTATTGGTACATAATGCTTTAAATATGACAAATGAATATGGATTTTTAGATTCATTATGTCTTTTGGTTGAATAGGTGCCTTTCCAAGCTCTAAAGAATGCAACTTTTCACCATAGTAATTGATGAAACTGGTTGGTCACTTATTTCCTTATCATTCTCTTGTTCTTAGAAAAGATTCGTCCTCAAATCTAAATGCTCTCCTTGTAAAACAGCTTTATAGTCATCATCTCGATCTCGTAAAATGAGTTTGAAGAAACCACCTCTTCTAGGATTAAATGTGTATGTTCCTTTTAAAGGGCACCTTCCCCATTTTTCGTTGATCAAAATTTTCAAACTTGATAATCCAATGTGATTTGATTGATACGTCAAAATCACTTGTAAAACAAACCCCACTCTCATGATTTTTTTTTGCTTAAACACTTTTTTCATATTGATAGCGACCATAGTTAGCTATCTTTCCCTATGAATTTTAGTTAGTCTTTGACTATTTCGTAGCCATTTTATTGCTCTTTAATGTTTATTTTGTAGGAAATTGTTATTTGGAGCTAAAACGAGAATTTGGAATTAATCGGGTGTTCGGGACGTGAAAAAAGGCCAAAGAACCAAAAAGATCCAAGTTAGAAGAAGTCAAAATAAGAGCCTTCCGCAGACCAGCGTCGGGACGCTGCTCTTGAAGCGTCTCGACGCTGCCTTTCCTTTTCTGAAACAGGCGGCAACAGGTCACAGCGTCGCGACGCTGTGACCCTAGCGTCTCGACGCTCTCGGTTTTTCCTAAACAGAATGGCGGCAATTGGCATAGCGTCGTGACGCTGTGGACATAGCGTCGCAATGCTATCGACAGATTTCCTATTTAATCATCTTTTTGTGCTACGGCCAAGGGGAGTCCAATTGGTTAGATTTTAGCCCTAATTTCGACTAGAGACCTTTGGTGGGAGCTGAAGCAAGGCCAAGGAGCGGGAATCAAGCGAGAAGACGTGGAGATCGTGACGGGGACGTGCCGGTTTCGACGGATTCGAGTTTTCCCTTTTCTTTCCCTTAACTCTTGTAGTTTTTATGGCTTTTCTTGCAATTAGTGTTTGTGGTCCAAAAGCTATGAATTGCTAGTTGTTTGTCTTAGGGTTTGATGTAGTTGTTTTTAGTTTGTTGGATTGATTTTTGGTATGAATGTGCTTTTATTCTATGCATGTAATTTTGTGCAATGCTTTCAATTACTTGATCACTAATTGAATGATTTAAGTGTTGAATCTAACTCGGGAGAGAGGATTTGGCGTAAGACTTACGTTGTTTAATTGCATGACTAAAGTAGAAATTCTAAGTTTGTGACGGGATTTAGAATTACTTTAGAAGTATAACAAGGATCGAACCGAATAATGCCGTGCATGTCAATGAACTTAGATAGGGATATCAAGTTAGTTTATATGCATGAGAATCAATTATACTCGGGAGAGGTAATCGTGATAAAAGTTTCCTTGACTTGTAGAATAATTGCACGGTCAATTGATTCCTATTAATCAATCCTCGATCTTAATCAATGAAATCAATTCCCTAAGAGTCTTTCCATTTGAGTCTCCACCTTTTACTTTATGCTTTTTGTCTTTAAATTTATCTTTTACATTATGTTTTGCTCCCTAAATAAAATTGGACAAGATTATTCACGGTACTTAATTTACTAGAAAACCAATCCAGAGGACGACACTCGTTTAATCACGAAAACACTATATTATTACTTGACCCGTACACTTGCGGTAAGCAAATTGCGCATCACATATCCACTCTTTTCTTTTTCATGTTCCTCATTTTTCTCCAACATCTCACTTTTAACACACTCTATTTTCTTACTTTTTCACACTTTTTTCTCTTTTCTTATGGTCTTCACGCTCCTCACTTTGCTCCAGAGATTTTTGTCTCCACCACATTTTGAACACATACTTCAAATAGGTTATTATCTTCCATACTAACCTCACCATTTGTCTCTTCCTCTTCTTCATTTTGATGATCACCGTCATTTTGGATTTGTTGGTCACCATCATCTTGAGGTGCTAAAAAATCTCCATCAATTTGATTGGATTGTGTAGCTTGAGCCTCCTTGGCTTGGCTTCGTAAATCCATCTCTTTGCATATTTCAAAATAATCATCCATTGCTCGACGTAGCTCAGACAAATTTTCTCCAACATCGTTCCAAAATTGAGTATCAATTTTGTAGGTGTCACGACGTTTTCTTCTTTTAAAAAACATGGGTGAAAAGAAGAAATGAACCTCACAAGCACTCCCTCACGTATTTACTCTCTTGGAAGATGAAAGGTCACTTGTGTTTGCACTCAAAGGATGTAGAAATACCCTCGAAGACTTCTAAAATCTCAAACTTCGGCAAGTCTTATAGTATTCTTATGAGAATCATGCCAGAACGCGTCAATATAACCAAGAATGTGAAAAGTCACAAAATCTAAAAAGTTAGAGAGAAAAGTTTGGAAAGATGCAAAGGACAAAAAAAAAAAATATTTTTTTCTCTTTCTTTTTTTCCAGAAAACACAAAAAGAAAAAAAAAGAAGCACAGGTAAGAAGATGAAGAGTCACACGAAATGGATAGATTGAAATTTGAAAGAAAGAAAAATTAAATAGAATGGAAAGCAAGTAAAAATATGATCTATTTAGAGCCAAAACTTTGATACCAAATGATGAAGGAACTACCTTTATTACGTTTGAGAACTCCCCTTTTTTCAGGTGAACCCCCACAACAATAATAAGAATAACCACATTAACGAAATGATAAGACAACCCCAAGAAAGTTAAACAGATTTGACTTGGAAGGATGATCGAAGATCAAAAAGAAAGGAGAACTCGTTCCTAACTTCAAGATTTCAAACTTTTCACAATCTAATTGATCAGACTAGATTGAAAGTGTTGGGTTTTATGCCCTAAAACTCGTAGATAGTAAATGTACATTTGACCGAACATTAATAAAAGTGATGTATTATTCAATGTTTGTATTATATCTTGTCTTATTTACCCTAATCCAATAAACTAAACATCCAAGGCTAATAGAATGAGGCTTGAACTAGTATGTAGGGACATACGGGGATCAATGTTCAAGTTTTAGCCTAAAGGGTCTGTAGTATAAGGATGAGGCTGGGTACCTTATCCTGGTGACACTATGGATACGGCCCGCTTTGTATATTGATACAAACGTAATGATCCAACACGTTCATGTAGTTGACATGCGAGTGGGGGTATCCTGTGCAATGAGTTTGCACAAAGACCGGACCGCGAAATAGTTAACCACTAACTGTAACACCGTTAGTTAGTTCGGTTTCTATTTCACTAGGATGACCTAGGCAACTTGGCCTTAATCCTGAGTGGATTATGGACTCCTGTCCATGAGGGATTGTCCTTTGATTTGTATGGGTGATTGTGGCCAGTTCGCCGACTCAATAAGCCTACCATTTTGGGGACGAGACCGAGTGGGGAGCTGGGAACATAGTCTTACAAGATGGAATTCACTCCTTCCCGACATTAGGGTAAGTAGAGGTGTGTTCCCTTAAGTGGTGTCTCCGGGTCTTGAACAATGGGCCCTACCCTCTTTATGGCACGAGAGGGACTTCTGTTTGTTGGTTGGACCTCAAACAGGTTGTTCATTAGAGGAACACTGGTACTTAAGGACCAAGAGGTAGCCTAGGGGTAAAACGGTAATTTGACCTAGCTGGGGTACGAAGACACGTGAAGGGCTAACTTGCTGTGGACGGTCGATATCCGTGGACACAGAAATATATCTGCAGTGAGAAGAGTGCATCTGTGGTTCTATAGTGGAGTGAACCACAGTTAACGAACATTGATTAATTTGGTTAATGAGTTTAGCCAATTAATCTCATATCGTTGGAGCTTCTGATCTGTAGGTCCATTAGGTCCCACCGGTAGCTCACTAAGGGCGTTGAGGTAATTTTCTATGGGAGAAATTAATATTCAAAGCTGTTTGAATGTTAAGGCTTAATGTGAATGTGATTCATATTAAAAACTATAGGTTATAATTAATGTACATGAGATGCATATTAATACCATAGTTTATTATGAGAGATATATAATTAAATATGTGATATTTAATTATAAGATTAATTAATTGATGAATTAATTAGTCATATGGTTTTAATTAATTTAATTAAATGTGATTTTATTAAATTACATAAAAACTATAGGTTATGTGGGATAAAATGTATAAATGAGATTTATGCAAGGTTATTAATTATTAATTAGTTTTAATAATTAATAATTATATTTTTGGGTAAGTTATCTGATAACTTCTCATTCCCACGTATTTTAACTGCAGATGGAAGTTATGAGATTTACTCTCTTTCTTCTTCATTTGATGGTTTTCTGCAGTTCATGAAAAAGATACTCTCATCTATCATACAGAAAAGAAAAATAGTTCTCTGTACTCACTTCCCCTCCCAAGAAAATTCTCGCTTCCACAAGCCCCTCACGATCTAGCCTAGTGAGAATATTGGTGAAGACTTGTTGGTGGTGTTCATTGTGATTTTCAGCAAGAAAAAGGAAGAAAATTGTTGTTGTCCATTGGTGTATTCTGTAGAGAAAAGAATTTCTAAGTACCGTTCTTCCTCCAAAAAGGTAAGTAATCTAATCCCTATTGTTTATAGTAGTGTTCTAGCATGATTAGGGATTAAGTATATATATTTTTATGCATGCTGTAACCTGTTTTCAGCACTGAAAAATATATAGTCTTTGCCAACGTATTGGTATTTCAATCACGTTTTGTTTTGGGAAAAGGTCTCTGATATGTTTCCGCTGCGCTAGCTGTTTTGCCCAGAAAACTGCTCCAGACGTATTAGCGTCGGGACGCTAGGCGTTAAGCGTCTCGACGCTATCGCGATTTCGCCCAGCGGACGGTTGAAATCGGGCCAGCGTCGGGACGCTTTGCCTTCAGCGTCTCGACGCTGTCACGATTTCGTGCGGCAGTTCAGCTTTCGTGGAGACGTGCGCTGAAACCCTAACTACCGGTCCGGTTCGCGTGCTTTGGGTTGAGTTGGGACCGGTTTGGTCCGGTTCAACCCGGTTCTTGGGCGGTTCGAGTTTTTCAAAGCCGGTTCGAAGCGGTTCGGGTCGGTTCGTGGATTCTAGACCCATTGTGGAGCTGTATATGTTGTAATAGGATAGTTTTAAAGCTTTAATTAGTGTAATTTGTGCTTTAATTATCCTAGGGGCCAATTAAACCGGTTTATTCGCTATTTAAATGCTTTGTGGATGTCATTTAAATTTAATCCCACCTTAGGTTATATAGCATGCTCATGCATTATGTATGTTATAATATGATTATAATTGGATGATAATGCATGGTTTTTCATGTTTATTTGATATATAGTTGAGTTATATTAAATTCATGAAAAATGGAAAAGCATGATGTATGCAATTACATAGTTTTAATATAAGTGTTATATTAAAAATAAATTGTTTGCAGCATGCTACTGTGATTTACCATTTTTGGCAATAAGTAAATTGTTTATTTATTAAAAATGGAAATCAAGTTGCATTGAGCATGATACATCCATAGTTTAATATAATCGTTATATTAAATTCATGCAATGCAAAGTTATATAGTTTAAATTTGATTAATTTGAATATGATTGTTAATTGATTTAAACTATAGTATGCAAGATTATAGGGCTAATCATTAAAATTTTGAAATAGTTTAAAATTTATGATTAGAAACCGTCAATCTATAATCAAGATATGCATGCTCACATAGGATCTTAGTTTAAATGAATTAATTTTAATGAGTTAAAATTAATTAGACCTAAGATCATTTTCTAATAGGATTAGAAATTCTTACTTAGTTTTAAAATAGTTTCAATGAACTAAGTAGGACAACATTCCTGTGATTATAAGGGAACTCTACCAGTGAAGTTCTGTCTAAGGATTGGGGGTATTTAAGTTGACGGTTTACGGAACACCTCCTACCTGGGAACTGATCTGGAACACCGGAGTTGAATTAATCTCAGGTTAATGTCAGAATAATGTCGTTAGGTAAATTAAATTTGTTTAATACACCTAGACATTAGGTCTTATTATAATAGTTATAATAGGACTAGACTTAGATAAATGACTTAGCCGGATTTATCTAAGTCTAATCAAACCCTAAAATACCCGAGAGGTTACTTTAGTGGGAGGAAAATTACAAGACTTGATTTAAATTGAGTTTTGCTCCTACGTCCCCGTGAAGTTCACACCGTGAGATCCATGCTCGGCTTCGTGTCGTTTTAGCACGGCCTCCTTTCGGAAAGTGTTTGCATGGGTCAATACCAAGGTGAATGGGGAAAGTGACTATAGTAAGTGGGAGCGGGACGCGTGTCAACGTATCCTTCGGTCTCCACCCCTAGGTCACAACGTGAGATTCTTATCACAACCACCCCTTCGGAGGGCCTGATCATAGGATTCGGAACACCGTGAACTCCTGAATAGGATAAGGTCGATTAGGCTAATTACCAACAGTTGTCTTTCCTAACGGTAGCTTGTTGGTTCGTGCCTCTGAGATCTGAAAGTGGGAGGGTTACACTTACGGGGAGAAGTTAATTGTTAACAAATCCTTGACCGAACAACGGTGGTTAATATCTAATGGAATATGAGTTATTCTGGTACTAGAAATTGACTGAGAAGAGTCTCATTTTAGAGGAGGGACAACTGATCACCCTTCGGTGGCTGTTCTTCTAAACCTCTAAAGCATCGTTGCGAAACACAAACATAGTTTTATTAGGGTTCTTTGATTGTTTGTTTGCAAAATTGATTGGATGTATGCAATTGTTTGTATTGCTTGTGTGATGGGTTAAGACAAAGATAACTAATACGGTCAATTGTTTGTTTTTTCAGCAATGTCTTCCTCCATTATCTCCTTGCTTAAAAATGAACAATTAACTGGCGAAAATTTTCCACAATGGAAATCAAATCTTAATACCATACTCGTGGTAGAGGATCTAAGGTTCGTCTTAACGGAGGAATGTCCTCCCGTTCCCCCTCGCAATGCTACTCAGGCAG
Organism: Luffa aegyptiaca; assembly: GCA_017139565.1. Classification (NCBI taxonomy): domain Eukaryota; kingdom Viridiplantae; phylum Streptophyta; class Magnoliopsida; order Cucurbitales; family Cucurbitaceae; genus Luffa; species Luffa aegyptiaca. The sequence goes on from CM029403.1 coordinate 15,910,016, forward strand.
TTAAAGATGCCTACGAACGCTGGACTAAGGCCAATGAAAAGGTCAAAGTCTATATATTGGTCAGCTTATCTGAAGTCTTGGCCAAGCGTTACGAGAACGTGGAAACTGCCAGGGAGATTATGAATTCCCTGCAGGAGATTTTTGGACTCCCGTCCTACCAGCTCCACCACGATGCCTTGAAGAACGTCTTCAACGCCAAGATGCAAGAAGGTCAATCTGTCCGGGAGCATGTCCTGGATATGATAAACCAGTTCAATATTGCTGAGGCGAATGGCGGGGTAGTATGCGAGCGTAGTCAGGTTGCCTTCATCATGCATTCCCTTCCCCCTAGCTTTATACAGTTCAGGGCGAATGCTAGTATGAACAAGATTCAGTTCAACCTGACCACCCCTTCTGACTGAGTTACAGGTTTATGAGTCCATGCTGAAAAGCAAGGGCAAAAGTGTGGCAAAAGGAGAGGCCAATGTGGCCCATTCCAAGAAAAAATTTCTGAAGGGTTCATCCTCAGGAAAAAAATCTGTAACTCAGGCTTCATCCTCGAAGAAAATTCAGAAAAAGAAGGGTGATAAAGGGAAAGCTCCTGCTGCAGCAGTGCAAGGTAAAGGGAAGGCCAAAGTGGTGGCTGACAAGGGGAAGTGTTTCCATTGCAATGCAGATGGTCACTGGAAGCGCAACTGCCCCCGTTACCTCGCTGAGAAAAAGAGAGAGAAAGAATGTAAATTTGATTTACTGGTTTTAGAAACCTGTCTTCTAGAACATGATGAGTTTGCCTGGATACTAGATTCGGGAGCCACTAATCATGTTTGCTCTTCTTTTCAGGGAAATGATTTCCAACAGCTGGCTGTTGGCGAAATGACGCTCAAGGTTGGAACAGGAGAGGTCGTTTCAGCTCGTGCAGTGGGAGTTGCGAAATTATTCTTTAGAAATAAGTATTTAATTTTAGAGGACTTGTTTTTGGTTCCTAGAATTAAAAGGAACCTTATTTCTGTTTCTGCTTTGTTAGAACATGAATACTCTATTTCTTTTCAGCTTAATGAAGCAATTATTTCAAGAAATGGTGTTTTTATTTGTTCTGCTCAGCGTGAGATTAATTTATTTGTGTTAAGACCAACTGACGCTAAGGCTATTTTAAGTCATGAGATGTTTAAAACGGCCGAAACGCAAAACAAGAGGCAAAAGATTTCTCCTCTAAGTAACAATACGTATCTTTGGCACCTTCGTCTCGGTCATATTAACATCGATCAGATCGATCGTTTGGTTAAAAATGGACTTCTAACTGATATAGAAGATACATCTTTACCACCCTGTGAATCGTGTCTCGAGGGTAAAATGACCAAGAGGCCTTTTACTGGAAAAGGTTATAGGGCTAAAGAACCACTTGAACTGATACATTCGGATCTTTGTGGTCCAATGAATGTAAAGGCTCGAGGTGGTTTTGAATATTTCATCTCTTTCATAGATGATTATTCTCGATACAGTTACTTATACCTGATGGGCCATAAGTCTGAGGCTCTAGAAAAGTTCAAAGAGTTTAAGGCTGAGGTAGAAAACCTGTTGGGTAAAACAATTAAAATACTTCGATCAGATCGAGGTGGAGAGTATTTGGATCAAAGATTCCAGGATTATATGATAGAACATGGAATCCAATCCCAACTCTCAGCACTTGGTACACCTCAGCAGAATGGTGTATCAGAAAGGAGAAATAGAACCTTGTTAGACATGGTTCGATCTATGATGAGCTATGCTCAATTGCCTAGCTCGTTTTGGGGGTATGTAGTGGAGACTGCAGTACATATTCTTAACAGCGTTCCCTCAAAAAGTGTTTTTGAAACTCCTTTTGAGTTATGGAGGGGGCGTAAACCTAGTTTACGTTACTTCCGTATCTGGGGTTGTCCTGCACATGTGTTAGTGACTAATCCTAAGAAATTGGAACCACGTACGAGAATATGCCAAATTGTTGGATACCCGAAGGAAACGATAGGTGGTCTTTTCTATGATCCTCAAGATAATAAAGTATTTGTATCGACAAATGCAACTTTCTTGGAGGAAGACCACATTCGCGATCATAAACCACGAAGTAAGTTAGTATTAGGAGAAGCTACAGAAGGATCAACAAGGGTTGTTGATGAACCTGGTCCTTCAACAAGGGTTGTTGGAGCATCCAGTTCTTCTCGTCGATCTAGTCCTCCTCACGTAGTGGGAGAGCTTCGACGCAGTGGGATGGTTGTGATACAACCTAAACGCTACTTGGGTTTAACAGAAACACAAGTAGTCATACCTGATGACGGCGTAGAAGATCCATTGTCTTATCGTCAGGCAATGAATGACGTAGATAAGGACGAGTGGGCCAAAGCCATGGACCTTGAAATGGAGTCTATGTACTTCAATCAAGTTTGGGAACTTGTAGATCCACCTGAATTGGTTAAACCCATTGGGTGTAAATGGATCTATAAGAGGAAAAGAGATGCAGCTGGGAAAGTACAGACTTTCAAAGCAAGACTTGTGGCAAAGGGTTATACCCAACGAGAAGGGGTGGACTATGAAGAAACCTTTTCTCCAGTTGCTATGCTTAAGTCCATAAGAATTCTCTTATCCATTGCCACGTTCTATGATTATGAAATATGGCAAATGGATGTCAAGACAACCTTTTTGAATGGCAACCTTGACGAGAGTATTTTTATGTCTCAACCCGAAGGGTTCATAACTCAAGGTCAGGAGCAAAAGGTTTGTAAACTGAATCGATCCATTTATGGGTTGAAACAGGCCTCCCGATCTTGGAATATTAGATTTGATACAGCGATCAAATCTTTTGGTTTTGACCAGAATGTTGATGAGCCTTGTGTATACAAGAAGATCAACAAGAATAAAGTAGCTTTCCTAGTACTTTATGTTGACGACATCCTACTCATTGGGAATGATGTAGGATATCTGTCTGACGTAAAAGAATGGCTAGCAGCTCAATTCCAAATGAAAGATTTGGGTGAGGCCCAGTATGTTCTTGGAATCCAAATTGTTCGGGATAGAAAGAACAAAACGCTAGCTCTGTCTCAAGCAACATATATCGATAAAATGTTGGCTCGATATTCGATGCAGAACTCCAAGAGGGGCTTATTGCCTTTCAGGCATGGGGTTCACCTGTCTAAGGAACAGTCTCCTAAGACACCTCAAGAGGTTGAGGACATGAGACGGATTCCCTACGCTTCTGCAGTGGGTAGCCTAATGTATGTCATGCTCTGCACGAGGCCTGACATCTGTTATGCTGTAGGGATTGTCAGCAGATATCAGTCAAATCCAGGGTTAGACCACTGGACCGCCGTTAAAGGAATCCTTAAGTATCTTAGGAGAACGAGGGACTACATGCTGGTGTTTGGGGCTAAAGAGTTAGTTCTCACTGGATACACCGACTCTGACTTTCAGTCTGACAAGGATTCTAGGAAATCCACGTCCGGGTCAGTGTTCACCCTTAACGGGGGAGCTGTAGTTTGGAGAAGTATAAAGCAAGGATGCATAGCAGACTCCACGATGGAGGCTGAATATGTCGCTGCTTGTGAAGCAGCTAAGGAAGCTGTTTGGCTAAGGAAGTTCTTGACAGATTTGGAAGTTGTTCCAAATATGAACTTGCCCATTACGTTATACTGTGACAACAGTGGGGCTGTAGCCAATTCAAAGGAACCTCGCAGCCACAAACGAGGTAAACACATAGAGAGGAAGTATCATCTGATTCGAGAGATTGTGCAAAGAGGAGATGTGGTCGTGACCAAGATCGCTTCCGAGCAAAACATTGCTGATCCGTTTACGAAGGCCCTCTCGGCTAAAGTGTTCGAGGGTCATCTAGAAAGTCTAGGTCTGCGAGATATGTATATAGCGTAATCTAGGGCAAGTGGGAGATGTGTAATGGGTGTAAGGATGCCCTAGTTTATTGTATTTTGTATATTTACTTTTCATGTAATGTACAACATACATGTACCATTTCCAGCTTTGGATTATATTGTATATACTTTCCCTTAAACTTGAGTTTTAGTTCAAGTGGGAGTTTGTTGGGTTTTATGCCCTAAAACTCGTAGATAGTAAATGTACATTTGACCGAACATTAATAAAAGTGATGTATTATTCAATGTTTGTATTATATCTTGTCTTATTTACCCTAATCCAATAAACTAAACATCCAAGGCTAATAGAATGAGGCTTGAACCAGTATGTAGGGACATACGGGGATCAATGTTCAAGTTTTAGCCTAAAGGGTCTATAGTATAGGGATGAGGCTGGGTACCTTATCCTGGTGACACTATGGATACGGCCCGCTTTGTATATTGATACAAACGTAATGATCCAACACGTTCATGTAGTTGACATGCGAGTGGGGGTATCCTGTGCAATGAGTTTGCACAAAGACCAGACCGCGAAATAGTTAACCACTAACTGTAACACCGTTAGTTAGTTCGGTTTCTATTTCACTAGGATGACCTAGGCAACTTGGCCTTAATCCTGAGTGGATTATGGACTCCTGTCCATGAGGGATTGTCCTTTGATTTGTATGGGTGAGAGTGACCAGTTCGCCGACTCAATAAGCCTACCATTTTGGGGACGAGACCGAATGGAGAGCTGGGAACATAGTCTTACAAGATGGAATTCACTCCTTCTCGACATTAGGGTAAGTAGAGGTGTGTTCCCTTAAGTGGTGTCTCCGAGTCTTGAACAATGGGCCCTACCCTCTTTATGGCACGAGAGGGACTTCTGTTTGTTGGTTGGACCTCAAACAGGTTGTTCATTAGAGGAACACTGGTACTTAAGGACCAAGAGGTAGCCCAGGGGTAAAACGGTAATTTGACCTAGCTGGGGTACGAACACACGTGAAGGGCTAACTTGCTGTGGACGGTCGATATCCGTGGACACAGAAATATATCTGCAGTGAGAAGAGTGCAGCTGTGGTTCTATAGTGGAGTGAATCACAGTTAACGAACATTGATTAATTTGGTTAATGAGTTTAGCCAATTAATCTCATATCGTTGGAGCTTCTGATCTGTAGGTCCATTAGGTCCCACCGGTAGCTCACTAAGGGCGTTGAGGTAATTTTCTATGGGAGAAATTAATATTCAAAGCTGTTTGAATGTTAAGGCTTAATGTGAATGTGATTCATATTAAAAACTATAGGTTATAATTAATGTACATGAGATGCATATTAATACCATAGTTTATTATGAGAGATATATAATTAAATATGTGATATTTAATTATAAGATTAATTAATTGATGAATTAATTAGTCATATGGTTTTAATTAATTTAATTAAATGTGATTTTATTAAATTACATAAAAACTATAGGTTATGTGGGATAAAATGTATAAATGAGATTTATGCAAGGTTATTAATTATTAATTAGTTTTAATAATTAATAATTATATTTTTGGGTAAGTTATCTGATAACTTCCCATTCCCACGTATTTTAACTGCAGATGGAAGTTATGAGATTTACTCTCTTTCTTCTTCATTTGATGGTTTTCTGCAGTTCATGAAAAAGATACTCTCATCTATCATACAGAAAAAAAAAATAGTTCTCTGTACTCACTTCCCCTCCCAAGAAAATTCTCGCTCCCACAAGCCCCTCACGATCTAGCCTAGTGAGAATATTGGTGAAGACTTGTTGGTGGTGTTCATTGTGATTTTCAGCAAGAAAAAGGAAGAAAATAGTTGCTGTCCATTGGTGTATTCTGCAGAGAAAAGAATTTCTAAGTACCGTTCTTCCTCCAAAAAGGTAAGTAATCTAATCCCTATTGTTTATAGTAGTGTTCTAGCATGATTAGGGATTAAGTATATATATTTTTATGCATGCTGTAACCTATTTTCAGCACTGAAAAATATATAGTCTTTGCCAACGATTGGTATTTCAATCACGTTTTGTTTTGGGAAAAGGTCTCTGATATGTTTCCGCTGCGCTAGGGCTTTTATCCCTACAGAAAGTTCTAAGCATGCATTCTAAACACAAGAACACAAAGAAAGCATAAAAGCTTGAGAGAGACTAAACTCAATCTAAAATTTCATTCAAATTCAACTTCAACTTGTTGTTCAAATGACAAACTACATCTCCGTTTATACTAATTGAAAAGACACCATGAAAGGACACAACCCTTCACCTATGTAGCCTAGATTCAACTCCCAACCCTCAAAATTCATACACGAACCATCATAAATACAAATACATGAATCAAATAGGTACATAATGCTTTAAATATGACGAATGAATATGGATTTTTAGATTCATTATGTCTTTTGGTTGAATAGGTGCCTTTCCAAGCTTTGAAAGGATGCAACTTTTCACCATAGTAATTGATGCAACTGGTTGGTCACTTATTTCCTTATCAATTAGTGTTAACCCTTAACAGGGGAGTTGTAGTTTGGAGAAGCATCAAATAGGGATGCATAGCAGACTTAATCATGGAGGCTGAGTATGTAGCTGCTTGTGAAGCAACTAAGGAAGCAGTTTGGTGTTGGGTTTTATGTCCTAAAACTCGTGGATAGTAAATGTAACAAAGTTAATTATAATTGGTAAAGCGTTATTGAAAAGTGATTCAATAAGTGGTTATTGAATGGTTGTTTAAATTATGCTTCTATTAACGCAAATCCAATAAAGTCACATCCATGGCTATATGATATGAATACTTGAACTTTATGTAGTGACATAAAAGTGGATCAAGTTCAAGCAATAGCCTAAACGGTCTATAGAGACATGCAAGTAGAGGTGTCCTATGCCAATGAGTTTGCATAAGACTAGAACCGAGAAATAAGTCACTCTTGTTTTATAACGCCATTTACTAACAAGAATGACTATTTCATACGATGACATAGGTAACTCGATCTTACTCCTAAGCTAACTATGAACTTCTGTCTATTCGGGATTATCATTTGATTTGCATGGGTGAGAGTGGCTCATCATCATTGACTCAATAAGCTTACCATTTTGGAGATAAGACCGAGTAGATAGCTGAGGACATAGTCCTGCAAGAGGGAATTCACTCCTACCCGATTTAGGGATAGTAGAGAGGTTGTTCCCTTAAGTGCTAACTTCGAGACGTGAACAAAGGGATCCCACCCTCTCATTGGCTCGAGAGGTGTTAGTTTTAGTGGTCAGACACCAAACCAATTGTTCATCAGGGACTCAGTGGGGACTTAAGGAACAAGATGTAACTTCAGGGGTAAAACAAACATTTGACCTAGCTCTAGTTACGAACAACCTGTGAAGGGTCGACATACTAATCATGATTATATCGGGTGGACAGAAATATATCTACAGTGAGAGGAGTTCAACTATCGGACTATAGTGGAGTGTCCTGATAGTTAATGAATGTTGGTTAACTAGATTAAAAGATTTTAGCTGGTTAATCTCGGATCGTTGGACCATATGATCTGTAGGTCCTTTAAGTCCCCTGCTAGCTCATATGGAATATACCTTAAAACCAAAGGCAGAGCCACCATGGTCAAGCCCCCCTCAACTTATTCTTAATTTATATTTATATTATAAATTGAAACTAAGTATCATGTTGTGCAATGGTCCTTGTGGCGTAAGCCCCTCTTGAAATCTTCCAACTTTTGAGTTCAAGTCGGCGTGCGCAATTAGTCATGTTTTTTCTTTCCTTTTTTCTTGTTGTTTTACAGTTTTTCTTTCCGATTTTTTCTCCTTTTTTTTCTCTTGTTTTTGTTTTTTCTTTTTCGATTTATTTTTCCGTTTCTTTTTTCTTCTTCTTCTTGTTTTTGTTTTTTTTTTTGTTTTCTTTTTCTTTTTCCGCATTATTTTTCGTTTTTTCTCCACATCTTTTTGTTTTTTTCGTTTTACAGTTTTTCTTTCCGTTTTTCCTCCTTTTTGTTTTTTCTTTTTCGATTTATTTTTTCCGTTTCTTTCTTTTTCTTCTTGTGTTTGTTTTTTTTTCTTTTTCCGCATTTTTTTTCGTTTTTTCTCCACATCTTTTTGTTTTTTCGTTTTTCTTTTTCTTTCTCGTTTTTCTTAGTTTTTTTTTCATAGGTTTAAAATAGATTAAATTTAAATTTAATTTTTGTATTTATGAATATAAAATAATAACAAACATATGCATTATAGTTCTTTTTTCAACTTTAATTTATGTTTTGAGTCAAAAAATTATGGAACAATAAAAATATTTTTAAATTTTAGTAATAGGTTTTTGAGTTAAAAAAAAAAAAAAGCGCGCAATTGGCCTTTAAACTTTCAATTCTACATCTAGTAGGTTTCAAAGTTTTCGATTTAATGTGTAATAAATATGTAACCTAATAAAAAAATAAACAATTTTTTTTTAGTTCAAAGTTCTATTAGATACAAAATAAAAAATTCAGAAACCTATTAGATAGAAAAATGAAGGTTTAGAGACTTAGTAAAAAAATTTTAAAGTTAGTGATTTTTTTAGCATAATCTTGAATACTTAATGACTAAATTTATAATTTTAAAAATTTAATATCAAAATGTGCGAATTGATAACATATATCAATGTGTTCAAAATATCATTTTGGTTATTATACTTTGGATTTTGTTTCATTTTTAGTCATTGTACGTTAAAATGTCCAATTTTAGTCCAAGTACTTTCAATAAAGTTTAAAATTGGTCTCTAGAGTAAGTTTATTGTCATTTTTTAAAAAAAAATGGTCTCTATTAGCATTTTTCTAGAAATTTTAGAAATATGTTCATCAAGTCTCTTATTGTATGAAAATTACTATTTAACAAATTTTGATAAAATTAACTTAAACTTACGGTAGGCCCCCCCCCCCCACATAAAGTTATGGATCCGCCACTGCTTAAAACAATGTGATGTAAGAATTTGAATCGTCAAGTTCAGTTTTGGGAATTGATATTAATTATATGCGATATACTTAACATGTTATAGTTTAATTGTGAATATTAAACTATAGAGAGAGTCGGAAGTATTTAAATAGGATTTAAATATTGTACACATGAATAGGGATTCATGTTTAAAAGATATGTTTTGAGAAAGTAGGGATTAGTGTAAATTATTAATTTAATATTTGATATTAAATTAAATTAATCAAAGTGTTTAATTAATTAAAATTAATTTTCTATTTAAAATTAATTGTTGGTATTAGTTTTATTTAGAAATTAATTTAATGAATTTTTGAAATTCTTAAAACACCTATTTTTGGAGGTGGTGCTCAAGGATGAGTAATCCCATAATTTAACCTCATGATGCCACCTTAATTGGCATCTTTGATTTCTCTAATTTGGTGTCTTCTTTATGATAAAGGTTGATGCATGATTCTTTCTATATATATATAAAGAAAAGAAAAGCTGAGGGAAAAAGGTAATGTTGCAGTGTTCTTCCATTTCTCAAAACTATTCTCTCAAATACTTGGCATGAGTTTTCAAGTTTCCTTTCCTAAAATTCATCACAAATTCGAGTCCCACAACTCGTTCTAAGGTCGGAGAATAGTGGGGAAGGCTTCGGTGGTTGTCCTCATACCGATCGTGATCAGAATTCATCAAAGAGGTTGCTTGAATTTCGTCCAAAAGGTTGGTTCAAAACATCCTATGTTTTTCTTTATTATTTTGGCATGTTTTCATTTGCAAAATGAATGAAATTTAGTGGTTCAAGATCCAAATCGTTTCCGCTAGTGTCTTGTACACTCCTTCAATTGGTATCAGAGCAGATTTGGGCCCTCAATTTTCATTAATTTTAGCTTGGTGGGTTAAATTGCTCATGTGATGAATGTTTGTGTAGCTAAAATGGATAATTTCAGTTTTGGCATCAAATTAGCTTTGAATCCTTTGTTTAAATTTGTAATTGCCTACATGTATACGGGCATTAATGTGTTGGCTAGAGTCTACACAAATTTGAGGGTCAATAGAGTTGAAATTAGGTTGTAATCGATCGAAGTTGACGAAGTGCTCGTGTTGGCCAAAAACAGGGTACTACTCCAGATGTTGATGAACATTCAAAGTGCGGGTTGTTTTCAAACGGTGGTCCGGTCTGGTCTGGTTTCTCGGGAGGTTTGTAATTTCTCGACCGGTTCAAGCCATGTGAAGCCTTAAGTAGACTGGTTCAAAAATTTCAAGCCCTTTTGGGTCTAGTTCAAGCAACTCCAAGATGATTCGGGCTGGTTCAAAGGGTTCGAGGGTGGTTTAGAGCCGATTTTCAATTATTATTGTAATAATATAGTTGTTTGCTTGATTAGGATGCCAAAATCGGTCCATTTTAGTGTGTTTAATTTATTATACATTGTGAATGGATGTTTAAATTAAATAGAAACATATTATGCATAAAGTATGCCATATAGATTTAAAACCCCACCATAGGAAATGAAGTTTCATGCATTAGTAATTTATTATAAGTGTCGTAATAAAAATGAAATACATGATTGTTAGAAGCATGTTGAATGTTTTAATTTTTCGTTTGGTTGGTTTAGTACAAACGTTATATTAATTAAACGAACATGAATAAGCATGCAGCATGAAACCTCCTTAGCATAGATGAATGTTATGGGTTGTCTATGTTATAAATAGTTATAAATTGAGATAGAAGTTAAAATCTATAACAAGATAAATACATTCTCACTTAGGGTTAACAAACCTCAAACTCGATAAAATTGCATAAAATAGGTCGATTTCTTGTAAAGCTAAGGTTAAAAGAGAACTCACTCGGTTAGATGTTGTCTAAGGCTGGAGGTATTTAAGTTAACGGTTTATGGAACACCTTCTACCTAGGCATCGACCCGGTACTTGAGTTAGGTTAACCCAAGTTTTATGAGCATGCATGAGCAATGTAAGGTTTAAAAGAGTTTATCACCTAGACATCGTAAGTATAAGTCGTTATACACACCTAGATATAGGTAATTTTAAATGGTGTTTTATATATAACTTGAATGCTTGATTGTTATATGCTTTCGTCACCATTAGAAGCATGTTATAGGGTTAATTCATTAAAATTTGTAAAGAGTTATAAAAGTTAATGAATAGAAACTGTTAACCTATAACAAAGAGTTGCATGCTAACATAGAATCTTAGGAAAAATGAGTTAATTTTAAATGGTTTAAAATTTATTAGTGCTAAGATCGCTTTTCTAATAGGATTAGAATGGATGTCGTACTTAGTATTTTAATAGATTTGAAATATGATTAAGTAGGATATAAGACTTTGGTTATAAGGGAACTCTCTCGTCGCTTGCTCTAGCACCTGAGTTGAATTAGCCACAATCTTATTAGCATGAAATGTCACTAGGAATTAAAAGAGTTTAATTCACATAGACATTAGAGTAAAGACCTTGTTAACTAAGGCATAGACTTAGATAGTTTCATTTAGCTGGATTTTATCTAAGTCAAAATAAACCTTCAAATAAATAGGACACTTCAGTGGGAGAAAAAGTATAAAACACGAGATGTTCATATCAAGTTTTTTACTCTCACGTCCCCCTGTGTTCACACTATGAGATCCATGCTCGACTTTGTGTACACTTGGAAGCGGCCTCCCGTTTGGAGAGTGTTTGCATGGGTCAATACCAAGGTGAATGGGGAAAGTGTTCGTACTAAGTGGGAGAAGGACACGTGTCAACGCATCCTACGGTCTCCTCCCCTAGGTCGCACCATGAGATTCTTATGATCCACCTACGTGTCGTCTTAGTACTACCATCCCGTTTGGATGGTCTGATCATAGGTTTTGGAACACCGCAAACTCCAGGAATGGATAGAGTCACTTAGGGTAATCACCAACAGTTGTCTTTTTTATTGGTAGCCTGTTGGTCGTCTCTCTGGGATTTGAAAGTAGGAGGGTTACACTTACGGGATTGAGATCCTTGACCAAACGAACGGTAGCTAATGTAATATAGGCATATGAGATGTTCTGATATTTAGAATTGGCTGAGATAGGTCTCAATTCAGAGGAAGAATAGCTGATCACACTTTTGATGACTGTTGCTTTTAACCTTTAAAGTATTGTTGCAAAACTATATCGATAGTTTATTAGGGTTTCTTTGATTAATAGTATTGCTAAATTTGATTGGATAATTTAGATAATGGGTTAAGTGCTAGACAACCAATTTAAGTTTTAGCATATATTGGTGAGTTGCATAGATAGTAGGGAAGAATTGGAGAGTTTTAGCATCCACCAAGAACAAGTTTGTGAGAATGTAAAAGAAAATGAGCTTGAAGTTTTTTAGGATGTTCAGGAGGTAGAGTTTAAGGTTGAAAAGTCTTTTGTCTGTTTCATCTTCTCCATCCTCCGTTGATCATAATTTTTCTTTTTCTTATTCTCACGAGTCTGTGTCAGAGTTCGAGTCCCTTTATTTTGATATTTCTCCTTTTATGATTTTACCATTCAAAGATACCAAAAATGTCTTAGCATGAGAAGCTAGTAAGCTTGCTAGCAATAGTTGGCTTTATCGATTCAAGAAAGAAAGACCCGACAAAATATGAGAATTTTTCGTGCCTTGAAAGTCCACACGATCTCGTCTAGCTAATAAATGTTAAAAAAATGCTTCTTGGGAGGCAACCCAAGTTTATTTTCCTTTAATTTTCTTTTCTTTGTTTTTCAGTTTTTGTTAGTTAGTGCATGTTGAACTTTCGTTCCTATTGATTAATTTTTGTACGAGCTCGAGACTATAATTTCTTTCACAAATCACTCCAATGATCGTTCAGGTTGACATTCTTGATTTCTCTCGTACTCCAGGGCAGTATTGTTTTCCCTATATCTTTTTAGTTGTCCTTATGCATGCTTAATTTAGCTGAATAGTTGATACATTGAGGACAATGTACAATGTAAGTTTGGGGGGGGGGGGGGGAGACTTTATTGTTCTGATATGATCTTATTGAAAATGTTTTCTTACATGATGATTCTATTGAAGAATTTATATGTCTTCTAAGTATATTCAATTCATTTTGAAATTATCAAACTATCTTTCGAAGGAAAGATCGTCAGAAGCTATCTACACCCAATTACTCCAGAGGACTGTTGCGAAGGACCTGCTGCAGTTGGTGTTCCCAGTCGTAAGACGCAAAGAGGCGCAGTGAATCCGTTGGTAAGCCTACCTTGCCTTCTTGCCAAAAGAGCAAGTGGAGGTCTATATCTTTTGATTTTCGATTTAGAGAAAATAGTTTTTTGTTTCAAAATTTATTGTTTATATTTTGAAAAATGTTTTTCTTCCATTAATCAATGTCTCTCCTAAAGAAAATACTTTTCAAAACTCTTCCTTCAAAATCTGCTTCCTCAGGGGAGCTTACTCAACATGAAGTAGAAGACCAACATATGGCCTCTTTAAGCTCTGATATCTCAAATGAAGCTTTGCATATAGCAAAGATCGAACACGACCTTCAAACATGGGGCCTACCCAAACTTGACAACAAAACAATCTACCTGCACAATACCTTCAATTTTCAAGAACAACAGTGCATCAAGATTATTGAAAGAAAAATTCTAGTCTATGGGAATATTGATTCAATTCAATTATTTCCCAAAGACGATATTCTCAAACATAGGAAAGATTTTCAGTTCCTGCATATAAGAGCAATCGAAGTAGCCCTCCGTCCAATGTTTAGATCAGGACTTGATACTCCTGTTCTTGCAATCTTAAGAGATAGACGTTACAAAGATTTCTCTAACTCTTTACATGGAATCATTGAGTCCAACCTTGCAGACAGACCTGTTTATTTCAATTGCTTTCCAAATTTTATGGTGGCCTTAAACGACCCCTGATAACTGCCCAAAAGGTAGTTATTTAGGCCTCATTTCTATATTGATTTGTGTGTCTTTTGTGCTTAAGGAGGTTGGTTTCAGATATGTATTACATGTTTTAACCCATTTGGAAGAATGGAAGCTGTGGAAATCGTTTTGTGCAGAATCTGTTGCTGGGCGACTTGAGGGAGAGAATTTTATGCTGGAGCAAACCCGGAAGCAAAACTGCCACGTCACAGCTCGTTAGCCAACTTCATGAACCGACTTCTGTTGAATTATTTTCGGGATAAAGGAGCAAGGAGAGCCCTACACGTGTCCATGTTGACCTAATTCAATCCTCCTACCCTTCTATAAAAGGAAGTAGCCGCCCAAGTCAAATGGATTCCAACTTTCCTTGGAAGCCGAGTAGTATAGAGAGATTGGAGATTACCAAGAACACCATCATCCGCAAGCTGATTAAGGAGATTATTATTTTCTTTAGTATCTTGTGTTAATGGACATGCCTACTCAGATTGTAATTCATGTTACCATGCTTATTATGAACTAAGTAGCCTTAGGCGTTGGTTAGGAAAGATGTAGTTGCCGTGCTTAAACTCTAATAATATTTATTGATTATTGCATCTTGGTTAACTGTTGTGCTTATTTCTATTTTATGCCCGCTTGGCCAGCCGGTATAAATACCTCTCTCTAGTTTCAGGGATGATTTAGGGAGTGTGTGACAATTAACCACACTACGATCATTGTGTATTGGTGAACGCCAGTGACTGAGCTAGGGATAGCCAGTTGCCTAGTGCTTGATCGGTCGCACTTCATTGGGGTTGAAACACATTCCAAAAGATCCGGAGTTCCGGGAGGAATCCGCTAATAATACTGCGAGAGTTTGCATGATCAATAATATTGCTAGAGCATCTTTTAAAACAATTACTGAACCTAACCAGCGCCTGCCTCTAATCTGTCTGCCTATTTGTTTACTTGTTGTTCTGTCATTTACTTTGTTTCAGCATAATTCTTATAAAACCCAATCATTTTTATTACCTTGAAACCATTAAAAGATTCATACAAAATAGATAGAGTGGAAGCTAGTTCAGGCCTTGGATTGACAAATACTTATTACTTGCTGCGGACTGTGTATACTTGCACAGGAATTCTAGAGTCTTTTCAGATCATAATTTTACTCACTCTAGGAACCCAACAACCCCCATATCCTCAAAACCTTAACCTTGGAAATCACAAGTCAGGGTTTGAATCTTGAAGAAGGTGTCAAGAAGATGACACTATTATACAAGATCACATACAAAACCCTTACCTCCTCGATGGAACCAAAAGCATTGGTTCAATCTCCCAAAGGTAAGACAATGTTGATTGAAACCAATATCAACAAATCCTCTATAAGCGTCCCGAAGATGCTTTCATAGGATAGCCTTACCAAAAACCCAAAATGGACAATCGAAAATGCCTTTGTCCCGCAAAAGAGAGAAAAGGAACTTTCCCATATTATCGAGTATCCAGATGGGAGAGTAGAAATCAAATTTGAGGATGAAGAACCTCAATTCCCTGTTCTCAAAGAAAACATGAACAAAAGAGAGTTCACGAGTTCAAGACCTTCCACTTCTGGTATAAGGTCAGAGCCTAGTCAAAGCCTTGGCAGAACTAACTCACTTAGAGTTAAATCTGTCAGGATGGAACACGGAATGCCAAACCTCCAATACGAAGAGGAAAAACCTCCTTCACCAACCCAAACCGACATGGAAATCGAGTCGGTCTTCAAAAGTCAACTAAACGTTATCATCTCTGATAGCGAGTTTAAAGTTGACAAAGAAGCCCTACAAAAGGAATTCATGGCAAAGGAAAATAGAGAGGAAAGAAAACGCTTCTTTAAAGACTACTCTGAGGAGCAGAGGAAAGTCATTAAAGAATAATACTTTCAAACTCTCGAAAAGCTTCAAGAGCATATATCTTTCTTCCGATGGTTCAACCAGAGAAAAGAATATTCTCATATTTGTACCATCAGAGAACAAGAAAGATGGAAAACGATGAGAAGAGGTGAAGTTCAAGGTAACTTTCCTCCAATGGAAGATGTTGAGTTCAATAGTTTATCAAGAAAAAATTATTGCCAAACCCTTCCAACTCATCAGAGAGGATGATGACAAACAGCCTCCTACAAACAAAGAAATCAAAAGCATTCAGCTTCAGAATAATTTTTCGAACCGAATGCTAACCTCCATAGCTGAACAAGTTTACAGGCTGGAAGATCTTATAGTTCCTACTCCAGAACCTGTTAAACCAATTTTTAGCCTTCTCAAAAAGGTCAATCTCAAAACTCCCGAGACCCAATTCTTGGAAGAAATCGACAGAAAATTGTTAGCTCTCTCAAAAGGAGAAAGCTCAAAGCAAATCAATGTCCTAAACGACAGTGATTTTGAAGATGTCGATTCTCTTATAGAGCAATTCTCAGCCCTTCAAATGGAAGAACCTCAGAATATCAACAAGATAGAATATTCAAAAACTTCCGATCTAATAAATTCGTATCAAAGGCCTTCCATGGCAGATCTCAATTATGAGCAGAACAACAAGTTCCTCAGAAATAGACAATATGACGGAACATCAGTTTACGTCTGGAATATTGATGGTATGTCAGAAAGACAGATTCTTAATATGCTCTCAGAAATACTTATAGCATCAGTAGCATATCAAGAAAATGGAAATACAAACCATCAAGCTGCTTCAATGATCATCAATGGCTTTTTAGGTATCCTAAAAGGATGGTGGGATTGCCTCAATTTTGCAATGAAAACTGAAATCAAGACTCACAAAACCAGGGTTAAAGTCAAAAAAGAAGTAAAAATCGAAGAGACAAAAAAGGTTGACCCTGTAGTCAAAATTGTAGAAGCCGCAACTTCAAGTACTGCGTCTTTAGGAGTTGCTACTGCAGGAGCAGCAGCTCAAAAATCCAAAGTCGAAACTCCAAAATCAATCTTCATAGAGGAAGAAGTTGATCAACACGACGCTGTTGAGACCTTAGTCTATGCTATAGCATGGAACTTTACAACGTCTCATAGCGCCAGGTTTAACGACTCTCAAAGAACAATCCTTAAGAACCTTAGATGTTCAAATCTTGCAAATTTCAATTGGTACAAAGATATGTTCATGGCCAGAATCTTTTATGTCAAAGACATTGATAAGCAATTCTGGAAAGAAAGGTTCATTGATGGACTTCCCAGTTATGTTGTTGAACGTGTCTATATGGCTCTCCGTGAAAGGTTCAATGGAGATATCATTTGGACCGAACTTACCTACGGAGACATAATGTCTTACGTGATCAATTGTGGGTTATAAATTTGCAATGAAATCAAAGTTTAAAGGAAGGTTCAAAGAGAAGACAAAAGCCGTCTTAGAGAAATGAAGGCTTTTTGTTCTCAATATGGTTGTGAAAGAATTGAAGAGCCAAATCGCCCTTCAAGAAAAATCGTCCGAAGAAACAACAGTCGGCGATACTACAAAAACTACAACCAACAATTCATTCAAAGAAGGCCACAGAGAAATTACTCTAGGCCTCAAAGAGATTATGTTCCCAAGCAACATCATCACAAAAGAATGACCCAGAAACGTCATTCTCGCCCCAATCCTTCCAATCCTCGCAGAGACACAAGAAAAGTCTTCTGCTTCAAATGTCAAAAGGAAAGACATTATGCAAACAATTGTCCAAGTAGAAGAATCAATGAGTTAGACTTTGATGAAGAATATTCTTCAGATTTCTCAAACAGTTCTTTCGATGAAGTCAATCATCTTCAATTCGAAGATACTGATTCAGAAATCTCCAGTCAAAGTAATAGCCATCATTCAGAAGGCATCAAAGCCTATAAAAAGGACTGTGAAGGACACTGCATAAATGTTCTTACCAATGAACAAGAAGTTCTCTTCAACTCTATTGATCACATAGAGGACAAAGAGATGAAGAAAACCATTCTGAAGACATTAAAACAGTCTTTAGAATCTTCAAAATCCCCAGAGCCGCCCAGAGAAAGAAGAGAAATCCGACAACTCAGTCTTAGGGAAATTCTTGATACCAAACTAGGGTTTTCCAGATCAAAACCTGATATTCATCCTTCTTCTATTCAAGACCTTCAATTTGAAAGCAACAATCTCAAAAAGGAGATAAGAGAAAACAGAGAAGAGATTGATTTGATAAAAATAGAGATTAATAATCTCAAACTCAAATCGACCAACTCTGACAATGAAGGAGATGATTTCCTTCTCAACCAGGTCACGAAATCCCAATTTCAAAAGTGGTATTCTTTGATTACCCTCAAAATCGAAGATTTTCAAATTACTCTGAAAGCTCTTATCGATTCAGGAGCTGATCAAAATTGCATCCAGCAAGGGTTAATACCCACAAAGTACTTCGAAAAAACTACCGAAAAACTAAGTAGTGTAAATGGCCAAAGCCTCAATATTCAATTCAAACTCCCAAATGTCCATATCTGCAATAAGGACATTTGCATTGTCAGTTCTTTCCTTCTTGTCAAAGATCTAAAGCAAGAGTTGATTTTAGGAACTCCTTTCCTAACTCAACTTTACCCAATCAAAATAACCGAACAAGGTTTGGTTAGCCAATTGGATGGAACCAAAATTATCTTCGAGTTCATCGCCCCAATTCTTCCATATGATATTATGGAAGTCAGCGAATTGAAACTTGATCAGATCAAGAAAAAGCAAAAATAGATTTCGTTTTTAAAAGAAGAAATTAGTTTCAAAAAGATTAAGGAAAACCTCAAAAATCCTTCTTTAAAAATCAGAATCAAAGATTTAGAAAACAAAATTGAAAAAGAGATTTGTTCAAATCTTCCAAATGCTTTTTGGGATAGGAAGAAACACATTGTTAATCTTCCTTATTCAAAAGATTTTGATGAATCAAAAATTCCCACAAAGGCTAGACCTATTCAAATGAATTCAGATCTACTAACATTCTATAAAAAAGAAATACAGGATTTGCTCAGAAAGAAGCTGATCAGACCATCCAAAAGCCCATGGTCGTGCGTAGCATTCTATGTGAACAACGCAGCCGAACAGGAGCTTGGTGTGCCAAGGTTAGTAATAAATTACAAACCTTTAAACAAAGTTTTGGAATGGATTCGATATCCTATTCCCAATAAACAAGATTTGCTAAAATGCATTTCAAATGCAAAAGTATTTTCAAATTTTGATTTAAAATCTAGATTTTGGCAAATTCAAATATCCGAAAAGGATAAATACAAAACTTCTTTCAATGTGCCATTCGGTCAATACGAATGGAATGTTATGCCATTTGGGCTTAAAAATGCCCCTTCTGAATTTCAAAAAATCATGAATGATATTTTCAATGATTTTCAAAATTTTAGAATTGTTTATATTGACAATGTTTTGATTTTCTCTTCAAACATCGATCAACATTTCAAACACTTGAATATGTTTATCAATATTATTAAGCAAAATGGTTTGGTAGTCTCTCTACCAAAAGTCAAATTATTTCAGACCCAAATTAAATTTTTGGGCTTCGATATTCATATGGGCCTTATAAAACCCATTCAAAGGTCCATAAACTTTGCTTCAAACTTTCCAGACCAAATTACTGACAAAACCCAACTTCAAAGGTTTTTGGGCTGTCTCAATTACGTGTCTGATTTTATCCAAAACCTCAGACACATTTGCAAACCCCTTTTCCAAAGGCTTAAGAAAAATCCAAAACCATGGAAAGAAGAGCATACTAAAGCTGTACAAAAGATAAAAGCTTTAGTCAAATCAATTCCCTGTTTGAGTCTTATCAATCCTAAAGCCAATCTGACTGTGGAAACAGACGCATCAGACATTGGATATGGAGGAATCCTCAAACAGTGTATTGATAAAAAAGAATCAATTATCCATTTTCATTCTGGCATCTGGAATGACACTCAAAAGAATTACTCCACAGTCAAAAAAGAGTTACTTGCTATAGTACTCTGTGTTAAGAAATTCCAAGGTGATCTGATAAACAAAAAAATTTACCATCAAAACAGATTCAAGAGCATCAAAATTTGTTTTAGAAAAGGATGTCAAAAATCTGGTTTCGAAACAGATTTTTGCCAGATGGCAAGCAATTTTATCCTGTTTTGATTTCGAGATTTTGCCTATAAAAGGCGTTCAAAACCCCTTAGCAGATTACCTCTCAAGGGAGTTTCTAACTCCAAAACTCTCTCCTTTCTCTCTCTCTCTTTCTAAAGAAAAGAAAAGAGTTCATGAGCAGAAGTAGAGGCAGAGCCTCCTCTTCAAGGGGCAGTCGCCCATCTTCCTCTTCCTCAGCACCTCCTCCCATGAGTGCTGATCAATACGCAATGGATTTAGGGTTTACTCCGGTAACCCGATCCAGAGCTAGAACGACCGATTCTACCAACAGAGTCATCTACTCCACCTCCAAGGCCTTCGGCCAACCTCGTCCGTCCTTCCGGCGGAATTGTTCAATTGAGACCTCTTGTCTCTCCATCTTCAAGGACAGGATCATCGATCCCGTCATCTTCAACTTACTCTCAGGCAGTTACTCCTGAAAAGAGGTTTGTACCTCGTCCTGAGATCAAAACCTATTTTCAAAAATCCCAGGTAATCTATGAACCTATCATAGAACCTGAATTCCAAGGTCTCAACCTAGAGGAGACCATTTCAAACATGTATCCGTCAGGCTTCAATTTCATGCTTGAGGATCTGACCAAAACAAGAACTTTTTATGAGTTCATCCTTGTTGACACCAAGTCAGTAGAGATAACTCACATTTCTGATAAAGACGATCCTTCTAAGATCGCCTATTCAAAGCTCAAGATCTTCAAAGCCTTGAATCCAACCCACTGGAATCAAGGATTATACACAGTCAAGTCCTTCTCAAAACCTTTCGTTCCATAGACATATTCATATCGGGAAAACGTTAGAGCCTGGTATAATGTTATGTGGTATTCAAATTACAAACATTCGTGGTTCATATCCTTCTGTCAAAACGCTTATAAAATCACATTTCCATTGTGGTTTATCCAATGGTGGAATTCATTCGGTTTGACGGATGATATTTTACCAACACCCTTGCAAGAATCATATTATCATTTTGCAAGGAACATTCAAAAAACAGCTTTTCATAATTCAATGAGATTCTGTTTATATTTTCAAATTCCATGGATATTTTGCTGGAACTTCTCTACCAACAATCAACCTCAATACAAGACAATCACCAAGATCCTAAAGATAAAATGGTGGGACAAATTTAATTTCCAAAACGCCACCCTGAAGCATGTAAAGGAGTGGTTTGCTGCAAATGGATATCTTCAAGATATCGACATCAAGAGGAACGCAGAGTTTCTCAACGACAAATCCAAGCTTCTAGCAGCTCTCGCACAGACTACATCTGATGCAGACTTCCAGAGAATTTTGCAAATGGCAGCTTGTTGGGCTCCTAGAGTGTATGAAAATATAGTATAAAAAGACTCTAGGATTCCTGTGCAAGTATACACAGTCCGCAGCAAGTGATAAGTATTTGTCAATCCAAGGCCTGAATTAGTTTCCACTTTATCTATTCTGTGTAACTCTCTAATGGTTTTGAAGATGGTAAAAAATGATTGGTTTTAATAAGAATAATGCTAAAGCGAAATAAATGACAGAACAAAGAATAAACAAATAGGCAGACAGATTAGAAACAGGCGCTGGTTAGGATTCGGTAATTGTTTTAAAAGATGTTCTAGCAATATTATTGATCATGCAATCTCTCGCAGTATTATTAGCGGATTCCTCCCGGAACTCCGGATTTTTTGGAATGTGTTTCAACCCCAATGAAGTACGACCGATCAAGCACTAGGCAACTGGCTATCCCTAGCTCAGTCACTGGCGTTCACCAATACACAATGATCGTAGTGT
The DNA here is from genome assembly GCA_017139565.1 of Luffa aegyptiaca. Lineage (NCBI taxonomy): Eukaryota > Viridiplantae > Streptophyta > Magnoliopsida > Cucurbitales > Cucurbitaceae > Luffa > Luffa aegyptiaca. Next base: position 15,931,597 of record CM029403.1, read on the forward strand.
GATTAATTGCCACACACCCTCTAAATCATCCCTGAAACTAGAGGGAGGTATTCACACCGGCTGGCCAGACGGGCATAAAATATAAATGAACTCAACCATTAATCAAGATGCATTAATCAATTCATAAAACTAGAGTTTAAGCACGACAACTACATGCTCCCTAACCAACGCCTAAAGCTACTTAGTTCATAACAAACATGAAAACACGAATTACAATCTGAGTAAGCCCGTCCATAATTACAAGATAATAAAAGAAGATACTAGTCTCCCGGATCAACTTGCAAAGATGGTCTTCTAGGTGGTCTCCAATCTCTCTTTTCTATTCGGCTCCCAAGGATGGAAGGAACTTCCCGAAAATGGAAGGTTTTCTCCCAAAGGTGGAATGAATTTGACTTGAGCGGCTATCTCCTTTTATAGAGGTGGTAGGAGGCTTGAATTAGGTCAACTTGGACACGTGTAAGGCTCTCCTTGCTCCTTTATCCCGAAAATAACTCAACAGAAGTCGGTTCATGAAGTTGGCTAACGAGCTGTGACGTGGCAGTTTTTGCTCCCAGTTTTGCTGCAGCACAGAATTTGCTCCCTCCAGTCACCCAACAACACTTTCTGCATAAAATAATTTCCAATGCTTCCATTCTTCCAAATGGGTTAAATCATATAATATATAACCAAAACCAACCCTATTAAGCATAAAAGACACACAAAATCCCATAGAAATGAGGCCTAAATAACTACCTTTTGGGCAGTTATCACACCCCCAAACTTGAACTATTGCGCGTCCCGAGCAATACTAACCAACCTTCCTTCAAGAATTCAAAACATTAGACAAAGAATAGCTTAAACAAACCAGACAATCCAACACTACCTTTAACCTTTACCAGAGCACTCTGCAAAACCGAGCTCTGTTGCAGCAAAATGATTCCTCCGGCATGGACAAATAATCACCACTTTTCAACTTAATACTGAGATCTTACCACAGCCTAGCTCTATTATCAGACATTCAAAACATATTTTCAAGGGGTTTATATTTTTGTTTTTTCAGACTTAAAGCAGCCTTACAGTCATAAGCTCTTAAGCATGGGATGACCCACTTTATGGTGCAGTATACCCTTGCCTCAAGCTCATCACCAACTAGACTCAATACTCATTATAAAGCTCAAAAATCCTTAGTTATTCTATCTCTTGCCCCTCAGAATGGCAACATTTTATGATAAAGCTCACCTAAGTTCTGGGAGACAGAAAAACTGTTGGATCATCATTCATCCTTCAAAACTTTTGCTCCATGAATTTTTTTCAGCAAATATTTCAACAATCATCTTTTTCAGCAAATAATTTATCATTTTTTCCTATTTCCTAGGTCATCTTTTGACGCGAAGACAAACTGTGGGTATCACAAATGTCCCCGGTTACTCAATAACCTAAAAAATTTTAAATGAAGGAGAGGAATGCTCGAGCAAACCAATTGGAGTAGCAAAAAGTCCCCCAAACTTGAATTATTCATTGTCCCCAATGAATCATTAATTAAGCAATTATACCCCCAAACTTAAATTTTTCTATCTGAATTTTAAACTAAGCATTGGACTAGAACTAAGCTTTAAAGTGGATCATATAAGTCAACATTACCTCTAGAATTTTCTCGCCGCAGCAACAGTCTAGGCTAGAAGAAATGCTCAAGCAAAAGGTTTCTGGAGATCAGAATACCTTGATCGAATTAAGCTTAACCAGTCCAAGCTTCAAAAATTCAGAAGAAAATTAGTTAAGTTAGAGTTACTCAGTGCTCATAGAATGGAAACATCTGGAGATTTCATTAAAAACATGAAGAGAGATTACAAAAGCAGAGATATATTTTTTTTAACAGTAGAAAAATTAAAAAAAAAAAGCAAACAGATCATCAACAGAAAAGGAAATTAGAAAATGCGCGAGCAAACAAAACTTCAAGAACAAAAACTATGCTCGCTCAAGGCCACTTCATCTTTCAGTCCTCTTGGCCCTGTTCAATTTCATCCTCCTCTTCTCCTCTGTCCATCGGTGGGGGTGGAATCTAGGGGTTTAACAGATCCTCAGGGAATGCTGGAAGGGCCGGAAATGGCTTGGAAAAATTCTCTTGCAGCGCCTTCTTTAAGCTGGCATCACGATTCTTAACATAGTTCCAGAAGGTTAAAGCTTGCCTCTCGGCAAACTCCTGCCAACTGGCCGAAAGTGCCAGTTGTTCTAGAATCGAGTTGATGCCGTAGACCAGCCCACCCTGACGTGCTTCTTGCGTACGCTGAAGCCGTGCCAAGTTAGGCGTGTTGATGATTCCCTTGTCAAATAATATCACATCTCCTTCATTCTCTGGAACCCCTGCTCGCTTGCAGAGCATGGTAATGGTATTCGGGAAAAACAGCTTCCCCACTTTCTTCTTCCAACAACCGAATATTTCGTCAGCGATAATTTTTCCCACATCAATACTGAGAGACCTCAAAATAGCGAAAACCAGAAGCACCCGTTCCCTAGAAACCGTCGAATCATGAGTCGTTGGAAGCATCCTCTGTCTGATAAATCCCATCCAAGTGTTCGCTTCCCTTTTCAAATAAGCCGACTAGAATGTCCTCTTCTCTGTCTTGGACAGTTGCCACTGTGCCCCTTCAATACCTACCTCCCGCACAGCATCACTTAACTGCTCATTAGATGGCGCTACAGCCATCTCATTATATGCCGCATGGGGGAAATTCTGAAGGTTATACAGTGCGTTGATAGCACTAGGACTCCAGTCGACCTCAATACCTCGAACAATCGCTAGGAAACCTTCTTCTTTGTCGATATTTGCATAGAATTCACGCACCAACTGCGCGTTCACAGATTCAGGGTTTTGAACAAAACCGTTCCCAACCGTGATCTGCAATACCGGTCCTCAGAAAATGTGGAAGATCACCACTAAATCCCCTTTCAAACAGGAAGTCTCTTTTCAGCAACTCTGCATATTTTGCTCTGGCAAGATTGTTGACAAAGCGATCATACGGTAATTGTGACTCTTCTATTTCGTCAGGTTTCTCCGTCGTCGCAGCAACACCTTTGCCCTTTTCCACCATTCGCTTGAGCAACCGCTCTTCTTCAACCTTTTTCTCCGCTTCTTCTCTTGCCTTGTCTTCAGGCTCCTTTTCTTGTTCCATTTTCTCTTCCTCAGAATCCGACGACGGAGGCGATGGGGTATTTCGAATCACCTTGACGCGCCCCACCTTCCGCTTAATGCGGCGACGTTTCGGTGGCTCCGGCATGATGACCTCAACACGAGCCTCTGGTTCTTGTTCATTCTCTTCTTCAGGCACAACCGCGGCCTGTTCGTCTTGAACTTCTTCCGTAACTGGGTCATTCACTGCTTCTTCTTGGATAGCTTCTTGCTCTGCAGCCCTCTGCTGCCTTCTTCTTCGTTTAGCTTCTTTCTCTTCTGGCGTTCTCTTCTTCTTGGTTTTCCCTTTTTGCACTTCCGGAGTAACCGGTACCTCCTCCTCCTCACTTTCTCTTTCTTTCCTCGCTCTTGTTTTTGCCATTAGAAACTCAAAGGGGTGTTTGCAGATAATAGCAACAAAAACAGAGGAATGCAAATAGCAAGATTGAAACAAGAAGTTGAAGTGGAAAAGACTTACCAGGGTCTGCAAATAAATACAGCTCCAGCAATTAATTATGCACTGTCAACTAATGAGACCGTTGGATCAGCTCTGTGTAACACGTGGCTCCATCAGATGACTCCATGCAATTTACCTGCCCACAGGAAATCCAAACGGTAAAAATTAATTTACAAAATCCCTTCCTATTCGGAAGATTTGCTTCAGCCATAAATCTGCCGCAACAACCTTCTGAACCTGAAGAATCCTTGATACGGAATTTAAATTTCAAAGCAGAAAATCAAATCTTTTAAATTCAAATTTAAATTTAACCGATCAAACCTAATCTTTTATTTTCAAGCGAAGCCGAATAAATTAGAGAAAATCTTTAGTAATTTAAACTAAACAGAATAACTGAAAATAAAATCTAGATCCAATCTAATTAATAAAAAGATAATTCAAAGATAATTTAAATAAATGACCCGAAAATAAAATCACATCAAATTCAAAACGAAAATAGATAAAATCTAAAATAACCTCCACGGAATTGAAAACGCCAATGGACTGCAAATAATTCATTCAAAATCAAATCCAACCTAATCGAAATTAAAAACAAATCAGCGAAAAATAAAATCAATACAAACACTGGGAGCTCAAAATTTTGCTCTGTGAAATGCTCCCGCAAAAATCCTGCTCTCTCAATCATCAATCAACCTCAGGGAAGGATATTTCGTCTGAAACTCCTCTCCCCAGTAATGTTTTAGGCGCTGTCCATTCACTTTGAACACTCTCCCATCTTTTTCATCCTGCAAAGTAATTGCTCCATGGGGGAAAACCTCAATCACAATAAACGGTCCTGACCATTTAGATTTTAGTTTCCCAGGAAATAATTTCAATCTAGAATTATAAAGCAAAACTTTCTGACCCCTGACAAACTCTTTGGATTTAATTTTCTTGTCATGCCACAACTTAGTCTTCTCTTTATACATTTTCGCATTTTCATAAGAAAATTGGCGAAATTCCTCCAATTCGTTAAGCTGCAGCATTCTTATTGCTCCTGCATGACTCAGATCAAAATTCAACTTTTTCAAATCCCAAAACGTTTTATGCTCAAGCTCTAATGGTAAATGGCAAGCTTTCCCATATACTAACCTATAGGGCGACATACCTAGAGGAGTCTTGTAGGCTGTCCTATAAGCCCAAAGAGCCTCATCCAACCTAAAAGACCAATCCTTTCTAGATGGATGGACCACTTTCTCTAGAATAGTTTTAATGTCCATATTACTAATTTCCGCTTGACCATTTGCCTGTGGGTGATAAGGGGTAGCTATCCTATGCTTAATCCCATACTTAGCTAGCAACTTAGTTAAGATATTATTAACAAAATGTGTACCCTCATCACTCACTAGAGCCCTAGGTGTCCCAAACCGCGCAAAGATGTGCGATTGAAGAAACCTTGCAACAGTCTTGGCATCACTCTGATGGCATGCAATGGCCTCTACCCACTTGGACACGTAATCAACTGCCAATAAGATAAAAACATTGCCATTAGAAGGGGGAAATGGCCCCATAAAATCGATACCCCATACATCGAATAATTCAACTTCTAAAATATAAGTAAGAGGCATTTCATCTCTTGGGCCTAAGTTTCCCCTCCTTTGACAAGCATCACATTGCTTGTAAAACCAATGGGCATCCTTGAATAAGGTGGGCCAGAAGAATCCACAGTGCAAAATCCTCATGGCTGTTCTCTGACCGCTGAAGTGACCTCCATACGGCGAAGAGTGACATTGCTCCAGGATTTCCTTTGCTTCATCACCTGAAACACACCTGCGAATAATACCGTCAGAGCATTGCTTATACATAAATGGCTCATCCCAATAGAAGAACTTCGTGTCATGCTTAAACTTTTTCTTCTGCCTCCAGTCCATGTCAATAGGTGTGACTCCCTTTACCAAAAAGTTGGCAATATCAGCATACCAAGGGACGTCCCTGACTACCTTTACCTCAACAGCAAAAAGCTGTTCATCTGGAAAGGAATCTGAAATGGTAGTTTGCTCCAGCAAAGATGATGATGGATCAAGACGAGATAAATGATCTGCAATGACATTCTCTGATCCCTTCTTATCCTTTATCTCCAAATCGAACTCCTGCAATAATAAAACCCAACGAATTAGTCTCGGCTTTGCATCTTTCTTAGACATTAAATACCTTATTGCTGCATGATCCGTGAATACTATGACTTTGGATCCAACCAAATATGGTCGGAATTTCTCAAAAGCAAACACCACAGCTAACAACTCCTTTTCAGTAGTTGTATAGTTGACTTGTGCCTCATTTAGAACCCTGCTTGCATAATATATAGGATGGATAAATTTGCCCTGCTTTTGCCCCAGCATTGCACCCACTGCAGCATCACTCACATCACACATTACCTCAAATGGTAAATTCCAATTAGGTGCACAAAGGATAGGTGCTGAGATTAAAGTAGCCTTTAAAGTTTCAAAAGCCTTCGTACAATCTGCATTAAAGTCAAAAACATGATCAGTACACAATAAGTTACAAAGAGGTTTACTGATTTTGGAAAAATCCTTTATGAACCTCCTATAAAATCCAGCATGTCCTAAAAAACTCCGAATTCCCTTCACTGAATTCGGTGGTTCTAGTCTCTCAATCACCTCTATCTTTGCTCTATCAACCTCTAGACCATTCTTAGAAATCCTATGACCTAATATTATACCCTCTTTTACCATGAAGTGGCATTTCTCCCAATTAAGAACTAGATGGGTATCCTCACATCTTTTTAACACCTTTCCTAAATTATCTAAACAACTCTGAAAAGACCCTCCAAACACTGAAAAATCGTCCATAAATACCTCAACAGTGGATTCAATCATATCAGAAAAAATTGCCGACATACACCGCTGAAATGTTGCTGGAGCATTGCAGAGGCCGAAAGGCATTCTCCTAAAATCAAACGTCCCATAAGGACAGGTGAAAGTGGTTTTCTCCTGATCCTCAGGAGCAATCGTAATCTGGTTATACCCAGAATAACCATCTAAGAAACAGTAGTAGGCCTGACCAGCCAATCGATCCAACATCTGGTCAATAAATGGTAGAGGGAAATGGTCCTTACGGGTGGCTTTATTAAGCCTCCTGTAGTCCATGCAAACCCTCCAGCCAGTTACTGTCCTGGTTGGGATCAACTCGTTATCTTTATTACACACCACAGTGACACCTCCTTTCTTAGGAACACATTGGACAGGGCTTACCCAATTGCTATCGGCAATTGGATAAATGATCCCAACATCCAACCATTTAATCACCTCCTTTCTAACAACCTCTTTCATTGCAGGGTTAAGCCTTCTTTGTTGCTCAATACTCCTAAAGGATCCCTCCTCTAGAGTGATTTTGTGCATACAAAAAGATGGGCTAATTCCCTGAATGTCAGCCAATGTCCAACCTATAGCCTTGCGGTATTGCTGCAGCAACTTTATTAAGGCCTCTTCATACTCCGACATTAAATCTGATGCAATAATAATGGGCAACGTCTCACCTTCCCCAAGATACACATACTTTAAATGATCCGGCAAGGGCTTCAAATCTAAAGTAGGTGCCTCAATCAGGGATGGCTTAATAGGAGGAGCCTTCCTTTGATTTAAATCTAAAGACTCAAAAACATCCTCACACCTAAACACTTCTTTTCCATTTTTTCTATCTAAAGAACAAATTTCTAAATCTCCTACACTAACCTCTCCATGCTCTACCGAATGCTTACTAGCTGAATCCTGTACTGTTGTCTCAACAATTGTGCTCTCCAGAATCTTAATGAAAGAACAATCTTCCATCTCGTCTGGATATTTCATGGCTTTAAACACATTAAATTTCACTTCCTCATTACAAACTCTCATTGTTAATTCCCCTTTCTGAACATCTATTAACGCCCTACCAGTAGCCAAAAATGGACGACCTAGAATAATTGGGACATCTTTATCAGCCTCATAGTCTAAAATAATGAAATCAACAGGAAATATGAATTTATCCACTTTTACTAAGACATCCTCAATTTTACCCTCTGGATATGTGATAGACCTATCAGCTAATTGGAGTGTGACTGTGGTAGGCCTAGCTTCACCAATACCTAGCTTCCGATAGACCGAAAGTGGCATAAGGTTAATGCTTGCACCTAAATCACAGAGTGCTCTACCTAATTCTCTTCCACCTATAGACACAGGTATAGTAAATGATCCTGGATCCTTAGCCTTGGGTGGCAGCCCATTCTTAAGAATAGCACTACACTCCTCAGTAAGAGATACAGTTTCAAACTCACCTAACCTCTTCTTTTTAGTTAAAATATCCTTAAGAAATTTAGCATAATTAGGCATTTGTTCAATAGCTTCTACTAAAGGGATATTTATATGCAATTGCTTAAGAATCTCTAAAAACTTCCTAAATTGACCATCCTGATTCCTAGGCTTTTGCCTTTGTGGAAAAGGTAGAGGTGGTACATAAGGTGGGGGCGGCACATAAGGTGGTTCCACATCTGGAACAGAACCAGATGCTCCAGCATCTTTATTGCTGCCTCCAGCACCCTGACCAGACTCCAACTCTTTCTCAACATCACCATTTTTATCCATAACCTGGGTTTTACTAGGCTCAATTCTTTCTTCTAATGGCTTACCACTCCTAAGAGTCACTGCCTTTACCTGCTCCTTACCTTCCCTTCGAGGGTGTTCAGTATCCGAGGGAAGTTTCCCTTGAGGCCTTGCCTTCAGCTCATTAGCTAGCTGACCCACTTGCAATTCCAGGGCTCTCATCGAAGCTCGATTACTTTGAATTGCGGCATCTGTACGAGCCATAAATTCTTTCATCATCGCCTCGAGAGAACTTCCCGAGTTTTGCTGGGGCAAAGCCTGCTTATTTTGCTGGGGCATTACCTGCGCTTTAGCAAATCCCGGCTGGTTCACCTTTTGTTGTGCTTGCACGTTACTTCCTTGACCTCCCCATGAGAAGTTGGGGTGGTTGCGCCAACCTGGATTATAAAGGTTAGAATAAGGGTTATTCCTCTGATTACCTACAAAAAAACACAGAAGCTGGCTCACCACTGTAGCAGGCTCATCTGTGACTTGGCTCACCACTGTAGCAGGCTCCATAGCTGGTGGCTGCTGATGACTAATCACTGTCACATTCTTAAGAGCGTTAGCAATCATGGCAAGATCAGCCCTAATGGTGGACACACCATCAAACCTCTAACACACTCTTAACCTTTTTATTTGTGCCTCTAACATCCGACCACTGACAACTATTAGTAGATATTCTTTCTAAAATTTCATAGGCTTCATTAAAAGTCTTTGCCAAAAGAGCCCCTCCAGCCGAAGCATCAACCATACCTTGGGTCACCGCATTTAATCCATTGTAAAATGTTTCCATTTGAACACAATGTGGTAAACCGTGGTGGGGACACTTTCGCAAAAGCTCCTTAAACCTTTCCCAAGCCTCACTAAAAGTCTCATCTTCAAGTTGCCTAAACCCTACTATTTCACTTCTTAATTTAGCGTTCCTATTAGGTGGGAAATATTTACTCAAAAATTTTTCAGCTAACTCATTCCATGTCCTAATTGACCCTGGAGCAAAAGAATTTAACCATGCCTTTGCTCCATCTCTAAGAGAATACGGGAACAAAGTTAATCTAAGGGCATCTTTAGGCACTCCTTGAATTACAAAAGAATCACTAACTCCTAGAAAAGACTTAAGATGTAAATGGGGATCTTCAGATGACAAACCATGGAATTGACCCACGGTTTGCAACATCTGAAACATTACCGGTTTCATTTCAAAATTTGCCGCTTGGATTTGGGGACGTGCAATCCCTGGATTCAACTCATCAAACATTGGGACAGCATATGCTCGAATGGCTCTGGTCCTATCGTTTGCTACCAAGATAGGATTCTCAGCCTGATTGTTTTGCTGCTCATTTTGCTCCAGCGGCGGGTTTTGCTGCAACAAACGATTCTGGGGGTCCGCTGGATATTCAGGAACCTGTGAGAGACGTTGCACGTTATCCATTTGGTTCTGGTTCGTGCGCTGCTCTCTCCTTCTTCTCCTGAATGTCCTTTCGATTTTCGGATCAAGCTCGAACCTTACCCCTGGCGGATCGCTCATGCACCGAACTCACACCTGCAAAAACAAAAGAAACAATCAAAAAGTTCTAGCCCCAAACCACTAAAACACATACACAAAACAGATCAGATAAAAACTTATCCAAGGTCCCCGGCAACGGCGCCAAAAACTTGTTGGGCTCCTAGAGTGTATGAAAATATAGTATAAAAAGACTCTAGGATTCCTGTGCAAGTATACACAGTCCGCAGCAAGTGATAAGTATTTGTCAATCCAAGCCTGAATTAGTTTCCACTTTATCTATTCTGTGTAACTCTCTAATGGTTTCGAAGATGGTAAAAAATGATTGGTTTTTATAAGAATAATGCTAAAGCGAAATAAATGACAGAACAAAGAATAAACAAATAGGCAGACAGATTAGAAACAGGCGCTGGTTAGATTCGGTAATTGTTTTAAAAGATGCTCTAGCAATATTATTGATCATGCAATCTCTAGCAGTATTATTAGCGGATTCCTCCCGGAACTCCGAATTTTTTGGAATGTGTTTCAACCCCAATGAAGTACGACCGATCAAGCACTAGGCAACTGGCTATCCCTAGCTCAGTCACTGGCGTTCACCAATACACAATGATCGTAGTGTGATTAATTGCCACACATCCTCTAAATCATCCCTGAAACTAGAGGGAGATATTCACACCGGCTGGCCAGGTGGGCATAAAATATAAATGAACTCAACAATTAATCAAGAGGCATTAATCAATTCATAAAACTAGAGTTTAAGCATGACAACTACATGCTCCCTAACCAACGCCTAAAGCTACTTAGTTCATAACAAGCATGAAAACATGAATTACAATCTGAGTAAGCCCGTCCATAATTACAAGATAATAAAAGAAGATACTAGTCTCCCCGATCAACTTGCAAAGATGGTCTTCTAGGTGGTCTCCAATCTCTCTTTTCTATTCGGCTCCCAAGGATGGAAGGAACTTCCCGAAAATGGAAGGTTTTCTCCCAAAGGTGGAATGAATTTGACTTGAGCGGCTATCTTCTTTTATAGAGGTGGTAGGAGGCTTGAATTAGGTCAACTTGGACACGTGTAAGGCTCTCCTTGCTCCTTTATCCCGAAAATAACTCAACAGAAGTCGGTTCATGAAGTTGGCTAATGAGCTGTGACGTGGCAGTTTTTGCTCCCAGTTTTGCTGTAGCACAGAATTTGCTCCCTCCAGTCGCCCAACAACACTTTCTGCATAAAATAATTTCCAATGCTTCCATTCTTCCAAATGGGTTAAATCATATAATATATAACCAAAACCAACCCTATTAAGCATAAAAGACACACAAAATCCCATAGAAATGAGGCCTAAATAACTACCTTTTGAGCCAGTTATCACAGCTTCAGACAGAAGCGAGTCACCAGCTTCTTCTGCACAAGAAGAAGAAGAACAAGAAGAAAGCGATCTGGATTACGATCTAGACGATCCATTCCTCGACTCACAACCCATGTGAGCTCCGAGTCAAATAAACCTGTTTCACAAAGAAACAGCCAGCATTTTTTAGGAATACTTCAAAAGGAAGCAATTCCATCAAATTTTTTTTAAAAAAAGGTATTGTAAATTCTCATCTCTAGTTTTAAGAAGTGTAAACTCTGTAATTAATCTAGTTTACACTGTAAATAAATTTCTGCTAAAGCACAGATTTAGAAGATGAAGCAGCAGTGCGGTCAAGATAAAAGAATCAATATTTTGAAGACGAAAATAGTTGGCAATTTTCCTAGATCGTGAGGACCTAGTTTTGTGTTCCCGGCAGTAAGTCCCAAGAGTGAGGCAGTGAGACCGTTGGTAAGCCTGTAATCCACCTAGGGTGATCGAGGGTTAGGATTAAAGCCAATTATTCAGCCGACAAGATAAAGAATGTTATCTTCTGAAAAGAGATAAAGCTGAAGCATCTTCTGAGCTGTAAAGAAGCACACATCAACTTTTTCTTTATTGCTTTCCTTATTTTTTCTTTTGTAATTATTTCCTTTAATTATTTTTCTTTAGTCATATCTATCCGGTCAGAGGTCCTATATTGTCGGAATAATTATTCAGCTTTACTTTTTCACTTTTGTCCTTATTACTTTTCAAAAAGACGAATCTTTCAGGGGCCCTGTCTTGTCGATTCGATCTTATCTTTTAATTTTCTCATTTCAATTATCGTTTGAAGTCCGGGGTCTATAAAAGACTTCCAAGTTGTATCGTAAGGCATCAGAGCGAAAACATTCACTCACTTGCCTTACTTTCTCTGTAAGCTAGTCGATCCTTCTAGGGCCTTTAAGCTTACACCCTGTAGCCAGACTGCATAACCCCAAAATGAGTTAGGTAATTGAGCATAGCTCATCATTGAGCGAACCATGTCTAACAAGGTTTTGTTTCTCCTTTGTGATACACCGTTCTGTTGAGGTGTACCAGGGGCCGAGAGTTGGGACGTGATTCCATGTTCTATCAAGTAGTCTTGGAATCTGGAGTCCATATACTCTCCACCTCGGTCAGACCGAAGTGTTTTTATCATCTTACCCAATAGGTTCTCAACCTCGGCTTTATACTCCTTGAATTTTTCAAGGGCGTCGAACTTATGATGCATTAGGTAGAGATAGCCATACCTAGAATAGTCATCAATGAAACTGATGAAATATTCGTACCTTCCTCGAGCTCTGACGTTCATTGGTCCACAGAGGTCCGAATGTATGAGCTCTAAGGGCTTTTTGGCACGATAACCTTTTCCGGAAAAAGGTCGTTTAGTCATCTTGCCTAGAAGGCATGACTTACAAGGAGGTAAGGAGTTATTTTCTAACTTGTTTAGAAGCCCATTTTTAACAAATCTTCCAATCCTATTGAGATTAATATGTCCTAACCTTAAGTGCCAGAGATAGGTATCTTGAGAAACTTTTCGTCTTTTAGGTTGAGTCTCAGCGGTTCTAAACATCTCATGATTTAAAGTAGCTCTAGACTCAATTGGTTTTAAAACATATAAATTATTCTCCATGTTTGCAGAGCAAACATCAATACCTCTTTTAGTTATGAATGCTTTATTAACAGAGAAGAATATTGAATTCCTTGTTCAATTAAGCAAGATAGAGAAATCAAATTTCTTTTAATTTTAGGAACTATGTACACATTATCCAATATTATGTAACGTTCCTCCGAAAAGAATAATTTTATGTCTCCCACTGCAGTAGACGAGATGACTTCTCCTGTTCCGACTTTTAGTGTCATCTCACCAGTTTGTAACTGTGTCCAGGAACTCATTCCTGGAAATGAAGAACATACGTGATTAGTGGCACCTGAATCGAGTATCCAGACTGAACTATCGTTTTCCACTATACACGATTCCAAGACTAATAAATCAGATTTTGAGTCACGAATTCTGTTCCTCTTGGCTAAGCAGTTTGCCTGAGGACGTTCCTTCATTAAAACCATGCCTAAATTGTTTGCCACGTGTTTTAAGCTTTTCTTAGTGGTATGTTTTGAATCGTTTAATTTTGCGTTCGACAAAGCACATACATAATTCGACATATTGCTGAAATAAACAAATAACTTGTATTAGAATTTGCACTAAACCCAGTATACATATTATCCAATCAAATTTAGCAAAAGTAATCATCGACCCAAGTTTATTATTTGATACATTTTGCAACAATACTTCAGAGGTTTAGAATAACCGCTACCATAGGGCAGTCAGCTACTCATCCTCTGAATCGAGACAATCTCGGCCAATTACTATTGCCACAATAACTCTTTATCCAATAGTTCTTAGCTACCGTCGGTTCGGTCAAGACAATCTTGTAAGTGTGACCCGCCATTTTCAAATCCCAGAGGACGACCCTAACAATGCCACCGTAGGGAAGAGTTAAGGTTAGGAATGTCCCAAAGAAAATCCAATCCATTTCTGGAGTTTGCATTGTTCCGAATCCCATGCGCCAACCCTCCGTAGGGTGATCGCTCCCAGGGCGACTCGCAGGTACCGCATAGGAATCTCACGGTGCAACCTAATGGAAGAGACCGCAGGACACATTGACACGTTTTCTTCACCCACTTACTATGAATACTTTCCCCATTCACCTTGTTATTGACCCATGCGAACACCATCCGTAGGGGGATGCTCCCAGGGCGCCTCAAGGCCAAGCATGGATCTCACGGTGTGAACAGGAGGAACGTGAGAGTAAAAACTTGATATTAATATCTTGTTTTTGTACTTTTCCTCCCACTGAAGTATTCTAAAATTTTAGGGTCTATTTATTACTTAGGTAAATTCCGGCTAAATGAATCTATCTAAGTCTATGCCTTATAAATAAGGTCTTTACACTATAATCTAGGTGGATTGAACCTTTTTAATTACCTAGTGACGTGTGCATGCTAATAAGACCGTGGTTAATTCAACTCAGGTTTCGGACTTGATGCCGAGAGAGTTCCCTTATAACCAAAGTCTTATTTCCTACTTAATCATATTTCAAATCTATTTAAAAAAACTAGGTAGGATATTTCTAATCCTATTAGAAAAAGCGATCTTAGGTCTATAAAATTTAAACCATTTAAAATCAACTTATTCCCTAAGATCCTATGTTAGCATGCAACTCTTTGTTATAGGTTTAACAATTTCTATTCATTAACCTTTATAAAAATTATAACTATTAATGAATTAGCCCTATAACATGCTTCTAATGGTGATGAAAGCATATAACAATCAAGTATTCAAGTTATATAAAGCACCATTTAAAAGCAACCTACGTCTAGGTGGGTATAACGACTTTATACTTACGATGTCTAGGTGACAAACTCTTTTAAACCTTTCATCGTTCACGCATGCTCATAAAACTCGGGTTAATTTAATTCAAGTACCGACTTTGATGCTCAAGTAGAAGGTGTTCCGTAAACCGTCAACTTAAATACCTCCAGCCTTAGACAGCATCTTGTCGGGTGAGTTCTCTTGTAGCCTTTAGCTTTACAAGATATCGACCTATTCTATGTGAATTGTTCGAATTGGAGGTTCGTTAACCCTAAGTGAGCATGCTTTTATCTTGTTATAGATTTTAACGTCTATCTCGATTTATAACACTTTATAAAGAATGATAGATCTATAACATTCATCTATGCTAAGGTGATTTCATGTTGCATGCTTGTTCGTTTTCGTTTTATTCAAATAGCATTTATACTAATCGAGTTAAACGAAATTAAACATTCAACATGCATCTAATCATGAAATCTTAATCATGCATTTCATTTTTATTACAACACATATAATAAATTACTAATGCATGAAACATGCTTTCCTATGGTGGGTTTTTAAATCTATATGGCATACTTATATGCATATTTAATTCTAATTTAATTTAACTATACATCCATAATGCATAATAAATTAAACACACTAAAATGGACCGATTTTGGCATCCTAATCAAGGTAGAAACTAAAATTATTACATTAATAATTGAAAATAGCCCTTGAATCGCTTCCGAACCAACCGAACTGGCCCGAACTAGCTTGATTTTAGTTGAACCGAACCAAAAGAGGTTGAAATTGGCTTGAACCGGTCGAAACCACCATGGAAATGCTTGAACCGGCCGAGAATCAAGTGAACCGCCCGAGAACCATACCAAATTGGACCACTGTTTAAAACTGACCCGCGCCTTTTGAAAATGCAACAGCGTCGAGACTCTTGATGAACGGCGTCCCGACGCTGTTCATACAGCAGCCCTGAAACTGTATTTTCTTCGTGCTCTGTTTTTCCAGCCAGCGAACACATCGTCTTCTTTCTTCGATTACAACCTAATTTCCACTCTATTGACTTCCAAATTTTTACAGACTCAAGCCTGCTGGGTTTTATGCCCTAAAACTCGTAGATAGTGAATGTAAACAAATTTTATACTTGTATTTAATAAAGTTTTATTTAGTTTCTGCAATAAAATGTTATTGTTAAATATTGCACTATTTGACCCAAATCCAATAAACTAAGATCCAAGGTTGTTTGTATGTAACTTGAACTAGTATGTGGGGACATACGGGGATCAATATTCAAGTAACAACCTAAAAGGTCTATAGTACAAGGATAAGGCTGGGTACCTTATCCTGGTGACACTATGGATACGGCCCGCTTTGTATTATGATACAAACGCAATGATCCAACGCGTTCATGTAGTTGACATGCGAGTGGGGGTATCCTATGCAATGAGTTTGCATAAGACCGGACTGCGAAATAGTTAACCACTAACTGTAACACCGTTAGTTGGCTTGGTTTCTATTTCACTAGGATGACCTAGACAACTCAGTCTCAATCCTGAGTGGATTATGGACTCCTGTTCACGAGGAGTTGTCCTTTGATTTGTATGGGTGAGAGTGGCCAGCACGCTGACTTAATAAGCCTACCATTTTGGGGACAATACCGAGTGGGGAGCTGGGAACATAATCACACAAGATGGAATTCACTCCTTCCCGACTCTAGGGTAAGTAGAGGTGTGTTCCCTTAAGTGGTGTCTCCGGGACTTGAACAATGGGCCCAACCCTCTCTATGGCACGAGAGGGACTTCTGTTTGTTGGTTGGACCTCAAACAGGTTGTTCATTAGAGGAGCACTGGGGACTTAAGGACAAAGATGTAAACCAGGGGTAAAACGGTAATTTGACCCAGCTGGGATACGAACACACGTGAAGGACTGACTTGTAGTATTGGTCGATATCCGTGGACACAGAAATATTCTGCAGTGAGAAGAGTGCAGCTGAGGGTCTTTAGTGGAATGACCCACAGTTAACGAATGGAGACTAACTTGGTTAATGAGTTTAAGCCGATTAGTCTTGTATCGTTGGAGCTTCTGATCTGTAGGTCCATTAGGTCCCACTGGTAGCTCGTAAAAAGACTTGAAGCAAACAAATATAAATTGTAAATTGAAAGTGTTCAATTTATTTGGGGAATCGTATAATGTATATTGATGCATTATAATATAAAGTTTATGAAACTTTATAATATAATTTTTGAATTAATTTCAAAAATTAATTCTTGAGAGAAAATATTTGAAAGAGTTCAAATAACTTTAATATGAATTGGATTCATATTAATTTTAATAAAATCCCTAAGATTAAATATATGATATTTAATTGGGTAATTAATTAATCATGGAATTAATTAATTATTTATTAAAATTAGAGACCTTTTCCTATTAGAAAAGAAAATATTTGAAATTGTTCAAATAAATTTAATATGAATTGGATTCATATTAATTTTAATTTTAATAAAATCCCTAAGATTAAATATGTGATATTTAATTGGGTAATTAATTAATTATGGAATTAATTAATTATTAAAATTAGATATTGTTCAGATAATAGATTTGAACTTATTCCTAGACCTTTTCCTATTAGGAAAAAGTCTTGGCCTTTACCTATATATAGGACCCCTAGGGTGGGGTGAAAGGCATCCCATTGTCTCTCCTTCTCTCAGGGATCTCTCCCAAAAGACTCCCACAAGTCTCCTGCTTCAAGAAGTCTTAGAGATATACCGGTGTAGTCGATTGGTGGTGTTCGCACAAGAGGGTTGCTGCATTTTCAATCTTATTGGCAAGAAAAGGGGAATTGATCAAGGCTTTCTACAAAAGTAAGTTTTCTATGAAATCCTTGATCACTAGGATCAATCTAGTTGATCTTTTAGCATGTTTATAGCCTATGTACAGCCCATTAAATATAGATTTATTGCTGTAATATTTTGCAAATTGTATTGGTATTTCAATTAAAATCTAAGACTCTGAGTAGGTTCGGTAATACTTTCCGCTGCGTGGGGCTTTTATCCCTTCAATTGGTATCAGAGCCAACTCAGTTGTTCTTGATTTTAAATTGGAATTTGCAATTTGTTCTTGGTGGGATTTATGCATTATGAATGTTATGGTTTGCGTATAAATGGTTTCGATTAATTTGGCCATAGATTTACGTTTTCTTGAATGGTTCAACGTAAAGGCCCCTGCGTTTTTTGGGCATAATATGTAAATCGAGTCTTTGTAAGTCCGGGTCTAGTTTAGATTGAAGAACGATGAAGATCGGGACCAAATTTGGCCAAAAACGACGGAAAACGGCGAAGAACAGCGGCTGGAACAGTGCAGAAATTCGAATTATTAAATAAAAAAAATAATGTAAATAAAAGTTTGCGTAATTTAAGACTTGAAACGAGGACGGGGCTTGGTGGTATGTTCGTTCGCTTGTTCTCCTCGAGTGCACGGGTTCGAGTCTTGACTTATACAAATATGCGTGTTTTTTTTTTCCGCGTGCTGTTCATTGGTATTTGACCGGTCTTTGACCGGTTCAGCGTGGTTCAAGCGAAAATTCACCGGTTCGTTGACTTTCTAGCTTGGTTCGTTGACTGGGCGGTTTTTTGAAGCTGGTTCAGTTGTTTTCCGGTCCGGTTCGAGCAGTTTTGGCAATTTTAAAGCGGTTTTGGTCCGGTTCGGAGCTGCAGAAGGCTGTAATAGGATAAAATAGCTTCAATTATTGTAATTTATGTGCTTTATTTTATCCTAGGGGCCAATTAATTGGTTTATACGCTATTTAAATGCTTTATGGATGTCATTTAGATCTAAAATCCCACCTTAGGTTATAAAGCATGCTCATGCACTTTATATATATTATAATTAGTTATAATGTATGGATGGAAATGCATGGTTTATTTTCATGAGTTTTTAATATATAGTTGAGTTATATTAAAATCATGAAAAAGGATAAGCATGATGCATACAATTACCTAGTTAAATATATATAGTTATATTTAATAAAATTGTTTGCAGCATGCTACTTTGATTTACCATTTTTGACAATATTTTAATTGTTAATTTATTAATAATGGAAATCAAAGTTGCATTGGGCATGAAACATCCATAGCTTAATATAATTGTTATATTAATTTCATGCAATGCAAGACAATATATATAGTTTTATTATATTAACTTGAATATGATTGTTAATTATTTTAAAACTATAGTATGCATGATTATAGGGCTAATCATTAAAATTTTGAATAAGTTTAAAAATTGATGATTAGAAACCGTCAACCTATAATAAAGATTGCATGCAAACATAGGATCATAGGTAAATGTATTAATTTTAAAATGTTTAAAATTAATTAGACCTAAGATCTCGTTAATTCTAATAGGATTAAAATTAAGTCTTGCTTAGTTTTTTAAAAATAGTTTTAACCTACTAAGTAGGACAAACATTACTATGATTATAAGGGAACTCTACCGGTAAAGTTCTGTCTAAGGTTGGGGGTACTTAAGTTGACGGTTTACGGAACACCTCCTACCTGGGAACTGACCCGGAATACCGGAGTTGAATTAATCATGGTTAAATGTTAGCATGCAATGTCACTAGGTTTATTAAAAGAGTTTAATACACCTAGATCTTTAGAGTAAAGACTTTACATTACTATGGTTAAAAGGAAACTCTCCCGGTTACGTTCTGTCTAAGGCTGGAGGTATTTAAGCTGACGGTTTACGGAACACCTGCTACCTGGGAACAAACCCGGAACCTGAGTTGAAATAACCATAGTCATGTTAGCATACAGTGTTGCTAGGTTTGTTAAAAGAGTTTAATTCACCTAGAACATTACAATTCTCATTATAATAGTTATAATAGGATTAGACTTAGATAAATTGAATTAGCCGGATTTATCTAGGTTAATAAACCCTAAAATATACGGTAGGTCACTTTAGTGGGAGGTAAAATCAAAACTTGATTTAAATCGAGTTTTTACTCCTACGTCCCTATATTCGCAACGTGAGATCCATGCTCGGCTTCGTGTCGTTTTAGCGCGACCTCCCTTCGGAAAGTGTTTGCATGAGTCAATAACAAGGTGAATGGGGAAAGTGCCCATAGTAAGTGGGAGCGGGACACGTGTCAATGTATCCCTCGGTCTCCGCCCATAGGTCACACTGTGAGAGTCTTATGATCCGCCTGCGTGTTGTCCTGGAGCAACCATCCCTTCGGAGGGCCTGATCATAGGATTCGTAACACCGTGAACTCCTGAAAAGGATAGGGTCACTTAGGCTAATTACCAACAGTTGTCTTTCCCTTCGGTAGCCTGTTGGTGCGTGCCTCTGGGATCTGAAAGTGGGAGGGTTACACTTACGAGGATGAGTTAAATGTGTTAACAAATCCTTGACCGAATAACGGTGGCTAATGTCTATAGGAATATGAGTTATTCCGGAATTAGAATTAGCTGATAAGTGTCTCATTTCAAAGGAGGAGTAGCTGACCACCCTTCGGTGGCTGTTGCTCTAAACCTCTGAAACATCGTTGCAAAACTAAATCAATAGTCTTAGGGTTCTATGATTGCTTGTTTTTGCTAAACTGATTGGATTGTAAGCAATTGTTTGTATTGCTATTGTAATGGGTTAGTGCGATAAATAATCAAGTAATTTGTTATTTCAGCAATTCAATGATTAAATATATGCATAGTCTTATGCCTATAACGGTGATTATACAACAAACTTAAACGATTAATTTGTGGCGAATATTTTAAGATTAGTCTTAACAGAGAAATGTTCTCATGCCCCAAATGTTTAATTCATTATGAAGTGTTATTAATGAATGCGACATTGAGCCTTGCTCAGCCAAAGAAGACTTGTCCAAAGACAGTAAATTCGATTTACTAGTCTTGGAAGCGTAATTTGTGAAGAATGGTGATTCTACCCGAATACTTGATTCATAGTCACAAATCACGTTTGTTCTTCTTATTGAAAGGAATGAATTCCTGGCAACAGCATCGTGCTATTGAGATAACTCTCAAAATTTTGAATTAGAGAGGTTGTCTTGGCTGTAGCAATGGGGAACGTTAAGTTATTTTTCCCAGTGGGAGCAAATACATATTATTAGATAATGTGTATATAATTCCTAAGATCAAAAGAAATTTGATTTCTGTATCTTATTGGCTGGAACAATGTTACTCTTTACCTTTCCCTGCTAACGCAGTTCATTTCAAGAAAGGGAGTTAACTTTTGTTCAGCTGAACTGAAAAATAACATAAATGTTTTTAAGACTAATCAAGAGTAAGGCAGTCATAAACACTGCATTGCCTGAGGCTGCTACTACTCAAAGAAAAGAAAGGCAAAAGATTTCTCCTAAAGGAAATACCTTTCTTTGGTTCTTAAGGTATTAGGCTGGTTTTGATCTCAATATGATTGGGAGCTTAGCCTAGAGTATACTTCTAAGTTAGTTAGAAGAACACCCTCAAATACCAATTAAGTCATGCCTTATGGGCAATATGACTGATAGATCTTTTATTGGAAAAGAACTAAAAGAGCCAAAGAGCCCTTAGAGCTTGTACATTTGGATCCTTGTGGTCTAATATGTTAAAGCAGTGGGAGGGCATGAATTCAAGGTATGTGTATCTCGACCTAATGCAACATAAGTCTAAAGCTCTTGATAAATTCAAAGTGGTTTGAGACTGAAGTTGGAAACTTGTTAGGTGAGATGAGAAAAACACTTCGATCTGATCGAGGTGTAGAGTAGATGAGACTTGAGATTCCAATACTATTTGATAGAACATGGAATTACATCTTAACTACCCCTGAAGCACCTTAAGGAAACGGTGTACCAGATAGGAGAAATAGAACCTTATTGGATACGGTTCGATTCATTATGAGCTATGCTCATTTGTCTGACTCGTTTTGGGGTCATGCAGTGTTGACTGCAGTACATATTTCGAACAACGTTCCATCAAAAGTGTTTCTGAAACATCTTTTGGATTGTGGATAAGACGTAAAAGTAGTTTACGTTATTTTTGGAGTTCAACACACGTGCTTGTGACTAACCCAAAAAGAAATTGGAACACTGTTCAACAGTATACCTATTCGTAGGCTACCCCATGAAAACGAAAGATGTGGATACTTCTTCAATCCGCAAGAGAATAAAGAATTTGTACCGACAAATGCCACATTCTCAGAAGAATACCGCATAAGAAATAATAAGCCACAAAGTAAGGTCGTTTTAAGTAAATTAACTGATGAAGCTACAAAAATATCAACAAGAGTTGTTGATCAATCAACAAGGGTTGTTGATGATGCTAGACCTTTAACAAGAGTTGTTGATAAGGCCAATACAACTGGTTAGTTACATCTATCTCAAGAGTTGAGAGTGCCTCAATGAAGTGGGAGGGTTGTTCTACAATCTGACCGTTCCATGGGCTTAATTGAAGCCCAGATCATCATACTTGATGATGGCTTTGAGGATTCATTGTCTTAGAGCAGGTCAATGATTGATGTTAACAAAGACCAATTAGATTAAAGCAATGGACCATTAACAAAAGTTGTTGATAGGGTCAACACAACTGGTTAGTTACATCTATCTCAAAAGTTGAGAGTGCCTCAATATAGTGAGAGGATTGTTCTACAATCTGACCGTTACATGGGCTTAATGGAAGCCCAGATCGTCATACCTGATGATGATTTAGAGGATTCATTGTCTTAGAGCAAGGCGATGAATGATGTTAATAAGAACCAATTGGATTAAACTGATGGACCCGGAATTGAAATATGTGGTTTCAATTCCATCTAGAATCTTGTAGATCTATCAAATGAATCTACAAGAAGAAATGAGACATAATCTTATGGTTAGACTTATGGCAAAAGGGTTATACCCAGAGACAGGGGACTGTAAGAAATTCTTATCTCCTGTCGTCATGTTGAAGTCTGTTAGAACTCTTGTCCATTTAGAATGGATGTCAAGACTACCCTTTTGAATGGTAATCTTGAGAAAAGTATCTACATGTCTCAAGCAGAATGGTTCATTTAGCAAGATCAGAAGCAAAAGGGGTTTGCAAGCTTAAGTGATCCATTCATGGATTGACCTAAGCAATTCGATCTTGGAATATAAGATTTGATACTGTGATCAAATCTTTTGGCTTTGATCAAGAACATTGATGAATCTTGTCTTTACAAGAAGATCGTCAATAGTTCAGTAGCTTTATTAATGTTCTATGTGATTGATATCCTAGTCATTGGGAATGATGTAGGTTATCTTACTAACTAGTAAAATAAGCTAGCAGCTCATTTCCAAATGAAAATTTGGGAGAAGCTAAGTTTGTTCTTCGGATCCAAATCATTAGGAACCGTAAGAACAAAAAGCTAGCCTTGTCTCAAGTGTCTTATATCTACGAGATGTTAGTTAGATATAAGATGCAGAATTCCAAGAAGGGTTCACTACCTTTCAGGCGTGGAATTCATTTTGTCTAAGAAACTGTTTCCTGAGACACCTCAAGAAGTTGAGGACATGAGACGAATGCCCTATGCAATAGGGATTGTCAGTAAGTACCAATCTAATCCAAGATTTGATCACTGGAAAACCGTTAAGAATATCCTCAAGTATCTGAGGAGAAAGAGGAACTATATGCTCGTGTATGGGACTAAGGATTTGATCCTTATAGGATACACTGACATGGATTTTAAGACTGATAAGGATATCTGTCTGACGTAAAAGAATGGCTAGCGGCCCAATTTCCAAGATTTATGAGAGGCCGAATATGTTCTTAGAATCCAAATAATTCGGGATCGGAAGAACAAAACACTAGCATTGTCTCAAGCAACGTATATTGACAAAATGTTGTCCCGATATTCGATGTAGAACTCCAAGAAGGGCTTATTGTCTTTCAAGCATGGGGTTCACTTGTCTAAGGAATAGTGTCCTAAAGACAACTCATGAGATTGAGGATATGAGACAGGTTCCCTACGCCTCCGCTGTGGACAGCTTAAT
The DNA here is from genome assembly GCA_017139565.1 of Luffa aegyptiaca. Classification (NCBI taxonomy): domain Eukaryota; kingdom Viridiplantae; phylum Streptophyta; class Magnoliopsida; order Cucurbitales; family Cucurbitaceae; genus Luffa; species Luffa aegyptiaca. The sequence goes on from CM029403.1 coordinate 15,955,051, forward strand.
GTATGCAATGCTCTGCATGAGGCCTGACATCTGTTATGCTGTAGGGATAGTCAGCAGATATCAATCAATATCCATGGTCAAACTTTACAAAGGAGCTATAGTGTGACATAATTACAGTCTTTACCACATAGGCCGAAAATATAGCTGCTTGTGAAGCAGCGATAGAGACTGTAAGGCTTAGAAAGTTCTTGACTGATTTAGAATGTGTTCCAAATGTGAACTTGCCCATCAGACTTTATAGTGATACAGTGGTGCTGTGGTAAATTCATAAGAACTTTGCAGCCCAAGACAAGTAAGCACATTGAATTAAATTGAAATATTCACGAAGGCTCTCTCGGCTAAAGGGTATGAGGGTCATCTAGAAGGTCTAGGTCTACGAGTTATGTACAAAGATGAAATCTAGGGCAAGTGGGAGAAATGTAATGGGTATAGTGATGCCCTAGTTTATTGTATTTGTACATTGTATATGTTTTATACATGTATTTATACACCCACTGCTGAATAGATTGTTGTACATCCCACTAAACTAGAGTTTTAGTTCAAGTGGGAGTTTGCTGGGTTTTATGCCCTAAAACTCGTAGATAGTGAATGTAAACAAATTTTATACTTGTATTTAATAAAGTTTTATTTAGTTTCTGCAATAAAATGTTATTGTTAAATATTGCACTATTTGACCCAAATCCAATAAACTAAGATCCAAGGTTGTTTGTATGTAACTTGAACTAGTATGTGGGGACATACGGGGATCAATATTCAAGTAACAACCTAAAAGGTCTATAGTACAAGGATAAGGCTGGGTACCTTATCCTGGTGACACTATGGATACGGCCCGCTTTGTATTATGATACAAACGCAATGATCCAACGCGTTCATGTAGTTGACATGCGAGTGGGGGTATCCTATGCAATGAGTTTGCATAAGACCGGACTGCGAAATAGTTAACCACTAACTGTAACACCGTTAGTTGGCTTGGTTTCTATTTCACTAGGATGACCTAGACAACTCAGTCTCAATCCTGAGTGGATTATGGACTCCTGTTCACGAGGAGTTGTCCTTTGATTTGTATGGGTGAGAGTGGCCAGCACGCTGACTTAATAAGCCTACCATTTTGGGGACAATACCGAGTGGGGAGCTGGGAACATAATCACACAAGATGGAATTCACTCCTTCCCGACTCTAGGGTAAGTAGAGGTGTGTTCCCTTAAGTGGTGTCTCCGGGACTTGAACAATGGGCCCAACCCTCTCTATGGCACGAGAGGGACTTCTGTTTGTTGGTTGGACCTCAAACAGGTTGTTCATTAGAGGAGCACTGGGGACTTAAGGACAAAGATGTAAACCAGGGGTAAAACGGTAATTTGACCCAGCTGGGATACGAACACACGTGAAGGACTGACTTGTAGTATTGGTCGATATCCGTGGACACAGAAATATTCTGCAGTGAGAAGAGTGCAGCTGAGGGTCTTTAGTGGAATGACCCACAGTTAACGAATGGAGACTAACTTGGTTAATGAGTTTAAGCCGATTAGTCTTGTATCGTTGGAGCTTCTGATCTGTAGGTCCATTAGGTCCCACTGGTAGCTCGTAAAAAGACTTGAAGCAAACAAATATAAATTGTAAATTGAAAGTGTTCAATTTATTTGGGGAATCGTATAATGTATATTGATGCATTATAATATAAAGTTTATGAAACTTTATAATATAATTTTTGAATTAATTTCAAAAATTAATTCTTGAGAGAAAATATTTGAAAGAGTTCAAATAACTTTAATATGAATTGGATTCATATTAATTTTAATAAAATCCCTAAGATTAAATATATGATATTTAATTGGGTAATTAATTAATCATGGAATTAATTAATTATTTATTAAAATTAGAGACCTTTTCCTATTAGAAAAGAAAATATTTGAAATTGTTCAAATAAATTTAATATAAATTGGATTCATATTAATTTTAATTTTAATAAAATCCCTAAGATTAAATATGTGATATTTAATTGGGTAATTAATTAATTATGGAATTAATTAATTATTAAAATTAGATATTGTTCAGATAATAGATTTGAACTTATTCCTAGACCTTTTCCTATTAGGAAAAAGTCTTGGCCTTTACCTATATATAGGACCCCTGGGGTGGGGTGAAAGGCATCCCATTGTCTCTCCTTCTCTCAGAGATCTCTCCCAAAAGACTCCCACAAGTCTCCTGCTTCAAGAAGTCTTAGAGATATACCGGTGTAGCCGATTGGTGGTGTTCGCACAAGAGGGTTGCTGCATTTTCAATCTTATTGGCAAGAAAAGGGGAATTGATCAAGGCTTTCTACAAAAGTAAGTTTTCTATGAAATCCTTGATCACTAGGATCAATCTAGTTGATCTTTTAGCATGTTTATAGCCTATGTACAGCCCATTAAATATAGATTTATTGCTGTAATATTTTGCAAATTGTATTGGTATTTCAATTAAAATCTAAGACTCTGAGTAGGTTCGGTAATACTTTCCGCTGCGTGGGGCTTTTATCCCTTCAAAGCCAACACATATATGCCCATAAACATGTAGGCAATTACAACTTTCATCCACGAATATAAAGCTAATTTGATGCCAAAACCATAATGAGCCCATTTTATTTATCTTGCATTTCACTCATTTAATAATCTTGAGTGAACCAAAACTCCATAACGACTTTATTGAACAAGTATATAATAATTTGTTTCATTCACAATCTACAAGTTTTACTGATTTATGAGTTTGACCAAATTTAACACAAGCCTATCATTATAAATAATTGGAGTCGTGAGAAATGTTAGAGATAGCAGATCCACTTTCTACACCGTCTTTATTTTCCAACACTTCATTCTTTCTATTGGTTTATATTTATGGATTCTTATTCAATGAAAAACCATTTATGAATACCCTCTAGATTGATTAGGTTGAAAAATAGTTTGTTTGCACCAAATCCAATTTATGCATTTCTCTTTTTACTGATTTAATTACTATGTTGTGAATTTAAACTGATCACTTAAATTACCATGTAATGTGAGTCCAATACTAAAAGGGTTGGACAATATCGGTGTTCGTAAAGGGTGAAGGATTAGAATTTCCATATTCCATAAAGAGGAAGTGTAATTGGGACCGATTCATAGTTAATTTTGTTTATCCAAAAAATACCATTACATTCGTAAAAAACATAGAACAGATTCTATAAAAACATAAGGCTAAGCATACAAAAATTGTTAGATCTAAATCTAAAGAGGAGAAACAAACATACCGTCGTTGTCGTCTCTGAAATATCAAGAACGTCTTTCTTGATTTTGGACTAAGCGTCAACGATTGGGACACCACCAATTGATCTTCCCCGCTATAACTCTGAGATTAGGAACGTAGTTGTGGGGCTACCTAATCTTGAATGAGAAAAACTCTAGAGAGAAAATTCTCCCTAGAGTTCTTGGGTTGAGAAAATATGAGAGAGATGCAAGAATGACCTTATGGTGGCCATATGTTGTAGTACTTAAACCCTACGTTTAGTGTTCTATTTATAGGAGAAAGACCATGAATAAAATATTCATTTAAAATCAATTATTTTCATAACTGATTTAATCTTTTCCACAATTAATCCATTCCATAACCAATCAATTCCATAATTGATTAATCTTTTCCATAAATGATTGATCACTTCCATAAGTGATTAAATCATTTCCATAAATGATTAATTACTTCCATAAGTGATTAATCATTTCCATAATTGATTAATTTTCAATTAATTAATTCTTTAATTAATTAATAACCAATTAAATATCATATATTTAATTTCAAACCTTCAATTAGTTAATTAATTAATTAACCAATTAAATATCATATATTTAATTTCAGGCCTTCAATTAATTAATTCTATAATATGAATCAAATGCATATTAAAATTTGAACTCCTTCAAATTCTCTTATATTCTATAAATTTAATATGAATAAAATTCATATTAATATTTGAACTTCTTCAAATATTTATTTCTCTCATAATAATAAAGTTTAATTTCAAATTAGACTTTATATTTTAATGTATGATTATACATAATATTAATTTGTATCTCATACAATTAACTTAATTCTCAATATGAATTTGAACTATTCAAATTATCTCAAGATATAATTGTTTCTAATTACTCTTTACGAGCTATCAGGGGGACCTAATGGACCTACAGATCAGAAGCTCTAATGATATTCAGTTAATCGATTAAACTCATTAATCAGGTTAACCAATATTCATTAACCGTTGGTCATTCCACTAATGACCCACAACTGAACTCTTCTCACTATAGAACATTTCTGTGTCCACGGATATAGACCTATACTGGTAAGTCAATCCTTCAAGAGTGTCCGTAACCACAACTCGGTCAAATTACCACTTTACCCCTGTGTTACATCTGTCTCCTTAATTAAGTATCAGTGCTCTTCTAATGAACAACCTGTTTATGGTCCAACCAATAAACAGAAAGTCCCTCTTGGGCCAGTCAGAGGGTGGGATCCCTTTGTTCAAGCCCCGGAGTCACCACTTAAAGGAACACTCATCTACTTCTCCTAGAAGTGGGAAGGAGAGAATTCCTTCTTGTGTTGTCATGTCCCCAGCCTCCTACTCGGTCTTGTCCCCAAAAAGGAATGCATATTGAGTTGGCGTATTGGCCATTCTCACTCATGCTAATCAAAGGACAATCCCTCATGAGAAGAAGTTCTTGACACACTCAGGATTAAGACTGAGTTACCTAGGTCATCCTATTCAAAAAGTAACCTAACTAGTTAACGATGGTATATCTAGTGGTTTACTATTTCATGGTCTGGTCTTATGCGAACTCATTGCATAGGATACCCCCACTTGCATGTCTACTATATGGACGCTTTGGATCAATACGTCTGTATCAAATACAAAGCAGGTAGTATCACATAGTGTTACCAAGATAAGGTACCCAACCTTATTCTTGTACTATAGACCTTTTAGGTTGTTACTTGAACTCGATCCCCGTATGTCCCCACATACTAGTTCAAGTTACATACAAACAACCTTGGATCTCAGTTTATTAGAATTGGGTCAAATTGTGCAATATTTAACAATAACACATTATTGTTGAAACTCAATAACACTTTATTGAAACACGTATACAACTTTTTTACCTTCACTATCCACGAGTTTTAGGGCATAAATCCCAACAAAGGGGATATAGGAGAAAAGCCTAGACATAGGGAGTTCGTTGTTATGAGGAGTAATAATTATAGGGTTATAGGTTGCATGCTTGATTTATCTACGTCAGAGCAGAGCCACGGACATGTGAAGCAACCTCGCTTAGCCTTTGTTGCCTCTCAAAGTGGGTAAAAATACGACCAAATTCCACCTTAAACTGATGTACAAGTGTACACAATCTCACATCAAGTAATAAATAAACAATCGTCTCCATAGGGATTTGAATTGATTATCTAAATTGATTAATTAGCTTTTTGATGATTTCAAGTTGCTGGTTTTAAATTGGTTGATTTTAAATTTCTAAAACAAAAGAAATAAGAAAGCGATAAATAATGAGGTGAAAATAGGATGGAAACAAAAACAGGTTAAGACTTTTTATTGTTTATAAAGATGCTTCAACAATTGTTTTGATTAATCATTCTCATGTAGTCTTATTAGCAGGATCTTCCCAGAACTCCTAAATTTTTGGAATATGTTTCAACTCCAATGAAGTGCTATCGATCATGCATTAGGTAACTGGTTATCCCTAACTTAATTACTAGCTTTCAATAGTCTAATGTGAATCATTACCACGCGCCCTCTAAATCATCCCTGAAACTAGAGAGAGATATACATACTGGTTGGCCAAACAGTACGTAATAGAAATCAGCACAACATTAATTCAAGAAGATATAGTCAATCAAATTTCTAGAATTTAAAAAGGAAAACAACTACATTTGTCTCAACACATGCCTATAAGGGATTAGTTCATAGATCGACACAAGGGATACTAACCCTTCTAGTGGATGAGGTTGAAACTACTGCTCCAAGCTACCATGAACCTGGAAGAACTTCATCTCCTTCAAAGAATCTGGAAAAGGTCTTCTTAAGTCTCCAATTCTACCATCCCCATCATTTATCCTAGATTTCCTCTTTAAACGCCACTTCATTAAATGATCACCTACAACTCATGTGGCTCGCTTTGCTAATATTTTGCTAGATCATCATTCTTTTCTATCTCACTTTACCAACAACTGTACTTTTCTACGAAGAAACTCCAACGCATCAGTTCCCACATTTAACCTAAAATAGAAAGAATTCAACTAACAAACACAATCAGTCAACAATAAATACCACTCAATCTACCCAATAAAACACTAATAATAACTCCATTTTGAAGAGTTATCGACCATCTAACGGTGCTTGAAATCAAGGCCAAATAGGAGTTAAATCTGACACAGTGTGTGAATAGACTTAGGTTGTAAGCAAGCTAGTAATTAAGGTTAATCTTACTTGGGTTAAAACTAAAGTGAGTCTCTTGTTATTCATTATTGTTTTCTTTATTAAAAACCAAACCCTCAAAATCATTCAACTTATTTGGTTACTATTGTCGTGCTTAAAAGTAGTTTCTTTTTCAAATATGAATTTACACTTAGTCCCTGTGGGATCAACACCTTTGGAATACTTCCAAGTTTTTTTATTACTTCATGTGACAGTGTGCACTTGGACTTTGACTGAAAACCTTTTAATATATTTCTCTAAGTCATTGCAACATTGTAGGTTTTAGTCACATAAGTTTTTGACGCCATTGTCGACCACTAAAAGTGAAAATTCAGTTTTCGTTTGAAATTGCGATTTAGTTGCAACCACATTTCTATCTCAAGGAAAATCTAACTTTGGTTTGCAGTTTTCTTTTGCAGGTTGAAGTTGGCCCATGAACAAAGAGTATCGTCTCTTCAAGATATATCCTGAGATAGAAAGAAACTTTCATGATATCAGAGAGAACAAAAGCAAAAGAAGGAAGAGAAATAGGAGTTGAGCGCACGAGAACATCTAGAAGAAGTTGTTTACACTCGAGAACTTCTAATAGATCCACCCGGAGTCGATCCTCTTGTTGACCCAAAAAAAGAAGAAGAAAAAAGAAAAAAATGTGATAGAAGATAAGCACAATCAACGGGTTTGATAGCTCAAAATAATCCACATGTGGAAGAAGACATCATAGCAACATTGAGTGCACAAATTACATCAATGGCTTGTCATTCTAATTTTTTTTTGTGTTTATTGTGCTAAGATTCATTCTTTGTTTGAAACTTGTCCATTTAATCCTTACTATACAGGGCAACTAGGCAACGAGTGTCCTATTTTCAATCCTTATCCAAAATTGGAGCGACACCTCTACTTCTCCAAGATGTTAGCAGCCCTAATCCAATGCCTCACTTGGAGTAAGGATTTCTACCTAGTTTTTCAAACCAATATAAAGACCAATATGCACAAAAAGAGATGCAACAAAAGATGGACCTCTGTTGCCTTTTGAAGTGGTTAAAAATATGGATAGATTTCACCTCAAAATGTTTTGCAAGTGAACACAATTCAGCAACAAGTGATAAATATTTATCGTATCCACATGGTTTTGAATTGCCTACCTCTACCGATTCAATTTGCTATTTGGCGATTTCAAGGTTGATTAAATTTTTTTTTTTATTTTAGAAATGATGAAACAAAACAAATAAGAAAGCACTAAATGATTACAACTAGAGAAAACATAATGGAAACAGACATAGGTTAAGACTTTTGTAATTGTTTGTAATAATGCTCTAACAATTCTTTTGATTTGTCAATCTCATGCAGTCTTATCAATGGGATTCTCACGAAAACTCTGGATTTTTTGGAATGTGTTTCAACTTCAATGAAGCTCTACCGATTATGCACTAGGTAATTGGTTATCCTTAACTCAACTACTGGTGATCACCAACTATCTACAGTCTAGTTTGAATTATTGCCACACAACCCCTAAATCATCTCTGAAACTAGAGAAAGCTATACATATCGGCTGGCCAGACGAGCACATAATGAAATTAAAAACAACAATTAATTTAAGATGATCAAGTCAAATAGAATTTACAGAATTTAAATAGATGATAATTACATTGATCTTAACCCATGCCTACAAGCGATTTAGTTCTTGAATCGAATTAAGAATACTAAACCAACATGCGTTAAAATCTTGTGAAACATGTCCATCATGGAATTACAACAAGAAATGCTAATCCTTCTAGTCGATGAGGTTGAAACGGTTGCTTCAAACCATCAAGAACATGGAAGAACTTTGTCTTCCTTGAGAGAATCACACTTTGGTCTTCTAAGGGTCTCCAATCAACAACTTCGTCTCCCTTGAGAGAAATCACACTTTGGTGTTTTCCCAACCTGATTTCTTTGATTATGCTTAGAACACCACTTCATTTAATGAATCGCGTGTGGTTCATGTGGCTCGGTTTGCTAATATTTTGTTGGATCATCGAACTTTGCTCCTAATAACGTGCATAACGAGATATTTTTCCTGGTCCATTTTAGTTAGTCTTTGAGTACTATTTGACCAAATTATGTACTTTAATGTTTATTTTTTGTAGGAAGTGATTATAAGCTAAATTAGAGAAATTGAAATTGATCGGGTGGTGGAGACTTGAAGAAGAGCCAAAGAAGTGAAAAGAAACCAAGTTGGAGGCTTGTCAAAAGTGGAAGACCCTAGAGCTAGCATCGAGACACTGCTTTCTTGGCGTCTCGATGCTAGAAAGTTTCTTCTTCTGATTAAGGCGACAAAGAGGACAGCGTCTTGTTGTCCATTGCGTCTCGATGCTGCACAGATGTTTCTATAAATATGAATTGATTTTGGTCGGCGAAGGGGAGTTGAATTAGAGTGATTTTGGACCTAAAAAAGATTGGAGACCTTCTGTGGGAGCTGAAGGAGGCCTAGGAGTGGGAACCAAGCTTGAAGACGTGGAGATCGTGATAGGGACGTGTCAGTTTCAATGGATTTAAGAGTTTTCCCTTGTTTACCTTATCTCTAGTTAGTCTTTTATGGCTTTTTCATGTTTAGCTTATATCGTAACACCATGTATGAGTAGTTAGACATGTTTCTTCGGAATTGATTATGCTTTTAATTTATCAACTGATCACTAGTTGAATGATTTAAGTGTTGAATCTTGCTTGGGAGAGGGGATTTAGCTAAGACTTTACTAATTGCATGACTAAAGTAGAAATTCTAAGATCGAGAGATTTAGAATAACTTTAGAAGTTGTTAAAAGAACTAAACTCAAAGCCTTGCATGTTAATGAACTCAGATAGGGATATCAAGTTTGTTGTATGCATGAGAATCAATTATGCTCGGGAGAGATAGTTGTGATTTACTGTTCCTACACTTGTAAATTAATTGCACATTAAAAATCCATTCCCTTTAATCAATCATAATTAAATTGATGACATCAATTCCCTAAGAATTCTTCACATTTAATTTTCCAACCTTTAATTTGCATTACCTTTGATTCATTATTTCATCTCTTTTTTATCCCTAAATAAAATTGAGCCAAAGTATTCACGGTAATTAGTTTATCTAGAAAACTAATCTAGAGGACGACATTCGATTTTCATGTCACATGATCCCAACAAATGCACAACAGCCAACATCTCTTTCTCAGACACTGTATACCTTCTCTCAGTGCTATTTAACTTGCGGCTCTTGTAGGCGATAGGGTGACCTTCTTGAAGGAGTACGCCTCCGAGAGCAAAGTCAGACGCATCGGTCTCGACTTCAAATGGTTTCGTTACATCCATCAATCCGAGGACAGGGCCCCTCGTCATGGTGGTCTTCAACTCTTCAAAGGCCATCTGACATTCGTCTGACCAATGCCAGGTTACATTCTTCTTCAATAATTCTGTTAGTGGAGTCGCTCGTCGGGAAAATCCTTCAATGAACCGACGATAGTAGTTTGCCAAGCCCAAGAATGAACAGAGTTCTGTCATAGAAGTAGGAACCCTCCATTCTTGGATGGCCTTCACCTTGTCACTGTCCATACTGATTCGACCATATTCAGTCACATGGCCAAGGAAGTTTATGCGTTGTTGCGCGAAAGCACACTTTTCTCTTTTTACATATAGCTGATTCTGCCTCAACTTGTCAAAGACGAGACGTAAGTGCACTCGATGCTCCTCCAGCGTGGGGCTGTATACGACTATGTCGTCCAAATAAACCACTACGAATTGGTCAAGGTACTCATGAAAGACCTGGTTCATCAAGGTATAGAAAGTGGTTGGCGCATTCGTCAGGCCAAAGGGCATCACTAGAAATTCAAAAGCCCCATATCTCGTAACACATGTGGTCTTAGGCTCATCACCTTCAGCAATACGAACTTGATAATACCCTGATCGGAGGTCTAACTTGGTGAAATATCTAGCCCCGTACAACTGATCAAATAGGTCAGATATTAGCGGCAGTGGGTTGTTTCTCACTGTGACTTTGTTCAGGGCTCGGTAGTCAATACATAAACGCAAGGTCCCATCCTTCTTATTTTGAAACAGCACTGGAGCCCCATAGGGCGCTTTTGCAGGACGGATAAGCCCTGCACTCAGGAGTTCGTCAAGTTGTTTTCTCAACTCAGCCAATTCGGGTGGTGCCACCCGATATGCATTTTTCGCTGGAGGTTTGGTTCCTGGTAGGAGCTCAATCTCGTGGTTGATCCCCCGCCGAGGGGGTAAGTCCTTTGGCAAGCTATTTGGCATAACATCAACATATTCTTGCAAGACATCTCGAACTTCTGGCGGGACTTCTTCTACCGTAGAGGGTTCTTCGACCATAGGAATGGCCATGAACGTGGGTTCATCTCGACTAAGGCCCTTCTTTAACTGTAGGGCCGAAATCATTCGCATGTCGCTGGGTTGCTTGATACTCGCTAGAACTACGGTGGGACTGTCATCGGTGACGATCATACATTTGGCGAGTGGTAAGGGGATCACCTTATGCTCAAAGAGAAATTCCATCCCCAGTACCACGTCGAAATCATCCATGCGAACCACCACGAGGTCCACATTACCTGTCCACTCGCCCAACTTTTTTGAAACCTTTTTGGAAGTTCCCACAATGGGTAAGGCATCGGAATTAACCGCTTTCATCTTGCCAGAATCTTTTTCAATCTGTAATCTCAACCTGCGGGCTTCTTGTTCGGAAATGAAGTTGTGGGTTGCGCCAGAATCAATCATGGTACCCTTTGCAAGCCCACCATTGATGATGGCATCAACAAACATCAATCCCCTCTCGGACGTATCTTTCGACCCGGAGGCTTTTCTCTGTATGGCAGATAAGAACTTTAGGGCTCCCATCCTGGGTGTGTTCTCCTCTTCCTCTGATTTGTTGCCCTCAGCTTCGAGCTCAGGTAAATTACCAAATTGTATTGTGGCTTGGAGAGCCGTGAGAGCAGCTCGATTCGGGCAGTCATATAGTCTATGGGGACCCTTGCACAGAAGACACGAAGGGGGCCATGGCTGGTTCTGCCGCGGTGGATAGGGCCCTCGAGGAGGACCCGAGAAAGAGGTCTGAGGTTTCTTGTCAGTCTCTCCAGGTTTCTGATTCATTGGCCTGAAAGGCCGATTACCATTGTTCCCATTGTTTGGCGGTGGTACGTACTTTTTGAGGAACTGAGTCGCCACCTAAGTCAAAAAGTCTTTCTGCAGCAGCCAAGGCAGAGGCAAGGTCTTGGACTCCTTGTTCGTATAGCTTTGTCTTAGCCCACGACTTTAAACCTTCAACGAAGCAAAACACCTTGTCCTTCTTTGACATATCACGGATATCAAGCATCATAGCAGAAAATTGCTTCACATATTCCCTTATCCCTCCAGTGTGTTTCAACTCGCGAAGCTTGCGTCTTGCTATGAATTCAACATTTTTGGGGAAGAACTGAGCCCTCAACTCTTTCTTGAGGTCTTCCCAAGAGTTAATTGTGGCCAGGCCACTTTGAATGTCGTTTACTTTGGTTCGCCACCATAGCTTCGCATCATTAGAGAGATGCATTGTGGCTAATGTGACTTTCATCTCTTCTAAAGTTGTTCCAGTGGCCTTGAAGTACTGTTCAACGTCGAAGATGAAATTCTCAAGCTCTTTTGCGTCACGGTTCCCACTGAATGCCTTGGGTTCCGGGACCTTAATCTTGTTATGTACCTCATGCACTTGGTTCGGGGTCTGATTCTCAACTGCTCGCATGGTCAGATTCAGTCGCGTATTCATCTCGGCCATCTCACCTCTCAAGGTTTCGATGGTGGCTCTAAAGTCATCAGTAATCTCGTTGAACAACCGCAGCATGGTTGTTTGGGACGTATTCAATTCATCGACACGCTCATTCATCTTGTCAACGGAACTCGTGGAGCTCTCCCCATGTTCAGAGCTACTAGGTTTCGTATCTTTGCTTTCCAGAGTTTCTACTCGTATTGCCAACTCTTGTACAGGTAGCCCATCAATTCGGGCATTCACTGCATCTATCTCACAGCTTTTCAGAGATCTCATCAATTCGACCTTCGACATATCGTATCGAATCAGGTACTTCCCTCAAATATAGCAACTGTTCTTCTATCTCAACAAGTCGCTCAACGTGGGTCTTTCCCAATTGTTTGGTCGCCGACATGATTGCAGCTTTTCGAAAGCTAAGGAGCCAACTAGGCTCTGATACCACTTGTCACAATCGTAAACTTTCGTATTCGGGACGGGCGATTGTGCGGCACTTGTCCTAACCCGGCGGGCAAGTCAGCCGTACAAAAATCGCAATTCGCGGATAACTTCGGTGTAGGGTCTAGCCTCCGCTCACGTTTCGTGAGAAAATTGGTTTTATAAAACGTGAGAGAAAAAGCATTGAAAACATCTTTAAAAGAAAGCATTGAATACAAGAGTGCAAGAGAGTTTGATTGCAAGAAAGTATACAATGCTTGGTAGGGGGGAGGTTGATGACTACTTGGTCCCCCCTATAGTACATTTTGAAGCATATTTGATCTGACAGGCTTAAACATGAAAATCACGAGGAGTCATACGACTCCAAAACTAGTTACAACAAAAAGGAAACAACAAAACTAATTACATGGCATTAAAACATGATGGATGAGGATGCTTTGGGCATGCGGCCATAGGCACAACTCGCCCTGGACAAGTGTTGGGTTCCTAGAGTGAGTAAAATTATGATCTGAAAAGACTCTAGAATTCCTGTGCAAGTATACACAGTCCGCAGCAAGTAATAAGTATTTGTCAATCCAAGGCCTGAACTAGCTTCCACTCTATCTATTTTGTATGAATCTTTTAATGGTTTCAAGGTAATAAAAATGATTGGGTTTTATAAGAATTATGCTGAAACAAAGTAAATGACAGAACAACAAGTAAACAAATAGGCAGACAGATTAGAGGCAGGCGCTGGTTAGGTTCAGTAATTGTTTTAAAAGATGCTCTAGCAATATTATTGATCATGCAAACTCTCGCAGTATTATTAGCGGATTCCTCCCGGAACTCCGGATCTTTTGGAATGTGTTTCAACCCCAATGAAGTGCGACCGATCAAGCACTAGGCAACTGGCTATCCCTAGCTCAGTCACTGGCGTTCACCAATACACAATGATCGTAGTGTGGTTAATTGCCACACACTCCCTAAATCATCCCTGAAACTAGAGAGAAGTATTTATACCGACTGGCCAAGCGGGCATAAAATAGAAATAAGCACAACAGTTAACCAAGATGCAATAATCAATAAATATTATTAGAGTTTAATCACGGCAACTACATCTTTCCTAACCAACGCCTAAGGCTACTTAGTTCATAATAAGCATGGTAACATGAATTACAATCTGAGTAGGCATGTCCATTAACACAAGATACTAAAGCAAATAATAATCTCCTTAATCAGCTTGCGGATGATGGTGTTCTTGGTAATCTCCAATCTCTCTATACTACTCGGCTTCCAAGGAAAGTTGGAATCCATTTGACTTGGGCGGCTACTTCCTTTTATAGAAGGGTAGGAGGCTTGAATTAGGTCAACATGGACACGTGTAGGGCTCTCCTTGCTCCTTTATCCCGAAAATAATTCAACAGAAGTCGGTTCATGAAGTTGGCTAACGAGCTGTGACGTGGCAGTTTTGCTTCCGGGTTTGCTCCAGCATAAAATTCGCTCCCTCAAGTCGCCCAGCAGCAGATTCTGCACTAAACGATTTCCACAGCTTCCATTCTTCCAAATGGGTTAAAACATGTAATACATATCTGAAACCAACCCCCTTAAGCACAAAAGACACACAAATCAATATAGAAATGAGGCCTAAATAACTACCTTTTGGGCAGTTATCAACAAGCATGCCCAAGACACGGAGCGTGACTCTGAAATCACGTAAATTGCGCAGCACATGGCGCGGAATTCATGTGTAGTGGAGCATGACGCGAAAATCATGTATTAGCGGAGCATGACGCGGAAATCATGTATTAGCGGAGAATGACGCGGAAATCATGTAAGTAGCGTAGCACATGGCGCGGAATTCATGTGTAGCGGAGCATGACGCGGAAATCATGTATTAGCGGAGCATGACGCGAAAATCATGTACTTGCGGAACATGACGCGGAAATCATGTGGAGTCTAGTGCGTGCGTTGCATAGCGTGTGATGCATCTGCATTGGTGAGTTGTTTTTAAGCATGAGTTTAGTTATAGCTTGAAAGCATGTTGATTGTTGTGGATGTGTAACCTGTTGGATGCGTGTGCTGAGCATGTTGTTTGCTTTGGTTGGTTGTTTGTGGTTTTGTAAGTGTGAGCTGCTTACCAGTACCACAGTTGTACTGATATCCCCTTTCCCACTTTTCCCCCAACATTTTAGATGTTGCAGGTATCGAGGATGATCCAGACCTTGGTGGCGAGGAGGAGAACTACGAGGAGGAACCCTAGGCGTTTGAGTTTCCTTTTCCTTGTTTGTTGGATTAGACTGTAGATGGTTAGATTTGTTCTTGCTTCGCTGAGTAGTAGCTTAGTTGTTAATTATCGATCTATTATGGTCAGGTTGGGTTGTGACGTTTTCGTTAACTGAAAGTTTAGTTTCGTTGTTTGGCATTTATGAATAAAGGTTGTTCAACTAGTATTCTTTGGGGTGAGTTGTTGGTTTTAATCGAAGTTATTTTCCGCTGCGTAGGGTTAATTAAAGCTAGCAATAACCTTGTTTTATGGTGACAGGGTATTGACCATGTTGCCTGGTGCTACGAGACTTGACTCGTATACAGAAGTTAGGCTGAGAAATCTGATATGTAGTTTGGTGGTGATGTTTTGAGTTTGTTTAGAAGTGTTTGTTGCTTATCAGGTGTTGTAAAATTTTGGTTTAGGCCATTTTACGTCGTAATGCTGCCAAAATTTTCGGTACATCCGGTTAAAAGTGGTTTAGATCCTTAGTCAAGAGTTTAGAGTTGCAGTAGCGTCCCTAGGCTAGTGGTTTGAAAACCTGGGGCGTTACAGTTGGTATCAGAGCGATGTCGTTCCTGTAGACTGACCTAGATAGCCTAGGTTGTTTAGTTGTGTGTGCTAGAGGTTGTTCCTCGTTCTCCTCTCCATCACCAGGTATGGATGCATCGTTATTGATTTGTTTGCTTATTGATATATTGTGCTTGTTTGGGTTATTTTCCTGCCTAATATTTGATATCTTCATCGTTGTTTGCTTTGTATATCTTGTTATGATTGTTTTCCTTGGTTGCTTTTTTTGCTAGAAGCTAGGTCGAGGATGTTCCCTTTAGGTGGCTAGTTAGCTTGTGTTGTTTGCATGCCTGTTGCTTGGTAGTAGGAGTAGGATGTTGCCATAGTTCCTAGATAGCGTGTTTTCTTTATGCATGCTGTGTGCTCTCAGAACCAGGTGGTTGCCTTAGCTCGAGGTTAGTCCCTCCTATTCAAGCTTCTTAGAAGAGTTCTTTCAGTGAGTTCCTTGTTCCCATCCCTTAGTGATAAGTTCTAGTTGAAGTTGGAAAAGTCGTCATTCTGGCTCTCCTATTGTTCCTAAAGTTAAATTCGCGCCCCAAGGTGAATTCCCCTGTTCTTCTTCCGATGCCTCAAGCAATGTTGACATGGGATGCATTGCAAGCTTTAATTGACAACGCAATCCAAAGCAACTTGGAGCACTTTGGTGTGAACCAAACCCTTGCTCATAGACGAGAAGCTCACTTCTTTCGAAGCTTCAAAAAAAAAAAAAAACAAGGCCTCTTTCATTTGATGGCCAGCTTGATAATTCGAGAGTTGTTGAAGAATGAACTTGGAGGGTAGAAGCCCTGTTCTAATATCTCGAAGCTGATGCCTTGGATTTTGAATGAAGAACTCAAGGCCAAGTGTCCAGAGCTCTTCAATGGCGAATTTGAAGAAGAGGAAAGTCCCTAAAGGTGGGGAGTCGGTTTCACCTCCCATTTTCAAGCTAGTGCTCTTTCTTCGAGTTTATCTATTGCTTTGGAGTTACCCTTTCTCTTTCGATGCTTTGTCATCTGAATCTATATGTGATGTGAGTCCTTAGGCTTGCTTTAGTATGTTTTTCTGCATCGGTTAAATGTTTCGTTTCCTATGAAGTTAGTGAAAGCTAGTAAGTTGGTTTCCAAGCTCTACCAAGCGTCGCCTTGATTCTTAGGGAGTCGAGAGATTTCCTTGTAATAGGTGAAGTTTGGCGAACCTCTTTGTATGGGCTAGTTTTAAGGGAAAAAGGTCTTCCTAGAATAGTTTTGCGATCGAGCTTCTTAAGTTGAGATCATGGGATTAGCGTTCCAAGGTTGCTTTCAAAACCAAGTTCGAGTGTTGCAGGCTTGTTGTGAGGTCTTCGGGCTAAAGTAGCTTTGCAACTGTTATGGATGTTCCGTAGTGCTTAGATTCTCTATTCCTTAGTTCGTTTCAAGGCTCCGTTGGTGTCGCCTAGTTTCTAAGGAGTTGAGAAACTTCCTTTCAGTTAGGCAGAAGGGTTCCTTAGGATAGTTTATACCCAACCACTCTAGCTGAAGGTTAAGGAGTTAGCTTTCCAAAGATGCCCAAGAATCCAAGTTTGAACGTTGCAAGCTTCTGTTATTTCTTTGGACTCATGGATAGCCTTGCCGCTTCATGGATCTTATGAATTAAGTCTCGAGGTTTTGGACTTGCTCGTGACGATGCTCTCAATGGTGTTGGTTTCTCAAACCAAGAGTTAGAGCATTTTATTCATGCAGTAGGACCTCGAACCAAGCCAAGGTGATATTGAGAATCAGTATCGAGTCATGACTGCAGTGTCAGTTGTCGTCACGACAAGGTACCTTCGTATGCAGTTTTAGAAAGTGCCTTCGGTGGTGTTAGTGTCACCTTGTAGCCATTTTTGAAGGATGGTTTGAAAAGGTGAGTTGGAGCAGCGAAAGTTGTTTCGAAGTAGTTGTTCCTCTTCTGTGATGCCTAGTTGAAGTTGGTGGTTGAACTTACCAACTATGTGGGTTTAAGTTGTGAAGTTGCTGATGAAGCTTCCTGTAGGTTAGAGTTGTGTTTAAGTCGTTGATGGTAGGTTCTAAAGTGTCTAGCTCAAGGTTTAAGCTGACATTGACAACCTATGTGGCGTAAGTAGCATCAGCGAAAAGAAGTTTCTTGTGTTTCTCACAAAAACTTACTGATATTCTCACAAAAACTCTACCACAGGCTATTTGTGTTTCTACGCCAAAAGCTGGGTGTCACAAAGAAAAACTTCAAGGAGTGTTGAGTTTTATGAGTTTTTTCTTTTTACATTTAATTTTTAGTTTAATGTTTTGAATTTATTGGTTTGAAGTTAGATCTAAACATTTCAGTTTTTTGTCTTTTAAGGTCTCTCTTGAAGTTTTATGAGTTACTAACTTTAATGTTGTTTTGAAGATTGTAAGTTAGGTTTTTTTTTTTTTTTTTTTTTTTTGAAAATAAGTTAGGTTCATTCTTGTACCTATAAAAGGGTGAACTTCGATGTAAAGTTTGCATCACCAAGTTTTCTATTTTATTCATATTTTGGATTCCACTCTTTTACTTTCCATTTTCTCTTTGTTCAACAAACATTGAGAGTTTGGTTGTTGCTTCCGCAATATTTATTTTCAACCTTTCATTTTTCCATTTTCTCAACATTTCCATTATTGCCTTCAATATTTATTTATTTTTTTTTAGAAATATGAGAGAAAATTATTAGTTGCGAGGTCAACCCTATTTAACATCTTTAAATTTGAATGACCAATTACGAACAGAATTGAAATGTTATTCCGTTCATTTTCCCCAAAATTAGTTTCTGCATTTGAACAAGAAGCCGAATTCAATACATAAGTATTGGCACTTGCAAACTATTCAAGTGCTCAAGTATTCAACACAAAACAAAACAAACTTCTTCCCTTGTGACCGAGCGCTTATTTGCTTTCAGCCGCTTCTCTGTTTGCTCTTTCCGATCCTGAAGGTTTTTCTTCTCCCTTGTCTCAGTTGCAAATCAAAGTATCTATTCCAAGTACTCGATTTCTTGTAATTATTTCTTTATCTGATGCACTTATAAACTGCCTTCTTGATTCGAACTTGGTGGACTTCCTTTCTCCTGATTTCCCGAGGATTTGCGTCTTCTGTTCTACTCTCTGTGATTGAAACTTTATTGCACATAAGATGTTTGATTAAATTCCCTTGAAACAATGCCCTAGTTTTGTGCTGGAGATTTTTGTTGTTGAATTAGCTTATTCCGCCTCAATTTGCAGGACTTTCATTTTCTCAGTTACTTTGTTTCACCGAGTAAACAATTTTTGTTTTATGTATTTTGCCAGAGGGAGGAGGAAGTGAACTAGTTGTGCAGAAAAATGCTGCCACGACGATTGAAGACGACCATTACAGATAACCCAAAGAAGCTTGCCAACTTGATTGATCTCGTAAACCTTCCTTCAACTCTCAGAGACTTTGTGGGATAGTCCCAAATTTCTCGTCTGGGCTGTTTCAAATGTGTGTGGTCTTATATCAAAACCAACAATCTTCAGGTTCTTTTTTGTCTCATTTTATGGGTTTTCTGATTTGTTTTAGATGCATATTGATTATATTGGTATCAAAAAGAGACTTCCCTTGTTAAAAACTCAGATCTACTTTAAAAAATTTTGTTATATATTCTACATTTTGTTCTGGTTAAAGTATAGTTTAAAAAGGAGAGGACGAAGAGGGATAAGAGCAATCAAAGTGGAGAAGAAAGATCTGTAGGAGGACATAATTGGAATTAGGTAAAGACAGATATCATGCAACAACAGGGGAAGTGAAGATAAGTCTGAAGACTCAGGATGAAAGAGGATCTCCTGAAATGAAAGTAATGAGAAACTGATGGAGGGGTTTAACACAAAATACAGTTTGATAAAAGCAACTTTTTGCAACGAAAGATTGGATAAACTGAGATAGAGGTTACAAAGAGGGTCTAATATAGCTCAAACAGAACTAGAGTTATAATAAGATATAGAAGATAGGAGAACTACAAGATAACCCAAAGGTACCTGAACCTCCCTTCATTGAGTATACACACTCAAGCCTAAACCATAATAACAATTCTTTAGCTTCATCCTTTACTACTCACTCTATTTATAACAGGTCCCCCTAACAAACTCCTTGATCTAATTACTAATATGCCCTCAATACCCTAATAATACTCCTTACAACAATAGTATTCCTATCAGAGAAGAGATGCTTTTGACAGTTTTTTCAACCACAGGGTCACCAAAGGAACACGATCTTGAGTTATGACCCGAGGGAAGACCTAAGCCTAAATAGGTCATAGGCAACATAGAGGACCTCACAACCCTACAGATGAACCCACCTCTCAAGCTTGACTGGCTCACTATTAACACTGACTAACAAATATTTCTCGTTATTAAATACGACCAGAAATGACTTCAAAAACCTATAAAGTTCTATTAAGGCTCACAAATGACTCCTCCCTCTGGAAGCATATGGAAATAGTATTGTAACTGTAAATAAGTTAGATAGATGATGATGACTTCTCTCCTTACCAATAAAAGCCCTTCTCTATTAAACATTTATCCATTCTTCTCAAAACTAAGTCTGTTGAATCCGCAACCACTTGAAAAGAAAATGATGCTTGATTTTACTTGCAAATTCAGTGACTTGTTTTTTGCACCAATTTGTAGTACAGTAGACTTTATGACTTTTTTCTTTGACAAGTACACTTTATGACTGTTTTCCAGCTTCCCAAACTCTTATCATATAAGAGTTCCATTGCCATTGGATATGAGTTTTGATAAGCTGGAAGTACTTAAAACTTTAAAGTAGCAGCAGTTCTTTTTTTTTTTCTAACTCTTATATATATGTTTTCTGTTGGCCGATTAGATGTGTTTCTCCATTCTGATAAAAAGATTATGGATATGTACCTTTCTTGTCTAGGATCCGACCAACAAGAATGTGGTCATTTGTGATGAGAAGTTAAAGAGTATCTTGCTAGGCAAGCCCAAGGTCGAGCTAGCCGAACTTCCTGCCCTGATTAAATTACATTTCCCCAAAAACCCCAAGTGAGTGATGCTTGCATAGCACATCCCCAATGACGTCTCCAAGTCGCCGATATTTAGATTGTTTAGCCTCAATTTTGTACTATTGTCCTACAGGTTTCTTTCACATATATTATCAGAGAATTATTTGACTTTTGCATAGAACGTTGATTCAGCAATAGTGTCAGTTTAACTCAATCTCCTTGTGCCTCATTCCTCCTGGCTTTTGTATCTGTATAATGGTTTGTTTCCCTAGAACTTTTTTTTTCTCCTTATAAAAAAGTAACCTAGAATTGGTTGTAATCTTTGTACATCTATGACGAAACTTTAACGAAAATTAGAACTTCGATACGAATTTTGTATAACCAGAAGTTGTGAAGGGAATGAGCTGAAAAATAACGAAACATGTAGGCTTTCTATGCCTTGTCCTATTGCTGTAGTGCATTTCATCAATGTCATAGGGAGCTCAATGAATGAGCTAATTGAAGAGAGAATAATTACTTTACAAACGCCAAATTCGATTCTATGGCTAGAGTTGCGTGTGGGTCAGATTTTAGCTAAAACCTCCAAAATTCATTCACGTTGTCGCTTCTCGTTATAAAAGTTTTGGATCGAAGTTCTAAAATCGGATAAAACTGAACTTATCATATTTTAAAGGCTAAATTATAAAAAATGCCCCTGAACTATGGGTTTGTTTCAAAAATACCCCTGAACTTTAAAAAGTTTAAAAAATGTCAATGAACTTTGAAAAATGTTTCAAAAGTACCCTTGCCGTTATTTTTGGATGGAAACCGTTAAAGTTTGAGTTTCAAAAATACCCTTGAACTTTCAAAAAAAAATTCAAAAATACCCTTTTTGAAAAATGATTCTTCTTTTTTCCTCCTTTCTCACCGTAATTCTTTCTCCATGAAAATTAATGCAAAACTTTGCTTATAAAGGTTGTATGCAACTCAGTACCAGATAAAAACAGACTTTGAAATCGAGTTTTCTCTTTTAAAAAGCGTAAAGAAGATAAGTGTGAGAAAACAACATATATATATATGTATATATATTATTCCATTTTTTTGCTCTCTCTGTTTGTGTATCTTGATGATAAGAAGAAGAAATGTTTATAAGACTGTGGGTTTGGTCCAATTTATAAGATTAATCAATCAAAAGTTTTAGGGAAAAATACACTTTTGGTCCCTGAGGTTTGGTTTAGGTTTCATTTTGGTCCCTGAGGTTTCAAACTCAACAATTTAGTCCCTGAGGTTTGCATTTGGTAGCAATTTGGTCCCTGCCATCCATTTTTCCGTTAAATCTAACGGTTTGCTGACGTGGCAATATTATTTTAATTAAAAAAAATATTTTTTTTAAATAAAAAATATTAAAAAAATAAAATAATAATATTTTTTAATTTTTTTAATTCTTTCTTTCTCTTTCCCCTTCTTCTTCTTCTTCTTCTTCTTCTTCTGCTGACTCCGGCGACCGGCGACCGGCGGCCACCGCCCGCCGCCGCCGGTCGCCGGCGAGAGTTTTTTTTTTCTTTTCTTCTTCTCTTTTC
This sequence comes from Luffa aegyptiaca, assembly GCA_017139565.1. Classification (NCBI taxonomy): domain Eukaryota; kingdom Viridiplantae; phylum Streptophyta; class Magnoliopsida; order Cucurbitales; family Cucurbitaceae; genus Luffa; species Luffa aegyptiaca. The sequence goes on from CM029403.1 coordinate 15,977,074, forward strand.
TTCCTTCCTCTCTCCTACCCAGTCGCCGGCGAGAAGAAGAAAAATGGGGTAGGAGAGAAGAAGAAAAGAGAAGAAGGAAGAAAAGAAAAAAAACAGTCGCCGGCGACCGGCGGCGATGGCCGTTGGTCGCCGGTCGCCGGAGTCAGAAGAAGAAGATATCAATGGGGTACCGTGTTTTAGACCAAGTTTTGAACCAAAACACGATTTGGACCGAGATTTTTCGTGGTTTTCGGTCCAAAACTCGGTCCAAATCGTGTTTTGGACTGAGTTTTTTCGTGGTTCAGTCCAAAACTCGGTATAAATCATGTTTTGGACCGAGATTTTCGTGTTTCGGTCCAAAACTGATTTGGACCGAGTTTTTTTTTCTTTTTTTTTTTCTTTTCTTCTTCTCCCCTCCTCCTTCTTCTTCTTCTTACTCCGGCGACCGGCGGCTACCGCCCGCAGCCGCCGCCGCCGGTCGCCGCGCGACTGTTTTTTTTCTCTCTTTTCTTCTTCTCTTTTCTTCCTTCTTCTCTCCTACCCCATTTTTCTTTTCTTCTTTTTTTTTAACCAAAACAGAGGAGGAGGGGCTCTTCTTCCTCTGTTTCGCGCCGGAAACGGAGGACCCCTCCTCCTCTTGTTTTTTCTTAAAAAAATAAAAAGAAAAGAAGAAAAGAAAAATGGGGTAGGAGAGAAGAAGAAAAGAGAAAAAAAAAAAAAAAAAAAAAAAAACAGTCGCCGGCGACGGCAGCGGGCGGTGGCCGCCAGTCGCCGGTCGCCGGAGAAGAAGAAGAAGAAGGGGGGAGAGAGAAAGAAAGAATAAAAAAAATTAATAAAATATTATTATTTTTTATTATTTTAATATATTTTTAATTAAAAAATTTTAAAAATAATTTTTTAAATAAAAAACAGTGCCACGTCATCCATCAGTTAATTTTTAACGGAAAATTGGATGGAGGGACCAAATTGCTACCAAATGCAAACCTCAGGGACTAAATTGTTGAGTTTGAAACCTCAGGGACCAAAATGAAACCTAACTCAAACCTCAGGGACTAAAAGTGTATTTTTCCCAAAGTTTTATATATGATTTTGTTCTTATTGATATTTAAGAATTGTTAGAATCTGTATACAACAATAGTTTCATTTATTTTTGTACAAGGATTATAGAGAAAGCTAATGGGGTAATAATTGGTGAGGAAATAATATTGAAAAGACTACCAACAAATGAAGTCAAGCACATGTAGAATTTCAAAAATAAAACAAAAGTCATCTTGAAGATTTGATACGAAAATTTAGCCAAGTGCTTTGGATGTGTTGAAAGAGAAAGAAAACTCCTAGATTATGAATACATGACAAATAAGTAAAGTTTCTCATTAATTTTTGGAAGAAGATCAGTTAATTTACGGTCGGAGAAGGAAAAAAAACATTTTTCAAAAAAGGTATTTTTGAATTTTTTTTTTAAAGTTCAAGGGTATTTTTGAAACTCAAACTTTAACAGTTTCCATTCGAAATAACCGCAAGGGTATTTTTGAAACATTTTTCAAAGTTCAGGGGCATTTTTGAAACTTTTTAAAGTTCAGGGGCATTTTTGAAACAAATCCCATAGTTCAGGGGCATTTTTTTTTATAATTTAGCCTATTTTAAAATCCACTACCAAATTTGTTGAAATATAATTCAACCGACCAAAATTAATAGAATTGTGTTTCCTGGTTTTAATTTCAGAAAACTATGACGTCATTTTCTGTTTTTGGTCTTTTGTTTTTTGTTTTTAAAAAACAGATCTCTTAGGTCTCATTTGATAACCATTTGGTTTTGAAAACAGAGATTATGGTAGATGGACTCTTAACCTATTAATTTGGAATATTTCTAAATCTTTTAACTATATCAATGGTAAGATTTACAACATCAATTCAATTTTTATTCTTCTCCAAATGTGCTTATTTAATTATAGGGAAAAATACACTTTTGGTCCCTGAGGTTTGGGTTAGGTTTCATTTTGGTCCGCGAGTTTTCAAACTCAACAAAAATACCCCTGAGGTTTGAGATAAGTAGCATTTTAGTCCCTACCGTCAACGGAGGAGGAGGGAGGCCCCTCCTCCTCTTGTTTTTTCTTTAAAAAAAAAGAGAAGAAAAATGGGGTAGGAGAGAAGAAGAAAAGAGAAGAAGAAAAGAAAAAAAAAACAGTCGTCGGCGACAGCGGCGGTGGGCGGTGGTCGTCGGTCGCCGGAGTTAGGAAGAAGAAGAAGAAGATGATGAAGAGAGAGAGGAAGAAAGAATAAAAAAAATTAATAAAATATTAATATTTTAATATTTTAACTTCTCATCAGAAATGACCACATTCTTGTTGGTCGGATCCTAGACAAGAAAGGTACATATCCATAATCTTTTTATCAGAATGGAGAAACACATCTAATCGGCCAACAGAAAACATATATATAAGAGTTAGAAAAAAGAAAAAAAAAAAAAAAAAAAAAAAAAAAAAAGAAGTGCTGCTACTTTAAAGTTTTAAGTACTTCCAGCTTATCAAAACTCATATCCAATGGCAATGGAACAGTTATATGATAAGAGTTTGGGAAGCTGGAAAACAGTCATAAAGTGTACTTGTCAAAGAAAAAAAAGTCATAAAGTCTACTGTACTACAAATTGATGCAAAAAACAAGTCACTGAATTTGCAAGTAAAATCAAGCATCATTTTCTTTTCAAGTGGTTGCGGATTCAACAGACTTAGTTTTGAGAAGAATGGATAAATGTTTAATAGAGAAGGGCTTTTATTGGTAAGGAGAGAAGTCATCATCATCTATCTAACTTATTTACAGTTACAATACTATTTCCATATGCTTCCGGAGGAAGGAGTCATTTGTGAGCCTTAATAGAACTTTATAGGTTTTTGAAGTCATTTCTGGTCTTATTTAATAACGAGAAATATTTGTTAGTCAGTGTTAATAGTGAGCCAGTCAAGCTTGAGAGGTGGGTTCATCTGTAGGGTTGTGAGGTCCTCTATGTTGCCTATGACCTATTTAGGCTTAGGTCTTCCCTCGGGTCATAACTCAAGATCGTGTTCCTTTGGTGACCCTGTGGTTGAAAAAACTGTCAAAAGCATCTCTTCTCTGATAGGAATACTATTGTTGTAAGGAGTATTATTAGGGTATTGAGGGCATATTAGTAATTAGATCAAGGAGTTTGTTAGGGGGACCTGTTATAAATAGAGTGAGTAGTAAAGGATGAAGCTAAAGAATTGTTATTATGGTTTAGGCTTGAGTGTGTATACTCAATGAAGGGAGGTTCAGGTACCTTTGGGTTATCTTGTAGTTCTCCTAACTTCTATATCTTATTATAACTCTAGTTCTGTTTGAGCTATATTAGACCCTCTTTGCAACCTCTATCTCAGTTTATCCAATCTTTCGTTGCAAAAAGATGCTTTTATCAAACTGTATTTTGTGTTAAACCCCTCCATCAGTTTCTCATTACTTTCATTTCAGGAGATCCTCTTTCATCCGGAGTCTTCAGACTTATTTTCACTTCCCCTGTTGTTGCATGATATCTGTCTTTACCTAATTCCAATTATGTCCTCCTACAGATCTTTCTTCTCCTCTTTGATTGCTCTTATCCCTCTTCCTCCTCTCCTTTTTAAACTATACTTTAACCAGAACAAAATGTAGAATATATAACAAAATTTTTGAAAGTAGATCTGAGTTTTTAACAAGGGAAGTCTCTTTTTGATACCAATATAATCAATATGCATCTAAAACTAATCAGAAAACCCATAAAATGAGACAAAAAAGAACCTGAAGATTGTTGGTTTTGATATAAGACCACACACATTTGAAACAGTCCAGACGAGAAATTTGGGACTGTCCCACAAAGTCTCTGAGAGTTGAAGGAAGGTTTACGAGATCAATCAAGTTGGCAAGCTTCTTTGGGTTATCTGTAATGGTCGTCTTCAATCGTTGTGGCAGCATTTTTCTGCACAACTAGTTCACTTCCTCCTCCCTCTGGCAAAATACATAAAACAAAAATTGTTTACTCAGTTGGTGAAACAAAGTAACTGAGAAAATGAAAGTCCTGCAAATTGAGGCAGAATAAGCTAATTCAACAACAAAAATCTCCAGCACAAAACTAGGGCATTGTTTCGAGGGAATTTAATCGAACATCTTATGTGCAATAAAGTTTCAATCACAGAGAGTAGAACAGAAGACGCAAATCCTCGGGAAATCAGGAGAAAGGAAGTCCACCAAGTTCGAATCAAGAAGGCAGTTTATAAGTGCATCAGATAAAGAAAAAATTACAAGAAATCGAGTACTTGGAATAGATACTTTGATTTGCAACTGAGACAAGGGAGAAGAAAAACCTCCAGGATCGGAAAGAGCAAACAGAGAAGCGACTGAAAGCAAATAAACGCTCGGTCACAAGGGAAGAAGTTTGTTTTGTTTTGTGTTGAATACTTGAGCACTTGAATAGTTTGCAAGTGCTAATACTTATGTATTGAATTCGGCTTCTTGTTCAAATGCAGAAACTAATTTGGGGGAAAATGAAGGGAATAACATTTCAATTCTGTTCGTAATTGCTCATTCAAATTTAAAGATGTTAAATAGGGCTGACCTCGCGACTAATAATTTTCTCTCATATTTCTAAAAAAAAAATAAATAAATATTGAAGGCAATAATGGAAATGTTGGGAAAATGGAAAAATGAAAGGTTGAAAATAAATATTGCGGAAGCAACAATCAAACTCTCAATGTTTGTTGAACAAAGAGAAAATGGAAAGTAAAAGAGTGGAATCCAAAATATGAATAAAATAGAAAACTTGGTGATGCAAACTTTACATCGAAGTTCACCCTTTTATAGGTACAAGAATGAACCTAACTTATTTTCAAAAAAAAAAAAAAAAAAAAAAAAAAGCCTAACTTACAATCTTCAAAACAACATTAAAGTTAGTAACTCATAAAACTTCAAGAGAGAACTAAAAAGACAAAAAACTGAAATGTTTAGATCTAACTTCAAACCAATAAATTCAAAACATTAAACTAAAAATTAAATGTAAAATGAAAAAACTCATAAACTCAACACTCCTTGAAGTTTTTCTTTGTGACACCCAGCTTTTGGCGTAGAAACACAAATAGCCTGTGGTAGAGTTTTTGTGAGAATATCAGTAAGTTGTTGCTCAAAAATACAAAACTTGAGCTTTATTTCACCTTCGTTCGCCTTCTTGCTTTGCTTCCTTCAATAAATAAAATTTTGACTTTGGTGTGTTTTGTTTGACCATGTTGCGAAGGCACTATCAAACTTGTTGTCACAAAACCTTTTTTGTAGGTTCTTCTGGTTTAAATCCAAAATTGCCTAGCAAATTTTGAAGACATGTTTGCTTGTTTTTCAGCTAACTTGATAGAAATATATTCAGCTTCAAAAAAACCACAATTTCTTATTTTCCAAGTCATTTTGGTAAAATAATCAATAAGTGGAATAACATATTTATTATTCCCAATAGATATATTGCATATGGGATCACAAATATCACTGTGCACCAATTCAAGCCTTTCTTTGGCTCTACAACGCCACATGCTTTTGGCAAAGGTAGTCTGTGCATCTTCCCTTCTTGGCAACTTTCACAAATCTGATAAAGGAGGTAAAATTGAAAAAAACAACCATATTAGAAGAATGCAAAATCTTCAAAGCTTTGTTGTTGTAGTGACCAAACGATAATGCAACTTTTTGCTTTCTTCTAATTTGGGCTTTAAAGTATGATGACAAAGTGAGTCACCATCTAAGATAAAGTCATTGCCAACCATTTTGATCCTTATAATCTCTACTCCTTGTGGGTCATAAATAACACAAACTTGATCTTTGAAAACCACTGAAAAATTGCTATGCAACATTTGAGCAATACTAAGCAAGTTTTGAGATAACCTTGGAACATATAAAACATTGGATATTTTTTGTTCAGCTTGCTTAGTATGCATGACAACAGTACGTTTACCTTTAGCTAGTACTGTCTCACCATGTCCAAGAACTACCTTAGACTGTATGGTTCTATCAATTTCGCTAAAGTTATTGACATCTTTAGCCATGAGGTTGACTTGTTGTCATTGGTATGAGAAGCCATAAACAAAAAGTTTGTTTCATTGTTTTCTGCACAATTTGCTTCTTGTCGAGGGTTTTGGGTTTGGTTTTGTTTGGCATAACAAAACTTCATTGTATGACCATCCTTGTTGCAATAATCACAATGATAGACTTTTTTGTTCTTGAACCAAAAATTATTCTTAGCATGATTGGTATTTTTACAAAAACAACAAGGAGGAAATTTATCTTTTCTTGATACTCCTCCTTTTTCCTTGCTCTCCTGATCTTTGGTCGCTTGTCTATCATCTTCGGCAATAGGTTTCTTGCCTTTAGACTTGGCATGAAAGGCACCCTCAACATGCTCCTCATTACGCATTGTATATCCCTTTGTTCTTGGGCTTGTAATTTGCTAATTAACTCAGCTATAAAAAGAGTAGTCATATCAGAAGACTCCTCTATGGTTGAGATATTTGACTCAAATTTATTTGGAACACTAACCATTATTTTTTCCACAACTCTTTGACCTGAAAAAGTTTCACCAACTAGTCTTATTTGGTTTACAATGGTCATCACTTTTTTTGTGTAGTCCCTCACAGAATTCGAGTCTTTCATTTTCAACCTCTCAAACTCTCTCTTGAGAGTCAATAATTTGACAGCTTTCACTTGTGCACTTCCTTCAAATTCTTGCAATTTATCCAAGCTTCTTTTGCCGTTTTACAATCAATAATCCAAGCAAATATAGGATATGATAAAGCGGCATGAATCACCAATAAAGCTTTGGGCTTTTTTAATTTCTCCTCTTCATGTAGTCTGATCTGATTCAACGTCAGATTTTCAACCAGATTTTCTCCTAATGGTTGAGGATCAACATTAGTTGAAACAGATTCCCAAAGGCCAAGTGCCTTGAGATATGATTGCATTTTAACAACCCAAAATTGGTAGTTTTCACCACTAAAATGTGGAGGAGAAGTGACGCCAAAATTAGAAGACATTTTCTTCAAATACAAAAATGACATTTCTCACTCTCAAATAAAGTCACAACCCTTTAAATCTAAGGCTCTAATACCACTGTTGAGAAAATGGAAAAATGAAAGGTTGAAAATAAATATTGCGGAAGCAATAATCAAACTCTCAATCTTTGTTGAACAAAAAGAGAAAATGGAAAATAAGAGAGTGGAATTCAAAATATGAATAAACTTCTAATTGAAGTAGAAAACTTGGTGATGCAAACTTTACCTGGAGGTTCACCCTTTTATAGGTACAAGAATGAACCTAACTTACAATCTTCAAAACAACATAGTAACTCATAAAACTTCAAAAGAGAACTTAAAAGATAAAAAACTGAAATGTTTAGATCGAACTTCAAACCAATAAATTCAAAACATTAAACTGAAAATTAAATATAAAAAAAAAATAATAAAAAAAAAAAGAAAAAAAAAACAACTCATAAAACTAACATTCACAAAAGGTGTTTCTGGGAGAGTATAGCAAATAGTGGAAAAATAAGTACGAATGAGACAATTTGATAAAATGAAAACTTGTTTGGATGTGTTCTAAAGAGAAAGAAAAAGGATGAAAAAAACGTTAAAGAGAAGAGAGCAAAGAATCAATTTGATTCAAACTTTCTCTCAATTTTCAAGTGGAAGGAAGGCATCAATTAATTTCTTCTTCTCTTAGTCTAACTTTTTTACAGGGCACAAATCAACAATAATGCTTTTCTTTTTGCAGTTTTTTCAGTTTCTTCTCTACTGTAACTTTCTTTTTACTGGATAAATTCACTCTTTAAAATTTGAATAAAAAATGATTATTCAAAAATGAGAAAATCCATTGTCTTAACATGATTGACACACAAAGCATGGATTAATCTCCCAATCATGAAATCTGGTTGGATCTCCAAATCATGAAACTCCAGTACTGATGTTTTTGGTGATTTATACATCGTGTTTCCTCTGGATCATCAATCTCAAAAATGGAGTCTCATGGAAGGTTATATATCAAATTCATGATATCAAATAACATTAAAGTATATAAAAGTTCTTCATTCATCGACCAAAAAACTTATGGCCTTCTTCGGGTATTTCAAAAATAGATCAAGAGGTAATTAGTAATAGAAAAGTTGGACCAAAACAACTCGACAAATCTTTAGTATATAAGTAAAATAAAAATTTTTGTTCTATATTCTCAGTCACATGAATATCATCCATCGATAGAGATTCTCAATCTTTAATATTTTTTTCTTTTTTTTATTTATTTATAATATGTAGATGGAGATTCAAACCTCTAATGTCTGATCAAAGGTATGCATAAATTCCGGTAGATTTTTTTTAAAAAAAAAGAAATATTAAGAGTGGTTTCAAGCTCAAAATATTTTCTATGCATCAAAACAATGACATAGAAGACAAAAATTAAAATACCTCTGGCTCTGGTCTTCCTTAACCAACAAATATATATTAATGAATCTACCAACATAAAATTGAATTTTGTGTCTAATCGGATAATTTCTGTTGGGATAAACACTATATTATATTGATCAATTATCCCCTCTTGTGTGAACCTAATAGGAAATTAGTAAAGTAGAAGCGGAAAAATCAATCATGCACAATCACAAGACACCAACAATTTTAACGTGGAAAAACCTCCCCAAGGCGAGGAGTAAAAAACCACGGACCGAAGTCAAAACTCCACTATAATCAATAATGGGTTACAACGAGTTCTCTCTAGATACAACTAGAGGCATACAATAAAATATATCTCAAGATAACGATCTCGGCAACAAACGACAAGAGAACAAATAAGAAAGATCTCACCCAAGTGGAAACCAACTACCCACTGCAATCTGACTATAGGCAGCACCAAAAGAAATCTCCACCGTTCAGATTGAAGACCCTTGTGTCAGGAACACGTTGTCAAAATTTCAGCTCGATCGGACCACGGATCAACCTCCAAAAGACTGAAATACGGAACTGTACGGATGTTATTTCTTTTTCCCTTTTCTTTCTAATTCTCTCACTGCCGTCACTTCTCTCGCACACACTTCAAAAGACCGGCGACTGCAAATTTTCTTTAAACACAATTTTGGCCCTAATGGGCCTTGGGCCCTTTTCCACTAAAGTGAAAAACGCCCAACAAATCTCCCCCTTTTCACTGTGTGGAGGAATTTATCATTCCAGCAGCGGAACGACAAAACTCAAGCTTTTCTCTTGGTATGTTCTTGGTCAACATATTAGATCCATTATAATCATTATGTATCTTCTCAAGCTCAAACAAACCATCATTCAATGCATCTCTCATCCAGTGATACCTCACATCTATATGTTTAGTTCTTCAATGAAATGTAGAGTTCTTACCAAGATGAAAAGCACTCTGGTTATCGCAGAATATCACATACCGTTGCTGCCATCGCTTCATCCACAACATATCTTTGCAAGCTTCTGCTGCTGCAATATATTCTGCTTCAGTTGTAGAAAGTGCAACGCACTTCTGTAGTCTTGACTGCCAAGACACTGCACCACCTGCAAACGTCATCAAATAGCCAGAAGTGGACTTTCGATTATCTAGATCACTTGCCATATCTGAATCAATGTAATCGACAAGCAATGGCTTTCCACTTCCAAAAGTGAGCTTCAAACTGGAGGTGCCTCGCAAATATCTCATGATGCACATGACTGCCTCCCAATGCTGTTTTCCTGGATTGGACATAAAACGACTAACAACACCAACAACATGAGCAATATCAGGTCTAGTACATAGCATGGCATACATCAAGCTCCCAACTGCTGAAGCATATGGAACCTTTCTCATCTCCTCCTTCTCTTCATCTGTAGACGGACTTTGTTTGCTACTCAGTTTGAAATGACTGGATAAAGGAGAACTTACTGCTTTAGCTTTACTCATGTTGAATCTTTCAAGCACCTTCTCGAAGTATTGCTCTTGTGGCATATACAGTTTCTTGGATGCTATGTATCGTACAATTCGAATTCCAAGAATTTTCTTTGTTGGCCCCAAATCCTTCATGGCAAAGGATTTGCTCAACTGTTTCTTCAACATGTCAATTCTCGAAACATTCCTGCCAACAATCAAAATGTCATCAACATAAAGCAATAATGTAATAAAATCATCGTTAGAAAATTTTTGCACAAAAACGCAGTGATTAGAAGTAGTCTTCTTGTAGCCTTGCTCCCCCACTCAAACTTCTTGTACCACTGTCTTGGTGCCTGTTTAACTCGTAAAGACTTTTCTTCAGCTTGCATACAACATATTCCTTACCTTTCTCCTCAAAACCCTCTGGTTGTTGCATAGAAATTTCTTTGTCTAAGTCTCCATGAAGGAATGCAGTCTTAACATCCAGCTGCTCAACCTCTAAGTCAAGGCTAGCTGCTAAACCGATAACTACACGTGTAGAAGACATCTTAACAACAGAAGCAAAAATTTCATCAAAGTCAACACCTTTCTTCTGACTGAACCCTTTGACAACTAATCTCGCTTTGAAACGCGGTCTTGAGGTATGTTCTTCTTGTTTCACTCGATAAATCCACTTATTTTTCAGTGTAGTTTTCCCTTTAGGCAACTTAACAAGCTCAAAAGTATGGTTTTCATGTAAAGACTTCATCTCATCTTTCATTGCATCAATCCACTCTCTTTTGTGCTCATCTTTGTTGGGGTCTGTGTCCTAAAACTCGTGGATAGTAAATGTAACAAAGTTATATAGAAAACTTATTAGAATAGTTTATATTCCTGTTGTCGAAAGGTTAGTTTAACTATGCATTTATTAACCCAAATCCAATAAACCTAGAATCCATGGCTATGATATGAATGCTTGAACTTTATGTAGTGACATAAAAGTGGATCAGGTTCAAGTACATAGCCTAAACAGTCTATAGTAAAGGGATAAGACTGGGTACCTTATCCTAGGAAAAACTATGTGATGCGACCCACTTTATTATAAACGATGTGATCCTAAATCGTTCATGTAGAGACATGCGAGTGAGGGCGTCCTATGCAAATGAGTTTGTATAAGACCGGACCGCGAAATAAGTCACTTTCCTTTTATAACGTCGTTTACTATGAAATTGACATATTTCAAGCGATGACCTAGGTAACTCGATCTTAATCCTGAGCTAACTATGAACTCCTGTTTATTCGGGACTATCCTTTGATTTGCATAGGTGAGAGTGGCCCAAAAGCGCCGCTCAATAAACCTACCACTTTGGGGGTAAGACCGAGTAGATAGCTGGGGACATAGTCCTGCAAGATGGAATTCACTCCTACCCGACTTTAGGGATCGTAGAGAGGTTGCTCCCTTAAGTGCTGACCTAGGAACGTGAACAAAGGCGCGCCGCCCTCTCATTGGCTCGAGAGGTTTTAGGTTTAGTGGTCGGACCACAAACCAATTGTTCATTAGGGACTCAGTGGAGACTTAAGGAGCAAGAAGTGCTATAGGGGTAAAACAGACATTTGACCTGACTATAGTTACGAACAACCTGTGAAGGATTGACTTACTAATCATGGTTATATCGGGTGGACAGAAATATATCTACAGTGAGGGGAGTTCAGCTACGGGCTATAGTGGAGTGTCCCGTTAGTTAATTAATGTTGGTTAACTTGGATTGAAAGAGTTCAACCTGTTAATCTCGGATCGTTGGAGCCCATGATCTGTAGGTCCATTAGGTTCCCCTGCTAGCTCATACGGAATAACCTTAGAACAAAGTGGTGAAAGAATTTGATCGTGTAGAGAAACATCCAACAACAAGCTTGAATTCAGAGCTCCAAGAGGTTAGTTCAAATGCTCTGTTTTTGTTCTTGTTTAAACATGCTTTCAATCCTCAAAATTAATGAAAATTGGTGCCTAAGATCCGCCAACGCTTCCGCTCGAGTGTTCCTCACTCCATCAATTGGTATCAGAGCGTGGTTTGGGCACTTGATTTCCATTAAATTCGAGTTTGGTGTGTGAATTTCAATTGTTGAATGAGTTGTGGTGGCTAAAGTTGGATTTTCGGTTTTGGCATCAAATTAAGCTCTTAATTCTTGTTTAAATTGTAATAACCTACATGTATATGGGCTTTGATGTCTTGGCAAGAGTCTGTAAAAATTTGGGAGTCAATAGAGTCGTATTCAGGCTGTAATCGATCGAAGAAGACGAAGTGGTCGCTGGCTGGAAAAACAGAGCATGAAGAAATCTGGGTTTTCTAGGCTGCTGGATGAACAGCGTCGCAACGCTACCGCGAAAAATTCAAAAAGTTTGAATTTTGGCGGTGGTTCGGTTCAGGGGTTTAAATCTCGGTCCGGTTCACCGTTTCCCGCCCAGTTCGGTTGTTTCAAGTTCGGTTCAACCCATTTTTCAAGCCCATTGGTCCGGTTCAAGCTTTATATGGATGGTTCGAGACTGTTCGAGGTGTTCGGGGCCGGTTTAGGAGCTGTCCAACGCGGTTCTCCATTTTATTTAATTATTATTGTAATAATTTAGCTTAGTTAGATTGTTTGGATGCCAAAACCGGTCCACTTTAGTGTGTTTTATAATTTATGCATTAGGAATGTATGTTATTATTTAATTAGAATTGATTATGCATAAAGTATGCCATATAGATTTAAAATCCCACCATAGGAAAGCATGATCATGCATTAGTAATTAATTATAAAGGTTATAATAAAAGGTATGCATGTTAGGTTTCATGTTAGATGCATGTTGGTTGTTTTTATTTTTCATTTATGGATGTTTTATATAAGCGTTATATTAATAAACGAAAACGAACGAGCATGCAGCATGAAACCACCTTAGATGATTGTTATAGGTTATCTATTTTATAAATTGTTATAAAATTCGAGATAGACGTTAAAACCTATAACAAAGATAAATGCATGCTCACTTAAGGTTAATGAAATCCAATTTCGAATGATTCGCATAGAATAGGTCGATATCTTGTAAAGCTAAGGTTACAAGTGAACTCACCCGACAAGACGCTGTCTAAGGTTGGAGGTATTTAAGATGACGGTTTATGGAACACCTCCTACCTGGGCATGTAGCCGGTACTTGAGTTAAGTTAACCCGGTTTTATGAGCATGCGTGAGAGATGTGAGGTTTTATCACCTAGACATTGTAGTGTAAAAGTTATGCCGTTTGAAATCACCTAGATATAGGTTGTTTCAAAATCGTTAAAGCTTAGTGAATGGTGATTTATTTATATATAACTTGAATTGTTGATTTTTATATGCTTTCATCACCATTAGAAGCATGTTATAGGATTAATTCATTAAAAGTTATAATAGTTATAAGGTTAATGAATAGAAATCGTCAAAACCTATAACAAAGAGTTGCATGCTAACATAGGATCTTAGGTAGCTTGTATTAATTATAAATCATTTAAAATCGATTAGGCCTAAGATAACTATTTTCTAATAGGATTAGAAAAATGTCCTACTTAGTTTTAATAGACTTAAAATTTGATAAGTAGGATATAAGGCTTTGGTTATAAGGGAACTCTCCCGATATTCCGGTACCTAAGTTGAATTAACCACGGTCTTATTGGCATGCAAATGTCGCTAGGAAATTAAAAGGGTTTAATTCACCTAGACATTAGAATAAAGACCTTATTTAGTTAATTATAAGGCACTAACTTAGATGTATTTGTTTAGCTGGAATTTACCTAAGTAAAAGACCCTAATCGTTAAAATACTTAGTGGGAGGAAAAAGATACATGAAAAATCGTTTTCTACTCACGTTCTCCCTAAAAGTTCACACCGTGAGATTTATGCATAGCCTATTGTTACTTACTAACATAACCATTCCATTCGGAAGGTGATTGCATAAATCAATAACAAGGTGAACTGAGAAAGTATCTATGTAAAACTTTTCTTCTCACGCTCTCCCTAAAAATTCACACGGTGAGATTTATGCATAGCCTCTTGTTACTTACTAACGTAACCATTCCATTCGGAAGGTGATTGCATATATCAATATCAAAGTGAATGGAGAAACTGCCTTCTTGATTCGAACTTGGTGGACTTCCTTTCTCCTGATTTCCCGAGGATTTGCGTCTTCTGTTCTACTCTCTGTGATTGAAACTTTATTGCACATAAGATGTTCGATTAAATTCCCTTGAAACAATGCCCTAGTTTTGTGCTGGAGATTTTTGTTGTTGAATTAGCTTATTCTGCCTCAATTTGCAGGACTTTCATTTTCTCAGTTACTTTGTTTCACCAGCTGAGTAAACAATTTTTGTTTTATGTATTTTGCCAGAGGGAGGAGGAAGTGAACTAGTTGTGCAGAAAAATGCTGCCACAACGATTGAAGACGACCATTACAGATAACCCAAAGAAGCTTGCCAACTTGATTGATCTCGTAAACCTTCCTTCAACTCTCAGAGACTTTGTGGGACAGTCCCAAATTTCTCGTCTGGGCTGTTTCAAATGTGTGTGGTCTTATATCAAAACCAATAATCTTCAGGTTCTTTTTTGTCTCATTTTATGGGTTTTCTGATTAGTTTTAGATGCATATTGATTATATTGGTATCAAAAAGAGACTTCCCTTGTTAAAAACTCAGATCTACTTTCAAAAATTTTGTTATATATTCTACATTTTGTTCTGGTTAAAGTATAGTTTAAAAAGGAGAGGAGGAAGAGGGATAAGAGCAATCAAAGAGGAGAAGAAAGATCTGTAGGAGGACATCATTGGAATTAGGTAAAGACAGATATCATGCAACAACAGGGGAAGTGAAGATAAGTCTGAAGACTCAGGATGAAAGAGGATCTCCTGAAATGAAAGTAATGAGAAGCTGATGGAGGGGTTTAACACAAAATACAGTTTGATAAAAGCATCTTTTTGCAACAAAGATTGGATAAACTGAGATAGAGGTTACAAAGAGGGTCTAATATAGCTCAAACAGAACTAGAGTTATAATAAGATATAGAAGTTAGGAGAACTACAAGATAACCCAAAGGTACCTGAACCTCCCTTCATTGAGTATACACACTCAAGCCTAAACCATAATAACAATTCTTTAGCTTCATCCTTTACTACTCACTCTATTTATAATAGGTCCCCCTAACAAACTCCTTAATCTAATTACTAATATGCCCTCAATACCCTAATAATACTCCTTACAACAATAGTATTCCTATCAGAGAAGGGATGCTTTTGACAGTTTTTTCAACCACAGGGTCACCAAAGGAACACAATCTTGAGTTATGACCCGAGGGAAGACCTAAGCCTAAATAGGTCATAGGCAACATAGAGGACCTCACAACCCTGCAGATGAACCCACCTCTCAAGCTTGACTGGCTCACTATTAACACTGACTAACAAATATTTCTCCTTATTAAATAAGACCAGAAATGACTTCAAAAACCTATAAAGTTCTATTAATGACTCCTTCCTCCGGAAGCATATGGAAATAGTATTGTAACTGTAAATAAGTTAGATAGATGATGATGACTTCTCTCCTTACCAATAAAAGCCCTTCTCTATTAAACATTTATCCATTCTTCTCAAAACTAAGTCGGTTGAATCTGCAACCACTTGAAAAGAAAATGATGCTTGATTTTACTTGCAAATTCAGTGACTTGTTTTTTGCACCAATTTGTAGTACAGTAGACTTTATGACTTTTTTTTCTTTGACAAGTACACTTTATGACTGTTTTCCAGCTTCCCAAACTCTTATCATATAACTGTTCCATTGCCATTGGATATGAGTTTTGATAAGCTGGAAGTACTTAAAATTTTAAAGTAGCAGCACTTCTTTTTTTTTTTCTTTTTTCTAACTCTTATATATATGTTTTCTGTTGGTCGATTAGATGTGTTTCTCCATTCTGATAAAAAGATTATGGATATGTACCTTTTTTTGTCTAGGATCCGACCAACAAGAATGTGGTCATTTGTGATGAGAAGTTAAAATATTAAAATATTAATATTTTATTAATTTTTTTTATTCTTTCTCCCTCTCTCTCTTCATCTTCTTCTTCTTCTTCTTCCTAACTCCGGCGACTGTTTTTTTTTTTTCTTTTCTTCTTCTCTTTTCTTCTTCTCTCCTACCCCATTTTTCTTCTCTTTAAAAAAAAAAAGGAGGAGGGGCCTCCCTCCTCCTCCGTTGACAGTAGGGACCAAAATGCTACTTATCTCAAACCTCAGGGGTATTTTTGTTGAGTTTGAAAACTCGGGGACCAAAATGAAACCTAACCCAAACCTTAGGGACCAAAAGTGTATTTTTCCCTATAATTAAATAAGGACATTTGGAGAAGAATAAAAATTGAATTGATGTTGTAAATCTTACCATTGATATAGTTAAAAGATTTAGACATAATCGAAATTAATAGGTTAAGAGTCCATCTACCATAATCTCTTTTTTCAAAACCAAATGGTTATCAAATGAGACCTAAGAGATCTGTTTTTTAAAAACAAAAAACAAAAGACCAAAAACAGAAAATGACGTCATAGTTTTCTGAAATTAAAACTAGGAAACACAATTCTATTAATTTTGGTCGGTTGAATTCTATTTCAACAAATTTGGTAGTGGATTTTAAAATAGGCTAAATTATAAAAAAAAAATGCCCCTGAACTATGGCATTTGTTTCAAAAATGCCCCTGAACTTTGAAAAATGTTTCAAAAATACCCTTGCGGTTATTTCGGATGGAAACCGTTAAAGTTTGAGTTTCAAAAATACCCTTGAACTTTCAAAAAAAATTCAAAAATACCTTTTTTGAAAAATGTTTTTTTTTCCTTCTCCGACCGTAAATTAACTGATCTTCTTCCAAAAATTAATGAGAAACTTTACTTATTTGTCATGTATTCATAATCTAGGAGCTTTCTTTCTCTTTCAACACATCCAAAGCACTTGGCTAAATTTTCGTATCAAATCTTCAAGATGACTTTTGTTTTGTTTTTGAAATTCTACATGTGCTTGACTTCATTTGTTGGTAGTCTTTTCAATATTATTTCCTCACCAACTATTACCCCATTAGCTTTCTCTATAATCCTTGTACAAAAATAAATGAAACTATTGTTGTATACAGATTCTAACAATTCTTAAATATCAATAAGAACAAAATCA
This sequence comes from Luffa aegyptiaca, assembly GCA_017139565.1. Classification (NCBI taxonomy): domain Eukaryota; kingdom Viridiplantae; phylum Streptophyta; class Magnoliopsida; order Cucurbitales; family Cucurbitaceae; genus Luffa; species Luffa aegyptiaca. The sequence continues at coordinate 15,994,149 of CM029403.1, forward strand.
TATATAAAACTTTGGGAAAAATACACTTTTAGTCCCTGAGGTTTGAGTTAGGTTTCATTTTGGTCCCTGAGGTTTCAAACTCAACAATTTAGTCCCTGAGGTTTGCATTTGGTAGCAATTTGGTCCCTCCATCCAATTTTCCGTTAAAAATTAACTGATGGATGACGTGGCACTGTTTTTTATTTAAAAAATTATATTTAAAATTTTTTAATTAAAAATATATTAAAATAATAAAAAATAATAATATTTTATTAATTTTTTTATTCTTTCTTTCTCTCTCCCCCCTTCTTCTTCTTCTTCTCCGGCAACCGGCGGCCGGTCGCCGGCGACTGTTTTTTTTTTTTTTTCTCTTTTCTTCTTCTCTTTTTTTTTTAAGAAAAAACAAGAGGAGGAGGGAGGCCCTTCCTCCGTTTCCGGTGTGAAACAGAGGAGGAAGAGCCCCTCCTCCTCTGTTTCGGTTAAAAAAAAAGAAGAAAATAAAAATGGGGTAGGAGAGAAGAAGGAAGAAAAGAGAAGAAGAAAAGAGAGAAAAAAAAAAGAAAAAAAAAAAAAAAACAGTCGCCGGCGACCGGCGACGGCGGCTGCGGGCGGTAGCCGCAGGTCGCCGGTCGCCGGAGTAAGAAGAAGAAGAAGGAGGGGAGAAGAAGAAATGAAAAAAAAAGAAAAAAAACTCGGTCTAAATCAGTTTTGGACCGAAACACGAAAATCTCGGTCCAAAACATGATTTATACCGAGTTTTCGACCGAACCACGAAAAAACTCGGTCCAAAACACGATTTGGACCGAGTTTTGGACCGAAAACCACGATTTTGGACCGAGTTTTGGACTGAAAACCACGAAAAATCTCGGTCCAAATCGTGGTTTTCGGTCCAAAACTCGGTCCAAATCGTGTTTTGGTTCAAAACTTGGTCTAAAATACGGTACCCCATTGATATCTTCTTCTTCTGACTTCGGCGACCGGCGACCAGCGGCTACTGCCGCCGCCGGCGACTGGTCTTTTTTCTTTTCTTCTTCTCTTTTCTTCCTTCTTCTCTTTTCTTCTTCTCTCCTACCCCATTTTTCTTCTCGCCGGCGACCGGGTAGGAGAGAGGAAGGAAGAAGAAAAGAGAAGAAGAAAAGAAAAAAAAAAAAAAAACTCTCGTCGGCGACCGGCGGCAGCGGGCGGTGGCCGCCGGTCGCCGGTCGCCGGAGTCAGAAGAAGAAGAAGAAGAAGGGGAGAGAGAAAGAAAGAATAAAAAAAAATTAATAAAATATTATTATTTTAGTTTTTTTAATATTTTTATTTAAAAAATAATAATTTTTTTCATTAAAATAATATTGCCACGTCAGCAAACCGTTAGATTTAACGAAAAAATGGATGGCAGGGACCAAATTGCTACCAAATGCAAACCTCAGGGACTAAATTGTTGAGTTTGAAACCTCAGGGACCAAAATGAAACCTAAACCAAACCTCAGGGACCAAAAGTGTATTTTTCCCTAAAACTTTTGATTGATTAATCTTATAAATTGGACCAAACCCACAATCTTATAAACATTTCTTCTTCTTATCATCAAGATACACAAACAGAGAGAGCAAAAAAATGAAATAATATATATACATATATATATATGTTGTTTTCTCACACTTATCTTCTTTACACTTTTTAAAAGAGAAAACTCGATTTCAAAGTCTGTTTTTATCTGGTATTGAGTTGCATACAACCTTTATAAGCAAAGTTTTACATTAATTTTCATGGAGAAAGAATTACGGTGAGAAAGGAGGAAAAAAGAAGAATCATTTTTCAAAAAGGGTATTTTTGAATTTTTTTTTTGAAAGTTCAAGGGTATTTTTGAAACTCAAACTTTAACGGTTTCCATCCAAAAATAACGGCAAGGGTATTTTTGAAACATTTTTCAAAGTTCATTGACATTTTTTAAACTTTTTAAAGTTCAGGGATATTTTTGAAACAAACCCCATAGTTCAGGGGCATTTTTTATAATTTAGCCTTTAAAATATGATAAGTTCAATTTTATCCGATTTTAGAACTTCAATCCAAAACTTTTATAACGAGAAGCGGCAACGTGAATGAATTTTGGAGGTTTTAGCTAAAATCCGACCCACACGCAACTCTAGCCATAGAATCGAATTTGGCGTTTGTAAAGTAATTATTCTCTCTTCAATTAGCTCATTCATTGAGCTCCCTATGACATTGATGAAATGCACTACAGCAATAGGACAAGGCATAGAAAGCCTACATGTTTCGTTATTTTTCAGCTCATTCACTTCACAACTTCTGGTTATACAAAATTCGTATCGAAGTTCTTATTTTCGTTAAAGTTTCGTCATAGATGTACAAAGATTACAACCAATTCTAGGTTACTTTTTTATAAGGAGAAAAAAAAAAGTTCCAGGGAAACAAACCATTATACAGATACAAAAGCCAGGAGGAATGAGGCACAAGGAGATTGAGTTAAATTGACACTATTGCGGAATCAACGTTCTATGCAAAAGTCAAATAATTCTCTGATAATATATGTGAAAGAAACCTGTAGGACAATAGTACAAAATTAAGGCTAAACAATCTAAATATCGGCGACTTGGAGACGTCATTGGGGATGTGCTATGCAAGCATCACTCACTTGGGGTTTTTGGGGAAATGTAATTTAATCAGGGCAGGAAGTTCGGCTAGCTCGACCTTGGGCTTGCCTAGCAAGATACTCTTTAACTTCTCATCACAAATGACCACATTCTTGTTGGTCGGATCCTAGACAAGAAAGGTACATATCCATAATCTTTTTATCAGAATGGAGAAACACATCTAATCGGCCAACAGAAAACATATATATAAGAGTTAGAAAAAAAAAAAAAAAAGAAGTGCTGCTACTTTAAAGTTTTAAGTACTTCCAGCTTATCAAAACTCATATCCAATGGCAATGGAACAGTTATATGATAAGAGTTTGGGAAGCTGGAAAATAGTCATAAAGTGTACTTGTCAAAGAAAAAAGTCATAAAGTCTACTGTACTACAAATTGGTGCAAAAAACAAGTCACTGAATTTGCAAGTAAAATCAAGCATCATTTTCTTTTCAAGTGGTTGCGGATTCAACAGACTTAGTTTTGAGAAGAATGGATAAATGTTTAATAGAGAAGGGCTTTTATTGGTAAGGAGAGAAGTCATCATCATCTATCTAACTTATTTACAGTTACAATACTATTTCCATATGCTTCCGGAGGAAGGAGTCATTAATAGAACTTTATAGGTTTTTGAAGTCATTTCTGGTCTTATTTAATAACGAGAAATATTTGTTAGTCAGTGTTAATAGTGAGCCAGTCAAGCTTGAGAGGTGGGTTCATCTGCAGGGTTGTGAGGTCCTCTATGTTGCCTATGACCTATTTAGGCTTAGGTCTTCCCTCGGGTCATAACTCAAGATCGTGTTCCTTTGGTGACCCTGTGGTTGAAAAAACTGTCAAAAGCATCTCTGCTCTGATAGGAATACTATTGTTGTAAGGAGTATTATTAGGGTATTGAGGGCATATTAGTAATTAGATCAAAGAGTTTGTTAGGGGACCTGTTATAAATAGAGTGAGTAGTAAAGAATGAAGCTAAAGAATTGTTATTATGGTTTAGGCTTGAGTGTGTATACTCAATGAAGGGAGGTTCAGGTACCTTTGGGTTATCTTGTAGTTCTTCTATCTTCTATATCTTATTATAACTCTAGTTCTGTTTGAGCTATATTAGACCCTCTTTGTAACCTCTATCTCAGTTTATCCAATCTTTCGTTGCAAAAAGATGCTTTTATCAAACTGTATTTTGTGTTAAACCCCTCCATCAGTTTCTCATTACTTTCATTTCAGGAGATCCTCTTTCATCCTGAGTCTTCAGACTTATCTTCACTTCCCCTGTTGTTGCATGATATCTGTCTTTACCTAATTCCAATTATATCCTCCTACAGATCTTTCTTCTCCTCTTTGATTGCTCTTATCCCTCTTCCTCCTCTCCTTTTTAAACTATACTTTAACCAGAACAAAATGTAGAATATATAACAAAATTTTTGAAAGTAGATCTGAGTTTTTAACAAGGGAAGTCTCTTTTTGATACCAATATAATCAATATGCATCTAAAACTAATCAGAAAACCCATAAAATGAGACAAAAAAGAACCTGAAGATTGTTGGTTTTGATATAAGACCACACACATTTGAAACAGCGCAGACGAGAAATTTGGGACTGTCCCACAAAGTCTCTGAGAGTTGAAGGAAGGTTTACGAGATCAATCAAGTTGGCAAGCTTCTTTGGGTTATCTGTAATGGTCGTCTTCAATCGTTGTGGCAGCATTTTTCTGCACAACTAGTTCACTTCCTCCTCCCTCTGGCAAAATACATAAAACAAAAATTGTTTACTCGGTGAAACAAAGTAACTGAGAAAATGAAAGTCCTGCAAATTGAGGCGGAATAAGCTAATTCAACAACAAAAATCTCCAGCACAAAACTAGGGCATTGTTTCAAGGGAATTTAATCGAACATCTTATGTGCAATAAAGTTTCAATCACAGAGAGTAGAACAGAAGACGCAAATCCTCGGGAAATAAGGAGAAAGGAAGTCCACCAAGTTCGAATCAAGAAGGCAGTTTATAAGTGCATCAGATAAAGAAATAATTACAAGAAATCGAGTACTTGGAATAGATACTTTGATTTGCAACTGAGACAAGGGAGAAGAAAAACCTCCAGGATCGGAAAGAGCAAACAGAGAAGCGGCTGAAAGCAAATAAGCGCTCGGTCACAAGGGAAGAAGTTTGTTTTGTTTTGTGTTGAATACTTGAGCACTTGAATAGTTTGCAAGTGCCAATACTTATGTATTGAATTCGGCATCTTGTTCAAATGCAGAAAAAAAATTTGGGGGAAAATGAACGGAATAACATTTCAATTCTGTTCGTAATTGGTCATTCAAATTTAAAGATGTTAAATAGGGCGGACCTCGCGACTAATAATTTTCTCTCATATTTCTAAAAAAAAATAAATAAATATTGAAGGCAATAATGGAAATGTTGAGAAAATGGAAAAATGAAAGGTTGAAAATAAATATTGCGGAAGCAACAACCAAACTCTCAATGTTTGTTGAACAAAGAGAAAATGGAAAGTAAAAGAGTGGAATCCAAAATATGAATAAAATAGAAAACTTGGTGATGCAAACTTTACATCGAAGTTCACCCTTTTATAGGTACAAGAATGAACCTAACTTATTTTCAAAAAAAAAAAAAAAAAAAAAACCTAACTTACAATCTTCAAAACAACATTAAAGTTAGTAACTCATAAAACTTCAAGAGAGAACTTAAAAGACAAAAAACTGAAATGTTTAGATCTAACTTCAAACCAATAAATTCAAAACATTAAACTAAAAATTAAATGTAAAAAGAAAAAACTCATAAAACACAACACTCCTTGAAGTTTTTCTTTGTGACACCCAGCTTTTGACGTAGAAACACAAATAGCCTGTGGTAGAGTTTTTGTGAGAATATCAGTAAGTTTTTGTGAGAAACACAAGAAACTTCTTTTCGCTGATGCTACTTACGCCACATAGGTTGTCAATGTCAGCTTAAACCTTGAGCTAGACACTTTAGAACCTACCATCAACGACTTAAACACAACTCTAACCTACAGGAAGCTTCATCAGCAACTTCACAACTTAAACCCACATAGTTGGTAAGTTCAACCACCAACTTCAACTAGGCATCACAGAAGAGGAACAACTACTTCGAAATAGCTTTCGCTGCGCCAACTCATCTTTTCAAACCATCCTTCAAAAATGGCTACAAGGTGACACTAACACCACCGAAGGCACTTTCTAAAACTGCATACGAAGGTACCTGTCGTGACGACAACTGACACTGCAGTCATGACTCGATACTGATTCTCAATATCACCTTGGCTTGGTTCGAGGTCCTACTGCATGAATAAAATGCTCTGACTCTTGGTTTGAGAAACCAACACCATTGAGAGCATCGTCACGAGCAAGTCCAAAACCTCGAGACTTAATTCATAAGATCCATGAAGCGGCAAGGCTATCCATGAGTCCAAAGAAATAACAGAAGCTTGCAACGTTCAAACTTGGATTCTTGGGCATCCTTGGAAAGCTAACTCCTTGACCTTCAGCTAGAGAGGCTGGGTACAAACTATCCTAAGGAACCCTTCTGCCTAACTGAAAGAAAGTTTCTCAACTCCTTAGAAACTAGGCGACACCAACGGAGCCTTGAAACGAACTAAGGAATAGAGAATCTAAGCACTACGGAACATCCATAACAGTTGCAAAGCTACTTTAGCCCGAAGACCTCACAACAAGCCTGCAACACTCGAACTTGGTTTTGAAAGCAACCTTGGAACGCTAATCCCATGATCTCAACTTAAGAAGCTCGATCGCAAAACTATTCTAGGAAGACCTTTTTCCCTTGAAACTAGCCCATACAAAGAGGTTCGCCAAACTTCACCTATTACAACGAAATCTCTCGACTCCCTAAGAATCAAGGCGACGCTTGGTAGAGCTTGGAAACTAACTTACTAGCTTTCACTAACTTCATAGGAAACAAAACATTTAACCGATGCAGAAAAACATACTAAAGCAAGCCTAAGGACTCACATCACATATAGATTCAGATGACAAAGCATCGAAAGAGAAAGGGTAACTCCAAAGCAATAGATAAACTCGAAGAAAGAGCACTAGCTTGAAAATGGGAGGTGAAACCGACTCCCCACCTTTAGGGACTTTCCACTTCTTCAAATTCGCCATTGAAGAGCTCTGGACACTTGGCCTTGAGTTCTTCATTCAAAATCCAAGGCATCAGCTTCGAGATATTAGAACAGGGCTTCTACCCTCCAAGTTCATTCTTCAACAACTCTCGAATTATCAAGCTGGCCATCGAATGAAAGAGGCCTTGTTTTTTTTTTTTTTTTTGAAGCTTCGAAAGAAGTGAGCTTCTCGTCTATGAGCAAGGGTTTGGTTCACACCAAGGTGCTCCAAGCTGCTTTGGATTGCGTTGTCAATCAAAGCTTGCAATGCATCCCATGTCAACATTGCTTGAGGCATCGGAAGAAGAACAGGGGAATTCACCTTGGGGCGCGAATTTAACTTTAGGAATAATAGGAGAGCCAGAATGACGACTTTTCCAACTTCAACTATAACTTATCACTAAGGGATGGGAACAAGGAACTCACTGAAAGAACTCTTCTAAGAAGCTTGAATAGGAGGGACTAACCTCGAGCTAAGGCAACCACCTGGTTCTGAGAGCACACAGCATGCATAAAGAAAACACGCTATCTAGGAACTATGGAAACATCCTACTCCTACTACCAAGCAACAGGCATGCAAACAACACAAGCTAACTAGCCACCTAAAGGGAACATCCTCGGCCTAGCTTCTAGCAAAAAAAGCAACCAAGGAAAACAATCATAACAAGATATACAAAGCAAACAACGATGAAGATATCAAATATTAGGCAGGAAGATAACCCAAACAAGCACAATATATCAATACGCAAACAAATCAATAACGATGCATCCATACCTGGTGATGGAGAGGAGAACGAGGAACAACCTCTAGCACACACAACTAAACAACCTAGGCTATCTAGGTCAGTCTACAGGAACGACATCGCTCTGATACCAACTGTAACGCCCTAAATTTTCAAACCACTAGCCTAGGGACGCTACTGCAACTCTAAACTCTTGACTAAGGATCTAAACCATTTTTAACCGGATGTACCGAAAATTTCGGCAGCATTACGACGTAAAATGGCCTAAACCAAAATTTTACAACACCTGATAAGCAACAAACACTTCTAAACAAACTCAAAACATCTCCACCAAACTACATATCAGATTTCTCAGCCTAACTTCTGTATATGAGTCAAGTCTCGTAGCACCAGACAACATGGTCAATACCCTGTCACCATAAAACAAGGTTATTGCAAGCTTTAATTAACCCTACGCAGCGGAAAATAACTTCGATTAAAACCAACAACTCACCCCAAAGAATACAAGTTGAACAACCTTTATTCATAAATGCCAAACAACGAAACTAAACTTTCAGTTAACGAAAACGTCACAACCCAACCTGACCATAATAGATCGATAATTAACAACTAAGCTACTACTCAGCGAAGCAAGAACAAATCTAACCATCTACAGTCTAATCCAACATCCAACAAACAAGGAAAAGGAAACTCAAACGCCTAGCGTTCCTCCTCGTAGTTCTCCTCCTCGCCACCAAGGTCTGGATCATCCTCGATACCTGCAACATCTAAAATGTTGGGGGAAAAGTGGGAAAGGGGATATCAGTACAACCGTGGTACTGGTAAGCAGCTCACACTTACCAAACCACAAACAACCAACCAAAGCAAACAACATGCTCAGCACACGCATCCAACAGGTTACACATCCACAACAATCAACATGCTTTCAAGCTATAACTAAACTCATGCTTAAAAACAACTCACCAATGCATATGCATCACACGCTATGCAACGCACGCACTAGACTCCACATGATTTCCGCGTCATGTTCCGCAACTACATGATTTCCACGTCATGCTCCGCTAATACATGATTTCCGCGTCATGCTCCGCTACACATGAATTCCGCGCCATGTGTTGCGCTACTTACATGATTTCCGCGTCATTCTCCGCTAATACATGATTTCCGCGTCATGCTCCGCTAATACATGATTTTCGCGTCATGCTCCACTACACATGAATTCCGCGCCATGTGCTGCGCAATTTACGTGATTTTCGCGTCACACTCCGTGTCTTGGGCATGCTTGTCCAGGGCGAGTTGTGCCTATGGCCGCATGCCCAAAGTATCCTCATCCATCATGTTTTAATGCCATGTAATTAGTTTTGTTGTTTCCTTTTTGTTGTAACTAGTTTTGGAGTCGTATGACTCCTCGTGATTTTCATGTTTAAGCCTGTCAGATCAAATATGCTTCAAAATGTACTATAGGGGGGACCAAGTAGTCATCAACCTCCCGCCTACCAAGCATTGTATACTTTCTTGCAATCAAACTCTCTTGCACTCTTGTATTCAATGCTTTCTTTTAAAGATGTTTTCAATGCTTTTTCTCTCACGTTTTATAAAACCAATTTTCTCACGAAACGTGAGCGGAGGCGACCCTACACCGAAGTTATCCGCGAATTGCGATTTTTGTACGGCTGACTTGCCCGCCGAGTTAGGACAAGTGCCGCACAATCGCCCGTCCCGAATACGAAAGTTTGCGATTGTGACAAGTGGTATCAGAGCCTAGTTGGCTCCTTAGCTTTCGAAAAGCTGCAATCATGTCGGCGACCAAACAATTGGGCAAGACCCATGTTGAGCGACTTGTTGAGATAGAAGAACAGTTGCTATATTTGAGGGAAGTACCTGATTCGATACGATATGTCGAAGGTCGAATTGATGAGATCTCTGAAAAGCTGTGAGATAGATGCAGTGAATGCCCGAATTGATCGGCTACCTGTACAAGAGTTGGCAATACGAGTAGAAACTCTGGAAAGCAAAGCTATGAAACCTAGTAGCTCTGAACATGGGGAGAGCTCCACGAGTTCCGTTGACAAGATGAATGAGCGTGTCGATGAATTGAATACGTCCCAAACAACCATGCTGCGGTTGTTCAACGAGATTACTGATGACTTTAGAGCCACCATCGAAACCTTGAGAGGTGAGATGGCCGAGATGAATACGCGACTGAATCTGACCATGCGAGCAGTTGAGAATCAGACCCCGAACCAAGTGCATGAGGTACATAACAAGATTAAGGTCCCGGAACCCAAGGCATTCAGTGGGAACCGTGACGCAAAAGAGCTTGAGAATTTCATCTTCGACGTTGAACAGTACTTCAAGGCCACTGGAACAACTTTAGAAGAGATGAAAGTCACATTAGCCACAATGCATCTCTCTAATGATGCGAAGCTATGGTGGCGCACCAAAGTAAACGACATTCAAAGTGGCCTGGCCACAATTAACTCTTGGGAAGACCTCAAGAAAGAGTTGAGGGCTCAGTTCTTCCCCAAAAATGTTGAATTCATAGCAAGACGCAAGCTTCGCGAGTTGAAACACACTGGAGGGATAAAGGAATATGTGAAGCAATTTTCTGCTGTGATGCTTGATATCCGTGATATGTCAAAGAAGGACAAGGTGTTTTGCTTCGTTGAAGGTTTAAAGCCGTGGGCTAAGACAAAGCTATACGAACAAGGAGTCCAAGACCTTGCCTCTGCCTTGGCTGCTGCAGAAAGACTTTTTGACTTAGGTGGCGACTCAGTTCCTCAAAACTACGTACCCCCGCCAAACAATGGGAACAATGGTAATCGGCCTTTCAGGCCAATGAATCAGAAACCTGGAGAGACTGACAAGAAACCTCAGACCTCTTTCTCGGGTCCTCCTCGAGGGCCCTATCCACCGCGGCAGAACCAGCCATGGCCCCCTCCGTGTCTTCTGTGCAAGGGTCCCCATAGACTATATGACTGCCCGAATCGAGCTGCTCTCACGGCTCTCCAAGCCACAATACAATTTGGTAATTTACCTGAGCTCGAAGCTGAGGGCAACAAATCAGAGGAAGAGGAGAACACACCCAGGATGGGAGCCCTAAAGTTCTTATCTGCCATACAGAGAAAAGCCTCCGGGTTGAAAGATACGTCCGAGAGGGGATTGATGTTTGTTGATGCCATCATCAATGGTGGGCTTGCAAAGGGTACCATGATTGATTCTCACGCAACCCACAACTTCATTTCCGAACAAGAAGCCCGCAAGTTGAGATTACAGATTGAAAAAGATTCTGGCAAGATGAAAGCGGCTAATTCCGATGCCTTACCCATTGTGGGAACTTCCAAAAAGGTTTCACAAAAGTTGGGCGAGTGGACAGGTAACGTGGACCTCGTGGTGGTTCGCATGGATGATTTCGACGTGGAACTGGGGATGGAATTTCTCTTTGAGCATAAGGTGATCCCCTTACCACTCGCCAAATGTATGATCGTCACCGATGACAGTCCCACCGTAGTTCCAGCGAGTATCAAGCAACCCAGCGGCATGCGAATGATTTCAGCCCTACAGTTAAAGAAGGGCCTTAGTCGAGATGAACCCACGTTCATGGTCATTCCTATGGTCGAAGAACCCTCTACGGTAGAAGAAGTCCCGCCAGAAGTTCGAGATGTCTTGCAAGAATATGTTGATGTTATGCCAAATAGCTTGCCAAAGGCCTTACCCCCTCGGCGGGGGATCGACCACGAGATTGAGCTCCTACCAGGAACCAAACCTCCAGCGAAAAATGCATATCGGGTGGCACCACCCGAATTGGCTGAGTTGAGAAAACAACTTGACGAACTCCTGAGTGCAGGGCTTATCCGTCCTGCAAAAGTGCCCTATGGGGCTCCAGTGCTGTTTCAAAATAAGAAGGATGGGACCTTGCGTTTATGTATCGACTACCGAGCCCTGAACAAAGTCACAGTGAGAAACAAGTACCCACTACCGCTAATATCTGACCTATTTGATCAGTTGCACGGGGTTAGATATTTCACCAAGTTAGACCTCCGATCAGGGTATTATCAAGTTCGTATTGCTGAAGGTGATGAGCCTAAGACCACATGTGTTACGAGATATGGGGCTTTTGAATTTCTAGTGATGCCCTTTGGCCTAACGAATGCGCCAACCACTTTCTGTACCTTGATGAACCAGGTCTTTCATGAGTACCTTGACCAATTCGTAGTGGTTTATTTGGACGACATAGTCGTATACAGCCCCACACTGGAGGAGCATCGAGTGCACTTACGTCTCGTCTTTGACAAGTTGAGGCAGAATCAGCTATATGTAAAAAGAGAAAAGTGTGCTTTCGCACAACAACGCATAAACTTCCTTGGCCATGTGACTGAATATGGTCGAATCAGTATGGACAGTGACAAGGTGAAGGCCATCCAAGAATGGAGGGTTCCTACTTCTATGACAGAACTCCGTTCATTCTTGGGCTTGGCAAACTACTATCGTCGGTTCATTGAAGGATTTTCCCGACGAGCGACTCCACTAACAGAATTATTGAAGAAGAATGTAACCTGGCATTGGTCAGACGAATGTCAGATGGCCTTTGAAGAGTTGAAGACCACCATGACGAGGGGCCCTGTCCAAGGATTGGTGGATGTAACGAAACCATTTGAAGTCAAGACCGATGCGTCTGACTTTGCTCTCGGAGGCGTACTCCTTCAAGAAGGTCACCCTATCGCCTACAAGAGCCGCAAGTTAAATAGCACTGAGAGAAGGTACACAGTGTCTGAGAAAGAGATGCTGGCTGTTGTGCATTGCCTGAGAGCCTGGAGGCAGTATTTGTTGGGATCACGCTTCATGGTTAGAACCGACAATATTGCTATCTGTCACTTCTTCGATCAGCCAAAGTTGACCGCAAAGCAAGCGCGGTGGCAAGAATTCTTGGCTAAGTTCGACTTTAGATTTGAGCGCAAGAAAGGAAAGAGCAACCAAGCGGCAGACGCCCTGAGTCGAAAGAGTGAGCATGCGACCCTGTGCATGCTCGCCCATATACATGCAAGCAAGGTCGACGGGTCCATGCGCGACATCATCAAGGAACAGCTATTGAAAGACCCCTCAGCTCAAACTGTCGTGTCCCTAGCTAGAGCCGGAAAGACAAGGCAGTTTTGGGTCGAGGATGAATTGCTGATGACAAAAGGGAATCGACTATACGTTCCCCGAGCGGGGGACTTGAGGAAGAAATTAATGTACGAGTGTCATGACACTCTATGGGCAGGTCATCCTGGATGGCAGCGTACTTATGCCCTTTTGAAGAAAGGGTACTTCTGGCCGAACATGCGAGATGATATTATGCAGTACACGAAGACGACTGACGGTCGTTTGTTCACGTTCTTGGGGACGAATTTGAACATATCCTCGAGCTATCACCCACAGACCGACGGTCAAACTGAAAGATTCAACTGTATGCTTGAAGAGTATCTACGCCACTTTGTTAATGCCCGACAGAAGAACTGGGTCCAGTTGCTAGATGTGGCTCAGTTTTGTTTCAACTGCCAAACAAGTTCGTCTACCGGAAAGAGCCCTTTCGAGATTGTTAGCGGTAGACAACCTTCCCTACCTCATATTATTGATCATCCTTATGCAGGGAAGAATCCACAGGCCCAGAATTTTACAAAGGAGTGGAAACAGACCACTGACGTTGCTCGAGCCTACCTGGAGAAAGCCTCCAAGCGCATGAAGAAGTGGGCGGACAAGAAGCGTCGCCCCCTTGAATTCCGAGCTGGGGACCAAGTCCTCATTAAGTTGAGACCTGAACAGATTCGATTCCGTAGCCGAAAAGATCAGCGACTCGTGCGAAAGTATGAAGGACCAGTGGAAGTCCTCAAGAAGATCGGGACCACGTCTTATCGAGTGGCGTTGCCTACATGGATGAAAATTCATCCAGTAATTCATGTGAGCAACTTAAAACCCTATTATCCCGACCCAGATGATGATCGTCGTAATTCCGTTGTTCGACCTGGTATTGACCTCAAACAGAAAGAAGACAAAGAAGTTGAAGAGATCTTGGACGAGCGAGTCCGGAAGACAGGAAGACCCGTACGGAGGATCCAAGAATTCCTTGTCAAGTGGAAAGACCTCCCTACGGAAGAAACAAGTTGGGAACGAGTTGAAGACCTCGAAGCCTGGACATAGAAGATTGAAGACTTCAAACTACGTCGGTTGACAGGGTCGTCAACAACTTAAGTGGGGGAGAATGTCTTGGGCATGCTTGTCCAGGGCGAGTTGTGCCTATGGCCGCATGCCCAAAGCATCCTCATCCATCATGTTTTAATGCCATGTAATTAGTTTTGTTGTTTCCTTTTTGTTGTAACTAGTTTTGGAGCCGTATGACTCCTCGTGATTTTCATGTTTAAGCCTGTCAGATCAAATATGCTTCAAAATGTACTATAGGGGAGACCAAGTAGTCATCAACCTCCCCCCTACCAAGCATTGTATACTTTCTTGCAATCAAACTCTCTTGCACTCTTGTATTCAATGCTTTCTTTTAAAGATATTTTCAATGCTTTTTCTCTCTCACGTTTTATAAAACCAATTTTCTCTCGAAACGTGAGAGGAGGTTAGACCCTACACCGAAGTTGTCTGCGAATTGCGATTTTTGTACGGCTGACTTGCCCGCCGGGTTAGGACAAGTGCCGCACAATCGCCCGTCCCGAATACGAAAGTTTGCGATTGTGACACTCCGTACCTAACCCACATGAATTCTACGCCATGTGTTGCGCCCCTCTAACGTGATTTCCGCGTCACGCTCCGCACTCACACCCACGTGATTTCCGCGTCACGCTCCGCTACAAATGAATTACGCACCATGTGCGGTGCCTCACACCCGACTCATGCTACACATCCCCCATGCAACATGCAATCCAGACTCAAATGTGCTCAACACGACATCTCATCACGTTTAACACCTAAACACTCAACATGCTTAAGACAACATTCATCATGCTTAAACACCTTAAGCGAACACATCTCAAGCAATGCAATAATCAACATGATACTCGATTAACACAACCACTACACTGTTCACAATACAGCAGTTTGTATATAACAGTTCATATCAAGCACGAATATACATCAAGCAGTCAAACAAGCTTAGTAAGTAGAAACTACTTACCTAAAACGCTTCCAAGGCAACTCCAAGAAGCCTAAGCAACGAGGACAAGCTCCTAAATACAACGGCAGCTAAAAGGGGTTAGAATTACCTAAAGGCCTTAAGATAAGCTTGAAAAGCTAAATCCCACTTACTAGGCCTATTTTTCTTGTTAAAGAGCCCTCAAATATTCCCCAAAATTAAAACCCAAAAGCTTTAGACCATGGGCAACCATGTCTAAGGCGCTACGGGCCATGGGTAACGTTGAACGACCATATTTAAGGCTTTTCAGCCGCTAGACAGCAATTAAAAGATTCATTTTGGGATCCTAAGATCTCCTAGAGATTGGGCAACGCTACACGAGTCAAGGCAATTGCTAAGCGAAACAATAGCATGCTTTTTAAACCACGACAAGCTAGCATAACTTCTTTATTATCGCTCTAAGGACCTCGAAGAGGTCGGCAATGCTAACGAGGCATAAACACTTAATGGGTTTGATTTAAACATGCTTTTCTAAAGCTAGACCATTTAATAGCCAATTATCTTGAGACTAGCAAGCTAGGGGCAGCGAAGAAACTTACCAAACGGAACCGTTTCCACGTTAGACGGGTTAGTCTAACCTTGCACAACGTGTTAGAACGCTCCTTGGGCAGTGGGTACTTGAGTTTGAAGTGTATCGAACCCAATCGAACACTAGGCGGCACTGCAGATCAGAAAACCGAACACCATTAAACTTTTCAACACCAAAAACTAATGGGCATTCTACCAAAGGCTCCAAACAAGAATGGGTAAGGCCAAAACTTACCGGAAACGCCAAACGACGCCAACAACAACCAAGAATGCTGCTGGACAGAGGCAAAATCGGCTGACACGAGATCGACGGGACTCCAAGTTGCTATGCACGCAAGATCTAACCAAGTTGAACCCAGAGAACCTCAGATCAAGCCTTAAACTACATGGAAAAGGAAGGAAAAAGGCTTACCCACGATTCTCTAAGGCTGAAACGCGGAGGAGACGATGCTTCAAGCTGCTGTCCGCGCTAGATCTAACCACGACAATGCAAGACACTCTTAGATCGAGCCTAAAACAACTGAGATTAAGAGAGAAAGAGGTTACCCACTGATGTCTTTGGTTGAAAACGCAAAGACAAGGAGAGAGGCCTCGAATCTCACACCCACGGCAGAGAACAGAGAGATCGGGCTAGCGGCGGCGGCACGAGCTGCAACGGAGGCGGCAGCACTGCAAGCGGTGGCTGAACGGCAGCACGAGAGGGAGAGACGGCGCAGAGGGAAAGACCTGCGAAGAGAACCGCGCGGAGGAAGAGACCCACGCGATAACGACGGCGCGACGAGCGGCTGGACTGCGTGACTTCGGACGGCGGCGACTCGTTAAGATGGTGGCGGGGCTGAAGGGAGGCGGCAGCGCTGAAGCAGATCTGGACGGCAAAGGCTGGGGGGGGTCCTCACGCGAGAAGAGAAAGAGATAGAGAGATGAGAGGGAGCTTTAGGGTTTTTTCTTTCTCTTAATCCTTTTCTTTAAAAATCTTTTAGCAATTAACCAAAAGCCCAAAAATTCAGCGTAAACCAAATTATAATCACCGAGATTTCTCAACCGAAAACAATCACGACCAACAAGCTTTAGGGAGGGATTTTATTTAATAACGCTTAATCCCCAATTACTTTGGTTTAAAAATTAAACCCCTAAGTTCAGGCCAAAACAAAAATTATATTTCTTTCAACTCTAAACTCGGGATTTTAAATACACCCAAAGACACGGGGCGTCACATTCTCCCCACCTTAAAAGCTTTCGTCCTCGAAAGACTCGAGCTCGAACAACTCAGGAAACTAAGCTCAAACTTCACCTACTTCTTCCAGATTGCTTCTTTTGCTCTATGGTTCACCCATAGCTCTTCCACCAAAGCGTCGATCTTGCTTCCCAGAACCATGGCTGGCTTGGCTAGGATCCTGACAGACTACTCCACCACACATGCCAAGTCCTCGGTCGACGACAGGGGTTCAGAACTCAACACTTGCGAAGGGTCATGCACTCAATTCTCCAACGCGAACACCTAGAACACATCATGCACAGTTGACATGGTCGGTGATAACGCCAACCTATAAGCAACAGGCTCGATGAGCTCCAAGATCTCCTATGGTCCAATGAACCTAGGCTAAGCTTCCTTGAACAAGCGAAGAACCCTTTTCCAATGACAGCACGACCAGAACACACAATCACCGAAACTGAACTCCAGATTCTCGAAAGGTGCTCGCCTAACTCCAGTAGGCAACTGGCTTTAGCTCCAACTTACACTCCACAAGGCACTTAAAACCAAAGGCTTTAGCCTCATCAAGCCACTTTCCTCAAGAATCCCAAAGCTTAACTAAGGCACAAGAGGAAAAGCTAATGTGAACACATAACAACAACTCTTGAGACAAGTTGTGTCGAACCTACAACACTTGAAGCAGAGCTTGCTTACTAGCAACCTAACTTCACACCAAGAATTCAAACGACCTAACAAGAAACTTCTTTTCGCTGATGCTACTTACGCCACATAGGTTGTCAATGCCAGCTTAAACCTTGAGCTAGACACTTTAGAACCTACCATCAACGACTTAAACACAACTCTAACCTACAGGAAGCTTCATCGGCAACTTCACAACTTAAACCCACATAGTTGGTAAGTTCAACCACCAACTTCAACTAGGCATCACAGAAAAGGAACAACTACTTCGAAACGGCTTCCGCTGCGCCAACTCACCTTTTCAAACCATCCTTCAAAAACGGCTACAAGGTGACACTAACACCACTGAAGGCACTTTCTAAAACTGCATACAAAGGTACCTTGTCGTGACGACAACTGACACTGCAGTCATGACTCGATATTGATTCTCAATATCACCTTGGCTTGGTTCGAGGTCCTACTACATGAATAAAATGCTCTAACTCTTGGTTTGAGAAACCAACACCATTGAGAGCATCGTCACGAGCAAGTCCAAAACCTCGAGACTTGATTCATAAGATCCATGAAGCGGCAAGGCTATCCATGAGTCCAAAGACATAACAGAAGCTTGCAACGTTCAAACTTGGATTCTTGGGCATCTTTGGAAAGCTAACTCCTTAACCTTCAGCTAGAGAGGTTGGGTACAAACTATCCTAAGGAACCCTTCTGCCTAACTGAAAGGAAGTTTCTCAACTCCTTAGAAACTAGGCTACACCAACGGAGCCTTGAAACGAACTAAGGAATAGAGAATCCAAGCACTACGGAACATCCATAACAGTTGCAAAGCTACTTTAGCCCGAAGACCTCACAACAAGCCTGCAACACTCGAACTTGGTTTTGAAAGCAACCTTGGAACGTTAATCCCATGATCTCAACTTAAGAAGCTCGATCGCAAAACTATTCTAGGAAGACCTTTTTCCCTTGAAACTAGCCCATACAAAGAGGTTCGCCAAACTTCACCTATTACAAGGAAATCTCTCGACTCCCTAGAATCAAGGCGACGCTTGGCTTGGAAACCAACTTACTAGCTTTCACTAACTTCATAGGAAACAAAAGATTTGACCGATGCAGAAAAACATACTAAAGCAAGCCTAAGGACTCACATCACATATAGATTCAGATGACAAAGCATCGAAAGAGAAAGGGTAACTCCAAAGCAATAGATAAACTCGAAGAAAGAGCACTAGCTTGAAAATGGGAGGTGAATCCGACTCCCCACCTTTAGGGACTTTCCTCTTCTTCAAATTCGCCATTGAAGAGCTCTGGACACTTGGCCTTGAGTTCTTCATTCAAAATCCAAGGCATCAGCTTCGAGATATTAGAACAGGGCTTCTACCCTCCAAGTTCATTCTTCAACAACTCTCGAATTATCAAGCTGGCCATCGAATGAAAGAGGCCTTGTTTTTTTTTTTTTAAGCTTCGAAAGAAGTGAGCTTCTCGTCTATGAGCAAGGGCTTGGTTCACACCAAGGTGCTCCAAGTTGCTTTGGATTGCATTGTCAATCAAAGCTTGCAATGCATCCCATGTCAACATTGCTTGAGGCATCGGAAGAAGAACAGGGGAATTCACCTTGGGTCGCGAATTTAACTTTAGGAACAATAGGAGAGCCAGAATGATGACTTTTCCAACTTCAACTAGAACTTATCACTAAGGGATGGGAACAAGGAACTCACTGAAAGAACTCTTCTAAGAAGCTTGAATAGGAGGGACTAACCTCGAGCTAAGGCAACCACCTGGATCTGAGAGCACACAGCAGGCATAAAGAAAACACGCTATCTAGGATTTATGGCAACATCCTACTCCTACTACCAAGCAAAAGGCATGCAAACAACACAAGCTAACTAGCCACCTAAATGGAACATCCTCGGCCTAGCTTTTAGCAAAAAAAGCAACCAAGGAAAACAATCATAAAAAGATATACAAAGCAAACAACGAGCAAGATATCAAATATTAGGCAGGAAGATAACCCAAACAAGCACAATATATCAATAAGCAAACAAATCAATAACGATGCATCCATACCTGGTGATGGAGAGGAGAACGAGGAACAACCTCTAGCACATACAACTAAACAACCTAGGCTATCTAGGTCAGTCTACAGGAACGACATCGCTCTGATACCAACTGTAACGCCCCAGGTTTTCAAACTACTTGCCTAGGGACGCTACTGCAACTCTAAACCCTTGACTAAGGATCTGAACCACTTTTAACCGGATGTACCGAAAATTTCGACAACATAACGACGTAAAATGGCCTAAACCAAAATTTTACAACACCTGATAAGCAACAAACACTTCTAAACAAACTCAAAACATCTCCACCAAACTACATATCAGATTTCTTAGCCTAACTTCTTTATACGAGTCAAGTCTCGTAGCACCAGACAACATGGTCAATACCTTGTCACCATAAAACAAGGTTATTGCCAGCTTTAATTAACCCTACGCAGCGGAAAATAACTTTGATTAAAACCAACTCACCCCAAAGAATACTAGTTGAACAACCTTTATTCATAAATGTCAAACAATGAAACTAAACTTTCAGTTAACGAAAACGTCACAACCCAACCTGACCATAACAGATCGATAATTAACAACTAAGCTACTACTCAGCGAAGCAAGAACAAATCTAACCATCTACAGTCTAATCCAACAAACAAGGAAAAGGAAACTCAAACGCCTAGCGTTCCTCCTCGTAGTTCTCCTCCTCACCACCAAGGTCCGGATCATCCTCGATACCTGCAACATCTAAAATGTTGGGGAGAAAGTGGGGAAAGGGTATCAGTACAACCGTGGTACTGGTAAGCAGCTCACACTTATCAAACCACAAACAAACAACCAAAGCAAACAACATGCTCAGCACACGCATCCAACAGGTTACACATCCACAACAATCAACATGCTTTCAAGCTATAACTAAACTCATGCTTAAAAACAACTCACCCATGCAGATGCATCACACGCTATGCAACGCACGCACTAGACTCCACATGATTTTCGCGTCATGTTCCGCAACTACATGATTTCCGCATCATGCTTCGCTAATACATGATTTCCGCGTCATGCTCCGCTACACATGAATTCTGTGTCATGTGCTGCGCTACTTACATGATTTCCGCGTCATGCTCCGATAATACATGATTTCCGCGTCATGCTCCGATAATACATGATTTCCGCGTCATGCACCGCTAATACATGATTTTCGCGTCATGCTCTGCTACACATGAATTCCGCGCCATGTGCTGCACTACTTACATGATTTCCGCGTCATGCTCTGCTACACATGAATTCTGCCCATGTGCTGCGCAATTTACGTGATTTCCGCGTCACGCTCCGCACCTAACCCACATGAATTCTGCACCATGTGTTGCGCCCCTCTTACGTGATTTCCGCGTCACGCTCCGCACTCACACCCACGTGATTTCCACGTCACGCTCCGCTACACATGAATTACGCACCATGTGCGGTGCCTCACACCCGACTCATGCTACACATCCCCCATGCAACATGCAAGCCAGACTCAAATGTGCTCAACACGACATCTCATCATGTTTAACACCCAAACACTCAACATGCTTAAGACAACATTCATCATGCTTAAACACCTTAAGCGAACACATCTCAAGCAATGCAATAATCAACATGATACTCGATTAACACAACCACTACACTGTTCACAATACAGCAGTTCATATATATAACAGTTCATATCAAGCACGAATATACATCAAGCAGTCAAACAAGCTTAGTAAGTAGAAACTACTTACCTAAAACGCTTCCAAGGCAACTCCAAGAAGCCTAAGCAACGAGGACAAGCTCCTAAATACAACGGCAGCTAAAAGGGGTTAGAATTACCTAAAGGCCTTAAGATAAGCTTGAAAAGCTAAATCCCACTTACTAGGCCTATTTTTCTTGTTAAAGAGCCCTCAAATATTCCCCAAAATTAAAACCCAAAAGCTTTAGACCATGGGCAACCATGTCTAAGGCGCTACGGGCCATGGGTAACGTTGAACGACCATATTTAAGGCTTTTCAGCCGCTAGACAGCAATTAAAAGATTCATTTTGGGATCCTAAGATCTCCTAGAGATTGGGCAACGCTACACGAGTCAAGGCAATTGCTAAGTGAAACAATAGCATGCTTTTTAAACCACGACAAGCTAGCATAACTTCTTTATTATCGCTCTAAGGACCTCGAAGAGGTCGGCAATGCTAACGAGGCATAAACACTTAATGGGTTTGATTTAAACATGCTTTTCTAAAGCTAGACCATTTAATAGCCAATTATCTTGAGACTAGCAAGCTAGGGGCAGCGAAGAAACTTACCAAACGGAACCGTTTCCACGTTAGACGGGTTAGTCTAACCTTGCACAACGTGTTAGAACGCTCCTTGGGCAGTGGGTACTTGAGTTTGAAGTGTATCGAACCCAATCGAACACTAGGCGGCACTGCAGATCAGAAAACCGAACACCAATAAACTTTTCAGCACCAAAAACTAATGGGCATTCTACCAAAGGCTCCAAACAAGAATGGGTAAGGCCAAAACTTACCGGAAATACCAAACGACGCCAACAACAACCAAGAATGCTGCTGGACAGAGGCAAAATCGGCTGAAACGAGATCGACGGGACTTCGAGTTGCTATGCACGCGAGATCTAACCAAGTTGAACCCAGAGAACCTCAGATTAAGCCTTAAACTACATGGAAAAGGAAGGAAAAAGGCTTACCCACGATTCTCTAAGGCTGAAACGCGGAGGAGACGATGCTTCAAGCTGCTGTCCGCGCTAAATCTAACCACGACAATGCAAGACACTCTTAGATCGAGCCTAAAACAACTGAGAATAAGAGAGAAAGAGATTACCCACAGATGTCTTTGGTTGAAAACGCAAAGACAAGGAGAGAAGCCACGAATCTCACACCCACGGCAGAGAACAGAGAGATCGGGCTAGCGGCGGCGGCACGAGCTGCGACGGAGGCGGCGGCGCTGCAAGCGGCGGCTGAACGGCAGTACGAGAGGGAGAGACGGCGCAGAGGGAAAGACCTGCGAAGAGAATCGCGCGGAGGAAGAGACCCACGCGATGACGACGGCGCGACGAGCGGCTGGACTGCGTGACTTCGGACGGCGGCGGCGACCTTAGACGGCGGCGGCGTGACTTCAGACGGCGGCGACTGGGGAAGATGGTGGCGTGGCTGAAGGGAGGCGGCGGCGCTGAAGCAGATCTGGACGGCAAAGGCTGAGGGGGTCCTCACGCGAGAAGAGAAAGAGATGGAGAGATGGGAGGGAGTTTTAGGGTTTTTTCTTCTCTTAATCCTTTTCTTTAAACATCTTTTACCAATTAACCAAAAGTCCAAAATTCAGCGTAAACCAAATTATAATCACCGAGATTTCTCAACCGAAAACAAATCACGACCAACAAGCTTTAGGGAGGGATTTATTTAATAACGCTTAATCCCCAATTACTTTGGTTTAAAAATTAAACCCCTAAATTTATGCCAAAACAAAAATTATATTTCTTTTAACTCTAAACTCGGAATTTTAAATACACCCAAAGACACGGGGTGTCACATACAATACCTCCACACATGTCATCAGATGAAGGAAATAATTATAAAGAAAACAATCGGAAGGCCAACCTATTTTCTCTTTGAATAACAGAAAAAAGTCATGATTCAAAGCCTCGACTATAGCTCCGTTTCAATTAGTTTGAAATCGAATTCGGCCCACTCAGAACTTCGTGCGCCGTAGATTCAAATCGACTACCGTCTCTCCACCTCTATCCACCGGATTTCAAGTCGGATATCTGTTTCCGAGGATGATTGTTCGAATCACGATCGTCTCTCTGTCGTCGCCGCTGGGTTTCGAGTCCGACCTCTATTCCTGTGGCGGACTGTTCAAAACATGACTTGTTTTGTTCGGAACTTCGAGAGTTGTAGATTCAAGTTGACGATCGTCTCTCTACCTTCGGCCGCCAAATTCCGACTTAACCCTCTGTTTTCTCGGTGGATTGTTTGAAATAGGTTTCGTTCCGATCAGAACTTCGAGAGTCGTGGATTCAAACCGACGCCAGATTATGACTCCAACATCTGTTCCGCGGCGGATTGTTTGAGGAACGTTCATTTAGACGTCTCAGTCTTATGAACATGGAGGAGGGGATGAGAGTGAATGAGCATGGAGAAGACGCTTTAGGGAGAGATTTGGGGATGAGAAAGAGAGATTGGTGGGGAATTAACGTTTTAGAGAGACACAGACAAAATGGGGAAGAAGATGGTGATTCGGTGAAGGAAAAAAAGCCATGTAATCTATAAAATTAATATAAAATAATAAAAAAATTTCCACCTCATTTAAAATTTGCCACTTCAACGTGCCATGTCATTTTTCCATTAGTCAACTAACAGTCAAATTAACTCAGGAACCATTTAAAATTATTTTCCAAACCTCAGAGACTAAAGTTTAGGGGGCCAAATAGACATCAACCTCAGGACCAAAAATGTATTTTGCCCAATTTTATATTAATTATTTAATTTTTTTCATTACTATTTGACCTTTTTTAATTTATTATGTGATTTTATTACTAAATAATTTCTTGCCCGAAAACATCCCTATTTTAAGTTTCATTCCTTTCTATACTGATTTCTTATTGTTTTTTTTTTTCCAAATTTGGTTAACTATTGTTCTATCCAAGCTCTCTTTCCCATTTTATTCTCTTTTTGTTACAGCCTCCATTATCCCCTTTACTATCCAACAGCCTCCCATTTTGTTTTGTGGCAACGCCCATTATTTATTTTATTTTGTGGCAACCTTTATTTCTCTTATGTCGCACCCGCAACTTCCATTTCTGTTGTTGTTGTTTTTTTTTTTTTAATTTTCAATTTAATTTTGTAGTTTGTGTTCACACGTAAATTCAAATGAATGAGACACGTGGAATAACTTTGATTTGTATTAATGTTGTATGCGTGTGAGTATACAATCTCTAGTACATAATCCTCTGATTCTCTCTCTTGTGTGTGAATGTGTTTCACTCGAGGGCCGGAACGCTTGATTTCGAGTCTGAAGCTTCGGTAGTTTCTTGGAGCTTGAAGTCTTCTAACTTTGAGGAAGTCTTCAGTCTTCAAGAAGTGTTGATGTCCTGAAGAGTCTTTGATCTTCAAGGAGTGTTGAAGTCTTGAAGAGTGTTTGATCTTCAAGAAGTGTTGATGTCCTGAATAGTCTTTGATCTTCAAGGAGTGTTGGAGTCTTGAAGAGTGTTTTGTCTTCAAGAGGTGTTCAACACTTGAACTTATGAATTGCTGAGAGTCTTCGGTCTTCAGACTTGGTGGAGTCTCTCTGAATTCTCTAGTTCTGCTTGAGAGCTTTAAAACTCTGAACTCTTGTCTTTGTGAGAGTGTAGAATTTCTGAACCCTTGAAATGGTGGAGAACCCCTCTATTTATAGAGTTCTCGTTGGATGGGCCCTGACGACTTTTGGGCCTAGCAACTTGGGCTTGGGCTTTATTAGGTTTGGGCTCACCCATTTAGTCTTGGGTTTGGTCTATTTGACCCAAAACCCTATGACCCAAATACTTAAAAGACCCAAATTTGATCCAATTAATTATTTTGTTAATTAATTGGTCAAATTAATTAATTTGATCAAAATAATTTATTTTCTAATTAATTGATCAAATAGAAATTTGACTCTTTAAATTTATAATTGGCCAACTTTGTCTTCAAATTAAATTTGGGACACATGTCAATTTTTAATTAGCCTCAAATTTAATTATTTGTAATGTCGTCATTAGTTTTAAATAATGACGTGGCAATTTATGATTGGACAAAATTTCTCCTTCAACAGTTTGTAATCCATATTTTTCGTGCCTTTCTTTTTCATCCATTTTCAACGAATCTCGTTTCAAATTTTCATGTTTTCATCTTGACGTCTCACCTGTGGATTCAAATTATTTGCCTTTCTTGCAATTTTTAATTTCGTCCAAAATCGTCAATCACAGACCAACACAACCATTTTTCATGCCTTCCATTTTCATCCATTTTTGTGGTTCGTTGCTTCTCTTCCATATTTTAAATACTCGATATTTACATGTTTTATTAATGAACCTTATATTTTCACTTTTTAGGTTTCGATGTTATTCCTGTACGCATGCTATTTGGTGGCAATTGGAATAAGAGGAACAATTATGTTGACTACTATGTTTATGAAATTATAATGCAACCGAGAATGTATACATAGTCCTAAGAAGTACATATTTTATTTATGAATTAAATAAAAAAATCGAGGTATATAATATATACCTCTGAACCGATCGCCAATACTTTAAAAACAACTAAATAAAAATACCCAATATGAAATAACTATGACAGTAAACTAAATAAAAATACCACATATGGAATATCTCATATGAAATAATTTTTTATATATACCGAAGTATATATTCTAATCCAAGTATTATACAATGATTTAAATAAACACCCTTTATATATCATAGATTTCAGGTGTTTGTTATATATATCAAGGAACGAGTACTTTTTTTTTTTTTTTTTTTTGAAATAGAGGAACGAGTACTTATTGATGGGTATTTATGAATTTAGAGGATCACCTGCAGGTTTTTATTCCAAGATCCCTTCATTCTCCCATACGTTGAAGCTTAAAAATCTAGGTACTTTTTATATATACCGAAGTATATGTTCTAATCTAGTTATTATACAATGGTTTAAATAAATACCTCGTATATATCGTATATTTCAGATGATCATCCTCTAATTTCATTAATAAACACCTCGTATATATCATATATTGATGGGTATTTACCAAAAAACGCAGATTAAAAAGCAAAGATTTTAAAAAGATCAAGATTTGAAGATGAACTAATTTCTGAACGAAAGCTTACGAAGATGAACCTTTTTTTTCGTCTGATTTAAAAAAAAAAAAGATAAATAAATATTAAGAATGAAAAAAAAAGCAAAACATCAAACCATGCAAAAAAAAGAAAAAAAAAATCAAACCAAATTTAAAGATGGAGACGAAAAAAACAGATGCAGACAAAAAAAAAAAAAAAAGCAGAAAACCCAAGAACGCTGAAGATGAACGAATGAAAATCTGGTGTTTGGTACTTTTCTAGCACGAAGATGAACGAAAAAAAACGAGTATTTTTTCAGTGCCCTCAAAAACCAAGAAGGGGGAAGATGAACCAATAGGTTTTTACTAGTAGTGAAGAAAGCTTACAAAGCAGTAATGGCGGAAGATTCATGATGAAAATCTGGTGGAAGAGTGAAAATGGGAAAAAAAAAACGAGGAAGATTGACCAATTTCGTGCAGATTTGCACCGTTATTAGAAAGAAAATTCAAATCTATTTTCTTTCCTTTTTTATTGAATCCGAACAAAATTTTCCTTTTTTTGTTTATTTCTTTTTTTTTTTAACACATTTCAAACTCTAAGGGCAAATACGCAAATGGGCCTCTTAATCTCCTTTAGAGATATTTGCATGAGTGGCTATTTTTTTGGGGCGGTTTTGATTTATGGCAGATTTTTCAAATAGTTCGTTTTTTTGGCCACACGTGCTGTAGGCGTGACTCAGAGATATTCATTATCCCGATTTTATCCTATGTGCAGCCTTTAAACTATCAGGCCCTAAAATTATGTTTATTGTATCTAAATGTGTTGTCCAACCAAATCTCCTCACGTTTCGGTTTGAATTTCAAAGTTTAGATTCTAAAAACCATTTTCATATCACAATAACGTTTTTCCTTTTTGTGTTTTTTGGATTTTTGGTTTTTATTCACTACGAAAAATTCAAGGGCAAAATCAACCGGCACATTTTTTTTCGTGTGTGTTCTTCATCTTTTCGTATTATTCTTCTCTGTTGTTAGCAACACTGAATGGTTATTGATGAGCCTAGTTTACGTCATATACCAGGTATGTGAGTGCGACATGGGTGTATTTTTACATTGGTTGGCAGCATATTTTTATTTTTTGTGACATTTTTTTGCGACATGCACATTGTGTTCAATTAAGAACGGATGTATGCAACGAACGTGACAATACTGTTCCGTGGGAGGTGGGACGAAAACAACCAATACCATGAGTTCAAGTCCATCATTGTGTTGGTACCGTTGGGGTGCACATTTGAGGGGTTTACTGAATGCATTTGGAGTAAGATTTCCCCGTTTGAAGGTCACACGATCACTCAACTATGTATAAAAATGGAGTCAACAAATCGAACATAATCTGGATTACCGACGATAGGGATGTTGCATGGTTCATGTCGACATGGGAGAAAAAAAATTGAGAGATATTTGATTTTTGGAGAGAGAAATTAAAGAGATAAGTTAGAGGAGAAATAGAAATGAAAGTTAAATAATGATAAACATTGTATAGAGAAAAAAAGCTCGGTAAAGATGGATTTTTTTTTTTTTAAAGAGAGAGACATGAAAAAATTATTTTAAGATAAAATTTTATAGAGAGAAATTTAGAAAGAGAAACGTTTTAGAGAGAGAGAAAAAAAAAAAGAATTTGTTGGCGAAAGATATGTAAAAGTGGGAAAAATGAGCGTTGGAAGGAAAAATGAGTTTTTTCAAAAATAGAAATCAATTTTTAAAAACAATTTTTTTTTTTAAAATTTGCTTATAATTTCAAAAACGTTTTTAAAAAATAGAAAACAAAAAACAAAAAAGGTTACCAAACAACTTTGTTTTTAAAAATTGAAAAACAAAAGCAGAATACAAAAAACGAAATGGTTATGAAATGATCTCTTAGAGTTGGAAGTAGTGTTTATAAGCAGTGGCGGATCTAGAACTTAATGTCAGAGGGGGTTATATTAAAATAATTTTCAACGGATTATATATATTGATATTAGTTTATATATTTTAATATTAAACTGGTTAAATCATAAGTTGTGATCCTTCAATTTTCAATATTGTATTCGATAGGTCATTGACCTTAAAAGTTTCATAAATCCTTCAACTTTAATAACATATAAGACATAAAAATCTAAATTATTTAGATTAAAAAGTTCATATATTTTTACAAATAAATAAAAAATAATACAAGGTTACCATTGAATAAAAAAAAAATCAAGCTCAATTTAAAAAAGAAGAAAATAATAATAGAAAAGAACACTATTAGTTTTAAAAAAGATAAAATCAATCTAAATTTAAAGAAAAAAATCACATCCGAAATAGATCCATTTAAAGAAAACCAAAAGCTAAAGAAAAAAAAGAAGGTTAAAAAAAGAGAAAAAAAAAAGAGAAAGAAGTAAAAAAAATGAACATAAAGGAAAAAAAAACAAAAAAGTAGTAAAAATAAAGAAAAAAAAAAGAATAAAAAAACGCTGAATTAGAATGGAAAAAAACAATGAACACATATATTTTTACAAATAAATAAAAAATAATACATTTTTTTTAATGAAGGTTACCATTGAATAAAAAAAAAATCAAGCTCAATTTAAAAAAGAAGAAAATAATAATAGAAAAGAACACTATTAGTTTTAAAAAAGATAAAATCAATCTAAATTTAAAGAAAAAAATCACATCCGAAATAGATCCATTTAAAGAAAACCAAAAGCTAAAGAAAAAAAAAAGAAGGTTAAAAAAAGAGAAAGAAGTAAAAAAAATGAACATAAAGGAAAAAAAACAAAAAAGTAGTAAAAATAAAGAAAAAAAAGGAATAAAAAAACGCTGAATTAGAATGGAAAAAAACAATGAACAAACACGAGGTAAAAAACGAACATAAAGAAAAGAAAAAAAAAGGGGCAAAAAATAAGTTAAAAAAACGAAACTAAATCAACAAAACGAAAAAAAAAAAGAAAGAAAAAAACATTAAATGGAAAAAAAACGCTGAATTTGCACAGTAGAGAGAGTCAAACCCAGGCTTAGGTGAAAGGTAAGGGGGGCTTGAACCACTAGAGTAGACAATGGTTAAATATATGTGATGCATAATACTAATTTAATATTTTTAAAAGATTTAGGGGGGCTCGAGCCCCCTCTGGGCCCAATGTAAATTCGCCGCTGTTTATAAGCTTAAAAATCAAATGGCTATCAAATGAGGCCTTATGTAAATAATTCATTTTTTTGTTTTTGAAATTCTAAAAATGTTTTTAATATCACGAAGGAATTTGAAAAACGATAAAATAAGGATTTCAGAATTCAGTTTCCATTTTTTTTTTCAATTGTTGCAACACTCGTTTCTCCAGTTTTCATATCAAGCAGCAAACACCTCTCTCTTTCATTGAGGGGTGTTTGGATTGAGGGGTTGGGTGGAATTAGGGTGGAGTGAAGTTAATAGGGTTAATAAGAGGACCAATCAAATGTAAACGTGCATTTTGAAAAATGACCAACCAAAATGACCAACTAATTTTTTTTTTTTTTGAGTAAATCAACATTTGGGGGTGGGGGGATTCGAACCTCTGACCTCATGGTCGAGGACACACGCCAATTACCGTTGAGCTAAGCTCGCTTTGACAACTAATTTATTTATTGAATAGGTGGTTAAATGATTTTCTTATTTATTAACTATGAATTATCAAGTTACAAAAATACCCTCTAACAACCTATCTAACCGAAATCCTCTAAACTACCTATTTAACTGAAATCTTATGTTGGAATTACAAATTAGTTATGTTAAATATAAGATTCAAATAAAGTCAAACCAATTTATCTCCAAATGCAATCAATATTGAACAAAAAAAAAAAAAAAATTGAAACAAGCAACAATATCAATAAAAAAAGATCTAGAAATCTAGGAAATCACAAATTAAAATTAAACAACACCAAAAACTTGTAAAATGCATGGAAAAGAAAAACGAACATACTATTCCAATGAAATAATGCATACACGATTCCTCCTGCTACTAAAAGAACAAAATCATAAAATAGGCGTCTGCTATACAATCGTCGTCAAATTTGTTACCAAGTTTGATTGATAGATGCAAATACCTTGTATTCGATTATAAGCCACTTACCTTGGATTATAAACTCTTGATAAATGTAAGGCCCAAACCACTTCCAATCTTTGTCTTTTATTTAAAAAAGAAAAAGAAAAAAGAAATAGAAAAATTGAAGCCAGACTAAATGGGAGTTTAATTCGTGGAAATGAACTTGATTTTATTGGGTGGTCTGAGTGTCCATCACACTCCTTGCTTGTAGGCAAGTTTGGTGACTACCCCTGCAGGCTACTCAGATCACCAAATAAAATGGGGACTGGTCTAGCAGGAGCGCATCACTGTAGGCAAGTCTGGTGACTACCCCTGCAGGCTACTCAGATCACCCAATAAAAGGGGGACCGGTCTAGCAGGAGTGCATCACTGAAGGCAAGTCTGGTGACTACCCCTGCAGGCTACTCAGATCACCCAATAAAATGGGGATCGGTCTAGTAGGAGTGCATCACTGAAGGCAAGTCTGGTGACTACCCCTGCAGGCTACTCAGATCACCCAATAAAATGGGGACCGATCTAGCAGGAGTGAACCACTGAAGGCAAGTCTGGCGACTACCCCTGCAGGCTACTCAGATCACCCAATAAAATGGGGATTGGTCTAGCAGGAGCGCATCACTGAAGGCAAAGTCTGGTGACTACCCCTGCAGGCTACTCATATCACCCAATAAAATGGGGACTGGTCTAGCAGGAGGTGCATCACTTAAGGAAAATTTGGTGACTACCCCTGCAGGCTACTCAGATCATCTAATAAGATGGAGACTGGTCTAGCAGGAGTGAAATCACTGCAAGCGAATTTGGTGACGGCTGTTGCACGATGCTTACACATTCGAGCAAGAAAGAAACAAATTGCAATAATATGTGTGCAAAAAAAAAAAGGAGAAAAAGAAATCTATAGCACAATCAAAGTAATAGGTGCACATGCAATAAGGACACCAATGGAATATATACATATTCAAAAAAAAAAAAAATTGAATATGTACATACCTTTTAAATGGTGGACAAAGATTGATGTTGTATCCAAGGGAATCGTCAAATAAATTTGTTAATTCCAAATCCTACAAAGAAAGGACGGTGATTAGCAAAAAGTAAAAACAAAAAAAAAAAAAAAACAAAACAAAACCAAAGTGCTTAAAAAAAAAAGAAAAAAAATCTCTTGCAAGCTACCAAAAAAAAAGTAACTAAAAAAAAGGACACGTGACAAAAAAGAAAAGGTTGCAAAGAAAATTAAAAATACATACAAAATTAAAAAAAAAAAAAGAAAAAGAAAAAGAAAAAGAAGTTACGGCTGAAAAAAAAAATTAAAAAGAAAACCCTAATGCATGGGCGACAATAGGCTTTAAAAAAAAAAAAGAAAAAGAAAAAAAAAACAGCAATTTCATCACTTAAAAGTAAAATTAAAAAAAAAAAAAAAAAAAAAGCTAAAAGCGGCATGTATATATAAGAATAATAAAGTTATAAAAAAAAAAAAGCAAAAGCGGCAGCCTGAATGTAAAAAGAAATAGGTTTTGAATGGATTTTTTTGTATGTATATGTGAAAAGCGGCAGCGACTCTTTTGTGTATGTTATGTTGTTATGTTGAGGAAGCGGCAGAATAATATGGAACGGCGGCAATTAAAAAAAAGAGAAAGATTGAAGAAGTTCAAAATTGTCGACGATTGAAGTTCAATTACATATATAGGATACAGACGGCAAATGCATCATGCATTAGATGACAAGAACAACATTATGAAAAAAAAAACATTTGAAGCTTACGGCAGTAATACATGGAAGAAAAGAAATTTCAAGGGATTCTTTTTACTTACCAACGGCGCGACAAGGAAACACGAAGAGAGATTTTCGCTCAAACTCAAGGCCTACACAAAGAATAAAATACATGAGCAATTGAAGTCAAATGAAATAAAGAAACGAAAAATTAAAGAGGAGAGAATTTTTCTTACCTAGACTCCTTGCTTGAATGGCTTTGTGTCTTGACCTATGCAACTTATTCAATTTATAAGGGAGAAATTAGGTCAAACACATAAGGAAAAGTTGATTTTTGGCCAAGGAAATTTTTGCCTAATCAAATATGGCAATGAATTTCCTACAATTGCTATTTAGGTTAAAAAAAATTTGCCTCCAAATTACATGATTCAAGAGAGAAATTTTGGCCTAATAAAATTGACAAGCCAAGAGACCTCCAATTCTTGTTCAAAGGACTTATCTACCTCCAAATTCATGTCCAAGGTAGAGAAAAAAAATAATTGTCACAATTTTGGCTAAAATTAATTTTCCAATTTAAAAAAAAAAGGTATTGGAAATCAAAATTTAAAATTTGGCCAAAATTAATGTTGGTATCAAAAACGAAATTATTTGGAATTATAAGTTAATATTCTGATTAATTTCGCCTATCGGCACAAATTAAAGTTATGACTAAACCTCATATATTTTTCCTCACAAATCATACTTTTCAAAATCCATGCACGCATATAGGTGCATAAATTTCGAAAAGGGGGCCTTTGTTGAGTGAGAAATTTCGGCCAATCACAAATTGCCACGTCATTAATTTGAATTAATGATAAAATAAATTTGGGACCAATTACAAATTTACACGTGTCCCTAAATTAAATTAATAGACATTAAAATTCGGCAAATCAAACAACGCCGCTTGTCTATTATTGATCCATCAGATGACATAAGTCAAGTCCAATCAAATTATGCCACGTGGCAATTGGACCCGAGACTAATGTGACCCGAGATCATTGAAGAAATTGGGCTAAATTAAAATAATCTAATTTTATTAAAGCCCAAATACAGCCTAAGCCCAAGCCCATATGAGGTCCATCAAACTCTATAAATAGAGGAGGCCACCATTCATTTTGGGCATTCAGACAGAGTCAGAGAAGCCAGAGCCCAGAGCATTCTCCCAAGGTCCCGAGTCTTCAGAAGTCAGAGAGTCCAGAGAATTCAGAAGATCCAAGATTCAGAATTCGTCAATCTCAAGACTCAGAAGATCCAACGACTGGAAGACTCCAAAGAATCAACCGTTTCTTCATCAAGATACAAGTTGAAGATTCAACCTTCCTCCGTCTGAGATCAAGCTCGCCAGCCCTCATATCAGACTCTACATTTTGAGAGAAAGCATCAGAGGATAAATATTAGAGACTGTAACACTTCTACATACAAAATCAATAAAATCAAGTTCATTTCCACGAATTAAATTTCCTTGTCGAAATCTCGTGTGAACAAATTTAATTCGTGGAAATGAACTTGATTTTATTGATTTTGTATGTAGAAGTGTTACAGTCTCTAATATTTATCCTCTGATGCTTTCTCTCAAAATGTAGAGTCTGATCTGAGGGCTGGCGAGCTTGATCTCAGACGGAGGAAGGTTGAATCTTCAACTTGTATCTTGATGAAGAAACGGTTGATTCTTTGGAGTCTTCCAGTCGTTGGATCTTCTGAGTCTTGAGATGGTCGAATTCTGAATCTTGGGTCTTCTGAATTCTCTGGACTCTCTGACTTCTGAAGACTCTGGACTTTGGGAGAATGCTCTGGGCTCTGGCTTCTCTGACTCTGTCTGAA
The DNA here is from genome assembly GCA_017139565.1 of Luffa aegyptiaca. NCBI lineage: Eukaryota > Viridiplantae > Streptophyta > Magnoliopsida > Cucurbitales > Cucurbitaceae > Luffa > Luffa aegyptiaca. The sequence continues at coordinate 16,027,759 of CM029403.1, forward strand.
TGCGATGAGGAATGCCATATCGATAAATGAGATGATTACGAACAAAATTTGCTACATTTTCTTTCTTTGCTTCTTTCAATGCAACAGCTTCAGCCCATCTTGAGAAATAATCAGTTCCTGCAAGGATATAAGAGTGTCCTGCCGATGATTTGGGTGTTATAGGACCAACAAGGTCAAGTCCCCAAGCCTCAAATGGCCATGAAGCTACAGTTGGGTGAAGCGGCTCTGGCGACTGATGTATGAAGTTGGCGTGAAATTGACAAGCTTCACATCTCTTTGCATATTGCATCGAATCCTGAACCATCGTAGGCCAATAGTAGCCCATTCTCTTTAGTTGAAAATGAAGCTTTGGCCCAGACTGATGAGCTCCACAAACACCTGAATGTGCTTCCTCTAATGCTTGCACTGATTCCTCTTTTCCCAAACATCGAAGATAAAGGCCTTCATATGAGCGACGATATAGGGTATCTTTGTAGTAGATAAATCGAGATGCTCTTCTCCGTATCTCAGTCTTATGACGCGTCTCGACAGGAAGCTTTCCATGCTGTAGGTAATATATAATCGGCTGTCGCCAATCTTCTTCTTCAATCACATAGACAGATATTGCATTAGTTACTTGATTTTCCTTTTCAGTTGGAGGCACGACCCACCTTTGGCAGAGTGGAATGTTTAGAACTTCACCTTCTGAAATCGTCAGAGCAGTGGCTAAATTTGCACATGCATCAGCCTTTGTATTTTCAGATCTTGGAACATGTTCTATCGTCACACTCTCGAAGTTTTCCAATAATTGTCTGGCGTAATTGAAGTAAGGTATCAAATCTTCATGTTTTGCCTCATATTGGAGCAACAATTGATTGACTATCAATTTTGAATCTCCGAAAATTTCAATGTACGTCACCCCGATCTCTTTGGCTATTTGAAGACCAATGATGAGCCCTTGATATTCAGCGACATTGTTCGAGCACACTTCTCCAAATGTGAAGCTATATGGCAACATATGTTTTTCAGGCGAAATGAATATTACTCCTGCCCCTGCGCCATTCCTTCGAGCTGCTCCGTCAAAATACATAGTCCAAGGCTCAGCTAATTCAATGTAGAATATCTCTTCGTCAGGCAAGGCTTCAGATAATTTCCAGTCCGACGGTACCGGATGGTCGGCTAAGAAGTCTGCTAAGGCTTGCCCCTTCACCGCCTTTTGCGGAACGTAGACAATGTCATATTGCTGAAGTAAGATTGCCCATTTAGCCAACCTCCCTGAGATAATTGGTCTAGACAAGACATACTTGATTGGATCAGCCCTTGCCACCAAGTGCACCGTGAAGGCTTGCATGTAATGTCTCAGTTTGTCAATGGCAAAGAAAAGTGAAAGACACATCTTCTCGATGGGTGAATAATTTAGCTCTGCCCCATTCAAAGTTCTACTTAGATAATACAGAGCACATTCTTTGCCTTTCTCTCCTTCTTGAGCGAGTAATGCCCCAAGTGATCTTTCTTGTGCAGCAATGTACAATATCAACGATTTTCCTGCAATTGGAGCGCTTAAGACAGGAGGATTAAGCAAATACTTTTTAATGCTATCAAAAGCATTTTGACAAGCTTTATCCCATTCAAAGATTGTGTCTTTTCTCATCAGTCTTTGAAATGGCTGACATCGACCTGCTAGATTGGAGATGAACCTTCTGATGTAAGCCAGACGCCCTTGGAGACTTCTTAATTCCCCCAAGTTTCGTGGTTCTGGCATTTTCTGAATGGCGTCAATCTTTGTTTGGTCGATTTCAATTCCCCGATGCCTTACTACGAATCCAAGAAACTTTCCCGATGTCACGCCAAACGCACATTTAAGAGGATTCATTTTCAACTGGTACTTTCTTAAACGGTCAAAAACTATCTTCAAATCTTACAAGTGGTCCTCTCGTTTCTTGGATTTGACCACTAGATCATCAACATAGCACTCAACACGTTTGTGGAGCATATCATCAAAGATCTTCTGCATGGCTCGTTGGTAAGTTGCCCCAGCGTTCTTTAATCCAAAAGGCATCACCTTGTAACAGTATATTCCTTTTGGAGTTCGAAATGCTGTCATCTCTTCATCTTCAAGGGCCATTCGAATTTGATTATACCCTGATGATCCATCCATGAAAGATAAGGCTTCATGTCCTGTAGTGGCATCAACCATAAGTTCAGTGATGGGCAATGGAAAATCATCTTTGGGACATGCATTATTCAAGTCACGGAAATCCACACATACACGCAGTTGTCCATTCTTCTTTTTGACTGGCATAATGTTTGCGATCCATGTTGGATATTTCACTTCTCGAATGAACCCCGCCTCTATCAGCTTGTTGACTTCAATTTCAATTTGAGGAACGAGCTCCGGTCAGAAACGCCTTTGGGCCTGCTTAATAGGTCGATATCCTTGTTTAATCGCAAGATGGTGGACTGCTATTTTTGGATCGAGTCCTGGCATCTCTTTGTACGACCAAGCGAGGACATCTTTATATGTAACGAGCAAATTCAAGTATTCACGTTCCTCTTCAGCACTAAGTGACGCACTGATGAATGTCGGGCGCGGTTCTTCTGTCGTACCCAAGTTTACCTCTTTGAGTTCATCAATCGTTGATTGACTGCCATCTTCTAACGATGCGGGTGCTTCTTCAGCATCACCTTCAGAAATTTCAGTATCTGGCATTTCTTCGAAAGAAATATGGCAACAATTGACATGTTCTTCTTCAAGCTCTTGGTTCACCTTCGAAGGGTTAGTTAGAATGACTAACTGTCGCTTTACTTTTAAAGCACCTCTGTATTTATGAGAACAAAAGGTTTTCTCTTCATCCGTGAAGGAACAGTACTGGAAAATCCGTTGTTGTCATTCATCTCGTCGGATTCATCTGTTTCAAGACTTTTCAACTTTCCCTTGCATTGGCCATAGGTTGCTTGAAGGCGATCGAACACGGATCTCGGCGGTTCGTCTACTTTCTTCGATGTAGACACACTCAAATGCTGAAACACTGAACATCGGGTAGGAGTAGAAGTTTTGCTCTGACCTTCCTTTTTCGAAGATGAATATTTCAGCCGCTGATGAACTGAAAGACGAGTAGTCGGCGCTTTAATGCGATCGAAGACAGAGATTTTCTGGCTATCATCATTCTTTTTATCTTCTGGATCACCCATCTCTTCTACTGTTATATGATGTGCATCTACAACTTTCCATTTTCTGGTTATACGAACTGGCTCTGGGGGATTGTACCCTAGTCCGGCTCTCGAGGATGGTATGGCATAACCTTCTTTCTGGAGCTTCTTCTGTGTCGGAGAAGGCTCAGATCTCCCATCGAAGATTTTTAGACTTTTAAACTCCGTATGAGTTGTAAAGTCGTATCCTGCCTTTTCTAGGAGTTTGTATGCATTTGGGTCAAATCCAGCCTTCGTTCGTCTTTTCGGCAAAGTCACTTTGGTACGATCCGTCTTTGATTCCTGAATCACTTGCTTGGTGATTGCTGTCAGAGGCGTGGTGAAATTTTCTTTTAGAATCTCCACATCACCAACCTTCAAAATTCCTGAACATTCTGTGAATGGTGATTCCCCTTTCTTGCGTCGAGATAAAAGAACGTAGCGCAATATAGGGACGTTTGACGATGCCTCTTCCTTTGGAGCTTTCGATTTTGCAGGGTGAGCGGACGTTTCCTTTGATTGAACTTCACAAGCATCTATTTCTTCGATTGACTCCTTCTTCGCATTCTTTGGATGCTCTATTTTCTGACTTTCAATCAGAGGAATCTCGCCTGGGATGATCTCTCCTACTTTATCATTCTGCATATAAAACTTTGCATCTGCAAAGTGGGATTCTGCCTCTGAGAATGGATTAGTGTCGGCTTCAACTTTCTTGACACCGTCTTGATAGAACTTGAAACACTGATGAAGTGTAGAAGATATCACTCCATTTCCATGAATCCAAGGACGACCTAACAATAACTTGTAAGTGGTCTTGGAATCTATGATATGGAATAAAGTGTTGGCCTTCAAATCTCCAATAACAAGCTCCAAACGGATCATACCGATTGCTCGTTGGCCGCCTTGGTTGAAGCCTTGAATGACCAACCTACTATTTGATAGTTCGTCCATTGAAATTCCTATCTGTGTCATGGTTGACTTAGGCATTATATTCACCGCAGATCCATCGTCGATAAGAATTCTGCCAACTTTTTGCTCTCGAATATATCCAGAGACAAATAAGGGCCTATTATGAGGCTTCGATCCCAACATCAAGTCTTCATCTGTGAAGCTAATGGACATATAACATGAGGCACATTTGTGTTCTTGCAAGTCTGGAACGTCTGAAACGTTAGAATTTTTCAATGTTTCAACAATAGCATCTTTGGTTGCTTGAGGGAGTGACACCAAATCATCTATTGTGAATGAAGGTGAATCTTCTGGCCTCGTCATCACCTGAGATGGACTTGAGGAAGAATCGCCTTCTTCGCACGTATTGACAGCATGACATGCGACTATCTCAGGGATGTCCTCATGATCGTCATTAAGAAAGTTCTTCGGGAAGAAATCTTTAAGGGTCACTGGTTGTCGAGACATAACAAAATCTTGATTCTCTTCGACAACTAGTTTAGGCTTTCTCAAACCTTTTATCTTTCTTTTCTGTTTTTGTGACATGTTCTTTCTCCTGTAGTTTCGGAACATGTGAGGCTCTCTTTGAACGTAATGTTTCTTTTGCTTCTTTCGACGAGTTACCAAAGTCCATCCTTCGTCTTCATTTTCAACAGACTCAAGTTGGTCTTGGCAGATGTCTCTTGCAGATTTTTGCTGAAGCCAAATAACAATCGGTTCTAATGTCCCGAACTGGATCAAACTTGTTACTGAATCATGAACCGAGCTTGGAGCTACTCGGTTGTTCAGATTCGTTGCTATCGTCGCATGATTTGATTGAGCTACCTCATCAAGATCTAACTCAATCTTCTTTTCTTTAGCTAATTTCAAGATTAGTTCCTTCAGGACGAAGCATTTTTCCACCGGGTGACTGATGACTCGGTGATATTTGCAGTAGTTGGGATCATTAACTCTTCCCATCTCTTCTGGTCGCTTGCATTCTGGTAGTTCAATAAGTTGTTTTTCCAGAAGTTGTTCTAACATATCTGAAATGTCAGAATCTGGAAAAGGGTAAACTTTCTCTTGCCTTTCTTTCAAGGTCAGATGACGCCTCTCACCTCCCTCTTGTTGTTTCTCTATCTTCTTTTCTTTTCCTTTCGAAGAAAACTTGAAAGGAGCTGCATTGACTACCATTGACTCTTTCGTAGTGCTTTTGGTAGCTTTCTCAGTATTCTTAACTTCTTTCTTTTCTTTCCTGCCATCGGGGACAATAGAATCTTTGTTCCCTCTAGTAGCAATGCTCAATTCCATGTCATGAGCGCGGGTTGCCAACTCCTCGAAAGTGCGGGGTTTTATTCCTTGCAAGATATAGAGGAGTCCCCAATGCATGCCTTGGGTGCACATTTCAACAGCAGACAATTCGGTGAGTTTGTCCTTGCAATCTAAGCTCAAAGCTCTCCAACGGTTGATGTAGTCAAGAACCGGTTCACCTTTCCGTTGTTTAGTGCTAGTGAGCTCCGTCATACTAACGGTTCGTCTTGTGCTGTAGAAGCGGTTGAGGAACTCCTTCTCAAGTTGTTCCCAACTATCGATAGTCTCAGGCTCAAGGTCGGTATACCAATCGAAAGCATTCCCCTTCAGTGTTCGTACGAACTGCCTGACTAGTTGGTCTCCTCTAGTACCAGCGTTTTCACATGTCTCGACGAAATGAGCAACGTGCTGCTTGGGATTGCCCTTCCCGTCGAATTGTTGAAACTTTGGTGGCTGGTATCCATGAGGCATTCTCAGATTGTCGATTCTCTTGGTATACGGCTTGGAATACAAGAGAGAGTTCCGAGTCGGTCCACCATATTGAGCTCTAATAGAATTCATGATCATATCCTGAAGTTGTTGTACAAACAGTGAAGCAATAGAAGCGGAGTGTTGTAATTGATCTTGTATAGTGGTCTTTCCCTTGTCTTTGATGGCAGGGGTCTGACTTGATTCAACAGCATCCCGACTGTCCATTTGGCTTTTGAGAGAGGCAATTTCGTTGTCTTTCTCTTCAACCATTTTCAGTAACATGCTAATTTTCTTCTCAACTTCAGCCATCCATTCTTCACTAGTTCCTGCATCAGTCATCATAACAGACATTACGTCAAGACTCAATGTTTCATTTAGTTGCTGAGAAAGAGAGATGAATTTGCCAAGCATCAGATTTTCTGCAGTGGCGATTTCAAGTTGAGCAGATTTTGTCATGCGTCTCAGCATCTTGTTTGCAATGACAAGAGTTTGGTTGTCTTCGTGTTGGGTTTTCTTGGAGCGACTACGAGTAATTGGCCCCACATAGGAGTTGCTTGAAGCAGCGATCTTTGAAGAAGCTTCTTCGGAAGTCATGATTTCTTTGCGAGAAAAAGAGATGAGAGGTAGAGACTGTCCAACTGGGCGTGCCAATTTGTTCACACGAGATTTCGACAAGGAAATTTAATTCGTGGAAATGAACTTGATTTTATTGATTTTGTATGTAGAAGTGTTACAGTCTCTAATATTTATCCTCTGATGCTTTCTTTTAGACCAGTCCCCATTTTCTTTTAGACCAGTCCCCAAATGCGCATAACCAACAAGAAAGAAATGCAAAAAAAATGGCTTCAATAAGACCACCCAATAAAATGGGGACTGGTCTAGCAGGAGTGCATCACTGAAGGCAAGTCTGATGACTACCCCTGAAGAAGTGTTGATTTTATTGATCACAATTGCTGCCATATTTCTTTCGAAGAAATGCCAGATACTGAAATTTCTGAAGGTGATGCTGAAGAAGCACCCGCATCGTTAGAAGATGGCAGTCAATCAACGATTGATGAACTCAAAGAGGTAAACTTGGGTACGACAGAAGAACCGCGCCCGACATTCATCAGTGCGTCACTAGTGCTGAAGAGGAACGTGAATACTTGAATTTGCTCGTTACATATAAAGATGTCTTCGCTTGGTCGTACAAAGAGATGCCAGGACTCGATCCAAAAATAGCAGTCCACCATCTTGCGATTAAACAAGGATATCGACCTATTAAGCAGGCCCAAAGGTGTTTCCGACCGGAGCTCGTTCCTCAAATTGAAATTGAAGTCAACAAGCTGATAGAGGCGGGGTTCATTCGAGAAGTGAAATATCCAACATGGATCGCAAACATTGTGCCAGTCAAAAAGAAGAATGGACAACTGCGTGTATGTGTGGATTTCCGTGACTTGAATAATGCATGTCCCAAAGATGATTTTCCATTGCCCATCACTGAACTTATGGTTGATGCCACTACAGGACATGAAGCCTTATCTTTCATGGATGGATCATCAGGGTATAATCAAATTCGAATGGCCCTTGAAGATGAAGAGATGACAGCATTTCGAACTCCAAAAGGAATATACTGTTACAAGGTGATGCCTTTTGGATTAAAGAACGCTGGGGCAACTTACCAACGAGCCATGCAGAAGATCTTTGATGATATGCTCCACAAACGTGTTGAGTGCTATGTTGATGATCTAGTGGGTCAAATCCAAGAAACAAGAGGACCACTTGCAAGATTTGAAGATAGTTTTTGACAGTTTGAGAAAGTACCAGTTGAAAATGAATCCTCTTAAATGTGCGTTTGGCGTGACATCGGGAAAGTTTCTTGGATTCGTAGTAAGGCATCGGGGAATTGAAATCGACCAAACAAAGATTGACGCCATTCAGAAAATGCCAGAACCACGAAACTTGCGGGAATTAAGAAGTCTCCAAGGGCGTCTGGCTTGCATCAGAAGGTTCATCTCCAATCTAGCAGGTCGATGTCAGCCATTTCAAAGACTGATGAGAAAAGACACAATCTTTGAATGGGATAAAGCTTGTCAAAATGCTTTTGATAGCATTAAAAAGTATTTGCTTAATCCTCCTGTCTTAAGCGCTCCAATTGCAGGAAAATCGTTGATATTGTACATTGCTGCACAAGAAAGATCACTTGGGGCATTACTCGCTCAAGAAGGAGAGAAAGGCAAAGAATGTGCTCTGTATTATCTAAGTAGAACTTTGAATGGGGCAGAGCTAAATTATTCACCCATCGAGAAGATGTGTCTTTCACTTTTCTTTGCCATTGACAAACTGAGACATTACATGCAAGCCTTCACGGTGCACTTGGTGGCAAGGGCTGATCCAATCAAGTATGTCTTGTCTAGACCAATTATCTCAGGGAGGTTGGCTAAATGGGCAATCTTACTTCAGCAATATGACATTGTCTACGTTCCGCAAAAGGCGGTGAAGGGGCAAGCCTTAGCAGACTTCTTAGCCGACCATCCGGTACCGTCGGACTGGAAATTATCTGAAGCCTTGCCTGACGAAGAGATATTCTACATTGAATTAGCTGAGCCTTGGACTATGTATTTTTGACGGAGCAGCTCGAAGGAATGGCGCAGGGGCAGGAGTAATATTCATTTCGCCTGAAAAACATATGTTGCCATATAGCTTCACATTTGGAGAAGTGTGCTCGAACAATGTCGCTGAATATCAAGGGCTCATCATTGGTCTTCAAATAGCCAAAGAGATCGGGGTGACGTACATTGAAATTTTCGGAGATTCAAAATTGATAGTCAATCAATTGTTGCTCCAATATGAGGCAAAACATGAAGATTTGATACCTTACTTCAATTACGCAAGACAATTATTGGAAAACTTCGAGAGTGTGACGATAGAACATGTTCCAAGATCTGAAAATACAAAGGCTGATGCATTGGCAAATTTAGCCACTGCTCTGACGATTTCAGAAGGTGAAGTTCTAAACATTCCACTCTGCCAAAGGTGGGTCGTGCCTCCAACTGAAAAGGAAAATCAAGTAACTAATGCAATATCTGTCTATGTGATTGAAGAAGAAGATTGGTGCCATATTTCTAAGCCAGACTAAATGGACACTCAGACCACCCAATAAAAATTGAAGCCAGCCCATGATAAATATAAGCCATTTTTTTTGCATTTCTTTCTTGTTGGTTATGCGCATTTGGTTATGCGCATTTGGTTACTCAGACCACCCAATAAAATGGGGACTGGTCTAGCAGGAGTGCATCACTGAAGGCAAGTCTGATGACTACCCCTGCAGGTTATTCAGATCACCCAATAAAATGGGGACTGGTCTAGCAGGAGTGCATCACTGTAGGCGAATCTGGTGACTACCTCTGCAGGTTACTCAGATCACCCAATAAAATGGGGACTGGTCTAGCAGGAGTGCATCACTGTAGGCGAATCTGGTGACTACTCCTGCAGGTTACTCAGATCACCCAATAAAATGGGGACTGGTCTAGCAGGAGTGCATCACTGTAGGCGAATCTGGTGACTACCCCTGCAGGTTACTCAGATCACCCAATAAAATGGGGACTAGTCTAGCAGGAGTGCATCACTGTAGGCGAATCTGGTGACTACCTCTGCAGGTTACTCAGACCACCCAAGAAAATGGGGACTGGTCTAGTAGGAGTGCATCACTGAAGGCGAATCTGGTGACTATCCCTGCAGGTTACTCAGACCACCCAATAAAATGGGGACTGGTCTAGCAGGAGTGCATCACTGAAGGCAAGTCTGATGACTACCCCTGCAGGTTACTCAGATCACCCAAATTGGCGCATAACCAACAACAAAAAAAATAGTCAGTCCGCATTAGAAATATGGCGCATAACCAACAACATCACATTTTGTTGAGTGAGAAATTTTGGCCAATCACAAATTGCCACGTCATTAATTTGAATTAATGATAAAATAATTTTGGGACCAATTACAAATTTACACGTGTCCCTAAATTAAATTAATAGACATTAAAATTCGACAAATCAAACAATGCCAGCTGTCTATTATTGATCTATCAGATGACATAAGTCGAGTCCAATCAAATTATGCCACGTGGCAATTGGACCCGAGACGAATGTGACCCGAGATCATCGAAGAAATTGAGCTAAATTAAAATAATCCAATTTTACTAAAAATAAGTTGGATTAAAGCCCAAATATAGCCTAAGCCCAAAGGTTGGGCCCAAGCCCAAGCCCATATGAGGTCCATCAAACTCTATAAATAGAGGAGACCACCATTCATTTTGGGGGATTCAGATAGAGTCAGAGAAGCCAGAGCCCAGAGCATTCTCCCAAAGTCCAGAGTCTTCAGAAGTCAGAGAGTCTAGAGAATTCAGAAGACCCAAGATTCAGAATTCGACCATCTCAAGACACAGAAGATCCAACGACTGGAAGACTCCAAAGAATCAACCGTTTCTTCATCAAGATACAAGTTGAAGATTCAACCTTCCTCCGTCTGAGATCAAGCTCGCCAGCCCTCAGATCAGACTCTACATTTTGAGAGAAAGCATCAGAGGATAAATATTAGAGACTGTAACACTTCTACATACAAATTCAATAAAATCAAGTTCATTTCCACGAATTAAATTTCCTTGTCAAAATCTCGTGTGAACAGCGGGGTTTACAAAAAAAAAGAAGAAGAGAAGAAAAAAGCGCTGGAAAGAGTACCCACGAAGATAGAGAGAGATTTCAAAAAAAAACTAAAGAAGGAGAACTGAAAGGAGAAAGGCATAGAGATCGAGAGGGAGAATTCGAGAGCGTGAGAAGGAGTGAAGAGGGAGTTATGGAGAGGAGATTCGATCTTGGGATATTAGAGCTCAACCACGAAGTTTTCCCCAACGAATTGGTAAGTACTTGAAATTTCTTTTGTTTCTTGTGGTTTTGGTCATGGGTGTCATGGTTTTAGAGTTGTTTTTTCCTAAGAAGAAGACAAAGATGTACGGTAAGGAGGAAGTTATGGGTTATTGAAAAAGAACAAAAAAAAAAAAAAAAAAAGAGAAGAAGAAGAAACGGAGATGAAAGGAAGGTGATGAAGAAGATGATGTGGTGAAGAGAGAGGAAAATGATGTGTGTTTTAAAAAAATATATATTAAAATAATAATAATATAATAGTAGAAGGAAATGTGGGGAAACGTGGATTGAGGTGGGAAAGAGAAAAATGGGTAGTTGGAATGGGAAAATGAAGAATAGATTTAATAGAAAAATGGAAGGTTGTACCAAACGGGATAAATGAAGAGAGAGAAAGGGAAAAGAGTGTGAGGATGAGATTTGACTCATTTGGAGGGAAAAACAAAGAAGGGGTATTTCATGGGAGTTAAAGACAAAATAGTACCTTAAAATAAGGAAGGGAAAAAGTTGGAGTTCATGGAATAGTTTAGGTATGTGGTAAAACTAAGTTGGAAATTTTATGTTGAATAGGAATTTATATGTTGATTTAATTAATGTTTCAGGTCAAACGGAGATCGAGACGACCTTCGACCCAAATTTCTCTAATGATATATCCGATATACCACCTGATAGAGAGAGAGATTTTAGCATCGACCTGGTACCATGCACTGCACCGATCTTACACTTTAAGTTCCACTAATCCTCTAATGAACAATCGGTTTGTGGTCCAACCATCAAACCTAAGTCCCTCTCGATCCAACGAAAGGGTGGGGCCCCTTGTTCAAGTCCTGGAGTTAGTACTTAAGGGAACAACCTCTCTACTATCCCTGAAATGGGTAGGAGCGAATTCCGTCTTGCGAGACTATGTCCCCAGCTATCTATTCGATTTTATCTCCAAAATGGTAGGCTTGTTGAGTCGGCGATGCTGGCCACTCTCACCCATGCAGATCAAAGGATAATCTCGTATAAACAGGAGTTCATAGTTAGCTCAGGATTAAGAACGAGTTACCTAGGTCATCTATGAGAAATAGTCAGTTTCTTCAGTAAACGGCGTTATAAAGAGAAAGTGACTTATTTCGTGGTCCAGTTTTATGCAAACTCATTGCATAGGACGCCCCCACTCGCATGTCTCCACATGAACGACTTAGGATCTCATCGTTTGTACTTAATACAAAGTGGGTCGTGTCCATAGTGTCCCCAGGATAAGGCACCCAACCCTATCCTTATACTATAGACTATTTTGACTATAAACTCGAACTTGATCGTATGATATGTCTCTACATATAGTTTGAGTATTCATTTTATAGCCAAGGATCTTAGATTATTGGATTTAGGTTAATCATTTGCAATTTACATATTCAAAAACATCTTTTACTGAATAACTTCAATAACGTCTTTATTGGAAATAGAATATGTTTAATGATTTACAAACTACGAGTTTATAAGACATTAAACCCAACAGTTTCTGCGTTAGGTATGGTTCTCTAGACCTTACAAGGGATTGCATTAGTCATAACGCAGTCTAAGCTCATGCATGCAATATCTTTTAACGGTAGCAGTTTTAACTTTACCAAGATTACATGTCATGCGCTAACTTGTTCTACTTAGAGATGTTTGTATGCGTTACCTGTCAGGGATTTAACATACTGCTACTGCATCCAACTGGCCAAGCGAGAATTAGTGATGGAAATAGTATCGCAACTAAGTAGAAGGCAAATAATGTTTCACTTAAATCAAAATATGCGCTTAAAAATACACATATCACCGATTGAGGTGCTTGCGCTAAGCCTTGAAGAAGAAATTAGCTCATGCGAGCAAAACAAGACATCATGAAATCAGACATTACAAACGCAAGTTTGCTCCTAAACACAGCTCTCTGTGATTTTTCTTTTTCCTTCGTCTTTTCTCTCTCCTTTCAATCTCTAATGAATGGCCCTCTGAAATTGAGTTTGTGGCTCTTATTTATAGGCGAAGGAAACCCACTTCTCTAAGTAAGAAACAACTTGCTCAGTCATATCAGACCTTTTTGCACCGTTTCAGCCCTTTTTTGCGCTGGTTGTACTCGTTTTGTCAGTGATGTCCTTTTTACCCATCTTTTTCTGTCTCGTGATCATCTTGGGATGTGTGCCTACACTGAGAAGAACTTAAGAGAACAACTGAATTAGTTGCGTTACCACCCTATAGTTTATAATTTCTCATCGCATACATGAATATAGCTCATCGCATACAAATCATCACATTTTCCTTTCTTTTTATGCTGAAGTAACGCATCAATGGATCTTTTGGCCTTGTTTAAGCGTAAGTTTAAAGAACAAATAACTTGCGCAAGTTATCAATTTTTTAAATAAAAATTATTATAACTATTATTTTATTATTTTATAATTATTTCTTTTTTCTTTTTTTCATTTCTTTCCTCCATCTTTATCTTCTTCCTCCATCTCCATAATCTTCATCTTCTTGCTCCATTTCCATTACATCTTCATCATCTTCATCATCTTCCTCAACCTCAAACTTCATCTTCATCATTTTCTTCTTCCTTTAACCCTAACCCCGACGACATTTTCAACGACTTTTTCGGCGGCCGTCGACAAATTTTTCGACGACCGAAATTTTTTCCCTTGTTTTCTTTCTTTTCTTTTTTTTTTTCTTTATTTTCGTTTTTTATATATTTCGAAATGAAAATGAGAAGAAAGATGAAAAAAGGAAAAAAAAAAATTGGTCGCCGAAAAGTGGTCGACGGTCGTCGGAAAAGTCGTCGGAAACTTCGTCGGCCGACGGTAGTCGGAAAAGTCAAGGAGTCGCATGGAAGAAGAAATGAGAGAGTTACTGTAGAGAATGGATAAAATAATCGGGTAGGTTGAATGACGATTACTATAAAGAATAGATAGAATATTCTGGGGTAAAAATAACTCTCTCATCATGTACAACCTGTGATAAAGTTGAGATAATTTCTCAAATTATTTAGGTGATAAATTTTCTTTTAACTAAAAGAAAATTCTAACATGACAACTAATTATTGGGTATAACGTCACTCACTATATTGGACCTTTAGTTTATTTTTTTAAAGCTAAAGTTAGATCAGGTGGGACATTTATTCTTTAATTTTTCTCTTTCTTCAAAATAAAGGACCATTTCATGTTATAAAAGGATATTTTTAAAATAAAATGTGGTAACCGTTTGTAAATGGGTGTTGTAGGGGTGTTAACATCTTCCGTACACTCAATCTACTCTCGAGCCAAATTTTTGGTTTTTTGATTGGTTTTTCTTTAAAACGGGTGACCAATCACACCTCAAGATGATTGGTGGCGACTCCAAACCTCTCCTCTTGAAAGAGACCCTTAGGAAAGGACGTCGGCCGTTCCACGTCACGATGACGTTGCGATACCCACAAGTGGATGTTGTATGTCCTTCACAACTCCTTGTTTCTTGCTTTCTTTCTTTCTAATTTTTCTAAATACACTTTTAGTCCCTGAGATTTGGGTTCAGTTTCATTTTGGTCTCCAAGTTTTCAAACTCGACAATTTAGCCCTTGAAGTTTGGATTTCATTTCATTTTAGACCCTCCATCCTTTTTTTCATTAATTACTAAGAGCCTAACGTGGCACTATTAGTTGTAATTAAATTTTCTTTTTAATTTTTTAAAATAAAAATATTGTTGTTTTTTATTATTTTTATTTCTTCCTCTCTCTCTATCTCTCTTCTTTTTCTTCTCACCATCACCATTGTCAGCAACTGCTCGTGGGTCGCCGACAACGTTTTTTTCCCTTTTTCTACTTCCTTTCTTCTTTTCTTTTCCTAACTTTTTTCCTCTCCCTCTTTCTCACTCTTCTTCCTCTTCCTCTACCTCTTCTCACGCCAACCGCTTCCCCCTGTTCTTCATCTTCTCTGGACGGTGGTAGTGATGACGTCTCAACGACACAAGACCCACGCTGGCCAGCAAAGGAACCGCAAGACCCACACGAATCCAGATCTGTTGGCAATTTTTGAAGCTTTCGACGGCGGCGGCGATCGACTTCATCTTCTCTAGAATTGAGCAACCAGACAGCTGTTGGCGAATTTTTCCTTCGCAAGCTCACCGTCGTCGCCTCCTCTTTTCTCAGTCAGTTCCCCTTCGTAAGCTCACCGTCGTTATCACCTCCTTTTTTCATCATCGCCTCAGACCAAACCTTAAACCCTCCTCTTTTCTTCGATTTGATCTTGAAACCAAGGGGATTTCCCAGTCGTTTCAAGACCAAACCAAAGCCCCTTCATTCCATTTATTTTCTCCTCCTTTAGTTACTGTGCAAACTTTTCTTAAAAGAAAAACGAAGAATAAGGAAGAAAAAGAAGAGAATAAGAAGAAGAAAAGAAACGAGAAAGTTGTTGAAATTTAATATATATATATATATATATATATATATCGACAGTGGCGAGCGACTTGTCGGAGATTAAAGCTCTTACACAGCGGAAATAACCAGAAACATTTCGCAATTAATTTTAGGTCTTCAAAATTCCAGTAAACTGACAAATACTGCATAAACAAGCTAAGCATGTTAATATTTAATTTAGAATCTAATTCTATAATACTATTTACAGAGAAAAGAAGACGAGGTCTTACGTTCGTTGTCGACTCTGAATTGATTTCACCAACTCCTTGGAGGAAGATCTTACAAACAATTTTGTACCTTCTCTGCAATATCCATAGCAACACCACCACCACCAAAATCACATCGATATTCTTTGGGAAAGAGAGGCAAAGGGAGTGGAGGCCTTCTTCTTGGTATTAGGAAACTTTTGGGAGAAATTTTCTACAGAGAGAATTTACCGTGGGGAGGTACTGTACCAACGCCAGAATGAATTGTGTCAAGATTATCACCCCAATGCGTGTAGTTGTACCGGTCAGAGAGATGGAGAAAATTGTGGACAACCAACCACGATTAAACAAAACCATCCCATCAGTTATGGGACTAACTTATGTAAATTTAAAATAAATTAAATTAATCTAAATAATAATTAACTAATTAAATCAAAATTAATTCATTCATTCATTTAAATCATATTTAAATGAATATCTCTCACATAACCTATAGTTTTAATTTAATTAATTTAACTAAACAAGATTAAATTGAATCATATTCAATCATATTTATCTCATAACCTAAAGTTTTAATGTGCATCTAAAGCGCATTAATTATAACCTGTAGTTTTAATATGAATACAATTCATATTAAATTAATATTTGAACTCCTTCAAATATTTAATTCTCTCATAAATTAATTTTGAATCAAATTCAAAATAAATTTATATTATAAAGTTTAATTTAAATATAAACTTTATATTATAATGTATCACCATACATTATATTATTTCTCTTAGTAAATTAAACATTTCAAATTACATTCAAGATATAATTACCTCAATACCCTTTACGAGCTACAAGTGGAACCTAATGGGCCTACAGATCAGAAGCTCCAACGATATGAGATTAATTGGCTAAACTCATTAACCACATTAATCAATATTCTTTACCCCTAGGTTACCTTTATATCCTAAGTACTAGTTCTCCTCTAATGAACAACTTGTTTATGGTCCAACCATTAAACAGAAATCCCTCTCAACTTAGTGAGAGGGTAGGGCCCGTCGTTCAAGTCTCAAATATCACTTAAGAAAACACTCATCTACTTACCCTAAAGTCGGGAATGAGTGAATTTCATCATGTGTGATTATGTTCCCAATTTCCCACTTGGTCTTGTCCTCAAAATGGTAGGCTTATTGAGTTGGCGAAGTAGCCACTCTCACCCATAAAAATCAAAGGACAATCCCTTGTGAACAGGAATCCATAATACACTCTGAATTAAGACTAAGTTGCCTAGGTCATTCTATTGAAATAGAAACCTAACTAGCCAATGGAGTTACAACTAGTGGTTACTATTTCGCGGTCCGATCTTATACAAACTCATTGCATAAGGTACCCCCACTCGCATGTCACCTACACGAGTGCATTGGATCATTGGGTTTGTATCAAATACAAAGTGGGTCGTATCGACCATATTGTTACCAGAATAAGGTATCTAGCCTTATCCCTATACTATAGACCCTTTAGGTTGTATCTTGGATATTGATCTCCATATGTCTCCACATACTGTTCAAGCCTCATATGACTGATAGCGAGCATAGCAAGTTATTTTTCCCTAATTAATTTAGCTAGTCTTTGATATTTAATTGGCCAAATTTATGCATTTTTGTGTTTTATTTG
This sequence comes from Luffa aegyptiaca, assembly GCA_017139565.1. Classification (NCBI taxonomy): domain Eukaryota; kingdom Viridiplantae; phylum Streptophyta; class Magnoliopsida; order Cucurbitales; family Cucurbitaceae; genus Luffa; species Luffa aegyptiaca. Next base: position 16,044,804 of record CM029403.1, read on the forward strand.
TAGGAAATGTGTATGGGAGCTAAATTGAGAAATTGGGAATGATCGGGTGTTCGTGAAGTGAAAAGAGGCCAAAAGAACGAAGTGAATCGAAGCTAAGGGCCTTTTGAAGAGTGCAATCCGTAGACCAGCGTCGAGACCCTAGCTTCTGAGCGTCTCAACGCTGGCCTTTCCTTAATTAAAAAAAGCGGCAAAAGGTCATAGTGCCGCGACACTGTGACAATAGTGTCTCGACGCTCTCGAAAATTTCCTTTACAGAATGCTCGATATAGGACAATAGAATGCGATTAGGGCTAATTTGGGAGACTTCTTTTGATCAAATTTTGGCCTAAAACTCAACTAGAAAGCTGCTGTGGAGGCTGAAGCAAGTGGAGAGGAGCGAGATTCAAGGCTTTGCTCGTGGAGATCGTGACGGGGACGTGCGTCTCAGCTACTTAGCATTTAATCCTCTTTCCCCTTTACTCTAGTAGTTTTTATGGCTGTTTTAGACTTAGTTTATATCGTAACGTGTTATATGAATAACTAAGTCTTTAATCTTAGGGATTGATGTAGCCATTTTTGTGGATTGATGTATGGATTATTGCTTGATTTCATTTGTGCATAATGTGTTCTTAATGCTTTCAATTTACCGTTCATAGATTGATTGATGTTATGTTTGAATTGTACTAGGGAGAGGTGATTTAGTTTAGAAATCGTTATGCATGACTAGGATGAATCTTGAGATCGGGAGATAATAGATAATTCTAGAAATCGTTAAAAAGGACTAACTATAATGCCTTGCATGTTTAATGAATTTAGATAGGGATATTGGGTTCATTTGCATGTGGGAGGATTATGTATGCTTGAGAGAGATATGTATGATTGTAGTTTTCCTAGATTTATGAATCATAGCATGTTTATTATCCATTAGTCAATCCATAATCCCAATTGGTGAAATCAACTCCCTAAAAATTTTGCCATCAATTGTTTGTCACGTTTATTACTTTGTGTTAATTTTGCATTTTTTGTCACTTAGTTTGGTTCCCTAAATAAAATTGGACAAGATTATTTTCGGTAATTAAATTGGTTAGAAACCCAATCCAGAGAACAAAATTCAAATTAAATTTCACTGTATTATAAATTGGCCCGTACACTTGCGGTTAGCAATTCGTGCATCAACGAGGCCTAGGATGCTAGTTTATTGGATTTAAGGTTATTAAGGCAAAACTAATACAAATAATCAATAACTCTTTATTGAAATAACATCGATAACTCTTTATTGATGATAGTCAATAGTTTACATTTACTATCTACGAGTTTTAGGGCATAAAACCTAACACAGTTTTCGATGGCGATGATGGCTGCAAATTGAGATTAGGGTTTGAATGGTGGAGAAGAATAAGATTGGAAGAAGATGGATGAAGAAAAAGAAAAAAAAAAAAGAAATTAATAAAAGAACATTTTATATATTATTTTATTTTAAAAAATCAATAAAACATATATATTTTAATAAAAACTAATTCCACGTCAGCATTTTGTTAGTGTTTAACAGAAAAATTAACGAAGGGACTAAGAGTGTAACGAAATCCCAACCTCAAGGGCTAAATTGTCGAGTTTGAAAACTCAATGACCAAAATGAAACCTAACCCACACCTCAAGGACCAAAAGTGTATTTTTCCTTTTTTTTCTTTTCTTTTCTTTTAATCACACCCTAAGAAAGAAAACCCAATTTAAATAGGAGGTAGAACTTATCTAGGATTCTATTTTAAATCTCCAAACGAAAATTTTGAAACCAAACTTAACTCCTAAAAAATTTGGGTAAAGCCTAATCAATTTGGGATTGGGTCTTTTGAAATTGGAGATAAATATCGAATATTAAACCTCCAAACTTTAGGAAATTAAAGATTTAATTCAAAATCTCTTTTGCCCAAATAATATAAATTTAGTTTAGCGACCGAAGGTTAAGCTTAAATTCTAATTTTTCCAAATTAGAATTCAAAACTCATTACTCTAGCAATGGACTGATTTTAGAATGCAAGGCATTACACTTGAAGCCTTAACTCTAGGATTATCCACCATTGTCTTGTTTGAATTCGAACTGGATTTTTATTTTATTAGGGAAAAATACACTTTTGGTCCCTGAGGTTTAGGTTAGGTTCCATTTTTGTTCCCGTGTTTTCAAACTTGACAATTTAGCCCCTGAAGTTTGGATTTCGTTTCATTTTAGTCTCTTCATCCATTTTTCCGTTAGATATTAACACAATGTTGACGTGGCACCTATTTTTTTATTTAAAAAATATATATTTTTAAAAATTTTTAAAATAAAATAATATTAAATGAATAAAAAATATATTTTTTTCTTTCTCTCTTATTCTTCTTCACCATCACCACCAGCTGCCATAGTCGGATCGTCACCGCTACCTGCCGACATTCTCCCTTTTTTTTCTCTCTTTTTTCTCCTCTTTTCTTCTTCTTCTTTGATAAGTCCAATTTGTTATACACTTAGAATCTCCCAATTTGCTTATCTTAGTTGAATTCCTTGCGAAAAATGCTTTAAAATGAGTATAATATGTCTGTAGGTCCTCGCCAGAGCTTTGGAAGTGATTCGGGGCTTAAACGAGCGAAACTGTAGCGTAAAATGACTTTTCTGCCCTTGGAACCGTCAAGCGTTGAGACGCTGCTCAAATAAGAAAAAGACTTGGGCGTGAAGATGAAGACCTAGCGTCGCGACGCTCTCACCGTAGCGTCTCGACGCTGTGTTGATCCGCAGATTTTTTCCATAGTTGAAGGCCTGGCATCTCGGCGCTGTGTCCTAGCGTCTCGACGCTAGGCAGTTTTCCTGAATTGAAATTTTCCTATTTTTGCTGAAATTTTTCCTTGTTTGAAGACCCAATTCAACACCATTCTACCACAAATTGAAGGCCAAGAAACTCTATAAATAAGAGCTTTGGTGTAGGTTTAGAATCATCCCTTAAATCCCTCAATTCATCCATCACTACAATTTTGTAGCCCCTTTTCTCTCTAGTTTCAAGTTCTTCTTTAAGTTTTCTTAGTCTAAGGGTCGATTGATCGAGCCTCGAGCTTGGAGGTGCTTGTCTATGGCCAACTAAGCTCGGATCGTTGTAATCGGGACCTCGGTTTGTAAGTTTGATTCAATTTTATGAGATTTCTATTCTTAATTACTTAGGCCCCGTTTGATAACCATTTTAGTTTTTTGTTTTTGGTTTTTCTGTTTTTGGTTTTTGGTTTTTCTGTTTTTGGTTTTTGGTTTTTGGTTTTTCTGTTTTTGGTTTTTGGTTTTTGGTTTTCTGTTTTTTAAAAACAAAAACCATGTATGTTTGATAACTGTTTTTTGTTTTCTGTTTTTAAAAAACAGAAAACCAAACTTGTTTGATAACTGCTTTTGGTTTCAGTTTTTAAAAAATTAGAGAGATGAAAAGATGTTTTAGAGAGAAAAAAATGTGTAGAAAAATTGAAACAAAAATTTAGAGACACAAATATAAATATTTTCGAAAGAAAAGTTAAAAATAGAAAAGTTAGAGACGTGAAAGAAAATGTTTAGAGAGAGAATATTAGTTAGACTCCATAAAAGATATTAGTTATAGAAAAAAAATTTAAAAAACAGTAGAAGAGATAAATGTTAGATAGAAAAATTAATCAGACAGAGAAATTTTAGAGAGATAGCAAGGTTAAGAGTAAAAGATATGCTAAAAAAATCATGATAAATTAGAAAAATAAAGAAAATGTGTAGCTAGAGAAAATTTTGGGAGATTTTTTTCCAAAAGAAAATGTAGAATATGTTTATTAGGAATATAAAAGTTATATATGGATAAATTCTTAGAAATAGATGAGTTATACAGGAAAAAAAAGTTTTGAGAGAGAAAATTTTAGAGAGAGAAAAAGAAAATTTGTAGAGAGAAAAATGTTTTAGAGAGAAAAAAAATATTAAAAAAATTATCGGAAAGAAATAGGTAAAAGAGAAAGAAAAAAAACATAAGAAAAAAAAAATGAGTTTTTGAAAAACAGAAATCTATTTTTAAAAACTATTTTTTTTTGGTTTTTTAAATTTTCTTATAATTTCAAAAACGTTTTTAAAAAACAGAAAACCAAAAACAGAAATGGTTATCAAACAACCCTGTTTTTTAAAAATGAAAAACAAAAACAGAAAACAGAAAACGAAATGGTTATCAAACGGTCCCTTAGTTTTTAGTTTTTGGTTTGTGAAAATTAAGCTTGTTTTCTCTCTCAATTTCTTTAGAATGGTTTTCATCTTATTTAAGGTTACATTTGAATTCCTAGTTAAACTTTAAAAACAAAAACAAATTTTTAAAAACTATTTTTTTTAGTTTTCAAAATTTGAGTTGGTTTTTAAAAACATGAGAAGAAGATATACACAAAGAAACTTATAGGTGAAAGTAGTGTTTGTAGGCTTAATTTTCAAAAACCAAATGGCTATCAAACGGGACCTTAATTATAAATTTAGTCCTTTTAGTTTGGACAAAGTTTTAATTTGGTCTCATTTAGTTCGTTGAATATAGTTTCAATTCGGTCCATGTGATTTAAACTGGTTTTAAATAGGTTTCTATGGTTTAGTTAAACCTCACAAATTGTCTTTAAATTGTGTTTTACCCACTCTGGTACATGCTAATTACCGCTGAACTAAACTCGCTTTGGCAGAAAAATATCAATATAAAACTATATATCCCTTCCAAAAAAAAATTATGGAAGTCAAATTTTTTTAATCTGTTAAACTTATTCATTTACTTTTTGTTAAATTCTATTCTTTTCCCATGCTTTATCAGTTATATTCCTGTTTTTTTTTTTTTTTTTTTTTGAACATTATACTCCTGTTGTTTAAAAAGATTATTTTACTACTTAATTAAATTCCTTTCACAAATAAATGATACTAATGTCAATAGAAAATGAACATTAATTGTATAAGAATTAAATTGACATAAGTATTAAAGTACAAAACTAAATATAACTTTTTATTTTTTCCATTAAAAAAAACGCTTCAAGTACTAAAATTTTGAACGTGATTGTTGAAAAAAATACAATCCAAGATGGGTATCAATAGTCAACCAAACCATACCCATATGCTATTAATTAATATGTAAAAGAAGAAATTCAAAAAAGAATTAGTTAATGAAATTAAAAAATAGTTTTTGATAATTTGTTAAATTGAATACATTTTAGATTATTCAAAGTTGTTGGTTTTAGATTCTGCAATCTAGACAAAGCCAGTTACTTGACAGAACAACTGATTCCCTCATTGTGTTTGGTTTAATTAATTAATATTTCTTTTGCATTATAAATTGCCATCAAAATTCTCTCTTTTTAATGAAAATTTTGAGATAGATTTTCCTCTTTTTTTTTTTTTTTTCTTTTTGTTATATTCTCTTTATTTCCATCTAAAATTAAAATATACTTAAATCACCCACACATTTAAATGGATAGAATTAGAAATAAGAAAACACCCTTAAATTCTTAATCACCTTGGGGGTTTAGTTAGATTAGATTCTCTCTAGATTTTTTCATTTTTTTTTTAAATACATATATCCTTTTGATTCTTCTAAATTTAAATTTAAGATTTTGAAGAATTTTACACAGCCATCATAAATGAATGAAACTTTTGGAAGAAGGGAGAAAACAAACAAGTGTTAGTTCCATCCTTTGGTCCACATGGGATTCTCTCTCTTCATCTCTCAAATTGACACAAAAAGGCTAACTTTGTACTATATGCATCTCAAATTCAAATACCAACCTTTCTACAAACAAATTCTTTTAAATAATTATAAAATTAAAAAAAAAATTACAAGATTCACTTCCTTGCCTGATATTCCCACTCTTCACACTTCAAATGTGATGAAAATTAGAGAGAGAATTGGGATTTTTTTTTTTTTTCAAATGGCTCCCTCAAAAAAGCCAAGGAGAAAAAAACCTCAAAATGGTTCTCACTCTCATTTTGAAAGCAAAAACATAGGGGGCAAAAAGAAAAAGAAAAAAAAATAGTAACTGCCATAGCTGGAAAAAGCTGGAAAATTAACCTACTCCTCCTGAATGAAGGTCTTCACAATCTTTACGCTTGGTTCCACCACCTGTTTCTCCCATATTTCTGACCGTTTCTCCGCCGCTTCCGACGCCAGAACCGCCAGAACCGCCAGAACCGCCGCCGTGGCGTCCACTCTCTTCAGGTCCCACCCGGCCCTTCTCAGCCGTCCGATCTTCCCCAACTGCCTCTTCGTCAGCTGCCACGTGTTCTCCTTTATTTTCCTCACCGCCTCTTCGTATGCGCCCGCCCGCAGCGGATCCCCCTCTCTGTACTCCCTCCCTCTCGGGTGATGCCGCCGGAAAAACTCCTCGAACTCCGGCACTCCGATGGCCTTCCTCAGCCCGACTCGGGGCTCCGACTCGGCCATTTCCGGGTCGTAAAACTCGGCCAACTCGGCCACCATCCCAGCCTCCAACATGTCGTCCACCCGCTTCGACAAGTACCGCTTCAAAACCGGAAACGACACGTCGACCCACAGAAAGCAGCACCGGTACCGAAACTCCGCCGAGACCCGATTCCGAGACCCGGCGAAAACGTCGTCGTCCTGATCGAAATCCGCCGTGACAAGCGCGTGGATGAACGAGTTAGACCCACCGACGACGACCGGAAGTTTCCCTCTGGAGACGACGCCGGAGACGACGGTAGAGGCGTGGGAGCGGAAGGCGGCGGCGGAGACCTCGCCGGCTAGAGGGTCGAAGTCTCCGAGGAGGTGGTGGGGGACGCCGCGGCGGTCGGAGAAGGGGAGCTTGTTGGTGGTGATGTCGAGGCCGCGGTAGAGTTGCATTTTGTCGGAATTGATGATCTCGGAGGGGAAGCGGGCGGCGAGGTCGATGGAGAGGGAGGACTTGCCGGAGCCGGTGGCGCCGAGGAGGAGGAGGAGGTTATCGGAAGGGGCGGAGGAGAGCATACGAGGCCATTGGAGGCGGCGGGAGGAAGAGAGGGAGAGGGGAAAAGGGTGGTAATGGAGAGAGGAGTGAGAGAAGGAGAGGGAAAGTGTCATAGGAGAGAGAGGGAAGTGAATGATGAGGTAATGTTTTTGTTGTGAAGAGACATATACGGAACGGGGAATATCAGTCCTCTGCACAAACACGCGACGGTTACAGAGAGAGAGAGAGAGAGAGAGAGAGAGAGAGAGAGAGAGAGAGAGAGCAGAGCAGAGAGCAGAGGGTGGACGGGAAGAAGGTGGAGCAGAGGAGTGACTTAGGGTCCGTTTGGAATACATTTTGATTTAAATGTTTTTCAAGAATGAATTTTTTAAAAAACATTTTGTATAAAAATTGTTTAGAATTTAAACACTCACATGTTTGGTTGCATTACCTCATAGGTGTTTTTATACACAACTTATTGTATGCTAAACACTCTTATTTAAAAAGTTGGTTTCAAGTGTTTCTCCCAAAATAATTTATTTATCAATCTCATTTTCTAATAAGTAATTTTCAGTGGTTGCCAAACACTAGAAATTTTTTCAAAATGATTTTTTTTCAAAATTAAACAGTTGGAAAGTTAAACCAAACACACCCTTAATGGCGGGAAATGATGAGAGATGGTTTTTGAGTTCTTCATATTATATATAATCTCTCTTTCTCTCTCTCTCCTCTACCACTTTTTTGTTCTTTTTTTTCCCCAAATTTCTTGTTTTTTCAACATATTTTCTTAATAATCATGGTCTTCTTCTTCATTTTAATAAGTTAGGATTCATCTTGTTTAAAATTAGAATATGTTTAAAATTTTAAGATTTTTTTTTTATTCTTTTCTTAAAAATGAATATAGTAAAATTTATAAGTTCAGATTCATGTAGTTTCAAATTAGAATGGATGTGTATTAAGAGTAAGGATGAATCTTCAACTAGTTAAGGCAAATGTTTTAATCCTCCTACCCAAAATGTTGTTGAAAAAAAAAAAAAGCATATGTTTTAAATTTTAGGATTTTAAATTTCTTCTTAAAATTGAATACGGTAAAATTTATAGTGTTTAGATGGTATGAAAAAATGTAGTGCAAAAGGTTGAGATTTTATGTTGGGGGTGCATTTTGAAAAGAAAAGGAGAGAGATCATGAATGAAGTGGTTGATGTGAACGTACATGTGATTAACCAATGTTATTTGGTTTAATTTCATAGACTATAAAATCAGATAATTGTTGTCAAAACGAACATAGCTCAGTGGTAATTGATATGTATTGGTCGAGGTTCGAATCCCCCTACTCCAAATGTCGATCTACCAAAAAAAAAATCAAATAATTTTTATACTAAAAAAAAGTTAGATAATTGTTTTTTTCCAACAACATGTGGGATGGGAACATTCAAACCATAGACCTCTCAATCATTATTACAGATTTTATGTTATGCTCATGTTAGCATATATATAATTGTTGGAGGTGATTGGTTTAGGTTTATTATATTGGTTTACATTAGTTTCACTTGATTTTAGTCAAGTAATACAAGATACAGTTTTACAAGTTCTGCACATATTAGAACATTTTTATAATAGTATCCACATATTTATTAAAAGAATACTCAAAGTAACTTTATGTTGAGATATTTTATGTCAATCTTTATTACTAATAAGAATAACAGCTTGCAATAATATTTAAATAATTGAATGATAATTTGCTCCCGTGCATACCAGTCATTATGGCTAAAAGTTTGGTGTCCAATATAATTGACATATATCATCGATCAAGATCTCCAAATGTTGTTAGGTTGGAAAAAAAAAAAATCTAAGACTTGGTTTAAAGGTGAAAAATGCTTTTATGACGTTTTGGGCCTGGGAATGAGAGGCTGAAAATGGAATGGTTTTAGATTTTTTTTTTTTTTTTTTTTTTTTTTTTGAGTTTTATAAACATGAAGATGCGAATAATCAATTTCTTGACATTTAATATATCTGTAGAGGCCAAAGCGAGCTTAGCTCAGCGGTAATTGGCATGTACTCTTGACCATGAGGTCAGAGGTTCGAATCCCCCACCCCCAAATGTAACTCAGCAATCCATGAGCTTGCTTGTCATGCTCGGAACATCCACCTTAGGTTCATGGTGCTCAAGCATGTCTTCCTTAATTTTGTTGTTTCATTTTCGTTTCTTTTCTAATTGTACTAAAAAATCAATCCATCAATAAATCATTAGTGTGTATTCTTTAATTAACACTAATTAATAAGTTTATAATTGATAAAAATCATATTAAAATTATTTTTCAAAGATTGATAATTTAATATACTAATATAAAAAAAATAAATTGTTAATTGATAATAATGGTTTAAAAATTTAACCAGGTAATTATTTCATTATAATGTATTAAACAAATATTAATTCATTGACGAATATTTACTCAATTCATTTTTACTAGTACAATATATTAAATTGATGAAATTATTTATTTATTAAAATTGTTAATTTTTTTATATCTATTAAAATTGTTAATTAATCAGCCATAAATATATACAATTTAGTACAAATATTCACTCGGTTAATAATTATAGTTAATATTATTTAATTAAAAATATTAATTGATTATTTAAAATTAATTTATTTGTATTAATGACTTAAAACAATTTGAGTTAATTTCTTAACTAATATACCATAATTATACCAAATTCTTAGTATTAATTTTCAGTAATCTTATTTTAATACATTTTATTTCCAAACATCTCATTCCCAACAAAATACATACATACATACATACATACATATATATGTATGTATGTATTAAGGCTTTTTAAAATTAATTTTGTTTAACACTGAAAATAGATTTAAAATATTATTTTTTGAAAAATAAGAAATGAATTGATTTTCCTGGTTTGTTCACGATTCATTAGTTTTTTTTTTTTTTTTTTTTTTTTTTTTTTTTTTTTTTTTTTAATTTTTAAGGACAGTTCTTTAGTTTGTATATTCTTCAATATATATATTAGGTAAACCTTAGGAAGAAAAATAAAGGAGTTCACACTTTTTTTTTTTTTTTTGGTTAAGAGTTTCTAATTTTTTTTAATAATAAAAGCATCATCAAACGAGATTTTAATTTTTTTTTTCACTTTCAAAAATAAAAGCATCAAATACAACCGGCTGTTGATAGAAAATTTGAAATATAGATTAAAAGAATTGTAAGCATCAATAATAATAATAATAAATTAATAAGTTTACAAAAAAGAAAACAAGTGAAAAAGAAACGAAATTTTGGGGAGAACATTATCACTTTGGCATATAATATCATTATTTGTTTATGTAGATAGATATATATGAGAGTCTAAGCTTTCTTTTTTATGTCTTACAGGATAATTGCAAATTTAATTCTTTAATTTTGATATTGAATGGTTCTTTTTTTATCCTCCAACTATTTAAAAATATATTTCAAAACTTTCAATTTTAATAAGTTCCTCAAAATAATATCAGCTTAAACATCGTTACATTATCCCAAAAAAAAAAAAACTTAAATATCGTTACATCATGACATTAATAACATGACATAAATGAGTATGCTAAACTAAATAAAATAATTTCCTAAAAAAAACTAAATAAAATAAAGACAAATGAGGAAAAGAAAATTGATAGGATGAATCACTAAATACAATTTAATCTTTTTATTTTTCTTTTCTCAAAAAAAAAAAAAAATCTTTTATTTTGAGAAAAAATATATAAAATAAAATAAATTGATTTTTTTAGTTGCACTCTCTGTTTTATTTAAAAATACTTTAATTAGTTCTCACCCAAACAAGGCCAATTTGATGACCATTTAGTTAGGTCCGTTTAATAACCAGTTGGTTTTTTATTTTTAGAAAATTAAGTTTATAATTACACTAATTTCACCTATAAGTTTCTTTGTTTTTAAATACGTTCTTTTCATGTTTTCAAAAAACAAGTCAATTTTTTAAAACTAAAAAAATGTAGGTCCCGTTTGATAGCCATTTGATTTTTAGTTTTTGGTTTTTCAAAATTATGCTTGTTTTCTCTAAATTTCTTTACCATGATTTTCATTTTTGGTTAAGGAGACATTAGAGTTCTTAGGCAAATTCCAAAGACAAAAACAAGTTTTTGAAAACTACTTTTTTTTTTTTTTTCCAAAATTTGGGTTGGTTTTTGAAAACATGGGAATAATGTAGGTAGCAAACCAAAGGAATGTATAGGTGGAAGGAGAATTTATAAGCTTAATTTTAAAAACCAAAAACTAAAAACGAAATAGTTATCAAACGAGGCTGTAGTTTTCAAAAACTTGTTTCTGTTTTTGGAATTTGGCTAGAAGTTCAAATGTGTCATCAACAAAGATAAAATCAAAGTAAGAAATTGGAAGAAAACAAGCCTACTTCTCAAAAACCAAAAACCAAAAGTCGAATGATCATCAAACGCATAATGTGGCACTTTCTATGTTAAATCATCGTAACCTCAGACCTTGTGGTTACCAGTACAACTTTATGCCAATTGAGCTAAGCTCTTCTTGGCAAATCATCGCTTGTTTGTCCAAATCAGACTATTATATCAATATTATTTTTTTTTTGAAAATTATATCAATATTATTTTAGTATCGACGTTAACATCAAGGATATTTCATAATTGTTAGCTATTTAAAACGTTGTTTATTTAATTAATTTTGTAAAAATTATGTACATGTGTCTACTACAATATTAATGCATTAAATACATTCCTTAACTTAATCAATACACATAGTTGAGGTTCTGCCAGGATTAGAAATATAATTAATCCCTTTTTTTTGTGTCAAATGGATTAAGAAATAATAATTAACAATGATAATAATTTGGTTAACTTGTTGTTGTTTAATGAAAAACCCATCTTGAATTACATAATGGCACTGTGCATGTGCCTAAACAGTTGCTGCTGCCATTATTTGACCAATATTTCTATCCCAAATGGGTCATAATCTAATCACCTTAAAGAAAACAAATCAAATTTTGATATGGAGTTATTTTTATTATAATATTTTTTTTTTCAATAAAAATATAATAACACAGGTGTGGAGTAGAGATTTAAATAGAGGCTATTAGTACTTTGATTAGCTAGGTACAAATTCATATTATAAAATTCATTAGAATGATGTAAAAAGAACTAAATTCAATTGGGAGGAAGAATAAGAGATGGATTTTTTATTTTTTGGTATTGATTTGGAATAAGTGTGTTTTGAAAATAAAAATTTGAAATTAGAAAATTAGAAATCTAAAAGAAAAATAGTTATAAATAAGGAATATAGATCTATCATATTTAGTGAAAAGTTCTTCACGAGAATCTTAAATGTTGTATTATTCTATGAAAAAGATTAATTACATTTAAAGGTAAATAACGAAGGGTAGGAATTTGGAACTAAATTGGCAAATAATATTTAATTAAGTATTATAAATTAATTTTTAAAAAATAGATCGAAACCAACTTGAGCATAGTTCAGCTGATTAAGACATATATTCTCGATCAAGAGGTTGAAGGATTAAATCATTTTTCCTTTATTGTTGGAAAAAAAATGCAAAGTATTAATATGTTTTAGGGAAAATATCAATTTTTATCTTTAAACTTGACAATGTATATCAATTTTTACTAAAAAATTTCAATTTCATCTAATTGAACATCAGATTTAGATAACTGTTGTAATTTTTACCTATAGTTCAATTTCTATTAAATTCATCAACTAATTTTAACAAAAAGCCAAAGTTATGAAATCTTCCTAACTCACTAATTTCAACCAAAGTCAAGAGTTGGCACAAAATTAAATATATGTTAGTTTAAGAATGCATTAAGCGCGCACGAGAATGAAATTGAAAAGTGAATCTAATTTTGCAACACTTATCAAAATCCAAAGTTCAATTGGATGAAATGAAAAGTTTGGAGTAAAAATTTGTAAGGGACAACGGACATGACACAGATCTCCACAAAAGTATGATATTGTTCACTTTGGACATAAGCCTTCATGATTTTACTTTTGGTTCATCCCAAAAGAAAAGGCCTCATACCAATGGAGATAAGTGTCTTCCCTTATAAGTCCGCGACCCTCCCATTATCTAGCCAATGTGGGACTTTGGTCGCACTCCCAACAATCCTCCCCTCGAACAAAGTACCACCGAGCCTCCCCTCAACTAGTTATTTATTCGTCAAACTCGAAACTCTCCTTTACCAAGAGTCCGTCCAACTTTCTAGGCGATCGACCCACTTCACTACTTTACCGAGAGTTCTTGCTCTTGTTCAGGAAAACTCCTCTTCTCCGGAGTATACTGCCTGTCCAGAGCAACATCGGATTTCCCCTTGGAATACTTAGGCTCACAACTTCTTTGTTCGGCACTCGAGGATTCCACCCGACATGGCTACCTCTGGGGCATGGCTCTGATACCACTTGTAAAGGATGAGGACACAACATAGATCTCCACAATGGTATTATATTGTCCACTTTGGGCATAAGCCCTCGTGGCTTTGCTTTTGGTTCCACCTAAAAGGTCTCATACCAATGGAGATATCTGTCTTCCCTTATAAGCCCATGATCCTCCAATTATCTAGCGAATGTGGAACTTTGGTCGCACTCCCAACAAAATTAATATGCTTCATCCATTTTTCATGGATAAATTAATTTTTCATATTTTAAAAGTTATATCTAAGCAAAGACAAATTATCTATTCCTCCAATTTGTTTGTAAATATATTTGCTTAACCTTTTTTTTTTTTTTTTTTTTTTAATCTAGGCATCCCTAAAATATAGAGAAAAATCATTTCATGCCTATAAACTTTGGAGAGTGGTACCACTTTTAAAACCCCAAACAATAACTGTATCAATTTAAAAACTAAACTTTTAATCACTAAGACCCCGTTTGATAACCATTTGGTTTTTCAAATTTATGCTTGTTTTATCTCAGTTTCTTTACTATGGTTTTCATCTTTGTTAAGGAGACATTAGAGTTTTAAGCCAAATTCCAAAAACAAAAGCAAGTTTTTGAAAACTACTTTTTTTTGTTTCCAAAATTTTACTTGGTTTTTGAAAACATGGGAATGATGTAGGTAACAAACCAAAGAAATGTATAGGTAGAAGGAGTGTTTATAAGCTTAATTTTCAAAAATTAAAAACCAAAAACGAAATGGTTATCGAACGGGGCCTAAACTTTTATGAGAGAATTGATTTATACCCTTTCTTAGAATTTAATTTTAAAATCATTAAAGCATAACTTTCACACGTGTATAAGACTTCCTTAAATGCAATAGTTGACATAAATTAAAGAAAAATATTTGAACCAAATAGATAGTATATGTTTTTCAATTTTTTCTCTCTTATTTCTCTATTTTTTCTTTACTTATTTAGAAAAAAAATTACGGGAAAATTCTTTTTTGCTATTTTGACAGGACTTTGGGAGAAGATCCCATAATTTTACGTACATGTAATTTTGAGCATATTTTAAATAGAGAATCATGTGAAAATAGCTTTAAGTCAATAACAAATAGTCTAAATTGATTCATTTATTAAAGTTTAGGGTTTAAATTAATACAAACTCCAAAGTTTACGGGTATAAATTTGAGTATTTTTCTTGAACATGTACACCAAAGGTAATGAACCTACTAACTAGAGGTGTAAGAAACTGAACTGAATCGGTCCGGTTCGGTTTCCAAGTTTAATGCTGACCGAATCGAACCAAATCGAAGGGGTTCGGTTCGGTTCGGTTCCCTTCTTTGCCCAAAACCGCACACGTTCCCTTCTTTATCCAAAACCGCACTCAAAGAATATTCAGATTTCATTTCTTAAGAATATTCATATTTCTAAACGCGTTTCAATTAGGGTTTCATTTTCGTTCAAATTTCATTTTCATTCTCGTCGTGGGTTTTCGCCGAAGTCGAAGAGTCGCCGCCGCCATCGCCATCGCCTCCTACTCGTCGTGGGTTTTCGCCGAAGTTGAAGAGTCGTCGCCACCATCGCCATCGCCATCGCCTCCGCCTCGTCGTGGGTTTTCGCCGAAGTCGAAGAGTCGCCACCGCCATCGCCATCGCCTCGTCTTCATCTTCTTTGCCGTCTTCGTCTTCTTCTTCTTCTAGCCTCATCTTCGTCGAACTGCAGAAGGAGAAGAAGAAGAAACCGAACCGACCCGACCTGGGTCGACGCTGGCCTGGTTCGGGTCGGGTCGGTTTGTTTGTACAACTGACCCGACCCGACCCGAAAAATTTACACCCCTACTACTAACTATAAAGTTAAGAAAAACATCAATTTCTTACAAAAATTAGTTTATAGTCATGTGCAACCTAGACAAAGTTTTTAGTTTTATTCCACACTTCTAAATGCAACAAAGTAGTACATTTAGGATGAGTTGGATTAAATTTTAGGCTAAATTAATTTATAATTCTTCCCATACTGTTTGTGGATTTTTTTTAATATAAAAATCTGTTCCCAATTTTAGAACAAAATTTAACTCTACCCTTTATGTTTTCAATCAAGCTTTCATTGTCACTAATAGTAAAAGCTAGAATGAGTATGAATCTTATTTTAAAAAATTAAGAGATTGTCATTGTCTATTACTAAATAAAATATATAATAGTATTTGTAATAGGTCCTTTTAAAAAAAATAAAAATAAAAAGCAAGTCCTTTCTAAGTAGAGAAAAATTTATTATGGGTCGAACCTTATTAAGTCGGTAAATTTTTTATTTTATGGATGGGATCAATCAAATTAAAATATAGAGTGCATTCTCAGCTCAATTTAATTATTTTGATATGTCACATCATGTTTTTTAATAAATTTTATTCTTTTGTGATATTTATTTAATGAAACTCAATATATAAAGTATAAAATTGAAATTAAAAAATACTGAAGATAAATTAAAAATTAACTAAACATTACTGACAAAATTATATTTTTAATCTAAACTTTTGTGACATTTCTCTATTACAAGTTGAGTACAAGTTTTCACGTATGATAAAAACATCCTTACATAATCTATTTTCATGTTTATCTTTGTATTGTGGAAAATCGAAGGACTGAACGATATTAATTATAAGAGTTTAAGAGCTTGAGTAGTTTTTATAGAAAGGTGAAACATATTCTTGTCGGTGTACAAGTTCGTTGTATTAAATTCATGGTAATAATCTTATTTTTTTTAATAAAATCTACCAAATGTAACTCAATTGACAAACTTGTGTAAATTTCTAGAATAATTTTTCCTACCTTTTGAATCATCTTTACTATTCTTTTTAATACTATTACTTTTCATTCAAGGATAAAGTTAAAGATCCCTCAACCTATTATTTATTATATGAAATCATTTTCTTAGTGCTTAGAAAGCTTCTTTGAAGGTCATTAACTAGGATTAATGTATATCAACAATTTCTCCTTCTTTATCTTCATGAGGTGAGATGTGGAAAAAAAAAAAAAAAAAAAAAAAAGAGTTTCAACTTTCTAAGTAAGAATTTCCTAAAATGCATGCACACTAAACTTTTGCTTATTTCCACACACCAAAAAGGTCAAAAGCAATGATGTTCAACCCTCCCTTTGATTAGATCTTTTAGTTGAAAAAGGAGGCGTATGCATTTTCAATATGAAATGATGATCAAAATCTATCCTTCTTTTGAAGAAAAGAACAACTTTGAATATGCATAAAAACTTATGAATGTCAAAAAGGAGTCTACTCAATATAGCAAAAAAAAAAAAAAAAAAAAAAAAAAAAAAAAAAAAAAAAAAAAAAAAAAAAAAAAATTAATCAGAGCAAAAGAAAGTTTAAAACGTGAGGATTTTCTTCTCAATCATAAACCAATGTCCAACTCCTCCCATAATTGATATACAAGACAATTGAACAAAACACAATGTTTCTAAAATTACCTTGCAATTATTAGATGTATCTTTAAGACAAAAACTTTTATAAAATAAGCACATTAATCCTCATTAACTATATAGACATTAGATCTTCTTGTTCAAAAATTATTATTATTATTTTTTTTTGAGTACAACAACATTTTGGGTGGACGATGATTCAAAACTCTGACATTTTGATCGAAAGTACATGTCAATTATCGCTGAGCTATATATGCTTACTTTGACACTTTTTCTTTGTCTATAACATTCCTAGCCTAGTGAAAATTATCTTATGAATTAGATTAAAATATATAGTTTGGTTCTTAAAGTTTTGTTATACTTCTAATTGATCTCTCTTTTTTCTTTTTTATAAAAAAAAAAAAAGAAAAAGGTTATATCCAATGCTTCAAGTTTCCATTTAAGTTGTAAATTTAGTTCTTCACGTTAAAATATTATTTAGCAATTATTGAAAAAATAACATAGTTGATTGTCATTTACATGTAATTAAATAGTTCATGTTGTGATGTGGGAGATGACTCTTTAGATAGTATTTGCATCACTCATGCATAGAGAATTCGCGAAAAATGTATGGTTAGGTTTGTTCAATAGTCAGATAGGAAAGAAATAATCAAACGTGTAAAGAATCGATTAAAGATCTAATCTTACCGTTCAAAACGTTGAAAATCGTTTTCGCCTAATATTATTGACCAATTAAACGAATTTTTCGTATTTCATTTAGTTTTAATCCTAGTAATTATTTAGTAAGTTATCATTACACCTACCTTGCCTTCTGACTTTATTTTCTTACTTTAAAATTTGATCAACTCATCATTTTTCTATAACAACAACACAAATAAGTATCATCCATCTAACACAATTTTATATGAAAATAAGTAAAAGCAAAACATATCAAAGAAGAAAAACTTAATTTAAAGTTTATTAACCTTCATTAAAATAAAATTACTTCTTTAAATTTGACCAATCAAATTAGAAATAGCATGTAAATTAAACAAAATTTCAAAACTTTTGTTTGAGAGAGAGAATAAATAGAAGAAATTAGAAAATCAGGTCCAAGGAGCAGCATGGTCATATAAGAAAATCATGAGAGACTTGGAAAATAAGGTAAAGAGAGAGAAACTTTTTTAAGGTATGAAAATCCTTAGAGGAAAATTTCTGCTATTTCAAAGATCTAACCTTCATTCTCTGAATTCTGAGTTGAAGATCCACTTTGTGGGCTCCCTTTAAGATTTGGTGGCCATTTCTAATGGAATATTTATGTATATAAAATTAATATTCATGATTGATTTGAATGGTTTGATTGGAATATCAACTTGGTCAAGGATTTAATTGATATAATTTTTTGATGCATGAACAAATGCTAAAAAAAAAATATGGAAAATTACATTTTTAATATATAATGTTATTATGTTTGTGTTTATTTTAATCTTCTTATGTTTTAAATTTTGATTTTAAAAAATGGATCTAAATTAAACGGACCAAAACATCATTAACCACTTTTAAAAGTTGCAGATTCAAGTCCTTATCTCCTTATTTGAATTATCGTATTATAAAAATATGTTAATCATAATGTTAAGAAAAATTGTTGAATAATTAATTATATTTAAAGTTAATTTCGAATGGTCAACTACAATCTTATGTTGTAAATAATGTACATATAGATGGTCATATATGACCAAGCCCATTTAATCTAGAAAGGATGCAACTCTAAACCAATCCACAATATTATTTGTTCTTAAAGTAAATGTTAAAAAAAAATGTTGTTCGGGTGTTCTACAAAAATTGTTTGGGGAGTGTAAAAAAAGAAACGTATATTAAAATTAAACCTCTTTCTAAATTTTCCTTTTTCAAATTCATTTTTAATATCTGAAATCAAATAGATTTTAGAGATTAGGGTAACTATGTACCCTAAAATTATTTTTCACGAACTATGGTTTTCAATTTAATTTACTTCAAAAAAGAAAAAAAAACATATCATCTTTAACACAACGTTCCTAATTGAGACATTAGTAATGTCCTTTGAAAGTTATAAGACCAAACGTAACGACAATATATAGAGAAAAAAATATATATATCAAGAAATCATCATCTAAGTGCATGTTTGGGAGTGATTTCAAAATGGCTAAAATCACTTTTGTCATGTTCAAAATCATCCCGAAACATACTTTTAATTATTCAAAATCAATTTCATGTTTGATTTTACCATTTTAAATGTGATTTTCATACCGTTAAAATTGATTTTTAATTATTAAAGACATGTTTTTGAGTGATTTTGAATATGCCAAAAGTGATTTTAACCATTTTAAAATCACTCCCAAACATGCACTAAATCCATTTAGAAAAACAATTCTCAATTAAATAAGTCCTAGAGTTTTGTTCAAGCAAATGATTTTATGCTTTTTTTTTTTTTGTTTTGTTTTTTTTTTTTGAGACACAAGCATGAGAAACTTATTACATTAATTAAAACGATTCTCAATAGATTTCATGGAGTTAAAAAAATGTGTTCTAAATCTGATCTACAAGTACTTTTTTGGGTGATTGAGATAAGACCCAATTTATAGACCAAAGCCCTTTTTTCCTTCCTTTTTTCTGAACCTCTCATAATTTCAAAGTTTCTCTTGACAAAAAAATTGTTGACTTGAGGGTTCTTTTTGTTTTTAATTTTTTATATTGAGTTCAATAATAGTGTGGTGGAAGGATTCTAAGCAAAAAGGACGATATATACTACTGTATGCTAGTTGAGCTATGGTCCGTTTGACTTATTATTATTATTTTTTTGAAACTAAATCAGATCATATCATTAATTTGAGCATGTGCAATGATGCATACAATTGCAATGAGTAGGATTACTCATTGAAATCAGCCATTGAGGAAAATTCTCTAACCAAAGCATAAATTGAGATCTAGCTAACGCGTCCCTAACTAGCTAGATAATCAGCTCCCCTATTAGACTCCCTAGGAATATGGGAGAATGACAACTCCTGAAAAGCAAGCTTCATCTCTTGAATTTGAACAATCCAATGATGAACTTCTGACGTTAATTGCATTTCACCTCGAATCATCTTGATAGCTACTAGCGAATCCGAGAAAATAATAACGGTGGAAACATCCATACGTTGCAATAATCTAATACCATGTATAATGGCATTTACCTCTGCTGCCAAGGGTGTGTGAAGCGTGGGATCCATAAACTCCATTGTTCCACAAACCTTACCATCCAATCCAAGAATAATAGCCCCATAGCCGACTCCTGTATTACCTGATCCTCTCGCTGCATCAGTGAATAATTGAACATAACACACTGGCATCTGTGAAGTGTGTGTATGGGGCACTTTGCTATGTAAAGAAAGCCTCTCCTTCGCGCTAGTGCTCTCCCAATAGTCATGGATCCACCCACATCAATCCCTCCAATCCATGACTTGTATATTATGACAAAAATTGTTCCTATCATTCCATATGGTCCAAAATGTGATGTAGGCTTTCTCAAATTCACTGTTTTTGAGATTTTTAGCAAGCCATATGATTTGGTCTGCAAAATTATTTGCTACTTGGATCACCTCATCCATTCTTGGAAATATCGTATCGCATATTCGCTTGGCGCGTTTACAACCACATAAAGCATGGTCAATAGTCTCCTTAGCTGATTTGCATATGTTGCACAAGGGTGACAAATCCATACCTCGCTGTTGTAAACGATAATTGGTGGGTAAACATTCATGGAAAGCTCGCCAGATGAACATTTTCACTTTTGGTTTGATTTTAAGCTTCCATAGCGTTTTCCACCACTGTCTCAACTCTTCGCTACTCTCTGATTCTTGACCGTTTGATAACGTCATAGCAAGTTTGTAACCACTTCTCACTGAGTATTGGCCATTAGAACAATAATGCCAAATCCATGCATCCTCGTCATTGCTTGCACTGATAGGAATGGTGGCAATAATGTTGGCGTCTTCCTCACTCACCATAGACCGCAATTTAACCAAGTTCCATCCTAGAGATGGTGTGATAAATTCAGATACTCTTACCTCGTCATGTGGCTCCACTCCAATGGCTCTAAGTGGTTTAAAAGTGAACACTTTTGGAATCCAAGGGTCCTTAAAAAAATATGTAGATAATCCATTCCCAATCCTCCTTCGCAGTCCACGTTGCAATAACTCCCGAGCCCAAACGAAACCTCTCCAAAATACTGAACAGTTGGATTATTTGAGAGGAGCTTGCAGAAGTGATTCTGCTGAGCATATCTTCCTCTGATGACCTTAGATACCAACAAGTTTGGATTTGTGAATAATCTCCATACTTGTTTAGCCAGCAGTGCTTTATTAAAAAACACTAGATCACAGAAATTTAACCCACCAAGCTCCTTTGGAAGGCATAATTTTTCCCATTTTTTCCAATGAATTCGTCTTTTTGTCTCTGTAGAACCCCACCAGAATCTCGCCATCATGGAATGCATGTCATCACATAAAGTTTTGGGAAGTCAAAAGCAGCTCATAATATACGTTGGAATGGATTGAGCTACACTTTTAATTAACACTTCCTTGCCACCAACAGAAAAAAAATTGATGCTTCCATCCTTAGAGAGTCTGCCAAACTCGTTGTTTGATATCTCGAAAGTCATCACGTTTTTTTCTGGTAAAATTTGTAGGTACACCCAGATAATGTCCAAGGTTTTCAACCACAAGCATACCAATCAGATCAGATATCACAGATCAGAATTCTGGCTTCACATTTGGAGAGAAAAATAGCGCTGACTTATCAATATTAATCACCGGACCAGATGCTTTCTCATATCGTGCCAGTATGGTCTGGAGAGTCCACACTTGATCCAAAGATGCTTTACAAAATATTAAACTATCATCTGCGAAAAAAAGATGTGAAATCTCTGGGCAAAATTTTCCTGGTTTCAAACCAGAAATATATTTCTTTGACAGCACCCCAGAAAGAAGAGAAGATAACACCTCACATACAAGCAAAAACAGGTAAGGAGATAATGGATCACCTTGCCGAAGACCTCGTTGAGGAATGATTTGCCTCGAAGGAACCCCATTCAGTAAAATTGAAAAAGAAGGAGTCTGAACGCATTCCATAATCAGCTGGACCCATTGAGGATGAAAGCCAATTTTTAACATTAGCTTTTCTAAAAAACACCATTCCACTCTGTCATAGGCCTTACTCATGTCTAATTTCAGAGCCATCCATCCCGCATGACTTGTTCTCTTGCTTTTAATCGTATGCAGGCATTCATGTCTAATAATTACATTATCATGAATTGATCTACCAGGGATAAATGCAGATTGGTTTTCAGAAATAATCTCCTGAAGAGCCCATTTCATGCGATTCACTAGTACTTTAGCAATTATTTTGTAGGAAACATTACAAAGGCTTATGGGTCTGAAATCAGAGATAAGTTTGGGATGCTTCACTTTAGGAATTAATGCAATGTAAGTATCATTCCAGGGTCGAATAGATCTAACCAAATTAAGCATATCCAAGCAATTAAGAACAGTAATGTCGCTTACCTTACTCCAAAATTTCTGGTAGAAACATGCAGAGAAGCCATCAGGTCCAAGTGCCTTGGATGGATGCATTTGCTTAATGGCTCTTTCAATCTCGCTTCTATTGAACGGGGCTGTCAGTCTTTCATTCATGCTTTTTGTCACTCTGACCGGAATATCCTGCAATGCATTATCAATGGCTTCCATATGTGGGTTAGATGAGGAAAACATATTTGTAAAATACAACAAGAAAGCCTCCTCCATTTGCTTCTAGTCGACAATCAGATTACCATTTGGTCCTTGAACTTCTCGAATTTCGTTTCTCTTTTTCCTTCTAGTAGCTTGGTTGTGGAACCAACGCGTATTCTTGTCTCCCCATTGAAGCCAGTTTTCACGTGGCCGCTGTTTCCAATATATTTCGTCCTCTTCTAGAGAATGATCCAATTGATCTTCCACACGTTTTATCTCAATGAAATCCCACGGTGGAAGCTTACTGTATAAGTCTTGTAGTATCCGCTGGTGAGTTTCTATTTGACGTCGTATGGACGAGTACGTGCCCTACCCAATTGTTTCAAGCGTGATAGACAATTTTGAAGACAATTCTCAAGGCGTGGTTTACCATTACCTTGACCTGCCCAACATTCCTTTTGAGAAATGACTTCCTTGCATTCTGGATGTTGAATCCAAACTTCTTCAAATCGGAACAGGCAAGGCCTTCTGGTTTGATGACCATCTCCAGGCTCCAGATTAACATTGAACATGATTGGGCGGTGATCAGATTGAGCCCAATTCAGATGTTGAACGGAACCATGAGGGAAAAGACGTAGGAAATTTTCATTTGCTAGGAACCAGTCTAATCTCTCATTGATCTGAGTTTCTGCCACCTGTCGATTGGACCACGTAAATAAGTCTCCCACATAATCCAAATCTTGCAGACCACAATCATCCAAAGCATCACGAAACTGTTGAATTTGGGAATCCCTTACAGGAAGTCCACCTTCCTTTTCCTCCTGTAATAGTGTTGCATTAAAATCCCCCCCAACAATCTAAGCAGAATCGTCCTGATTATGTAAACATCGAACCAAGTTCCATGTGTGATTTCTTTGACTAGCATTTGGATGACCATATATACCAGAAAACCGCCACAGTTTAGAATCCCACAAAATTGATGCATCAATATGAAACTGAGAATATGACCGTATTGTGACATCAACATCATCCATCCACATCAAACATAAGCCTCCACTCCGACCCACACAATCCACAGTAAAAAAACCCGAATAATTCAAAGACATCTTGATTTTATTGAGATTGCGAGCATTAGAACTACACTTGGTTTCTAGCAAAAATAGTAAATGAGGATTATAGTGACGTATACCGTCACTAACAGCTCGGAATGTCCGTGGATTCCCAGACCACGGACATTCCAACACATGGTTTTCATGGCTCTCGGCGAGGCTGAAAGTCAGCCTACGCCGTTGGTTCAATCGGATTTGAAGTATCATCTTCAACTTCTCTAGCACGTTTTAGAGGACCACCCGCCAATACATCACCAATGCGTTTCTTGTCCATAACATCACTGGAATTTGAATCCCCATTGTTCTTCCTAGCTTTCCGATATGCTTTGGAGTCGTTGAACGGGAGTTGGGCTTCATTAATATGTTGCTTTCCATCAGGCCCACCAGATAAAGAGTAGACGCCAGTTGGAGGACCCCTATGCTCTGCATCGAGACCGAGTCTGTAGACGTGAATTGAAAAGTCGAAATATCCTACGGTTTTTGCTCCGGCGATTTCTTCTCTTCAGATCGAGCTTTAAATTGAAACCCAACGTTGCTTCCCGTTTCGATTCCTTTCCCCTTCCGTTTCACCTCAGAAAAATCCATCTCCATCCCGAAATTCAGTTTCTTTTTTACTTTTGTGAAATCAATATCATTAATGCCATAATTACCTGCATTTAAAGCCTGTGGGTTACTGGTTGCCAGAACTGAACCGCCTTCCTCCAATGCCGGCGAGATATCCATAGGTCTGCTGCCGGATCCCGTCAACGGAGAAGAATTTCCAACGATTTCCAAACTAGACGCTGTTTCCACCGCCAATGATGGGGGAAGTGGCGGATTTCGATTAGGAGAAGAGGCCATCAACTGTCGATGTCCGATCGGGCTGGAGCTAGGCGCGATACACACTCGAAGACCTCCCATTGAATGCCATCCACATGCCATACTCTTGCCGGCTCGAAGATGTGCCATTATCCAAGTAGCTAAAATTGCATTCCCGCGACCCATGACCAACTCGGCTGCAATACACACAAATATCCGGGAGCTTTTAGTACATAATCGGTGTCCAAACGCTGCCCAACGGTTCATCCAGACGGACTTTAATTCCTCGTCGAAGGGGTCGCGTGATGTCAAGAATAACGCGTACACGAAGGCTTTCCTTCCAACCATAGCCTCGCCCGCCATTGTCATAATCCTGAAATTTTCCGATTGCATTACCTAGCCGTTCCGCCATTGACCGATTATAGAGGTCCATTGGAAGTTCACAGAAATGTTCCCAAAAAGCTACATATTTAAACTCCATGGTCGATGGCTTCACCATGGGAATGGGCTTCGAAAGAACAAGAAGGAATTTGTCGAAGAGCCATGGTCCTTGCCTCAGAATCCTTGTTTGATCAGCCTCTGTAAGCAATGAAAATAGGAACAGATTGGCCCCGAGTTTTTCCACTATTAGTCCATTGGGGATATTCCAGGCCGATTTGAACGTCCTTCGCATCACGTCCCCAGAGATGAATCGTGGAGCTAGGAGCTTTCCGATTAGGCTGAACCCCAATGATTGCCCCGTGACCACCGCTGCTTGGTGATCTACATCCACTTCAGTGGACTCCTCTTCAGCCGTTTGACTTGAGTTGATATGATACCACTTCCACATTATTTGAAATATATTACGTACTTTCGCAAATAGTTTTTAAATTATATATATTTTAGCATTTCTTTTAGAACAGATAGATATGAAAGGATTTTTGAGAAATATAATTAAAATATTATTTTTATGTAAAAATTTGTTTTTACCATTGTATTTAATTTTGTGGGTCAATTTTAACTTAAAAACTTTAAAAATGTAGGTAAAAATTACATCTTATTAGTATGATATATAAATTTTAAAAGGTTATCTACCATCCATAATCACACAAAATTCAACCACCAACAAACATTTAAAACAAAATTACAAAATGTTCAAACTTAACAAAAAAAAAAAAAAAAAATGACAAAAACTTCAAGAGAATAGAAAAGAGTTCAAGACTACAGTGAGAGTCAATTTGAAATGATTTTTCAAGAGTTTAAAAATACTTTTCTTTAATTTTTTTCACTTATTAAAAACGCTTTCTCAAACACTTGAAAAGTCAATCCAAACAAACCCTAAATTAGGCTGGTATTTTTGAAGTGACAACACATTAAGATAATTAAAAAACAATGTAGTGAAGAAAAATTGGCCCTAATTTATAATCAACATGGTAGTTTTGGTGAATAAGTTGATAGTTTGAAAATAAATATATATTGTTATTTGTTAATTATTAATAAAAGTACAATGGTTCTATAAATAATGTTGAAATGATATGTAATATTTATGATCTCATGTTAATCTCGTTATCTTCCCTTCTTTAGAGACTCTAGGTTCAAATCTTAATTTGTGTGTTTGTGATGTAATATTCTCAAAAGATGCCATAATATAAAAGAAATAGTATTAAAAGATTATTTCATTTATAACCAAAAAAAAAAAAAAAAGTTATAGAGATTTTTTTTTTAATTTGGTAAAATAAAAATGATAATTTATTCAACCTAAATCATGTGTTCATACGATAGTACCATTTATTTAAGAGGCAACAAGAAAAATGGCTAAATATAAATAGGTGGCTTGAAAAATGGCTACACAAGTTTATAAATTAAATAGATGGCTAATTGATTTTATGATTAATAAATCCCTATTTGCAGAAGACAAAAATGCCCCCCAACAAACTGTCTAAGGTGTTCCTAACGTTTAAAATTAAAATCAGAGTTTATGAGAGAGAAAATACCCCTAAAAACTAGGAAGATTGAAATTCAAAAAATCCAAGGAACCAACCTACCTAAAAAAGTTAGAGAAATTCTAGGAAGCTTAAAATTCAAAAAATCCAAAAAACCAACCTACCTAAAAAAGTTAGAGAAATTCTAGGAAACTTGAAATTAAAAAAATCCAAGGAACCAACCTAATTTGAAAATCTAGATGTGGCATCTTCTTAGTACTCAAGAACTGTTTTCTGGAAAAAACACACGGGACGAACTCAAGAATCGATACCTTTATTAGGGGGAAACATGTAAAATTCAACCCCCTCTAACAGATGCGTCGATTGAAAAATCAGCCCTCTCAATCAGAAGATATACCCCCTGCAAAATGCGTTAAAAATGTCCCAAATTGGAAACAACTAAGAAAAATGAATTTAAATGCTGCAATTATGAAAAATCAGTGTATCGCGCTTCCTACCTCCTACACCGCGCCGACGAACCACTTCCGCCGTGCCGACGAGCTTCTCCCGCCACGCCGACGAGCCTTCTACGCAACCTGCAAGCTCCATTTAGTGTTCTTCTCCACAACGACTGTCACCAAAAAAATTAAAATAAGATATGTAGATAACGACTTCATTTCCCTTATATTTGCAACAACCGTATACATAATCCCCCAATTTTAGGGATTCATTTTTTCCTTCCAATCCGCGATTATACCGCTCTATTGTAAGACGAAAAGCACGGGCGTGGGGAGGAAATGCATGGAGACGGTTTTGGTGGAGGGTTTGTGTTGATATGACTTAAATGTTGAACTCGCCAGAGTGGTATGTACTGATAAATACCATTTCATCGTTATTGCAACTTCTCTGGAAAAAGTGTGCTTGTGGTATACTCATATGTATGTGTGCAGACATATTGGCATGTCTAATAGAAAAAATGTTTTGATTTGTCTGTACTATTATATACATCCATGGAATGGTCTGATGTGTCTACTTGTGTGTGTATACACTTAATCCCCCTGTATTTGAGTTAATCACCCCCTGTATCGTGTATGTCTGGAATGCCTAATAAAAATACACTCTGTCTTTGTCTGTGTTGCTATATGCAACCATAATAACCCCTCGTACCATGTTCACCTGAATGCAAATACCTGATGAATGTCATAACTGATATCTGTCTATAGTATTACATACATACGTGTTCCGCATGCATCCTGTGTGTATGCATACTTACCCCAGTCCCACCCCCCATATGAGTTATATATTCACTGCAGTTTATATGCACTGTCATCTGTCTGTGTGTACTGCTACTTACGACTTTTATTATTGTCCTTTTGTAACATGGATAATGAGGGGCAAAATGTAAGGGATAAAATCTTTTTTTACCGTTGGAAACTCTGAAACCTAAGCCTAAAAAATAGGTAGATCTTTTTATACACTTGAACACAAACCGCCAACTGAACTCCCTATAAATCGGGATTCATCCATCCCGAAAAAAAGGGGGAGAAACTGAATGAAAACAAAAAAAATCTGTTAATGGAGTTTGTCTATAGTCGTATATGAAGGGATAAAAGCCCTTTCGCAGCGGAAACGTACAGAACCTTAACTTAGTTTTAATTTGAACTAAAATACCAATACGTTGGCAAATAAAAACACAGCAGTAAACATAATTTAACATGCTGAATTTTAATTATAAAACATGCTAAAACTCATTAGGAAAAATCTAGATCTAATCTCATCTAATTTGGATCCTATTGATCCTAGATCAAGGAAAAACATACCTTTGTAGAAATTCTCGATTAACTTCACCAAAACTCCCAGAAACTCGCCAAAAACCAGCAGCAAAGAGACCTTGATTTCGTTGTAAAATCGTCACGAACACCACCACCAAAGATCCACCAGTATTCTCTTGAAGGTTGCGCGTTAGGGGCTTGTGGGAGCACAATCTCTAAGGGTTCTATGGAAAAATTTCTCTGTATTCTTTTTGGGAGAGAATTGCAGAGAGCTTTCTTAGAATTGGAGAGGTTGAGAGAGTTCTGCGTAAGATTTCAGAGAGAGCCTAATTGAATGATGGAGAGCATACCGTAAAATGCACAACTACTCCCTTAAAACCCTCCCATTCACGCAAGTTTGAGGAAAAAAGGGAGCACACGTTCCCATCAGTTACCCTAACTGATGGGAAATAATTTAATTAATAATATTAATTAAACCTTTAATTAAATTAACTATTAATTTAATTAAATAACATTTGTATAAACATATTTATACAAAATAAACTCCATTTATCCTATAGTTTTAATATAGCTTAATTAAATCAAATTTAATTAAAATTAAAACCAAATTATTAATTAATTCACCAATTAATTAATATCACAATTAAATATCATATATTTAATTATATATATATCTCTCAAATTAACTATAGAATTAATATACATCATATGTGTATTAATTATAACCTATAGTTTTTAATATGAATCCAATTCATATTTAAACTTAATATTCGAACCACTTCGAATATTCAAATCACCCTTAGAAATTTACCTCAACACCCTTATAGAGCTACCGGTGGGACCTGATGGACCTACAGATCAGAAGCTCCAACGATATGAGATTAATTGGCTAAACTCATTAACCAAGTTAATCAATATTCGTTAACTGTGGTTCACTCCACTATAGAACCACAGTTGCACTCTTCTCACTGCAGATATATTTCTGTGTCCACGGATATCGACCATCAACAGCAAGTTAGCCCTTCACGTGTGTTCGTACCCCAGCTAGGTCAAATTACCGTTTTACCCCTGGGCTACCTCTTGGTCCTTAAGTACCAGTGCTCCTCTAATGAACAACCTGTTTGAGGTCCAACCAACAAACAGAAATCCCTCTCGTGCCAAAGAGAGGGTAGGGCCCATTGTTCAAGACCCGGAGACACCACTTAAGGGAACACACCTCTACTTACCCTAAAGTAGGGAAGGAGTGAATTCCTTCTTGTAAGACTATGTTCCCAGCTCCCCACTCGGTCTCGTCCCCAAAATGGTAGGCTTATTGAGTCGGCGAATAGGCCACTCTCACCCGTACAAATCAAAGGACAATCCCTCATGGACAGGGGTCCATAATCCACTCAGGATTAAGGCCAAGTTGCCTAGGTCATCCTAGTGAAATAGAAACCGAACTAACTAACGGTGTTACAGTTAGTGGTTAACTATTTCGCGGTCCGGTCTTTGTGCAAACTCATTGCACAGGATACCCCCACTCGCATGTCTACTTACATGAACGCGTTGGATCAATACGTTTGTATCAATATACAAAGAGGGCCGTATCCATAGTGTCACCAGGATAAGGTACCCAGCCTTATCCCTATACTACAGACCCTTTAGGCTAAAACTTGAACATCGATCCCCGTATGTCCCTACATACTAGTTCAAGCCTCATTCTATTAGCCTTGGATGTTTAGTTTATTGGATTAGGGTTAATAAGACAAGATATAATACAAACATTGAATAATACATCACTTTTATTAATGTTTGGTCAAATGTACATTTACTATCTACGAGTTTTAGGGCATAAAATCCAACAGTATATACTAAGGGTAAAAATGTCAAAAAAAATCTAGAAAACAGTTCCTGAAAATGCGGTAGCCACCCCTGCGAATTCTGAACATCTGTAGCCAAAAAACAAGAAGGTTTTTTTTTTTTTCTAGCTATTTAGCACAATTCCCCTTTATTTAAACTAGTTTTTAGCTACGTGCCTTGCACTTGATTTACAAAGTTGATAATACAATTTAATTATATAGAAGGTGAAATACAAAAAAGACTTATGGAAACATAAATTTTAGGGAAAAATGCACTTTTAGTCCCTGAGGTTTGAGTTAGGTTTCATTTTGGTCCCTGAGTTTTCAAACTCAACAATTTAGCCCCTCAGGTTTGATTTTAGTTTCATTTTGGTCACTCCATCCATTTTTCCATTTTTTTTAATTAAAAATATATATTTTTTTAATTTTTTAAAATAAAAATATATTAAATTAATTAAAAAATATATATTTTATTATTATTATTATTTCTTTTTTACTTTCTTCTTCTTTCTTCCCCATATCCTAGGTCTCATTAACCTTTCTTCTCCATAGCCCCACCGCCATCGACGGTCGCTCGCCGGCGTTTTTTTTTTTTTTTTTCCTTCTTCTTCTCTCCCTTCCTTCTCCTTCTCCTTTCTTCTTTCCCCAAACTCTTTGTTTTTTTTTCTTTCTTTTCCTCCCTTATTCGTTTTAGGCACCGGAACCACCGCCATCGACTGCCGGAACCAAAACGTCGTTGCCGCAAGAAGCAAAGATTTGGAAGAAGCTCAGATTTGTTGCTGTCGTTCGTGAAACGCCCAGATCTGGAAAAAAACCCACGAACAGGTATCGGCGTTGAAACGAGCGTAAAAAAAACCCAGATCTGAAAACATCCGGCGCTGTCAAATGGATCTGGAACGAACGTCGATCAACCGTTGATGCCGCTGCCGAAAATCAAACAGACGCCAAAACCCACCCTAGAAGACTACTGTATCGCGCCGCCGCCGTCGAAACCCACGAACGAACCCCACCGCAAATGGCCGCCTTTCGAACGCCGGCGACCCTAGCAGAAGAGAGAGAGAGAGACGAGCTGGTCCGTGGGTTTTTCTACCGGCGAATGAAAGAGTGGGTGTCTGGTGGCTGCACGATGAATGAAGAAGAAAAACCCTAAGTTTTCTTCTTTTTTTGTTGAAAAAACATTGGAGAAAGGGAAGAGAGGAAGAGGGAAGAAGAATAAGAAAAAGGGAGGAGAGAGAAAAAGGAGAAAAGGGGAGAAAAAAGAGGAAAAAAATGGGAAATGTTGGTTTCCGACGGTGGCGGTCTAGCGGCGGTGTCGGCGACGGAGATGGTGGTGGCCGACAGTGGAGCTTGAAGTTGAATAAGAAGATAGGGAGGAAGAAGATGAAGAAAAAAAAGAGAAAAGAAAAATAAAAGAAAAATAATAAAGAAATATTTCATATATTATTTTATTTAAAAAATTAGAAAAAAAATATTTTTTTAATAAAAAATAGGTGTCACGTCAGCATTCTGTTAACATTTAACGGAAAAATGGATGGAGGGACTAAAATGAAACGAAATCCAAACCTCAGGGACTAAAATGTCGAGTTTGAAAACTCAGGGACTAAAATGAAATCTAACCCAAACATCAGGGACCAAAAGTGTATTTTTCCCTAAATTTTATCATATATATATATATACCATCAACATATTATTAATTTTTAAGTGACATTTACTTAATTAATATGGGGTAGAATAAATAAAATAAAATAAAACCTTATAATAAACAAATAACATATTTTATATTATTCATTAAATTTGTGATAAATCAATACCTTAACGTTTTAAGATTTGAAGCAATAATGATTGGATAAATATATATAAACATATTAATTGTGTGTATAACCTATTATCCATTAGAATGACCTCTCCTTTTTTGGAAAAACTTGGCTGATTGTTTATGAAGTAAATTTTACTTAAATATGTCAACTTTGTAGATCATATAAAAAAATAATATTAAAAAAATAATTAAAGATAAAAGATAAAGTAATATTAAGTTCATGTTATCTATATATCTAAATATTAATTTTTTTTAAAAAAGTAAGAAACGTTACCTACCATCTTCTTTGATAGGGAGAATTCACTCAAATTCTGAATCATTCACACAATAGGAATTGATTCTTAAACGAAGAGTTAAGGAACATAATAACACAATATGGAATTCACTCATTTCCGACTTTAGGGTAAGTAGATGAGTGTTCCCTATAGTGGTGTCTCCGGGACTTGAATAAAGGGCCCTACCCTCTCATTGGCCTGAGAGGGGTTTTTGTTTAATGGTTGAACCTTAAATAAGTTGTTTATTAGAGGAGCACTGGTACTCAAGGACATACAGGTAACCTAGGGGTAAAACGATAATTTGACCCAGATGGTGTTACGAACACTCGTGAAGGACTAACTTGTTGTTATTGGTTTGCATCCGTGGACAGAGAAATATATCTACAGTGAAAAGAGTGCAGCTGTGGGTCTTTAGTGAAATGACTCACAGTTAACAAATGTTGATTAATGTGATTAATGAGTTTAGCCAATTAATCTCGTATCGTTGGAGCTTTTGATCTGTAGGTCCATTAAGTCCCTTTCCTAGCTCGTAAAGAGTATTGAGGTAATTTAATCTTGAATGAAATTTGAAATATTCAAATTCACTAATGGAAATTAATATAATGTATAGTGATACATTGTAATATAAAGTTTATATTTTAATTAAACTTTATAATATAAATTTAATATAATTTTGGATGTGATTCAAAATTAATTTATGAGAGAATTAAATATTTGAAGAAGTTCAAATATTAATTTAATATGCATTAGATTCATATTAAAACTATAAGTTAAAATTAAAGCGCATTAGATGCACTAGGGGTGAGCACAACAAACCGAAAAACCGAGCCGACCGACCGAAACCGACCGAACCGACGTCGGTCGGTCGGTTTTATGATGGGATCGGTCGGAGTCGGTATGCAAAACCGACCAGTCGGTCGGTCGGCTCGCCAAAAATGGCGAAAACCGACCACCCCGACCGAACATTGCTCTTACATTAAAAAAAAAAAAATGAAATGCATTATTAATGCCCTGACGCGCGTGATGGAGATTGGAGAGATGGGAGGTGAAATGACTTTGCATGAGGTAGGTAATGATTACCTATTTTAAAATTTTTAAAAAAATACTTTTTTTATTTTATTATTTTTTAATCTCTCTTTCATTCTCGAGATTTCTTTTCTTCTTTCTTTCTCTATTCTCCTTCTCTCTCCTCACTCTTTCTCTCAACCGATTCTTTTATTCTTTTTTCTTTGTTCTTCGTTCTTCTCTCTTCTGACTCTTTCTCTCATCAAGGCTCAAGCTTCTTTGCCGGATTTACTTTGTCGGAACGGAACCTCCTCGCCGGATTTCCTTCGTCGGAACCCACAACCAGCGCCACGAGTTTTTTTTCTCCGTTCTTCTTCTCCTTTCTCTCTTTCTCCTATGCTCTTCTCTTTCTCTTCTATCTTTCTTTTCTTGTCGGATTTGCTTCTCAGTTCGCCGGAATCTTCTCTCTTCCCCATTTTATTTTACTTTTTTCGTTCTCTCATTCGCCGGAGTCACAAAACCACAACGTTTTTCGTTCTCGAGTTCGCTGGAGTCACAAAACCGACCAAATCCGACCGACCGTTGGTGTAGTCGGTCGGTCGACATCTCGAACCCACAAAAAACCGACGACTACCGACCGATCAAAACCGAATGGTCGACCCCGATCGACCGCTGCTCACCCCTAAGATGCACATTAAAACTATAGGTTGTGAGAGAGATATACAATTGGATATGATTCAATTGAGGGTTTAAATTAAACATACGATATTTAATTTAGTAATTAATTAATTGGTGAATTAATTTAATTTGATTTGATTTGATTTAATTAAATTGATTGAATTAATACCATAACTTATATGAGAGATGATCATTTAGTATAGTTTAAACGATATAATTAATTAAATTAGATTTAATTAATTATTAAATTAATTAAATAAATTAAGATTTAATTTAATTTTAGTTTTATTAATTAAAATTAAATTAAATGAAAAAAAAAACTCTCAACAATTGCTGGGAGTTAGGCGTTAGTGGGACTTTCCCCCATCTCTCATTCCCTTTATCGTGAATAGCAAAGAAAAGGGATCAAACTTTGGCAACTACGGGCTTTTGCAAAAATCTATGACAACTCCCTTTCTCAAAAAATCCTCTCCGTAAAATTCTAAGAAGTACATTCTCTTTTTGAATTCTTCCTTTCCCAATTCAAGAATTGGTCCCACAACCAAGACCTCAAGATTTAGAGGATAGGAAGGTTACTGGGGTGGTGGTGTTTGCTGCAATTTTGGTCCTTGTGTTCTTGCTGAGTTCGTGAACTTCTATGTAAGGGAGAACTTGCGGTAAATTTCAGAGTCACAACAAGTAAGTAAAGACTCTTGATCCCTTCTACAACAAACTAGAATCACATGCTTAATCTTAAATAAAATAACGAATTGTTCTCTGTTATTTGCCAGGGTATTGGTATTTTAGAATCAAAATTAAAGTATGAAACGATTCGCATCGCTTCTGCAAGAATTCCAATCCTATAGCCATATTGTGGTTGCCTCTTTCAAACTGGTGTAAATCTTTAAATTCGTCTACCCTTAATAACCGTTCAATATAAAATTAAGGTACTTTTGCAATTTCTCTCTTATATCAAACACTACTAGTCTCATTGTATCGACTTTACCGAATAATCTTTCCTCTTGAAGAGGCACCTCACCTCAAGAAATTCAAAAAAGGTTTTGATTTTCTTATTTTATTTTCAAACCCTTTTGTTGTTGTCAAAATCTAGGCAGTGAAAACTCACATGACCTTCATGTGACATCAACCGTAAATTTGCTTGATGGGGGGAAGACGTGACCTGCAAAACAAGCAAACATTGCACACCGATATGGTGCTTGTGTTGGGGATGGTGCCCTAAAACTCGTAGATAGTGAATGTAACAAATAATATACTTGTTCAATAAAGTCATTATCGAGGTTTGTTCACTTAAATAGTTAGATAAGTGAAATGACCCAAATCCAATAAACTAAGTTCCCTGGCTATTAAATGTATACTTGAGCTTTATGTGGAGACATAAGAGTAGATCAGGCTCGAGTAAATAGTCTAAACGGTCTATAGTATAAGGATAAGGCTGGGTACCTTATCCTGGGGACACTATGAGACGCGACTCACTTTGTAGATAATACAAACGATGTGATCCTGAATCGTTCGTGTAAGGACATGTGAGTGGGGGCGTCCTATGCAAGCAATGAGATTGTATAAGACTAGGACTAAGAAATAAGTCACTCTCGCTTTATAATGTCGTTTACTATTGAGACTAACTATTTCATGCGATGACCTAGGTAACTCGATCTTAATCCTGAGCTAACTATGAACTTCTATTTATTCAAGCTTATTGATAGGACCTAAATAGTCCTATTTTATCACCTCTAATCTAAGCTTGATAGAGTAATTTTATGCTTTACTTGTCCTATTTGCAGGATTTTTGAGCTTAGGCAATGTCGGGAGTCAATCATGCTTAATTGGTGTTAATTCGGGCCAATTATGGAGTTTTGAAGCCATCTTGATGTCTTGGACGGTGAAGAGGTGAAAAGACCCAAATGTATTGAAGTGGGCCTGAAGAACGACACCAAGAGCTGAAGATTGGAGCCTCGTACCGAGAAAAAACGAGACAAGGCCGAGAAGAAAAGCAGTATGCTCAAATCAGGGATGGCGTCGAGACGCTGCCCTTGGCGTCTCGACGCCGACACGAATTTGAAACGGTGTATAAAGTTCGCAGCGTCTCGATGCTGCGACTTTTTCTATAAATAATAGGTCTTGGTTTAGTCCGCCGTTATGTTAGAAATTTAGTCCCTTTACGATTTCTTTCGTTTCTTTTACTTTCCAGCATCTGTGTAGACCTTCTTTGGTCATTATTTATGCAATCTTTTGTATTAGTTTATGTTTTTACTTTGTTTATGAGTAGCTAAACACATCTATATCGTTGGATTGAGATTATGCCTTGATTGCTATTGGATTTGGCTGAGTTTCCTGGTATTTCAAGTACTGTTCTTGCTATGTTTCTATTAAGTTTTGCATGTTATCCCGTTTAAACCAATACATGAGGCTAGTCTATTAGGATTGACGACCCTATGTGATTACCGCTTGTGTATTCCATCAGTTATTTTTAGATAGCCACTAGGCTGAGGCAAACCACTCTCTACGTGAGATGACCCTTGATAGGCCTAGGATGCATGTTAAAGGTTGTATGAATTAGATTTAAATTGCATTTAAATTTAGTTAATACGATTCCGGACCCACGATCCCAAAGCGGCTAGTTTAAGTAGGTAATTGTGAAATTGCTTATTCTAGATTAGTTAGATATAATTTGGTGACCGTTGCGAGGTCTCGGATGGTTGCTACTTTATGTATGAGGGCTGGTGGTCGATAAAGATAAAAATTGATTAATCTTGTTAATTGCAGAATTCACGATTAACAGGGTAATTAAACACAGGTTAGTGTAGGGGGGTCCTCCGAGTAACCAAGAAGCCAACCGGACTAATAAAAATCGACATAGAATAATTATTAGAGAAAACTAGGAAGCCAAGTGAAATAGCAGTCATGCATAAGAAATCCCAATCCAGCGATCCCTTTCATGATATTGATTTTTGTCTTATTTCTCATTTGCATGCCTTATTTTGTCTCATTTTCATTCAACATTTATTTTTGCTCTGTCCTGCTTTCCAAAATCCCCCTGTTTTAGAAGCACAAAATTCTGCATCTGCTAGATCCCCTTCCCTGTGTTCGACCCCGGCCACTATTTCTACAAATAGTTATAGTGTCGTGGATTATAAATTTATTTGACCAACACGACCTTCGACAAGTCGGACCCGTCACTTATCCTTAGATCTGCATGGGTGAGAGTGGCTCATCATCGCCGACTTAATAAACCCTCCATTTTAGGGATAGGAACGGGTAGATAGTTAGGGACATAGTCCTGCAAGATGGAATTCACTCCTACCCGTTATAGGGATAGTAATGTTGGGTTTTAATGTCCTAAAACTCGTAGTTTGTAAAACATTAAACATATTCTATTTTACAATAAAGAAGTTATTGAGGTTATTCAGTAAATATGTTTATTGAATAAAGTGAGTTGCATAATATTTAACATAAATCCAATAAACTAAGATCCCTGGCTATAATATGAATACTCAAACTATATGTAGAGACATAAGGTTGGATCGAGTTCAAGTATATAGCCAAAATGGTCTATAGTATATGGATAGGGTTGCGTACCTTATCTTGGGGACACTATGGACGCGACCCACTTTGTATGGAGTACAAACGATGTGATCCTTAATCGTTCATGTGGAGACATGTGAGTGGGGGCATCTTGTGCAATGAGTTTGCATAAGACCGGATCGTAGAATAAGTCACTTTCACTTTATAACGTCGTTTACTGTAGAAACTGACTATTTAATAGGCTGACCTAGGTAACTCAATCTTAATCCTGAGCTAACTATAAACTCTTGTTTATTCGAGATTATCCTTTGATCTGCATGGGTGAGAGTGACCAGACTTCGACGACTCAATAAGCCTACCAATTTGGAGATAAGACCGGGTAGATAGCTGGGGACATAGTCTTACAAGACGGAATTCGCTCCTACCCGTTTCAGGGATAGTAGAAAGGTTGTTCCCTTATGAAGGGATTGAATCCCAAGCGGAAGCGGTTTTCACCGTTCGTGATTTAATTTCAATTAAAGAAAACCAATACGTTGGACAAATAAATTTCAGAAACGATTTCTATAAATTTTCAGATTAAGCATGCTAGAAATTAAATCTAAAACCCTTTTAGATGCCGGAAACTTACTTGAATTTGGAGCAAACTGCA
Organism: Luffa aegyptiaca; assembly: GCA_017139565.1. Lineage (NCBI taxonomy): Eukaryota > Viridiplantae > Streptophyta > Magnoliopsida > Cucurbitales > Cucurbitaceae > Luffa > Luffa aegyptiaca. The sequence continues at coordinate 16,082,633 of CM029403.1, forward strand.
CTATGCTCCCAAATGATGTTCTTGATCTTCCAATGGACACCACCACACGAATTCACCCACTATATCTCTTGGATCTCTGAGGTTGGCTTGTGGGAACCCAAAATTCGTCTTGGAAGGGAAAAATTCCAGCAAGTTACTTGCTGTTTTTCTTTTTCGATAGAGAGAATCTGAGAGTTCAGAGAGAGTAAAACTTCTCTGTGTTCTTGCGTGAATTGAGAGAAGGGAGGGTTTTTTGGTTACCCCTCTCCACTTCACGATAAGTGGGGAGGGAGTTAAAACCCTACAAGATCTCAACCATTGGATCTAAGCCAAATGATCTGGACCCTTTAATTATTATCAAATAATAATTAATAAATTAAATAATTAATAATTATTTAAAAAATAATTAATTATCTAATTAATTATAATTAATTTAATTAAACCAACTTTAATTAAATCAATTATAACATAAAGTTTTAATTCAATTAAATCATATTCAATTGAATTAAATAGGTCATTCTATTAATTTAAATTAATTGATCCCACATAAATTAAATATCAAATATCTAATTAATTTTATAATTGAATCATATTCAATTTTATCTCTCTCATTTAACCTATAGTTCTAATGTGCATCATAATGTACATTAATATAAACTATAGTATTAATTTGATTAAATCACATTTAACCAAATTAAAATTAATTAATTCCCCAATTAATTAATTCATGAATTAATCAAATATCACATATTTAATTAAATTCATAATTCTCTCATTAATTAATTTTGAATCATATCCAAAATTAATTTGATTATAAAGTTTAATTCATTAATTAAACTTATGCTATAATGTATCTCCATACATTATATTAATTGCATCAAAATACAATTAACTTAAATTCCTTTTTAATATTCAAGACGATATTACCTCAGAACCCGTTATGAGCTAGCAGGTGGACCTAATGGACCTACAGATCAGAAGCTCCAACGATGCGAGATTGATCGGCTAAACTCATTAACCGAGTCAATCAACATTCGTTAACTGTGGGTCACTCCACTAAAGACCCACAGTTGCACTCTTCTCATTGTAGAATATTTCTGTGTCCACGGATATCGACCAATGCAGTAAGTCAATCCTTCACGTGTGTTCATAACACCAGTTGGGTCAAATTACCGTTTTACCCCTGGGTTACCTCTGGTTCCTTAAGTACCACTGATCCCTCTAATGAACAATTTGTTTAGGGTCCAACCTCTAAACAAGAGTTCCTCTCGGGCCAGGAGAGGACGGCGCGCCTTTGTTCAAGCCCTGGAATCAACCCTTAAGGGAACACACATCTACTTGCCCCAATAGGGGAAGGAGTGAATTCCATCTTGTATTGTCATGTCCCCAGCCCCCCACTCAGTCTTGTCCCCAAGAAGGTAGGCTTATTGAGTCGGCGTGCTGGCCACTCTCACCCGTACTAATCAAAGGACAATCCCTCGTGAGAAGGAGTTCATGACACACTCAGGATTAAGATTGAGTTACCTAGGTCATCCTATTGAAACAGTAACCTAACTAGTTAACGGTGTTACATCTAGTGGTTTACTATTTCGTGGTCCGGTCTTATGCAAACTCATTGCATAGGATACCCTCGCTCGCATGTCTCCTACATGGACGCCTTGGATCAATACGTCTGTATCGAATACAAAGCGGGCCGTATCACATAGTGTTACCAGGATAAGGTACCCAGCCTTATCCTTGTACTATAGACCTTTTAGGTTGTTACTTGAACACTGATCCCCGTATGTCCCCACATACTAGTCCAAGTCTCATGTAAACAACCTTGGATCTTAGTTTATTGGATTTGGGTCATATTGTGCAATTCTAGACTTAATATGACAATAACACTTTATTGCATAAACCTCAATAATAATTTATTGATACAAGTGTATAATTTGTTAATCATTCACCATCTACGAGTTTTAGGACATAAAACCCAACACCTTAAGTACTAACTTCGAGACTTGAAAAAGGGGCCCCACCCTCTCATTGCCCCGAGAGGGACTCAATTTGATGGTTGGACCACAAAACTATTTGTTCATTAGAGGGTCAGTGGAACTTAAGGAACAAGATGAACTATAGGGGTAAAACAGACATTTGACCCAGCTATAGTTACGAACAACCTGTGAAGGATCGACTTACTAATCATGGCTAGATCAAGTGGACGAAAACATATATACGCTAAGGGGAGTGCAACTATTGGGCTATAGTGAAATGTCCTGGTAATTAACGAATGTTGGACTAATTACTAGGTTAATGAGATTAGCCGGTCAACCTTGAATCGTTGGAGCCCATGATTTGTAGGTCATTAGGTCCCCCTGCTAGCTCATATCGGAATAAAGCTTACAACAATGTGATAGGAAGTTTTGAATCGTTCAAATTCGGTTTAGGGAATCGGTGTTGACTATATTTGCCACAACAACATTATTATCACAATAAAGTGTGATGAGCAAGTTCGCATTTGGAACACATTCCAAATCAGTCAAGAACTTCATAATCCATACAATCTCTATTGTTGCTTCACAAGCAACTACATTTTCAGCCTTTATGGTCGAGACTGTAGCTATGCCATACTATAGCTCCTCTGTTAAGAGTGAACATAGATACTGATGTAAATTTCTTCAAATCCTTATCAGTCTAAAAATCTATGTGAGTGTATCCTATAAGGATCAAATCCTTAGCATCATACACAAGCATATAGTTCCTCGTTCTCCTAAGATACTTGAGGATATACTTAACGACTCTCCAATGATCAAATCTTTGATTGGATTGATTCTTACTGACAATCCCTAATATATAGGACATTCGTCTCATGTCCTCAACTTCTTGAGGTAGCTAAGGAAACAATTCCTTAGACTAAAGGATTCCATGTCTGAAAGGTAGTGAACCCTTTCTTGGAATTTTGCATCTTATGTCTAACTAACATCTTGTAGACATAAGACGTTTGAGACAAGACTAGCTTTTTGTTCTTACAGTTCCTAACAATTTGGATCCCAAGAACAAACTCAACTTCTCCCAAATTTTCATTTGGAAATGAGCTACTAGCCTCTTCTAATGTCAGTGAGACAACCTACACCATTCCCAATGATTAGGATATCAATCATATACAACACTAAGAAAGCTACTGAACTATTGACGATCTTTTCGAGAAACAAGACTCGTCAATGTTCTGATTAAAGCCCAAAAGATTTGATCGCAACATCAAATCTTCTATTCCAAGATCGAAATGCTTCAATCAATCAATGAATGGATCGATTAAGCTCACAAACCTTTTGATTTTGATCTTGCTATATGAACTCTTCTGATTGAGACATGTAGATACTCTCCTCAAGATTACCATTCATAAGGGTAGTCTTGACATCCATTCAAAATGGACAAGAGTTCAAATAAACTTCAGCATGGCAATAGGAGAAAAGGTTTTCTTACAGTCATCTCTCTCTGGGTGTAACCCTTTGCCATAAGCCTAACCATAAGGTTACGTCTCGTTTCCTGTTGTAGATTCATTTGTAACCCATATGTGTTATCCCATTAGATAGATCTACAAGATCTCAGATGGAATGGAAATGCACTGACTCCAATGGATCCTCAATGCCATCATCAGGTATGACGACCTGAGCTTCAGTTAAGCCCACGTAACGCCTAGGATGTGGAACAACCCTCCCACTACATCGAGGCACTCTCAACTCTTGAGATAGATGTAACTAACCAGTTGTATCGGCCCCATCAACAACTCTTGTTGAAGGTCCAGCCTTCTCAACAACCCTTGTTGACTTATCAACAACTCTTGTTGATGTTTTTGTAGCTTCATCAGTTGATTTACTTAAAACAACCTTACTTCATGACTTATTATTTCTCATGTGGTCTTCTTTTGAGAATGTAGCATTTGTCGATACAAATTCTTTATTCTCTTGTGGATTGAAGAAGTATCCACTTCTCGTTTCCATGAGGTGGCCTACAAATAGGCATAATTTTGAACAGTGTTCCAATTTTTTTTGGGTTAGTTACAAGCACGTGTGCTGGACACCCCCAAAAACTAAAATAACGTAAATCACCTTTACACCTTATCCACAATTCAAAAGATGTTTCAGAAACTCTTTCGACGGAACGTTGTTCAAAATATGTACTGTAGTCAACATTGCATGACCCTAAAACGAGTTAGGCAAATGAGCACAACTCATAATGAATCGAACCATATCCAATAGGGTTCTATTTCTTCTATCTGATAGACCATTTTGCTGAGGTGTTTCAGGGGTTAAGAGTAAGGATGTGATTCCATATACTATGGAATAGTGTTGGAATCTCAAATCCATATATTCTACACTTTGATCAGATCGAAGTGCTTTTATCGTCTCACCTAACAAGTTTTCAACTTTAGTCTTAAGCCCTTTCGAATTTCTCAAGAGCTTTAGACTTAAGTTTCATTAGGTGGAGACAATCATACCTTGAATAATTATCTATAATATAGATGAATTATTCATGCCCTCCCATTGCTTTAACATATTAGACCATAAGGATCCAAATGTATAAAGCTCCAAGGGCTTTTTGGCTCTATAGTTCTTTTTAGTAAAAGACCTATTTGTCATCTTGCCCTTAAGGCATGACATACAAGGCAGTAGAAAGTCATCTTCTAATTTGCTTATAGAAGTTTACTCTTGACCAAGGTCTCAATCATATTGAGGTCAATTTGGTCTAACCTTAAGTGCCAAAAAAAGATATTTTCGTTCAAGAGAAATCTTTTGCCTCTTATTACTTTGAGTAGCAGCAGTCTTAAACAACTCAGTGTTCATCAATGCTTTACTCTCGATAAGTCTTAAAACATATAGGTTATTTTCCTGTTCAGCTGAATAAAAGTTAACTCATTTTCTTGAAATGAACTGTGTTAGCAGGAAAAGATATAGAGTAACATTGTTCCAACATATAAGATACAAAAATTAAATTTCTGTTAATCTTAGGAAATACATACACATTATCTAATAATATGTATTTGCTCCCACTTGGAAAAATAATTTAATGTTCTTTACTGTCACAGCCAAGATAACTTCTCTAGATTTAACTTTAAGAGTTATATAACTAGCATCAAGTTGTTGTCAGGAACTTATTCCTTTTAATAAGAAGAACAAACGTGATTTGTGACCCCTGAATCATGTATTCAGACAGAATCACCATTCTTTACTAATCACGCTTCCAAGACTAGTAAATCAGATTTACTGTTCTTTGGCTGAGCAAGGTCCAATGTCATATTCATTAGGAACATTTCTTAATGAATTAGACATTTGGGGCATGAGGACATTCCTCTGTTAAGACTAATCATAAATCATTCACCACAAAATAATCATTTAAGTTTGTTGTATAATCACCGTTATTTGTTAAATAAGCGTAAGACAATGCACATAATTAATTATTGAATTGCTGAAATAACTAATTACTTGATTATTTATCGCACTAACCTATCACACAAGCAATACAGAAAATTGCATACAATCCAATCAATTTAGCAAAACAAGCAATCAAAGAACCCTAAAAAACTATTGATTTAGTTTTGCAACGATGCTTGAGAGGTTTAGAGCAACAACCACCGAATGGTAATCAACTACCCTCCTCTAAAATGAGACACTCCTCAGCTAATTCTAATTCCAGAATAACTCATATTCCTATAGCCATTCGCCACAGTTGTTCGGTCAAGGATTTGTTAACACACTTAACTCATCCCCGTAAGTGTAACCCTCCCACTTTCAGATCTCAGAGGTACGCACCAACAGGCTACCGAAGGGTAAGACAACTATTGGTGATTAACCTAAGAGACCCTATCCTTTTCAAGAGTTCACGGTGTTCTGAATCCTATGATCAGACCCTCCGAAGGAATGGTTGCTCTAGGGCAACACGCAGGCAGACCATAGAACTCTTACGGTGTGACTTAGGGGTGGAGACCGATGGATACGTTGACACATATCCCGCTCCCACTTACTATAAACATTTTCCCCATTCACCTTGTTATTAACCCATGCAAACACTTTCCGAAGGGAGGCCGCGCCCAAGGCGACACGAAGCTGAGCATGAATCTCACGTTGTGAATATAGGGACGTACGAGTAAAGCTTGATTTAAATCTTCTTTTGTATTTCTCCTCCCACTGAAGTGTCCTACCGTATGTTTAGGGTTATTTAACTTAGATAAACCCGACTAAGTCAATCTATCTAAGTCTAGTCCTATTATAACTCTTATAATAAGATCCTTACACTATCTTCTAGGTGAATTAAACACTTTGTAACGTACTCAACTAATGAATCGTGCAACAACCATGCACCTAACACATGAATTATCACATCATGTCGTTCACACACTACAAGAAAAATTGACTTACTTGACGCTTTTGGAATGTCAACTGTTAATACTCTTGACGGTTTTAAAAGCGTCGAGAGAACCACTGTCAAGAATAAGGTATCGAAAATGTGACAAACGAGAAGCGTCAAGACATCTTTTACTTGATATATATGAAACGTCAAGAATATTAAATTTTTGACACTTATAAAGAGTCATGTATATAGATTTCTTGACAGTTATTAAATATCATATTTGTTAAAACTTGACAGCTCTAACATGTCAAATGGTACTTTATCTTGACATTTCAGAAATGTCAATTTAAAAAGTTGATGACACATTTTACATGTCAAGTTTGTTAGTAATATTTTTTTTTTCAATTATAATAGTTGTTCCCTATTATCTTGAATCTCCTGCATTGCATTCCAACAATTTGATATATTGATCAACCAAATAAACAAATACACATTCAATATCCATCAACCAAATTTCTTCCAATAACTTCAATAAAATTCATATCTTCAACATTACAAAAGTATCCAACCTCCATATGAGCAATTCCAAAATTACAACTATCAACCCAATATGAACAATTCCAAAAATTACAAGACCTATCGACCCACATGAACAATTACAAAATTATAGGACCTATCAACTCCATTTGGACAATTCCAAAATGAAGAACTTTACACTCATTTCCACCGTATATTCAAAATTACATAATACCTATCTCCACCATATATTCAAAATCACAAACTACCTATTAAATAATTAATGTGCTTCCGTGCCTTAAAATCAACCTGAACTTGGAATCCTTGTCTTTCCTGTTTCTCTCCAAATGCTTTCGGATTGAAACAGCTTCCTTGATGAGATGGTAAAGATCCTCCGGGATTTCAGGAGCTAGTCCTGAGCGAAAAAAGAAAACATGTTAAAAAGAATAACATAATAATTCTGATTGATGTATAAAATAGAAGTTCAGTGGAGGTTGGATAAGCGATCTCCAGCCAATGAATCAGCCCCACACTGGAGAACAATGACACCTGGTTGATACATTTCAACAACCTTGGAGATAATCTATATGTACAGAATTCACGGCAAAAGGACTATGATCAATAAAAATAACAGCAAAGGGCAAAAAGCATAATTCTAAAGAGTTTTTAACCAACTTACAGTCCTGAAAAGTCTCGTGAAGCTACCATCATCTATTCCATCCTTTAGTGGCACATTAATGGCATAAAACTTGTCTTCTCTTTCTCCTATTTCCTTCAAAATATTAATATTTATGAGTATCATCCAGCTTCCAAATCAAATTGTAGGTATCTTAAGAGCAGAATAATAAGTTCCCGTTAAGCAAGCTTGTTGGAATAGAAAATTTCTAGTCCACCTTTTGTGTGTGTGTGTGTGTGGGTCGGTGGGTGGAGGCTACGTTCATTAACAGAAATGGAAGAACAACATAAGGTTGTAAAATGAAGAAGAAAATGCCACACCAACCAGAAAGAGCATGAAAAATGAAAACAATTACAAGCCCAAATTAAAAATAGACCCATGTGTACTTTCACCAATATCTGCCTTTGACCTAAAACATCCCATTGTTTCACTCCAACCAAAGAAACTGCCTTGCCACAACAATCTACCTCCCTCTTGAATGGGAGGAGAATGCATTTGGGTATCTATAAGTATAGGAACATCACTTAGGAAAAGAGGCCAAAGCAACTCCAAACCACCGAAAATGCTTGAACCAAGTCCTCCTGACAAAAAGGCAAGCCATAGAATGTGATTGTGCTCAGAATGCACTATTGTGGACAGAGGGTCAAAGTCACCAAAGAATCGAGATGGAAGCCATAATCTTAATCCTTCCAAAATCCACCAACCAAGCAAAAAATTTTAAGTTCTTTGAGATATTAACCAAACTAAGAAGGAAGTGATACCAATCAAGAGAAAAATGGCATACAAGAGAAGACATGAGAAAAAATCAAACATCCAAATCCACATATGCAGATAAAAAGAACAGAAAGGTGCAGAAAAATAAATCTTCAGCAAGAGATAGAAAAGATGCAATGGAGGATTGTTTTTTATAGAAGAGATGCAACAGAGGAATGTTGGTAGCCCCAAGTGAAATAGACAGGGAAAAGATGAGAAAAGAAGGCCATATATCAACTAATATTGAGTACTTTCTAGTATTTCCTCTGTAAGCAAGCACCAACAAAGAGATGAGAAAATTTAGAAAGGTCACCTTAACATCACCAGTTCCAGGAAAAACATATACTCAAATGAACATAAACAACTTATCAAATTTGAATATCTTCGAAAAACAATAGATATCATACTCATCAAGTTAATTATCAAATTTTAATAAAGATAATTAATATTAGAAGTATGAATAACATTTACTCAAATGAACATAAACAACCATACTCATCAAGTTAACACAAACAACTAAAGTTATCAAATTTTATTGAACATAAATACAAAACTTAAACAACTTATCAAGCTGAAGTGTTTCGAACTCAATCGAACACTCAGACGGCGCTGCACAATAGAAATTTCAATACCAACTTAGATTTCCAGCGCATAAACCATTGGGCATTTTAATTCTAGCACTAACCAAGAATAGGTAAGTGTCTAAACTTACCGGAACTGCCAAACGATGTCGGAAACACCCAAGAATGTTGTTGGACAGAGGCAAAAACGCGAGAACAAGACACTCCGAGAGGCTGGTCACGCAAGATCTAACCAAAATAGAACAACGGAACCTTAGATCGGCCTTAAACAACTAAGAATGAGGGAGAAGAAGGTTACCCATGGGTTTCTTTGGCCGAACAACAAAAAAAAGAGACGGCGCGACCTACAGCGAAACGAGAGAGAGAGAGAACGGCGCAAAGAGGGGCGGCGACGGGCTGGGCTACATGGCGGCGGCAGGCTGAGCGTTGGTTGACGGTAGCGCGATACTCCGATGGGGACACAACGACGACGTGAGGTAGATTTGCGGGCAGAACGGAGAGAGAGAGGGAGACGAACTGGAGAACGACGGAGAGAGAGAGAGCGTGCGAGAAGGCGGGGCGGCGCGACGGACTGGCGACGGATCGGCGGCAGGGCTGGGCGACTGAAGGCTGGAAATGAGGGGGGGTCTGCGGCTAAAGAAAAACAAAGGGGGCTTCGAGCGTGAGGGTTGAAGGAGGAGAGAAAGCTTTTTTTTTCTTTTTCTTTAATAGAATAAAAATCCTTTTTCTTTCCTTTAAATAAACCCTAGGCAAGTAATACTTGACATTTAAAATGTAGCAAGTAAATGGGGATAAAACTTGATATTTTTTAAATGTCAAATAAATTATTATAGTTCTCAACATTTTAAAAGTGTCAAGTATTCTGTGGCGTGCAACAAAATCCGAAAAACTCCATCAAACTCCGTGTTTTTACATTTTTCTTGACGTTTTTTGGTTAAAAATGCAAATTCTTGACATTTTTTTAGAAAATGTCAACTAATATAAAATTTGAAGTGTCAAGTAATGTAGTTTTTCTTGTAGTGACACTTTGTTTCCACTCAAGTGCCACGAGCTCACTCAACACTCGTAGCCCTCACATAGCTCTCTGAGACTGATTCCTTCGAGTCACGCCGATCCCTGACCATATTACCCAGGTCCTCGACCTTTCTCTACGACGCTCAGCGTTCGACCCTTGACCATAGTACCGAAGGCCTTGAGCTGTGCATCGCCCCCTGGCCATATTACCCAAGACACCTGATGACTTCACGATCAAACTGTACATTGCCCCTTGGCCATATTACCCAAGGCACCCGATGCTCCTCTTAATCCATTGGTGACATACCACCCCTCAACCATTTTTACTCGAGGCACCTGATATTCACCTAACTTTCCTTTTTAATCACACTAGGCCCTCTAGCCTCACAATCTCACTAGAATGCATGAATCCTACACATCATGCTCCTAGACCATGTACTATGCCAATGACATGCTCATAAATCCAAAATGCACATTCCAAACATGCTTTAAGTCATAAAAATGAAGGATTTGGAATTCCCTAATTTCGTTAAAGCGGAAGCGTAATTGGGACCGATTCGTAGTTAATTTTTTTTATCCAAAAATACCATTACATTGGCAAAAATCATAGAACAAATTCTATAGAAAATTAAGGCTAAGCATACAAAAATAGATCTAAATCTATAATAAAGAAAAGAGAAGCAAACCTCCGTTGACGTCTCTGAAAATCAAGAATGATTCTTGATTGCTCTGTAACAACGAAGAACACCACCAATTGGTTACCTCGGTATATCTTTGAGACTACTGGAGGCAGGAGACTGGTGACAGTCTTTAAGGAGAGATCTCTGAGAGAAGTAGAATGAATGGGATACCTTTCACCCCACCCCAGGGGTCCTATTCATAGGTAAAGGCCAAGACCTTTTCCTAATAGGAAAAAGTCATGAATAGGATCAAATCGATTATCTTATTCATATTTAATTTATAATTAATTAATTAATTAATTACCCAATTAAATATCATATATTTAATCTTAGGGATTTTATTAAATTATTTATATTAATATGAATCCAATTCATATTAATTATTTGAACTCTTTCAAATATTTTCTCTCAAGAAATAATTTTTTAAATTAATTCAAAAATTATATTATAAAGTTTCATAAACTTTATATTATAATGTATCAATATACATTATATGATTTCCCTAAATAAATTGAACACTTTCAATTTACCATTTATACTTAATTGTCTCAAGTCTCTTTACGAGCTACCAGTGGGACCTAATGGACCTACAAATCAGAAGCTCCAACGATACGAGACTAATTGGCTAAATTCATTAACTAAGTTAGTCACCATTCATTAACTGTGGGTCACTACACTAAAGACCCACAACTACACTCTTTCATTGCAGAATATTTCTCTGTCCACGGATATCGACCAATAACAGCAAGTTAGTCCTTCACAAGTGTTTGTAACTCCAGTTGGGACAAATTACCATTTTACCCCTGAGTTACCTCTACCTCCTTAAATATTAGTGCTCCTCTAATGAACAACCTGTTTGTGGTCCAACCATCAAACAGAAACCCCTCTCGGGCCAGTGAGAGGGTAGGGCCCTTTGTTCAAGACTCGGAGACACCACTTAAGGGAACACTCATCTACTTCCTCAAAAGTCGGGAAGGAGTGAATTCCATCTTATGTGATTATGTTCCCAACTTCCCACTCGGTCTTGTCCCTAAAATGGTAAACTTATTGAGTCGGCGTACTGGCCACTCTCACTCATACAAATCAAAGGACAATCCCTTGTGAACAGGAGTCCATAATCCACTCAGGATTCAGACTACGTTGCCTAGGTCATCCTAGTGAAATAGAAACCTAACTAGTTAACGATGTTACAGCTAGTGGTTACTATTTCGCGATCCGGTCTTATGCAAACTCATTGCAAAGGATACCCTCACTCGCATGTCTACTACATGGACGCTTTGGATCAATATGTCTGTATCAAATACAAAGCGGGTCGTATCACATAGTGTTACCAGGATAAGGTACCCAATCTTATCCTTGTACTATAGACCTTTTAGGTTGTTACTTGAACATTGATCCCCGTATGTCCCCACATACTAGTTCAAGTTACATACAAACAATCTTGGATCTTAGTTTATTGGATTTGGGTCAAATTGTGCAATATTCAACAATAACATTTTATTGCAGAAAATTAATAACACTTTATTAAAACAAGTATACAATTTGTTTACATTCACTATTTACGAGTTTTAGGGCATAAAACCCAACAAACTCCCACTTGAACTAAAACTCTAGTTTAGTGGGATGTACAATAATCTATTCAGCAGTGGGTGTATAAATACATGTATAAAACATATACAATGTACAAATACAATAAACTAGGGCATCACTATACCCATTACATTTCTCCCACTTGCCCTAGATTTCATCTTTGTACATAACTCGTAGACCTAGACCTTCTAGATGACTCTCATACCCTTTAGCCGAGAGAGCCTTCGTGAATATTCCATTTAATTCAATGTGCTTGCTTGTCTTGGGCTGCAAAGTTCTTTTGAATTTGCCACAACACCATTGTATCACTATAAAGTGTGATGGACAAGTTCACATTTGGAACACATTCCAAATCAGTCAAGAACTTTCTAAGCCTTACAGTCTCTATCGCTGCTTCACAAGCAGCTATATTTTCGGCCTATATGGTCAAGACTCTAATTATGCCACATTATAGCTCCTTCGTAAAGTTTGAC